>JAYESA010000003.1:166080794-167383971 GCA_036927795.1 Iris macrosiphon
CAAGTGGATTCACCTGGTGCATGATGTCTCCATGCAACACGAACGAGAGGAATAGTCTGGCCTCGTAACACTTTCTCGCTACGGTCCAAGATCTCTACAGGTTCTTCCTGGTATGATAGGCTTGGGCCTACGGTGATCTCTGAATAGTCCAGCACATGACTCGGGTCTGGAATGTACCTCCTCAGCTGAGATACGTGAAAGACGTCATGTACTCCCTCCAAGGTCTGAGGTAGAGCTAGCCTGTAAGCAACTTCTCCGACGCGATCTAGTACGTCGAAGGGTCCAATGTACCTTGGACTTAGCTTTCCTCTTCCTCCAAATCTGATAGTTCCTCTGGTAGGTGAGATCTTCAAGAACACATGCTCTCCTACTTGGAACTCTAGAGGTCGGCGATGAATGTTGGCCCAGTGCTTCTGTCTGTCTTGTGCAGCTCGTAGGTGTCCCAGGATCTTCTTTACTTTCTCCACCGTACGAATAATCAGTTCTGGCCCCAAAATATGTCTCTCGCCAACATCGCTCCAGCATACTGGGGAACGATATTTCCTTCCATACAAAGCTTCAAAGGGAGCCATTTGAATGCTCGCTTGATAGTTGTTGTTGTAGGAAAATTCCACCAGGTGTAGATAATCTTCCCATGATCCGCTGAAATCAAGCATGCAGGCTCTCAGCATATCTTCTAAGGTCTGGATGGTGCGCTCTGACTGGCCATCTGTCTGCGGATGATACGAGGTGCTGAACTTGAGACGGGTACCAAGACTTTCTTGCATACTTCGCCAAAAGTAGGATGTAAACCTTGTATCCCTGTCAGATATTATGCTGATTGGTACTCCGTGCAGACGCACTATCTCCTTCATGTACATATCTGCTAAGACTTCTGTGGATTGGCCGACTTTGAAAGGTAGGAAATGAGCAGCCTTAGTGAGTCTGTCTATAATCACCCATACAGAATTACGACCACTGGGACTTCTTGGGAAGCCCGTAACAAAATCCATCGTAATGTGTTCCCATTTCCACTCGGGTATTGGGAGGGGTTGAAGTAGACCGGCAGATCTCTGATGCTCAGCCTTGACTTGTTGACACACCAGGCATTTAGCCACAAAGCGTGCTATCTCCCGCTTTATTCCATGCCACCAATAATATTGTCGCAGATCTCTGTACATCTTTGTGCCTCCCGGATGTATAGAGTATGTTGAGCTATGGGCTTCTGACATTAGCTCATTACGAAGTTCTCCATTTGGAACATAAATACGATCACCACATCTTAGAGTCCCATCTTCGTGTATGCGACATCCTGTCTGGATTCCAGCCTCTGTTCTTTGACGAAGCCTCTGAAATCTTGCATCTGTTGGTAGAGCAGCTTTGATTCTTTCTACCAAGGTTGATTGCAGCTGATAGTTTGATAATTGGCCGTCAAGTCCTGGCATAATGACCTCTATTCCCAACTTTTCTAGATCTCTCAGAAGACCTGGTTGGGTGATCATAAAGAATGCCGAGGGTCTTCTGCTTAGAGCATCAGCTACCATATTTGCTTTCCCCGGATGGTATTGCAAATCAATCTCAAAATCTGTCATCACTTCAAGCCATCGTCTTTGCCTCAGATTTAAGTCTTTCTGAGTGTAGACATATTTTAAGCTCTTGTAATCGGTGAAAATCTCCACTCGTTCGCCATATAGATAGTGTCTCCATAGCTTCAGGGCAAAGATGATTGCGGCAAGCTCCAGGTCGTGAGTGGGATAATTTTTCTCATGAGTCCTCAGCTGTCTTGAGACATAAGCTACAACCTTTCCATGTTGCATTAAGACACAACCAAATCCTTTTTCGGATGCATCGCTATAGATTATGAAACCTCCGGATCCAGATGGTATTGTCAGAATGGGGGCTGTAGTCAGACGCTTCTTCAACTCATCAAAAGCTGTCTGGCATTCTTCAGTCCATAAGAACTCCTGTTCCTTGCGGGTAAGACGGGTAATCGGCTCCGCGATTCTTGCAAAGTTTTCTACGAACCTCCGGTAATATACGGCAAGTCCTAGAAAGCTTCTCACCTCTGAGACATTGGTCGGAGTTGGCCATGTCTCCACAGATGAAATCTTTGCTGGGTCTACCGAGATACCTTCTCCTGTGATAACGTGTCCCAGAAAAGCGACACGATCAAGGAAGAATTCACACTTGCTCATCTTAGCATAAAGGCTCTCCCGTCTCAGCGTCTCTAGCACCAGTCTTAAGTGTTCTTCATGCTCCTCGTGGCTCTTCGAATACACCAGAATGTCGTCGATGAAGACTACCACGAACTGGTCCAGATATTGGTGGAAGACTCGGTTCATCAGGTTCATGAATACGGCAGGTGCATTAGTTAGTCCAAACGGCATCACCAGGAACTCGTAGTGACCATATCGAGTCCTGAATGCTGTCTTTGGAATATCTTCTCTCCGTACCTTAACCTGATGATATCCTGATCTCAAGTCTATGTTTGAGAATACCACGGCTCCTGTTAGTTGATCGAACAGGTCGTCAATTCTCGGCAAGGGATACTTGTTTTTGATTGTCAGAGCGTTGAGGGCTCTGTAATCAATACACATGCGATATGTTCCGTCCTTCTTTGGTACAAACAGCACTGGTGCTCCCCAGGGTGATGCACTAGGACGAACAAATCCTTTGATCTGTAATTCCTCCAGTTGAAGCTTCAGATCGTCAAGCTCCTTCTTCGCCAGTCGGTATACATTGGAGGATACTGGTGCAGCTCCGGGAATTAGCTCAATAATGAACTCCACTTCTCTGTCAGGCGGTAGGCCTGGCAATTCTTCTGGAAATACATCTGCGAACTCTGCTACAACTGATGGAAGTGCTGTCTCCATCACCATGTAAGCTCTAGGAGTCTGGCCTACTCCTTGCTCGATGGTTCCTCGGACATATTCGAACTCCGGGTGATCTGGGGGTTTAAAGATAACACTACCCTTTCGGCAGTCTAGGACAGCATTATTCTGGCTTAGCCAGTCCATGCCTAAGACAACATCAAAATTTGGCATTAGAAGTACCAAAAATTGCGCCCTTAGTCCTTTACTACAAACAACTACAGGGCAGGTTTCAATAATGTTGGTAACTGGAACAATACCTCCTCCAGTAAGTATTTTCCAGTACTTGGGTAGCGGGGAAGTGGATAGCTTGTGCATGGCTACGAAACTACTGGATATGAAAGACAAAGTAGCCCCAGAATCGAATAATACAGTTGCAGGTAATGATGCAACTAAAATGGTACATGTTATAGTTTCCCCTTCAGGCTCTTCTGCAACTGCAGCTAATGCAAAGGCTTGTCCCTTCTTTTGTCCTCCAGGTTGTTGTCTGGCCTTGAACTGGGCCTCCTGAGTAGGCAAGGGTGCTCCTCGCTGATATCCTCCTGATGTGGAGGGTAGCATATTTTGGGCTTGTGCTCCTGACTTCTGCCCTTGCGGAGGTGCTGCATCTCTGCGTTGTGGACAGTCCTTGGCCATGTGTTGGCTAGCTCCACATAGCAGGCATAATCCGTTCTTCTTCCTGCAGTCTCTGATATAATAGCCCTTTTTGCCACAAAAGTGACAAATCGGAAGCTCCTTCTTCTGGTAAGGCCCCGTCGTCTGCTGAGCCTGATATTGGGGACGACGGGTGGGTCCTCCTGCTCCTTGCTGGTTTTTGGCCGAAAAGGTTGAATTTGAGCGTCTTGCTCCTCGGCCAATTGCTTCTTGCTCCCTGACTTCTGTAAGAACCTCGTTGTAGGAGATCCTTGACTGCGTCATTGTGTACCTCTGGAGCTCGTAGTTGAGGCCATGGTGGAATCTTTTAGCCTTCTTCAGCTCGTTCGGGATCAGAACAGCACCGAAATGACTCAGTCGGCTAAACTCTGCGTCGTAGGCATCTACCGTCATGTTTCCCTGCTCCAGGTACAGGAACTGGGAGTATAGGGCATCTTGGACTGTTGCAGGGAAGTACTTGGCATTGAAGTACTCCAAAAATTGTTCCCAAGTCTGGTCTTTGCCGACGCTACGCTCTATAGATTCCCACCAGTGATGGGCGTTGCCGAGAAGTTGGGCCCTCACAGCGGTCATCCATAGGTCAGGAGGGAGTTGTGATCCTTTCAGCAACATTTCAGTGTTGGAGATCCAGTCGGAGATCTCCTCAGGAGTTTCGCTGCCTTTAAAGGTCCTCGGGTTCATCTGGTAGAACCCTTTGATTGTGCCCACTGGTTGGACAGGTGCTGGTGCCGGGGCAGTGGTTCTCTCCAAGGCCGTCATCAAAGTCTGTCGTAGAGCTTCAGTCTGTTGCCACTGAGACTGTCTCAGGGCTTCAGTCTGTTGCCACTGGGTCTGCAACATAGTTTGGAGGAACTGGAATATTTGAGACTGTCCCTCAGGTTGTGGCATCAGAGCAGGAAAGGTTGGAGGTGGAGGCAAAGTTGTCTCCGCCTGCGGTGTTGGTATTGTCTTCTGGTCAGAATTCTGGTGATTGGACGGGGTTCCTTGAACACTTGGCGAAGGGTCTGTTGCTTGGTCAGCCCCATTATTCGCAGGTTTCCCGGGTATGTCCATATTTCTGAAGAAAATAGAATAATTAGAAAACACAAAGGAGATAATAAATGATAATCAAGCAGGATGCAATAAAGAATTATTCAAAGATGGTGTCAGTGTGGATGAGACCTAATGTTTCTATCCTATTGCAGGCTTGCTGGGTATGTCATCATACCGCTAGCAATGAAAACTTGACATGCATGGGCCACCACTAAAACCGTGTCATGCCCCAGTTCCAAAATGTTAGGAACTAGGCCACGTGTCACTGGCCAGCTGACACGTCACTAAGGGCTTAATCCATTTTGAATGGACCCATAGGGACGTGCTACGCTGTCCTAAAATACTACAAGTACAACACAGGCAAATCTATCTCATCCACAACAAAATGTCAGAAAAGCAAGTGCTGAATATATATAAAACTGAGTCTGATACAGTACACAACTGGTGAGAATACAAGCCTACTACAAAAACTGATAATAGCGCAGAAAAATCAGATAGACTAAGCAATGTCTATCTGATGAAAATATCTCCATCTCCAGGTCAAGCATACTCTGAGGGTGTCTCCTCGAGCTCCTCATCGGTAGCACATGTAGCCTCCTGATCAGGGCCGTACACAGTGGGGTAGAAAGCCTCGTCTAGATCTGGCAGGGAACCATGTCCTCAGTGGGACATAACAAGATACAGAAAATGACATGCCATGTATGAAAATACTGAATAAAGAAAATAAATACAGGGTGCTAACCATCTAAGTGAAATATAAGTAAAGAACTTGTAGTACGCATGGGAATGTGTGGCTAGACATACGCTGACGTAATTCACCAATCGTGGTGACTGGCTAGTATATGAGTCATATGCCCCCGGACTCACGGGTAGCTCTGCAATCGACCATCTCCGGGGAGAATGGTACGAAGGTATAAATCATATATGGAGGGGGTGTCCCATACGTCTACTAGTTATCTTTCTCATCCCAATGAAACTAAATGTCAAGTCGTACTTTTCCTGAGTTATTCTAATCCGTGATGCGGGTCACACGTACTGGTAGCTAATCAAATACGCAGCTCGCATCCCAATATGCATTGCAACCCTGTTGCGTATTCCAGTGATGGGGTCTAGGAGAATATTAAAATACTCTCACAGTTGTTGGTGAGTCTGTAATATTATGTTAAATGTCAACATATCAGCTAAATGTACCCAAGGCAGTCTCAGGTAATCATGGTATATGAAATTTAGAAACAAACAGATTTCAATAATTGAAGTTAAACAATAATTTGGCAAGGTATACTTGCCTACTCCCTGATAGTGTTGATAACCTGATCTCACAGTCAGGTTTGAGGTTGCTGGTGACAGGGGGTCACTGGTTGTGCTGAAGGTGGTTTCTGTTAAAACAGACAGGGTTCATGAATATCATGGTTGTAATAATAATAAGTATATATATATACTTATATACACATATATTGTAACACCCCGTTCCGCTCAAGCGGACTGCCGTCTCAAACGGCAATCGTGCAGCTGTCCCGACCTGCTTTGTCTTAAAGGAGAAGCAAAGGATATCCAGACTTGTCCCTACAAGAATTCGGCTTGGACTTTCAGAGGCTCGCTCAGACGTATCGCTCTACCGAGGCGGATCATCGCTAAGGTGGGTGGCTACGGTGAACTTGTCTTTGCTTAGCCAGCACACATAAAATCTGGAATCATATATGCTAGTCGCTAGGTGAATCACCCCCTGCATGCTAATAAATCCAACGCACCTAGCTAAGGGAATAATCCCAACTTGTATTGCTTGCTAGAACATGGAAATTGAAATACTGCTTATATGTTCAGACCCTCGCATGCTAAGTCCCTTAACGGTTTCATCTCTCGGACTACCTTCGGGCCCGAGCAACGTGCCTGCTTATGTACCTAGAAACGCATGCTTGTCTGCTTGAATGTTACCGTGTTTTCATCCAAACCCCGGGAGACTACTACGTAGTCGTTCCGTGCCTGAATGAACCTGCAAGTATTCGGGACCGTTAGGTCACCAAGGCAGTTCCCGATCCAGGGGACTGTATCATGCCAAGTAAAAGAATCATGCTCCTGCGACAAGACTCATTCAGGTATTCGGATCTCCCTGCAAGTCTCCCTCCTGTGCGGGCTTACAGCAGCCCAGGAGACTGTGCATATCCAATAGCTAAATGAATCTCGTGTGCTCGTGTATAAACTAACAATCGTGTTCGATCATGGACAACTTGTGCACAAGGATATAAGTTCTGTGGACGGTGCTGGGGCACTGGCACCGATCCGATCCGGGCAGACTTCGTATTTATAGTCAATCATGTGCGGACTGGGTAACTTACAACGCATCGTGTTTTATGAGCTCCTCGTGTTTTCTCGTTGCATGTTATTCACGTCCTTGACTAGTCCATTATGGCATCAGCCAGTGATCATTGTGTGTATATGCTTGCAATGCCTCGTGTGATTATCGTGTGAATATGGCTTGCAATGCATCGTGTGTTTATCCTGTGTATTTAACCTGTTGCGTGCTTGCCTGTGAAACAAAAGATAACAAGTCATCCTCGCTTAGCGGCTATCCGCGTGCGAGTCATTGCATAGCATCAATGAATAACTTAACACCTGAACGATCATGTTATAAGAACCCTCCTGTTTGCATATGCTATGCCTCCTGAATGTTTATGCTTGCCCGTGCTTGAATTAATCATGTTTGCCTTGGACAGGGAAGGAGAAATGGTAAGTTGGTAAGTCTCGCCGTGTTTCCTCAAACATCGCACGGCGCACTGCCCGACACGTTAAGCTATTCAAAGTTTGCATGAAACTGATCCTAAGGCAACTAGAAAGACAACTTAATAGTTGGTGCACGAAACCTGTACTACGTGTTTGGATTTGTCGAGCGGGCGAGCAGCTTCCCCACCAGTGCATTCAATGTACTGATAATCCACCAGTTTGATATGCAGGGTGCGGGAGAACCTCGTTCGGTGGGGACGCCTCCTTCGTGCGTGCTAAGGCCAGGAGTTCCCTCTGAAGCCTTGCAACGGTGCGTCCAGGACTGAAGCACGTATACAAGACATAAGTTATGAACATCGCCTGACCATCGCCTGTACATTCATTCCACAGTTGTAGCCACTTGGCACGCTTTTACTGTTTCAGAGAGAGGCTTGAGCGACTTGTAATCTCGGCTATACGCCGCCTGTAATATATGTTTCATATCAATAAAGAGATTACTTTACTTGTTTCAATGCTTCCGCTATATTTGTCGACTCAGTGAACCTGTTACCGATCGCCTATGCGTTCATGACTCCGCTGCACTCGGACAATCTGTGCGACTCTGTGGCTTAGAACTCTTGCCGCCAGCCAATGAACCATGGCCTTGCACGGGCGTGGATCACGCTCGTGCGGCATCACGCCCGGATGGGTTAAGCGATCGTTCCGCGGGAGCGCTGGCGAGGGTGATTCCCGCCTAGCGGGAACGGCCGATTTGCCTGCGGGAGATCGGGGCGTGACATATATAGTATGTATATATATATAGATATAATATATATATCAGTATATATAGTATTTAAAAAAAACAGACAAATACAGGTATATTATAATAGTAGCAGGGTATATCCACTGCTATAGATATATAATACTATAGTATTATCAGGGTGTATCCACTGATATATATACATATATAATAAATAATATTCAGGGTATATCCACTGATATATAGATAAAATGAATTGACAGTGCTTGAAATATAAATGTACATAATATATATAGGCTGTAATATCCAGCACAATAATTTATAATATTATGTAATAAATTGAATGACATTGCAAGAATTGAATATATATATATATATATATATATATATATATATATATATATATATATATATATATATATATATATATATATATATATATATATATATATATATAAGCTGTATTATCCAGCTGAATATAATATATTACATATAGATAGTA
This sequence comes from Iris macrosiphon, assembly GCA_036927795.1. Taxonomy (NCBI): domain Eukaryota; kingdom Viridiplantae; phylum Streptophyta; class Magnoliopsida; order Asparagales; family Iridaceae; genus Iris; species Iris macrosiphon. Next base: position 166,089,289 of record JAYESA010000003.1, read on the forward strand.
TATATATACATTTATAAATATATATATATATATATATATATATATATATATATATATATATATATATATATATATATATATATATATATATATATATATATATATATATATATACATATATAATAAGTGCAGGAAATAAAATAAGTGCAGAAAAATAAATGAAATAAAAATACATAGTAATTATACATAACATGTTATATATAAATATACATATTATATAAATATATGTATACATATATTTATATATTACATATATATATAAATAAAACAGAATTAAATACATATATACATATTAGTAATTATTACATAATATTATATAGTATATATAAATATACATATACATATACATATTTACATATATAAATATATATGTATAAGATAATATATATATATATATATATATATATATATATATATATATATATATATATATAGTAAATATATCATAATAGTATATACAGTATAATATACTGTAAATAATAATATATAACATATATATATATATATATATATATATATATATATATATATATATATATATATATATATATATATATATATATTAATACATATTTATATACATATATATACATATACATATAGAAATATATATATAATTACATATATATTAGGGTTAGGTATTATACCCTCTGACAGGTGGGCCCTAGGGGTTGTCGACGGCGGGTGGACGGCGGCGGAGTCGGCCGGAGGCGGCCGGAGGAGCAGGAACAGTAGCAGTAGCTACTGGCAGCAGCAGCTGAGTGCGGGGGCTGCCGGCGGCGGAGGAGAGGCGGAGGTGGCCGGGCAGGCGGCGGGTTCGACAGAGGGGAGGGTGGCGGTCAGGTTGGTGGTGGTGGCGGAGGTCCACGACGGCGGTGGCGGTGGCTGGATGCCGTCGGAGTAGAGGGTGGCGGTTAGGGTTAGGGGAGTGGGGAGGTGCTGCGGGGGCTCTGGCCGGCGGAGGCGGCGTCGTGGGGCGGTGAGGGGTGGTGGTCCGGTGGAGGGGAGGACGTCGAGTCGGGTGGTGGGGTTGATGGCGGTGCCCGGTGGCGGAGGGTGGCGCAGGGGGTGGTTCGGGTGGTGGTGGCTGTGGGTGGTGGTGTTAGGGAGATGGGGTTGCGGGGGCTCTGGCCGGCGGAGTAGGGTGCCGGCGACGGTGGGGGTTGGCCGGAGGGGAGAGGGGGTCAGGGCGAAGGGGTCTGTGGTGGTCCGGCGGGCGAAGGGTGGCCGTGGAAGGAGTGGTGTGAGTTGCAAGGGGAGGGGTACTCGGTTTATATAGGTTTAGGGCCAATGGCAGTTTCGTAAATAAATGGAAGTCTAGGGTTATTTGGTAATTTTGGTTTTTGGATATTTTTGACTGGATTTTCTGGATGTTTTGGGTGGGTCCCACACACCTATTCACTAACCAATAAGATTTTGCCACCTTGCATGCAATTTTGTATAAAAACCCCTAACTTTTCATAAATTGCATAAAAGCCTAAAATTTATATTTTGCGTAATTTCGTAATTTACCTGATTTTAAATACTGTTTCCCCGAAATACTGAATTGTACAGAAATGGAGGAAATAGCTGGGAAAAATCTTTTGGACAGTGTGGGGTGAGTCTGGGCAGAGGCAGAGTCTGATTTCTTAGGTGATACGGTCACCGTATTTATTATTTAATAAATACTTCACACGGTGTTCACTATTTATTTAGAGGCTATTAGGTTCATAATTTTTCTACGGTGTCAATACGATAATTGTAATACCATTAGAGTAGAATATTATCGTATTTTTTCTTGGGCAAAACAGGTGCCTACTGGTCCTCAAATCCCTAGGGTACAGGGATGGGTAAAGAGCAAAAATTTAAATAGGAAATAAATACGTACGTTTGTAACGACTTTTGTGCGACTAAAACGAAGCATCAAACAAGGTTTCTGGAAGTTGCACAAAATACAGAAAAAGTAGTCTAACAAGTCTAGGGCAGGTATGTGAAATTTGTTTAGGATTTAACAGCTAGTGGAATGCCCTAATTAATTGTGTAACAGACAGGTGCACAATCAACATAATATATAATAAATAAATTTTTTAAAAAGTTGCAATAATTCTAATTAGTCAAAACTAATCCTAAATTACTGAAATCTGGTCGAGGGAGTTTACACTTCGGCAGTCACCTCGTGCTCAGGGATTGGTTCTGCTCCAGTATCAAGTCCAGTAATAGCTTCAGCTCCTGTCCCGTATATCTCGGGGTACTGCTCCTCAGCTAAACCTGGGGACATAATCCATTCCAGGTCCTCAGGGGACATAGCAAGGTACAGAAAATACAAGCCAAATAAATAAGCAGTGCAGCAATAAGTAAATAATTGGGTAAACTATGTAACCAGCTAAGTGATATGCAATATGAGAGCAGCACTAGAACTCAGGCTGAGACTGCTACAAGCTCTGTATCGGGGAGCCGGTAGCAGTAATAACACGTAAAGGGTCTAGCTCTGCTGGAGAGTCTACGACCTCACAATAGTAGTAGATATATATATGAAACAGCCTGTAGCCTGTGTGTCTCTCCCCACCCAATGTTACCACTAATATCATGACCATAACGTCTCATGTCCATGTCAGCGGGATCATAGCTAATGCAACAAGTCATAGAATATATAAGACTAATATATCTATGTCAATCTTGTATCCTACACAGAATCACCATAAATATCTCAGGAAGATTCTGTCTGCATGAATAGTGTCAAGTGTCCTGGGTCCTGATGTACTTGATAGGACAAGTACAAGAGAGTAAAGGGTACCGCATGTCCATCTCTAGATGACGTACCCAACACCGCGTACGGGGTTGGCACCCGACTATGATCGGACACTAAGTACGTCACACGTTTTCTAGGTTGAGCATGTACAACAGTTATATTTAATACAAGTAATATGAAAATAAAGACTGCAAGTTGGCAAGGTACATTTGCCCACTGATGTATAACTAAGTCAAGGAAATAGGTAGCAAAGCTGCAAGTTTTGGCGAGGTACACTTGCCTGATGTTTGAATTCCAACTACTGTTCTGTTACTCGAAGAAATTTCCAGAAATGTCTCCGGATGCTGAAATAAACATTACAATCATGTTCAAAAGATATCAAATAGATAGAAACGCCTGTCCTTGAGTCCAATTTGGAGACAAGGGCAAAAATGGTAATTTTGGGTCAAAACGGGGTCCGCATGTGGGCCCGCTTTGCACCCGAAAACGTGTCAGGGTCAAAGGTCTCCAAATTCATCCAACTTAGTGTCAACAAGTCAAGAACGCTGATACAAACTAAACGGAACTTCCAGAATTAGATTCCGATGAGCCGGTCACAAAATCGCCCGTCGAGTGGGGCCTATGGGGCCCACGACACGCAATTTTGTCAACGTTCTCGGAATCGAACCAAACTTGGGTCACAGGACCATCGTATTGCTACGAGTCCGATGGCACAAGTTTTGTTTCGATCCGACGTGTGTACACAAAGTTATGACGCGTTCCAGAAACGACGGATACAGGACGGTGTCGGCGGATACGCGTTGATTCCGGTGTGCACGCACACCCGAATCGACTTTTGCAAAATCCCACACGTCCATATCAAAGACGCGCACGTATCGATAAAGACCGCGTGCGACCAAGTCGTCCCGTTTGGCGGGACGTACCCGGTTCTGGGGTAAAATAGGGCATTATTTTTCATGTTTTTGGATCGCAGTTCGCGGTCGCCACAGGACGCGATGCCCCGAGCGGTTTGCACGAGAACCGAGGGGGTCACGCAGGCTACGCATTGCAACTGACGGAATTAAAAACGGGGTTACGAGCAGAAAGTTACGAGTACCTGAACAGGGCTAAAAACCCGATTTTCGCCTGTCCGAGTGTCGAGCCTGTGTCCTGGATGTGTCCTGATTAGGGCACAGAATCTCTGTGTCGTGTTCGCGTCCACGGCGGCCCTAGGGTTGCTGGATTCTGGTCGGCGGCTCGACGAAGGGCTGGGTGGAGCTGCGGGTGGCGCGGGTCGGCTGAGCGGGGTCGCCGGCAAGGCGGAGCGAAGGGGATCCGGGGTCGTGGGGTCGGCTGGGAAGAAGCAGCGTCGGGGTCGGGCTCGCTGGGGGAGGGTCGGAGGCGCGCGGCGAGATCCGGTGAGGGAGAACTAGGCGGAGGCGGCTTATCGGAGCTAGGGGAAGGAGATGGTCGTAGGGGTGGCCGGAGCTAGGGCTTGAGTTTGGGGGGGAGAAGAAGAGGAGTAGGGTTTTTATAGGGGAGATCCGCGGGGGGGCTGGCCGGAAGAGGCGGAGGAGTGGGTTGACGTGGGCTCGTGGGGTCGTGGAGCAAGGGCGCGGGCGGGGGTCGTCGGCGTCGTGGCCGGAGAAAGCGGCGGGGAAGTCGGGTTCGTGGCGTGGGGGAGGAGAGGGGTCCTCCGGGTCGGGTCGGGCGGCGGGTTCGGGTCTGGCAGACCCGCCCGACCCGCTAGGCTGAATACGGGCTTGGGTTTGCGGGTTCGGATCGCGGGTTTGACCCGGATCCGACCCGCAGCCGAGGGTTGGTTGGGCTGGGCTGGGCTTTTTAAAGAATTAAATAAATAAATAATAGATAACTAATTAAATAAATAGTTTTTAGGTGTTATAAATTAGGTCCGGGGTCCAATAAATTCCAGAAAAATTACCCTAAGTCTAGTTTTAAATTTTACATCATAAATCTTATTTTCATTATATTTTAATATTAATTATTAGTATTTAAAAATCATTTAATCACCAAAATACCTTGTTTTAATTCGTGAAAATACCAAAAAATCCCAGAAATTATTTTTAAAAAATTAGCAAAATTTTAGGGTGATTACATTCTACCCCCTTAAGAGGATTGCGTCCTCGCAATCGAAGGATAAACTACAAAGGCACAAACTATGGAAATAAAAGAATGCTTAGGTTTTACCTGCATCTGCGAATAAGTGAGGATAACAATGGCGCATGATATTCTCTCGTTCCCAGGTCGATTCGCCAGGAGAGTGTTATTTCCAAGCTACCAGAACCAGTCTGATGTTCTGCCCTCGCAGTGTCTTCTCACTGGTGTCGAGTATACCCACTGGTTGCTCCTCATATCTCAGGCTAGGGCCCACTGAAATCTCAGAATGATCAACTACGTGACCTGGGTCCGTCACGTATCGTCTCAGCTGTGAGACGTGGAATACATCATGCACTCCCTCTAAGGATGGAGGTAATACAAGACGATAAGCCACCTCACCAATGCGCTCCAAAATGTCAAATGGTCCGATATACCTTGGGCTCAACTTGCCTCTGCTCCCAAATCTGATAGTACCTCGAGTGGGCGAGATCCTCAAGGATACGTGCTCTCCTTCCTTGAACTCCAGGGGACGTCTGTGTGTATCAGCCCAATGCTTCTGTCTATCCTGGGCTGCACGAAGATGATTCTGAATCTGTTTTACCTTCTCAACTGTCTCCGTTACCAACTCTGGACCCAGTAATTGACGTTCGCCAACGTCACTCCAGCATATCGGCGATCTGCACTTTCTTCCGTACAATGCCTCGAAAGGTGCCATCTGGATGCTTGCCTGATAGCTGTTGTTGTAAGAGAACTCCACTAAGTGCAGATGATCTTCCCAAGATCCTCCAAAGTCCAGTATACATGATCGCAACATATTCTCCAAGATCTGAATCGTGCGTTCCGATTGGCCATCTGTCTGTGGATGGTAAGCAGTACTGAATTTGAGTCGGGTGCCGAGACTCTCTTGCATGCTTCGCCAAAAGTGAGACGTAAATCTCGAGTCTCGATCCGATACAATACTAACCGGTACTCCATGTAATCTTATAATTTGTCGCATATACGTGTCGGCTAGTACTTCCGTGGATTGTCCGACTCTAAATGGCAAAAAATGTGCCGACTTAGTGAGCCGATCCACGATAACCCATACTGCATCTTTTCCACTGGGGCTTCTTGAGAATCCGGTGACGAAATCTATGGTAATATGCTCCCACTTCCATTCAGGTATGGGAAGCAGCTGCAACATACCCGCAGTCCTTTGGTGCTCGGCCTTTACTTGCTGGCAGACTAAACATTTTGCCACAAATCGGGTAATCTCCCTTTTCATTCCATGCCACCAATAATACTGCCTCAAGTCTCGGTACATCTTGGTTCCTCCTGGATGAACAGAGTATATGGAACTATGTGCTTCAGTCATTAACTCCTGCCTCAATTCTCTATTTGGAACATATAGGCGATTCCCGCACCTTAATGTCCCATCCTCATGGATGCGAAGTCCCGTCTGTATGCCTGCTTCTGTTCTCTCTTTCAGCCTTCAAAATCTGGCATCAGTAGGCAAAGCTTCTTTGATCCTCTCCACAAGCGATGACTTAACTTTGAGGTTAGCCAGCAAGCCATTTAGTCCAGGTAAAACAACCTCTATCTGGAGATCTTGTAGGTCTTGCAATAGCTGAGGCTGCTCCGTCAAGAAATAAGCAGTGGGTTTCCTGCTGAGGGCGTCGGCTATAATATTTGCTTTCCCCGGATGGTATTGCAGATCTATGTCAAAGTCCACCATCAACTCAAGCCAACGTCTTTGCCTCATGTTGAGCTCCTTTTGAGTATATACATACTTCAGGCTCTTATGATCAGTAAAGATTTCGACCTTTTCTCCATACAGATAGTGCCTCCAGATCTTCAGTGCAAATATTACTACAGCTAGCTCCAGGTCGTGCGTTGGGTAGTTCTTTTCGTGGATCTTCAACTGCCTCGATGCATAAGCGATAACCTTGCCATGTTGCATCAAGACACATCCTAGTCCACTACCGGACGCATTACTATAACCAACAAAACCTCCTGACCCTAAGGAAAGAGTCAAGACTGGTGCTGTTGTTAGACGCCTCTTCAATTATTCAAAGGCCTTCTGGCATCCTTCCGTCCATAAAAACTCCTGATCCTTCCGAGTCAGCTTCGTCATTGGCTCCGCAATCCTTGAAAAATTCTCTACGAACCGTCGGTAATACCCAGCAAGTCCGAGAAAACTTCTCACTTCTGCAACGGAGGTAGGTATAGGCCAAGTTTCTATTGCAGTGACCTTCTCTGGATCAACTGACAGTCCTTCTCCCGAGATGATATGTCCCAAAAATGGCACCTTGTCCATACAGAACTCACATTTGCTGAGCTTGGCATACAACTTCTCTCGTCTTAATGTTTCTAGCACAATTCTGAGGTGCTCCTCGTGCTCTTCGTGGTCCTTGGAATAGACTAGAATATCATCAATAAATACAACCACAAATTTATCCAAGTACTGATGGAAGACTCCATTCATCAAACTCATGAACACAGCTGGCGCGTTGGTTAAACCAAACGGCATTACTAGGAATTCATAGTGTCCATACTTAGTTCTGAAGGTCGTCTTCGATATATCTTCCTTCTTCACCCTAATCTGGTGATAACCGGATCTAAGGTCAATCTTTGAGAATACCCTAGCACCACGCAATTGGTCAAATAAGTCATCAATGCGTGATAAGGGATACTGATTCTTAATGGTTACAGCATTTAGAGCTCTGTAATCAATGCACAAGCGTACAGTTCCATCCTTCTTTGGTACAAAAAGTATAGGTGCTCCCCAAGGTGAAACACTGGGCCGGATAAATCCTTTCTCCAGAAGATCGTCAACTTGCTCTTTCAACTCCACTAACTCCTTAGGTGCTAGCCGATATACCGATGAAGTGATAGGTTCGGCTCCTGGAGTTAGGTCTATTGTGAATTCTATCTTCCGATCAGGTGGTAAACCTGGAAGATCATCAGGAAATACATCCACAAACTCCGATATGACTCTTGGGTAACCTGACTCCTCCTCTACAGATAATACCCTAAGAGTTGGCTGGACACCTTGCTCTAAAGCTCCCCGAAGAAATTCAAACTCAGGAAGGCTAGGGGGTCTAAATATCACTTTTCCAAGCCGGCAATCAAGTGTCGCATGGTACTGACTTAACCAGTCCATACCAAGTACAACATCATAATCAGGCATAGAAAAGATCAGAAATTGGGCTCGCATCTCTCTGCCATAAACTACTACCGAACATGATCTACATATATCACTAACTGGGATAATACCACCTCCCGTAAGAATTCTCTTCATCTTCAAGAGATGTGCGGTAGCTACTCTATGTGTGGCTACCAATCTAGCAGCTATGAATGAATACGAGGCTCCAGAATCAAATAAAGCTACAGCAGGTAATGAAGCTACTAATATGGTACCTGCTATAACCTCGCCTGCAGTAGCTTCCTCCGCGACTGCTAGTGCATATGCCTGTCCTCGTCCCTGAGCTGGACCTCTCTGCTGATGAGCCTGCTGAAATAATGCTGCCTGAGGTGGTAGTGGTGGCCTGGCTCCTCCAGCTCCTGTTTGTGTTGCTCCCACAGCTGGAAGAGCTGGCCTTGGTGCAGGTAGAGCTGGTCGATTTGGAGCTCCCTCTCGACGCTCCGAGCAGTCCTTTGAGAAGTGTTGTTCGGATCCGCAAATCAGGCAGAGTCCCAGCTTGTGTCTACATTCTCTTTCAATGTGACCTACTTTACCGCAGAAATGACAAGTAGGTAGGTTCTTTGACGCTGTTCTCTGGGGCAGGTTCTTCTGGGGTCGTTTGGAAGAATCCCCCTGTGATGACTTGGACGGTGCTGAGGAGAATGGACGTTTCAGACTTGACTCCCTCCGAGTAACGCGCTCCATACGACGTGCTGCAGCAAGGACGTCGGTGTATGATGTGGGCACGACAGATCCGATTAACCTCTGAAGCTCGAACCTGAGTCCATCAAAGAACTTCTTCGCCTTCTCTTCTTCGGTAGGAATTAGAGAAGGGGCGAATCGGCTCAGGCGAATAAATTCGGCGTTGTATTCCTCCACCGACATATTGCCCTGGATCAGGCGGTTGAACTTGTCTCAGAGTTCTGACCGAGCAACAGCAAGAATGTACATTTTTTGGAAGAGTCTGGAGAACTCCTCCCAGGTGACTTGATCATGTCCAAGCCTTCTTTCTTCGGATAGCCACCAATGGTGCGCGTTGTCCGTCAGTTGCATCCTGACGGCAGTCATCCACTTTTTCCTTGGGAGTTCAGCGGCCTCCAACTGGTGCTACGTGTTCGTAAGCCATTCATGAACTTCAGTTGGTCCTTCCTTGCCCGAGAAGGTACGGGGTTTGAGTTGACGGAAATCTATGATAGATCCCGTCGCTGGTCGCCTAGTTGGTGGATTTGCCTGCTCCAATGCCGCTACTAGGCTGTTCCTTAAGTACTCGGCCTCATGACGCTGGGCCTCTTGTTGGATCTGTTGTTGGACCTGTATCATGGCGTAGAACATCTGGAATATTTGCTGTCCGTCCATTGCCTGCCCTGGGGGAAAGACAGGCATCGATGGAGGGAACTGTGGTGGAGGCGGGATATTATCACGCCTGAACCTGGAACTTGGCTGGCCAGATTGGTTGCTCTGAGAGGATTGTCCTCTGGTATCTGGCGTCACCCCAGCTTCACAGGTAACCACAGCTTCGGGCGGTGTACCCAAGGGGTTCTCGTCACCACTTCTGGGATCCATTACTCTGCATCAAAAGAAAACAATGAGAACGCACAGAAGAATCAAACAGGATGCAGTTCAAGCAATTAAATTGAAATCGACATAGATTCCAAAAATAATTCAATCAATGGATGAGATCCTATAACTTATCCTATCTTATTGCAGGCATGTTCGGTCCCTAAGTTGAAACCGAACATTTTAGTCGTAGACCTGCATGGGCCACCACAAAAACCATGTCACGCCCCAGTCCCAAAATATCGAGGGACTGGACACGTGGCAATGGCCAGCAGCACGCACCGATGGACAACCCAATTTAATGGATCCATCAGGACGCACTTAAGCTGTAAAAGAAGGTCTACTACAACAAGCCACAACTAATCTCATCCATAAAAGATAAATATAATCAATTGCATAATGAAATGGAAATAAGTAGCAACAAGTCTCAACAAGTAGGTGGGAGAAACAATCCGACATAAGTCTGAATATATTGGCTCAATAGGCCAGGAATAAAAGAGTCAAATATAAGTAAATACTGAGCACGGAAGCAGGTACTCAGGAAAAGTCTTCGGCAGTCACCTCGTGCTCAGGGATTGGTTCTGCTCCAGTAACAAGTCCAATAATAGCTTCAGCTCATGTCCTGTATATCTCGGGGTACTGCTCCTCAGCTAAACCTGGGGACATAATCCATTCCAGGTCCTCAGGGGACATAGCAAGGTACAGAAAATACAAGCCAAATAAATAAGCAGTGCAATAATAAGTAAATAATTGGATAAACTATGTAACCAGCTAAGTGATATGCAATATAAGAGCAGCACTAGAAATCAGGCTGAGACCGCTACAAGCTCTGTGTCGGGGAGCCGGTAGCAGTAATAACACGTAAAGGGTCTAGCTCTGTTGGAGAGTCTACGACCTCACAATAGTAGTAGATATATATATGAAACAGCCTGTAGCCTGTGTGTCTCTCCCCACCTAATGTAACCACGTATATCATGACCATAACGTCTCATGTCCATGTCAGCGGGATCATAGCTAATGCAACAAGTCATAGAATATCTAAAAATATAATATCTATGTCAATCATGTATCCTACACAGAATCACCATGAATATCTCAGGAAGATTCTGTCTGCATGAATAGTGTCAAGTGTCCTGGGTCCTGATGTACTTGATAGGACAAGTACAAGAGAGTAAAGGGTACCGCATGTCCATCTCTAGATGACGTACCCAATACCGCGTACGGGGTTGGCACCCGACTATGATCGGACACTAAGTACGTCACACGTTTCCTAGGTTGAGCATGTACAACAGTTATATTTAATACAAGTAATATAAAAATAAAGACTGCAAGTTGGTAAGGTACACTTGCCCACTGAGGTATAACTAAGTCAAGGAAATAGGTAGCAAAGCTGCAAGTTTTGGCGAGGTACACTTGCCTGATGTTTGAATTCCAACTACTGTTCTGTTACTCGAGGAAATTTTCAGAAATGTCTCCGGATGCTGAAATAAATATTACAATCATGTTCAGAAGATATCAAATAGCTAGAAACGCCTGTCCTTGAGTCCAATTTGGAGACAAGGGCAAAAATGGTAATTTCGGGTCAAAACGGGGTCCGCGTGTGGGCCCGCTTTGCACCCGAAAATGTGTCAGGATCAAAGGTCTCCAAATTTATCCAACTTAGTGTCAACAAGTCAGGAACGCTGATATGAACTCAACGGAACTTCCAGAATTAGATTTCGATGAGCCGGTCACAAAATCGCCCGTCGAGTGGGGCCTATGGGGCCCACGACACGCGATTTTGTCAACGTTCTCGGAATCGAACCAAACTTGGGTCACAGGACCAGCGTATTGCTACGAGTCCGATGGCATAAGTTTCGTTTCGATCCGACGTGTGTATACAAAGTTATGATGTATTCCAGAAATGACGGATACAGGACGGTGTCGGCGGATACACGTTGATTCCGGTGTGCACGCACACCCGAATCGACTTCTGCGAAATCTCACATATCCGTATCAAAGACGCACACATATCGGTAAAGACCACGTGCGACCAAGTCATCCCGTTTGGCAGGGCGTACCCGGTTTCGGGGTAAAATAGGGCATTGTTTTTCCTGTTTTTGGATCGCGGTTCGCGGTCGCCACAGGAAGCGATGCCCTGAGCGGTTTGCACGGGCACCGAGGGGGTCACGCAGGCTACGCATTGCAACTGACGGAATTGAAAACGGGGTTACGAGCAGAAAGTTACGAGTACCTGAACCGAACTAAAAAACCCGATTCTCGCGTGTCCGAGTGTCGAGTCTGTGTCCTGGATGTGTCCTGATTAGGGCACAGAATCTCTGTGTCGTGTCCGCATCCACGGCGGCCCTAGGGTTGCTAGATTTTGGCCGTCGGCTAGACGAAGGGCTGGATGGAGCTGCGGGCGGCGCGGGTCGGCTGAGCGGGGTCGCCGGCAAGGCGGAGCGGAGGGGATCTGGGGTCGTGGGGTCGGCTGGGAAGGAGCAGCCTCGGGGTCGGGCTCGCTCGGGGAGGGTCGGAGGCGCGCGACGAGATCCGGTGATGGAGAACTAGGCGGAGGCGGCTTGCCGGAGCTAGGGGAAGGAGATGGCCGTAGGGGTGGCCGGAGCTAGGGGCTTGAGTTTGGGGGGGAGAAGAAGAGGAGTAGGATTTTTATAGGGGAGATCCGCGGGGGGGGGGGGGGGGGTTGGCCGGGAGAGGCGGAGGAGTGAGGTGACGTGGGCTCGTGGGGTCGTGGAGCAGGGGCGCGGGCGGGGGTCGTCGGCGTCGTGGCCGGAGAAAGCGGCGGGGAAGTCGGGTTCGTGGCGTGGGGGAGGAGAGGGGTCCTCCGGGTCGGGTCGGGCGGCGGGTTCGGGTCTGGCAGACCCGCCCGACCCGCTAGGCTGAATACGGGCTTGGGTTTGCGGGTTCGGGTCGCGGGTTTGACCCGGATCCGACCCGCAGCCGAGGGTTGGTTGGGCTGGGCTGGGCTTTATAAAGAATTAATTAAATAAATAATAGATAACTAATTAAATAAATAGTTTTTAGGTGTTATAAATTAGGTCCGGGGTCCAATAAATTCTAGAAAAATTACCCTAAGTCCAGTTTTAAATTTTACATCATAAAATCTTATTTTCATTATATTTTAATATTAATTATTAGTATTTAAAAATCATTTAATCACCAAAATACCTTATTTTAATTCGTGAAAATACCAAAAAATCCCAGAAATTGTTTTTTAAAAGTTAGCAAAATTTTAGGGTGATTACACGCATACTAGTTATTAGGTTCATCGACATGGGTCTTACAATCACATCAATTAAACTATCTTGAAGCAATATGCTAATCTCTAATACTATTCACACAAGTACACATAAAATCACGAAGAAGGCAAGTTCGAACCTGCGCGTTAGCGTGCACGTGCACGAGGTCGAGAGAGGCTGATGCTGACCGGAGACGGTGCTTGGGCTCCGACGAGGGTGGTGATGATGATGATGACGACGACGATAATTATGATGATGATGATGATGATGATGATGATGGTGATGGTGATGATGATGATGATGATGATGATGGTGATGGTGATGATGATGATGATGATGGTGATGGTGATGACGACGACGCCGATGATGATGATGATGATGATGATGATGTTGAAAAGGATGAGAATTCAAGGAGAACAGGAAAAGTCGGGGTCGAAGGCTCAGGCGGGTCCGACGGGAAGGAAGCGGTGCAGTGCTCAGGCGGTCGGGGAATGGCGTGGGGAGTTCCCCAGTGTCAGCGATTGGCCGCGGGTGTTCAGGCGGTGGGAGACGGTGGTGATGGGGACGGTGGTGTTGGAGTAGGGAAGATGGCGGGTTGTGGGCTCCGACGGGGATGGTCGGGGAAAGATGGAGGAGGTGCAGTCGGGTTGTTCAGTCGACGGAGGCGGTGTGAGGCTGTGGTTACTGTCGTGGGTCGAGTCAGGATTGCTCAGGCGACTGTGAGTGGTGGTGATGAAGGCTCGGGGTCGAAGGCCGGGGCTAATGGCTGCTGTGAGCGGGGGTCAGGATGTCGGGGTGAAGTGGTGGTGGCGCTGCTGATGTCAAGATGGAGAAGAACAGGGAGGAAGGTATAGTCATGGGGAGGCTGTTGTGATAGAGACTCAGGCGGAGGACGGTTGGGATGACAGTGGGGCTCGGTAGGGATGTCGACCGGTGATGGGAGGCCGAGAAGATGACAGAGAATGGGGATGAAGTTTAGGGTTAGTTTTAGGGTTTTGGTTTGATGCTTGATGTTGGTGATGGTGATGATGTAAAATAATGGGGAGGTGATAGTTTTGCATGAAGGAGAAAGAAGATGGTGATGCTAGCCTAGGGATTAGGGCCGGCCATGTGTTCCTTGGGATGGGGTTGGCTCATTGGGAAACGGGTGAGGATGAGGGATTATATAGGAGGGTGTGTGTGGTGAGGATATATAATGCTCCATTTTGAATGAAAGGCCAAGATTTAACATGAAGGGGAGTGTACAACCAAAAATGGGGGAGAGAGAGAGTTGGACCGGTCAAAGAGGGAGGGGGTTGTTTCTTCATTGGATTTAGCCAATAGGATGGTGACACCTCATTGCACTTTTGCATAAAAGCCCCCCAAAATGAGAAATTTGCACAAAAGGTGAGAATTAGGATTGGATGAGGGAAAACACCATGTTTGGTGTAATGTAACAGCTAAAAAGGGTGTGTGGTATTTATTATGAATCTTGAGGGTGTGAGTGGGGGTTTGGTTTGGCTTGGGTCTAGTTTTGGGTCAAGTTGGATCCTTACACCAATTTAATTAAAATTAATATAAATGGTGTTCTAAAATAAATTGGAAGTACATAGGATTAAAATTGGGTGGGACACAAGTGTCATGGACGTAGAAGACTCAGAGTAGAATATTTTCATAATTTGGGTTGCACAAAATGGGTTGAGATTGTGTCTCCAATTTCGATTGGAACGGACAAGGATGCAAAGTTAGATTTATTTGGAATTAAAAATAAACGTCTGCGACGAATATTATGCGACTAAAATGAAGCACAAAAGGACATATTTATAAGTTACACAAAGATCAGAATGGAAGACTGGCACGTCTAGGACAAGGGTGTAAAATTTGTTGGAAGGTAAAAGCTAGTGTAGCGCTCCAATTATCGAAGCAACGGTAAGATACAATAATTAAATAAAATCACGGTAATAATTTATAACCTTAATATTTAATCCCGAAAATTACTGATTAAAATCCATAACCCTATAATTTGGTCAGGGGTTCATCTAGTGGGCTTCTAGGTCTAGTCTACTAACTCATGCGTTAAGGAACACTATACATATAATATATATATATATATATATATATATATATATATATATATATATATATATATATATATACACACACACACACACACACACACACACACACACACACACACACATATCATGCAATTATTTAAAATAAATATACACAATACTTATAATAAATAAAATGACAAAATTACCCATATTTTTAGAATGTGGTAGTGACAAGTCTACCCTCTTTATAAAAATTTCGTCCTCAAAATTTAAGATCCTCAATAGTTGTATTTATTTATTTATTTATTACCATCAAAATTAAAATTCATCAAATCATATAATCATGAAGTAAATCCATATTGTTATTTCACAAAAATTTTAAAATTCTATAAATATCATATTCCTGAAAATCTTCAAATTTAAAATCAAATTCCATTCTTATCACAATCTCCTCCAAAATTTTAAGTTGATAACTAAATACTCAAAAAATAATTTAATGTTCCATCCTCTAATTTAAATCCAATCAACGCATATTTATAAAATTTAAATCTTATCCCAAAAATTTGAATTAAAACTCTAATCCATTTGTGATCTTATTCATCGATTCTGTTTTCACACAATACTCAAACAATGTAATACTTACGAAGTATTCAAATACAACATTCAAAATATAAGTTTTGAAATTTATATCTTGCAGTCAAATAAATATAATGATAATCTCCTTAATTTCCACAAATTTTAATGACAATTTTAATCATATCATAATCTTCATAAAAAGCAATGATTTAACAAAATCGTCAATTCTGTCATATTAAATTCTCAACTCTTTATTTAAATGTTTATCCTCAAAATTTAAGGCACATTGTCTCTCTCTGTCCAGTCATAACCTCTTCATTAATCTTCACTACGGTCAAACCTCCAACAATCAAGGTCTAAGAAAATCCTACCTACAGTCATACAACATGCAATCTAGAAAAAACATGCATGATTATGGTCTGTTTTGTCATGGTATTGTAGTCTCCGTCAGTGTCACGCCCCAGTCCCAAAATATAAAGAACTAGGCCATGTGGCATTGGCCAGCTGACACGTCACTAAGGGTTTAATCCAATTTAATGGACCCAAAGGAATATGCTACGCTGTCCTAAAATACTACAAGTCTAATACAGGTAAATCTATCTCATCCACAAAAATATCAGGAAATAAGTGCTGAATATATATAATGCTGAGTCTGAAAATGTCATAGTACAAAACCAGATAATATCTTGTGGGAACAAACCCACAACAAAATATGAAGAAAGCTGAAATAAGATAGACTAGTGTGACATCTATCTAGGTTGTAGCTCCAGCTCCAGGTGCTCTAAAAGTTCAGGCAGACTCTGTGGGCAGCTCTTCTAGCTCCTCCTCAGTAGCATATCTGGTCTCCTGTCCAGGCCCATATACCGTGGGGTAGAAGGCCTCATCTAAACCTGACAGGGCACCAGGTCCTCAGTGGGACATAACAAGATACATAAAAATATGCCAGGTATGTAAATACTGAATAAATAAATACAGGGTGTATTAACCATCTATGTGAATGCAATGTAAAGACAACCTTGGTACGTATGGGTAGGCGTAGGCATAACTGTCACGACCCGCACCCGGAAGTTCGGGCACGAGTGCGTGGGTACGTCCAGCCTACGCCGCAGAGTCGGCGGTAGTACGCTGTCTAGGTCAATCCATCTAAACTAGTCTAACTCATTCACAATTAACATAGGCAAGATAATACTGAGAATTGAAACTTAAGACTGCAACTGAAATAAATGTGACAACAGATTCAAATGTTTTAGTACAGGAATTCCAAAATGAAATCGGGGACAAACCCGATTAAATAAGATAAGAAACATAAATAAAAGATAGCTACTACTAGCTACTCTGCAGCAGGGGTCTCCTGGGTGGGATCTGGCTCATCATAGGTATCATCTGTACCCTCATAGGGACCATAATAGGTAGGAGCAAGGTCCTCATCATCGCCTAAATCAACAGATCCAGTCAGGAAAGGAGCAAAGTACACAGTGCACAACAAGGTTAAACTAAATATTTATGACAATTAATTATTGAATATCATGTTAAGGAAATTGCATAAGGAATGCTAATATCTCAGAGTCAAAACTATAAACAGGAATATGAGAAAACAGAAGTAAACGAGCAGGAAATGAAACTACACAGTCAGCAAGAATATAACATGACCAGAAGTTATCTGTATGAAACTTGTGTTTGTTTTTAGAATACTTAGTTGGCATGTAGGGGTTTATAAGGCTAATTCGGCCGTCATGGACGGCTATTAAACACGAATAATCAAGATCCGGCTGATGGACAGTCGTGTACCACCAGCTATTAAACACGGCAAGGGGAAGGGTAAACTACATGCCTTCTAGTATTCTCCCACCCGACATGAAAAATAAGACATGAATTTCAATATTCAAGACATGAAATATAGTATTCTAACACTACGTGTAATCAGCAAGGGTACTAGTAGAGCAGGAAATTTAATTATCACAATATAAAGATTAACTTGAAGTGCAGGTACTTGCCTGTTGTTTGGATCTGATTAATTGTTCTAGGGAAGTTTCCAGAGATGAGTCCAAAAGCTGAAATAAACATTACCATCACGCTCAGAAGACATCAAATAGCTAGAAACGCCTATCCTTGGGTCCAATTTGGAGACAAGGGCAAAAACGGCAGTTTCGGGTCAAAACGGGGTCCGCCGGTGGGCCCGCTTTGCACCGAAAAATGTGTCCAGGTCAACGGTCTCCAAATTCACTAAACTTAGTGTCAACAGGTCAGGAACGCTGATACAAACCCAACGGAACTTTCAGATTTGGATTCCGATGAGCCGAACACAAAATCGCCCGTCGAGCGGGGCCTGTGGGGCCCACGACACGCGATTTCGTCAACGTTCTCAGAATTGAACCAAACTTGACTCACAGGACCAGCGTATCGCTACGAGTCCGATGGCACAAGTTTCGTCTCGATCCAACGTGTGTGCACGAAGTTAGGGTGAATTGCCGAAAAGGCGGATACGGGGCGATGTCCGCGGATACGCGTTGATTCCGGTGTGCACGCACACCCGAATCAGCTTCTACGAAAACTCACACGTCCGTATCGACGATGCGTACGAATCTGTGAAGACCGCACGCGACCAAGTCGTCCCGTTTGGCGGGGCGCACTCAGTTCCGGAGTAAAATAGGGTCTGGTTTTTCCTGTTTTTGGATCGCGGTGTGCGATCACCACAGGACGCGATGCCCCGAACAGTTTATTCGGACACCGAGAGGGTCATACAGGCTTCACAACGCAATTTGCGGAATTGGAAACAGAGCTACGAGGCGAAAGTTACGCGTACTTGAAGGGGACCTGAAAATCAGGGTCGAGACGTGTCCGTGTCGTGTCCGACACGGAAATGAAAATTAGGGTTAGGGTTTTCGCTGGAATCCGGCGGCTGAGGGTGGCTCGCGGGGGGAGGGGCCGGCCACGGGCGGAGGCGCACTGGGAGGCGGAGCTGAGGCGGCGGAGATGGCTGCCGCCGTCACCGGAGCTGCTTCGGCTACTGCTGCGGCTGTCGACGAGGAGGGCGGAGGAGACGAGGGGGAAGGAGGAGGACGGCCGCGGCGGAGGGATGCTGCTGCGGGCAGGGCGGTGGCGCCGGAGCTGGTGGCAGGGCGCTGGGGAGGCGAGCAGCGGCGGAGGGGCGACGGAGTTAGGGTGGAAGTGAGGGAGGCGGAGGAGGCTGAAGGAGAGAGAATTTATAGGGGGAGGAGGCGGTTGCTGGGGCCGAGTTCGGCGGAGAAGAGGGGAGACATGGCGCGGAGTGGGCGGCGCTGCGCGCGGAGGGCGGCGGTGGAGTCGGGCAGCGTGGGCTGGGGGAGAGATCGTGCGGGTCGGGTCGGGTGGCTAACGGGTCTGAACAGACCCGCCCGACCCGCAAGGAAGGCGGGCGGCTGGGCTGGGCTGGTATTCGGCCCACTGGGCCGGGCCGGCCCAGAAAAATAAAATAAAATAAAAAAATAAAAAAATAAATAAATAATAATAATAATAATAAAACAGTTAATTAATTAATTAATTAATAAAATAGTTTTCGGGCATTTAAAAATAGGTCTGAGGCCCAGAAAAATCCAGAAAAATTACCCTAAGTCCAATTTTTCATTTTACACCCAAAAATTTTATTTTCATAATATTTTAATATTATTTATTAACAATTAAAAATCATTTATTAATTCAGAACCTTGATTTTAATTACAGTAAATTCCCAGAAAATTTCAGAAAATTGGAAAAAATCCAAGATTTATTAATTTGAAAATTTAGGGGGTTTACAACCTACCCAACTTACAAAAATTTCGTCCTCGAAATTTAAGAATAACAAGGCACGAAAAGGCCGGAAAAAAAAATATATACCTCAGGTTTCAAAAAGATAGGGGTATCGCTCTCTAATCTCGTCTTCTCGCTCCCAGGTGGATTCGCCGGGAGAATGGTGCTTCCAAGCTACGCGAACTAGGGAGATAACCTGGTTCCGTAGGACTTTCTCCGAGCGATCCAGTATCTCCACGGGTTGCTCTTGGTAAGTCAGACTTGGGCCTACTTCGAGCTCTGAGTGATCCAAAATGTGGCTGGGGTCTGACACGTACTTCCTCAGCTGCGACACGTGGAAGACGTTATGTACTCCATCCAGAGAGGGTGGCAATGCCAGTCGGTATGCCACTTCTCCGATTTTCTCCTGAATGCCAAAAGGTCCAATAAATCTTGGGCTGAGCTTTCCACTCCTTCCAAACCTAATGGTGCCACGTGTCGGGGAAATCTTTAAGAATACCAGCTCTCCAACCTTTAATAAAGCCATAATCAATTCTTAGTTCCATAATCAAAATGTTTAAATTGACTTGAATTTCATAAATTTAATTACCTCAAATTCCAAGGGCCTTCGGTGGCTATTTGCCCAATGTCGTTGCCTGTCTTGAGCCACTCGAAGTCTATCCCTTATTTGCTTTACCTTCTCAGCTGAATCGATCACCATCTCTGGTCCTAGCAAGGCTCTTTCTCCAACGTCATCCCATGATAGCGGGGTACAACATCTTCGTCCATACAGAGCTTCAAATGGAGTCATCTCAATACTTGCTTGGTAACTGTTATTATAAGAGAACTCCACAAGATGTAGGTAGTCTTCCCAGGATCCTCCAAAATCCAGAACACATGTACGGAGCATATCTTCAAGTGTCTGGATTGTACGTTCCGATTGTCCATCGGTTTGGGGATGATAAGCTGTGCTGAATTTGAGTTGCGTCCCCAAGCTGGCTTGTAAGCTCTTCCAGAAGTGAGAGGTGAACCTTGAGTCTCGGTCGGAGACAATACTTACTGGAACTCCATGCAGCCTAACAATATGTCTGATATATAAATCTGCCAGCTTCTCTGTAGATAGCCCCACTTTGAAAGGTAGAAAATGTGCAGACTTGGTCAGTCTATCTACTATCACCCAGATTGCATCATTTCCACTAGGTGTCCTTGGAAGTCCGGAAACAAAATCTATTGTGATATGTTCCCACTTCCACTCCGGAATGGGTAGGGGTTGAAGCAATCCTCCAGGTCTTTGTCTCTCTGCCTTGACTTGCTGGCACACTAAACAACGAGATACGAACCTGGCTACTTCTCTTTTCATGTCATGCCACCAAACATGCGTTCTCAGGTCCTTGTACATCTTGTTGGCTCCTGGATGTAAAGAGTATTGCGATCTGTGCGCCTCTTGCATGATTTCTTCTCTTATGTCTCCTTGAGGTACACATAATCTATCGCCATGCCTCAGTGATCCATCTTCATGAATTCTGAATTCTTCTACTAGTCCAGCTTGCACTTGACCTCGAAGGCTTCGCAGGCCTTCGTCTTGAAACTGAGTCTCCTTGATCTTGTCTATTAAAGTAGACTGAATCTGCAAGTTCATCATTTGGCCTTCTTTTCCTGGGATGATTACTTCAATACCTAAACTTTCCAAGTCCTCCAGCAGGTGTCTGTCCATAGTCAAGTACATCGCCATAGGATACCTGCTTAGAGCATCAGCAACTACGTTTGCCTTTCCAGGGTGATATTGAAGAGTGATATCAAAGTCTTTCATTAGTTCCAGCCACCTTCTCTGCCTCATGTTTAGCTCTTTCTGAGTGAAGATATATTTTAGACTTTTATGGTCCGTAAATATTTCCACCCTTTCTCCATAAAGATAATGCTTCCATAGTTTAAGAGCAAAAATGACAGCTGCCAATTCTAAATCATGAGTTGGATAGTTCTTTTCATGGGGTCGAAGCTGTCTAGAGGCATAGGCTATTACCTTCTTGTTCTGCTCCAGTACACAACCTAGACCTTTTCCAGAAGCATCACTATAAATAGCGAAACCTCCGGTTCCAGAAGGTAGTGTTAGAATAGGGACAGAAGTCAGCCTTTTCTTCAATTTCTCAAAAGCATGCTGACATTCATCAGTCCAGGTGAACTCTTCATCCTTTCTTGTTAATTTTGTCATGGGCTCTGCAATTCTTGCAAAATCCTTCACGAACTTCCGATAGTAGCCAGCTAGTCCCAGGAAGCTTCTAATCTCTGCTACCGAGTCTGGAGTGGGCCAGGATTCTACTGCCGCTATCTTTTTAGGATCTACGGCTATTCCATCTCCCGTCACAACATGTCCCAAGAATTCTACTTTGTCTAGGAAGAAAGCACATTTAGATAATTTCCCATGAAGTTTTTTCCTTCCTCAAAGTCTCCAATGCTAACCTCAAAGTTCTTCATGTTCTTCGGGGGTCTTGGAGTAGATCAAAATATCATCAATGAAGACCACTACAAATTTGTCTAGGTATGGCTGGAAAACTCTGTTCATTAAGTTCATAAAAACTGCTGGAGCATTCGTCAACCCGAACGGCATCACTAAGAATTCGTAATGTCCGTTCCGGGTATTGAAAGCAGTTTTAGGGATGTCTTCTTTCCTTACCCTTACTTGGTGATAACCAGACCTCAAATTAATCTTTAAAAATACCCGAGCTCCACTCAACTGATCAAATAAGTCATCTATCCTGGGCAGGGGATACTTATTCTTAATTGTTAAGGCATTTAAGGCCCTATAGTCAATACACATTCTGGATGTTCCGTCCTTCTTGGGCACAAATAATACTGGAGCTCCCTAGGGTGAGACACTAGACCTAATGAAACCTTTGTCCTCTAGCTCTTTGATTTGTTCATTTAGCTCTATTATCTCCTTCTTGTTGATTCTGTAGGGATTTTGAGATACTGGTGCTGCTCCTGGCACTAAGTCAATGGAGAATTCAACTTCTCGGTCTGGGGGTAAGCTTGGGAGATCCTCAGGGAAGACATCAAGGTATTCAGAGATGATAGGTGGCAATTCTTCTGTTACTAGGGCACCACAAATTTTGTTATTACCCATTTCTCTAGAACCTCTAGCAAATTCAAATTCTGGCTTGCCAGGGGGCCTGAAGATTACACTACCCCTGTGACAGTCTATTGTGGCATGATGTTGACTCAACCAATCCATACCCAGTATAATATCAAAACTGGGCACTGGCATTACAAGTAGTCTAGCATACAGTTCTCTTCCACATAATGTAATAGGACAATTGTTACAGGCATCACTAACCGGGATGATTCCTCCACCGGTAATGATCTTATAACAATTCCTAAGGGGTTTAGTGGTTAAGTTATGCTTCATAAGGAAATCTACTGACATGAATGAATACGAAGCTCCAGAGTCAAATAAAGTAATAGCTGGTATTGAATTTATAAGCACAGAACCTGTAATCACGTCTGTTGTGGCTTCCGCTTCTTCCAGAGTCATTGCATAAGCACGGCCTTGCTGCGGTGCACCCCTCTGTTGCTGCTGTTGGTGCTGAGCAAAGCGTTGTTGTTGAGTTGGAAGCGGGGGTCCCCTCTGTTGTGCTGCTGGGGGCCTGGCCTGGACTGGAGCCTTTGGTGCAGCTGGGCGTCCTTGAGCAGCAGGACAGTCCCTCAATTGATGTGCTGGTGAGCCACAATAGAGACAGGTACCTAGCCTCTTTCTACAGTCTTGCCAAGTGTGGCCTGGTTTTTGGCAATAGTTGCAAGGGGGAGCTCGCTGGTTCTGTCCTTGAGCCTGGTGTTGGGGTGCTGGAGCTCGAGGGAGAGGACGCTGAGTTTGCTGCGGGGCCCTCTGCTGTTGTTGTTGAAAAGGGCATTTGTTGGGTCCCGCATTTTCGGTATCTCTTTCTCGCTTCAGTTTATGCCCCATGTCTCTCTCGACTCCTTGTGCCACGCTCAGGATTTCCTCATAGGTGCGAGCTCGGCTGGTGGTGACGGCGAGGCGAATATCCGGAGACAGCCCCTTCTTGAATCTTCGGGCTCTGTCCTCCGGGGTACGAACCATGTACTCCGCAAAGTGGCTTAACCTGCTAAATTCAGCAGTATATTCATCAACAGACATGTTACCTTGTTCCAGTCTCTCGAATTGGCTTTCGAGAGCTTCCCGAGCCACTTCGGGATAGAATTTCTCCTTGAATAGCCTCTTGAAGTCCTCCCAGGTGCGGTCAGGAGCAGATAGTTGGGGTTCATCTCTGAACCAGGTTCGAGCAATGTCGAACAGTTGCAGGCTTGCGGACTCCACTTTGAGATCATCGAGAACCCGAGCAGTCTTCAGGAGTCTCTCGACGTTCTCTATCCACTCATCGGCATAGAGAATGCCCTCAGTTCCGTAGAATTCCAGGGGTCTAAGATTTTTGAAGTCTTTGGCACTCCCTGGCCTCTTGAGTGGCGACTCCTGGGACTTAATAGCTTCTGAGAGGCTGGTCCGCAGAAGTACAGTATGTTCTTTCTGGGATTCCACCAATCCCTGGAACACTCCAAGTAGCTGTGCCCCATCTAGGGTAACTGCCGGAACAGATGGAGGCGGCGGGAGTGCAAGAGTCTCGGGCACATTTTGCTCAGCTGGTTCTGATGTGCCTCCTACTGTGTTCCTGGTCTGGACCATTCTGAAAGATTAAGGGATAGGAAGATCAGAATAGAATACTTGAAAATCAAAGGCGATAGGAAAAATTGAGCAGCAATGATATCAAGAACTGAAATAAGGACGCTATACTGTGAATGAGCCTTTCCTAGAATCCTCAATCTTATTCCATACCCTGTCCTAGGGTATTACCCTATTTTAGGATAGGACCTGCATGGGCCACCATAAAAATGTGTCACGACCCGCACCCGGAAGTTCGGGTACGAGTGCGTGGGTACGTCCAGCCTACGCCGCAGAGTCGGCGGTAGTACGCTGTCTAGGTCAATCCATCTAAACTAGTCTAACTCATTCACAATTAACATAGGCAAGATAATACTGAAAATTGAAACTTAAGACTGCAACTGAAATAAATGTGACAATAGATTCAAATGTTTTAGTACAGGAATTCCAAAATAAAATCGGGGACAAACCCGATTAAATAAGATAAGAAACATAAATAAAAGATAGCTACTACTAGCTACTCTGCAGCAGGGGTCTCCTGGGTGGGATCTGGCTCATCATAGGTATTATCTGTACCCTCATAGGGACCATAATAGGTAGGGGCAAGGTCCTCATCATCGCCTAAATCAACAGATCCAGTCAGGAAAGGAGCAAAGTACACAGTGCACAACAAGGTTAAACTAAATATTTATGACAATTAATTATTGAATATCATGTTAAGGAAATTGCATAAGGAATGCTAATATCTCAGAGTCAAAACTATAAACAGGAATATGAGAAAACAGAAGTAAACGAGCAGGAAATGAAACTACACAGTCAGCAAGAATATAACATGACCAGAAGTTATCTGTATGAAATTTGTGTTTGTTTTTAGAATACTTAGTTGGCATGTAGGGGTTTATAAGGCTAATCCGGCCGTCATGGACGGCTATTAAACATGAATAATCGAGATCCGGCTGATGTACAGTCGTGTACCACCAGCTATTAAACACGGCAAGGGGAAGGGTAAACTACATGCCTTCTAGTATTCTCCCACCCGACATGAAAAACAAGACATGAATTCCAATATTCAAGACATGAAATATAGTATTCTAACACTACGTGTAATCAGCAAGGGTACTAGTAGAGCAGGAAATTTAATTATTACAATATAAAGATTAACTTGAAGTGCAGGTACTTGCCTGTTGTTTGGATCTGATTAATTGTTCTAGGGAAGTTTCCAGAGATGAGTCCAAAAGCTGAAATAAATATTACCATCACGCTCAGAAGACGTTAAATAGCTAGAAACGCCTGTCCTTGGGTCCAATTTGGAGACAAGGGCAAAAACGGCAGTTTCGGGTCAAAACGGGGTCCGCCGGTGGGCCCGCTTTGCACCGAAAAACGTGTCCAGGTCAACGGTCTCCAAATTCACTAAACTTAGTGTCAACAGGTCAGGAACGCTGATACGAACCCAACGGAACTTTCAGATTTGGATTCTGATGAGCCGAACACAAAATTGCCCGTCGAGCGGGGCCTGTAGGGCCCACGACACGCGATTTCGTCAACGTTCTCAGAATTGAACCAAACCTGACCCACAGGACCAGCGTATCACTACGAGTCCGATGGCGCAAGTTTCGTCTCGATCCGACGTGTGTGCACAAAGTTATGGTGAATTGCCGAAAAGGCGAATACGGGGCGATGTCCGCGGATACGCGTTGATTCCGGTGTGCACGCACACCCGAATCAGCTTCCACGAAAACTTACACGTTCGTATCGACGATGCGTACGTATCTGTGAAGACCGCACGCGACCAAGTCATCCCGTTTGGCGGGGCGCACTCAGTTCCGGGATAAAACAGGGTCTAGTTTTTCCTGTTTTTGGATCGCGGTGTGCGATCACCACAGGACGCGATGCCCCGAACAGTTTGTCCGGACACTGAGAGGGTCATACAGGCTTCACAACGCAATTTGCAGAATTGAAAACAGATCTACGAGGCGAAAGTTACGCGTACCTGAAGGGGACCTGAAAATCAGGGTCGAGACGTGTCCGTGTCGTGTCCGACACGGAAATGGAAATTAGGGTTAGGGTTAGGGTTTTCGCTGGAATCCGGCGGCTGAGGGCGGCTCGCGGGGGGAGGGGCCGGCCACGGGCGGAGGCGCGCTGGGAGGCGGAGCTGAGGCGTCGGAGATGGCTGCCGCCGTCGCCGGAGCTGCTTCGGCTACTGCTGCGGCTGTCGACGAGGAGGGCGGAGGAGACGAGGGGGAAGGAGGAGGACGGCCGCGGCAGAGGGATGCTGCTGCGGGCAGGGCGGTGGCGCCGGAGCTGGTGGCAGGGCGCTGGGGAGGCGAGCAGCGGCGGAGGGGCGACGGAGTTAGGGTGGAAGTGAGGGAGGCGGAGGAGGCTGAAGGAGAGGGAATTTATAGGGGGAGGAGGCGGTTGCTGGGGCCGAGTTCGGCGGAGAAGAGGGGAGACGTGGCGCGGAGTGGGCGGCGCTGCGCGCGGAGGGTGGCGGTGGAGTCGGGCAGCGTGGGCTGGGGGAGAGATCGTGCGGGTCGGGTCGGGTGGCTAACGGGTCTGAACAGACCCGCCCGACCCGCAAGGAAGGCGGGCGGCTGGGCTGGGCTGGTCTTCGGCCCACTGGGCCGGGCCGGCCCAGAAAAATAAAATAAAATAAAATAATAAATAATAAAATAATAATAATAATAATAAAATAGTTAATTAATTAATTAATTAATTAAATAGTTTTCGGGCATTTAAAAATAGGTCTGAGGCCCAGAAAAATTCAGAAAAATTACCCTAAGTCCATTTTTTCATTTTACACCCAAAAATGTTATTTTCATAATATTTTAATATTATTTATTAATAATTAAAAATCATTTATTAATTCAGAACCTTGATTTTAATTACAGTAAATTCCCAGAAAATTCCAGAAAATTGGAAAAAATCCAAGATTTATTAATTTGAAAATTTAGGGGGTTTACAATAACGGCCAGCATCCTATAGAGTGTGGTATCTGCAACGTCCGTTATTCCGAAGAATGAGGTATCTGAATATAAACAACGTCCACACTCTAAGGGATGTGGTATCTGCAAGTATATATAACGTCCGTATCACTCCGAAGAGTGCGGTATCTGCAATAAAGAAGTTGGGTGTCCCATACGCCTACTAGTTATCTTTTCCGCCCAATACGGAAATACAAGTTGAATACACAACGTGTAAACCACGTAGCTAAATGCCAATCCTGACTTTCCTGAATTTCCTGATTTTTGTGCTAAGCCGTGATGCACGTCGCACGCACTGGTAGCTAATCAAATACGTAAACTTGCATCCCAAAATGAAGTGCAACCTTGTTGCGTGTACAAGTGCCGGAGTCTAGGAGGATATTAGGATACCCTCACAGTTGTTGGTAGGTCTGCTAAAGTCTAAGTCAGTTATACTACTTGTCAATGTATCAGTTGACGGTACCCGAGGCAATCTCAGATACTTACTGTTATATGTAAATTTACTGAAAATAACATTCAACAGTTAATAATTTAAACAGTAAAACTTGGCAAGGTATACTTGCCTACTTCCTGAGTGTGTTGAAAACCTGTACTTGCAATCAAGTCTGGGGGGTCCTGTGACAGGGGGTCACTGACTGTGCTGAAAGTGTAGTCTGTTCAAGACGTACAGGGTTCGTGAATTTCATTTAAATAAATGGGTACAATTATAATAGTATATATATACTTAAGTAAATATATATAGAAGGTATAAAGTATATGTAGTAATATATACATATATATTTATAGTATATAAATATAAATATAGTATTTATATTCTTATTATAGATATATGCATATATATATATAAGTATATAATATAAATATATATACATATTAATATATATATTATGTAGCAAGAAAAAGATAAACTATAATAATATATATACTTAATAACATATATTTATATGAAAATGTTAATTTGTATACATATATATTTATATAGCTAATATAGTATATAAATATATATATATACATATATATTATTATATGCTAAAATATAGAATACATATATAGCTTATATATATATATATATATATATATATATATATATATATATATATATATATGTATATATATATATATATATATATATATATGTATATATATATATATATATATATATATATATATATATATATGTATATATATATGTATATATATATATATACATATAATATTATATATATGATATATTTATATATAATTAATAGTATGTATAACATAGTATATATATAATAGTATATATATATAATACATAATACATATAGACATATATATAAATAGTATATATATAATATAACATAATTATATATGTAGATATACATATAAATATATATATAGATATACATACATACATATGTATAAATAATATATTTATACAATAATAATATGGGTACATATATATATAATATAATAATATATATACATATGTATAATATCAGTATATAATATATATAATATTTATTATTATATATATAATACAATAATATATATTAATATATATATATATATATATATATATATATATATATATATATATATATATATATATATATATATATATATATATATATATATATATATATATATATATATATATATATATATATATATATATATATATATATATATATATATATAAATATAAATATGTATAATAATATATAAATAGATATATATATTAATTAATATACATATATATATATATATATATACATATATATATATATATATACATATATATATATATATATATATATATATATATATATATATATATATATATATATATATATATATATATATATATATATATATATATATATATATAAAGAAAATAATAAAAATAGAATACATAGGTATATATATATATAGTATATATTGTATTAATAATATAATAATAATAGTGATAATAATAATTATATAATATAATTATTAGATACAATATATATATATAAACATATATAAATATAAATATAAATATAAATATATATATATATATATATATATATATATATATATATATATATATATATATATATATATATATATATATATATATATATATATATATATATATATATATATATATATAACAGAAAATAAAAAAATATACATATAAATTATACAATAGTATATTTTATACTGTATTTATATACTGTATAATAATAATAATATATATATATATAATATATATAATACCATATATACAAATATATACATATAAATATACATGTATATATATATATATATATATATATACATATATACATATATACATATATAATAATAATAATAATAATAATAATAATAATAATATAGTATATAATAATACATATATATACTGTATATATAACCCAAGTCGCGTGCAAATATCAACTCTTCGCTATAATAATAATAATAGACACCTACGAATTTCCCAGTTGGGAAAAGTAAAGGAGAATCTTTATCCTTCCTATAGGGTAAGAAAGGTCGAGTAATTGTACTAGGACACACTACATATGCTTCCACAAATCCGAACTCTTGTCTTCCCTGAAAATAGGGCCACCTTGAAAGCGGAACTCGAATGTCCTAATCCTCATAAGCCAGCCCTCAGGACTACGAATAGCACGCCTAATTCCGTATGAATACCCTTCCGTCTAGTGAATGAGTAATCATTCCCGAACCTGTAAAAACTTTTTGGAACAGAAATAGTATCTCTAAATCTCCAGCGCTTACCGAAAATGAAATGAGTAATTCAAAGGTTATGAAAGAAAGATGCGAACTTTCATTTTTGCTTTTTTTTGGCAAAGCCCATTTCCTGTCTACTTCGTGGAACTTAGTATTCTATTATAAGATAGCACTGGTCTTCCTTTTTAGGGCACCAAATAATCCATTTTACAGGATTCAATCCATTGTGCTGGTGAAAGATCCGCAGGGTCGTTCCAAAGATCAAATGGGGAGTTCGTCAACTTCAGTCTGCACTGCCTCTGGACGAATGATTCTTCCCTTCCCTGAGCTCCGATATGCTCCACAGCGACTGATTGAGCAACAAGAGCAATATCTTCACATCTGATAAACTATACTTATGGCGGCCCTTAAGATCAAAACTCATAAGTGATACACCGAAATTCCATCAATCTTTCATGAAAGAGTTAACTCGTCGAGGGCTCACCATGATTGAATAGATTGGTGGGTCCATATGGGCGGTGATCAGTAATATACGACCGCCTGGTCTTCGAGCCAGGTTTACCGTTGCTATATTGCTGGTATATATGTACAAAGAGGGTGGGGGGTATACCTGTCTGACAGGGGGGCCCACGCCTCGTCGCCGGCGGGAGGACGGCGGCGGAGCAGCCGGCAGCTGGCCGGGACGACGGCTGCAGTAGCAGCAGCAGCAGCGGTTAACAGCAGCAGCAGCAGCGGCGGCAGCGCCGCAAGCGGTGGCGGAGGCAGCGGTGCAGGCGATCAGGGTGGCGGAGGAGGGGGCGACGAAGGGGTCGGTGGTGGTGGCGGTGGTCAGTGGCGGCCGGAGGTGGAGATTAGGGAGGTCGGGGGAGGGCTCGAGTCGTGGTCGAGGGGGAGCGGGTCGGTTCTGCGGGCGGTGCTGGTGGTGGTGCGGTGTCCATGGGGCGGTGGGAGCGGGGTGGGTTGGCGGAGGGGGTTGTGGCGAAGTGGCTGGGAGTGGTGGCGGTGGTCAGAGGCGGCTGTAGGCGGCGCTGGGGTGGCTCGGGTGTGGTGGAGTGCTGCTGGTGTGGTGTTGGGGTGGGCTCTGCGGGAGTTTGCAGGTGGCGCCGGCGGCGGCCAGGGAGGGTGTACGTCGGCCGGGAGGGAGCTGGGTGAGGGGCGAAGGGGTTGGCGGTGGTCCGGTGGGCGGAGGTGGCCGGAGGGTGGTGTGGGATGCGTTTGGGTTGAGGGGGGGCTCGGGTATATATAGAGTTAGGTTTTGATGGCATTTTGGTAATTATGAAGAAAAGTGAGGGTATTTATGTAATTTGGTTTTTAGGATATTTAGGTTGATATTTTCAGGTGGGTCCCACGCCAAATGGACGGTCTACGATCACCGGCCAATGAGGTGTTGACACCTCACATGGAATTTTGCAGAAAAACCCCTAAAATTTTATAAATTGTAAATAGGTCCTAAAATTGGTATTTTGCGTAATTACGCAATTTGTCTAATTAAAAATACTGATTTCTAAAAATACTAAATTGCACAGAAATGGGGGAGAAACCTGGGGAAGTGCCTTGGGGGGTGTGGGGGTGAGCCTGGGCAGGGGCAGGGCCTGGTTCTTTGGGTGATACGGGTCACCGTATTTATTATTTAATAAATACTGCGCACGGTGTTCTCTAATTATTTAGAGGCAGGTAGGGTCATAATTTTACTACGGTGTCAATATACTATTTGTAGTATATTCAAAGTAGAATATTATCGTATTTTTGTTTGGGTAAAACATGTGCCTGTTGGGCCTCAAATCCTAGGGGTACAGAGATGGGTAAAGAACAAAAAAATAAATAGGAAATAAATACGGACTTTTGTAACGATATTTGTGCGTCTCAAACGAGACTCAAAATAAAGTATCTGTGAGTTGCACAAAATTTAGGTAATTAGTCTAACATGTCTAGGACAGGTATGTGAACTTTGTTTGGGTCTAACAGCCAGTGTAATGTTCTATTTAATTGTGTGATGGACAGGTGCACAAATCAATAGGATATGTAAGCAAAATAAATTTTAAAAAGTTGCAATAATTCTATTTTGTCAAAAATATTCCTAAATTACTGAAATCTGGTCGAGGGAGTTTACAGTCAGGGTGTACTACTAATTACATTCTAACAAAAATTACTGATACAAACTACGGTACTAAGGAATCAATCAATCAATCAAACTGACGGAAAAGGAACAGAAGGAAAGGAACAAAGCATGCTAACCCATCACTTGGACATCTTCATCCTCTAATATACACTTAACTCTGGCACATTCATTCACTAATTCATATCCCTATACACTGACACCCATATCAACTAATCACCAGTCCACAAGATATCCATGGATACATCCACATTGTACACACCTGTCTATTAATACCAAAATCTGATACCGAGAACCTCTAACACAACCATAGGTCAAATTGCATCCAAAGTTTAATACCTCTATCCCTTTAGGTACCACTATTTCTACTACTAGCACACCCACTGCTAGCTCTCTTACCTACTACAATTGTTTATACTAGTTGTTCTTATCACTCAAGTGCACACCAAGTGCAACACACCACACTAAGTACTACTCCCTCTAATACGACTCTAGATGGACACCCAAGTCAGTTTACAGTGCCATCTCAGACATGCTCAAGCCAACAGATCCTTACACATGCACATTATTCACTTATACACTAATACACATTTCTAACCCACATCTATCTAAGTATACATATATATACTCACAATCTCCAACACTCAAGGTACACACAAATACACCAATTGTCTATACCCCTCAACTGTGTACTAAATTTTGTACTGCCTGGATTACTTGCACTATTACTTCCAATAATTTTCTATCCATATTAACTGATACACCAATCTAATATTATCACACGAAGTACTTACTGTTACTAGCACATTGCTCAACTAATCCTTGGCGTAGAAATACTAGCACTCTTGGTATAGTAACACTAGCTTCCTTATTAGATCACCTCATCACACTCACTAGAACTCATGATCACTTGCACTTTCTATAATACACATGTTTTACTTCACTCTCAAAGGCAGGCATATGGTTCCATACTCTTATTTCAGCATTGTATTCAGTGGATTTGTTCCCATCAGACTTATTTGTGTTGTATTATGACATCCAGACTCCGTACTTATTTTAGTATTTATTTTAGCACTCCTTATTTATATTCTGTGGATGAGATTAGATATTTACATGTTGCATGTTAGCATATTGGACTTGATATTTTTTTAGGACAGCATAGTATGCTTCGTCGGGTCCATTAAATTAAAAAAATCCTTCGGAGTCGTATTAGCTGGCCATTGCCACGTGGTCTGGTCCCGTGTATTTTGGGACTGGGGCGTGACACCTCTCCTCTCCTCGGCAGCAGCGGTAGCCGTGGCGGGAGGGGGTAGGAGAGTGCTGCCCCCCCTCCCACCAGCAGTGGCAGGGGCACAACGAGATGGGGTGACGCAACGGCGGGTCTGCTACAAGGAGGGCGGGGCCGCGTTTGGGGAGGGGGGGGGGGGGGGGGAGGTAACAGGAGGGAGTCCATGATGAAGTAGCCCCAACCTTATCTACTGTGTATATAAAAACATCTAGTATAGTCAGTCAGCTCCTCTAGAGCTTCCTCTTTGACATTCTTCATAGAGATTCCAGTAACCAAGACTAACCTTCTAAAGAATCAATATTAGATAAAGCAAAAAAATACATCTTAGGGTCCAAATTTGTAATAGAAAAATTAATGTATAATAGATTGAACTTGTACGAAATAGTAAACAAATAAATCTTGAGGTCCAAATTAGATAGATCTAGATGTCATTCTTTTTTCCATTTCAAAAAATAATATAAAATTTAGAATATAGAAATTTGAGCTACAAATTGAGCGTTACTATTCTACAAAAATGAGTTCATATATTTTGGATGTAAAAATTCTGATGTCCAACCTATATCTACTGTGTAAGGAACAAAATCATTATAGGACCCTAATTGAACATTACTTTTATACAAAATGGACTCCAACGTTCTGAATCTAGAAATTTTGATTAGCCTATGCTCTGGGTGGAGGGAAGGCTGACTTTCAAATTTTCGGTCCACTCCAGAAATATGAATCCATGATTCGGAATGTAAGAATCAATCCAACCCATAAGGACCCATAAGGGCCTGTTTGGTAAAATGAAAGTGAAGGGAGGAAAGGTGAAAACACAGGATTTGGAGCTTGGAAGCCATCTCCCAGTGTTTGGTTAGAGGTGGAATAAGGGACATGGAAGAGGGAAGTCTGACAACTCTAATTTCTGTCGGCAGGAAAATGCAGCCAAAATTTATGCTTCCACATCCAGTCTCGCCCACTGGATGTAGGCGGATTATTATTATTTTATTTTATTTTTATAATGGACGGAGAAGAAGTAGCCATTGTCGACGGAGAAGAATACGGGCTGCTGGCGTTGGGCTCCGACGGAGGAGAGGGCGCGACTGCCGACGTTGAACTCGAGGAAGGAGGAGAGGACTTCGACGAAGAAGAGGGCGCGGCTATCGGAGGTCGACGGCTCTCCGTCGACTTCGTCATCTCCGACGCTGGAGAAAGCAGGATTTGACCGGAGAAGGAGCAGGTGCTCCTTGAGAGAGGGAGAGATGGTTTGGGTCAGGAAAGAATAGACATAGGAAGAGGGAGAGAGAGATTAATAGTAAAATAAAAAATATTATTAATGAATGGAATGAAATGAAATATATTTTTAATAAATGGTTTTGGGAGAGGTTTTGCTTCTCTGTGGGTCAGGGTGTGTATCAGACCGGTCCGATCCGGACCGGCCCATGATTTGAGTCAACCGGGTTTGACCGGATTCGGTTCGGGCCGAGCTCAATCCAAGTGGAGAGGCTGGTCGGGTCGGTCTTGTCCGCTCATAAACAATTCCGGTCCAGTTCGGACCTATGATTCAGTCAGGAGATGACTGGGTCGAACCGGTCCGGGTCGGTTCACGGTCGGGCCGAGCGGATCCGATTTATTTAATTTTTTTAGTTTATTTATATATATTTTATATATAATCTATATGATATAACTTATAAGTTATATGTTAATAAAATTTATAGGTTTTATGTTACTAAGTTATTTTTGTATAATTTGAAATTTATAAGTTATTTGTTAGATTTTTTTATATATAACTTTAAGTATAAATTTATTTAAAATTTATAAGTTATTTATTAGAAAGTTTTTTTATATAACTTTAAGTATGTAACTTTAAGTATAAATTTATTTAAAATTTATAAGTTATGTTAAGTATAATTTAAAATTTATAAGTTATATGTTAAGTATAATTTAAATTTACAAATTTATTTGTTAAAAAATTTATTTAATTTTTTTATATCAATATTTATATAACTTTAAGTATAAATTAAAATCTAAATATTTATAAGTTGAATATTTTTTTAAATACTTTTTAATAACTTATAAAAAATGTATAAATCTATTTTTTAAATCTAAATATAAATCTATAAGTATATAAAGAAATGATTTATTAAATTATTTAATAAATAAATTATAATTTATTACTATTATAATAAATTATTCCACTTTCTACTTTTAACTTTTCTATCACAACAAAACACACATGTCTACATTTTCACTTCCCACTTTTTACTTTTCTATTTCAACCAAACATATTTATTTTCTACTGGGAGGACAAAAAAGTAGATGAATTTTAATCATTTTTTCTCATCAATGTAGACATGTGTGTGTTCCCTCATCCTCTCATAACCCAGTAAACCCCGAACTCTATAATTGGGCTTCTTACAGCAGATCGAATTAGTATATTTTTTTTCAACACCGTGTCTTTTTGTGATAATTTATAATTAGCTTGACTAATTATGAAACCATATAAAAGATTCATGAAAATGAGACTTATCAATGCATAGACAAGGAGGCTCTTAGCAACTGAGAACTAACTTAGCTGGAGACTGAAGTCGTGCGTATAGGTTCATAGCTATTTCTCTACGAGTCTCCGATCATCGTGACTTCGTAAGTTCTACTGTCATTAGAATAAAATATTAATTTTTTATGAGAATTAAAGATAAATTTTATGTGACAAGTAAAAATATTTATCACTTATATTCTGTGACATTTTTAAAAATTTGTAAGAGCAAGTTCTAGGTGACAAGTAAAAATACTTGTCATTTAAGGTGTATTATATGACAAGTAACAATTTTTGTCACTTAAGATATCTTTCGTGACTTTTTTAAATAATTGTAACAACAAGTACTATGTGATAAGTAAAAATACTTGTCACTTAAGATGTATTATGTGACTTTTTTAAATAATTGTAACAACAAATTTTATGTGACAAGTGAAAATATTTCTCACTTAAGGTGTATTATGTGACAAGTAAAAATTTTTGTCACTTAAGGTGTCTTCTGTGACTTCTTTAAAAAATTGTAACAAAAATATTATGTGATAAGAGGAAATACTTGTCACATAAGGTGTATTATGTGACTTTCTTAAAAAAATTGTAATAAAAATTTCTATGTGACAAAGTAAAAAAAAAAAAAAATCAGTATTATTTTTTATAGAAAAAATGGTTAGTAAAAAAAAAATTGGAAATTTTTTTCTAAAAAATATTTCGTCAATTAGTCTGACGGAATTCATACATCATAATAATAATAATAATAATAATAATATTATTATTATTATTTTTATTTTTATTATTTAACAAACTAATAATTTTGGTATAAATGTAGCATTTTTTATTTCGGATTTGAAGGTTACGTGTTCGAATCGTATAGGGTCCAAATATAAATTTGTTTATTTTATTTTTTATTCTTTTAAATTTTTTTTTTTATTTACAATAATATACTATTTGTGACAATATTGCGCGTCACTTATATCGTTCATAATGAGGTATGTTGTCACGAAAAATATCAGTGACAAGCTTTGCTTGTCACAATTGAAAACCTTCTGTGACGCCATATTTTTATCGTCAATTATCTTTTAGCTACGAAGGTATATGTAACGAAAGTACGTCGTCATTGTACTAGTCACAAAAGATGTGTTGTGACGAGTTTCATAACTTCTGTGACAACTTTACATGACACAGAAATCCAATTTTCTTGTTAGATAGATGCTATTTCGGTACAAAATAATCTCTTTCACCATTGTTTTTATAATAACTAGTAACTTGCACGTGCATTACACGCGCGTAAAAAAATTAATGAATTTATTATAAATACTATTGTACCTGAGAATTGAACTCAAGCAACAAAGTAAATTGTCTCACACCTTAACAACTTGAATCAGAGGTGTTTAGTTATAATTATATCATATTAGGTAGTTAAATAATTAGTTAATTATTTTAAATAACTAATGGGGTATTTACAAACAGACAAGACAACTTGAAAAAAGTCAGAAAACTATGGAGGAGCTGATTGAAAGCAAAAAAAAAAAAATTACTTTATAGGACAAATAAATAATATTTATAAAAAAATTAAACAAATTTTTTCACTTTATCTCGTTAACCTCCGATATGGAGGGTTGAAAAAAATGAACAAATGAAGCTAAATAAATCTCCATTTAATCCTCTATTACTCTCCTTCCTAAATCTTTACCCTCAAACCAAGCGGAGTTTTTTTTTTCCTCACTTGACTTTTTTTCACTTAACTCTTTTGACCCTCAATTCAAGTGAGACTAAATTAATAGAAATAGAGATAATTAAATTATTATTATTTTATTTGCTCACAATAAAAGTTTCGGCACAACAATGGACAACTAGAAGGCTGGTTTGAGTACGGCAGAGTACCCCCCCTCCCCCCCTCTTGCATCCGTGGCAGAGTACGGCATCGCCGCCAGAGCGAGCCACCGTCCCCCTCCTCTTGCTGCACCTCCCCCCTCATGCTCCGTCGGAGGCTCCTCCGCCGCCGCCGCCTAAATCCTTCCCCCACCTGTTGCTCCGTCGGGATGTATTGGCAGCGCGCGTGCACAGCGGATGCACACGACGCGTGCCAAATAGCAGTGTTGTTAATCGAAATAGAGATAATTAAATTATTATTATTTTATAATATTATTTGTTCACAATAAAAGTTTCCACACAACAATGGACAACTAGAAGGCTGGTTTGAGTAGACCACGTCACTGACAATCTCTCATTGTATGTATGCATCTTCTGTCGTCCATTCATACGTTAGAACCCGGATGATAAGAGGATAAGGTGATAAGCCCCCGTGGCCTCCTCTACTCCTCGCTCTCTCCCCCCTCCCCCTCCCGATCTCTCTCTTTCAATTAAGCAGAACAGCCGATAATAACTTAGAAAGAGAGTTTAAACAAAGAAAATTAGATAGAAAATGGTGATGTCTACGTCCCTCTTGACAAGCCCGGCCACCTCCAAGCTTCCTCCACCCAACTCTCCAATCACTACTTCCAAGCCCACAGCTGCAGCCAATGCCAGCAGTAGTCCTAACTGCTACAACCCGACGACGATGAGCCGCCGAGAGCTAGCCATCTCGATCTCCGTAGGCAATGCACTGCTACTCTACTCCAAGATCCTGTCCCCTTCGCCGGCGCTGGCGTCGGAGGTGGACGAGGAGTACACGAAGGAGACGAGCGAGGTGATCGGCAAGCTGCGGACGACGATCGGGATGGACAAGGCGGACCCGAACGTGGCCTCCGCGGTGGCCGAGCTGAGGGAGGCGTCCAACTCGTGGGTGGCCAAGTACAGGAGGGAGAAGTCGCTGCTCGGCCGCGCCTCCTTCCGCGACGTCTACTCCGCGCTCAACGCCGTGTCCGGACACTACATCAGCTTCGGCCCCACCGCCCCCATCCCGCCCAAGCGCAAGACCAGGATTCTCGAGGAGGTGGACACCGCCGAGAAAGCTTTGATCCGAGGCCGCTAGCTAGATGGTCTGATTTTAAGTTCGATCGATGAGTGAGTGAGTGAGTGAGTGAGTGAGTGCTTCATGTTTTGATTATGTTTATTAACTGGAACGAATATTATTCATGCACACTTCTTCCGTTTCTTGCCTTCATATATATTACTACGCGCGTTCATACTCTTTGGCGGAGTCTGTAAAATTCATTGGAATCTAAAGAAAGGGTTACTAGTATTCCAATATTATCTATAGATTTTTTTTCTTTTTTTCTTTTTTGAGAATATTTGTTGTACAAAATTATACTTGGATTTAAGGACAGAAATGTGTTATGTTTTGCTTCTCGATCAGCCAATGATTACTACACTAAAAAAAATTGAAATACTTCTGTAGGGAGAAAGAAATCTGATATACTTAATCTATACTACTATATAATAATAAAAGTTAGTTTTTTGGTAAATCTTTTTTCATCTAAATATATCTTTATTAAACTTTACTAATTAAAATTATTCATTAAATTTAATAAATATAATTAGATAATTACCGACTTTTGCTTTTTCTAAATGTAAAAAAAATTAAAATTAGTTAAAATGCGTACAACGTACGTACATAAATCTCTACTCTCATATTGAGACTTGAAAACAGTTCAAAATTGAGCCATCTAAGCCGTTCGTAAATCCTCCACCATTTATTAAAATAAAATAAAATTTTTGAGTTGCACCCTACTTTATTTATCATAATTCAAGGTGGACTACACTGCTTTACCATAATGTACAATGATCAGGCGGGGTTATCCCCTTAGCTATGTGCGTTCATCTCTTTTATTAGCATGCAAAGGTTATCGCCTGAAAACTAGCATGTATCATTCATTTTTTTAGTGTGCAGCTAAGTAGAGACAGGTTCACCGGGGCCACCCACCTTAGCGATGAATCGTATCGGTCGAGCAAGACTCCGAGCGCGCCTCTAAAAGTCTAAGTCTGACTCCATTTAAATATCCAAGTATGAATGCCTTTGCATCGACGAGCCATTTTGCTGAGCAAGGCGGGTCGGTTTGCTAAACTTGTGCCGTTCGAATCAGCCCTCCGGTTGAGCGGAGCGGGTCGTTATATTATATACCACTCAGAACAAGTCTCGTCTTCGAGACTTCCTGAGCGAAACTCGTATTATCGCACAACTTCTAAACCAAACTCTATACATCTTGCCTAACTTCCAAAAACTATTTTAATACTACATTCATTTATTTTCTCACCACGCGTTACGCACATATTTTAGCCAATTCTCATCGAACGACTCTATCGTTCAATGCTATCGAACTATACCGAACTTAATGGTTGCACTCCCCGACTCAAACTCTGTTGCGCTTGGCGCAAGGCTGTATTACTCAAACACGGGGTATTCCATGGCTCAATGCGTACTAGAAACTCATACTTAGGGTGGACTTGCCCAAATTGTTATATTATATCCATACTATCCTAATGCATCCGACCGATTACTTGACGCCGCCTATCGAAATCCATCGTTACGCCTAAACCCAAAAGCTCGAATCTCATCTTAATTTTTCATCAATATCTCTCCAAGTCACCGTCCAATCTCGCTAATTAAATCTACTATCAGCCAAGGTCGTCGCATTAAATCGCCTATGTTTTCTAACACAGTCTTTATTGCGCCTTAGCGCAGAGCTAAATTGCCCACTTGGGGTACGTTCTATTACTTCGCGTCTTTGGTCCAATCGAACTTAACTTCCTATTCGTTTTACTCGTTCCGTTTTGCCCGAGTGCTTAATCATTTTTTTATCGAATGATTCTTCCGTTCAACTATTGCATTCCCAAACTCAGTCTCTTACTCCGCCTTAACACAGAACTATCTCGGTCGCACAGAAAACTTTACAATCTTTCCTTTATAAAAGTCTAGGTTGAGGCTAACTTATTTCAGTTGCCATACTCATCCATGCGAATTCGAACATTTTTATTTGCAGCTGCATTCGAGTTATACATATCGCTAAGTCTGGATCGTACCCATATTCAAGGCGTCCCCCAAATATGTGTATTTCAACAAGCTTAGTGACAGCTAAGTCGGACAAGCTACTCGTAAAAATCTTTCGAATCGCTGATCGTTTTGCTACACGAATAATCGAACTCTGGTTCGATTTAGTTATCGTCTACTCCAATCTCACCCAAATTCAAGCTTGGCATTACTAGCAACGCACCTCTTTCAAGCAACGATTTAACTCATTATGCCAACTTATCTCGAATATCACCAATTCCAAATCATAAGAGTTCCGTCCGATAATTCTCTAATACCGTCTTATTCCTCACCGTCGCATAACCTATCCCACCAATTTAATCATCACCAAAGTCCTATCTCCTATTGCGTTCATTTTAATGCCAACGTCACTAGTATACACTCCCAGTTTCAAGTCCTAACTCTAAGTCTCGTTGCCCCAGTTCTATCATTTTCTCGAACGATTACTCTGAAATTAGCCACTCCAGTTTTAACTCAAGGCATAGGGTCGTCTGCCTAGCCACTAGGTCAGCTCATAAGGTCATAGGTATAGTTCGAGTTTGCAACTCATCGTGCAATCGCATTGCACGAAGCTCGCCCCAAATACCCTAAGGTCAAACCATTATTCTTTTACACGGGTATTCTACCCAAGCTCGTTTCACTCATATTTCTAAACATCGAGCACAGATTATCCTATCCCATCAACACATTCGTTCAACCGAACCCACGATATGTCCACGTCGCATGTCCAACCTAACGATTTGCATAGTCTATCTTCTTAAGCACCTGATAGGATCCATATATCCAATCTTTTCTAAGTCTAGACCACCAAGTCATGATTTAATTTCTATCTCTTCGATCTCAATCACAAATTCTAAGTCGTACAACATAATTCACGTATCCGTTCACTAAACCATCGAGCATCTTACTTCATGTTCTTAGACTAACTCATCCCCAAAATATCTTTGATTCACTTATATTCTGAAAATTGTCTTATCGTGTCGAACCACAAGTCACAATGATCATTCAATTATCATGTTCCGATCTTCCGCAAGTTCAATCATCCCCGTCGGACGTGAGATCACCACGCCAACGCTCCCGCGGAATGATTGTCTTAATCCGGACGTGACACATGTGCGAGTAAGGAGTTGTACTCGCACAAGACAAGAAAGTCAAATGTTATGGTTATCATCGAACGAACAAACACCTTATCGTCACTCTTCGTTTTATCCCAAGTCGTACTTTAATCCATCAAGTCATGTCTATCTTAACAACCATTCTTGCCGTAACCAAAATTTGTCTAGTCAAACCGTCCAACTTTAATGTTACCATTTTGATCATTTCATAGTATACTTCTAGCATTCGTTAAACAAATAAGTTTAAATCCCAAACCCAAGTCTATTCACTTTCGATACATTCAATTTTATTGAGTTCATTCATAACATCATCGAACATGTTCCTGCGAGTTCGATCATCCCCGCCAGACGTGAAATTACCACGCCAACGCTCCCGTGGAATAATCGATCTCGTCTCGGCCTGTTGTCGAGTATTACCTTTCAAACTCGATTCAAGATCGTTCGTTCGAATTCAAGATTAAATCCGTTATCGCCTATCTCAATCTTTAAAATCATAATTTTACTAACTTGCATCAATTCGTACTATCTTCCAACCATTTTTATGATCTAAAGTCTCCCCAAATTCGAAATCATAGCATTCGTACTCAAACTGAACTCCATCGAGCGATATCCTACTCAAATCCAAAAAAATTCCATGCGCGCTATCATTCGTTCGCACCGTTATTTTCAATTGCACTAACTCCGATCGCATCCCCGATTATTTTATCTCAACTCAAGTTTTAATTCGTTTATTTCAACTCAAAGTCGCTCGTACAATCCTCTAAGTTTTTTTGACCTTTCGACCATGATATCAATTTCAATTGCCCTGAATTCCTATTCGATGTAGGCCTTATCCCTTGTTCAACTCATTCTAACTCGTTCGAACCAAATCTTGCATGCTTCCTACTAGTTCTTTTACTTGCTAGGCATATTATACTAAGGCCTTATACAATCTCGTCACTTGCTACTAGACTCGCTTAATACTCCGAAACACACGATTTGTTCGAACATTTCTAAGCCGACCAATACACCACTCAGGGTTCGAGTTATACTCTATGAATCTTTATAACTCATTATATCCTCAATTCGCATATTCGAACCTGGGACTCGTATACACCACTCAGGAATCGAGTCATCCTATTAACTCCTGAATCGCGTTCGTATCTTTCACTCGTCTATCCAATTCGTTCCTTATAAGTCCAGCACGATCCCTATTTGTCGCCTTAACGATCTTAGGCTTGTATGCATCTCTATCCATAGTCCTCCATAAACACTATATTTTGAATCATAACTTATCGCTACGAAGAACCGTCAAAACTATTTCTCAAAATCCAACACGATTCCCACTATTCACCTTAGCGGTACTCCGATAATGTCTCTACCTGTTTCCATTCTTAGTCTAACTTTATTTTTATCCGAACGATACCCAAATCTCGCTGCAACTCACTAGCACCAAGGGTCTTGGCGCACGATACTCAACACTTCGCCAAAAGGTCGTGTGCATAGGCAATTGTCCGAACGATATTCTATCTCGTACACTAACTCGCTTGGTGTTTTTGTATAGGCATTCGGCTCACATATAACTTGCCGATTCTAACACGAGTCTATTCCCGCGATGTCTGACACATGTTGGCACAAAGGCCCTCGTATCATAATTTTGATCAAGCAATCGTATTATTCATATGCACTTTTTGAAAATATTTTGACTTATTGTATAGAACATTCATCGAACATCGAGAGAGAGAGAGCATCTATCACTTTTTCAATACACAAGTTCAAAACTGAGAGAATCGATAAAAGTTTCAAAGACGTAAAGCCGTACTCTGATACCAAAATGTCATGTCCCGATCTTCCGCAGGAATCGGCCGTCCACGCTAGACGCGAATCACCAC
Source organism: Iris macrosiphon (assembly GCA_036927795.1). Classification (NCBI taxonomy): domain Eukaryota; kingdom Viridiplantae; phylum Streptophyta; class Magnoliopsida; order Asparagales; family Iridaceae; genus Iris; species Iris macrosiphon. The sequence continues at coordinate 166,132,656 of JAYESA010000003.1, forward strand.
GCCAGTGCTCCCGCAGGACGATCGTTTCCATCGGGACGCGATGCCGCGTGAGCCTGAAGTTGCGCCCGCGCGAGGCAAATACCTAAACGGATGTCACGCCCCGATCCCGAAGGTCTCCCGACCGTGCCCCTGCCGGGTGTGAATCACCGCGCCTCGACGCTCCCGTGGAGCATATAGTCGTTTGCTACCGGAACGTGATGTCGTACGAGCCTGGGATTGCGCCCACACAAGGTAACATTATTAAAGTTGTGGCTATCATCACATCTATCGAGTAAGCAGCGGAGGGACATTGTTGCAAGCATTTATCCATCTGAGTATATGGGGCAAATCGAGGCACAGGGTTCTCTGAATACAATGGGATCGTTCCATACATTATATCCCTCTATACAAAAGCAGCTCAAAGCAATCGATACGGCTCAAGGCATCGAAACCAGATTTCCTGGTCTTGAGGATGAGGCACGTCTATCGTTTCCTCGGACGATCCAGCACATGCGAAAAAGCAAACTGTTGGTGGGTCAGCACTTTGGAGAAAGTATTAGTGAGTCTAAAATAACTGAACAGAAGCAACATTCACTAAAACCAACACTAAGTAATTATGTTATAAAATATTACATTACTAGTGATCTTTCTAGTTTTACCTATGTTCGTTACATGCAACATAGGAACGAAGTCATATTACTTCTTTTGGAAACATCTTTAAAAATAGAGTTTATATTTGATTCATTCAAGCACACAAGGCAAGCCGATTGGTCTACTATCAGGGTGTGCATAGCGTGTCTCGTGAGTTATACCCAAAGACTCTAGGGACAATGCACCATCTAGGAACTATCCTCTATCAAGCCAACACGATGAACTATATATATGCTTTTCGGTCCCCGAGAAACTCAGGATCGGTAGTGGTAATCCAGCTAACCAATGACTCATTTATCTGATGCTATTAGCAGTTGTGACTCATAGTTGCTCTTCACTATCATGGTAGCAGCCGTGACCAAGGTTCAGCTCTTCACCAATAGCCATTGTCCGACCGATGCGAATGCATAAAACACTATTAGATAAACTTTAGGATGCATACGAGATAAAATAGCAGACCATATATCTCTGTGCGGACTAGCCGCCCTCTCTGAACAAGATCAAGCACGATATGGTTCTCTCGAAACACAAGCGATAGTGAAACATGTTCAAGCAATATCTTACTCTTAGACAAGCATTCAAGTACTCTTAGTTAAGTAGACATTTTCGTTTCAATGACAAGCTATGTGAGTTCTCTTATTAAGCATGCAAGGGCAGGTTCTATCATTCTTTTATGAAAATATCTTTAAGCAAACAAGCATTTAAAAACTTAGATTCATTATTAAGGCATGCAAGAATCAGAGAATGGAGTTCTGCCCACTTACCTTGATCAGTCATCTCCTGCTTCAATAAGGAGCTCTTAAGAAAGATGTCCTTTTTGAGTCAGCAAATCGATATCTCTTGTATATAGTGCTGACGATGAGCGGGGCACTACATACTTACCCACCAACAAAAAATTTCTTTCTCAAAACTTCAAGGAGAAACTTCTCGATATCCCGAGCAGCGATAGTCCTCATCCCTCGCCAACCTCAATCGAAAACTCTAGCAAAACACAAGCACAACTCTCAAGCAACAAATCAAATACAGAAAACTTTTGTACAACTTTAAGAATATCTATGGACTTATTGTATGGAATGCTCTATTGCAATACAATATTATCTCAGAGTCGTAGCAACGGATTGGGAAAAAAATTGAATCGCTCTGATACCAATCTGTCATGCCCCGATCTCCCGCAGGCTAATCAGTCGTCCCCGCTAGGCGAGAATCACCGTACCAGCACTCCCGCGGGACGATCGCTTGACCCATCTGGGCGTGATGTCGCACGAGCGTAAGCCGCGTTCGAGCAAGGCCGTGTTTTATGCTGGCGGTAAGAGGTCTAAACCACAGAGTCGTACAGATTGTCCGAGTGCAGAGGAATGTTAAACGCATAGGCGATTGGTAACAAGTTCACTCAGTTGACAATAGCGAAAGTATTAAATAACATAAGTATGGAAGTAAAGCAAACTCTTTATTAATATTCAAACAAGTGTTACAAGCAGCGTATAGCCGAAATTACAAGTCGCTCAAGCCTCTCTCTCTGAAACAGTAAAAGCGTACCAAGTGGCTATATTTATGAAAATACATAGGCGATGTTCCAACATTGTGTCTTGTATATGTGCTTCAGTTCCGGATACAGCGCTCCACGGCTCCAGAGTGAACTCCACGCCTTAACACGCACGAAGGAGGCATCCGCACCGAACGAGGTTCTCCCGCACCCTGCAAGCAATCTGATGGGTTATCAGTACATGAATGCACTGGTGGAGAGGCTACTCGCTCGTTCGACAAATCCAAACATGTTTAATAGGTTCCTGCACCAACTATTAGGTTATCTTTCTAGTCTTGCCTAGGATCAGTTTTATGGCAATGTTGAATAGCCTAACTCATGTGGCAGTGGGTCATGCGATATAAGAGTAAATATGACGAGACTTACCAACTTACCATTTGTCCTTCCCTGTCCAAGGCAAACCAAGTTAATTTAAGCACGAGCATACATATATAAATTTAGGGGCAATAACATAGGCAAGCAAAGCGTTGTGAGCGAGATTACGTTTCAGATACACCAGTTATACGGACTTCTCAAGTGTGTTGCATAAGATGTTCAAGTGCTCCATATGTACAAGTGTGTTATACCATGATCGTTCAGGTGTTTCTGGTATTCTCGATGCGATATAATGACTCGCACGCGAATTATCGCTAAGCGATGATGACTTATCTATATGAACATGAGGTCACTAACTTAGCCATAAAGGACCGATTATAGTCTAGTGATGGAATGGGGTGCAACGCTTAATACATGAGGAGCAATTTCAGACAAACACGTGATATAGGAGAGCCGTTGCACGCCATCCCGCAGAATCAAGCGACTATTGTGGGTAGATAGATAATCCAAGGTAGTATGCGTTACCAAGGCCGAATACCGTGTATTCTGTTGCCCTTAGACGGAGTCAGCATACTTTAGCCGAATTGGCACACAATATACCATTCATCCTCCTAGGCCGGTACGATCTCAGTGCCCCGGTGATCGTCCGAGGAAGTTGATACCTCGTGCACGAGTTATCCATGACCATACAAGTCTTGGGTCATTCCAAATTCATAACATGACTTGATATTTCATATTCTTTTCCTGAACGAGTATTGCTCCATGAGCTGTGATTTATTCCTTTACTTGACATAATTCTTGTTCAGTGTTCAACTTGACTTGATGCATTCTCCTAGAGTGGGGACTACCTTGCGACCTAACGGACCCGGATACTTGCAGGTTCATATTGCACAGAAGGACTATTCGATAGTCTTCTGGCTGACTCGATGCATGCACGATACGGATATCGTTTACTTAATTGTGGCATAATTTTGTGTAGCAAACATTTGCTGCGAGGCAACATTTGAAGTTAACATATAAGCATGCAAGCATTGCACTCATAAGATATACTTAAGCATTCACGTAGGCTCGGGCCCGAAGGTAAGCCGAGGAGTGAAACCGTAAAAGGACTTTTCTAATTCTATAAGGTTGAATAAAAATCGGTTAACCTTTTTTTAGTAGAATTACCGAGCGACATAATCTAGGGTCGTGCAGTGCAGTAAGTGAAGCAGTACACTCTGAAGAGTATATATATATCGTTCTACTCAAGGCATAGCGGGGTCTAGTTGCTCAAGGCAAATGTAGCATGCAAGGGTCTGTATATAAGCAGAGTTTCATTTCCATATTCTAACACAAGTAATACAAGTTGGGATTATTCCCTTAGCTAGGTGCGTTGTATTCTTATTAGCATGCAGGGGGTAATTCACCTAGCGACTAGCATAAAATGTCCACGTTTTAAGTGTGTTGGCTAAGCAAAGACAAGTTCATCGTAGCCACCCACCTTAGCGATGATTCGCCTCGGTCGAGCGATACTCCGAGCGAGCCTCTGAAAGCCTAAGTCGGAACTCCTGAAGAGCCAAGTCTGAAAATCCTTTTGCCTCAAATGAGTATTATCGCTGAGCAAAGTGGGTCGGGACGTTTGCACTTTTGCCGTTTGAATCGACAGTCCGCTTGAGCGGAACGGGTCGTTACAACGGCCGTTGATAACTAGTTCGCAGAGTCACCATAGCGGAAACATAGAATAAACACAAGTATTGAATCCAAATCGAGATATTTATTGATATGAAGTAAATATTACAAGCGGCGCTAGGTCGAGATTATAAGTCACTCATGCTCTCTCTTTCTCTCTACAATGAATATGCCCTTAGGCTTAGAACTGATTCAAACGATCTGGATGATGATATTTTTATACATTATGTCTCATATATGTGAGCTCCAGGTCTGCGCGCCACGCTCCAAGATGCCAAGTGTGGTCCGGCGCCTTATTATGTTAAGCGATCTCCGAATCCGTAAGAGTTTTCCCCTGCACCCTGCATACAATCTGGTTGAGTATCAGTACATTAAATGCACTGGGGGAGGCATCTCGCCCACGCCACAAAACAAGCACATTCATTAGTTATGTGTACCGACTGATTATGTTGTCTTTCTAGTCTTTTACCTTAGGATCAGTTACATGGTAATATAATGAAAGTAATATCAGTGTTTGCTCAAGAGTGTCATAATAATAAATAAATGAGTTCGTCTTACCATTTCTTACTATTCGGCCTTTCCTGTCATATGTAGCAATATAAATAATAATCTACTGAATAACAAAGAACATCTATGAAATTCAAGTGCTATATTCGTGTCTCTGCCTCAAACCCATTCTACTCGGACCATGTTTGTTACCGTGCATCCATTCCAAATATGCAAAATGTCGTAAAATATACTCCTTCATGTTACTCCTCTTCTGAATGCGGATAGCCGCTATACAAGCATGACTTATCTATATGAAGGTCACTGGCTCTGTTTGTCATATTGGACATGATCTGCGATAGAACGGCTGTCTTTCCAGCTCGATTGCTAGCCTTGTTGGGCCTCCCGAACCATCTGACGAGTCGGCGACCATCCAGGTCGGTAGCAAGCCTTACTGGATGTCCCGTTCTCGCCCGCTAGTCATCAGCTAGCGTATACCAGGACTACACTGGCACTGTCCTCCCGGGCCGATACGATTCGGATGCCCCAGCAATCGTGTCGAGGACTCATCTCTACTTGGTGTGCAACCAGTTGTCCGTGACCATGTGACTACTCTCCCACTTCTAATCCTAGTCGAGGACTACACTCAGATCAATCTTGCCGAGGACTACACGAGGATCTATCTTGCCGAGGACTACACTGAGATCTTTTTTCTTTACGTAGCTCCCTGATTAGAGACTGCCTCAGTGATCTGGATATCCTGAGTACTTTCTTTTCTTTCCTTCTCCTGACTCGGAATGACTACTTAATAGTCTTCTCCATCTATGTATGCAATATGATTTTACTCTATCTCGTGTCATGTTGCATGCGATGCAATGCCTTAGTATGAACTCAACTACTTTTGTGGCATATATATATAAGAAGCTACTACATTCCAACTCAATAGCCCAATTATGCAAATAGCAAGTAAGATCTCCATGTTCTATACGATGATAAGGCAGGGTTATCCCCTTAGCTATGTGCATTCATCTTTTTTATTAGTATGCAAATATTATCGCCTGAAAACTAGCATGTATCATTCATTTTCTTAGTGTGCAGCTAAGTAGAGACAGGTTCACTGGGGCCACCCACCTTAGCGATGAATCGTATCGGTTGAGCGAGACTCCTAGCGCGCCTCTGAAAGTCTAAGTCTGACTCTATTTGAATATATAAGTATGAATGCCTTTGCATCGAACGAGCCATTTCGGTGAGCAAGGCGGGTCGGTTCGCTACACTTGTGTCGTTTGAATCGGCCCTCCGGGTTGAGCGGAGCGGGTTGTTACATTTCCTGACAAGGTTCTAATGATACAACATTAAGCGTGTCCAACACCTATCTAAGTCATCCTAAAGATTATACTCTTTTCTTTCGCACAGGTTTTGTCCTAATGGATTTTTTTTAGCAAAGTTTTAACGAGGCAATAGGCTTAGAGATTGTGGTCATCCAAAGGGGGAGTGTTATAACGTGGGTTACTAAAGGGTTGGATTCCTACTTTGTTTTTAGTCCCACTGTGAGCACCCAGGTTTTTATACAGGATTAGTTTGGTAATTAATAATTATTTTATTTATTTTATTAATTTAAATAATAAAATTCCTAAACCCACCCGCTAACCCGAAACCCAAACCCGACCCATAGCCGCTGGCACACCCCAGGCCGCGTACACAGAAATGCGACCCCCTCCCCCCGACTTGTTTCCTATATATACCTATATATATCGACACTAACCCTAACCCTAAAGAACACAACCGCCACCATCACCTCAACCCCATCTAAGCGACCTTCCCTGATACCGTACGCCGCACTCCGTCGTATACAGCCGATCCAGGCCGCCGAACTTCGCCCGCGAAAGTGACGAGTAGCAGCCCACATAAAACTCGCTCAAGGTACCCTTCTTCCTATCTCTTTTTCTTCCTCCACACATAACCAAATGATAATCTATCAACTCCTTTGTGAAGACCACATGACCCCTATGAAACCTGTTTAAATATTTTAGTTTATCGTGTCATGTATCGATCGCAAATCGAGACACAAAACAGAAAAAACTGACTGAGTTTTTAGGAACAAAAATTATTCCAGGTACGAGTGTTTAAGTATCTTCTACCACAGATATCCAAATCGAAATCTACTTTTTGCTATGTGAAGTCTATATAACCAAGATTATTCCCTGTTAAGTAGTTTATTTTATTTTGTGTGAGAATCAGAGATAAATTGGGTTAAAATCTGAGAAAAACTTATTTTTAAAATAGTAGAATTTGTGATATGGAGCGCGCTCCGCCAAAGGGACCGTTCCGTCACGTACCAATTATACCAAAAGGTGCGTATGGTATGTCCTGACGTGTGGGATTTCGCAAAAACTGATTTGGACGTTTGTGCGTGTCGGAATCAACCCGTATCCGTAAAAAGTTTCCATACCGCAACTTTTGTAAAACATCACACCATTTTGTGTACGCTCGTCAGAATGCGACAAAACTTTCGTCATTGGATTCGTGGTATCACGCTGGTCCTGTGACCCAAATTTCATGCAATTCTGAGACTATTGACCAAGCCGCCTATTTGCGGACCCCACGGTTGACTTTAAGGGCAAATTTGTGTTCGGCTCACCGGAATCCAAAATTGGACATACCGTTGAGTTTGTATTGACGTTTAGAATTTGTTTGACTTATAATTTGTCCCATTTATAGACCTTTACCCCTGACAAGCTTTTCGGTGCAAGGTGACCACATATGGACCCGCTTTGACCCGAAATTACCGTTTTGCCCCTGTGTCCAAATTGGACGAAAGGGTAGTATTTTCTATCTATCTCGCTGATTCTGGGAACGTTGGTGATGTTTATTTCAGCATCCAGAGACGTTTATTCGGAGGCCATAGTTTTTGATCCTATGTACTTGACGCCTAGACGTTTACACTACGCAGATTGCTTGCCAGGCAAGTATACCTTGCCATTGTACTGTAATTTATATTCCATATGGTGCATGCATTTTATTTCTATCCTTTAGTTCATATATTTTAACTGTTATATAAACTGCGCATCCAAGAATAACTTGGGTGCAACGACGGTGGCGTCGTATTCTATTTTTTTATATATATGCATGTTGACCTAGTTTTATGAGACCGCCCCATTATCATGAGGTATTCTTATGTTTCATTGGCCATGACACAGTTATTACACGAGTGTGAGTCTCATGTAGGACACGGACTTGCGTACTTGGCTGGCCACTGGTACGTATGGGACGTGCGACGGATAGGGATAACTGCTGATAGAATTTGCATTATTAGAAGCCTTGGCAGTTATTAGAGTATCATCGTGTCATGAATATGACATGCTTAGAGCATGGGGTGGGGAGGACAACAAGTAAGGCGTTTGGGCTCCTTTGCACTTTTCTTGTGTAACCCATACGCTCCGCCGGAGATGCGCGGTCATGATGACCACTCTATATATTATTTTTATCAGGCGGCCTGTGACGTTCAAAAGACGTCATATTTTTTAGGCCCCTGAATCTCCGAGAGAATCATGCCAATCCCATTTTGGCCAGATAGCCCATGTGTTGAAAAGTTGTTCTCAATGTGCATTCACATAGATGGTTAGACGACCCATTGGATGTTTATTTTCAGTACTTTATTTGCGTGCTTTTATGTATCTTGTTACGTCCCTCTGAGGACCTGGTCCCTTTCCAGGTATAGACGGGCATGATTATCCACAGGAGTACGGACCCGGACCTGACACTTCATACCAGACTGAGGAGGTCTTACCTTCAGAGTACCTTTGATTCATCGCAGCTGATGGATATTCTAGTTGTTATTTCCTTTATTGACATTTATATTATATTAGAGTTTGATCTCTTCTCTCATTTAGTTTTTAGTATAGTCGATTGGCAGAGGATTTATTTTTCACCCGACTATCATTCTTTGATACTACATACTGGAGATTCAGTTATTTATTTCCTATTTCTTTATTTATGTTGTGGATGAGATATAGATTGCGTGTGACTTGTGTTGACAGTATATTACCACTTGTGGATTTGATATTCATGTACAACGTATGTATGTGTTACGATCTTCCAACACATTGGAGTTATCGTATACATACGTCTGGCATGTTGCGTATTCCTAGTCCTATGTATTTTGGGACTGGGACGTGACACAGGGGATTAAAACTAGGACTGTCAAGATTTTGACAGTCCTAGTTTTTTCTAATAAAAATTTGGGCTTTCAACATATATATATATATATATATATATATATATATATATATATATAAGTTGAAAAAGATACCAAAGCTCAACACTCATTGTACAACATACAGTACTTTATTTTATTTCTTTCATAGTCACTATCTATTGCACTATCACGCTACAAAAGTACAAGATGTTATATTCCATTTCTATTGCATACAAAATTACAAAATGATACAAAAGTATAAGATGTATTAATCGATTAGAATATCAAAGTAGTCCTTAGGCAAGATTTTGGGATCCACCATCTTCATCATCTTCTTATAGCCAGCAATTGTATCCATGTAGGGTGTCGTCCATGCGATCGCTTCCTCCGGTACGTGTTTATACCAAAGCGTAGAATGTGAAGGAATAGGAGAATGACCGATCAACCTTGGGATGACAAAGTGTTATCCGATAAGCCCTATTGCACATAGATTGGATAGTCTGTGTTCGGCTGGGGGAGCGCATATTGGAAAGAAAGTATTGTTAATGCCTTCTGAGATAATTATAATAGGTATCTTATACCTATTAGAGAATATATGTAGCAGGCGAGACTCCAACTCCTCGTACAGCTCTTCTCTAACCTGCCTCCATCCTGCTTCAACTGAATAGCCAAGATATCTTGCGAGTACATGAAATCCACAATGGCTATCCTTAGGAACATCAATAATAGACCAAATGAAATCCCGTATCTTAGGTAGGAAATTTTGAATGTATATACTATATGAATCAGAGAAGTTATCTAAACCCTCGGTCGTGACTGTATCATTAGTTTTCTGTTTTTCCCCCCTTCAAATAGTAAGCTTACTCGTTCTTTTCAAAATTACCACACTTTCGATAACCGACTTTGACTCAACTTGCTCTAAATTGTGTTCAATACGTTCAAACAAGGATGTATCTCTTTTAGTTGACTCCACCTCCTTTTTTTGTGCTCTACTGATTCTTGAGTGTGGTCTTCCCTTAGGAGTTCGAACAACAGATGGCTCTTGCAATCGAGTTATTGCCGGGACTATAATTTTTTGGATTTTAACCTCAATAGATATTTTCTCCGGTTCCGATGTGACACACTACCTTGCATTAAGGAGTTTCACTTGTGGCAAAGAAAAAAAATTATCGTAAACTTTCACCGTCGGCATGATCGACAACTGTCTCCAACATTGATCAACAACATCTATTGGAATAGGTATATATTAACGACGATATTCGTTAACTCATGTGCACAAGGAAGGCCGAGTGAATGTCGATATGAACAATCACAAACCTCGGGATCATAACCAAGGAACTTTGACCTACCAATCTCCTCAAATAATAAGCCCAAGGCCTTGTGAGATATTACATGGATTAAAGCATCCAAGAGGTGTTCATGCTTGTATTCATGCTTTACAATATTGAGGCTCGTCTCAAATGATGCTACAATCTCGTTCACCGTGGAAATAATCATCAAATGAATCGATTGCCAAACGGAGACAAAATTATTGACCGATGACCATTGATATTTTTTTAAACTTGAGTGTGATCCTTCGACCCGGTTCGTAGTGATTGTGCCATAATGCTTCACTATGTTCGTCCATGCTAAGTCTAATTGTTCTATATGTGGTTCTAGCTAAGTATCTTTGATATAAGAAATCATATCGGGTTACTCGTCTTCCACTTTTGTTTGAACATGTACCATGCTGTGTCGTAGCTGTCTTTAGTACTTGCTCGCCATACAAGACTCCAATCACTGTAGAATTCTTTGAAGCGAAGCTTGTCGATTTTACCATCCATATTTTCAAATTTGCTCTTGCATTGAGCTTGAATATTTTGATTTATATGCCAAGTGTATAGTAGTCTATGAACATGAGGAAATACAATATCTATAATATTTATCAGCGCATATTCTTTGTCGGTAACAAAAATAGAGGGTTCTTTGTATCCTGTGTAAAGGGATTGTAGTTTCCTCAATGCCCAAGTGTAATCCTCAACTGTCTCACTCTTCATAAAACAAAATACGACTGAAAATATTTTTCCTGTAAACGTAAACCCAACAATGTGAAAAAGAGGCATGTTGAACGTGTTAGTCTTATATGTACAATCAATGGCCAATACGTCTGCGAAGGATCTAGCCAAGTGTGTACGATCAGGATGAGCCCAAAACAATGAAAGGAGTTCATCATTTTGTGGATACCTTCTATGATACTCCACATAGTGATTCTCCCCAAGCAACTTCAATACTTGCTGCATCGCCATTCTTCTTTTCATACTATTACATTTCTCTCTCGTTAAAGTATTATAGATCGTCCTCATGGTTTACTTGTTGTCATCTTATTTTTGTCGCACGGCAGAATAAATTTGTTTGGGTGCAACTCCAGAAAGGAAATTCTTCAACCAACTTTCTCTCATCCTTGTTCAACCGTGTCACGTAGGCATGACCCATAAGTGTCTCTGGAATATGATGATTGTGTATTCCATTCTTAACTTCGACTATCCACTTCACATCTTCTACCTTTACAATCAATACCTTAAATGGACAACCATATTTTCTCGTCCCAACGTTTTTCTTAGGGACTTTTTTTTCAACAACAATTTTTTTTTCGATGCTGCCTGAACACACCTCCTCTTTGGTAACCCAGCTTTAAATATTTTCGGTCCGACCGAGATCTGATCGATCTTGCAATAACTATGTTATGTCGTCTTCCAACTTTTCTGCACCAATCTAATATTTCTTCGTGGGATGCAAATCGAATATCCGTTGAGAATACATTCTCCACATCAACCCCAATAGCAGGATGTACCACAACATCTGTACAAGGTTGGTCCTATAACCAATATAAAAATTAATAACTTTAAATAGTTGGCAGTCCAAATTAGAACTGTCACAATTTGTACATACTAATGTATTGAGTAGACTGTTAAAATTTTTACAGTCTTGAAGAAAATACGTTGCTCAGCATTTTATCTTCAGGACTGTCAGTATTTTGACAGTCCATATAGTCTATAGGACTATCGAAATTATGACAGTCCTATATTTATATAGAACTGTCGAATTTATGAAGGACTATCATAATTTATACAGTCCTTACACGATGACTGTTGACTATCAAAATATGGTTGTCATTTTACGTACCATAGGTGCTTCGGAACAACCAACATGTTCTTTGGAATGAGCGGAGTGCATATTTAATGGATTGCATGATCCGACTTCTTCATCCAAGAGAATTTCATGCATCGCTCCTACAATAGTCGAATAAAACTAAATAATTTGGTGACAATCAAATGCTTCAAAAACTTATTCATCGTATGTTATCGAAGATATACCAAATTTAACAAAGAATATCCCTTGGAGAATTACCAAATCAGAATTTTCTTCCACTTGAGACCACAACAATCAAATTCTTAAGTTAGGTTCAGGTTTTAGGACTTGGAGAGAATGACGGATTCTTCATTTGTAGGTGAAAAAGAAAGAAAAGAAATAGTTTTACTTATATAGTTTGATATGGACAGCCCTAAGCAAGTTTTAGAAGTGACAAACTTGTAATTTTTAGGGATTAAAAAATGGACAACCCTCAGTGTTCTTTGTAGTGCCTTTATTGTAAACTCCCTCACCCAAAATAGATATTTTGTGTATATTTTATATTATTATATTTATTATATATGTTGAATTTATTTAGAATATGCTCTTAGTTAATTAGAAAATAAATTTCTTGATATATTTACTTATATAAATATTCATTTAGAATTATTTTAGGTTATTTTAGATTTTTGGAGATTTTTCTAGATTTTTTTTGGTAATTAAAACTTAGAAAACATAAATTTCTAGGACTTCTATGATTTACTATACGACCATACTTGCATATCGTTCCTACCAAATATTTATTTTAGTTTAAAATATTTAATTATATATTTTTTGTAATTTATTTAGAATTTTAAGAAATTTATTTAGATTTTAAAATTATTTAGGATTTATTTGGATATATATAGTCTTAATATTAGATATATACTAATTTAGAGTTAATAGATATTAATAAGATTTTATAAATTATTTGTATTATCTTTAATTATATTTAAGATTATAAATTATTGAGATAAATTCAAACTCTATTTTAAATTAATTCAAATCCTGAACCTACTAGGAAATCAACTTCATGCATATCCTATCCTTATTTAAATTCATCATAATCCTATCCAAATTAACCAATCATATTCTTATTTAATTAAGTAGTGTTCACCATTATATATACCTCATCCTTCATATTTTTTTTTCCCAAATTCCTCTCTTTTTCGTCCAAAAATATTCAAAATTTGTCATAAATTCAGCCACATTTTCTACTAGTTATGACGAATTAAAAAGACGATATCTCCTAGCTCCGGACTCCAAACACGTTCCAATTTTTTTTGTTAGAATGATAATGAGGTTAGCTTTCTGATAATATAAATTGTTTTTTTTAAATTATTAGTATTAAATTCTGGAAAATTCGTAGAGCACAACATGCCCAAAAATAGACGTGTTTTGATGTTTTCGCGATTCTGGGAGAACCAGGAATCAGAATCACGAACCGTTTAAAGTTTTGGAAAGGTAATATTGAGATCATCGACATATATTTTTTCCAAAATTTATTTTGGAGTATTTACATACTGTTAATTCTGTAGAACTTCTAGGTTAGAATTTAACCATCGGTGCACAATACAAAATTTGTATGTGCCATAATTCCCAAACGAATTTGAATTCAGACGAGCCATAAATTCTAGTATATTTTTTATGCTAAAATCTACAGGAAATCATGCATGAAAGTCGAGTTTGTATCGGTTGACTTTTTGGTCAACAGATCGCCTCGATTTGCGTGCCATGAGTCTCGAGTTGATAAAATTCAGTTTCTTTGGACAAAATTTAGGAATTAACATAAAAATCAGAATAATAAGATTAAAATAGGATTTTAGAGTAATTATTCCAGAAAAAAATAAATTAAAATAAATTAATGGTTATATTATTATATAGTTATATGAATATATATGTAAGTAAATGCTAATTGATAATTATAACTAAATATTCAGACTGTATGACCCTAGGATATCGTGGACTATCCCATACTTACCTTGACCATGTTGACCCTAAGAACTTGTGAATTTGTCTGCCTTGCGTACACTAACGTACCGGCATAGACACCTGTCAGTTGACTGACTGATTTCGTACAGTACTTGAAGACGCGACACCCGCGTAATTCAATGCGTAATTGACCGTGTTAGATGACTAGTGTTACCCCTAGTATACCCACTGATTCCAGTGTAAATATGGTTGAGTATGTGCTAGTGTAATGACTAATAATTCTATTATATTATATTTATGTGTACATAGGATATTGGATTGTTCTGCGCGATTTCTGGAGCAGGTTATTGGTACATTGCAGCTTCCTTGCCAGGCAAGTATACCTTGCCATTGTATTGTTATTTATACTCCATATATTGCATGCATCTTTATTTTCTGTCCTTAGTTCATATATTTTAACTGTTATACAAAATGCGCGCGACGGTGTTGTCGCGTTATATTTTTATTTATGTATTGCATTGACCTTGTTCATGAGACTACCCCATTATCATGTAGCACCATTAGATTTCATTTGACTGTGACACATATTTTTACACGAGTGGTGAGTCTCATATAGATCACGGACGCACGTATTGACTGATCATCGGTACGTGTGGGACGTGCGTTAGGAATAACTGCTGTTAGAAACTTTGCATGCTAGAAGACTTAGCAGTTATTAGAGGTCTATGGACATAGTCTATTGTAGTACGGTGGTCTCATCCTTGTCCTTGTCTGGTTGCAGGATTGGGCTAGGTACTAAGAATAGGCTATGGACCAAATCGTGTCATGGATGTGACATGCTTAGAGCATGGAGTGGGGAGAACAACAAGTACCGCATTTGAGCTCCTTTACACTTTTTATATTGTGCGCCCGGATTCTCCGCTGGAGATACGGGTGGTGATGACCACTATATATTATATTATTATCGGGCGGGCCTCCGGCGTTCGAAAGTCGTCGTGCCTTTGTAGGCCCCTGGATCTCCAATAGAGAACCATGCCAAATCCCAGGTTTTCAGCCAGATAGCTCACTTGTGGGGAAAGTTGTTCTTAACTGCATTCACTTTAGACGGTTAGGCGACCCATTGGATATTTATTTCAGTACTTTATTGGCATGTGTTTAAGTATACTTGTTATGTCCCTCTGAGGACCTGGTCCGCTGCCAGGTGTACCTGTTCTTGAGTATTTGCAGGAGCGCAGATTGGAAGAATATAGAAGCTTCGTGGATGTCTTCCCTTCGAGCCGTGATTGGTAGCTGGTACTTATATTGTTTGAGTGAGTTGTACTTATATTGTATTTACTTTTCCCATTTGAGTTGGTAGTGGATTTGTTTCCACCCAACTATTATCTTTAGATCCTTCTTATTGAGATCTAGTTTCATAGATACTGGTTATTTATTTCTATATGATTTTGGTGGATGAGATTTAGATTATACTTGTGACTTGTATTACATTTTATACCACTTGTGGATTTGATATTCAAATTACAGCGTACGTGTGGATTTGGTTTCCATATATTGGAGTTGTCATATCCATGCGGCTGGCATGCTTACGTGTCCTAGTCCTACGTATTTTTGGGACTGGGACGTGACATTTATCACAAGTCTTTTTTTAAGAAGTGAACTTAAGTGGTTCTCTCCTCCTCCATACTTCACCAATAGTCGAAGGTGTGGTCGGAGGTGAGGATCATTGGGTCCGACATCACTTCTAGGAAGACAAGGCACCAGAAGTCGTTTGGAAATGACACTTCCATTTATGAGGTGGTTATGACGCCGTTGGTTTGAGACATCGAAGTCAGGGAAAGGAGGCACATAGAGCCTCTACTTCTCTGTTGAAAAGAGAGAGAGAGAGAGAGAGAGAGAGAGAGAGACTCTTCTTCTTCTCACTGAGAGAGCTATGTTTTAGATATGCATCTTCTTCTTATTTGGTAAATGAAGAGAGTTATGCTTGGCCTGATTCTTTGGGAAGGAGGAACATAGGGACAAGAGAAAGAAATGATGAACGTCAGAAAAAGAGTTATTTAGTTTAGTTTTTGTTTAATTTTGGTTAAATGAGGAATATGTGGAAGGATTAACATGAAATGAACAATGTTGAAAAAAATTTAAATTTTTTTATTTTTATTTTATAATATTACTTCAATTATTTAGTTTAATATTGCTTAGATAAGAAAGAAAGAGGGAGTAAATAGTAAATAATAATAAGTTAACAATGATAATATTTATTATTATTATTATTTAATTAAAAATAATGAATTTGTCACTTTAAAGTTTTAATTCTTCGAAACATCAAAACAACGAATTTATAAATTTTTATTTCTAACCTCCATTTTTTCAAACGAGTATAAAATATGCATGCATATATGTATTGTAAATTTTAAAATTTTTACTTCGACTCACTTGGTCGAACTAAACAACCCCTTTGTCTGAGGTGCGTATGCACAGTCAATTTCAAATTTTGGCTCTTGATAAAGGCACTACAAAAATGACTCGGGGCTAGTCCAGTATTTGTGCTAGTCTAGTTAGGAAGAATTTTTACTCAGGCTAGTTCAAATTTTACTAGGGCTGCCTACCCTCTTCACCTCCCTCCTCCTTCTCCTCCCCCATCCCCCTTCGGCCTCTCTTCCTTCCTCCTCTTGCGATTTTTCGCCTCTCCGCGTTGTCGACCTCGCCATCGACCGCGTTGTCGTCGTCTAGACGCACCTCAAGCACCTTCCTGTCGGCTCCGTCACGAAGAAGAAGAAGAAGAAGAAGAAGAAGAAGCAGCGTGCGGGAGGCGAGCGCGTGCGCCTACGCCTCGTCGCCGCCCCAGCACGCGTGGCTCCGCCTCCTCCCCCGCCTCCCGCCACCGCCTCCTCCTCCTCCCGCTACTCAGCCTCGTCCCCCCATTCTGGCCTCTACGCAGCCCCGTCCTCGTGTCACCTCGCGTAGTCCTCCCCTCTGGTCTGTCAAAATTTCGATACTCTAATTATAAAAAAAAATTAATTGAAAGTGGACAGCCCGGTGAGTAATTTTTGAAAATTACAAACTTATAATTATTAATGATAAAAATTTAGGCTGTCCTAAATTATTTTTGTAGTGACTTTATCAAGAACCCAACATTTCTACTTCGACTAACAAACCTTTTGTCCAAACAAATAACAGGAAGCGGAGGACCTATCCCGAAATAGGTTTGGTTTAAGACGCTCGTATTAGTCGTATTAGTAAAGAACCCTGATTACTGTAGTAAATCGCGATCTTCTCCGCACACAGCTTCGACTCGAAGAAGATGGAATCGCCGGGTCCGATTCGGTCCCAGGAGACGTGGGACAGCATGCTCCCCGGCCCCCCGAGCCGCAACAACGGCGCCTCCATCGATTGCAGCCCCGGCGGCCTCCTCGCCTACGCCGCCGGCAGCAGCGTCGTCATCGCCGATCCTAGATCCATGCAGCTCGTCTGCGTGCTCCCCATGCCCGGCGGAGGCGCCGCCTCCTCCTCGCCCATGTCGTCCCTCACCTCCGCCTCCTCCTCCTCCTCCCTCGCCCCCTTCGTCACCTCCGTCCGCTGGACCCCCCAGCCGCTCTCCCGCGACCCCTCCTCCCTCGACGACCCCTCCACCTCCCACCTCCGCCTCGCCGTCGGCGACCGCCAAGGCCGCGTCGCCCTCTGGGACCTCCGCTCCCGCCAGATCTCCCTCTGGCTCGACCTCCTAGATCCCACCCCCTCCCACTCCTCCAACGCAGCCGCAGCCGGCGTCAGGCCCGGCATCCAGGACCTCTGCTGGGTCCTATCCGACTCCTGGTTCCTCGTCTCCCTCCATGGCCCCTCCCTCCTCGCCCTCTGGAACGCCGCCACCGGCCGCTGCGTCTGGAAGTACGACGCCTCCCCCGAGTACCTCTCCTGCGTCCGCCGCGACCCCTACGACTCCCGCCACTTCTGCGTCCTCGGCCTCCGCGGCTTCCTCCTCTCCGCCATCGTCCTCGGCGACGGCGGCGAAGGAGGAGCTGTCGCCGCTTCCGCCGACGTCTCCGTCCAGGAGCACCAGATCCCCACCGACGCCTCCGATCTCCACAAGCTCGAGAGGGACTCCTCCACCGCCTCCTCCTCCTCCCTGCCGTCGGCCCCCGCGATGTCGGTCTTCCCCCTCTACTTCGCCAGGTTCTCCTTCTCCCCGCGCTGGAGGCACATACTCCTCGTCACCTTCCCCAAGGAGCTCGTCGTCTTCGACCTCCAGTACGGGACGCCGCTCTCGACCACCCTGCTGCCCCGCGGGTGCAGCAAGTTCATGGACTTGCTGCCAGATCCCGAGGCCGATCTGCTCTACTGCGTCCACCTAGACGGGAGGCTCAGCACCTGGAAGCGCAAAGAGTAAAACTCCTTTGGCTCAATCCTTTTCTCCTTCTACATAATGCCTAGTGCCTTCTTGATCACAATGTGATGCATCCGCTTGAAATAGAGGTTAAGTGCTAAGCTAGTGCAATGCAGGTCCTGTGGGCTGTTAACGTTCTTATTCAATTGATGAATTCTCGTTCGAAAAGTCTTTCTATAATGCTGAGGCATTTGATCAGGAGTGTGAGCTCGAGCTTGTTGATAAGAATCCTTCCTTGCCATCCAGAGATTCCGTCACATGAAAACCCTTCCAAATCCTCCCAAATCAATATCTTCAAATTTATCAAGTTCTAACTCTATTCTCTACAATACCCACGATTCCTAAAATTTTCATTCTTTTGCTTCCAATCTTAACCTATGATCGGTTGCACAGTTGTCCTACATCAGCTTCTAGAACCAATGTTAGACCAATGCATACAATATTAATTTGGGTTGATGCTGCAAGAACGACATGTGGATGGGTATGGCCTTAAACCTACCTGAGTGGACAAAATGTATTATTGTAGCTGACCTAGACATTTTGGAGTAGGGATTATTTTTGTTGTGGTGGTTGTTTTACTCCGGTCATCGTGTTCATGTTCACTGCAACTAAGTTACTAAATATAGTAACTAGACTTTCTAAGCCTGTGTTACCAATGCAAACAGTGCATATCATTTGGGTTATTCCTTCCTTTTACTTTCACTTATCATCACTCGTGGGCATTGAGATATACTATTTGTCACTGTTGCCAGCTTGAGATACCTTGAAGGATTTGGGTATGATGGGTTCCAGATAAAATGCAGATACATCCTAGTCCTTTTGGTACAACTTTAACAAGTCCTTTTGGTACAACTTTAACTTTATACTTCGTGTACTTGTCATGTTAACAATCCAATTAAAAGGTAGAATAGTTAATATTTCATAAAGGAATTACTGAGAACAATTTATATCTTCTTTTATAATAGAAATACATATGATTTTATGGCCGGATGTCGAATTGACATCCCTCTATATTGGTGCTAAACTCCTAGCCGAGGTATATGCATGAGAGGGCCATGACATACATGGAACCTAGACAACCAGTTTCCAGGTAGGTACACCTACCTATCGGTTATGCAGTTTGATCTCATGCAACCAAGGAGCATCCTTCAAATTCCTCTAGAATATAAAGAGTCGACATGAAGAGGTTACATCATGCAATTTGCTATAGGGAATTACACTCATCTATACAACACCTTAAGCCAACGAGTGAAAGGAATGACATTCCCTAAATAATAAAAAGATGGGAGTAAAAAAAAATGTTATCTCATCATAAATGCCAACTAATAAGAATAGAATGTAGACAGCCGAACATACCTAAATCTCACATTGACATAGAAGGTGAGGACACATGTATTACTTAGTTATATTAGGAAAGTGGCATATAGTACCCAATTTGCAGTTCTTCTTTGCAATGAACAGCAAAATACTAGATAAGGCTGCATCTCAGCATACATCAAAGGTCAATACGGTACCCCATGAAGCCATGAGATATATTGATCAAGAAGTACAATTTTTTTTCAACGTTGACATAGGCAGACATCTACCAGAAAGTACAATAAGTTTCAACATATGCAAAGCTTAGTCATACATCACCCTTTGTTGATTCGTCACAGGCAGCAGTCGGAAGAGGATTGTGTAATTATAGTAATGTGGACGTCTTAATCTGTAGACACCACGAAAGCAGCCTTAAGTTGTCAAACATATCCTTTGTTGTCATATTCTGCTCAGCTGGAATTTGAATCCTACGAAATGCGAGACATCATCAAACAAATTAGTAAAATTTCACAGAATCTTATTTTGATTGTTTTAAAAGAAAGATGCATTGTATCTGGTACTAGGTTTTCTTGTATCTGAATGTGACGATTGATCCCATCCCAAATAATGTCACGAGCGATCTATGTACGGAATAGTCCCATGTCAGCCTATACAGGGATACTAAAAAACTATCGATTGGTTCTAGTTAGCGGCAACTAGAACTACATTACGTGCAATAGAACATTTACACGTTGGTTTAAATGCATACCAAGCAATCTCAACATCTACAGCCTAGGACGGGCTTTAAATACATAGATTTTGAATCGTACTTAAATTTGTATTCAAACTACTCATTGTTGTAACTATCGGGAAACTGCATGGAATGCATGACCACCTACATACTTGGCCTAATTTACTATTTATGAATTGGGGTCTTCTAGTGTACATTCATGGGAAATTTAATTTTATATGAAACCAGATGAGAAATGACGCCGCACCTGTTCAAAATGCAGCTCGGTGGTCGTGGGTATTCTCGATCCTCTTCCACTGTCTTCTGGATTAGGAGAGGAACAGAGAGGTTGAGGAATCGTAGTGTGTTTGTCAGTAAGGGGAAATAGTGGATAGCCATCTTCAATTTAGGACAGAGAAGGAAGTGGAGTGAGAGAATAAGCGGAAGTGGGCTTATTTACTGGATATGTTTGCTGGGAAGTTGTAGTGGAGGAGGATAATTAATTCATAATAATAAGAAATATGAAAACTGGTTTCCTCTCACTTAAGATCAGGGCCCAACTAATTTCAAATTCTTGGCCAAGTCACCCACCAGTGCCACCTCACCAAAGGTTACGTAGAACATTGAACATAGTGGAATGAGAAACATGCGGACACACAATATGCCACTTGGTATGGAATGGGGTGGGCTTGGTTTCTTTGAAACACTTAAAGTTGAGCGAAATGGATTACTTTAGAGTGTGTAACTTTTTTTTGTGAAAGTGACCAATATTATTATATACAATAGTTTCCCTCATTAACCGTGTTGAGTAGTACCCCTTGTTGTTGCAAATCAGATGTGTGATGGAACTTTCCTCCATTGATGTGTTGAGTCATGTCCTTTTTCTAATGAAAAACAATTAGAAGTTGCAGCTAAGAATAATTTCGATTGACTCGGTTGTGCAATCGAAGCGCTATATTTAGGGTTCTGGAACGGAAATGTTTAGGATACAGTGAGACCATTCCAAACAGAAATTGCTGGGAGTTGAGCGATTTATGGTAACTATGACCTCTCAAATTCCCATCCAAGCTTAAATGTAAGGCCATATTAGCGAAGGGCATAACTGACCACAAAATGTAGTATTCTACTACACTCAGTAGTGTAAGCAACCAAATACAACACCAGAAGGTGCAACATCCAATTAATAAATAAATTTACATGTAAATTTCTTTCTCTTTAAATATCACAAAACTTGCAGGAGACATTGATTTTGGATTATATCTTCTCGACTACTTTAAAGTTTTCTCTGTATCCAATCGAGCTGATGACTTTGATTGCTCAGCTGGATAGATTGGGTCCAGACTGCTCTCAAGCTTTTCATAATATGGATGTTTTTCCAGATGATACATAGGGTGCGATCCTTGTCATCTTTGGCAACTTCAATTCCTCCAAATACGTCGCCCTGTCCGCTGTATAACTTTCTTTTGCTTTCCAAAGCCAGTTGGGTTTTAGTATAAAAGGTCCACTGAGTGTAAGGCCCTAACAAACTCAAGACATGGCTTAACAGATGTTCAGGGAGTACGTGGCTGAAACTGAAAAGCCAAACACGCCGGGTTTCTCACAAGCCACATTTGAAGAAGGCATGACATTCAAGATTTTGAATAGTGGGAACCAATGCCTATATCTTGGAGTTATCATGAGACTATATGGTGATGTAAGACCAAGCTCATCAGCATATTATCCTGTTGGTTCATTGAAACATGTTAGATAGGAGCCCCTTTTAAGCCCCCTGTGGCCACACGCCCCTAAATTCACTTCTCTGTAGAGATTTCGGTTTTTTTTCTACTATAGGATGCCATCCAAAAATTCTGTTGGAGTCTCTCGGTGAGCATATATAATATATTATCATTGACAGTGTTGTAGATGTCAGCTGACTTGGTGGTTTCAACGAAAACGACACGTATTGGACGAACATACCCATTATGGCATTTTGTAAAAAGTCGACCAATATATCGGGATTATTCTGACATTGTCGGCCGATACCATTATCTGCAGAAGTTGCTAGACATTTGGAGAAGTCCATTTTTTGTTATTATTTTGTGCCTGGCTTGATTTTCAAAACGTGTTAAATTTGTCATCAATAACTACCTCCAACTAAACCCTAACCTATCTTTCTCTCATCTCTTGATCGGTTGCTGTTGCCGCCTGGCTCTCAATCTCTCCTCTCTCTATCTGCTGTTGCCGCCTCTCTCTCCTCTCTCGATCAGTTTTTGTTGCCGCCTCTCTCTCTCTCTCTCTCTCTCTCTCTCTGATATGCTTTTGTTGCTAAAAAACGAGCCTGCTAAATAATGTTTTTGTGATTTATTGATTTTTGTAAAGAGAATGATTCTCTTTATCTCTCGATTTACAGCAATTGTTCGAGCACATTCTGAAGGCAACTGCTTGAAGCCAAGAGTAAAAGTGTTTTGAATTCTTTTTTGTGGTTCTTTTTGTTTTTGACCTTTTTTGAATAGAAAATGAATTATATTTTCTTTTCTTCTTCTTTGTAATTTTTAAAATTGTTCTTTATGATTGACTTTTTATAACTGTGATTTTTAATTTTTTTACATTTGATTTTTCGCTTCATTTTTTGTTCTTCCAGTTTTAGCACCTTTGATTTTCAAAATTTTCCTATAACCCCCTCATTCTCTCTCCATGTAATTGCATTCCCCTCCGGAAAGTTTTTTGTAGATAAAAGTTTTATGTTTTAATGTTTATGTCCGTTGATACACTTTTATGACCTTTACTAGCTAATTTGGCCAATGACTGCAGAGAAGAACAGGTGCACGTGCTTTGTACAATGGAAGAATTGATGCCCTCTATTGGTACATCTGTTCCATCTCCATCTGTCCTTGCTGTTGCACTCTTCCATTCAGAATCCGTTATTCAAACAGTCGGCAAGCTTTGTGCAGATTCATCATATTTGAAATCTTCTTTTGCTACCGACTGCTTGTCATCCTTAAAATTTTACAGTGAAATGGATAATGTTTGTAAGACTTACTTGATCTCCGTCTCTGACGATGGGAAAATTTGGAACTGGCTTCTGACTTCTCTGAAAGCCGGCGACAGTCAGAAACCTTCATTCACTATGAGTACAATCGCTGACACAGGTGAAGAATCAGTTTCGGATGAACCTTCATTACCAAGTGAGTCCATTACTCGATTTATTCCAGAGGTATTCAAAGAATCAGAACCTATCAGTGACAGTTGCAGTCATTTGCTTAATTCACGAGTTGCTGAACTTGAGCGTTCCATAAAGGTTAGTGGACAACTCCTTTGAATCTCTCTCTTTCGTGCTAATATCCTGTCTTGGTTTCATGTTTAACATGAATCAAGTCCTAGTGACATGAACACTTTATTTTCTTCATGAACTCTTAATTTGTTACAAAATTTTGTTCTAGTAAGCACAAATGTTTGGCTTGGAGTAGTCGACATAGCAACATGAGATTCTCTTTTTCCTTTGCCAATCATCAGATTAAACAACAACAAAGTATTGTGCCTATGTCCATGTCATATACCAGTATGATTACATGCATCTGTTTTCTCCTTTTCATTTTGTTGTTTGGCGGTGTAGAGCCTACTTTTTTTCAGTGAAAGATGAGACTGGTATATTAGACCTTTTTTTTGGATAATAAAGAAAACAAAATGTTCTGAGAATGATCTAAATTTTCCACTGCCACAAATCCAGTACATGTGACATAGCATGGCTTTTGACTTTTTCTTTCTTTTTCTTCTTACTGGTGATTATTAATGATATATTTTGGAAACCATTTGGACATTTTATTCCGCCCGACCTTTCTTCTCTCTCTGTGACCTTTCTATTATTTTTACTTCATTGTTTCATAGTGGTGCAAACTTAATAGCATGGTATTGCTTTTTCTGAAACTATTATTACAAGAGAAAGGCAACAAGTCCATAATGCTATTCTGAGCCCATCTTTTATATTATCAATATACAAAAATAACCACAAAGGCACAAAGCAGCCAAAGGGGTGGTTCAAGGAAAAATGTATTACCCGGGGTAAATTCAGAACTAGTTTTTCAACATATTCATATGTCTACATATGGAAAGCTATTCAGTACATGTTACATTTTGGATCCTGAACATAAATTCTGTTTGGTATCTCAAGTTATCCTTCATGTTCTTCTGCAAAACACTACTTTTTAACTTTATGCTTGCTATTTTTTTTATCTTCTACTATTCTTCTCTTTTGTCTTCCTATGCCATTTTATTTTTGGTTTCTTTTGTTTTCTGTGTAGACAGTTATTCTTGGATTATGAAAAAAAGAACATGGGATATAAATCTCTGTATTGGATTGATTAATTTGAATGACCCATATATGTATAGATTGTATGATTGCCAAGGGAAATATGAAAAGGTCATTTACTATATTAAGTATGTGATGCAAATCATGCAATGTATCCCCTCTCAAACTCGAGGTGGGTCAAATATTGGGAGTTTGTTTAATAAGAATATATGTTCTCATTGGTGTGAGATTTTATGATATTGGCTACATGTAAGTCATGAGGCGACATAAGGTAATAAAAAAGTTCCAGCATGATAAGATGACAGAAAAATGAATCGGGGTGTTTGGGTAACTTCTGAAAGAGAAGAAAAAATCTTGAGTTTCAGTTGTAGAATAGCCAAAAAGGAACTTAACAAGGGAAGTACACAGAAAAAGCTCTGCGATATCATTAAAGAGGGAATATCTTGAATTTCAGTTTATACAATGCCAAAAAAGAACTTAACAAGAGAAGTAGGTTTAACAAAGAAATTCTCTAGCACTGTGTGTTTTTCTCGAGGAAAATTTGATAACGTTACCCCAACATATGAGATACATTGGGACTCGACAAATTTCCTGCACTTTCCAGCAATTATTTCTCAAATTTATGTTGTAACTTCAGCTAGAGCTAGGACAGGATATCCGCTATTTAGTTCTCCGGTTTCAAAGGTTTTTTTTTTTAAATTGAGTTGTTTGAAGGTTTCACAGCCATGATTATGGTGATATATCATTAAACATGAATTTGTGGCTGTCAAATGATCACTCTACTTAATCAGGTATAAAATTGAAGAATATACCATCTTAAGGAACTCTTGTTGTGTAGACTAAAACCCCCTCTTTAGTTGACAATTGACGCCCTTGCCTTTTTAGTATATAAACAAGACACTATATACTTGTCAGAACTGCTTGCACCGATTCATTTTCCATCATTCACAGTTGCTAATTGGTACAACAGTATTTTACCTATCCTCGCTATTTATGCAGATCAGCTTGATTGGCCAGCTTCATCTTCTTTCTTCCACAGTGACAACTCTTGCTGTACCATCTCCATCTTTGACTGCTACTTTGGCCCGTAAATACTGCATCCTTATCATTCATGTTTATTTTCACTTCAAGCATATTGTAGCTTTACATACTGAATGCATCCTTATCATTCATGTTTATATTCACTTGAAGTGTATTTTAGCTTTACACACTGACATGATTTCAATCTATCCTGTATTAAGGAGGGGGTAGCAATCCTGCACCTACAGTTCCACTTGTTGCTTTAGGAACTCAGAGTGGAACTATAGATGTCATTGATGTTATGGCCAATGCAGTCGCAGCAAGCTTTTCTGTTCATAATAGCATTATCAGAGGATTGAGATGGCTTGGGAATTCTCGGCTTGTCTCATTTTCATACAACCAGGTCTGCAACTTATAACATAGATTCATGAAATCTTGTCTTTGGAAACAGAATCTGATCTTCATCATAATTACCACACTGTATATTGCTTTACTATGGTTTGCTGTTTTTTTTGCATATATTTAGTCAGTTGCTGCTGACTTAAGTAGAATTTCATGAAATTCCTGTTTGGGCAAGCATAACTAAGACAACAAACTATTATCTTAAACACGTGCAGACTAAAGATACTTGTATCGGACAGTGCATTTGGTATGACAGATAAAACACTGGGGTTGTTCTCACAAGAGATTACATGAAAGTAATTATCAAAATCATCTCCTTTTCTGTTCTTTTTTTTTGGTTGAAACCAAGTAAAACTCATGTTCATTACAGGCCTTGGCAGAGGACATTCATTGATAGCCTTGGAGACAAGGAGAGTCTGGGAATTTGTTTCAACTTGTTCCTTTGGATGATATTCTTCTTCAAAGAGATGAAAGAATTGCATACTATATTTCCTATAATCTTTCTTCGCTCTTTTAGTCCAATGAAGGGTTAATCTTTGTTGCATTAGTTTAAATTGCATGACCAATAGAGTAGGTTTTTCGATAAGCCCCAACTAGCATTACAGTATAATGCTAAGCCCCTAACTACCCTTTTGTTTTTTGAGACTAATATCCCGTTTGCATATTCCTGCATTATAAAATCTTCCATCATTTAGTTCAGTTGCTATACTTCAATTATGCATGATAACAACCTTCCCATAGTTGTGTTTTAGAAAAGTTTTTTAGTATAGGAAAAAACTGATACGTTTGAGTTGTTTCTTATCAGATTTGGAGGTATAGATAAAACAAATGCTGCAGTATCGGTTTCGGCCGATTCATGACATTATTGACCCACTAATGTTGGACTGGCCAGTATCTGCTGAAATTGACTCATACTGGCCCATACTGTCAATCAAAACGTTTAAAAAATAAAAAAAATAAAAGGAGAAAGCGAGGGGAGGGGAAGAGGAGATTGGTGTGCCTAGAGTGGACTGAGTGATGTTGCTGGTGCTTACTACTACCTAGTTCGGGTCTTTAGCAGATTTATTGATAGAAATTAACCGTTTACTCTCATATGCTATGTCATCACTCTTTTTTTAATTAGTTATCGATATGCCTTCCACACTGGAGGTCCGCATTGTATTCAAGTGCTTTTGGGGACATGATCTTGGTGTGCCCAATAGGAAAAAGAACTTCTACTCATCTCTTAAGGCCTTGCCGTTCTATGCCCTTAGCATCATGGAGGGATCCTTGGCTTGAGGATTGTCACGACCAGCACCCGGATGTTTGGGTATGAGTACGTGGACACGTCCAGCCTACGCCGCAGTGTCGGCGGTAGAACGCTGTCTAGGAATATCCCTGTAATATCCAACACCTCACATAATATATATAAAGAGTAACATGTAGTATACTCAATCACAAACTAAGGTTGATGGAAACAAGATGTCATATATGTATATGAGTTGACAAGTCTGGAGTTCAACTTTCATACAACTATAACAAAGCCTCCGGAAATAGTTCCGGCAAAACTATAACTAATCTAAATATCATAACTGGGTTTCCTTCTGCTGTACTCCTCGATCCTCCGGAAAGGTAAGGTCCAGATTCTGAACTATTCTCCGGCAATCCATAATAGGTTGGGCACATATCCTCATAATTGTCACATGAAATATTATCCAGTTAAGATGGAACGAGTACAACTAACATCAGTTTCAATACATGATAAAGACTATAAAATAGTACTAGTAAATGTAATACATGATGGATAAAAGTAAACTGATATCAAGGCATGGCAAAAAAATGGACAATAAATAAACATGAATAATATGGCACATATCAATAAATAAGAAGTAAGACAAGGAAATCGATGACCACTAAGTGTTTTGAAATACTAGGTTTGATATGCGATCGGCTAGGGATAACACAATGGGAGCCGACTAATCATACGTGAAGTGTATGATTAGCCTTCCACATGATTTATTTTTGCATAGGGTTTAAGGGTATGATCACATATTAATTAGCATTTTCTTGCCCCGACTAGTATACATGAATCACAAGAAAATATCAAAGTATTATACAAGATCAAGGTCTAAAAGCAACAAGATATATTAGTCCGTGTACCATCGTGTCAGGAATCAAGTATAACATTATTACTACATGTAATATAGAAATCATCAGTAAAAAAAATATCAGAGAATGTACTCGCCTGTCGTCCGATGCTGGTGAATAAGTCAGAGTCTGTGACAGAGTCCAAACGACCTATATCATGAATTTCTTATGTCAATAGGTGAATTATAATAAATAACTACCTTGACTATTTGGTTTTTAGGTCTCTATGTTCATCTATACTATTCTTAATATATATATATATATATATATATATATATATATATATATATATTATCACTTATATGTATACTATCCATAAATATCTCACTGACACTTACTCTAATGTCCTAAACACTGATACACACAATAATATAATCTGCTGTGCACACAGCTCATGCACAGATGCTCAAGACACTGCATATACACTCTCATATACATACTCACAAACACTATATTATAACACCTATACACATATACACTCATACTCACAGACTCAACACACTCATACTTACAACCACAATCAGACACACATACTCACACACTCATAGACACACTTACACACACACACACACTCACAGACACACACACTCACTCACAGACACACACACAGAGTCACAGACACACACATCACACACACACCAAGGTTCAAAAACTCGGTATCGGTATCGGTATCGGTATCGGACAGTTTGTATGAGTATCCGTATCGGTAGTATCGGCAGTATTGACGGTATCGGATCGGAGTATCGGATTTTTTGGTATCGGCTGTATCGGCAATATTTAAATAATTATTAATAAATTAGTAAAAAAATAGAAAAATAATTTACATATTTATGCATTATTTAAGTGTTTTTTATTTTATTTTTATTATAATTGAATAAAACAATAGTCATCATGTGTTTGTCTGTAGAAGAATTTGCCTCCATTTATAGTTTTTTTTGTCTACTATTTTTGTTCTTCATTATTGTTCTCTGTTGGATTTGATATGTCTGGAATCAATTTCTACTTTTTTTTTAGCTTTTTGTAGAACATCTACTTTGTTAAAGTTCCTGTGATGATCTGATTTGATCTGATTTTTTTCCGTATTGGCCAGTATCGGCCAGTATCGGTCTCGTATCGGTCCCGTATCGGCCGATACAGACCGATACAAAATTTTATGTACCAGTTTCGGCTGATACCGATTTTTTTGGCCGGTATCGGATCGGCCAAGGCCAGATCCGATCCGATACGGCCGATACGTATCGGTATCGGCCGATACTTTAAACCTTGACACACACACACACAGACACACAAGCATACACAGCTTTGTGCACCTGCTGTGCTTCCCCAAGCTGCTGGTGGTGGCAGGTAGCACCCCCCTCCCTTTCACACACACACACACACACACACACATATATATATATACACACACACATGTATATATACACACTCATATATATATATATATATATATATATATATATATATAAACTTTATCCTACATGAATATTAAAGAGGGTTAAAGGTTACCTTGTAAAATGGAGAACCAAGGCTTCTACAAGGGGTTCTTTAAGTTGTGTAGAGGTGGGGGAAGTGGGAATGGTATGGAAATGAGGTAGGGGATGTCTTTATATGGAGAAGGAAGAGAGAGGAAGGGGTTTGGAGACCACGTGAGAGGGGTTGGGCCATGTGAGGGGTGTGGGGAGGGGTGATGTGGAAAGAGGAGGTTGGATAGGGACGTGAGGGTGATGAGGTGTAAGGGATTGAATGGATAGGGACATGTGAGAGGAGTTGGGGTTTCATGGGTAGAGAATAGGGAGGTGTGTAGAAGAATGAGGTGTCATTGATGATGTCATGATGATGTCATGATGATGTCATAGGGTTAGGGTGTGATGCAAGCGATGATGTAATAGGGTTAGGGTGTGATGTAAGCGATAATGTAATAGGATTAGGGTGTGATGTAAGCGATGATGGTTGAAAGGGGATTGAATATAATCATTAGGTTGGATGTGGAATTCAATTTGGATTTGTCTCCTATGTGTCCTATCCCTAGTATAAGTCAAATTGGTTTTTACTTCTCATGAGATCTTTTGTTCTATATGATTAACCTATCAAATTTTTAATTAGAGGATTTTAACTACTAATTATATTTAGCACTAATTTAATTGTCTAATTAACATGCTAATTATAAAAAAACGAAGGTTACAAGGATTCAAGAGTTACTACTAAGCACATTACCTAATAGATAGAGATTTTGGAAGCTCTTTTCTTGCATATTTTTTGAAGTTAAAGTTTTTTTGTTTTTTAACGGATGGTAGTTTGGTGGTGGAGGTTCTCGTGACTGTGCCAGAGGGAGGAGGGGAAGAGGGGCAACATAGGTTGGGATTGTTCTGTAGAAGAGGGGAAGGGGGGAAAGAGCCATGGAAGAAGTAGAGGCAGTGCTGGAGATGGGAGAGGGGAAGAAGAGGAGGTGAAGGGGAAAGAAAAAGTGACAACTAGGGCTATGACTATGACTATGACTAGGTATGAGAAAATAAAGCTCTCTTTCTCTCTCCACACCCTCACCGCCCCCCCCCCCCCCCTCCCCCCCCCCCCCTTCCTCTTTTTCACACACATGTATATGGGCCAGGTCTTTGTAATATCTATATTTATTATAAATTACCAATGGGCATGTGTTTTTGGCATTATTTAATGCATCCATGTGGTGGGGGAATTGAATGGCTCAGCCGGATCAGGCCGGGTGCGGGCCAACCGGCACGGGCCTTCGGACCGGGTTGTTGCCTTCGGGCGGGGATGGGGCCATTATGTGGCTAAAAATTATAATTACCATTTCATATATATATATATATATATATATATATATATATATATATATATATATATATAATGCTTGGTTTGGATAAGTTTTGATATTTTAATTTTTTTGTAAGTGTAGAAGCCCTGAAACTCTGATTAGAAACCACCAAAGCTAACGCAACCAATACTTGTAGGAAGGGTTTACTTTGAACCGTGCTTGTGAAACTAACAAGATTCTAAATGGTTAAGGTTTGAAGAGTCTTGTGATGACCTAAATTTCATGTGCTTAAATCTATATTATCCTGATAACATCTGAGCCTGTTCTTGCATGATTTATCATTTCCAGTTAGATGATTCTTTAGATCTGTCCAGCACTGGCTTTATCTTAGCAAGTTGTTATGTATGATTTTGTGTCCATTTTTTATACTCTTATTTAATAATGAAATACTTGTTTCGTTCATCCGCTCACAGCACACTTGTTCAGGAACTAAACCTGAACTGGTTACCAACAACTTAACATGACCACACAGTAGTCCATTTAAACAATTAATATAACTCATCATGTTTTTAATTTTGTCTTGATTTGAATTCAGGGGAATGATAAAGCAGGTGGTTATACTAATAAACTTGTTGTGACCTGCCTTAGAAGTGGGCTTAATCGTCCATTCCGAGTGCATCAGAAACCAGACCGTGTACCGATAAGAGCTTTACGGGCGTCTTCATCTGGAAGGTTGGTTGGTCTTGGACCTTGGTTCTGATTTAATTGACAGTTGAAAAGGCCACTTCTACAGTAAAAATACTATCATTGAGGAAATTCTTACAGTTAATTATTAGCATTTTATTAATGTTTGTAGAGTTTTGTTATATACCTTTTATGGGAAATTTCTGAAGCATTACTATGTAATATTGGATGTGGAAAGTTGATTTCCTAAAACTGTCATTCTTTAGGTTCAAATCCTTAGGAATGAATCTTCGATTGCGACTGGACTTTGAACTTTGGTTCTTGACTGCTGGTTACCTCATGGAAAAAAATGTTGTGGGTTCTTAGCCATGAATCACGAGAAAGCCCAGTCATGTGGTCGTTGCTTCACTGGTCCTTTTCTCTCTCTTTAAAACTAAGTTTTTAGAGGCAAGATGCAGTTGACTGATCTAAGTAGAAGTATAGATGTGCATGCAAAAGAAACATACCAAATTATCAGCCAATGGATGGGAACCTTGATCTCCCTATCACAAAACTATGTAAGAGGATGAGTGTTTGTGTACAATTATGCAGATGCTTGAACTTATTCAAAGCTAACTTATGCTGATAAAGGAAATTACAAAAGAAGAAGAGAAGGCAAATGCATGGTTGAGTGACCCAGCTTGAAATATCCTGCTTTTGCTCGTGATCGCCACTGCTCGCTCCACTGGGCTCCTCATTCTCTTGAATTCCATAATAAGATCCTACTACTTCTTACTATTATTTAGAGAGGAAAAAAATTTATGAGTAAGGATAATGAGTGGCAGATGCCCTATTTATAAGGGCTGGAATGACTGCGAAAATGATGGAAAACTGAATAAATGAATGTAAGCTTCATGACCCAAGATAGGACGGGACACTCGACATTATGGAGATTTGATTGGATTAGCTGTGCTAACAACACGCTAAATTACTTAATTTTACATGCTGGACACTGAGAAGCCCAATATCTAATAGCTAATTAAGTAAGGGGTGCATATTGCGCTCAATCTGGACCGTGACACCAATGAATTTTGTCCATATTGCTACTGGACACTGGTAAGCTTAGCATCCTGAAGCTAACATAACCTTCTAGAGGGGTGGGTAGGGTAACATCACGCACCTTTTAGTATCCTAACAGGGGATGGAAGCTTATTGTCTAGTAGCCTGAGGTGGGGGCCACCGCCAGGAAAATGCTGAAATTGTTCTGAAACTTTAAAGTGATGCAGTTTTCTTATACAAACTCTGAATCAGATGATTCATATATGGAAATTTAGCCATTATCATATAACATGTTGGAGGATGGCTTATTGGAAAAAAAAAGGATATATAGAGGTCAATAGGTTTGGATCTTTAGAGTGTCAGGGATTTGAGAAGCGAGAGAAAAATAAATGAATGCAACCTTAATGATGTGGTGTTGAACCTTACTTTGGCCAACACTGTAGGTGCAAAGCGGGATCTATATGAATGGATGCTTCTCCTTGGCATGAGTGCTGGGCAGAACTTTTGCCAATGCAAACTGAATACTCAACTTTGAAAACTTGTGGGTCATTTAGCCCATGTGTTGTCAGTAAGACCAGGGTGTAGCTTTGCTGGCCCTTCAATCTCTGCAAAACAAGGGGGTGGAAAGGGATTGGAAGCGAGGTTTAGTAAGGGTGCATGCAAATGTGAAAACTTCCTGTCGGGGACCTGGTTTGTGACCTAATCTCCTACCTCCTAACTAGGTATGAGGATGATTATATGTTTGTGTGCAATTGTGCAGATGTAAGATTTTATGCAAAACTAACGTATGCAATGAAGATAACTATGAAATAAGAGAGTGGAGAAAGAGAAGGCTTCTCTATTCCCGGTTAAGATACCGCGCTTCAAATTTTATCTTCTCGCGTGCCTCAAAGGTTGTTAGTGCCCAAAAACCAACTTGTTTGTGTGTTTGAGATACTATCTCATTCATATTATTATAAATGATTTATTCCTTAGTAACGACAAGTTATCATATATACTGTTGTCATTAACTTCTTATAATAAAGTCAAAATAGTTCATGCATATATGTGGTTTAATATCATACGATGCAATCTCATGACACTTAAACCACAATGGTTGCAAAAATGACCTTCCTTTTCAAGCCTCCGAATCCGTAACGGGATCCTTGCTACCGTTCCGTGATATTAGCACCAGAGGACAGAATAATGGGTAATGAATAACAAATGGGCCATATTTATAAGGGTTGAAATGAATGCAAATTTGATAGAAATTAGAGTAAAGGGAAGAATGAAAAAAATTGACAGAAAATACCAGTCAACTTAGTGGGTATTGGGATTCTCATGTCCAGTAGGCTGGCTATCCATATTTGGCTGGAAGGAAACCACTGGATGGAAAATCCCTGGCTCAAATCAGGGTGGGACACTGGATGCTTTGAAGCTTGAAGTCTAATAAGGAGATCTGGTTGGATTATTATTGTTAACCGTGTTCTAATCTACTTAGTTGACCTTCTAGATGCTAGGAAGCTGAGTTTCCAATAGCTAATTAAGTTAGGGGCATGCAACGTTCCTAATATCCGATATCAGACCCATATCGATTGAGGGGTCGCCATAATGGAAACCGGATAGAAGGCGATATACTGGACATATCAGAAGATATGACCTCATGGTTGTTTAGGATAACAATTCGCTTTATATATGACATGTATGATAGATTTTAGAGTATTAATATAAATATAACCAAGGTTGTGAAAAGCGCTAGGCGGACGGGCAGCCGCCGCCTAGCGCTTAGTCCGCCTAAACGGCTGTCCAGGCAGCCGCCTAGAAATCTATGCGGTTAAAAAAATAAAAAAATAAAAAAAACCTACTGAAAATTGTAGAAAAAGTCCATAAAACCCTAGAATATGTATAGTCGAGCGTCAGGGGAACTAGACGGACGCCTAGATGGATATCAGGCGGGCACCAGGCACTGCCTAGACGGCCGCCTTTTAGAACGTAGAATATAACATTATTAGTCTTTAGTGTAATTTAGAATGCGGCTCTTTCCTCATGTAGATATTCTAAGTCACAGTAAACACTAATGAAACATACATATTCTAAACCAGGTCTTTTGTAAAACTGAATGTCCAACCCGTACTGACTTAGGACGAGATATCGACTGGTTTAGCTAAAATATTGTCCAGTTTGGCCAATATATTGGTTTGTTTAGCCTGGATACCGCTGGTATTGGTCCTGTTGGTATATTAGAATGTATTAGGAGGCTTTATGTAAGATGGAGGGTTGTAAGACTATATATATATATATATATATATATATATATATATATATATAGCCAAGAGATTATAATGAGAAAATAACTCTAAATATTCTACATGGTATCAGAGCACAAACCCTAGCCGCCGCCACCGCCGCCGCCGCACCACCACCATCGCCACCGCCAAACCTTAGCTTGCAGGAGCCTTCTGCCACGGTTTCCGGCGTCTCCCGCGGGTCGTTCCGGACGTTGACATCGAAGGCCTAGATCCGATGGGGGATAGGCATGATCGGGTCTAGGAGAGGATAAAGAGGACGAACGTGAATCGTGAGACGGGTGTGAGGTGATAGGAGAAGAGGAGGATCGATGGAGGAGATCATCAAGAAGTAGGACCCTGCGGAGGTCGCAACGTTGATGAAACTGTCGGCTGGTGAGAGCGCGACACGAATACCGACGAAGTTGGAGCTTTCCTCCATCGATCTGAAGCTTAATGGACCGACCACCTACCTGAATTGGTCACGACGGGTGAGAAGAACCCTCGCAGGGAAGAATCTGAAGGGTTTCTTGTCAGGAGAGAAGACAGATCCGGATGAGGGCTCGCCAGGACGCGACGAGTGGAAGTCCATTCATATGGTGATATACATTTGGCTCCTCAATTCTTTAGTCCAGTCGATCGCGCCACAGTGGATGGCCTTGAGATGGTAAATGACGTGTGGGAGAAGTTGAGGAGAACCTACGATAGTGTGGGGAATAACTTGAGGGTTTTTCAGATAAGGGGGAGATCGACGACACCGTACAGGGAGAGAAGACGGTGCAGGAGTATGCCATAGAGTTGGAGCGTCTGTGGTTGGATTACGATCACTCCTCAGATTGGACGAGCTGTGAGGACCCGAAGTGTAAGAAGAGACATGTATGTTTGCAGGAGAGGACGATGAAGTTTCTTAAGGGGCTGGCCGCAGTGTTTGCTCAGAAGACATCACTACTTCTAGCCTAACCGAAGATCCCTACACTTGAGGAGGCTAGCCATGATCCAGGAGGAGACTCGCATCAAGCTGCAGACATGGACATGTGGTTCTTCTGAAGTGAAGTCAGCACCGACGGTTGCCAATTTAGGCGGCACATGACCGAAGGGAGACCCCCGACAGTGCTACAACTGCGGGAAGGTGGGCCATTTGAGGTATGCTTGCACCAAACCACCCAAGGAGGGAGATTCATGTGGTGGACATTGACAGTTTGGAGGACGTGGCCCTGGTCGTAAGGGTCGACGGGGTGATCGAGGTGGTTATCGGACGAACCTGCTGGTAGCAGAAGGCGATGAGGGAACTGATGGTGCCTATACTGAGGAGGATCAGGCCCTGTTGGGCATGCTGGAGGTACTCAGAAGAAAGCAGAGAGCGTCAAACGATGGGGACATGAGGAGTGGGACTGAGGAGACGTCCACCTCAGTCTTCGCCAGAGGTAACGCTGCCATGTATGTCCATCCATCGGAAGGTACTGACGACTCACTCGCCCTTGCATTTATGTCTTCCCTTAGATTGTCAGACTGGATTGTCGATTCGGGTGCGTCTCGACACGTGACAGGGAATGCTAGTGAGTTCTTTTTCTACACTCACCTAGCATCGATGGATAACATTCAAACATCCGATGGTACTTTCCAGCCAGTGGTCGGTAAGGGTACTGTCGATTGTACAGGTTCAGTAAAATTATCTAATGTTTTGCATGCTTCTTCTTTTCCAGTCAGTCTTTTGTCCATTAGTTTTATAATCCTCTAACTAAAATGCATTGTCTCTTTTGATATTCCTAAGGTAATCTTCCAGGAGAAGGAGAAGGAGACATGACGAAGACTTGGGACTGGCACTTTGCATGATGGACTGTGGTACCTGGATCGGGAAGGGCTAGATTCGGCATTGGTGTCTGTGGCAGAGAGGGCAGGAATGAGAGGACCGAAGATGAGTGCCGAGGATACACTGATACTCCACCACAGGCGGTTGGGGCACTCATCTTTTGGTATTTTGAGTAGGTTGTATCCATCTATTTGTGAGAAAGCAAATAAGGAGAAACTAGTATGTGATGCATGTGATTTAGGCAAACTTACTAGGAGTTCATATGTTAGTGCGGGCCATAGGAGCTCTTCTGTTTTTGATATTATACATTCTGATGTTTGGGGGCCGTGCGTCACAACTACTATGAATGGTTACAAGTATTTTGTTTCTTTTATTGATTGTTCCTCTCGTGTTACTGGCTGTATTTGATGAAGAATAAGAGTGATGTCTTTGCCTGTTTTTGGGACCTTCATAAACATGTCCAGACTCAGTACAGAGCAGTAGTGAAGGTACTAAGGTCTGACATTGTGACATTGTATACCAACAAAGTACTTGAGGAATACCTGTCAGCCCAAGGGATACAACATCAGACCACCTGTGCATACACACTACTAGCACAGAATGGAGTGGCAGAAAGGAAGAACAGACACCTTCTGGAGGTGGCAAGGAGCATGATGATCGCCATGAATGTTCCACAGAGTCTGTGGGGACATGCAGTATTGACAGCAGCTCGATTGATCAACATGATGTCCTCGAAAGTACTTGGATGGAAGTCTCCATGTGAGATATTGCAAGAAAATAATAGTGGGATACTCCCGCTGAAGGTGTTTGGCTGCGTATGTTTTGTGAAGGACAACAGACCGTCTGTTGGAAAACTTGATCCTAGAGCAATCAAGTGTGTCTTCGTGGGCTATTTGGCGACTCAAAAAGGGTATGTGTGCTGGAGCCCAGTAGAGAAGAAGAGGTTTGTGAGCATGGATGTTCACTTCAGGGAGCTTGAGACATACTACCGTCAGGAGGGGACCTCATCCTATACAACTCACCTGACACTGAGAGTATGAGACGAGAGAGGGAGATTGGTGAGAGTGTGGTGACCGATTTAGGAGTATGGCATAGAGGAACGATTGAGGAGGAGAGTGAACAGGAATAGGAGGAGGAGATGAGAGGTGTTAGGCCCACAACTCAGGGGGAGTTACTTACCTACAACAGGAAAGGGAAGCAAACTGCAGGACCAGTACCTATAGTGCCAAGTCCCTTGCATGCGTCCGTCTTGACTCCGGAGACACCTACACCACCACCACCACCATATTTTCCTTCAGGTGATATCATTCTTCCTACCCCTCCGAGACACCACCACCACCACCACCATATTTTCCTTCAGGTGATATCATTCTTCCTACCCCTCCTACACCATTATCAGTACGGAGGACCACTGGCAGCAATGCGAAAAATCCTCCTGATAGATATGGTTGGGACCTTGCTCAGTTTGTTTCATATGATAACATCTCTTCTTCTCATGGAGCATTCATTGCGTCTTTGGATAGTATTACTGTACCTAACAATTAGCAGACTGTCAAGAACGATCCAAAGTGGAAAGCAGCGATGCACGAGGAGTTAGGGGCTCTTGAGAAGAACCACACTTGGGAACTGGTAAAGCTGCCAGAGGGAAAGAGGGCAGTCGGATGCAAGTGGGTCTTTACTGTAAAAAAGAACCCAGATGGACAGGTTGAGCGCTACAAGGCTCGACTGGTGGCAAAAGGATACAGTCAAACGTACGACATTGACTACGACGAGATTTTTGCACCAGTGGTGAAGATGAGCACCGTCAGGACCCTAATTTCTTTAGCAGCGAATGATGGATGGAAGCTACACCAACTAGATGTGAAGAATGCGTTTCTTCATGAAGATCTAGTGTAGGAGGTGTACATGGAGATACCACCAGGGTTCTGCACTGATAAGACAGTGGACAAGGTCTGCAGGTTGAAGAAGTCCCTCTATGGACTGAAGCAGTCTCCTCGAGCGTGGTTTGACAGATTCAGGAGGACGATGATAAGGATGGGATATCGGCAGATTAACACTAATCACACTGTATTTTTTCGTCGGAGTGGAGGCCACATCACCATGTTTGTGGTGTATGTATACGATATGATTATTACATGAGATGATGAGCAGGAGATTGTCCGACTCAAGGGGAAGCTTGGCAAGGAGTTCGAGGTGAAGGACCTTGGCCGTCTTCGGTACTTCCTTGGGATTGAGATTGCTCGAGAAGCAGAGGGGATCGTTCTTTCTCAGTGAAAGTATGCGCTGGACCTTCTCACAGAGACATGGATGTTGGGATACAAACCTGCAGCGACGCCAATCAATCAGAGGTTCAAGCTGGGTGCTGAGGTTGGAGAACCAATTGACCGGGATAGATACCAGAGACTGGTGGGCTAGTTGATCTATTTGAGCCACACACGTCATGATATCTGCTTTGCAGTGAGTGTGGTGAGCCGCTACATGCATGACCCAAGGAAGGGTCATATGGACGCAGATTACCAGATTATGAGATACTTGAAGGGTGCCCCCGGAAAGGGGTTGATATTCAGGAAGAATGATCACGTGAGCATCGAGGGCTACTGTGACTTTGACTGGGCTAGCTGTGCTGATGACATGAGGTCTACCTCGGGCTATTGCATATTTGTAGGAGGCAACTTGCCTCTTGGAGGAGTAAGAAGCAGTCAGTGGTGGCCAGATCGACAGCTGAAGCGGAGTACAGAGCTATGGTCTTGGAAGTTGCAGAGCTGCTATGGATGAAGAGTATGCTGCTGGAACTGAAGCTGGATCAAGGAGCCAAGATGAAGCTGTGGTATGACAACCAGTCAGCCATCAGTATCGCCAACAATCCAGTGCAGCATGACAGGACCAAACACATCGAGATTGATAGGTTCTTCATCAAGGAGAAGTTGGACAGTGGACTACTGGAGCTAAGTCACGTTCTAACCAAGGATCATGTAGCAGACAGTCTGACCAAAGAACTTAACTTTGCAGATATGATTAGAGGATGTGACAAGATGGGCTTAGTGAATATCTTTCGTCCATCTTGAGGAGGAGTGTTGGTATATTAGAATGTATTAGGAGATTTTATGTAAGATGGAGGATTGTAAGACTATATATATATAGCCAAGAGATTATAATGAGAAAATAACTCCAAATATTCTACAGGTCCTCATCGGTCTTTTTCTTACCGCTCATTCATTTGAATCATTTCATATCAACCCCCTTTGAAAACTGTATACCGACACTGGGGGCATGTGATGGGTTGAATCTGGGTCATCACAACAGTGGGTTTCGTCCATATTTGGTACCAGATGGGAATCTTAGCATAGAAAATATGACATTGCCTTAGAAAAGCGGGTAAGCAAGACTACAACGTGGCCTGTGCCCACTTGTACATTGAGAACAGCTTCAGGTGGGTCCCACTGTCAGGAATGCTGAAATTGATTTGGAACTTCAAAATTGCTGCAGTTTTTATCACTCACTCTGATAGTCCATATATGAAAAGTGAACAGTATTTTGAGAGTAACATGAAAGCAAGCAAGACAAGGTAATTGGGCTTTGATATCTGGAGGAGTGTCTAAAATTTGAGTGATGGCATGCAAAGTGAATGCAACCTAGATGGTGTAATGTTGACCCTGATACCATTTGACTATATTCTCTTCCCTAAATCTTTGGGCAGATTTTGTCAAAGGGTTAAATAATGCTCTTAATTCGGATTGGTGCTGAAGGTGTAACTTTCTTAATCTGGATGACTTAAATTCTTGTGCACTTTTGGCTGGTTAGCAGTGAGTAGCAGATCCTCATTATACTTCCTATTGTTCGGTAACAACATAACTATTAAATGATCAAAAATTTAAAACCCACCTTTTCAACTACAATACTGAGTATATCCTTAACTTATGACTTAAAAAATATATACAGCATATTCTCCTATGTAGAATTATTTTTTTCTCTTCTGTTTACGGCCGTATTTTATTTTTGTTAATTGTCATACCAAAAGAAATAGAATGAAAGAGAAAAAAAAGGAACATGACAATATTGGGAAGGGAAGATTATAAGTTTGAAAAAACAACAAGAAGATATCAATAAATATCTGATTAGTTTGAAATTATCTCAATATATTGCATAAGCATGAAAAAACTATCAAAAAGATCCGTAGTTTATCAGATTAGTATGAAAAAGTGTAATGAAGATTTCGTTATATCATTCTCAATATTTCAAATAAGAAACAGAAAATGAAGAATGGTACTGCACGGAAGAAGAAAAATCATAATTTCTCTTTTACTTTAATACAGGTTAAACTGTGGGAAAGACAGATTTGTAAGCTTGGTTAAAGTTAACTTTATACCTCGATTTGGTGGTCCCGTGTTTGTTAAATCCCTTTAATATTTGTGGCATTTGGATGTCTTAATACGGTTTAAGCTAAAGTGGAGCGAGGGTGAATCTCCGAGCGGAACACAAGTGAACACCAAGGACTCCGCACCGTCCTCCACGGTCCCTGGCCGCACTACAAAAAGGGTGGGTAAGGGACCACTTGATACCAGCTTTAACCCATTGCCAAACGCTTCCTTGGTGCTGCTGAACATAGAAAAATTCAGGCAATAAAAGCCTTTCTGCAGCCAAATTTTTGTTGTGGTTTGCATGAAACATGATCTTTTTAGGACCAAGTGTATAGATTTATAACTGCATTTTGTTTTTTCTATCGGGCCTGTCAGGAAACAAAGAGAAGAGCTGCTAGGACGAAGATAAACTCGATGAGATAATTTTATATATATATTTGTAACAGCATGTTCTTTACCAAATTGGATCCAACTTTGATTTCAAAGATAATACAGCCATGACAAAATGATTAATCCAGAATATCTTGCTCAGCTTGTTGGAGTTTACTGGCATGAACATATAGTACTGAGTTGTTTGATATCTTGCTCAGAAATCAAAATATAAAAGTTTCCACTGATACCTTGCTTCATCTCAGACTTGGGACCATTGTGAGTTTATGGTCTAGTTGTAAAACCATCTTCGAATTAAGCAAGTAAAAACTTGTATTTGTGCCCTTTTGAGGATAAGTTAGAGATCCTCTTGGTGGTCTTCAATGTCATCAGTTTTTATGTTGAAGGTGGTAATAGGAAAGCTTTTATCTGGAAGACTGGAACTGTGAAGTTAATGCCCATAGCAAGTTCCCTTTATGTCTTTAGGCAGATCTGGTTCAAGCCAAATCCAACTGACCCATTTAAGTTTACGAGAAGCTAATACTATTTTGTTTAGCTAACTTGAAGTAATAATGGTATTGATACCTACATTCAATCTTGCAGTCTAAGTTTTGGTTTTCGTTAATATGTTTCAATGATTTTATACTATATTCAGATTTCACATGCACCACAGTAGGAATATAAAATAGGTCATAGACATCATTAGAATTTAGCCCAAAGGTTAATTGCTTTTATATCTTGAATTGTTAATTTCACTTCTGAGGGAGGCCATCACCAATGATCGTAGTATGTTATATCTAATACCCAGCCATATTTTATAAGATGACTTTTAAGATATTTTGCAGGTATCTTCTTCTATTATTCCGTGATGCTCCTGTAGAGGTGTGGGCAATGACAAAGACTCCCATCATGGTATCACCTCTGATACTTTGAGTATTTCTCCAATAACTTATGTTTGGCAAGACACCTAACAATATAAGTTAAGAGAGCAATGAAGTATCTGGGTTTTAATACACGTCATCATTATCGCTCAAGCTTTCTCCCATTAGAATGGGGTCACCTCTGGACACATGCTCCACAAGAAAATGGACAGAGTTCGACTTCAATCCTATGTGCTGGTGTATAAGCAAGAGCTGGCCTTGACACAAAACCAACGTTAGTTGGCTGCTAGGTAGACATATTCTTCAGTCATGCTCCAGTTCTCCAAGACTAGAAGAGTCTAGACAAAGTGGTGAAATGATACAATTT
The DNA here is from genome assembly GCA_036927795.1 of Iris macrosiphon. Taxonomy (NCBI): domain Eukaryota; kingdom Viridiplantae; phylum Streptophyta; class Magnoliopsida; order Asparagales; family Iridaceae; genus Iris; species Iris macrosiphon. Next base: position 166,175,351 of record JAYESA010000003.1, read on the forward strand.
GCTACAGGGAATTGCTTTCGTCTCTATAACCAATGTTGTGAAAGTGCTAGGCGCTAGTCGGGCGGGCATCCACCGGCTAGTGCCTAGCCCGCCTAGATCTAGGCGTTTAAAAAAAAAAAATCCTATTGAAATTCGCAGAAAACCTCCTAAACCCCCAAAACATGCATAGTTGGGCATTGGGGGGGGGTGCGCTAGGTGGGCGTCTAGACGGGCCTCGGACGGGCACCAGGCGGCCGCGTAGGCCGCCTTTTAGAATACTGTCTATAACACAATATGACAAACAACAAAAAAGTATAAAAATTCCTAATGATGCCCCATAACATTTACTTTTCTATATAGTGTCAAAAAGAATGCATATATGATGGAAAAATATTTCTTGGTTACTCTTGAGTACACCATGCACCACCAGCTAAATGATGTGATTGGTATTTCTCTTGCTAGTTTAATTGAAGTACATTTGTTAAGTGATAAAACAAATACAAGTAGCGAAGCCCTATTTTTTGCCAATTGTAGGAAATAGCCCACATCAATATATGAGCAGAAAAGGGATATTACCAAATAATCTACATATAGAAGTGTGGAGAGAAACTATTAATCTGAGAGTTTTGTTAAATTTAGTAGGACGAAAACAAATTATAGAAAATGTAACTCCAACCAAAAGGGTTTGATGCATCACTTATAATCACTATTGTTATCTACTTTATTATCATTATCATTATCATTCTTACCATTCTTTATTCACTTATGTAGCTTAGATCATTAGCTCTTCCATTTACGGTATTGGAATGGACTCTCCCAAGTGCACCTCGGCCTACCCAAAATGTTCCTTCTAGACAATCGTCTTCGACCAAGGAGCACTCATCTGGTTCAACATCAATTACGAATGCTTCTTCAGTAGATTCCAGTGAGATTTTATTTACTATTAAAACTTTTATTTTTGGAAGAGTTTTAAAAGTTGAATGAAGTATAAAAAACTATGCTCTTTGCGAGGATCAACATTCAAGTTATTATTATTTTTTGGTACAATTCAAGTTATATACTAAAACATTGAGCCAATTGTTGTTTTTGTAGAGTCAACAAACACAGAGGGTACCGGTGATGAGACCTCTGAAAGTTTTGCATTTGCATTAGTCAATGGCGCACTTGGGGTATTTGAAGTACATGGACGAAGGATAAGAGATTTTAGGTGATTTATTTTACCATTATCAAGATACAATACTATATATGGTGTCGTCGTTGAAATAGGCCATGAATGTTTTAACAATTTAGTTAAAATGGTTAAGTTTCTGAGAAGTGTATAACTGCATGGATGCTATAGACCCTCTTTTATCTAACAGTTAATAATTTAAATAATTATAATTGGGTTGATTTACTTTCATGGCTAATGACTATTTGTCTGTACAATCTTGCATGAAAATGATAATTCTTCACAGGAAAGTTGCTTTACATATTTTATAGTTATGTATATGCAATAAATTTGTCCATTTGTTATTGTGTCCGTCTGGTTGTAACTTCGTATGAAAAAAATGCTTGTAGTTTAGGTGTATTAGTTTCAATTTGTTTTGTAATTTCATATAATGTGTTTTAGAAGAATATTTGCTACTTTAAAATTGCTAAGTCCATTTCATACCAAATGATTTAACCACAAGATGGAATGTGACCATCACCGCCTTCCTCAAATGCACATGGACATAACCACATGTAGACAGAAAGACCAGTCTCATTTGCCAGAAATGAAGATATCACTCATCTCCCTTCACCATTGTATCCACTCTTCTTTTGGTATGAAATGAGACAGTGGTCTTGAACCTATTGCACAGAAAGACAGACCACTGTCTCAGTTGTCTCAAGTTACCTATTGCACACCATAATTTTAGTCTTGAACCTCCTCCATCCTCGGTGCCTCAAATTACCAATCCTCCCACCGCTTTAACAAGCTTGGTTTATATCTCTGGCTTTCTCACATGCATTGTGATAGAGAACCAGACTGAATTTGCTTTATTTATTAGCTTTGGTTTATTTATTTGAGTACGAGTTTGAGTCTGAACTAGTTGAGTCATGTTTTAGGATTCGGATTGCAATTTTAGTTATTTAGGAGTTACTTTTATTTGGAAACTTGTTACTTGTTGGCCAAGAGTAATAGTCTATTTATATGGAATGTATTCAAACCTTTTAGTTGAATAAATGTTTGAGATTTTGGGATTGAATTCCTTGAGTTGGGTGTGAAGCCTAGAAACCCCATCCCTAATCCCTTTTCTTCTTTTGCTCCTCACAATCTCCGCGCAACTTGATTCCCATCTTCCTTCTTTCTTCCGTTCTTCCAGCTTTTCCCTCCACGACTATTGTTGCTATGTTGTTTCTTGAAACGCTGGAGAACCACTAATATCACGACCAGCGTCCGGATGATCGGACACGAGTATGTGGGTACGTCCAGCCTACGCTGCAGTATCGACGGTAGAACGCTGTCTAAAATCACACAGTAATATCCAACAACTCATGCAATATGTATGAAACAATTATAATACTCAAATCATATTTCTAAGAAAGATATCACAAGAAGGATCCATCAATAGAAACAAAATGGTCTATAGTTCACGTCCAAAGTTTAGGTAAGATAACTCAAAAGTCTAGATCCAAATATAACATATCTCATAAGTCTACCGGAGACAAATTCGGACAAAAGATATAGTCTATAAGCTATACCAAAACTAAGTAGTCGCAACCGGGATCTCTGTTGCGAAGGCTTTATGATCCTCCGGTAGAGCAGGATCAAGCTCAGCAATAGGGTCCTCCTGGACCCCGTAATAAGTAGTGAACTGGTCCTCAAAGTCATTTCGTAATATTTTCAACATATCCATGTCAGGATTGGAGCGAAATACATCAAGGAAAACAATTCCAAATACATGGTAGAGACCGTAGAATATGTTTAAGCATATGAAAAACAAGATTACTGGAAAGACTAGAATTATATATGTCACATGTAAAGAGAAACATGTAATCAAGTAAGCTAGGAACATGGTGTGACAACATGTAATGAAAGGATAAGTAAAAATTGGAACTATTCTAAGTGATTTAAAATACTACGATAGATTGTGATCGCTTAGGTAAACACAACATATCGTATCTATGGCTATTAAACTGGAATGGTACGGCTTAATCATACGTGAAGGTATGATTAACTATTCGCCTGGAAGTAAAGTATGAACTAGACGGTTTGATCACATATCTTCTTCGTATTTCTTCCGTCCCGGCTAATATTCATAGATTCGGGTCTGGATACTATGATTCTAGAAACATAAAAACATGAAACTAGATAAACTGGAGTAAGTCATCATGAACAACATGACTAACATATGTAAACACGTATCCTGGAGATGAGTCCATATAATATCAATCCGTGAATCAAGCGTGACGAGAATCAAGTAAACATAACTAGAGCATGAAATATAGAAGCTAGCATATACTGAAAACAATCAGAGAATGTACTCGTCTATCGTCCTGAGTGGGTGATACGGGTCAGCGTCTGTATCGAAATCCAAGTAACCTATATTATGAGTTAACCATATCAATAAGGTATTTGAAACAATAACTAACCTATTATATAGTTATGGGTTTCTATATTATTTATTTATGTTATCTATCATTTCTTAGTTATGTATCTCACTAGGGTTTTTTCCAATACCTAATTGTAATACCTAGGTAGCATAACTTAAGTTATTTAGTTTGGTTATATATATATATATATATATATATATATATATATATGAGAATACTTTCTTAGGATAATCAATTGGACACTAACTCACCCTTACTTCAAAACATATACCTCCACATTGATATAAATAACAACACCTATACGTAGACTCTTGGCACTCACATCACTCACTCCCTCACTCACTAGTTCACTCATGGACACTTGTGCACATGTGCACTGCCCACACCTTGCTGCTGCACACTGCTGCTGCACCTGCTGGTCAGTGTTCCGACACATCTATATATATACATTTCTCTCTCTCTCTCTCTCTCTCTATATATATATATATATATATATATATATATATATATATATACATACATATCTGTACACACACATATCTATATATATACATATCTCTCTCTCTAGATATATATACATATCTACACACACACTCACCTACACTCACCTACATACCAATACCAATTTATTAATTGATACACAACACACTACTCATGATACCAATTTGGTATCTCAAGCTACACAACACAAATACCTATATTCTCATATATACCCATGGTATCTTGATACCTCTAACACACTCAACCATTGATTATATAGATCTAAAATATACCCATTGACATATATGAAACCTAGAGCATAATGAATAATATATATATATATATATATATATATATATATATATATATATAACATATCCATTAGTAAGTATATAGTATATATATATATCTAAAGGACACATAGACACCTATAAATACAATCAATAGTATATATTAAATTCTAATAATGCATATCACGTAGTTTCTTGATACCCCACTAGGTATCCTTTTTAGGACATCTAGACACAGGCTCACCTCAAACATGACACAAAATTTCTTTGGGGACACATCACAAACACTTGGTGGATACCAATCCACTAGTGTTATAAATCACTAATTAAAACACCTAGATCTATTATCTAGGAATCCATTAGAACCTAGTATCATCCTTAGAAAGTTAGGCCTAGTTATTTGTGAATTTTCTATGGATTTTAGATTAGTTATCCTACCATAGAACTAAAAGGGAAGTGGTAGTTACCTATTGAGAAGAGCTCCCAATGCCAATCCATTCAAAAGTGGACACAAAGGAGAGGAATTTGGATACCACATCACTTGTTTGTGCTCCTTGCTAGGTCTACTCGAGCTCCCAAGTTTTGGCTCCAACTTTGGTAGAAAGTTGAAGAGGAAATTGATTGATTTGGAATAATGGGGAAGGAATTAGGGTTTGGGAATTTGGAGAAAATGAAGTGGAAGAGATGAAGTTATGTGGAAGAAAATAAAATGGAGGAGATCCCTCTAAATATGGGCCGACTACCTCTTGGGGGAGGGGGGGGGGTGAGGTGTTAGGTTGGGTAGCTTCTCTTCTAAGCCACCTTGATATTTAATTATGAAGATGTGGGTTTCCTATTTACAAGTGTACCCCTAGATATTTTAGATAGAAATGATATTTAGATAATAATATCTAGATACTTTATGGATTAGAAATATCTTCTAATGATCTAATCCAAGATTAACCCTAACCTAAATCCTAATTAGAAAGTTAATTAACAAGTAAAAATATCTAAACGTTAATTAATCATGACAAAAAAAAAATTATAAATTATAAATTTTGAAAAAGTGGTGGTTACAACTAAGGGACCTGAAGCCCCCCCACATCTTCTTGTATGCCGCTACCTCGCTTCCCGGCCACCCGAAGACCTCCACTCTCTATGTCATGGCTACTATTCTCTGGAACCCAACCCGTTTCTGGATATTGTGCAACAATTCGAACCTAACTCCAAACCCGCTGTATCAACCAACCATCCTCTTCCTCTTTGAACCCAACAACACCGGATCAACTTCCTCTCCAAAACAAAATATTCAAAACACATCCTTCTTCTCCTTTGCATAACCTAAACCCAAATCGAAGTAACACATTACCTAATCTTCGCGTCTTCAATCCGAGACAAGATCCAACACGAGGAATCAAATTAATCACTAGACGATGACATGAAGACCTCAAAGCTGATATCTGCCGATATTTGATTAGGGTGATTTTTTATTGTGTGGATATAGTTTGCCAATCCTCAGGTAAACCCTAATCTTGCTTTGTCATTGATTGTAATTTTTATGATCTAATAGGAAGTTTATCGCTAGATTATTAATAATCATTCATTCTTTGTTAGACTGGAGCATATATTTCATTGAATGCCGCATCATCATCTTCTTGGGGTTCATTGATATTTGTTACACTTAGTTTATTATTTGACATCCTAGGAATTTCTATAGATGGAAAGTTATATTTCCTATTTTTCTTATGTTTTTTTTAGTTTTGAGGCACCTTCCTAGGTCATTTGGTCTTCGTTTCCTCCGTCGTCTTGCCGTCCTAACAAGCTTGTCACGCTCTGAACAAGGTTGGGACCTATTAGACTGACCAAATCTTTTCCTTCTGAAACAGTCCTTGGTTATTTTTGTGTGGGTAGAATGTTTTCAATCTTGTCCCAACAGACTTATCTATTTTCATTGACTTTTGTTGCATGCCTGCCAATAAAATGACAAATATAGTCACTCGTAGGGTTTTGGATTGTTGGGTATGGGTCCCAATTAAGCCACTAAATCTTCCTTCTGCTTCATGATTGGTTTGGTTTGTCTTACCTTCCGACGTAATTCACCCTTAAGCCAATGAATCTTCTTTGTGCTTCATGATTGGTTTGGTTTGTTTTACCTTCCGAGCGTAATTCACCCAGCCTTTTATGGCTTTCCTGTTGAATGAATCTCATAGGTGAAACTTAGTAGAGCAATGGGTTGTCTTTCTTATAAAGCACTTTAGATGAATAAATTGTAGTATTGGGTTGTGTTAATTCAAATTGTATTTTCTATTGAACAATGCATCTTAAGATACATGATATAAAATTCACCGATGTATCAATCATATCTCTGGAAGCATACTAGGGGGGAGGTTGAATAGAGTTTAACGAATAATTAAGCACAATAGGAAAGCTACTAGCCAATTTAAAACAAGTGCTAGAAATGAGACAAAAATACAAATACCCAATGCATTCTTATACCCTCCGTGAGGCACTCCAGTTCCGGAACTCTCTTCGTATTTAATCCACTATTATAAAATAGTTACATGCGAGCTTTGATATGAAGGTCTCGTCGACTTCTTACACCCGAGACTTCTTATACCCGAGATTTTATTCGAAGGGCTTGCCGATTACTACACAAGCTTTGATCCGAAGGCTTGCGGACTTCAACCTCTTACAATAATGATTTTGATAATTTTACAACAATTTGAAGATCTCACTTTACAACTCAATTAAACTCTTATCTCAAATAGATTTGGCAAATGAAAGCTCTTGTATATGTGGAGATGTTTGTATATAATAGGTGAAAATGTTAGGCTCCAAGAAGTTAGGAACAAATGAGAGAAAATAGAGTTTATATAGCTCACACACAACTCAAGATATGGTTGTTACTGTGCAGACAATATGTTGTCGGTATACTACAATAACTACTATAAAACGGCTAAAAAACTAGTTGTTACTGCATTTAATGCTGAGCAGATCATACTGTTTATTACAATTTATATGTGACTAGAAAATGATAGAGCTGTTAGAACAAAAATTTGTTTCCACAGTATACTGACAATATACCGACAACATATGTTTTAATGATATTTGACTGATTGGCTTAGTTTTTGGGTTTTGAAGCTTTCGTTTACCTTTATCTATTGAGTTCAATATCACTTAGAAAATATAAAAAAATATTACACTGAACTCGAAGAATTGATGGTTTGGCTTCTTCAACTTTGTTCATTCCGATCGCAATTGTCCAAAACAAACCAAATCTGAAAAATCTGATTAGCTTTCGGGGTTTTTTCTTCCGAACTCCCACAGGGGCGTCGTTTCATCCCCCTGTCTGCTGACCGATTAGCAGAACCCCTGAATTCATGTTCATGGTTCCTGAGATACCAAGGCGGTTAGAGAAATCTTTGGGATAAAATTGTTTTTGATCCATCATGATTTTTTTTATATACATAAGCCCATGATTGGTCTTGCTTATTGTTTTTCTGCAAATTCATGTTAGGCGAACAAAGCAATATACATGTTAGGCGGACAAGGCAATGTACATAGTAGCAAGAGTGATAACAGGACAATGTTTTACTTGGTGATCGAGGCGGCCGCATAGGCGGTGCCTAGGCGCGAGGCGACCGCTCTCTTTACCGCTTTTGCCGTAGGGGTGGAGTAGGCGGCTGACGACGTAGACAGACGCCTATCTCGAAAAAAGTTGCATATGTTATATAAGAAAAACTGAAAGAAAAGAAAATTTCACAGTTTCTGGACTATAGACACTCTTTATTCTAATTTATAACTAATGTTAGTTGGGTGAATCCAACTCCATATTCTGCACTAAAGAGTAAAGACATTGTCAGTCTCAATAAACTTGAAATTCTCGAAATTACAAACTACTAACTTCAACTTCTTTAGAATTTTATTTAGTGTTTACCTACATAGGCATAATGTCATACACACATAGACAAGATGTATTAGACGTCTAGGCGGTGCCTAGGCGGCCTAGGCGGTAGGCGGACCCTCTCCGCCGCGCACCCGCCTACCGCCATTTAGAAGCTTGCACTAGGACTATGCCAAGTTTAAGTATTAACAATATAGTAGTTGTATGGACATTAGTGATTTCATAACATGAAACTTAATCAATCTATCATAATCAAAAACTCTAATTGATCATTAGGCTAACAATCTCTATTCAAGAAGCTTAGAATATGATGGATCTCTTTCTTGGATATTCATCACCATGACCAAAGCCTTCTCCTATCGGGATGAGGTTAGCTGTGAACCTAACAAAGTTTTTATTTCTTGTATCAGCTACCACATATGGCATCATTCACTGAGAACTGATATAGCTTACAACCTATATTGCACGGACACAACACATGATACATGACATGACACAACATGCACGACGACCCATTTAGAAAACTAGGAGACATGTTAAGGGAGAACGCGCGCGTACACACACACACTATATATATATATATATATATATATATATATATATATATATATATATATAGGAGGGATCAAGATTCCCACATTTTTGCATCCCCCAAGCATCTTCCCTACTCACACCATTGTATGGTGCTTTAAGTCATCTAATCTTAACCGTTGATTTATCAATGATTAAGATTAGATGACTTAAAGCACATCCAACGTATGTGAATAGGGGGATGCAAAAAGTGTGGGGATGCCTGTCCTTCCTTATATATATATATATATATATATATATATATAACAGTAAATATTAGATAACTGAATATGTGCAACTTTAAGATTTTTTAAGTTATATATAAAATGCCCATAAGAAAAATGGTTATCTTTTATATTTGATTTGTATCCTTATTCCAAACAAAAACACTATCAAAAGTGTCCTTTAGGTGTCCGTATTGGTATAGTGTACATGTCTAATTTCAGATGAAAATACGAGGACACGTAAAAATGAGTGTCCGATACATCTATGAAGAGTGTCCTAGAGTTTCGTGTCTTATACGTGTCTGTCAAGAGAGACGTTACTAAGATGAGTCTCCGACTCTCCATGCTACATAACTTACAGCAATTCACGTGTGTACGTATTTCATTATTTTCATACTTACTTGGAAAGAGCAAATAACAGCCCCCTTTTTTTTCTCTATACATAATTACCTAACTGTCCTTGTTAAATTTAATGAACAATTTTAATTAGTAAACATAGGTAAGGGCATTTTTGGAACAAAAATTTCCACGATGAAGCCTCAACTTTTACTATTATATAGTAGTATAGATGGATACAAAATATATCTAGCTTGTTCCAAATGCCTAGAGAGCCTTTTTAGTGTTTCCTGATTCTAAGGGAATCCATATAGGTGCAGTTTCTGGGACTGGAATATGTTCTGCTGATATATTCAATTTTCACCTATTGTTTGAAGTAAGAATACTGGAAAGTGCTTTATTTCCATTTTAATTGATGACTTTCTGCTCAGGCAACATTCTTTATTGGAGTGAAATGAGACCATAATAAGGAACTAAAGCCTAATGATTTCTTAGCCAAAAAACAGATGCATTACTTATGCCAACTTGTGTTGGAATTATAGTAAGAAAATAAGTAGCGTATTTTTGGCAGCAACAATTTTTTTCTGTATTTTTTTAACCAATTGCAAACCTCTAATGTTATGTAGATTTTGTAATTTTTGCTGATAAAAGCACATGATGTGATAAAAGCACATGTTACTAGTGCTTTACATTTAGAACCGTAAGCTAAAAGTGATAGAATGAAACATGGTTACGTGGAGCACTCCAGAACACGGAAAGAAACAGGAACGACGTACATGGAACTTGGAACAAAAAGGTGCATTCTGGATGCACTTTGCTCTATAGGTAGTGTATTCTTACACTGGAATGTAACAGTCAACAGAATGTGGTTTCCTTGCTTACTGGCAGGGCTGGCCCTGAGCTTATGTGGGCCCGAGGCGAACTTCTGAAATGGGGGCCCCATACATAATGTGGAAAAAAACAAATAACTAAAATAAAAGTAAAAAAATAAAAAAAATGTTGCTACCAGGAATTGAACTGAGGACCTCTAATGTATAAGTCTAACAAGATAATCACTACACCACAACTCTTTTGAGTAAAGAATGGTCCATAGTAGATACTAATTAGATACATCCATGTTGGTGCCATTTAGTCATTGGGCCTTGGGCCGTCACCCAGCCAACCTTGGGCCATCGCCCAGCCAACCTTGGGCCAGGGCCGCCCCTGCTTACTGGCATGTTGAACTTGATCCATTAGTTTGCTTCCTTTGGCCATCTCAATGCTTTTGAAAACATTATCTTGCCAGCTTGTTTGCAGTGAATGAAAGAAACTGGGATCTCTCATATGCACCTTTATATATAAAAGGGGAGTATTCCCCATTTAATAATACTTCATTCTCTATCATTAATAGGGTTTGGCACAAAGAGATGTCTTGTTTTATGGTAATATTGAATTTTGAGTTATTCTAGTTCTGTAAATTATGTTGATTATTTTTTTTCATCCAATCAGTCTAATGTGGGATATGCCTGTTTTATTCAGACCAAAATGGCCCTCATCGTCATTTGTATCTTCAGATGGATTAGTAACTGCAATGGCATATCGCCTTCCTCATGTTGTATGTATGACATGCTTAAGAGTTTTTGTTCATGTGGAAATTTCCTTTTCAATTTATTCTCACTTTTATGTTTTAGCAAAATGCAATCCTTATGAGATTGTGGTTTGTACATGTTTAGGTTATGGGGGACAGATCAGGTAACATACGTTGGTGGGATGTAACAACAGGACTCTCTTCATCATTTAATACTCACAAAGAAGGAATTAGGAGGATAAAATTCTCCCCTGTTGTTCCTGGTGATCGTAGCAGAGGACGTATCGCTGTGCTTTTTTCAGATAATACTTTCTCAATTTTTGATCTGGTAGTATACAATAGATGCCACAATCAATTCTATGTTCGTATCATTTGAAGATTACTGTACTGATTAGTAAATTGCTTTCTGAAAAGAGAAAATTAGATATTATGACATTCATTTCGGTAGCTGATGTCAAGTTTACTTTGGAGACAATTGTCTTTATACTTAGTTATGGGTCCGAAGAATATCTGCACCAGTCATCATAGTATATTTTGACAATGTCTTAAAACTAGTATTAGTTTGGTTCTCAGTTCCTTTAATTCAGGTTTCCTCTAGTTTTTGGTACCTTTCTGTCATGAGTTGTCAACTTTTGTTTTTAAATTTGCAAACTGATTTATGTTTATTGGGTTCCCTCGTTACCATCATCTTCTGTAACCCTGGCGATTTCTAACTATCTTGGTCACTTTGAATCTTGTTTCTTGTAAGTCTTAACCATATGCTCTGTCATTCCTGTTCCTAGAAATTTATGAAATAATTGGAGATGCCACTTCTTAAAAAAAATTAAGATGTGAGATGCACGTCTTAATTGTATATTCATGATCTAAGTCCACTATTAAGTCAGTTATTTGTTAGGCTATCTAATTAATTCATTCTATATCACAACCAAATTTCCAGATTAGTTGTCAAAACTGAATGATGTTAACAATGTGAATCATGCCATATGAGAAATGAGAATTTCTTTTCAAGGTACCAACTTTAGAAGTAATTGTATTTGCTTGTTATTATGAGCGCACATGAACTTATCGAACTTTAGATGATCAAACATGAATATAAGTAAACTGTGTTATTCCTATCCCTTTTGCATGCACATGAACTTATCAAACTTTTCTTCTTGCATATAATCCCTAAATGTTTTTAGGTCACCTCCATATGTATGGTGGAGAAATTACAAAAGGATGCTTTTGGTTTGTCTTCTCTCCTTTTTGTTTCTTAAGAAAGCATTCGAACACAAATACATGCTCTATTACTGAAATACATGCTTTGGCATCATGGAGAGATCAAAACTCTGCTTACTTGCAAATACTTTGTAGAAAGGAGCTGATTTTAGAGGTGTATGTTAGAGCAATATGTAGAGGCATAAGGTCAGAATTATTTCAGGCCTACAAGTCAAGCTTTTCTAGTGGGTCTGGGTTTGTAGTGAACTTCTTATATTTGTTTGTATACTACAGTGGGAGCAGTAGTACTGGAATTTTTTGGCGTAATCAAGGTTTCAGATGCCAACAGAAAATGGTACACTTAGCCACTGCATTGGCGGCCCTTTTTTGCATAATTAATTTTTTTATACGTTTGTAATAGGTATGGATAAATTTAAGAAATTATGGGAAAGATAGGAAAACGAGCGAATCAGGCGAGTCACACCCTTTTTCTTGGGAGAATTCTACATTTTATGTCAAAGAAGGGCTTTCCAAGCACAGGAAAGAGTGAAGGGAGAGATCAGTGGATGAATAATAGGTATAATGAAAGAGAACAGGGAGATAGGAGAAAGGACAGGAAAGGTAGAACAAGAGGAAAGAGGAATGTTAAACTTACCCTCTGGCAGGTTTTCACTACTTGTACTGTCTTGCTGACTTTTCCTAGTCATAAGAGGTTGGAGGAAGGAGAGTGGGAAGAATGATTAATCTTAGTTATAACTAACTATTTAATTACACACACTGCTTACGCTGGATGAGGCACCTGCTCCATTTGTAGCTAAGCTGCATGGCTACACCAGCTGCATAACAAACCAAGGGAGGCTGCCCAGGCCCTTATTTGGCAGTATGGACCCCATAAGCAGCCCACCTTTTTGAAACACCACTCATCTTAAGCCACATTGAGAAGCCCTCACTGAAATATTGCAACTAAATAATTTCCTTGGAACATGATTTGTAATTCTACTCCTAGGTCACCTGGAAGCCCTCACTGGAATACGGCAACAAAAGCAAGACAACTCCTCTATGATAATGAAAAGAGTATCAATGTCTTTACCTTGTGCAAGATGTTTTATTAGTTATTATTATCCTGTAATTTTTAGTCTTAGTTACTGCCCTGTGGTCTATTACAAATGCTGAACTCCTTTAGCACATACTTAAGGTAAGAATGTTATGGACTTGACCATGTTGTTTTTATTTGATAGTCCTCAATATCACAATCATGATGAATGATCGATCCTAAATAGTGAAAAAGTCACTCTTATGACCATGATTATGTTCCTTAATTTCTTCTAAATCTTTTACTTTACTCTACATCTCACATACCTTGCCATGCTATGTTTAAAAGCTTTAGATTCTTAAGTTTCACCATGCTTCTATTTAGATTCTAACCCTTTTATTATGTCATCGACTAACACTTAATCGTAGATAAATATTAAGTGTAAATATTTCCCTTCAATATTGAGCACAATCCACAGTTGTATGAACTTTTTTTTGAATCTGGTGATGATTTGATATAGTTTTTTGTTTAATGTGTTATAAGTTGATGAAGTTAATTTTGTTTAAGAAGTACAGAAACTTATCTTCTCTTATACAAATGACCTCTTCCCCTATTTAAATTACCTTCAAGCCTGATAGGTTTAGCTCTTTAGATTTTGCACAACGTTGATGCAGTTCTAATTGTTACTTTGTAGAATTATTTCACTATCACATGTTATTTACCAAGTGATTTCCAATAGACTTACAGCAAGTATCTTGTTTTTGGAGGATAACCAATATAATATGATATTTTAATTGTTTCTTGTGTGGTTATTGTATTTTAAAATTTTAATATTGTTATGAAGTTTGGACTCTAATTTACAGGATACATCAGATCCCTTAGCCAATGCCCTTCTGCAGCCACAATCTCCTGGAACCCTAGTATTGGAGCTTGATTGGTTGCCAATGCGAGCGGATAAAAGCGAACCATTTGTGTTGTGCATTGCAGGAGCTGACAGTAGCTTTCGCCTTATTGAGGTTAATATGTATGTTCTTTCCAATTATTTTGTTCCACTTTGTCTTATTTCTGTATATCATAGAATTTCTAATGCTTCAGTTCTTTTTCTCTTCTGAATCTTGACACACACACATATAATGTGTAGTAACTTAAGTTTCATTAACCCTTGTTGCACTTGCTATTGAGCTGCATGCAATCACAATGCATATACAAATTATTAAGTACAAATAATTCTTGTAATAGGTTATGCAATAGGAGCTTAACATGACATATGAGTTGGAATATAGTGAAATAGACAAATGATGAAACCAGAGTAATAAAGTGGAGAACCAACTTGGTCACCTGCATATGCAGACACATAAGTGCTACAAGTTCGCTAAGGTTTTAACATATTCAGATAGGTAATATCAGTGTTGTTAAATGTTAAGCGTTATATTAGGTAGTGAGCTTTAGTCCCACATCGGATAGAATAATAGAGAGAGGGGTCAACCTCTCCTATATATATGTAGTCTTTTTTTCATCAATGAAGATATCCCATCATTCTAATTCTACATGGTATCAGAGTCATAATCATCCACTCCTCTCCTCCCCACCCGCTGCTCCGCTGCCCCGTCGCCCCGCCGCCAGCTCCTGCTGCCTCGCCGCCGCCCCTGCCTCCCCACCCGCTGCCCCTCCCCACGCCCCCTACGACCCCGCCCGCCTCCCTCGCCACCCTGTTGCCCCCCCTCCCACGTCCCCGCCTCCTGCCGCCCCCACGGCCCGCTGCTTCCCCGCCCCTGGCCGCCACCACCCTACGGCCCCACCCGCCTCCCTCGCCACCCTGTTGCCCCCTCCGTCCCCGCCTCCTTCCGCCCCCCTGTCCAGGCCGCCGCCCCCACTCCAGGCCACCCCCCTCTGCCTCCAGCCCAAAATTCTAACCCTAACATGCAGCCGTCGCTCCTTCCTGTCTAAATCCTAATCCAAAAAAAAAAGAAAAAAGAAAAAAAGTCGTATATTGAAGCCAGAGGGTAGATACTAATTTGTTTGCACAACCTCTGTTCCTAGATTACAACTTCAGGAGCGTATATCGAAGCCAAATGGTAGACAATGATTTGTTTACACAACCACTGTTCCTAGATTACGACTTCATGTGTTAACAAAGAGTAGACAAGTGGCTTGTTTACGTGAATCTTTGTTTCCGTCCTACCCCGATATCCACATCAGGATCTACACAGGGAGTGACCTGGGTTACTTCTGTGTCCTGGCTTGTGTGATCCCCATACGATCTCTATTTTCTATGCGCGTGATGGTTCTGGCCTCGTTGATAGCGCATCGGTAAAGTTGATGTGATTATTGGGGTTTGGTAGATCCAACGACTGTCGAATCAAAGAGCAGGATGACTAACACTGATGCGACTAGCAGTGCTACTACTACTGGTGTCGGAAACGCATTGGCGGGACCAACGGACACTGGCACGGTGATTTTTTCTATTCGACTCGTCGATCGGCGGTTGGACGGACCAAATGGTTACTCAACATGACGGAAGAAGGTTGAGAAAACACTTTGGGGAATGCGGTTGTCCAAGCATCTGACTGACAACCCTCCGGAGACGACTAATCCCACATTTGAGCAGTGAGAGACGGATGATAGTCGACTATTTACACAATTGATGAACTCAATGGAACCATCGGTGGAGGACATGGTTCAGAACACGGACACGGTAAAGGAGTTATGGGAGGTCCTATCGACGACGTTTGATGAAAAATGCTACTCGTCTCCTATCTACGATTCGGTCGTCGGCGTCTGTCACGACCCGCACCCGAAAAATCGGGCATGAGTCGTGGGTACGTCCAGCCTACGCCGCAGAATCGGCGGTAGAACGCTGTAAAGGTCCGTTTTAGGTCAACAATCTATCTATATAACTCACAAAAATCTGTCAATAACCTCTCCAAAAGGAGGGCAACCACGCAATATATATATATGAATACTCAATCACAATAATCTAGGGGAAGAGTAAAAGCACGATATGATAGCAAAAGAAAACCAGAACCAAAGAGAGCAAGACAATATCCAAAATACAGTCCAAGTCTATAATAGTCTACAACATCTCACAGCATCAAAAGAATAAGTACAATCATTCAAATAACAACTGGGAACATCCCAGGAAACCCACCTAGCTAACTAGGGCGCTAACGGCGTCTCCTCGGCGCACTCCTCCTCGATCTCGGGGTCACAACCCTCGTCGACACCCGACAACGTCTACCTAGGCTAATGCTAAAAAATTCCGCTCGAAACTCAATACCTTGGATATCTCAAGGTATTGAGATACCTTGATATCTCAAGGTATTGAGATATCGCTCTAACACCCCTCTAACTAACTATCTAGTTAGCTATCTATGCTTATAGATATATACCTAGTTAATAATCTAGGCTAGAAAATATCTAACAGCGTCTACCTGGCAGAACAGGACGACAAGTCGTCTCATAAGGACCACTTCTGGACTTTTAAGGCTATGGTCGATGAAGTTGACCGTGTATTACCTCTGACGACGGATATCAATGAAGCGAGGGCTCAACGTGAGTAGCTTTATGTGATGGCATATCTTGCCTCTCTCCGTCCTGATGCAGACTCAGCTCGCTCTCAGATCATTGCCGGAGCCGAGGTTACATCTCTAATGGAAGCACATTTTCGCGAAATCCAGTACGAGCAGCAAAGGTCGTCGAGACCTCTCCAAGTGATGCTCCTACTGATCGATCTGCTCTTGGTGCCGCTCGTACTGGATTTCGCGGTGGTCGTGGTGGACGACGTGGTGGTCGCAATATTGGTCGTGATGGTGGACGAGATATTGGCGGTCGTGATGGAGGTCGACCACGCACCTGCTTCAACTGTGGTTTACATGATCATTTCCAGTGGCAGTGTACTAAAGCTCCTACCGCCAATGCTACCTTAGATACTCCTGATCTTGGCGGCCGATCAGTACAAATAACTGATGAAGCATATGCAGACTTTGTTGAGTTTCAAGCTCAACGTCGAGGTAAAGCCTCTCCTTCTTGGTCCATAGCAGGGTACTCAACGGCATGTGTGATACAATTAAAGCAATGGGTCCTTGATTCTGGTGCGTCTGTTCACTTGACAGGCGACACATGTATGATACAAAACTATGTACCGGTTGGTCGTATGTCTAATATTACATGTGTCAATAGTGGTTCGCTGACAGTCCGTGGAAAATGATTTGTCCGTCTTTTTTCGGGACTGTCACTACATTATGTATTACATACCCCTGTAAACCTATTCAGCTTACTCTCAATTAGTCGAATTACTCGTGATATGCATTGTTCGGTAACATTATTTTCTGATGATTGTGTTTTTTAGGATCTAAAGACTGGAAGGACTATCGGTAGGGGGCATGTGGCTGTAGGCATGTACCTGTTTGACGAAACTTCTTCTGTTGCCTATGCTGGTGTGAAACTTGGATCTTTTTGAGTTACACTGCCGGTTATGACATCCATCTGTCCAACCACTCCAGAAAAATGTACCTATCTTTATATGTTTCTTTTCATTGTGAGTCATGTGGCTTGGCTAAGCATCACCGGATTTTCTATCCGGTTAGTAAGAATAAAATTGCTTTCGCTTCCTTCGAGTTGGTGCATTCCGATATATGGGGACCTTGTCCGGTTGAATCTGTGATGGGATTCAAGTACTTTGTTACCTTTGTTGATGACTAATCACGTGTCACTTTTGTTTATCTCATGAAAAATCGCTCCGAATTATTTAACATTTGGTGCAATTTTCATGCGGAAATTAGAACACAATTTGGTGTTCCGATTAAATGCGTTCGAAGTGACAATGGTCGTGAGTATATGTCTCGTGAGTTTGTTTCACATCTGACTCGGAATGACATCATCCACCAAACCTCGTGTCCTTACACACCACAACAGAATGGTGTGGCTGAATGCAAAAATTGTCATCTCTTAGAAACAACGCGTGCTGTTATGTTCCAACCATGTGCTCCAAAAATATTTTGGTCGGATACTGTTCTTACGGCTTGCTATCTCATTAATCGCATGTCGTCGTCTGTCCTTAACAGTGATACTCCTTTCTCTCGGTTATATCCCAAACGAGAGCCATTTCTTCTACCTCTCCGAATCTTTGGTTGCTTGTGTTATGTTAGGGATACTCAACCAACTCTTTCTAAATTAGATCCAAAGGCTATCTAATGTATTTTCTTGGGTGTCCTAAGGATCAGAAAGGGTATCGGTATTTTTTTCCAATCTTGAAGAGGTATTTTTTCTCTTGGGATGTTACCTTTGTTGAAATCGAGTTTCCTCCACTTCCACAAACTCCAGGACCAATGCTCCAAGTTTACCCAGAAGAGAATTTCTTGTTGTTCCCGGTTTAAGCACAACAGCCCCCTGTTAGGCTGCCCTCCCCTACCGAGCCAGTACTCCAGTCCGACGGTCCGCTGCAACGATTCAGTCAGCACCACCCTCGCCCGATCGATCGTCGCAGATAATGTCCATGGTCACAGAGTCATCCTCCTTCTCTGGCTCGACTGATTCGTCTCCGCCTTCGGCTCCGCCTGTTCCACCAGCTCGACCTCGTCGTGCCTGTCGAGATCATTCCTTGTATGTTGAAAACTACAAAGGGCTTGCGAGCCACACTCAGTCCTTAATAGCTACTATTGATGGGATTCAGATTCCTAATTCTGCCGAGGAGGGTCTCAAACATCCCGGTTAGTATGCTGCTATGGAAGAGGAGATGAAAGCGCTTCGGAAGAACCATACTTGGGACTTGATAAATTTGTCGCCTGGTAAACAGGCTGTCGGTTGCAAATGAGTGTTCACGATCAAAGTGATGGCACCCTTGATCGACTAAATGCACGTCTGGTGGCTAAAGGATATTCCCAGACTTTTGGTGAGGATTATTTTGAGATATTTTTTCCAGTTGCCAGGATGACCTCTGTGCGCGTACTCTTGACCTTAGTTGTTCGCTATGATTGTCCGCTACTCCAGCTGGATATCAAGAATGCCTTCCTCCACGGGAACCTTGATGAAGAGGTATATGTGGTGCAACCTCCCGGATTTGTTGCAAGAGAGGGTAAAGTGTGTCATCTGAGGAAGGCCCTCTATGGTCTCAAACAATCACCTCGTGCATGGTTTGGTCGGTTTACAGATGTGGTCACTCAGTTTGGCATGTGTCAATCAAAGAAGGATCATTCAGTATTTTACATACTGACATTGGCGGGAAGGATACTCCTTGGTGTTTATGTTGATGATATTGTAATTACATGAGACGACAGTCAGGACATTGCAAGACTGAAGAAGTTTCTGGGAGAACAGTTTCAGACCAAGGATATAGGATCATTAAACTACTTCTTGGATGTTAAAGTCATACGGGAAAAGAAGCACATTGTCATGTCGCAGAGGAAGTATGTGCTAGACATACTACATGATGCAGGAATGATGCAAGCCAAGGGAGCAATATTGGACCCAAGAGAACAGTTACTCCCCGACGAGGGGATACTAACGATGAATCCGGATCAATATTGTCGTGTAGTTGAAAACTCAACTACTTGGCGGTTATGACTCGCCCAGATATTTTTTTTGTCGTCAGTGTCGTGAGTAGATTTATGTCTTCTCCACGAGTTCCACATTGGCAGGCAGTTCTCAGAATTCTGCGCTATTTAGTCCAGAATCCTGGAAAAGGAAGTCGCATGGAGAACCAGGAACATACAAATGTTGAGTGCTTTACCGATGCTGATTGTGGTGCAAGCCTGACAGATAGATGATCTACTCTAGTTATTCAGTATTTATTGGCAGAAACTTGGTATCATGGAAGAGTAAGAAGCAGAGTGTGATCACACGATCAAGTTCCGAAGCAGAATATCGAGCCATTGCTCATGGCACGACAGAGGTATTATATCTACATCATCTTCTATAAGAGCTGGGAGAAGAAGCAGGATCTAAAGCAGCGAATATGTGGTGTGATAACCAATCTGCTATGCATATTGCTACAAATCCTGTATTTCATGAAAGGACGAAACACATTGAAATTGATGCACATTTCGCCTTTGATGAGTATAAAAAGGAAATGATAAAGTTCCATCACGTGAGGACCGGTGATCAAATAGCCGATATTTTCACGAAATCTCTTTTGGGTCATCGGGTACATTTTTTATGTAACAAGCTGGACATGATTGATATATATGCTTCAGATTGAGAGAGGGTGTTAAGCGTTATATTAGGTAGTGAGTTTTAGTCCCACATCGGGTAGAATAATAGAGAGAGGGGTCAGCCTCTCCTATATATATGTAGTCTTTTTTCATCAATGAAGATATCCCATCATTCTAATTCTACATTAAAGGCACCGCCTAGACGCCCAAAAGGCGAGATACGATGTTTCACCGCTTAACCCAAAGACAGGCAAGGTATCTTCTCTAGGCGACTCCTATGCGAGAAAGGCGCCAAGGCAATATTAGGCGAGCCTAGGCGCACGTCTAGGTGTGTTTGGTGTTTTTTTCAGCTTTTTTGGACTTTGTTTGGAATTTTTGTCTTATGGAGGTTGTTTGGTTTTATTGGTTTTTGAAGTTGCAGGCTTAAGTTTTAATTGTCCAAATCCTCATTTTTAAGTTTTAACACTATAAGTTACTAAGAAAATAGACAAATCTTTTTTTCATTTGTCTATTTTCTTAGTAACTTATATCGTTTGATGACGACAAATAAGTGAGCAACAACATTCCTCTTGGCTAGGCTCCTCCTTAGGGCAATTTTTGGGGCAGTTTTCATTTTTCTTCAAAATCAAAACCATCATCAGCAAAAGTGTCATCTTCTTTAAGACCAACACCACCTAAGACTTTTGGATGAGGAAGAAGAGATGGAGGATGATAAGATAGAAAAGCAAAATGATGAACAAAATCTATCAATCAATGAGGACGAATATTTTATTTTTGATGATGATATTGATGATAATCTTCAGGGTGATCTCTTAAACTTAGATGATGAAGATGGATGCTTGAGTAGGTAGAAAAATGATTTGTTAAGTCATTTTGGAATGTGGTACATTGACTATCAAATGTTTTTAATTTGAACATATTGCCTTCTATCATAGTGACTTATGTATGATGCTATTTGTTGGTATATTAGAATATTCTTGGTATATTTGTTGGTATATTAAAATATTTTTGGTATATTTGTTGGGATATTAGAATATTCTACAGAAGATTTTAATGGGGTATTAATGTAAGATGAAGGGTTGTAAGGCTATAAATAACCAAGAGATTATCAATAAAAAATATAACAATTACTCCAAAATATTCTACATGGTATCAGAGTCCAAACCCTAGCCACTACCTCCCAAACCCTAGTCGCCACCACAGCCATCGCTGCCACACCGTCCGCCACCACCGCTGCTGCGCCGCCCGCCGCCACCACTGCGGAGCCTTCTGCCGCAGTTCCTGGCGTCTCCCACGGGTCGTTCCAGACTTGACATCGAACGCCTAGATCTGATGGGAGAGAGACATGATCAGGTGTAGGAGAGGACGAAGAGGGCGAACGTGAATCGTAGGACGGGTGTGAGGTGATCGGAGATGAGGAGGATCGATGGAGGAGATTCGCAACGTTGATGAAGCTGATGAAACTGTCTGCTGGTGAGAGCGCGACACGAACATTGGCGAAGTTGGAGCTTCCATCCATCGATTTGAAGCTTGATGGACCGTCCACCTACCTGAGTTGGTCACGACGGGTGAGGAGAACCCTCGCAGGGAAGAACCTGGAGGGTTTCTTGTCAGGAGAGAAGACAGCCGGATGAGGGCTCGGCAGGACACGACGACTGGAAGTCCACTCATATGGTGGTATACATTTGGCTTCTCAATTCTTTGGTCCAGTCGATCGCCGCCACAGTGGATGGCCTTGAGATGGTGAAAGACGTGTGGGAGAAGTTGAGGAAAACCTATGATGGTGTGGGAATAACTTGAGGGTTTTCCAGATCAAAGGGGAGATCGACGACAACGTACAGGGAGAGAAGACGGTACAAGAGTATGCCACGGAGTTGGAGCGTCTGTGGTTGGATTATGATCACTTCTCAGATCGGGCGAGCTGCGAAGACCCGAAGTGTAAGGAGAGACATGTATGTCTGCAGGAGAGGACGATGAAGTTTCTTAAGGGGCTGGCCGCAGTGTTTGCTCAGAGGACAACACTACTTATAGCCCAACCGAAGATTCCTAAACTTGAGGAGGCTATCTCGGCCATGATCAAGGAGGAGACTCGTATCAAGCTACTGGCAAGGATGTAATCCTCCTGAAGTGTAGACAACATAGACGGTTGCCAATTCAGGCGGCACATGACCTAAGGGAGACCCCCTGCAGTGTTACAACTGCAGGGAGGTGGGCCATCTGAGGTATGCTTGCACCAAACCACCAAAGGAGGGAGATTCAGGTGGCAGACGTACACAGTTTGGAGGACGTGGCCGTGGTCGTGGGGGTCGACGGGGTGGTCGAGGAGGTTATCGGACGAACCTGCTGGTAGCAGAAGGCGATGAGGGAGCTAATTGTGCCTATACTAAGGAGGATCATGCACTACTGGGCATGCTGGAAGTACTCAGGAGAAAGTAGAGAGCATCAAGCGATGGAGACATGAGGAGTGGGACTGAGGAGGCGTCCACCTCAGTCTTCGCCAGAGGCAACGCTGCCATGTATGTCCATCCATCGGAAGGTACTGACGACTCACTCGCCCATGCATCTATGTCTTCCCTTAGATCGTCGGACTGGATTGTCGATTCTGGTGTGTCTCGACACGCGACAGAGAATGCTAGTGAGTTCTCTTCCTACACTCACCTAGCATCTGCAGACAACATTCAAACATCCGATGGTACTTTTCAGCCAGTGGTCGGTAAGGGTACTGTCGATTGTACATGTTCAGTAAGATTATCCAATATTTTACATGCTCCTTTTTCAGTCAGTCTTTTGTCCATTAGTTCTATAATCCTCAAACTAAAATGCATTGCCTCTTTTGATATTCCTAAGGTGATCTTCCAGGAGAAGGAGACGGGACGAAAACTTAGGACTGGCACTTGGCATGATGGACTGTGGTACCTGAATCGGGAATGACTTGATTCAGCATTGGTGTCTGTGGCAGAAAGGGCAGGAATGGGGGGACCAAAGATGAGTGTCGAGGATACACTGATACTCGATCACAGGCGGTTGTGACACTTCTCTTTTGGTATTTTGAGTAGGTTGTATCCATCTATTTATGAGAAGACAAATAAGGAGAAACTAGTATGTGATGCATGTGATTTAGGCAAACTTACTAGGAGCTCATATGTTGGTGCGGGCCATAGGAGCTCTTATGTTTTTGATATTATACATTATGATGTCTGGGGGCCGTGCGCCACAACTACTATAAATGGTTACAAGTATTTTGTCTCTTTTATTGATTGTTCCTCTCTTGTCACCTGACTGTATTTGATGAAGAATAAGAAAGATCTTTGCCTGTTTTTGGGACTTTCATAAACATGTCCAGACTCAGTACAGAGCAGTGGTGAAGGTACTAAGGTCTGACAATGGAACATAGTATACCAACAAAGCACTTGAGAAATACCTGTCAGTCCAAAGGATACAGCATCAGATCACTTGTGCATACACACCAGCACAAAATATAGTGGCAGAAAGGAAGAACAGACACCTTCTGGAGGTGGCAAGGAGCATGATGATCGCCATGAATGTCCCACAGAATCTGTGGGGACATGCAGTATTGACAGCAACTTGATTGATCAACATGATGCCCTTGAAGGTACTAGGATGGAAGTCTCCATGTGAGATATTGCAAGAAAATAATAGTGGGATACTCCCACTAAAGGTGTTTGGTTGTGTATGTCTTGTGAAGAACAACAGACCGTCTGTTGGAAAACTTGACCCCAGAGCAGTCAAGTGCGTATTCGTGGGCTATTCGGCGACTTATAAGGGTTACGTGTGCTAGAGCCCAGTAGAGTAGAAGAAGTTTGTGAGCATGGATGTTCACTTCAGGGAGTTTGAGCCATACTACCGTCAGGAGGGAACCTCATCCATGAGCAACTAACCTGATACTGAGAGTATGAGACGAGAGAGGGAGATTGGTGAGAGTATGGTGACCGATTTAGTAGTATGGCATGGAGAAACGTTTGAGGAGGAGCAGGAGAGTGAAGAGGAACAGGAGGAGGCGATGCGAGGCCATGACTCAGGGGGAGTTACTTACCTACAACAGGAAAGAGAAGCAAACTGCAGAACCAGTACCTATAGTGTCAGTGCCAAGTCCCTTGCCTGCGTCCGTCTCAACTCCTGAGACACCTACACCACCACCACCAGATTTCCTTCAGGTGATATCATTCTTCCTACTCCTCCCACACCATTATCAGTACGGAGGACCACTTGCAGCAATGCGAAAAATCCTTCTGATAGATATGGTTGTGATCTTGCTCAGTTTGTTTCATATAATAACATCTCTTCTTCTCATGGAGCATTCATTGCATCTTTGGATAGTATTACTGTACCTAACAATTGGCAGGTTGTCAAGAACGATCCAAAGTGAAAAGCGGCGATGCACGAGGAGTTAGGCGCTCTTGAGAAGAACCACACTTGGGAACTGGTAAAACTGCCAGAGGGGAAGAGGATAGTCGGATGCAAATGAGTTTTTAATGTGAAGCAGAACCCATATGGAAAAGTATAGCGCTACAAGGCTCGACTGGTGGCAAAATGATATGGTCAGACGTATGACATTGACTATGATGAGACATTTGCACCAGTGGCGAAGATGAGCACCATCAGGACCCTGATTTCTTTGGCAGCGAATGGTGGATGGAAGCTATACCAACTGGATGTGAAGAATGGGTTTCTTCATGGGGATCTAGTGGAGGAAGTGTACATGGAGATACCACCAGGATTCTGCACCGATAAGACAGTGGGCAAGTTTTGCAGGTTGAAGAAGTTCCTCTATGGACTGAAGCAGTCTCCTCGAGCATGGTTTGACAGATTCATGAGGACGATGATAGGGATGGGATATCAGCAGATCAATGCTGATTATACTGTGTTCTTCCGTCGGAGTGGAGGCCATATCACTATGCTTGCGGTGTATGTGGACGATATGATTATTACAGGAGATGATGAGCAGGTGATTGTCCGACTCAAGGGGAAGCTTGGCAAGGAGTTCGAGGTGAAGGACCTTGGCCTTCTTCGGTCCTTCCTTGGGATTGAGATTGTTCGAGAAGCAGATAGGATTGTTCTTTCTCAGAGGAAGTATGCGCTGGACCTTCTCACAGAGATATGGATGTTGGGATTCAGACCTGCAGCGACGCCGATCAACCAGGGGTTTAAGCTGTGTGCTGAGGCTGGAGAACCAGTTGACCGAGATAGATATCTGTGACTGGTGGGCAAGTTGAACTATTTGAGCCACACACGTCCTGATATCTACTTTGCAGTGAGTATGGTGAGCCGCTACATGCATGACCCAAGGAAGGTCATATGGATGCAGTGTACCAGATTCTGAGATACTTGAAGGATGCCCTCGGAAAGGGGTTGATATTCAGGAAGAATGATCACTTGAGCATCGAGGGCTACTGTGACTCTGACTGGGCTAGCTGTACTGATGACAGGAGGTCTACCTCGGGTTATTGTATATTTGTAGGAGGCAACTTGGTCTCTTGGAGGAGTAAGAAACAGTCGGTGGTGGCCAGATCGACAGCTGAAGCGGAGTACAGAGCTATGGCCTTGGAAGTTGCAGAGCTGTTATGGCTGAATAGTATGCTGCTGGAGCTGAAGCTGGATCAAGGAGCCAAGTTGAAGCTGTGGTGTGACAACCAGTCAGCCATCAGTATCGCCAACAATCCAGTGCAGAATGACAGGACCAAACACATCGAGATCGGTAGGTTCTTCATCAAGGAGAAGTTGGACCATAGACTACTGGAGCTATGTTCCAACCAAGGAGCATGTAGCAGACAGTATGACCAAGGGACTTAGCTCTGCAGATACGATTAGAGGATGTGACAAGATGGGCTTAATGAATATCTTTCGTCCATCTTGAGGAGGAGTGGTGGTATATTAACATATTCTTGGTATATTTGTTGGTATATTAGAATATTCTTGGTATATTTGTTGGAATATTAGAATATTTTACAGGAAATTTTAATGGGGTATTAATGTAAGATGAAGGGTTGTAAGGCTATAAATAGCCAAGAGATTATCTATAAAAAATACGACAATTACTCTAAAATATTCGACACTATTGTTTTAAACTTAATGTTGTGTTTCATAGACTATTTTGTGATCTTATTAAGTTACTTTGTTATTTTCTATTGGTAATTTTGTATTATTTTTTACTCTTTTTTTTTGTTTATTGTCTAAAAACTCAAGCTTGATGAGTTTCTAGGGATATATGACAAATATGGATAAATAGTATGAGCT
Source organism: Iris macrosiphon (assembly GCA_036927795.1). Taxonomy (NCBI): domain Eukaryota; kingdom Viridiplantae; phylum Streptophyta; class Magnoliopsida; order Asparagales; family Iridaceae; genus Iris; species Iris macrosiphon. The sequence goes on from JAYESA010000003.1 coordinate 166,201,889, forward strand.
ACAAAAATGATAAAAATTGTTATAAAAGGGGAATTTGAGGGCTGTCATGTGGTTTTTTTGTTTCTCCGGATGAGACTAGGCACGCCTAGGCGCTCCCATGCGATGAGGCAAGGCAGCTCGCCTAAGAGCACCTAGAGCTTTTTAAAACACTAGGTAATATGACTAATAAGTAGTACGGTGTCTACAAGGCATAAACCCCAAATTGGCACCATGATCATCTCAATTACAACATATTTGCAACTCCTAAGTGATGTAAGGAATAAGGATTCATCTCAAACTCCAAAGATGTAATTAATAGTTTATAAACTAATTTTCTATAGTTAATATTATAATATTAAGTTATAATAATGAGTAATCATCATCACATAACAGTTATTAATAATGTATAAACTAGTACTTTGTTGCACGAATCTTTCCTAGTGAGGGACCACTTCCATTGTCTAAAAAACTGGTATGATTTTGGAATTTATTTTAATATTAATCATCTGTTATTGAGCATGTTGTAATTACAATATTTCCTGCCTTCTTCTCTCATGTAACACCCATCGATCATGATCACTTAAATTAATTTATAAAAACATGTACAGATTGTGTTGAGAATTGTCTTTTTTGTAATGTAATACCCAAACCTGTATCCATCCAGCAGTATCCATTATCCTGAACAAAGTTCCCACTCTCTTGGAAGCTGTTTCTTTGATGTGATTATTTTGGAGTTTAAAACATAATAAGCTTTGGCGATTTCTCACTGCAAACATTGACCACATAGAGAAAGTGTCTTCACTAAAAGCTTTCTAGCATTCCGACCTATTACTTGCTACCAAATTTTGTGATATTTGTTAGAAATAGCTTTAGTAATCCCTTGAACTTAAATTAGTTTTGGCAAAAAAATGGTGTATGTTCGCATCCCCCAAAAGCTCTCCTCACAGATAAGAAGGAATGACCCATTTTCTCCCCTTCTTTTCTTTAGAACCAAATGGAACTATGTATTAACACAACACACTCCTATGACAAGGCCCAAGTGAAGGTTAGGCTCATTCCATTTCACTTCCACCCACTTTTCAATGGTTGATCTGTTAGTCATGAAAAATGGAAATGGACACGTGATAACTTTCAGTTTGGCTTCTTTGGTCATTTTGCATGTCAGGAATGAATTTGGTTCCATATAACATATCCTTTCCCCTTTCATATGGTTCCTTATGTTGGTTAAGCAAAATTTAGAGGGGTTCCTGCGGTTAAACTGCATGACCAGTAGGTTTCCATTTCCAGACAACCTTTATGTTTTATTGCAGAGTCCTTTCTGTAATTTACTTTGGCTGGTGACTCTACACAGGCTAAGAGGAATGGGTTCACAGCAAGCTATTATAGCAGGTCTAATTAATTTTTTCTGGAGCGTTCTATATTCATAAGTACATAGTCGACACCATGTTAGTGCGGTGAGAAAATAATGATGTATAAGATGATAATGAGTAGTTTATCATTTTTTATGGAACATCTATCAGACCAGACACCAGCTTCTTGACCCAAGTCGCCAACTGTATCACCACCCTCAACCACATCAATTCTTGTACATCTGACACCATCATTGACTTGTTCCTGGATGAAACTAGGATTTATGTTTCAGAACAAGCACATTAGTGATAGTGTTTATGCTATAAGCAAATGTTGGACATTTATTCATTTAAACAAGATAATAATTGCAAGATGATTTTATTCTATTCTTCTCTTAGGGGCCATTTCGTCTCTAACATGATCATTATCACTAAAATATGAAAAGGATCATCTAACGATGTTCCATTAGTTTATAGCTTCATTCCTCAAGCTGCTTAAATTGAGAAATTACCTTTCTTTATTTGGATGTTTTCTTGTTATTTTGTTCAGTAATGATGCTAAGACCAGTTTGGTCTCCAAGCCAAGGACTATTAAAGAAAGATTCAGGCCAATACCATTGTGCTTTCCCACATTATTCCCCACGGCGCATGCCTTGGTAAGAAACATGTACCTTTTTACGTAATAATTTGCCTTGTAGGTGCAATGAATTATTTGTTATTTATAGAAGTTGGCCATGTGTGTATGTGTCTTCCATATAGAACTTTAATTTGAAGTACTATAATGTTTGTGCCCCATAAAACTAGATCCATTATATGGAAGAAGAGATCCATTTCATCCTCCATACAACACATGGACACCTTGGAAGTGGTTGCATATTATGTGTATATGGTACATAGACATCTTATATTAAATATACATTTGAGTTTACTTGCATGTTCAACCACATGAACACTCAGCTACATATCATATGTATTTATCAGTCATGGTTCTGTATTGGTCGAACATGCAAGTAAAGCAAAATTGTGGCGGTGGTTACTAAAATACATAACACAATGCTCCAAAATTTTGTACCTTATAGTAGACCACCACCACAAGAAAGGCTCTAGCCCACTTTTTGGGGTCGTCTGTTTGACTCATTTTCTTCCATTCAACTTGTTAAGGGCCATTTCTACATTAGCCCTGGCCCAAGTGGTTAGAACTTGAAGACATAAAACTGACAGGAAACTGGTCAGAGGTATTTCTATCTTCCCACACATCTGATGTAATTATAACATCCAACTTTAGTCCATTCTTCTTTGTCATCTTCCACAATATTGTTGGTATGAGCCAACTCCTTTTTGAGTAGTAGAACTCTCAATTGATGCATACTTCGTTGTTGTAAACCTGGCCTTGTTTCACACATCACCATAAAACTATTATGAGTAATTGTATTTAAGGGAATAGCTGCCTTAGAAACGATCTTGCTATATTTTGATGAACCTTCTCCTTGTGCTCTTTCTTACAATGCTCATTCATCAAAGTCTGTCTTGAGCCTCATTCTCTTCTTTGAGGATTGCATTTTCTGGATTAGTAGCAAATAATCCTCTATTGGTCACTTTTGCTTTTCCTTTTACTTGCAGTTGAGCTTAGCACACTTTTTTCCCGTTATCTACATCAACCAAGTCATCTTCATCTTGCTTGACATTCTTATTTGTTATATCTTGTTTTTTCTATTGTTCATATATTTTCTTATCTCCCCCCTCACTTGTTCAGGACAATCATTGTGCTTACTAGTAATATGGAACCACCACCACCACCACCACCACCACAAGAAAAGGAAAAAAAAGAAGAAGAAAAGATAGCTTGGCCCAAAAAAATTCTATCTTCGTCAACTTTCCACATTGATAGTGTTTCTGTCCTTAGGGTCCACTTGGTGACATTATTTCCATTCAGGTTCTTTCTTTGATTTGCTTGATGCATTGGAAGCCATGGTAGAAAACCTATTAACTAGAATTTTACAATGGAAGTACTAGTTCACTGACATATAAACACTAAAAAGAATTATAGAGAAAACTGAAAAACAGAAAGAAGCCAAAATATACACAGAGTAAAAAAAATTACAGCGAAGTAAAAAAGAACATAAGCGAAAATTGAAGAGAAAAACTAAATAGAATTAGAAAAAGAAAAAAGAAATCAGAAATCAGAAACTACAGAAAGAGAAAAATAAATAGAAGACCCATGAAGAACTATAAAAATACAAAAAAGTACAAATAATATAAATGAAAGTAATTGGATAAAATAATTAGAAAAACACTAAAAGGAATTAGAGAAAGAAAACATAAATTATGTGAAAGAAAGAATAAATATAATAACAACAACAACAATAAAAAAGCCCAGGACAGGAATGGTGGGCTCTAGTGGGTGTTGGTTCATGGATGGTCAGTAAGAAACAATAAATACCATCAGGAGGTGGTCTAGTGGTAATACTAGTAAGGGAGGGGAAGAGTGGGCGTTGGCTCGTATACCGTCCGGACAAATAAAAATGAGAATGACAACGGTCCTGGTGCTAGTAGCCCATTAGAGGGACGATTATTATTCATTAATGACTGGCCTTGTGAAAAGGGGGAAAAACTTTATTCCAAATTTTTTGGGGTCGACACATAAAACAAAATAAAACAGGAAAATGAATTACAAAAATTGCAAAAAAAGTGTAAAAGTAGAAAATAACATAATATTTATCGGGATCGGGACTAGTTGCAGACTGGTTTGACTGAATCTACGCAAGATCGTCCGTCGGCCTGAAGGGCAGGCCCCTTCGGGCTGGTTCTGCTATTCAGCGATTTGTGAAATGAAGGGTTGCGAAGTTAGGAATAAGGATAAATTGGTCGCTTTGGAACTTTGTGTTAGTTTTATGGCTGGATATAGTTATAATATTATGGTTTGGTCGATCTAAATTTAGTTATAAGGTCGAGTCTGGTTTGTAATGTGAAGCAGGGAACCCTAGGCAGAGTTCAAAATAAGGATCGTGGCCCAACACTTCAGATGCACCTAGCTTAAATGGCTGCTACTTGTAGAAAATGAGACACCTTAGCACAGACAGGGAAATGCAAATCGTCACACCAACGCAAATGGTCACACGAGGGCTGACACTTGAATCCTTACACAAGAGATTAGAAAAAATAACTCTACTGATTGACTCAAAATTAATATCATTCAACACCAAAATATCTTCACTTCTCTTCTATATATCCATTAATATCATTCAACACCAAAACATCTTCACTTCTCTTCTACATATCCCTATTTATGGGGATGTTTGGTTAGCTGTAATTGGAAATCATGCTACATTTGTTCCATCATTTCCATCGATTCCAATGTTTGGTTTGATGTAAATAGTGGATTGGTGCAACATATGTTTTATCATTTCTTCCAACTACCGCAACAAATCGTACCACTTACGGCACAAATGCAATACCATTTACATCGTTTCCAATGATTCTCTTTTCATTCAATGTAATGAAGTCACGACCAAACAATGTATTTCCCTTTCCTGTAACCCAAGTTTCAACCATGCATACTAATTACATCATTCCAAACATTGGATTCCAAAATCCCCCAATGTTATTTATATCAACACTATTTACAGTAACCAATGCTACATGCAACATATATTGCATAGAAATTTTATTTACGGGCAAGCAAACATCCCCTATAAGAAATATCTTTAAGCTCTAATAAATAAATCCTAATAAAATTGGATGAAAATCAACTTAAAAATAGAAAGATAAATATATAACAAATAACAAATCCTTCCAAGAACACCTATGACAAGAATTTCGGTTTTGGTTGAATAAGAATTTCGGTTCTTCCCGAGTACGGGGTGGCAAACAATCGGAATTTTGGTTTTGACTAAACTGGAATTCCAGTTTTTCTTCAACCTCCACTTGCAAAAAATCGAAATTCTGGTTTCTCTAGACCAAAATTCTAGTCAATGCACATTTAGCTATTTCAAGAGTGATGGTCTCCACGTGACCCATCTGGTAGAGAAATCTCCTGTGAGTTCTTTGTGTCGCCGTCTAGATAGAGTGCCTCGTCATTGGTCACCCAAAGCTCGTAGAGGCTTCCTTCCCCCAATTAAACTTCCCCTTATTCAAAACTTTGAAATACCCAAATTTTATATCTCGATCGGACGTAATGCTCTTCATTACCCATGGAAACGTACCACGTCAGAAAAGAACAACACTTGGGTCACAGCGCTTGATGCACTAGTCACATAAAAGTGCTTGGTGCGTTGGACAACCCAAACATGACCAACCATTGAAACAGTCCATCACGCATCTTAAGTGCCGTTTTTCACTCGGCTTTTGCTCGGATGCGTATTTGGTGGTAGCCGCTTCAAAAATATATCTTAGAGACGATCTTGGCCCCACTCAGCTGGTCTACTAACATGTCATCCAATTGCAATATTGGAAACTTCTTGACAATCGTGATTTTGTTAATCACACGACTTTCTACGCAAATCTATCAGTTGCCACCCTTCGATCCTAATAAGGCAGGAATCACGCACGATTCATGCTCACCCTAATGTACCCCTTGTGCATCAAGTCCTCCATCTTCTCATGAAGAATTTAATTTTTCTGTGGACTCATGTGGTAGTGTGAAAAGTTCGATAAACTTGTCCTGAGAATGAGATCAATGCAGGGCTGAATGTCGCACATGGGTGGCAACCCTCCGAGAAGTTCCTCTAGAAGAATATTGCGATACTCCTTGAGGACTGATTGTACCTTTACCGGAATTGGTCGACTCTTCAGTCTCTATACTTTTCTTTACCACCAAGACATACACATCACGGGTCCCCTTGAAGTCTGTTTTCGTTTTTTTTCATAGAGACCGTCAAGGAAAGAAAAGTCTCCCCCCTCTTGTAAAGATTCAGTTTGGATACTTTTATGAAAAGGCGTAAGAGTATGCTTCACCCCGCCCTTCACTAGTAAATATGTGTTGTCGCGTCCATCATGCTTCACGCTGAGATAGAACTGTCACAGCCTTTCTTGCAACATATGACATACATCGAGCACGTCTATCACGTCGCAATAGATCTTGTCTCTATAGTCTCCGGTAGGGAGGTGAACTATGGATCACTTAGTCACCTTGACACTCGACGCTTTATGAACCCAACCGTTGGAGTACAGGCTCAGGTGCTTCTCCTATACCAACCCTGCATATTTGACCAACTATTGGTTGATGATGTTTTCTTGACTGTCGTTGTTGACTACGACCCTAAACCTTATGTCGATGATGGTACACTAGGTTTGTAATAGCTTCTTCCTTTGCGAGCTAACATCGTGTTGGTGTTTTCATGATCTTCCTTACCACACAGAGGCGTCTCTCCCTTTTCGGATTCATCGGGGTCGCAGTTGTCGTCTCCCTCTTCGTCGGGCACTTTTTGCCCGTGTAAGCCAACTGCTTTCTCCGTGGACAATCATTCGAAAATGATACGACTGATTACACTTGTAACGTTTGGCAAGGATGGATTTGGCATACATGTTGTCTGGTTGGGTGTTCGCCTTGATGGGTTTATTCCCCATCGTCCTCTCCTTTTTGGATGCTTCCTCTATTTATTTGGTCTTGGGACGATCCACTCATTCCTATTGCCACCTTGATATATTGCGTGACTGTCATCTTTCTTGTATCAGCATAGCAACGGTGAATTCCTGGCCTCTAGGTTAGAGATGCACTAAGCTTTGAATCGCTTAAGCCCATCAATGAAACGAGATACCTATTGTCCTTTGGTCTTATTGATTTGGTTCTGCTCTGTGAGATGCAAAAACTCGATGGTCTACTTGTTGACGCTTCGTTGTCCTTGTGCACACCTCTGATATTGATGGAAAAGATGTTACTTGTAGTCGTCAGGTAGAAAAAGCATCTCAAGTTTCTTCTGCATTTTCTTTCATGAGATTAAGTATCTTCCCGTTCCGCCTATGCTCGTCTTGCAACCTATCCCACCAAGCCGATGCTCCTGACTTCAATCGGCAGGCCACTAACTTTACCTTTTTGTCCGGTCCAAGTAGTTGAAGAAACGGTTCACCTCCGACAACTAGTCCATGAACTTCTTGATGCTAAGATCTCCATGAAAGATCGGGATGTCGACTTTCAACTATAAATCATCTCCTCTCCCATACGTACCTTCTCCACGACCACCACGTTTTTAAGCATAGTCGTTATCGAACCGAACTCTGACGTGCCAGTCACCATGAAAGTCGTTCCTCCCGTAGTCGTAATGGCGACCGCATTTGCTGACGCTGTTTCGATTGTCGTAGTTCCGTTGGATAGGCAACATGTCATTGTTATGATTGTCATTACGATATCGCCTGACGAGATAATCGTACTCCTCACTCGAGTTAGACGAATCCATGCGAGCCCTCCATGGGCGAATCTCTTGTGTAGATGCGTGACCATATTCTGGAAAGTAGTGGGTGTTGTTCATCCGTAATGTTGTTTTTGGATCTCGAACCGGTGTCCTCGATGGTTCCTAGAAGCCTACCGTCCGGTTAACTCGCTAGATGCATAGGTTCATTTTCTGCAGAGAGGTTTCGATGCAATATATCGCCGCAAAGAGACCTTCTTCCTCATGCCCTTCTTAGGAATATGTTTGTTGTCGTCGTTGGTTTCAAACATGTCTCTCGACAAGATAAGTGTTGAACCACCTAACACAAACAAGGAAACACAAATCGCACCAACGACCCAATATCGAGGGCTGATACCTTAATCCTCACACGAGAGAATTAGAAAGAAATAACTCTATTGATCAACTCAAAATTAATATCATTTAACATAAAAAAAACATCTCCAGTTCTCTTCTACATGTCCTTATTATAAGAACTAACCTAATTTAAGCTCTAAGAATGAAATCCTAACAAAATAGGAAAGAAATCAACTTTAAAATAGCAAAATAAATACATAATAAATAGAGAATCCCGCCAGGAATACCTGGACCGGAATTCTGGTTTAGCCAAAACCAGGATTCCGTTCTTCTGTTGGCAGACAACCGGAATTCCAGTTTTGGGTGAACCGAAATTCCAGTTTATTCCGAACCTCCACTTGCAGACACCTGGAATTCGGATTTCTCTGGAGCAGAATTCTGGACAATGAGGATTCAGTTGTTTCGAGCGTGATCGTGTCCGCGTCACACCTAGATGTGCCTCGCTCATCTTTTAAAACCTCGACTCTAGTACATTCATCCTTTGAGCCAAACCTGAAAAAGATGGATTCTTTTTCACTAAAGTATACCTCTAGATCCAGATCCTCATGACAATTGAGGATTCAGCTCTCTCATCACTTTAGCAATGCTTATGTTCCTGGATATCCTCCAGTGATTTGTTGGCTATCTTCATGTTGCTCTCTATATCTGGAAGAGCGCCTTCTTCATTCTCATATATTTTTGGAGAACATATTTTTGCCCAAGATAGTGCTCAGCTTCTTTGGCAATCTCATCTTAGGGGTTCTTATATGTGGTGCACTAGCATTGGATAATGGATACCCTGATCTTCTAGTCAGGTTGTTGCCACTATTTGGGACCGCCAATCTGTGCCTCATAGTTTCTGCTATAGCTGCCCTTGTCTCAGGCGTAGTCCTCCCTTCCCTCCTCCTCACCATGGTTCCCACTTCCGCATTAAGACTGTCATTTGCCACACTTTTATTCACAATCCCCTTCATTGCAAGTAGCATTTCGATGAGAGTAGGAGTAGCCCTTTCTCCTGGGTTTTCCTCCTCATCCATGTCCAGAGAAGTGTATCCCTATTATTATGTCAATATGTCCATGTTTCATATGCTACTATGTTGTTACATGCATTACAACAGGTACCATAGAGCTTTTTCTCGACTGTTTAGGTTGGCTACATGTCATTCAGATCTGTGAATGGGTCATCACAGTGTTAATTGCCTCATGCTTTATTACTGCCTCAATCAGATCCATTTTTGCTCAGCTGTCTTATTTGAGCCTTTAGTATGGATGTGTACAAAACAAGTGACTTAGACAACATCAAAAACATTGGTACAAGACGTGATACTTATGCTGTTCTAGAAGGCTTCCACTGCTGCAATTAGTGTTACTAGGATTCACTACCTACGCAGAAAATTGCATTCGGCAAGGCAAATTTTCGTTCTAGTTTGATATGCATGTTTAAGATTTAACTAATGTACCACGTTGTCATTTTTGTTCCGTGTTCCAGAGTGTTCCATGTTCTGTGTAACAATGGCTGCAAACCTGCATCTAGGAGTTTGACCGACTCTGGATTCATGCTTATCTCTACTATATCATTGGTTGCAATATCTTTCTTCATTTAAGGTTTTACTGTCATAAAAATAAAGGAGATAAAAGTAATTTAAAGAATAGCCCGACTTGAACTGTTACACTGTACAGGCGCTGCGGATGATCCTGCAGTTGGGTGTAAAAGCTGCTTGGTTTGATTTGTCTACTACAGCTACAGATACAGATATATTACATCAGTGTATTCCTGAAACTGGTCCTGCATCTGTTGGAGACCTCCGGAGTTATATGATTGATTCGGTCCTCCCAGCTATAGGCGATTCTGTTGTTCCTGAATTACTTTTGAAAGTTTTGGAACCTTATCGAAAAGAGGGTATGATAGCTTTACTTTATTCTTATATTTTCTCTTTATTTGTTTATAAAGCATGGACTGAACGTATTCTTTTACCCTCTTTGGATAAGGCTGCATACTTGACGATGAAAGGGCTAGATTATATGCTTCCATAGTGAATACGGGTGCTTCTGCACGGTTCGCCTTTGCAGCTGCTATATTTGGAGAATTTGCAGAAGCCCTATTCTGGTTGCAGCTGCCTAATGCTCTTCGCCACTCTGTCGACAAATCAGCAAACAGATCTTCTCAAGGGTCTTCTCAGTCAAGACTAATTTCAGAGGCTGAAAGTGCATCCATGCTAAATAGAATTGCATCAAGGGAAAGATCTGTAATCAGGAGGAACAAAGATAAGATGGTACGTAAAAGTATGTGGCTCACATTCTACCATTTCTGTACAGCACAGTCAGTACACGCACTCAAACACACACATTTGCTATATAATACTTTGTTGTGATTGTCATGTAAAATCCCATTAATTTGGAGATAGACTCATTTCATGATACCTAGATTGAAAAATAGGCATTTCTTGATATGTTGGAGATACGTAGTCATGAGATTTTGTGTGGTCAAACCTTATGTATCTTTAGGAAAACAATAACTCATAATATTGATATATCTATGTGTCCATTTTCTGTTTACTAAGAAATAGACAATATCCTTTGCAGGATCATTCTCAACTTAATCTAATGGCCTTTAAGCAAGAAGAATTGTGGGAAAATGCAAATGAGCGAATTCCATGGCATGAAAAGTTGGATGGTGAAGAAGCAATCCAGAAGCGTGTTCATGAGTGAGTAGCCCCAAGCCACGTGTCATGTTTGATATATGTGTGATTCTCCATCCCACCTCCCTCTCCCTCTGCTGTGAATCTATTAATGTAGATACTAAAGTGTCTTCTTTCATAGAATCAGAGAACTAATGTAGAATACGTAAAGCTGAGTACTAGGATTCTTGTAAGAGTAAAGTGCAAATATGCTTTGAAGGTAGTTATAGGAAAGAGCAATAATTGCAGGTTAATATACAACTTGTTGATTACATTCACCAGTTGACGTGAGTTTCTACTTGATCAGAAAAGTATGTGTTGAGTGACATATTAACCAGATGGAAGAATGCATTGATATAATTTTCTAGTATGCCTAGATGTTTGCCATATCCTGCTATCTTGTAATACACTTAAGATCTCGAAAACTGGCAATTAGTGTTTCTATCAGTATATATATGGTAGTTTATTTAGATATAGTGTAGCATACTGTTGAGATTAGATCTAATAAATGAAAGAAAGTGAAAAGGCTAGGCCAGGACTTCAAAGTACAGGACAGAGGTCTAGACTTCAACACTTGGATTACAGACCCCAAGGGTATTCTGGATACATTCGTTAATATAGTAAATGTAAATTGTAAAATAAAAAGGAAACCTCAAGGTTCTTATAAGAACAATCAGAGTCCTCCATTTCTCAAGTTATATGCACTTTATATTCACTTGTAACCCAAATTTAGTTTCGTTCAAAAGAAAGATAACAACCCCAGAGTAGTTTGAGTTTTATTTGAAAGAAAATTTCCAGCTTCCACAGCTAAGACACATTCTTGAACTAAGCTGAAGTAGTTTCAAACAAACCTGAACTAATAAATTCCTAAATTCTTTGAATGTTTGAATGTAAGACATTTCTTTGTGGGTGTTTAGACCATGCATCATAGTACCCTTTTCATTTTTTAATACTTATTAATGTACACACAAAAAAGATACAGTATTTTTTTGTTATAATTAATGTAATGTAAACACAAAAAGGAAACCTCGAGTTTTCTGTAAGAACAATCAGAACCTTCCATTTCTCAAGTTAATGATCTTTCCTTAAATTCTTTGGATGTTTAAATGTAAGACATTTCTTGGTGGGCGTTTAGATCATGCAACGCAGTACCCTTTTTCATTTCTAATATTAGTTGATGTAAACACAAAAAATATACAGTTTTCTTTATTATGGTTAATGTAATGTAAACACAAAAAGGAAAGCTCGAGTTTTCTGTAAGAACAATCAGAACCTTCCATTTCTCCAGTTATATGCACTTCTTCACTTGTAACCCAAATTTAGTTTCCTTCAAAAGAAAAATAACAACCCGAGAGAGAAGTTTGAGTTTTATTTGAAATAGAATTTCTACCTTCCAGAGCTAATAAGACACATTCCTGAGCTAAGCTGAAGTAAGTTCAAACAAACCTAAACTCTGAGATGAACCTTCCTTAATATTCTTTTGATATTTTTGTGACATTTCTTGGTGGAGCATGGCCTAAACTGAGCTATGCTGCATGGCCTAAACTCTGAGATGAACCTTCCTTAATATTCTTCCAGAGCTAAGCTGAAGTTTGAATTTAGGCCATGCAGCATAGTACCCTTTTGGTTTTAAATGAGTCTCCATCTCTTAAACACTGTTCTCGGTCACTTCATTAATGCTATTTATGAATTGTTTTGGTACACCTTGTTATCTCCTTAATAGGTCTCTATCTGTTACTATTATATACGGTCTTCTAATGAAGACTGGAGTGAGGCTCTCTAGTGGCTAAAACCGTTATGTGCTTTTGAGCTAACTATCATATAAGGTCTTCTAATGAGAAATGGGAGTGATGGTTTCTAATGGGTGAAGACATTATGTGCTTCTGAACCCCGACTTTTGTAAATCAAAACACTTCCATTTTATAACCCTTCATTTATATTTTTCAACTGTTTTCCCTTTTTCTCATGTGAAGGAACATGTCTCTAATAAGTTGAAGGAAATCCAAAGTGTACTTTTAGCCATATAAATGTAACTAGGGATTCAAGAGGACAATGCTCCTAAGTACTCGATAATAGGAAGAGGAACAACAAAGTAAAATCAACCAAGAAACTGAACAGTAAGAAAAATAATCTAACCAGATATTTATAGTCAACATTAAGGGGATATGGGCTTTTATATTTTAGCATCATTTCAAGAATATGGGCCCTTATGAGCTATGTTGTTAGTATCTTTCGATACACGGTACATATCTTACTATACAATATACTACTATTTTGTTTTGTATTGGTTGGTCCGATATGATACATATCGGCTGATAGTACCGGTTTCTTTTACATGACTAATCTAATGTATACTTAAGAATCTGCATTGTGGAACTAGATAGACATGTAAAGATGAAACAAATAAAAATTTATGAGAAAATTATATTAAATCATGTTTCTAAATGAATTTAGAAGTATAATCTCAATTCTTATAGTTAGTTGTCATACGATACATGATATGATACACAAGCAAATCGATACACGATATGTATTACGAGTTGACAATCTAGCTTATGAGTATTGAAATAGGAGTTAAATAAGGAGTTAGATTCATGATCATAATATTATATTCAGTCAAACTAGGAGTCTAGGATGTACACATGAATATTTATGGTTACTCACTGATTTTCTAAATTGTGTTAGTTTAGTTTCTCTTTTATGGAAACTTTTAGAGCATTCACTATGATTTAGTTTGGATTATCTAAGACCACTGTCATTTTTTTCTTTTGTAGTTTTGAATTTTGTGTTATTTTATGGAAACTTCTAGAGGGAACTTCTAGAGAATTCCTACAACCTTAAATGAGTGCCAAGGGCATTAAGGTCGTGTAACATTGACCTACAAAATAATTTAGTAGAAAAGTGGCGACTTGTCTTTTTATTGAGGAATGGAAGATATTTTCACGAACATAATGACTAACAACAGGTTAATAAAGAAAGAAATTTCCACCTCTTTCGATGTGTTTTTCATATGCTCGAATGAAAGAAATATAGAATAATGCATGCAGATTCATGTAGTCCTGTGAGAGGTTTTATTTAATTTATGTTCTTACCATCGTGCATTAATAGTCCAATAGAAGATGGTGCATTTTTAATGGTGGACATCACTGGTTGACTAACTAAACGTTTGGTCTTTTATGCTTGACTATGGTATCAGGCTCATCTCTGTTGGCGATTTAGAAGCTGCTGTGTCTTTACTTCTCTCCACCCCTCCAGAAGGCTCTCATTTTTACCCAAATGCATTACGTGCAGTGGCACTTTCCTCTGCTGTGTCACGATCTTTACATGAACTTGCTGTTAAGGTGAAGAAAATGTTACCTTGTGCCATTATATTAACAATTTTGGGAGTTCATATAATCTGAGAAGTGTTGTCTTTCCAATATTTTATTAATTGATTCTGTCTAGCTGCCTCATAATATGAGTTGAAGTCTATTTATCTAGGTTGTTGCAGCCAATATGGTGAGGACTGACAAGTCACTCTCTGGGACTCATCTACTTTGTGCGGTTGGCAGGTATCAGGAGGCTTGCTCTCAGGTTAGGCCTCATCAACAACTTTTCATTTTCCCTGTTTATTACACTCAATTTCCATGTTTTTAGAAAATTAGTGATACCATTTCACGTGCTTATGATCTCTAGTAAAAAATTTACCCAATAAGCAATATGTGAATATTAGGACAGTGTGATCAACATTGTTTCAATATTATGTTTCACACACCTGTCAAATTCATGCGTAAACAAGAAGCAGTTCAGTACTGCACTTTGAATTTCAAGAACATTTGGCAATTATTAGCATCCTAAAAGAATATAAATATTGATCCATGTTAACTGTTCTAAAGCATTGGTAGAAGTGTTAGTGGAGAATAGCTATTTTGCAATATTTCGGATTCAGATTAACAAAGGACGGAGTCAACTAAATAACTATGTTATTCAAGGAGAAGATAATTATCTTCTTGGTGGTTGAAGAAATTTTCAGAACATAAAAGGATGAATCTTTCTCCACTTTATTTTATCCTAACAAGAAGCAAAATTTCAAAGCAAACTTCCAATGCAAATTTTCAAAGATCGAGGAAAAAGAAGAGATACGATGAAGAAAACTATCTGAAAAAGGAACCTAGAAATTAAATAAACAAAAAATATGAATAAAGTTCTACCATAAAGCTCTCTATGAATACTCCCTTTCAAGGCCTCCTTTTATAAGCTTACATTAAAACTTCTCCCCATAAAGGTTCCCCTTTGACGCCTTTTTTTGACTCAAAATAAAGGCTGAAAACCAGCCAATTCATCAACACCCCCAACCCCCCCCCCCCCCCCCACCCCCCCCCCCCCCACCCCCTGCCAATTAATACTGATACTATGAATCATGCATTAACGGCAAACACAAGTATTGGTTTCGTGAACACTAGTAATATAACTTTTCCTTTTTTATAAATCTATTTCAAACCACATGCATCCACATTTGTTGTCTTTAAATTTGCATATATGAGCCTGACTTGGTACCTATGATTAGCCATTGGGCAGTTTTCCTTTTTATACCTGCAATAGGGGCCCTTAAACTAGAAAAATGATTTGCATTAGATCAATTATGCACACTATTGATATCATAATTATCGGTACAAAACTAATGTAACAACACTAAACTGATACCTAAAAATCTAAAAGAAACTAATGTAACATAACAAATTGTTCATGAATTACCACTGCTCTAAAATAATAATATTAATCAATAAACTAATATAACATAACAAGTTGGAACTAAGAGAGCAGTACATAGAATTACCTTCTACCTATCTGATATAGAACTCCAATTGTTCTCTGCAGTGCACATGTTTCAATCAATAACTGCATAATCCGCCCATGATTCCTTGAATTCTGATACCACGATCACAAGTGTTATTTAAAATGTTTGGTTGTATCCATTTCTTCGTACTCAGGATTATCCCTCCAATATTAATCCTTACATGCAAACCATCTAACCCTATGACTGGCCTGCATCCATTCCAAAGTTGTGAAAAGCGCTAGGCGCGCCTAGCCCGCCTAGATGTAGACGGTTCAAAAGATATTAAAAAAAATTCAAAAAACATAATGAAAATTGTATAAAAAGTCCATAAAATTCCATAACATGCATAGTCGGGCGTCGGGGGGACTAGGCGGGCATCGGGCGGACACCAGCCCCCTAGTGCCTAGGCGGCTGCCTTTTAGAACAGTGATCCATTCTTCAAGCCACTGATCTTTGCATCATAGGTTATGATGTTCTAGGATGAACATGACTACCATCTGGTTCTCTGCTTAGGATTGCTTTCTCTTGCAGCCTCTAAACCAAGCGTGTAATGATGTCAATCTAGAAGTCCACTTCCATAATTTTTACACTTGCTACTCTGTTATGCCAAAATCGTCTCTGAAGTCTCCAAATGTCATTTTCATAACCAATATTAATTAATTTGCACATTCTTACATGCTCTGTTGCATGTGTGGACTGATCTGTATGGTTTGGTGCTGAATTATCGGGACAAGACCTTTAGAGAAAATCTATATGGTTCAAATCACGATTAACTACATTGAGATTTGAGAAGCCTAATTATCAGGCAATGATTATCACTAATCTACCAACAAATAACCCAAAAAAGCGTAAAGTCGAAGCCCTCTTTCAAGCCTTTGTTTATGCTCCTCTATTTCTCTACAAGCCTTTGTTTATGCATGTCTGACCTATTGACAATTTGCTCTACTAGTGGTTATTGCACTTTCTTTAGCAGCAATTTGGTTACTTGGTGAAGCAAGAAACAAACAATTTTTGCTTGTTATTCCATTGAAGCTGAGTATCCTGTCATAGTACAGACAGTTTCCGAGCTTACTTAGCTTAAGGATCTTCTGATTATCTTGGTGTTTCACTGCCATTCTCTCTCTCTCTCTCTCTCTTGAGAGGACCAAACATATTGATTGTCATTTCATTTGGGATAAAGGTCAAACTTCAAGAGGTTCATCTTCTTCATGTTCCTGCAACTTCCTACTTGGTCGATATCTTCACGAAGGCTCTTACCCTTGTTCATACGCTTTCTCTTCAAGCTAGGCTTGATTGACATCTACACTTAGCTTGCGAGGCACTGTGAAGGAGTAAATTTTCATCTTTTTTGTATTTAGTCCTCTCTTGTATTTGTTTCTAGTTTTAGTCCAACATTGATAAGAACAAAAATGAGAGGCTTATCCTCTTCTACAAGTATGTACTTACTCAAGCTTAATGAACTAGTCCATTTCAATTGAGTTTTGTTCTCAACATAAACATACGCCAATTATTGAAATTAAAACTTCGACTTATGGTTCACAATTTCTTCAATGTATGCAGATCATTTATCATCTTCACCACCCTTCCAAGCCTTCTCCTACCCAATATGGTTGATGATGGAGGATAAGAACTAACAATTTTTTGTCACGTGATGCTCCCAGAATACGGCGAGCCGGAGTACGCTGCATGTTCCCAGACTATGTAACCTTTGAATACTCCAGTATTCGCATTTGTGATGGCCTCCTGTAACTGGGATAAGGATACCAAATAAGCCTGAATACAAAGCTAACACAGGAAATACTAATTCTTATCCACATAACATAAGGATAACATTAGTACATAGGAGTCCAAAAGAGGGTTAAAGTCTAATACCGTTACATAAACTCCAAAACAACCATATAACATCAGTGCCATTACATAATAACTACCAAGTAACAAAATGAAATACACTCGAGAACGTACAAAATGAAACCTCCAAGTGGCGTCTACTATTGGTACGTATCTTAGTCCTCCACTTCGTACAGTGACACGGTCTTCTTGGTGCCTCCTCTGGTACCTTTAGAATAAGCTAGGTCTATCAAAAGACTGCCCCCATGTCAAAGGGATTAGGGCCAACAGAACGGTGTGAACAAAGAAATATATTTGTGTCCGTGAACAGATATATATAGGGAAATTAAAGACGATTACGTAGCTACTGAAAGCAGTAAACACACCAAGAAACAACCACAATAGACAATGTTATCTAGATGACATGTAATTGAGTACTATAACGTCACGCTTTCTAATCCTCGATAATAATGTTGAATACATGGAATCTGGTGCCTAAATGGATTGATCGATGCTTAGTTCTTGTCCCTCAAGTCGGGGTTACTACGAGTTATATGTGTAACCAAATATGTCATGTATGGTAGTAGTCTAAGCACTACTTAGCAACCTCTACAAGGCCTTGCAAAGTCACCTAGGTTTTGGCCAACTTTAATTATTTAGTTAATATTTTTTAAGAAGTATTCTATGTGTCATTCTCCCTACCATATGAGTGCATCCTATCATCCACAAATATCCTACAAATAATATAATATTATTAATATAATAAAGTTGGGTATCTGTTTCGATCTTCGTGCGCTATGTCACGACAAAATACAAGATCACAACACAATGGATAGGTCTGACTCTGGAGCGAGCGACCCTAAAACTCTGTTTATATATATATATATATATATATATATATATATATATATAGAGAGAGAGAGAGAGAGAGAGAGAGAAGGGAAGGGGATATCCGTTCTTAAGCATCTCCTAATATTCACCGAAATGACAACCATTGGGTTATCTGTTTTGATCGTTCATATTATATTCTTAAACTATCCAATTTCTTCCGACGTGTTAGCATGTACATTATCGTCAAAAGTCCTTAAAGGTCAACTTGTACAATGTACAAGCCTAAATATCATGTTATAATTATAGATCAGCCAAAATAGGCCTTAAAATAAGTCCGGGCTGCAGCTATACACTAGGGTATTGGAACCAAATAAGTGTTGAACTCGTGACGGTATCGACACGTGTCAGTATTGACACACTGTCTAAAATATTCTAGGACACTAAGGATTAACACCGAGCTACCATGAGACAACGCATAACTGTATTAAGTCCACGTCATTGTGCCCTTGTGTCGTGTTGTGTCGACATGTCCGTGTTACAAATATCCCCTAACATCACAATCCCTAAATTAATTTAATTTCAGAATAATTATCCAAAATTTAAGCAATAAATTAATTAGAAATTGTAAGAGGGGTTCAAGGAGGAGTTATGCAAGGGGACTTACCTTAGGTTCTACGGACTTGATAGAGATAATGATGCAGACGGAGTTGACGAAGATGATGATGAAGATGATGCGATGAAGGCGAGCTCCTCCTCGGCTATCTATTTTGTTTGGCGAGAGTTGTCCTCATGGTCGATTACGGTTGACGCATCAGAGGTGATGAAGATGAGGATGATGATAATGGGGGTGGTGTTGGTTTGCGGGGTTGGTCACCGGAGAGGGGATTGGTCGGCGGTGGACAGAGGAGAAGAGGAAGGAGAAGATGATGAGGATGGCGGTGGTGATTATGATGAGAATAATGGTGGTGTGGTCGTCGTTCAGTGGAGGGGAGAGGCGGAGGGTGGTATGTCGGCAGTCAGGCGAGGGGTGGTCGTACTAGCGGTGGCGGAACTTGGGGGGAGCTCAATATTAGGGCTAGGGTTTGAGTAAGTGAGGGGGAGAGAGATTGAGGAAGGTGGAGAGGAAATTAGCATTAGGGTTTGGTATTTTAGGGATTTGGTGAAGATGGTGAGAGAAGGATGAGGGAGATGAAGGATAGGAAGAACTAGGGGAAGGGCTTGGTTGATGCCCTTGTTCAAGAATAAGGAAAGAGAAAGAAAGTTTTTTTTTTTTTGGTTTGGGAGTTGGAGTGAAAAAATGGTGAAGTTGAAATTATGGTGATTTGAGTGAGAATATGGGGAAATTTTCTGTTGGGTGCGAATCTTGTCCAAAATGATGAAGGGGGTTGAGGGCTTTTGTTTGATATGGTGTGTGAATATGATAAATTAGAGGAATTTCAAATAAAAAAAATTGGTTGAAAAAATATAGGGAAGAAAATATAAATAGGAAAAAAAAAGGAATTGGATTTGGTTACCCGAAAATAGGGATACAGAAATACACTCATGAAAATAATTAAAAATATTTTTAAATACTAAACCGTTGTCAACCTTCGACCCTTTGGTATGGTGCCAAATTCCTATTAAAGGAAGCTGTGGAAGAGATGTCATTGCCATAAACCTAGAAGGGGGGCTGGTTAGCAGGTAGTAAACCTACATTTGTGTATGCAATCTGAGCTCATGTGGCCAAGGAGCACCCTCCAATTTCTGCTAGACTAGATTAGAGTAAACATAGATTTAAGATGGCATGACATGAGAGAGAATTGCATTCATCCCCAATGCACAATTAAATCAAAGAGCAAAAAGTAATGGCATTCCCAAATCATCTTCCAATTACTGACACCCTAAAACTATTTGAACGAACAGAAGTTTACTATGTCAAACCATTTTTTAATTAGGAGAAAGATAACAGTTGAAGTGAGGATTTCAACACAAAAGAGAGCAGTTCTTTAACCAACGCATTGTTCCTATGGGTTATGAACTAACTGTGATGGAGAACCAAGAAGGGAAATACATATTTGAAGTTTCAGACAGTATTGGGGTAAAATATTCTCCTTATTGAGTGGGAAATGGGTGTACAGTTAGTACGCCCAAGATCTAAGGAGGATTTCAAAGAACTTTCACCCTTGCTCCATTACGATCAGATATACTTGAAATTCAAGATTCACAGTCTGGGAGACAGTCTGGGAGAAGAGGTTTTAGTTAGGGCATCAATCTCTCTTGAGAATATAGGGAAAGGAACCCCGGGAATATTGGTCAAACAAAGGTAACATTCTGGAAGCAATTTGATCATATCTGGTGTTAAATACACCAGCTGGTTTTCATGTAGGACATTTCCAGTCAGTTACCAGCATAGTTTCATTAGACCTACTTCTATGTGGTATCTTAAAAATGTTTTTGTGCACTGTCCCCCAGTTAACTAATATGATAATTTAACAGGGCAGCACTAAAAAAATATATAATTTTTAACTGTTGATATGCCTGAATTTGGAGATCGATATCGAAATTTACATATTTTGAGATCCCATGGTCTACTTTTTCATATAAGTCATTTGAGGATATCATTAATTAAATTTACATATTTTGAGATCTCATGGTCTACTTTTTCATCCAAGTCATTTGAGGATATCATTAATTATGTATTAGGACGCCATTAGATCCAAGCAAATTATTCTATTTAATCTCAAAATCGTTGTCATGGTGGTCTTTACAGCTACAAGATGCGGGATGCTGGATAGATGCTGCAACTTTAGCTGCTACACATTTGCACGGATCTGACTATTCAAGGTACCTGTCAATAAATTGAGTAATTTCTATTGTATATATTCCTCAAGTGTTTTAATTCTTCGTACATTATTCTTTGTGATAAAATATATTGTTGTACATGTAATGTAGATGTATATAATTAATGGTCTACTTTGTGGACTTGGCCAAACAAATGTGATTGTGGTTGGAATATTTTGGTATATCAATATTGCTTTGATCTGCTATATCCTTTAATATTGTTGCCAATTACTATATATGAGCAATAAATAGAGAGTAACCAAATTTAATGGTGTGATGTCTTATATATATATATATATATATATATATATATATATATATATATATATATATTTTGGAAGAAGTAATTATCCATGATTGCTCCCATTAGGATTCGAACATCGCCCACTCGGGTCTTATGTCTCTACAATAGTCACTTGAGCTAGAGGTCATCGGCATATATATATATATATATATATTTATATATATATATATATACTCTCACCATTAATTGGAAGGACTCCGTGGGATCGAACTTACCCAGCCAAGATGCGTTATGTCTCCGCCTGCTAGCTACTAGAGCTAGGAGGGTTTGACAAGTTAACGTATCATGGCTGGGTGGGTTCGATCCCACGTGAAAGCAGATTATTCCTTCCAATTAATGGTGGGAGTTAATATATATATAACCAGGAAAATTTTACACCTAGGAATCATGGATACTCCAAAAATGTGCAGCGTGCATATCAAAACATGCATTGGACACAACCCGGACACTTCTAAATACAGTAGGACACACCAAAATATGTGCCATGTCTGTGTCACCGTGCGCTTACCATGTTGTGTCGTGTCCGTGTCTTTGTAACATTTACTGCCATATAAAGCTAACATCTGAAAATTATAATTTATGGAACTGTATAGTAACTTTGATCTTTGGAAATCTTAAAAGTTACGAGTCCATTGCATGTGCATTGTCTTTTTAGTAAATAACATAAAAAGACTGCTAAGTACGCCGAGACACTTAGTAATGAATTAAAACTATAACTCAAGAATAAAACTACAAAACTCAAAAGGCTGTGCCCATATAAATATTGGTTTGCCCATGTCAGATCTATGTCGTGAATTTGTGTTGATCTCATGATTCACAGCAACATTGATCTAGGCATGCCAGCCCTTACTAGTGTTGTAAATATCTCGAGTTAAGGTCACATTCAAGTCAAATCCGAACCCGAATGAGCAATGGCTGATCTACATTTTTTGGTAGACCCTATGGGAGTAGGACAAAACCCAAAATACTTGTGGGTTATTAACCCACATCTGAACATTAACTGATGAGATCTTGAATCTGAAATTATATATCCATACCCAATAATTTTCCAATAAATTGGACTGGGTGGTCAGGTTACTGGGTACCAGACACATGTAGCTTAGCATGCTATCAAGTAAACAGAAAAGCAAGCTTCTAAAGGATACAAGTGGATTTTCTATATATCTGCGAATAGTAGTTTTCACGATAACAGCTGCTACATGAAAAGATTTGATACAGATTGTTTTGGTCACATTAGGGAAACAGACACACAAAGCTTAGCATGCTATCACATAAATAAGCAAAGCTTCTGAAAGATGCACTGATTTTCTATAAATCTGTCAATTGTGGTTTTCATGATAACAGCTGCTAACACGAAAACATTTGATACAGATTGTTTGGATGCTCCTTTGACTTTACCAAATTATGGTTGCTTTCCTGCTCCAACATGGTTTGCGAGATTGCAGGATCCTGAGGTTAAAATGGACAGTTACTGGTGGCTTATAGCTCAACTAGGATCCTGTGTCACATTGGGCAACCACCAAAGTTGTGGGCTCAAAACAACTTATGTTCAATAAGTCAAGTTCTTGATGGTCTTTTGGAAATGCTATTTTTTAGAACTTTAGCATGTCAACATAACAAGACGAAAGGAAGAAATAATTCGTGTAGCCAATCACGAAAATTTAGTTAAAAGCTATATTGTTCTGTAGTTAGCATGTTAGTACACAACATCTGCAACCTCCACAAATCATTTTGGAAGTCAAGTTTCACTAAACCATGACGAAGAATTAGATGAGCCGCCTCTTTGTGAAAAACAGGTCAAGAGGCGTCTCAATGTCAGTTCGAAGGTCGCAAGAAGTCACATGGACACTTTGTTGATTAAAATGTCTTTCATTTATTTCTTAAATCCTTTTTGAATCATTGTCGGAATTATCGTGAGTGCAATGATTGTTTTTGTTTAGATGTTAGGAATAGGGTTAAGATTATAGCCCTATGATGCAAAGTTTATGATTAGAATTGTTGAGGATGAGGCTGTTGAGCTCTAGATTAGCAAAAAAAAAGAAGGTATCTTCATAGGTATTATTTTGTTGGCCTATATTCATGTGCATAATCTTCAGTTTCTGCCTCCTTGCATACAAGCAAAACCCTGAGCTGGTTATTATGTTCACTTGGTACAGATTTACTTATCTAAAATGCATGTTTGCAGGGTATTACAGAGATGGGCCAGCTATGTTCTTCATAGTGAACATAACATCTGGAGGTGATTTGTGATTTAGAAATTTACTTTCTGGAATTCACTATGTATTTTATAGTCTGACAAGCTGTACTGCAGGGCTCTAATTTTGTATGTTGCTGCCGGATCACTGCATGATGCACTAGCAGCACTTCGTGATGCACAGCAGCCAGATACAGCTGCCATGTTCTTGCTTGCCTGCCACGAAATATACGGAGAAATTACTTCTGTTTCTGAAGGTGCAAGAGAACCATTAGAAACCTCGGAAGAGGAGAAACAAAAGTTTCACCTGCCTAACAGGAATTTAGAGGATGAGGACCTTATTACAGTTAGTGAATACTACGGACAGTACCAGCGGAAGTTAGTGCATCTTTGTATGGATGCAGTGCCACTCTTCGACTGACCAAGCTGCTAAAGGATTGAAAGTCGTGTTTCACCGTGAGTTTGATCTGCCTTTCTCAGGAGCAGCATCCTAAGAAGCCTAATTCAATCTACTTCATCCTGTTGTTTGAAGCATCCTGTGCATCAAATGAAGCAAAAGCAAAGATCCAGATCATTGTAAATGACTTGTGCATTAAGCAAATGGTAGGTTAAAAACGAGATAGCTTGGGTGAACGTCGATCAACTAGTTAGACAGGCATCTATTGCAATCAAGCTGCCTTTCATTCTTTCACATCTTTTGATGACAATATCAATTGCGACGGAGAAGCTTGAAGGGCAGTAGACTGGGATAGCTAAATTGAGATTCATATGTACAATTTACAGAGATGTACCTGGTGAGAGCAATTACCGAAGGAACTTCATTGTGCAGTAAATGATGTATGATTTATTTAGTCCAAACATAATATGGTTTTGGTTGTCACTATACATACAATCATTTGTGTTTGTGGGGGGATTACGAAATCCTATGGAGAAAATTTGAGTTGAACCCCATTTTATTTACCATAATTTAAGGTGCACCACATCCTATTACCATAATGTACAACCCCCCCCCCCCCCCCCCTCCCCCCCCAACTAACTTTTGATGGAAAACCGTCTGACGGTCAACTTGTTTGACCATATTTTTGGACAAAAATACTCCCAAGCGAGTAGCCCATTGACCCCGGCTCTCGCACGAGCATCCTCCCGTCCCCACTGCAAAGGAGAGGAAGAGCAGCAGGAGGCTATGGAGGAGAGGAGGAGGAGAGGAAGAGGATGAGGAGCTACGGCGGAGGAGTGTACGGAAGAGGAGGAGGGCGGAGGAGGAGGAGTTTTGTCAAAAAAAAGTTCGGTTAAAGGGGTTGACCGTGAGTATGAACGATTTTCGTCAAAAGTGGAAGAATTTTGTACATTATGGTAATCAGATGGACTATACTTTAAATTATGATAAATAAAGTGGGGTGGGACTCATTTTCCTAAATGTGGTGGTGCCCAGGATCATGTTAGCTTTTGCTCTTGCCAAGTTTGTTGCTTATGTTAATGTTTCTCCATTCTCAAATCTCAATATCCAAATGGACCATGATGCTGCAGATATATAACATAAGCATAAGTTTCTTGGTGTCCCTTTCTACTGTCAAGATGACAAGAAGTGTCAATATTCTCTTATGATCCATGCACTCCTACAGGATCTGGAAATAAGCAGCAGTTTATCCCAAGGTGTGCGAGTTTCAGTTTATTCTATTTCAACCGAACCGAAATAGTCGAACCGAATAAACCAAAATTAGTCGAAACTGAACCGAATAATCGATTCGGTTTATTCATTTTATTCGATTAGACTATTTCTATATTTAATGGATCGGGTCCAAAGTTGAGATCGTGGTTCAATTATATTAAAAATTATATTTTTTATACAAACGTTCGTTGTAATTCAATTTCAAAGTTGCGTGCAAAGTTGGAATAGTTGTTAAATTATTAAAATTGGACTTCAAAATATATACAAAAAATTATTGTTTTCAATATATATATATATATATATATATATATATATATATATATATATAATCACAAAATATTTAAAGAATTGAGGTTATTTACATAATTGCATAAGTTATTTGACTTTGGACCGAAATCCAAAACAATAAAAAAAAAATTATATTTTCAAAACCAAAACCCAATCGATTTTTTTTTTTCAAATTGAACAAAATCTCTTATTCGGTTCAATTCGATTTTTGGTCCAAAATCGAATAATGCTCACCCCTAGTTTTCCCCAAACACTTTTACATAGCTCAACATTCTTTCAGCTGCAGAACCAAAAGATGGGCCTGCACATGAGTTTACAAAAGGATGGTTGTAAATGTTTGTCACTCTGAATCTCATACTCCATATGGTTCCAAGACACTCAATTTCAGGTTCAGAGCCCTCCCTTTTAAAAACAACTGATGCTCTTTTCAACTATGAGAATCGAGGAACATATCAAAGAGAGAAATTGGGTCTCTTTTGGTTTCAAGTCCGTTTCAAGAAAGATTAATGACAAAATACCTTTTGTTGCTTCCAGGAAAAAATAGCATGTTTCGGTCAGTCTACTTAGAGTCGGTTCTGGGATAAGCCGAACAAGAGGCAACCCTTCTTTAGCTCAGCGTGATCCTACTAACGGTCAGAATTACGAATGACTTCAAGGACCGGCTCACAATAAAGATCAAGGAACAACCGAAATTAACTTTGGATAGGACAAATCCAACCCTCCGAATCGGCCCTGAGTCTACATTGGGAACACAAGCTTTCAAGATGTCGCAGTGGTAGGAAAGAAATAGAGGAGAAATCGTATACCATTAATTACCTTTTCTCTCTCTTTCGTACTATCCTTCAAGATATGTAATCCTGCTGCTGGGAAATATGAATGGCTACAATACTGAAGGTACAAACTTATCACTGAGAGCGAAAAAGAAAATACCAAACATCAACAGTATATCATTACAAGTCGTTTCGATTTCGAATTCGATTTTGAGTTTTTTTTTTTTTTTTTTTAGCTCGAGCTTAATTTTGGGTACAATTGTTTAGGTGCATTTATTTTAATTAATATTCACATTAGTGCACATGGTTTCTATTTCTGTACATCGGTATACATGGTTACTCTTGAGAAGTAGTTATATATAGTAGGATTGTTTAAATTTGGAAATACAGTAGTTTACTTTTAAAAATTAGTTTCTCGGAGGCTAAGACCATCTCTAATTTATCCTTAAAATTTTTCTCAATTTGAAGATTATATATATATATATATATATATATATATATTCTATTTTTAAAATTTTACAACTCCAGCCCAAATTACATTGCGAAGGTTGCTTCCAAGTCGATCACAAATCGCTGAAATCGGTGCTCTTGTGGCTCAGCAAAATTCGAAAATTGGTGGAAGCCTATCGCATATTCCGAGAGTAAGCACTCTCCTTGCTGACACTTGTGATATTGGTGCTCATATAACTAAATAAAGTCCCGAGAAGAAATTGAGCGAAAATAAATCGTAACATCTTTAGCCATGAATCTATCGGTTTTATCTTACATGTAATCAGCGATATTTATTAGTTGTATCATCACCAAGTCTTTGCAGCTCCCTTGAGTCCGGACTACCTTTAGGTAGCGTTTGAATGAAGGTTTAGTATTCCTATGAATTTACTTCTCATTATTTTTTTATGGTAAATAAATTTAACATTTTTATACTCATGGTAAAGGAATTGAACATTCTCATACCCATGTTAGGTCAGACTGAAAATATATAGCAACAAAAAAAAAAAAAAACTATTCTCATGTTTCGTTCAAATATGAATAAGAATCTTAATTTGTTTAATTTTCCACAGATATAAAATTAATTTCATGAATGAGATACGATCCCTGATTTCTGAATCTGATACATCACCCCAAGTCGGAACTGAAACACTTATTCAAAGTGGTGACAATGATGATCGAAAGCGTGATGTCGAAGGGCAGCAGCTGGAGGGAGGCGTGGCAACGAGGATGTGGGGTGGATTGGATTGATCTTAAAGACAACAACAAAAAAGGATGGATGGTGATCGTAGTGGACGTTGATAGCGATAAATACAAAACCGTATCGATGATGTAAAGACCGTCGAGGAATCGACACATTGGATTTGAATTATTTATACGACTTGATGTAGAAAAAATATTATAGGTACCTTCCTACATTTCAGAGTATAAGCAAATTTGTCAGATAAGACATGCCAAAGCAAGCCAATAGAGGACGTTACAACATCGAAGCAAAGATAACCAATGTCGTCGAAACAAACAAAATTATTGACGAATCCATTAAGAATTTCTCAAATCCACGAACATTGGAATCTACTGGAGAAAAAATGAAACTCAATAAAATTAGTAATATTGTTGACGTTTCATAAAACTTCTACAAATAATATTATAAGGTTCACAAAATTTGAAAAATAAAACATTTAATCATAACCCTAAATAATCATAAATAAAAGCCTACTAAATCTAATCCTAAGAAACATCTTAGCCAAACGAAGGTCAAATATTTGACCAGATTTTTAAATTTATTACGTTCACAAGTTACCAAAAGTAAATTATAAACTAATTCAATAAAAGATTTGTAAAATCATTATCCAAGTTTCGCAATATGCTGTCTACTTTTAAGTGAAGACTGGTCTATTAAATTGACCAGTTGCACTCCTACAAATTATATAGACTAGTAACGTGCACGTGCATTGCAAAAAAAATTAAAAAAAAAAATTAAATATAAATTTATTATAAATATTGCCGTCTCTGAAAATTGAACTCAAACAACCAAAAAAAATAACTCACCTTAACCACTTGAGTTAAAGATATTTAGTTATAATAAAATCATATTAGATAGTTAAACAATTAGTTAAATTTTTTTAAATAATTAATAAAATATTTACAAACGGCTTAGACGGCAATTTTGGACCGTTTCTAAGCCAACTTATATTATTAGTAGAGATGGAAAGAGACTGGGTTGTGCAGTATTTCAAATGCACCTATTACATTGTTACCAAAGAAGGGAGCACGCTATCCTCTCCAAGAAAACGTAGCAGTTATTTGTTATCTGTTACCATTCCCAAGCTGTCAGTATCAAGGAGCATAGGTAATAAGAGGAAAGTGCAATTGCACCCCCACTGCGTAGTATTCTCATGTCCATAATCAACTTTCATCTCCCGAGTGCAATAAAATTTTCACCTTCCTGCTGCTGAACTTATATCAGCATCCACATCATTAATGTACAATGAATTGTATGGACATACCAAACATCAGCCCTTCATGTTCAACTTTCAGTGGAAAAAACGACGTCGGCAACGGGTAGATCCCATCTCTTCATACTCTGCCTTTGTGATGCACATGGATTCAAAATCAGGGCTGGATGCTAAAAGAGATCCACCTCTCCATACACCCTTAATGGGACTGCAGAATAACAAGGTTCTGCATGAGTACCAAAGAACAATGAAAAAGTAGCTAAAGATTAATATAATTCGAGAAAAATCTCCATACTCTTCTTGAGTAGTTATCTTCACTTGATAATCATCACTTATGAGAGGTCGAAGTTCCATTTCTCTGTGAGAAAGAACAATGAAATTTTCAAACAGTACAACATATATACATTTTATCTTCGTTAAAAGTTGATGCAAACAGCTTACAGTCTTTCTGCAAATCTTGGAAACAATGAGCTTCCACCAGTCAAAACAATACTGCAAATGAGAAGGTTGGGCTCAAAAATAAATTAATCATAATCTCCCAATAAAAATAAACAAGAGGACTTTTTTTTTCCCAATATTAATATGATTTGTATTACCTCTCAAAAAGTACAGGATGAAGATGAGGATGACATGAATGAACTGCTCGAACTATGCACTCTGCAAGTCCAGCTTGATTCATGCCTGCAAAGACCAGAAGCGGAACTTACATTGATCATGTTTTCAAAATAATTTAGAAATACATGTGGACTTCATGCTTAGTGAGGCAGAAGTGATGCAACAATTTATCAGCACATGAAAGTATGAAACACAAAGGTAGGCAGACGATAGGGCGCTCAATTTATTCTTGCTGATGAAGCTCTACTCTAACATGTAGATGTAGTACCGGTTCCAAAGAACTGACAACAGAAACTTCAGAAAAGTATTAAACTATAAAAATTTGCATGGGGGAAAGGTCTAAAGCCCCTACCCAGCATATACCACACTCGGACCTATGTCAGTTAGCCAGAATAACGTGGGTACAGAAAGGGTAAGTTCCTTTGGCAGGTATGAGAAGTACATATTCAATTAATAGGGAACACAAAGGTAGGCAGACGATAGGAAATCCTCCTGCTTCAAGAGTATCATAGGCACTAATTTTCAGTATTTTGAGTTTCAATACATCTACAACCCGAACATAGAAAAGTTTCAGACATACATTTTGTTCTGAATTGCAGAGTTCCAGAAGAACTGCATTATATAGCTATGGACAAAATCGGGAGACTACAGTAAATGTCGAGTCAGTGAAACCAATCAACATTATCATATTGGATTGAAGTTTGCCCTATTGGCTGATATCAATAGCGAAACTGATACTGAAACCCCTGAAACTGCCAATTAAGAAGGGTCGGATATCGATACTGTGAACCATGCTCAGTGATGGGTTCAGAACAGCTGGAGGAAGGTTGGCATGTGTGCTAGATTACAAAATTAAAGCATACTACTAAAAATCTTCCAAAGTCCCAGTACCACCAGTTTGCAATTTTGCTTCTCCATATACTAGTAAATAGCGGCAGAATCAAAGACTACAAGAGGAACTTATGCTATATATATATATATATATATATATATATATATATATATATATATATGGAAAAAAAGGATATGAGCCATAGGTTCATATTCCTACATGAGCCAATGCACATGTGGACCAATAGGAATGGAGTGTACTAGTGCACATGGGATGTAGGAATCCATTCCTATTGGTCCACACGTGCATAGCTCATATAGGAATATGAGTCTATGACTTATATCCCGTATACCCTATATATATATATATATATATATATATATATATATATATATATATATATATATATGTCCTTTCCACCGGGTTAGGAAGAAAGTTCCCAATGGGTGATTCGAACCGTGCCCATCCCCACGAGAGCCCCCCATCGTAACTAACAGGCTAGTGCTAGTATCCAGCATTCACTCTGCACTTTTAAGTAGCAAGAGAAGCTTATATTGGATAGAACTAGCTAAAGCATATTATATCTAAGGTTGAAGAGAATACGAACCCAAATCAGCAGGTTGAAAAATCATTTCAGGAACAAGGAAACGTTCATTGGTTAAGGTAAACTCCTGCAGAGAAGAGAAGAAGATGGTAATACTGGTTAGATACTATTCTATTCCTTTCTTTTCAAATCAGAAAGTTAGAGAAGCTAGCCACATTTTTACTCAAATCAACTCTCTTCCGATCCTCACGTCTCTCTGCCTCATCCAGTACTTCCTTCACCACAGATGTCGTACCATTTGTGGTTCCATCTGGAAGGAGAGAAAGAAACCTCTTTGCTTCATCCATGTCCTTGACATAACCTTTTGTATGCGTGATACCATCAGGGAGAACATATGTGCACTTGAATGGATTGTCTTTCCCTGATCTCCTAGAGAAACAGACAGTAGACAGCAAGCTTATTAAGGCGGGTACCTCAAGGCGAAAATTTTAGGGTATGCAGTAGGTAAGTTAAGACAAAAATATAATTCATGATTGGGACTTTGTGTTGTGGTGTGACCTTTCATTTTTTATTTTACATAAAGTAATCTTTTGGGCTTGGTCCATTGGTGTGATATCTCATGTTTTTCGATGACATTAATACCTAGACATAAGTTGAATAATTTCCCGTTCTAATCTTCCATTTCTTTCTACTTGATGTAATCTGTCTGACTTCATATTGTTTCAATGATAATGATTATATTAATACCAAGACAGAAGTTTAATGACTGACGAAGTTGTCGGCAGCTCTCTCCTATTAGAAGAATTGGAGTAGATGATGTCAAAAGAGTCGTTTTGGAGATTGAGAGAGAGAGAGAGAGAGCGTATTAGGGATCTGACTCTCCCCTATGTTACTTGGACTCGGGTACGGATGTCGGGTATCGGTACATATCCAAGGGTCGGGGCCTTCAAACTCATAATTGAAGGATACACGGACTCGGCTAAAAAGGATCAAAATTTTGGATATGGGTACGGGGATATGACTATTAAAATAAATACATTTGAATATGGTTTCGTAAAAAGACACATCATATAATTAAATTTGTATGGCTTCATAAAAGACATGTAATTAAATTTGCACGTTTTCATAAAAAGACATACACTCTAATTAAATTTATATGATTTCATAAAAAGACATAGTTGTAATAAAGTTTGCATTGTTTCATATATTTAAGCTTATAATTAAATTTGCATGATTTCATAAAAAGACATCATGTAATTAAATGTGTAAGATTTCATAACTTTACTACCAATCCACCATATTAAAATAAACTATCTACTTCACTACCACATCAAAATAAACTATCTACTTCACTATCAGTCTTCCGATTGCCACCATAAAGGACCATGAAGGATCCGATTATCACTATGGAGGATCATATACGGATTCTATACCCATATCCATGTCCTACCCGATGGACGCGGGTACTTCTCCTAAAGTGGAGAGTTAGGTAACATAAACTCTCCCTCTTTACTATTTTATTTCATGTGGTAGGGCTTGAACCTGTTGGAATGGTGGTAGGTCTATTAGCTAGAATGGACAACTCGGAGAGGAAGACAACGTAGAGAGAAGAATTTTGGTTGAAGAGAAGATCGGTAGGAAAGAAACTTTCTGGTAGCACTAAAACTAATTTGTTGTCTACAAAATGAGGGGATAACACCCCTATTTATACTTATAGGACTCATGAAAGAGTCTACACACTTATTAAAATACAGATATGAATCATTCTAGACTCTTTTACAATTATAATATTAGGACATCTTTATAGATGGACATTTTAATATTATCAAAAAAATTCTAGGCATGGGACATCCTAGAATATGGACTAAGCACAAAACAAGGGCCCAATGACACAAAACAAAGTACAACGGTAGTAGCCCAACAAAATTTTTGTGCTCAAAATCATGGGCATAAAATCAAGTTTATTTTCAACAAAACCTACCTAACTTTTTTTTTTTTGGGGGGGGGGGGGGGGGGGGGTCGTAATATGTGCATTGATTTCAAATTCAAGACGAAATTACGCGAGCCAAGGCGATATTAGGCAGCCTGAAGCGATCAAGGCGGACAACTCAGGACCAATCTGATTAAATCTTTGTTGCCTAGGCGCCATCAATCCTAAGACACCAACCACCTAAGACGGTGAGGCTGATGCTTTTTAAAAGCATGGTAGACATGCAATGAGACAATCCAGTTAGAAGTGTTAGGGTACATTTTGGCAGATACTAAGAAAGTGGCAGAGATGACACTTAGTTATTCTCTTATGGTGTCTTCTGAAGAAGTCTTTGTATAGTTTGATAAATTCAGCAAAATATTACAGTAGCTTGGGTTGTTCACAGCAAATCATATACTTCTCAGTCTCAGGACATGGTTATTCTACTTGTCTATGTGGATGAAATTATCAGCACTCGAGATAATTCTGCTGGCATATTCCAAGGTGAAAGATCACTTGGCTTCCCACTTCATTCCAAAGATCTTTGACTACTTGGGTACTTCCTTGGTATTAAAGTGTCACAGACTTCTGGTAGATTACAGCTTTCTTAGCACAAGTGTACTTGGATCTTCTCTTTAAGACAGGCTTTCTAGATTGCAAACCAACGGACGACAATGGATTCCACAGTCAAGTTGTCTCGACTCCCTCGGGTCCTCTTCTACCTGACCCAGGACGTTACAAATGTTTGGTTGGGAAGCTTATCAAACTCATTGACACTCGTCCAGACATTGTTTATGTTGTTAGCACAATGAGCCAATATATGTAGAGGATTCTTCGCTACAAAGGCACGACACTCAAGAACAGGGTCTTCTCTATAGATCATCTTCTACATTGTCGCTCACAGCCATTTGCGGATACTGAGTTTGCGGGATCAGTTGATGATCGTCATTCTACCAATGGTTATTATGTCCTCTTGGGTGGAAACCTAGTTAGTTGGCGGAGTTAAAAGCGGAATGTGATTGCTCGTTCTTGTATTGAGGCCGAGTATAAAGTAATAACACATACAGTTTCAAAGTTGATTTGGTTTATCTACCTCCTCTCTTCCTAGAGCTTCTCTCTACTGTGACAACAAGACTGTGATTCATTATTGTGACTCTGAGTGTTCCATGAGACGGCCAAGCATATCTATATTGTCACTTTTTCGTGAGAAAGTGACAAAGAAGAAGATAACTCTCCAACATTTTTCTTCTTCGACTCAACAGACGGACATTCTCACCAAACCTCTTCCTTACGGTAGTTATTCGTCAAATGTCTAAGCTTGGCACGATTGATATCTATGCTTCATCTGGCGGGGGAGTGTCAATTAGTTACTCTATGACTAACTTCAGTCCCACATCGCCTAGACCAAGTGAGTTGGTCAAGACCTTCTATATATGTAGCATTCATGCCAATAAAATCTCTTTAATTTCAGAAATTATAGCTATTTACCATTTACTAACATGTTATGTTGCACAAATATGAATACGGATAAGGACAATATGAATAAGGGATCCAGCCATTTTCAACTAGATAAATATGTAGTGCCCTATGTTATACAGATACGACACCATTTTTTTACGTCCATGCAACATAGGTAACATGTTTGGCATTTGAAATATAAGTTAAAAAAACTTGTATAAACCAAGGTTAAAAATATCGCTTTCGGACCCTTCTTATGAGTATCAATATTAGCAGTTTTGATGGTTAAGGATCTGATTTCAAAGTTCTTGGTTTCAAAAAGACAAAATAATAAATACACAAAAACATATTTGATACATTTAGGCATATTCTAATATACTATTTGCCGTTCATGTACTCTTGAATTGAATAGTATATGTGTAGAAAGAGAAACTATATTGTGAATAATTGGGATTATTTCGCATAGTGTTTTGAGTACATATATTAATATAGATATAGGAGTGCTTCCCACTTGCATTCCTAGGCAATGTGAGTGTATACATAAAACCACGCACCTACCAATCTATGATAGTCTCCCTTAAGTTTGAGCATATTGAATACGTTCAACTTGTTACAACAAAAACAACAAAGCTTTTATGCCAAATTTTTGGGTTGGCTATTTGAATCCTTTTCTTCCAATCGGCTCTGTTAAGAGTCATGTCCTCTATAACGCTACAAAAAACCAATATCCTTCTTTAACACTTTAAACCAAGTTGGTCTAGACCAACCTCTAATTCTAGCATCTCCATTAATTACTATGTTATCGCTCCTCCTTATGAAAGCATTTATTGGTATGCGTTGCACATGTTAAAACGACCTTATAGTCGATTTTCTCTCATCTTATCCTCAAGTGGAAGCACCTCTAACTTCCCACAAATACATTTATTTCTTATCATATCCTTTAATGTCACTCGTCCATCTTAGTATTCTCATTTCAGCTACACTAACTTTATGGACATGTTGTTCCTTAATTGCTCAACACGTTTATCCATAAAGCATAATCTTAAATCTCTTAGATTCCAAAATCTCTCTCCACACTTCTAGTTTGACATCTAAACATTCTCTACTATCTTCAACCAATACAATATCATCAGCAAACATCGTACACCAACTTGTTACATAAAGTATAAAAAAACTAATATAGTTGAACAACATAGTAGAAGTAACAAGAACATCGAAGTGTCCATGAATGAAAGTCAACACATGACCAAAGAAAAAGCATGAGTGATTATTAATGCACAAGAATGCTTGACTAAGAGAGTTGTTGGTGTACAAGGGCACTCAACTATGAGAGTCATTAGGGTTCGAAGGCAATCGACTAAGAGGTTATTGCTAAAAAATGACGCTCAACCGAGTAGTCGACGCACAAGAGCGCTCGACTAAGAGAGTTGTTAGCAAAGCAAACAAGGGTGCTCAACTAAGAGTAATCTCACTGCACATGGGCACGCTCGCTTAACAGTAAAAATTGAGTGGTAACCGTTAATGATAGTAATCTCACGAAATTACAGCGATGGTAGAACCCCTCCCCCCCCCCAAGTTGAACATGACTAGCATGTCAAAACTTGGAAGCGAAAACTTTTTTCTTTTTTTGCATGCCTCTTTTTACGAGATTAAAAGAAAGAGTAAAAACAAAAAGGAAGAAAACAAAATGAACTTTAAATCTCGCCATGGTCGTGTCGGAAACCATAAATGAAAGAAAAGTCTATCATTCTTCCTGTAAATATTTGGTTCAGATACTTTTCTTTAAATGCGTAAGCGTGTACTTAGCCCCATCCTTCGCCAACCGATAAGTGTTCACGCTCATCATGCTTTGCGCCAACATTGAATTGTCATGGCCGCCCATGCAACATGACACACGAAGCCCGCCCATAACGTCACAATATATTTCATCCTTATAGGCTCCTATAGAAAAGGAAACTCTGCACCGCTCGATAGCCCCTCTCACTTGGCACTTTTAAACCCACCAGACGGAGTACGGATCATGGTGCTTCTCCAAAGTCAATCATGTGTCTTCGACCGTGTAGGTTGATGATGTTTTCTTGACATCGTTGTCGACTACGAGCCAAAACCTTATGTCGATAATGGCAAGTTCAGACCAAATTGTTCCTTTGCGAGAAATCGTTGTCTTGGTGTTAGCATGATCTTCTGCACCACATCAAGGACCGCTTCCTCTTCGAACTCACCAGGGTCGTAGTTGATATCTTCGTTTGCCTCATCGTTGAATACTTATTTCTCTGCATAAGCCAATTGATTACTCTTTGAATTCCTCCCTACGACTGCCACGTTGATGAGAGTAGTCGTCGTCGAACTGATCTCCCTGCTCCTCAATTATAGTGAAGGTCGTTCCTCCCGTAGTTGTCATAGAAACCGCGTTCTTCGACGTCATCCCAACTGCGGTAGCACCATCGGTTAGTCAACATGTCACCGTCAAGATCGTCATCACGATCCAGCCTAACGATATCATTGTACCCCTCCTTAATCGTGCTAGACAAATATGCACAAACCCTCCGTAAACGATTCTCTCTTGTCGATGCATGACCATCTACCAGGAGGTAGTGGTCGTTGCTCACCCTTGACGTCGTTTTAGATCTCAAACCAGTTTCCTCGACAGTTCCCAGTAATGTACCACCCGCCCAACTCTTTGGACACGTAGGGTCAGTTTTTGCAGGAAAACTTCGAGTTGAGTGATATGGCAAAGACGACTTTCTCCCATGCGCTCGTTAGGAAGAAATTGTTCGTAGTCGCCGTCGTTTATTCCCAACATGCATCGCGACAGATGGAGGCTCTCTGATACCACCTGACAAAGCACGAAAACGGCGACTACTAAACCAACGACCTAAAACACGAAAACTGGAATCTCAATTCTCAAACACGAGAATCAACAAGGGATATACTTAAGATCAATAACAAATCAATATTATTCAAATTAACATCCCTCTATACAGACCATCTATTGATAAGAAGAGCGAACTTAAACCCTAAGAAACTAAGCATAATCAAGCTAGGAAAGGAATAAGAAAATAAATACAAGATATCAAAAGATTTGGTCAAAAACTGTCTTAAATAGGTTGAACCGCCTCGACCTGACATTCCATATTTGCCAACCGGAATACCGGTTTTGCAGCACCAATTTAAGTAAAGTTTAGCCTGATTGGAATTCCTGTGGAATTTCGATTAGGGACCAGAATCTTGGTCAGGGCTCTACCTCAAGACAATCATGTCGATGTCAAGTGACCTCGCAGAGGGAAGGGCCATAAGCAATGGTAGTTGGGTAACTAAACAAGGTTGTTGCATATAAGAGGCTGGAGACAAGATATGTGGTGTCGAGGTTGGCTGCTGGCATGGCCACATACTTTGGCTAGTGTTTAAGGAAATGGGAAGAGGAAGAAAATGGTTTTACGGATTCAAAAAAAATGTAGGGGTAGATGAAAGAGAAATAATAATGTTTGCAATGCATCATTAAGGAATCTTATCGAACAGCATGTTATGCCAAACGGTAGTCAACATAATTTTTTGTCATACCATATATTTTCTTTTAATTCATTCTTTGTTGAATCGATTGTGAAAGAGAATCCAAATTTCAATATCGGCAAGTACCGGTTGAGGTTAGTACCGGATAGGACAGCCAAAAGAGAGATGATACGCTGATACGGTATCAGCCATTGCTAACCTTCATAGAAACTACTAAATAGATGTCCCAATGCCAGTGTGCCATGAGGCTCCCGCATTCGCAGGATCCCGGGAGGGCAAGATGTACGGAGATTTACTCCCGTATATACGGAGGTTGTTTCTGTGGCTCAAGATTGCCTCCTCAAGGATGTAAGCAACAAGTTTTACCGTCACGCCAGGCAACACCCTCTTCGTAGAAACTACTAATCCGTCTAATTTACATCCAAAATATATGGGAACTCATGTGCAGCATTTGTAACTCAATTTTTGTTGTTATTTACTTTTTCTGAAGAAATCATTTTGATTATTATCAAGGGCCAGCATTAATGACAAGCTTCTAGTTTCTAGCAAATATATTATATTTTTAAAATCTGTGTTTATGACAGAGTCCATTTTTTTCCATCCAACAAAAACTTGGGTGATGTTCACCATTATATTAAAGGGTTATCACATGTAACATAAAACAATTTTATCCATTATCATAAGGTGAGAGAAATTAAATTAAAAACAAAAGTAATTTTAAGTTGACATGTGACAACCCTTCAGTTGAATGGTGACCAAAACATTGATGATGTTCGTCATTCGACTCAAGGGTTGTCACGTGTTCACCATTTCCACTCAAAATAGTTACTTACTACCTGGCTAGGTTGAGGTCGCGAGGGACGTCGAGGGAGATGAAGCAGAGGTCCTCCTTGGCACGGTCGAGGAGCAGGGTCTCATCCATGACGTTGATGGACCTGTACGAGACGAGCTCCTTGAGGTAGTTCGTGAGCGCCTTGCCCCCGAGGTCGAGCCTCCTGACCCCGTAGTTGAGGGTGAAGTTGTGGAGCACCGGCGCGGCGTGGGTGAACGAGAACCCGCAGTCGACGACGAGGCTGCACTGCGCGTTCCCCTTCCTCCTCCTGCTGGCCTCGTAGAGGTGGACGAGCGAGGGGGAGTCGGCGACGCAGAGGGAGCGGAAGCCCATCTCCTCGAACACGACCTCGTCCGTGGCGCGCTGCACGGAGGGGGGGTTGAAGAGGGGCTCGACGAGGAGGAGGGAGAGCGGGGACCTGGCGGGGTCCACACGGAGGGAGGAGCGGAGGACGCGGTCCCAGACCTCCTTCTGGAGGTCCGGGTTTATGAGGTAGCCGCGGTCGAAGGGGCGGCGGACGGACATGGAGGTGAGGTCGGCGTCGGGGGACTGGAGCTGGTCGGCGACGAGCCACTTCTTGGAGGAGGAGGAGGCGGAGGTGGAGGCGGAGGAGGAAGGGCGGGCGACGCAGTTGGGGACGACGGCCACCGGGTCCCGGTCGCCGCCGAAGCCGGCCTTGCAGAGACCGCCGCCGTTGTCGAGGACCACTACGCTCGACATTGCTCGCTCACGGGCCAGGAGTTGTAGGTGTTTGTTGAAATGCTTGTGAGGAAGAGGGTTCTGGCGCGCCAATATAACGTCACAGCTCCCTCTTCCAATTAGGGCTGGTTTGGCATTGCTGCTGCTTTCTCAAAAGCTGAAAGTCTCAACATCCCCCCCCCCCCCCCCAAAAATAAAAAAAAGGCTAGTTCAATAGGAACTCTCAAAATTGTTTAGGACAGCTCGTTGCTTCAGAAAGTCTCATTTTTTTATAATTTTTATTCAGAACAGTCTCAAAATTATTTTGGACTGTCCACACCTCCCCTTTCCATCCGAAATCCTAATTCTAACCCCAACCCCCACCGCGGTTCCGTCGATCGTCGCGCGCTCGACAGACGCTCGCCGCTACTCTGTTGCATTCGCCGCTCGCGTGCTCGCCGCCAGCTCGACTTCGCCTCCACCCTCTCGGACGCTGGCGTCGTCCGCGACACCATCCTCCACCTCGCCGCCTGCCTCTGCAGCACCCGCCTCCCCCGCTTCCACCGGATCGTCGATGACCTCCTCTTCTCCGCCTCATGCCTCCTCTGCTCCCGCCCCGCCCCGCCCCTCCGTCGGACCCTCCGTCCGCCTCCCTCGCTGACAACCCCAACCCCAAAGAAAAGATTAGGACTGTCGAAATATTTGACAGTCCTTCCAATATGACTAGTCTAAGTAAATAACTAAAACACAATTTTTTCAATGACAAATTTGTAAATAACTAAAACACAAATTTGGACTAACCTAAGTAATTTTGGAAGTGCCTTTAGAATTAGCCAAAAACAAATAAGCTAAACAAATATACCAAACAAGCATTTGTTGTTGCTTAAAAAAAAGATTGAATTGTAACTTCATACCCTTTTTTGAACTTAATATCTTTTTTTTTTTACTCGACAACTTAATACCATCAACTACTGAATATTTTTAACTTGATACTCAAAAATAAAAAAAATAACTATATTACCCATCCTACCCTCCTCCCCGCCCGCTCGATTGGTTGTCCCTCCCCCCTTCCCTTCCAAATATATCAAAGTTTAGGATTTTAAGTTCAAAAATTGAAATAATTGAGGATATCAAATTATAATTCAGCCAAAATTAATAACAAAAGCGGAAAAAATATACAGTGTCAAACACAAGCTTAAAACTTGATTTGGGATTGATTATCGGTCACAGCTTAAGTATCAAAGAAACTTGAAAACGTTAAAAAAAATCCATAAGCAACTTTCACTTTGATTATTAGATATTAGTTAGTGCAGTGTGAGTTGCGTCTCTCGACACCCTTCAGAATATTTTATTTTATCTAATAAATATTAATAAATAAAATATATTATAATGAATTAAATTTATAAATAATAATAAGTAAAATATTAAACAACACATATATATAATGAAATATATTTAAGACTTAGTTAGAATTTTAGTAAGATTTTGAAACGATTAAAGTTCTCAGATTGGAAAGTTTAAAACATAATCAAACAATTAATCAACCTAAGAATGGATTAATTTACAAAATTGTGGAGCTAAGTATTAATTAATGCAAAAATAAACATGGAGTGATAAAGATTTAATTAAGTAGATATGGATGGAGCCAACTATTAATTAATTTACATAATAATTAATAGTGATGGAGGAGAGAGAAATATCTAAGTACACATAGAAGAGTTCTAAACCATTTGATATATGTTTATGTGTTTTAATTATCCTTTTTGTTGGAAAATATCACTCTTCTTTAGTATATACTAGCTGGTGACCCATGTCATTGGCACTGTGATCCCTGTTTCTCGGTATTCTTTTGACAATCCCTAGAATATTTTATTTTACCCAATAAATAACAATAAATAAAATGTCAAAGTAACATACATTCAAAATAAATTAAATCTATAAATGATAATACAATAAAATATGTAATGTCCCGCTTCTAAGCTTCTTCGGTATATTGAGTTGGTTTGTTGGCTCAAATAGCCTGACTGGACTTGAATTCATGAGATGGAATCATTCAGAGATCTATGTAATCAGTGTAATACCCTGCTGCGAGCAGAGGCATTGTGTTGGCTTATTTGATTGAATAATCTTGATGGGTTTGAGTTGTACAAGAAATCACGGGATCTGAGCGGTGATATAGACTTGCTTAATTTGGTCGGATTGGATGGGTTATAGATCATGACTCGCTTGTAAGATTATATCAAATTAAGAAGATTGTGCATCATATCAAATCTTCTCTTTGAGGATTTGTTCGGTATCTGCTTGTCGGGACAAAGTCGATTCGTCAAATTATGGGTGGTTTCAATCTTTTTCTTATTTACCTTCACACTTAAATAAAAAGCTAATTAGATTACCATATGTCACGAACCGCACCAGGTGTAAGGGCACGAGTACGTGGGTACGTCCAGCCTACGCTGCAGCATCGGTGGTAGAACGATGTCTAGATCAACAATATTATCTAAACATCTCACACAATATATATAATGTACCTGTCAATGATATCTCAACTCCAATGGAGGAACAATATGATAATATGATAATCAATACCCAATCACCATAAACTAGAGGAAGATATGCCACGATATGGAATAGACGAATAGAGTAACAAGTCACAATACAAAGTCTCAAATATATATACAACACATCAAATGTCTAAGATATGGTCACATCTAATATAATAAAAAATAGCTAAATCTCCTCGACAGTTGGTACTATGTCATCCCGCTCTAAAGGTGCAATCTCAGATGGCTCACCATCCTGCAGCCCGTAGTATGTGGGACCCAACTCCTCTAACCAATCATCTGAAATATATATATCCAGTCAGGATTGGAGCAAAGTACAAAACTCTGAAAGCATTTCCAAATACATGATAAAGAATATATGACAAGCAATAGAAAATAATACAAGATGCAATAGGAAGTGGAAATACAGTTGAAGCATGCAAATAAATACAATAGGTACTGGAAAAGTAAATACAGAAAATATGAAATGAACTGTAAGTAAGAGAAACTAGAATACAGTCTATGTGATTTAGAGCACAAGTTCGATATGTGATCGACTTGGGTTGCACATGATTATTCTAAGGTAACTCGATTATACGTGAAGTGTATAATCGATATACACATGATTACGCTAATAGATTGATCACATAACCAAATTCTACTCCCCCGTCCTAACCAATACTCATGGATCCAATCACGACACGTTACGCACATGATTATAATATAAACACTATAGCACATGGGATAGTGAGAGCACATGACGTACATAAAAAAAATATCCGATGCACACGATGAAATACATGTGTAAGGAGTACCCGCTGAACACGGTAAGGGGGTAACATCTCCTGACAGGATCCATATAGTACCAGTCCGTGTAGCAATGTGTCAGAATCATGTATATCAGTTCTAGAACAAGTAATAAATACACTATCATGAAATAAAAACTAACAGAGAGATGTATTCGCCTGTGGTCCTGAGCAAATGGTATATCTCGGGATTCGAGCTGGTGTCACACAGACCTATATATGAAATATCATGTCACTTGGGTGTAAAGAAGTGATAAATATGCTTAAAGAGTCAAAATATAATTTTCTAGGTCAGGCTAGGTCAAACTAGGCCAATACCTTAATTTTTGGTCCATACCTAGCTTCTAGGTTTATTACAAGTCTATACTAACTCATTCTAGCTAATACTATATTTTACCTAGGTTTCTAAGTCACTATCTTAGTATTTACACTATATCCCTAATATCTTTATTATAACCTTAGCTACAATACCCATAACACATACTCTATTATCTCTAATACACAGATACTAAATACTATCCCCCACTGCACACTATCCTATCTTACTGCTACAGATACTTTCCAGTATCAGATCTGGCCTAACCTACTACACCATTGGATCACTTGCCCTCAATAATATTTCTAACTGAACACACCTAACAAGTCTCCTTAACTGAAACTTACTATCACCTGTGCACTCATGTGCATAGGTTACACTAGCACTCCACTATACTGACAATTGCATACACAAGTGTGAAATCAAGGTATGGCCCTAGCTGGTGTGCATAAGCCTGTACATCCAAATTGCTTGTCCCCAAAACACTCTTCACCCAATCTAAACTCTGATACACCTTACTTAACACTAGCACTGCAACTTTAGGTATCATATTACCTAAGTGATGCACATACCTATCTTCAGGGTATCTTGAGATACCAACTCACTGATACTCTAATACTCAACCTACTCTCCCCACTCAACTAGTTCCCTGGAAATACATTTGCAGTTCAGTTTTGAACTAACTCCTTGCCTACAGTCACCTTTTTATACCATTTTCCTATCTCTCATACACGTCATCACCCAGTCAATACAACACAACTCATACACTCACACTCGACTCCTTACACACTTGTGCATAGCTAGGCACATCACTACACCCTTTGCTCCAACCATACAACCACAACTGCCACGCTACACCTCACTCACTTCACAGTCATTGCAATATAGTCACCACAGCATGTACTCGACTGCAACATCCCCTTTACTACTTCACAACACTCCACACCAACACATACATCATACTCGGACTCATCAAGTACTGCTGCTACCAGACACCTAATGCACTGTTGTTGCGTTGTAAACCCCCTCAATTTTAATCTTTTTAATTTTATTATTTTATATTTAATTATAGAAATTTTGGTTATAACTTTAGCTGAATTAGAAATATGATTATTAGATTTATTAACTTGTATAAAATTTTATTTATAATTATTAATTTCAAATGTTTTACGGAGAAATATATTTTGAGTAAAACATACTAAATACAATGTTTTATAAATTATTATAAATTTTTGGTATACAAATATATTTTTACTTTTTTTAGGAATATATATATATATATATATATATATATATATATATATATATATATATATATATATATATATATATATATATATAAGTTATATATACTATAATAAAGAAAAAAAATGAAAAGGAAAACAAAATAAATAAAAACAAATAACCTACAACTACCCACCCCCATACCCCGCGGCCCAGAACCCTTCCCCTGACCCCTCTCTCTATATATACATATATAACTAAAACTAAACAAACCCTAACTCTAAACACACACCATCGCCACCATCACCTTCACCCTAACCTCGCCGTCGACCTGCACCGCCGCCATAAGCCGCCCGCGGCTACCTGCGCTGCCGCTCCCGCGCTACAACAGCCGCCATCTGCGCCTACACATGCGGGCTTGACCACCCTCTTTCAGGTATGGTTTCTCCCTCCACGTTGTTTTATTTTATGAACAGTTTCTTCCTACGTGTTCACAACATAACCAATTATAAATTACTTCAAGTATTTTTTTTAAACAGATTATAGAGAGAGAAAATCAAATCGAAACTTGGTCAAAAAATTGATTAAAAAAGTCCCGAACTCCCTTGTTCGTGATTCATTTTCTCCCAACCTATTTAATATTTTAAAAATTGTCTTGAACATGATTTTAGACAACATAACCAATTTTCAATCCCTTCTTTTAGTTTTATTTTTAGTAGCTTTTAATCTCTGTAAAATTGAGTTCCAAAACCAAGAAAAACTTGTTTTCAAAAACCTAAATTTTTTTGATACGGGGTGCGTCCCGCCAAACGAGGCCACGTCATCGCGTGCAGATTGTACCGAATGATGGTAACATAAACGCGGACGTGTGGAATTTCGAGGAACTTGATTTGGACGTGTGTGTACGTCGGAATCAATACGTATC
The DNA here is from genome assembly GCA_036927795.1 of Iris macrosiphon. Classification (NCBI taxonomy): domain Eukaryota; kingdom Viridiplantae; phylum Streptophyta; class Magnoliopsida; order Asparagales; family Iridaceae; genus Iris; species Iris macrosiphon. The sequence continues at coordinate 166,246,826 of JAYESA010000003.1, forward strand.
CGTAAAAAAATACCGTATTAGACTTTTTCGACACATTGTCATAACTTTGTGTGTGCTTGTCGTTTCGCAATAAAACTTGCACCATCGGATTCGTAGTGTTACATTGGTCCTGTGACTCAAGTTTGGTTCAATTTTGAGAACATTGACGAAATATGGTTTCGCGGGCCCCACGGTTCCACTTGACGGGCATTTTCATGACCGGCTCACCGAAATCCAATTTTGAACTTTCCCTTGAGGTCGTGTCATTGTTATAGACTTATAGACACTAAGTTTGCTAAATTTGGAGAACTTTGTCTCTGGCACATTTTTTGGTGGGAAGTGGGCCACTTGTGGACCCCGCTTTGACCCAAAATTATCGTTTTTGCCCTTGTGTCCAAATTGGACTTATGGGTAGTCAATCATAGATATTTCTTATATTTTGAAAATATTGGTGATGTCTGTTGCAGCATTCAACGACGTTCGTGTGGATTCCATCTTTTCAGAAGAAGTTGACGCATTGAGCTCGCTATTTGGACCTCGCTATATCTAGAATCCAGGCAAGTGTACCTTGCCATGATGTGTCACAGTTTCTTGCCTTAATTATCTTACTTAGTTATTACAGTTATTTGATATGGTTGATGTGTGTGTTAACCTAGGTCCGTGAGACGTTGCTTAGCGTCCGAACAAGATTCGGGTGTCGACGCCGTACGCGGAGTCGAGTAACGTCACTTAGAGAGTTGATACCACGATCCTACTTAACGTGCTTGTATCCTTGCACGTCTGACAGTAGGACACTTGACACTATTTCATGTGACAGAATCCTTCTTGAGGTATTCATGGTGATTCTATATAGGATTACAGGACTCATGATATGAGACTTGCATATTATATACATATATCATTATGACTCGTTATACTAGCTAGATGTCCTGATCTTGCGTATTATGGACATGAGATATCATGGACATGAGACATGAGGTTATATTGGGTGGGGAGAGACACACCATACTACAGGCTGATTATGTTTATATATATACTATGTTACTGGAGGTGCTTTAGACTCTGCCTCAGATCTTTGGCACATTTACTGGCCCTACGTGTAATCACCCTAAAATTTTTAGTTTGTTAAAATCGATTTTTGGGATTTTTCTGCAATTTTCAGGAATTTACATAAGTGCATTGGGTGATTATATAATTTTTAATTGCTAATAACTAATATTAAAATATAATGAAAATATGATTTTATGGTGTAAAATAGAAAACCGGACTTAGGATAATTTTTCTGGATTTTATTGGGCCTCAGACCTATTTTTAAATGCCTAAAAACTATTTAAGGTAATTAATTAATTAATATTATTATTATTATTATTATTATTATTATTATTATTATTATTATTATTATTATTATTTACTTTAGGCCCGGCCTAGTGGGCCGAAGCCCAGCCCAGCCCGCAGTGCTATCGGGTCGGGCGGGTCCGCCCAACCCGAACCCGCGCCCGACCCGACCCGAGAGAGCCCATCCCCTTCCCCACGCAGACCCCCGAGAAACCCGCCGCGTTCTCCGGCCACGTCGCCGGAGAACCGCCCGGACTCACCCCCACGTCCCCACGACCTCCCCTCGGCCCGCCTCGCACGGCCACGACCCTCCCCCGAGTCTCCCTATAAAACCCTCCTTCATCATTCCCTCCTCCCCTTCTTCTCCCCTAGCTCCGGCAGCCACAGCCTCGACCCCCCCTAGCTCCGCCGAGAGCCGCCCCGGCCTCGCCTCTTCCCTCCTCTCAGACCCGACGCCTCCCCTCCCCGACTCCAGTGCCCTAGCCGAAGCTCCTCCTCCGCCGTGCACCGCTCGGCTCCGGTCGACGACCCCCCCGCCCGGCCGCAGCTCGCCCTGCCGAGTCCAGCCATCTCCAGTGATCCCCCAACCAGTAGACACAGCAGGACACCGGACTCGCTGCCGGACACGCGGACACGTGGACACGGCTGACACAGTGTCCAGGACACGAGTCGGACACAAAAACCCCGTTTCGAGGAGCCTCGTTCAGGTACTCATAACTTTCTGCTCGTAACCCCGATTTCAATTTCGTCAATTGCAACTCGTAGCCTGTATGACCCTCTTGGGGCCCGGACAAACCGCTCGGGGCATCGCGTCCTGTGGTGATCGCACACCGCGATCCAAAAACAGGAAAAACCAGACCATATTTTACCCCGGAACTGAGTACGCCCCGCCAAACGGGACGACTTGGTCACGTGCGATCTTCACAGATACGTGCGCGTCGTCGATACGGACGTGTGGGATTTCGCGGAAGCTGATTCGGGCGTGCGTGTACACTGGAATTAACGCGTATCCGCGGACATCGCCCCGTATCTGACTTTTCTGCAATTTACCCTAACTTCGTGTACACACGTCGGATCGAGACGAAACTTGCGCCATCGGACTCATAGCGATACGCCGGTCCTGTGGGTCAAGTTTGGTTCGATTCTGAGAACGTTGACGAAATCGCGTGTCGTGGGCCCCACAGGCCCCACTCGACGGGCGATTTTGTGATCGGCTCATCGGAATTCAAATTTGAAAGTTCCGTTGGGTTCGTATTAGCGTTCCTGACCTGTTGACACTAAATTTGGTGAATTTTAAGACCGTTGACCCCGACACATTTTTCGGTGCAAAGCGGGCCCACCGGTGGACCCCGTTTTGGCCCGAAATTACCGTTTTTGCCCTTGTCTCCAAATTGGACCCAAGGACAGGCGTTCCTAGCTATTTGACACCTTCTGAGCGTGATGGTACTATTTAATTTAGCTTTCGGAGATATCTCTGGAAATTTTCGAGAACAGGACCTAAGTGGAATTCAAACATCAGGCAAGTGCACCTTGCCAAACTTGCAGTCTTTATCTTCATATTTCCTATAATAATACTTTGCTGGTTGTCTTGTGTAAATTCATATAAACTTGTTTAAACTGATTAACCTAGGAAACGGAGGACGTACCTAGTGTCCGATCATAGTCGGGTGCCAACACCGTACGCGGTGTTGGGTTCGTCATTTAGAGATGGATTTGTGATACCCTTTACTTTTGTACTTGACATATCAAGTACCCTACAACCCAGGACACTTGACACTATACATGGACAGAATCTTCCTGAGACATTCATGGTGATTCTGTATAGGATACAGGACTTGACAGAGATATTCTAGTTATAGACAGTTTGACTTGTTGCATTAGTTATAATCCCGCTGACATGGACATGAGACGTTATGGTCATGGTTTGCGTGATTACATTGGGTGGGGAGAGACACATAGGCTACAGGCTGTTCTATCTATATATCTACTATTATTGTGAGGTTGTAGACTCTCCAGCAGAGCTAGACCCTTTACGTATTATTGCTGCTACCGGCTCCCCGACACAGAGCTTGTAGCGGTCTCAGCCTTGAGTACTAGTGTTGCTCTCATTTGCATATCACATAGATGGTTACATAGTTTACCCTATTGTTTCATTTAATTTAATTGCACTGCATTTATTTGGCTTGTTTTATTTTGTGCCTTGCTATGTCCACTGAGGACCTGGAATGGATTATGTCCCCAGGTTTAGCCGAGGAGCAGTACCCCGAGATATACGGGACAGGAGCTGAGGCTATTGCTGGACTTGATACTGGAGCAGAACTGAACCCTGCAGACGAGGTGATTACCGAAGACTTCTCCTGAGTACCCGATCCCGTACTCAGTATTTACTTTATGTTTATCTCTTTTGTTCCTGGCCTATTGAGCCAGTGTATTCAGACATAAGTCGGATTGTTTCCCCGAGTAACTTGTTGTTGCTACTTATTTCTATTTCATTATGCAGTTTATTTCTTTATCTTTATGGATGAGATTAGTGTGACTTGTTGTAGTAGACCTTCTTTACAGCTTAAGTGCGCCCTGATGGTTCCATTAAATTGGGTTGACCATCGGTGCGTGCTGCTGGCCATTGCCACGTGTCCAGTCCCTCGGTATTTTGGGACTGGGGCGTGTCATGGTTTTTGTGGTGGCCCATGCAGGTCTCAACTAAATTGTTCGGTTTCAACTTAGGGACCGAACAGGCCTGCAATAAGATAGGATAAGTTATAGGATCTCATCCATTGATTGAATCGTTTTTGGACTCTATGTCGAATTCAATTTAATTGCTTGAATTGCATCCTGATTTGATTCCTCTGTGCGTTCTCATTGTTTTCTTTTGATGCAGAGTAATGGATCCCAGAAGTGGTGACGAGAATCCCTTGAGTACACCGCCTGAAGCTGTGATTACCTGTGAAGCTGGAATGACGCCAGATACCGGAGGACAATCCTCTCAGAACAATCAAACTGGCCAGCCAAGTTCCAGGTTCAGGCGTGATGACATCCCGCCTCCACCCCAGTTCCCTCCTATGATGCCTGTCTTTCCTCCAGGGCAGGCAATGGACAGACAGCAAATGTTCTAGATGTTCTACGCCATGATGCAGGCACAACAACAGATCCAACAGGAGGCCCAACGTCATGAGGCCGAGAACCTAAGAAACAGACTAGTCGCAGCATTGGAACATACAAATCTACCAAATAGGCGGCTAGCGACGGGATCTATCACAGATTTTCGTCAACTCAAACCCCGTATCTTCTCGGGCAAGGAAGGACCAACTGAAGTTCATGAATGGCTTACGAACACGCAGCATCAGTTGGAGGCCGCTGAACTTCCAAGGGACAAATGGATGACTGCCGTCCGGATGCAACTGACGGACAATGCGCACCATTGGTGGTTGTCCAAAGAAAGAAGGCTCGGACATGATCAGGTCACCTGGGAGGAGTTCTCCAGACTCTTCCAGGATATGTACATCCCTGCTGTTGCTCGGTCAGAACTCCGAGACAGATTCAACCGCCTGATCCAGGGCAACATGTCGGTGGAGGAATATAACGCCGAATTCATTCGCCTGAGCCGCTTCGCCCCTTCTCTAATTCCTACCGAAGAAGAGAAGACGGAGAAGTTCTTTGACGGACTCAGGTTCGAGCTTCAGAAGTTAATCGGATCGGTCGCGCCCACATCTTACTCCGACGTCCTAGCTGCAGCACGTCGGATGGAGCGCGTTACTCGGAGGGAATCAAGCCTGAAACGTCCATTCTCCTCAGCACCGTCCAAGTCTTCACCTGGGGATTCTGCCAAACGGCCCCAGAAGAATCTGCCTCAGAAAGCAGCATCAAAGAACCTACCTACTTGTCATTACTGCGGCAAAGTAGGTCATATTGAAAGAGAATGTAGACGCAAGCTGGAACTCTGCCTGGTTTGCGGATCCGGACAACACTTCTCAAAGGACTGCTCGGAAAGTCGAGAGGGAGTTCCGAATCAACCAGCTCCACCTGCACCTAGGCCAGCTCTTCCAGCTGGGGGAGCAACTCAGACAGGGCCTGGAGGAGCCAGGCCACCACTACCACCTCAGGCAGCTTTGTTCCAACAGGCTCGTCAGCAAAGGGGTCCCGCTCAGGGACGAGGTCAGGCATATGCACTAGCAGTCACAGAGGAAGCTACTGCAGGCGAAGTGATAGCAGGTACCATATTAGTAGCTTCAATTCATGCTGTAGCATTATTTGATTCTAGAGCCTCGCATTCATTTATTGCTGCTAGCTTCGTAGCCACACATAGAGTAGCTACCGCACCTCTCTCGAAGATGAAGAGAATTCTTACGGGAGGTGGAATTATCCCGGTTAGTGATGTCTGTAGATCCTGTTCGGTAGTAATCTGTGGCCGAGAGATGCGAGCCCAGTTTTTGATCTTTTCTATGCCTGATTATGATGTTGTACTTGGTATGGACTGGTTGAGTCAGTACCATGTGACACTGGATTGTCGGCTTGGAAAAGTGATATTTAGACCCCCTAGCCACCCTGAGTTTGAATTTCTTCGGGGAGCTGTAGAGCAAGGTGTCCAGCCAACTCTTAGGGTATTATCTGTAGAAGAGGAGTCAGGTTACCCAAGAGTCATAGCAGAGTTTGTGGATGTATTTCCCGACGATCTTCCAGGTTTACCACCTGATCGGGAGATAGAGTTCACAATAGACCTAACTCCAGGAGCCGAACCTATCACTTCATCGGTATATCGGCTAGCACCTAAGGAGTTAGTGGAGTTGAAAGCGCAAGTTGACGATCTTCTGGAGAAAGGATTTATCCGGCCCAGTGTTTCACCATGGGGAGCGCCCATACTTTTTGTACCCAAGAAGGATGGAACCGTACGCTTGTGCATTGATTACAGAGCCCTAAATGCTGTAACCATTAAGAACCGGTATCCCTTACCACGCATTGATGACTTGTTTGACCAATTGAGTGATGCTAGGGTATTCTCAAAGATTGACCTTAGATCCGGTTATCACCAGATTAGGGTGAAGAAGGAAGATATCCCAAAGACGGCCTTCAGGACTAAGTACGGACACTATAAATTCCTAGTAATGCCGTTTGGTTTAACCAACGCACCCACCGTATTTATGAGTTTGATGAACGGAGTCTTCCATCAGTACTTGGATAAGTTCGTGGTGGTATTCATTGATGATATTCTAGTCTACTCCAAGAACCACGAAGAGCACGAGGAATACCTCAGAATTGTGCTAGAAACTTTGAGAAGGGAGAAGCTGTATGCCAAGCTCAGCAAATATGAGTTCTGTATGGACAAGGTGCCATTCTTAGGACATATTATCTTGGGTGAAGGACTGTCTGTGGACCCAGAGAATGTCACTGCTATAGAAACCTGGACTACCCCTACCTCTGTTGCAGAAGTGAGAAGTTTTCTTGGACTTGCTGGGTATTACCGGCGGTTCGTAGAAAATTTTTCAAGGATCGCAGAGCCGATGACTAAGCTGACACGGAAGGATCAGGAGTTCATATGGACGGAAGAATGCCAGAATGTCTTTGAAGAATTGAAGAGGCGTCTAACAACAGCACCAGTCTTGACTCTTCCCTCAGGGTCAGGAGGTTTTGTTGTTTATAGTGATGCGTCCGGCAGTGGACTAGGTTGTGTCTTGATGCAACATGGCAAGGTTATCGCTTATGCATCGAGGCAGTTGAAGGTCCACGAGAAGAACTACCCAACGCACGACCTGGAGCTAGCTGCAGTGATTTTTGCATTGAAGATATGGAGACATTATCTGTATGGAGAGAAGGTCAAAATATTTACTGATCATAAGAGCTTGAAGTATGTTTATACTCAGAAGGAGCTCAACATGAGGCAAAGGCGTTGGCTTGAGTTGATGGTGGACTTTGACATAGATCTGCAGTACCACCCGGGGAAAGCAAATGTTGTAGCCGACGCCCTCAGCAGAAAACCCTCGGCTTATTTCTTAACTGAGCAGCCTCAGCTATTACAAGACTTGCAAGATCTTCAGATAGAGGTTGTTTTACCTGGACAAAATGGTTTGCTGGCTAACCTCGAAGTTAAGTCATCGCTGGTGGAGAGAATCAAAGAAGCTTTGCCTAATGATGCCAGATTTCGAAGGCTGAAAGAGAGAACCAAAGTAGGCATGCAAACGGGACTTCGCATCCACGAGGATGGGACATTAAGGTGCGAAAATTGCCTATATGTTCCGAATGGAGAATTGAGACAGGAGTTGATGACTGAAGCACATAGCTCCATATACTCTGTTCATCCAGGAGGAACCAAGATGTACCGGGACTTAAGACAATATTACTGGTGGCATGGAATAAAAAGGGAGATTGCCCGATTTGTGGCAAAATGCTTAGTCTGCCAGCAGGTAAAGGCCGAACACCAAAGGACTGCAGGTATGTTGCAGCCACTTCCCATACCTGAATGGAAGTGGGAGCATATTACCAAGGACTTCGTCACTGGATTTCCAAGAAGCCCTAGTGGAAAGGATGCGGTATGGGTTATTGTGGATCGGCTCACTAAGTCGGCTCACTTCTTGCCATTCAGAGTCGGACAATCCACAGAAGTACTAGCCGACATGTATATGCGACAGATCGTAAAATTACAGGAGTGCCGGTTAGTATTGTATCAGATCGAGACTCGAGATTTACATCTCACTTCTGGCGAAGCATGCAAGAGAGTCTCGACACCAGGCTCAAATTCAGTACTGCCTATCATCCTCAGACAGATGGCCAATCAGAGCGCACAATTCAGATCTTGGAAGATATGCTGCGATCATGTATACTGGACTTCGGAGGATCTTGGGAAGATCATCTGCACTTAGTGGAGTTCTCCTACAATAATAGCTATCAGGCAAGCATTCAGATGGCACCTTTCGAGGCATTGTACGGAAGGAAGTGCAGATCGCCGATATGCTGGAGTGACGTTGGCGAACGTCAATTACTGGGTCCAGAGTTGGTAACAGAGACAGTGGAAAAAGTAAGGCAGATTCAGAATCATCTCCGTGCAGCTCAGGATAGACAGAAGCATTGGGCCGATGCGCACAGACGCCCCCTGGAGTTCAAGGAAGGAGAGCATGTATTTTTGAGGATCTCGCCCACTAGAGGTACTATCAGATTCGGCAGCAGAGGCAAGTTAAGCCCAAGGTATATTGGGCCATTTGACATCTTGGAGCGCATTGGTGAGGTGGCTTATCGTCTTGCATTACCTCCATCCTTAGAGGGAGTGCATGATGTATTCCACGTCTCACAACTGAGGCGATACGTGACTGATCCAAGCCATATAGTTGATCATTCTGAGATTTCGGTGGGACCTAACCTGAGATACGAGGAGCAGCCAGTGGGTATACTCGACACCAGTGAGAAGACACTGCGAGGACAGACAATCAGACTGGTTCGGGTAGCTTGGAAACAACATTCTCCGGGCGAATCGACCTGGGAACGAGAGGATACCATGCGCCAGCGTTACCCACACTTATTTGCAGATGCAGGTAAAACCTAAGCATTCTTTTATTTCTATAGTTCATGCCCTTTGTAGTTTACCCTTCGATTGCGAGGACGCAATCCTCTTAAGGGGGGTAGATTGTAATCACCCTAAAATTTTCAGTTTGTTAAAATCGATTTTTGGGATTTTTCTGCAATTTTTAGGAATTTACATAAGTGCATTGGGTGATTATATAATTTTTAATTGCTAATAACTAATATTAAAATATAATGAAAATATGATTTTATGGTGTAAAATAGAAAACCGGACTTTGGATAATTTTTCTGGATTTTATTGGGCCTCAGACCTATTTTTAAATGCCTAAAAACTATTTAAGGTAATTAATTATTATTATTATTATTATTATTATTATTATTATTATTATTATTATTTACTTTAGGCCCGTCCCAGTGGGCCGAAGCCCAGCCCGCAGTGCTATCGGGTCGGGCGGGTCCGCCCAACCCGAACCCGCGCCCGACCCGACCCGAGAGAGCCCATCCCCTTCCCCACGCAGACCCCCGAGAAATCCGTCGCGTTCTCCGGCCACGTCGCCGGAGAACCGCCCGGCCTCACCCCCACGTCCCCACGACCTCCCCTCGGCCCGCCTCGCACGGCCACGACCCTCCCCCGAGCCTCCCTATAAAACCCTCCTTCATCATTCCCTCCTCCCCTTCTTCTCCCCTAGCTCCGGCAGCCACCGCCTCGACCCCCCTAGCTCCGCCGAGAGCCGCCCCGACCTTGCCTCTTCCCTCCGCCCCTCTCAGACCCGACGCCTCCCCTCCCCGACTCCAGTGCCCTAGCCGAAGCTCCACCTCCGCCGTGCACCGCTCGGCTCCGGTCGACGACCCCCCCGCCCGGCCACAGCTCGCCCTGCCGAATCCAGCCATCTCCGGTGATCCCCCAGCCAGTAGACACAGCAGGACACCAGACTCGCTGTCGGACACGCGGACACGTGGACACGACTGACACAGTGTCCAGGACACGAGTCGGACACAAAAACCCCGTTTCGAGGAGCCTCGTTCAGGTACTCATAACTTTCTGCTCGTAATCCCGATTTCAATTCCGTCAATTGCAACTCGTAGCCTGTATGACCCTCTCGGGGCCCGGACAAACCGCTCGGGGCATCGCGTCCTGTGGTGATCGCACACCGCGATCCAAAAACAGGAAAAATCAGACCCTATTTTACCCCGGAACTGAGTACGCCCCGCCAAACGGGACGACTTGGTTACGTGCGGTCTTCACAGATACGTGTGCGTCATCGATACGGACGTGTGGGATTTTGCGGAAGCTGATTCGGGCGTGCGTGCACACCGAAATCAACGCGTATCCGCGGACATCGCCCCGTATCCGACTTTTCTGCAATTCACCCTAACTTTGTGCACACATGTCGGATCGAGACGAAACTTACGCCATCGGACTCGTAGCGATACGCTGGTCCTGTGGGTCAAGTTTGGTTCGATTCTGAGAACGTTGACGAAATCGCGTGTCGTGGTCCCCATAGGCCCCACTCGACGGGCGATTTTGTGACCGGCTCATCGGAATTCAAATCTGAAAGTTCCGTTGGGTTCGTATCAGCGTTCCTGACTTGTTGACACTAAGTTTAGTGAATTTTGAGACCGTTGACCCCGACACATTTTTCGGTGCAAAGCGGGCCCACCGGTGGACCCCGTTTTGGTCCGAAATTACCGTTTTTGCCCTTGTCTCCAAATTGGACCCAAGGACAGGCGTTCCTAGCTATTTGACACCTTCTGAGCGTGATGGTACTGTTTATTTCAGCTTTCGAAGATATCTCTGGAAATTTCCGAGAACAGGACCTAAGTGGAATCCAAACATCAGGCAAGTGCACCTTGCCAAACTTGCAGTCTTTATCTTCATATTTCCTGTAATAATACTTTGCTGGTTGTCTTGTGTAAATTTATATAAACTTGTTTAAACTGATTAACCTAGGAAACGGAGGACGTACCTAGTGTCCGATCATAGTCGGGTGCCAACACCGTATGCGGTGTTGGGTTCGTCATTTAGAGATGGATTTGCGATACCCTTTACTTTTGTACTTGACATATCAAGTACCCTACAACCCAGGACACTTGACACTATACATGGACAGAATCTTCCTGAGACATTCATGGTGATTCTGTATAGGATACAGGACTTGACAGAGATATTCTAGTTATAGACAGTTTAACTTGTTGCATTAGTTATAATCCTGCTGACATGGACATGAGACGTTATGGTCATGGTTTGCGTGATTACATTGGGTAGGGAGAGACACACAGGCTACAGACTGTTCTATCTATATATCTACTATTATTGTGAGGTTGTAGACTCTCCAGCAGAGCTAGACCCTTTACGTGTTATTGCTGCTACCGGCTCCCAGACACAGAGCTTGTAGCGGTCTCAGCCTGAGTACTAGTGTTGCTCTCATTTGCATATCACATAGATGGTTACATAGTTTACCCTGTTGTTTCATTTAATTTAATTGCACTGCATTTATTTGGCTTGTTTTATTTTGTGCCTTGCTATGTCCCCTGAGGACCTGGAATGGATTATGTCCCCAGGTTTAGCCGAGGAGCAGTACCCCGAGATATACGGGACAGAAGCTGAGGCTATTGCTGGACTTGATACTGGAGCAGAACTGAACCCTGCAGACGAGGTAATTGCCGAAGACTTCTCCTGAGTACCCGATCCCGTACTCAGTATTTACTTTATGTTTATCTCTTTTGTTCCTGGCCTATTGAGCTAGTGTATTTAGACATAAGTCGAATTATTTCCCCGACTAACTTGTTGTTGCTACTTATTTCCATTTCATTATACAGTTTATTTCTTTATCTTTATGGATGAGATTAGTGTGACTTATTGTAGTAGACCTTCTTTACAGCTTAAGTGCGCCCTGATGGTTCCATTAAATTGGATTGACCATCGGTGTGTGCTGCTGGCCATTGCCACATGTCCAGTCCCTCGATATTTTGGGACTGGGGCGTGACACTACGATATACTACTTCCTGCTATGGGATCCCCGACACAGATCATATAGTGGTTTCAGCCTGAGTACGAGTGATGTTCTCATGTGCATATCACTTAGATGGTTACAGTAGTTTACCCTTGAGTATGTGGCATTATACTGTTTTACTTTGGCATGCTGTTTCTTGTACCTTGTTACGTCCCTCGGAGGACCTGGCCCCTTGCCAGTTTTGTAGCATAGACCGTTGTGGAGCCTGCCTGGAGTTGCTGATTTGGGTTGCTTTGCCATGTGGGCATTGGTACCCGGTACTTATATCGTTTCTACCAGAGCTATGCTATTCATTTATATTATTGATTCATCTATTGATGTAGCCTAGTTTTTATAGACTCATATTTCTTTCTCGAGTCTATTCGAGCTTGTGTGTTACTGGACGGCTGACTTTAGCTCATGTAGCTAATTCTTGTTGTATTATGTTCATTATGGATTGAGGCATAGATATTTATGTTTACTTGATTATTTATATAGTGACCATTATAATACAGCTTATACGTATTCGAGTCGGACCATAGTCTGGTCAAATACGTAGCTGGCATGTACGTATTCCTAGTCCTACATATTTTTGGGACTGGAGCATTACATATTTTTGTGGTGGCCCATGCAGGTCCTGATTAAATCATCTCGGTTACTTTACTATATCGAGCGAGCCTGTGCTGTGATATGTTTGTTAGGATCTCAATCGACAATTGCTTTGAACCTTCTTTTGATTTCTATTATCGCCTTTGAACCTCTAAAATCGTATTCGATGATACCCTTCTTGAACTCCCTATCATTGATTCTCGTTCTTCTCTACTTCGGAAGAACGAACACTCGTGCTTGACTTTTAGTATTATAATATAGGAGATAAGCAAGGTGGTAGAATAATTCCTAGGAAGAGTTATTAAGGTTAGAAATGGGTAAGATAGATGACTAGGCAGACTACTAGAGCGAGAGGATAACTTGGAGTTATATAAGAATTAGCCTTAGCAGGAAACTTTTTCTTATCAAATAGATATTAAGAACTTCCACCAGCGGTTAGTATTGGACTAGAAGCTTTACCAATCATAAATATTGGCCATGATAGCTATAGAATTTCTGTAATGGCTGAGACGACTAGGGACGCTATTGAGAGAGTACCCAGTTAAAATCTTAGAATTAGTTGTAGCTCCATAAAAAACAGGAACAACCTTAAGGGAGACTTTAGAAGATATGATTAGAGATTCTCATTATGAATAGAATAGTTCGATAATCCTTATAGTTAAGATTACTCATAAACCTGAATAGAATCTTACCATCTCATTGAGTCGATGACATAGTCACTTAGAAGTGAGGATCATGACTTCAAGGTTTTGTTATAGAGTAGTAACCTAGACAAGAGGACTTCCATAAGAAAGATAGGTATTAGATAGCAGAGACTAGAGGAACAATAACACAGAGGGACAGGTAAAAGAAGGGGGTAACCTTTATGAGAATAGATAGACATTCTAATTAAAGATTAGACTTGTATAGGGATGACCAAACCCAATCGTGATTTGAAGAATATCCTTAGTAAATAGTATGCCATGACTGATAGCCCTGAGTACCTGATTAGTTTAGCCTTGACCTTACCTACTAAGTTAGGAAGATGCGAGTTAGACGAAGTTGTAAGGATTGTATAGTGCTTACCTATAGCTAGGAGTAGGTTGCCAATAGTATGAGGGAGGTTATATAGAATATAACTTATATGAATATAGTATTGAGTTTAAGGATTAGTTGTATTACTCCCTTGACTGTATTCTTATCGTTCCTATCAAATTCTTATCTTGTTTTGTATATATAGCCTCGTTCTTTTGCAACAACGATCCTTCTAATTATAACAATTGAGTAGATCCTTCTTCCCTTCCTAGTCGTACCCTAGTAGCAAATTAATCTTTTGGTTAGTACCCTCTTCATGGTGTCAATATCCATCTCGCCATAGGTATTAGTTCATTTCTACTCTAATCCCCATTAATCTAGTCAGTATGACTCGATTATCCAGATACCCGCTTAATCGTGGCTTATTCAACTCTGCGACCATACCCTTTAGACTTATCATAAAATTTTCTTTTATCTTGGTATAAAAATTTCTTTCTTTTATGATTTCCTCAATTCTGCTCTTTTCGTCATCAATGTCAAGCAATGATCGAAGTCTCTATACCACATTGTCTTAGTTAGATCCGACTCAGTCTTTTTCTGCCTTATAGAAGCATGATCTATATAAGAGTAGTGTTGGATGGGTACTATTTTTTTTATAGAGTTGTTGACCAATATCACACTGATAGCATCTAGTTTTCCTTAGAGAATCTTTGATTATGGCGAGTAGACCCTAGAACTCTTGAATCCTTATTAGAAAATAGGCCCTTCCAGAAATCTTGTTAGCAGGACCATGACTTTAGTTTTGATACCAATTTAATTTTTATAAGTTGGGTAACCCCTGGTTTTAGTATAGGGTTATTTTTGGAATTTTAGGATAAATCTAAATTTATTTAGTCTTAACTAGGTTTAATTTTAAACGGATTAAATTACCTCTTTAATTTTGTATCCTTGATATCCTTTGTTATGGCTCGGATAATTGGATCTCAACGCTATCATTTTCTTTCCAACAACTTGCACCCTTATGACCTAGACTAGCCACTCAACATCCATGATATGACTATCACTCACAAACTCGCATTCCCATATTTTATTTAGTCGCACAACATTCGCAACACAATTGTACACACAAATGACACATAGATATTTTTTTTCCGCTGTGGACGATTTTAATACTCAACACCGACTCAATTCTTCTGACAACCTTGACATTCATGAGCCTAACTGGAACCTACTCACTGATGACCCAGCTGTTACTTCCAAATATACACACCCATGCTCCATATAGACCCCACAATATTCGTGGCATATCTCCTTCTAAACCATATATCCAACTCCGTTGTAATTGAATTAAATTATACATAGGCAACCCAAATATCCCAACCACTGATATACATGTAGCCCACTCGAGCCAAACTACGTCCATGATACTTGTGTTGCATTAAGTTGAGCCCTCTTTTACTCCCTATACCATATTAATCATCTTGGCAAATTATATTACCTTTTAGCACTTATTGTTGAACCATCCGTCGGCATCCAATATATGTAATGAACGTATTCCTCTGCACCATCGCACCCTAGTTGTATTTGACTAAGACATTTTCTATAGTCATGTAAACTCATGACCTAATTAGGAGCAATGAGAAATGGTAAAATTCTTTTATAGAATTATTGACCCAACAACACTATGGTAATGCATAGAGTTCCTTTGTTAGTTTGTGACTACGGTCACAAAAGTCTCATCATCTTGTATCCCTTCTTGAAGTTAAACTTTCTATAGCCCTTTTAAATATGAGCGAGACTAGAGTTTTTATGGCTAACTTAATTCTTATAAGTTGGGTAGAGCTTTGGAGTAAGCGTACCCCAGTTCTTAGAATATGACAACAAAATATGATCCTATTGTAAACTGTGTCCTCCATCTTCCGAGAGTCAAGGTATGACCTTGCATATCTAAATTCTTTTCTACCATTCTGTATTCCCCATCTTTGGACCGTGGATAATTTTATATATATATATATATCAAGGAACTCGATATGACGAGTTATAATTACCTTTCCTTCGCAGTGAACTCTCTTTACTACCGTGTTTATTTTAATTTCGAGGACAAAATTTTTATAAGTTGGATAAATTGTAAACCCCCTCAATTTTAATCTTTTTAATTTTATTATTTTATTATTTTATTATTTAATTATAGGAATTTTGGTTATAACTTTAGCTGAATTAGAAATATAATTCTTAGATTTATTAACTTGTATAAAATTTTATTTATAATTATTAATTTCAAATGTTTTACGGAGAAATATATTTTGAGTAAAACATACTAAATACAATGTTTTAAAAAATTTAGAAATTTTTGGTATACAAATATATTTTTACTATTTTTAGGAATATATATATATATATATATATATATATATATATATATATATATATATATATATATATATATATATATATATATATATATATATATATATAAAAGTTATATATACTATAATAAAGAAAAAAAGGAAAAGGAAAACAAAATAAATAAAAACAAATAACCTACAACTACCGACCTCAAACCCCGCGGTCGAGAACCCTTCCCCTGACCCCTCTCTCTATATATACACATACATAACTAAACCTAAACAAACCCTAACTCCAAACACACACAACACGGCCACTATCAACTTCACCCTGACCTCCCCGCTGGCCTGCACCGCCTCCATAAGCCGCCCGCGGCCACCTGCGCTGCCGCCCGCACGCTGCAACTGCCGCCAACTGCGCCTATAAATGCAGGCTCGACCAACCTCTTTCAGATATGGTTTTTCCCTCTACGTCACTTAATTTTATGAAGATTTCTTCCTACGTGTTCACAACGTAACCAATTGTAAATTACTTCAAGTATTTTGTTTTTAAACATATTATAGAGAGAGAAAATCGAATCAAAATTTGGTCAAAAAATTGGTTAAAAATAGTCCCGAACTCCCTTGTTCGTGATTTATTTTCTTCCAAACCAATTCAATATTTTAAAAATTGTCTTAAACATCATTTTAGACAACATAACCAAGTTTGAATCCCTTCTTTTAGTTTATTTTTAATAGCTTTCAATCTTTGTAAAATTGAGTTCCAAAACCAAGAAAAAGTTATTTTTAAAAACCCAAAATTTCTTGATACGGGGTGCGTTCCGCCAAACGAGGCCACATCGTCGCGTGCGGATTACACCGAATGGTGTATAACGTAAACGTGAATGTGTGGGCTTTCGCGAAACTTGATTTGGACGTGTGTGTACGTCGGAATCAACGCGTATCCGTCGAAAAATACCTTATTGGACTTTTCCAACACCTTGCCATAACTTCGTGTGTGCTTGTCATTTTGCAACAAAACTTACGCCATCGAATTCGTAGCATTATGCTGGTCCTGTGACCCACGTTTGGTTTGATTCTGAGAATGTTGATAAAATACCATTTCGCGGGCCCTACGGTTCTACTTGAAGAGCATTTTCGTGACCGGTACACCGGAATCCAATTCTGAATATTCTGTTGAAGTCGTGTCATCATTTTGGACTCGTAGACACTAAGTTTGCTAAATTTGGAGAACTTTGTCTTATGGTACGCTTTTCGGTGTGAAGTAGGCCACTTGTGGAGCCGCTTTGACCTAAAATTGTTATTTTTTCTCCTGTGTCCAAATTGGACTTATGGGTAGTCAATCATAGCTTTTTCTTATATTTTGGAAATATTGGTGATGTCTGTTGTAGTATTCAGAGACGTTCGTGCGGATTCTATCTTTTCATAAGCAGTTGACGCATTGAGCTCACTACTTGGACCTCGCTATATCCAGAATCCCGGCAAGTGTACCTTGTCATGATGTATCACAGTTCCTTGCCTTAATTATATTACTTAGTTATTATAGTTATTTGATATGGTTGATGTGTGGGTTAACTTAGGATCGTGAGACGTTGCTTAGCGTCCGAACAAGATTCAGGTGTCTACGCCGTACCCGGAGTCGAGTAACGTTACTTAGAGAGTTGATACCACGATCCCATTTAACGTGCTTGTATCCTTGCGCGTCAGACATTATGACACTTGATACTATTTTATGTGACAGAATCCTTCTTGAGGTATTCATGGTTATTCTGTATAGGATTACAGGACTCGTGATATGAGACTTGCATATTATATACATATATCATTATCACTCGTTGTACTAGCTAGAGATCCTGATCTTGCGTGTTATGAACATGAGACATCATGGACATGAGATGTGAGGTTACATTGGATGGCGAGAGACACACCATACTACAGGATGATTATGTTTATATATATACTATGTTACTGGAGGTGCCTTAGACTCTGTCCCAGATCTTTGGCATATTTACTGGCCCTACGAGATACTACTTGCTGCTATGGGCTCCCCGACACAGAGCCTGTAGTAGTTTTATCATGAGTACGAGTGATATTCTCATGTGTATATCACTTAGATTGTTACAGTAGTTTACCCTTGAGTATGTAGCATTATACTATTTTACTTTGGCATGCTATTTCTTGTACCTTGTTACGTCCCTCTGAGGACCTGGTCCCTTGCCAGTTTTACAGTATAGACCGTTGTGGAGCCTGCCTGGAGTTGATGATTTGGGTTGCTTTGCCATGTGGGCATTGGTACCAGGTACTTATATCGTTTCTACCAGAGTTATGCTATTCATTTATATTATTGATTCATCTGCTGATGTAGCCAAAGTTTTTATAGACTCGTATTTCTTTCTCGAGTCTATTCGAGCTTGTGTGTTACTGGACGACCGACTTTAGCACATATAGCTCATTCTTGTTGTATTTTGTTCATTGTGGATTGAGGCATAGATATTTATATTTACTTGATTATTTAGATAGTGACCATTATAATACAGCTTATACGTATTCGAGTCGGACTAGAGTCTGGTCGAATGTGTACCCGGCATGTACGTATTCCTAGTCCTACATATTTTTGGGACTGTGGCGTTACATGCGTTCACTTGGTATCCCCCCTTGACAACTGATATAGTTGTTACCAATATCCAGTGCACCATTGTACTGAAATACCCCCATTCACTGTTATTGTCACTTGATACCAACCCAAGTCTGGAACAGACTTGAGTCCTACCCCACTTCATCCTCACACTGAACAAAGCCCCATTTGATACCTGCACACAAAGGTGCAGCTGCCAGTGTTTAAACACACTGATGAGAGTGCACACAAGGACTGATACTCTGTGGGTATCACCCACACCAATAACTAGATCTAACACACACTAATATAATCATATATACATGGTTTATATCTATATACACAAATGATGCTTGAGGATACACAATACAAACTAAGAGTCATAACACCAAACACCTTAAGTGCAACATTGAGATACCCTTGGTACACCCTCAACTAAAGTGCCAAATCTCTCAATTCTCCACAATTATCAATTATACATATTAATAACAACTACATATGGCTAATATAATTAGCTACAAAGAAAATTGAAGAGAAATTACACTCACATACACAAATTACCTAAAATGAGTCCCCGTATCATAGCGTATCACAAAATACCATGATACGCTCTACTCGTGTCCAATTATGGACACATAACTAGCCCCACACTATCAAGCTAAGTCTAATTAGACCAAATTGGTCTTATGACACACACTTGATGCATCAATCTCGTAATTCTTCCTAATTTGGCACAAAAACTTATATAAAAGTCATAATATAGGTCAATTAGGCCTAGAAGAACTTCATATGGGTAGCCCTAAGCCATGGAAGGGTTCCTAATGGTCAAATGCATGAATTAGAGTCTAGAATAAAAGAAAATTTTATAATTATATCTATTGGGAGATAGATTCCCACTGAATACTCAAATGGACACAATTCGGATACAAGCTCCTTGTCAATTCCTCCTTCTTCAAGTGATCCTTGCAATCCAAGCTCCAATGCTTCTTGATTGATGAAAATGGAAGGGGATGTGAGTGAATTTGGTTGAATTTAGTAGAGGGATAAAGTAATTTGGGAAAAAACACAATTGGGGATTTAGAATGAATGAAGTAATGAGAGAGAGAGAGAGAGAGAGATAAACCCCCTCTTATAGTGTCCGACCCCTTGCCCCTCTCCCAAGCAACTATGCAAAGTCCAAAATGCCCCACTAGTTGTCATGTAGGTCTTTAATTAGGGAGGGGTAAATTAGGAAACTTTTATTTTAATGAATGATTAATTCTAATCCCTTAACTAATGAAGAGTGTTGAGTCTATGGGCCTAGTCCAATGGTTGGGTTCAAGTATCATGACTAGTCTAACTAGGTCCATTAGGGTCAAGTCCAATAAATATGCTAGCTACTAACCTATAATAAATAAATAGTACAACACATAATAAATAATTAGTAGCACAATATATAAATATTTAATCACTAATTATAAAATATGCTAAATGACAAAATACCCTCATCTAAAAATATGGCAGTGACACCATATGGCACGTTGTCATATGGTAGTCTTGACTTCTAGGGTAAATTCCATAATGGTTATGGAATTCAATCTTTTGGCCAATTTTTTGATAACTCAAGCAATCGGTTATCCAGATAATTAATCGATGGCCCAAGTTTAAACTTAAACTTGCTGCCATCATGATGTTGAGCTTAATGGGTAACATAATAAGGTCATCACAACACATAGGTTTGATTTAATTGGACCAAGAGTTGGTTCATGGATTTGATTTAGCGTCAAATCAAATCAAATTATTAATTGATTAGGTTAAGCTAATTAGATTTCTTTTAGCACATGAAACAATTAGGATTGTTGATTCATCTCCTAATAATATTCTTTATGTAATTATTCTAGAGAGAAAGGGAGTAATATATATATATATATATATATATATATATATATATATATATATATATATATATATATATATATATATATATATATATATATATATATATATATATTTCTTTTAGCACATGAAACAATTAGGATTGTTGATTCATCTCCTAATAATATTCTTTATGTAATTATTCTAGAGAGAAAGGGAGTAATATATATATATATATATATATATATATATATATATATATATATATATATATATATATATATATATATATATATATATATATATATATGTTGGGAAAAAGTTGGTGGAGCAGAATTATCGATCTCTAATCTGTTAGGAAAAAGTCGACGAGCGACAGGTACTTGAATCTGAGCTGGTGGAGCAGGCCGTCGAAAAGGTTCACTTAATTCGGGAAAGCCTCTGTACTGGGCAGAGCCAACAAAAGAGCTATATCGGTGCTCATCGAAGACCCTTGGAGTTTATGGTTGGGGATCACGTCTTCTTGAAGGTGACGCCGATGCGAGGAGTGATGGCTTCGGTATTAAAGAAAAATTGAGCCCCATATTTGTTGGTCCCTTTGAGATACTTGAGTGAGTGGCAGATGTGGCATATCGGATTTTGCTACCCCGGCCTTGGATGAAGTGCATAATGTCTTCCATGTATCCCAACTTTGAAAGTATGTGCATAATCCGAGTTATGTGGTTAGTTTTGATCTGTTGGAGCTACATACAGACTTATCATACTCGGAGGAACCTGTACAGATCTTTGGATCACAAGGAGAAAGTACTACAAAATTGATTGATATCTTTAGTTCGCGTATTGTGGCAAAACCATTCGGTCAAGGAATCAACGTGGGAAATGGAGACAGAGATGAAGGAGAAGTGCCCTTCATTCTTCTTGAAGTCAGAGGTAAGACCTTGTTCTTAAGTGTCGCGACGAAACTTTTCATAGTGGTATATTATGTAGTGCCTCAAATCCTGATCCGACCGGGACACACACTATATAATGGGCTTCTGGCTAGTCTTCTGAGTCATAGCTTAGTGTCTAGTTCTTTCGGTATCCTCTTGCCACGGATGAAATGCGATGATCCTATCCAACTCATGGATAGGCCTCTATTGAAACAAGTCTAATAGTTTTTATGTTGTGTTGCTTGATTTTCTTGATTGCGCTTTGGGATTTCATTTTGGTGTTGCTTTCGATTTTTTTGGCTTTCGTTGTTGGCTTTCTCGCTTGGAGCTTTGGTTCTTGGAGATTTTGGGAGAAAGAATAAGAGAAAGGATTCTAACTCGATGCTCGTGCTATTCTAGGTCCATCTAATTGACGCTTGATCGTCGCTAGGTGGGACACTTCTTTCCTACTTCTTCACGTAAATAATCGGTGGGTGGTTCGGACCCTTCTTTCCTACTTCTTCACGTAAATAATCCTGAATGTTTTAAATGTTTAATTGATGATGCCCGGCTGAACGCCTAGAAAATTCTTTGCCAAAATGCATGCCAGTATTAAGAAAGGAACATAGATAAAGTGTAGTCTATCTTATATATAAATGCACACGAATCATAACACGAGCTTCGCAATGAAGCGAACAGTTGTGGTTCAAAACCACGGAACTGCTTGAAGGAGTTCGATATCTAAAATATTGGTTGTGGCATAGTGCCTTGGAGAGTTTGGACCCTCGGGACCCTAAAATCGGAATATGGCTTTGAAAAAATATGAACTGTTGCATAAGTATATAGTTGTTTTACTTTTTTTTCTGTTGCATATCATGCATTATTTTTTTATGGAACTGGGAATCCCCAGGACCGTAGATTGGTGTGCATATCGATCAATAGAAGATTACTAGGTTTAATACGTAATCTAACCCTTCAAAGGCGGAAACTAGGATTCACGAATTATATCTGAAGTAACGAAAAGAAGATGAAGGTTTTCAGCAACCATGATCAGTTAGCGACCCAAGTTCTTCTGCAAGTATTCTTTTCTTGGATTTAATGTCTTATGGGCGATGATCTTCCAATATTTTCTTCTCCTTGGCCGACCCACTTTCTCTCTTTACGTGAAAGACAATTTTAGAGAAAGCTGCTCGCTTCTGATATATATGACGGTCAGAGAATAGAGGATATATATAGGCTACGGCAGGGACCATGAAGAGAAATAAGGGTTAGGTCTCCTAACGGATATGGATATCCCATGTTCAGCCCGAACACACAACCCAGGCCCATTAACAATAGCTCAGTCCACTAAAGAGCTATTGTTATACTACCTTCCTAATTCCAAATTATGTTTATGCGCTCCTTCTTATTATATGTATATTTGTCTTCCCATGTTAAGATATCGAATGTCCGTCGATCAAATTAAATTACTGTTTGCCATTGAATTAAGTTTAAAAAAAAAACTTCGTTTAATAACAAAAAAAAAGTACAATGAAGTCCTAAACAGAAAAATCTAAGTACAATATTTAATCTGGGTAATGTGACGACGGAGATCAAGTACTACAGCGACTCCTTTACTCCGTTAACGGTCTGATAAGTGAATGAGGGATGCTATCTTTTCTTCTCTCTCTCTCTCGAGCTTGTGTGCATGTACATAGCTCATCTTGAAGGGTATAGTATCTCTGAAGCAGAAAAAAAATCCCCCCTCTGGAACGTCCAAGTTGCTCCTATTTATAGCCACCATGGTGATGGGCCATAGGTGCCACATATGCTTCTGTTTGGTGGCCGTAGGGGGCTCCTTCAACAGAATATGGTTGCAACTGTGGGCATATTCAATGGGCAGGTTGCCACATGTACTTTATCCTTTACAGTGTTTGGGTTATATACTAAAAGCATTACTTTGTATGAACTATATTTTCTTATTTTTAAATGACAACCATATGGGCAAATATTTGCATGTTGTATTTGTTATAATGTTAATGCAAGTGTCTGATATTCCATATTGTAGATAATATGGTATGTGGTGTCACACAGAAGATCATATTATCAGTTCCCTGTGGAATATATAAATAGTTCATAACCTTGATGGACTTGGACAAACCATTGGAAAGGTTATAGTGTAATCTGGTATTAGTCTATCTTGACTATAGCTTTACACTAGTATACTTTGTATGTATTGAACAGGACCACTTGAGGTTGTTCTCTATGTACTGACTACATAAGAGAACAAACACCTCTATTATTATGGATGCTTGTGCTCTTAATCCGGATATAATAACAGACATGTATATGCAGTGTGCATTACTTTGACTTATAAAAGAGTGAGATTCATTATAGGTCAATAACCTCTATAAATTGGGTAATGACATTGTGTGTATGATGGACTATTGATTATAAAAGGAATTTATGTCCTGATACATCGGGTTGATGATGTCCCCTTAAGAAACTCATAAGGATTGTCATGTAAACCCTGCAGGTAGATTATATATGACATAATAAATAAAGTTGAGTGGTACTACTTAAGGATAAAAGATGTCGATCAATATAGTTGTCAGTAACTTAATTTGATCGACGGACATTCGATATCTTAACATGGAGAGACAAACAAGCATATAATAAGAAGGAGCCCATAATCGTAATTTAGGATTTGAAAGGTAGTACAACAATAGATCTTTAGTGGACCGAGCTATTGTTAACGGGCCAGGGTTGTGTGTTTGAGATGAACATAAGATACCCAGATCCGTTAGGAGACCTAACCCTAATTTCTCCTCATGGTCCCTGCCGTAGCCTATATATATCCTCTATTCTCTGGCCGTCATGGTTATAAAAAGGAAGCAGATTTCTCTAAATTCGTTTTTACGTATGGAGAGAAAGAGGGTCGGGCAAGGAAAAAAAAGGTTGGAAGATCGTCACCCACAGGACGTCCAATCTGAGGAAGGAATACGTGCAGAAGATCTTAGGGTCGCTAACTGATCAAGGTTGTTGAAAATTTTTATCTTCTTCTCGTTACTTCAGGTATAATTCTTGAACCCTAGTTTCCACCTTTGAAGGGTTAGATTATGTATTAAACTTGTTAATCTCCTATCGATCGATATGCACACTAATCTACGATTCTAGGGATCCCCAGTTCCATCAAACAGGATATAGTTGAGCCCAGGCTGAGCTGCCATATGGGCATTTGTTGGGATTGGTGTTGCTGAGTATCTGGACGGTTCTCACCTTTTGTTTGCATGACTTGGTTATCTTGACATGTGGCCCAAATTTAATTGGAGAGAATAGCTTCAGTCGCAACAGAAAGATTTTGTCTCAAGGAACGTTGCTACATTTGATGCATGGGACCAGAGACGCATGGAGCGCATGGAGTCTGGAATGCCTGGGGCCAGAGATGCATGGAGTGCATGGAGTCTTAAATACATGGGGACAAAGACGCATGGAACGCATGAAGTTTGGGACACATGGGACCAAAGATGCATGGAGCGCATGGAGTCTGGAACTCATAGGGCCAGAGACGCATGGAGCGCATGGAGTCTGGAATGCATGGGGATAAAGACGCATTGTAATCCCCCTCACCCAAAAATAGATATCTTGTGTGTATTTTGTATTCCTTGTATTTTTTTTAGATTATTTTTCAAATCAATTAAAATCCAATGATTTTATTAGGACACTTCACCGTGGTTTGGACATTAATGATATAGGATGGCCCAAAATCTGTATCATCCTTCATAGCAAGTAGCCTACACAGGAGATACTACCTCTAGAATCTTTTCGTGGCACAGAAATTCGATCCCTTGGTGTTAGTATGATATTAGTGTAACAACCATAGATTATGTCTTAAATACTTAGATAATTTATATATATAATTTAATTATGGTTATTTTTTAATTCCAACTTTTCTATAATTAGTAACTCATAATTCCCTATGCCAAATTAGACAAATTCTTTTTTTGTAAGATGTGCATATTATTTACTGTTATCCTATTTTTTTGAATATTTATTTAATTATTTACTAAGTTAATTGGATAATACAATTATTTGATTTATAAATAGATAAATATCTAATTATTAATTACAAAAATATTTTATAAATTATTTTGGGTGTAGTATTTTATTAAAAATTTATAAAGTAATTTTCTAGAATTTATTTTGTGTGCAATATTATTTTTGGATTTTTATAACCTCATCTATATGTGTAAATATATATGTTAATAAATATATAGTTATTATTAATAATAATAATAATAGTAATAGTAATAGTAATAGTAATAATAATAATAATAATAATAATAATAATAATAGTAATAGTAATAGTAATAGTAATAGTAATAGTAATAGTAATAAATAAAAATAAAAAAATAAAATAAAATAAAAATAAAAATAAAAATAAAAATAAAAATAAAAATAAAAATAAAAATAAAAATAAAAATAAAAATAAAAATAAAAATAAAAATAAGAAGAAGAAAAAGAAAAAGAAAAAGAAAAAGAAAAAGAAAAGATAATAAACAAATTCCTTAATAATAAACCTAAACCCTAACCTTTTCCCTAAACCTAAACTAACCTATTACTAATCCTCCCCTAACCCAACTCACCCAGAACACCCTCCCCCCCCCGGCGCGGCCCAGTAACCCCCCCCCTCTCTCTCTCTCTCTCTCTCTCTCTATATATATATATATATATATATATATATATATATATATATATATATATATATATATATATATATATATATATATATTACATAAACCCTAACCCTAATCCCCGACTCCTTCCCCGGCGGCCGTCGACACCCCCCCGACGCCGGCCCGCGCCGTCGCAGCAGCCGTCATCAGCCCCCACCGCGCGCGTGTACACCGCAGCAGCGCTGCCCCGAGTCCCTATCTTTGAGGTAATGTATCTCCTTCATCTCTCGTCCTTTTCTCTAGCGGTTTATCCGTGTACGTTCACTACATAACCCTCTAGGATTTTCATTCAAGCGGTATGAGTTTTCGTGTCCTGGATTGGTCGAAAATTGACCGAAAGTTGGCCAAAAAACTGACCAAAAATTATCCAGAATTTTAACCCGAACTCCCATGTTCATGCCCAATTTGCCACCAACCTGTTTAATATTTTCAAAATCTAATTGAAGGGTTTTATTCTCAATATAACCAAAAATATTTCTGT
The DNA here is from genome assembly GCA_036927795.1 of Iris macrosiphon. Classification (NCBI taxonomy): domain Eukaryota; kingdom Viridiplantae; phylum Streptophyta; class Magnoliopsida; order Asparagales; family Iridaceae; genus Iris; species Iris macrosiphon. The sequence continues at coordinate 166,273,179 of JAYESA010000003.1, forward strand.
CATTTTAGTTTTTATTAATTCGTTTTATGTGTTAAATTATCCATTCTCCAAAATGACAATAATTTGATATTTTAGAACTAAAATTTTGTGATACGGAGTGCACTCCGCCAAACGGGACCACCTCATTGTGTACTAATTGCATCGAAAGGCTCGTATGGTATATCCTGACGTGTGGACTTTTGCAGAAGTTGATTCGGACGTGTGTGCGCGTCGGAATCAACCCGTATCCGTAAAAAGTCCATGTATCGTAACTTTTGTAAAATACTACCCCATTTTGTGTACGCTCGTCGGAATATAACAAAACTTACGCCACTGGATTCATGGTAGCACTCTGGTCCTGTGACCCAAGTTTCACGCGATTCTGAGATAGTTGACCAAGTCGCCTATTCGTGGGCCCCACGGTTTGACTTGAAGGACGAATTGGTGATCGGCTCACCGAAATCCAAAATTGGACATACCGTTGAGTTCGTATCGTCGTTTAGAATTTGTTTGACCTATAATTTGTCCCATTTAGAGATCTTTACCTCTTGCACGCTTTTCGGTACAAAATGGCCCACATGTGGATAACTTTGACCCAAAATTACCGTTTTGCCCCTGTGTCCAAATTGGACGAAAGGGTAGAATTTTCTGACTATCTTACTTATTCTGGAAACGTTGATGATGTTTATTTCAGCATCCGGAGATGTTCATTCGGAGGCCATAGTTTCTGATTCTCTATAATTGACACCTAGACGCTTACACTACGCAGCTTTCTTGCCAGACAAGTATACCTTGCCATTGTACTATAATTTACATTCCATATGGTGCATGTATTTTATTTCTGTTATTTAGTTCATATATTTTAACTTCTATATAAACTGCGCGTCCGAGAATAACTTGGGTGCAACGACGGTGACGTCGTATTTTGTCTTTATTATATATTATGCATGTCGACCTAGTTTTGCGAGACCACCACATGACAATGAGGCATTCTTATGTTTCATTGGTCGTGACACAGTTGTTACACGAGCATGAGTCTCATGTAGGAGACGAACTTGCGTATTCGACTAATCACCGGTACGTATGGGATGTGTGACGGATGGGGATAACTGCTGATAGAATTTGCATAATTAGAAGCCTTGGCAGTTATTAGAGGTCTCATCGTGTCATGGATATGACATGCATAGAGCATGGGGTGGGGAGGACAATAAGTAAGGCATTTGGGCTCCTTTACACTTTTCTTGTGTAACCCGCACGCTCCGCCGGAGATGCGTGGTCAGATGACTCCTATATATTATCTACAAGCGGCCTCTGACGTTCAAAAGACGTCATGCTTTTTAGGCCCCTGATTCTCCAAGAGAATCATGCCAATCCCATTTTAGCCAGATAGCCCACGTGTTGGAAAGTTGTTCTCAAAGTGCATTCACATAGGTGGTTAGACGACCCTTTGGATGTTTATTTTCAGTATTTTATTGGCATGCTTCTATGTATCTTGTTATGTCCCTCTGAGGACCTGGTCCCTTTCCAAGTGTAGACGATCATGAATATTCACAGGAGCACGGATCAGGACTTGCTACTCCATTCTCTTTTGAGGAGGTCTTCTCTTCGAGCCTCACTGATCATTAGTTGATGTACTTATTTTGTTTCTCTTATATTCTAGTTTGGTAGTGAATTTGTCTCCACCCAACTACTTGTTCTTATCAAGCATTTTATACTTGATTCAGTTATATTGTTGAATGGCTATTTATTTCTTTATGATTATTTCTGTGCATGAGATTTAGTTATGCCCTGTGACTTATAACATAAATCTATACCACTTGTGAATTGTTATTCATAATACAGCGTATGTATGTGATATGGTTTCCATATATTGGAGTTGTCATATACATACAGCTGGCATGCTTACGTATTCCCAATCCTATGTATTTTGGGACTGGGGCGTGACATATTTTTGTGGTGGCCTATGCAGGTCAAGTTAGCCGTTTCGGTTACGTAATTGTACCGAGCGGGCTTGCACATAGTATTAGAGTTTTAGGTCCCATCCATATACTTGACTTTTTTCCTTGATTTCGTTCCAAATTCTTGAACTCACCTTCCTTCTAACCCGTTCTATTTAAATAATTACATCTTGCTTGATTCATGTACTTCCCTAATAGTTCCTTGAGTATAGCCTTCTGCTAGAATATAGGAATCCTTGTTGTTATGATGATAATTAGGGTAACATTTCTACTAAGAATACAACTAGAATATTGACACATCACTAAGTTTAGAATACCTAATGAACCCTAGCATTCCTTACATGTAGATTAATTGACCATTATCCCTTGATATATTTAGGAATGACTTGAGAGTAGTATAGACACTACTAGGGTTAGTTAAAAATTTGACCATATCGTTTGACCCTAGCATTGAGAAACCAATAGAATTCCAAGGTTGAATATTAGGACTAAACCTAACTTTCATAGTGAGATAGTATTAGAGAACTATAGATTTAGCTTCTTGTCTTGATATTAGCAGAACAGTACCTTAGGAAACCAAGAGGAATGAATAGAACATTTTCCTGGATCATACCTCGAACACAGAGATTAGCATACCACATTTTCTTAGAAAACCATCATATTATCAAAAGTCTCTCTATTTAATTTCATATATTGTTCCTTCGAAACCTTAACGCTCGCTATTTGTGCGACGACTAAAACTTTTCCTTCATCTTTTAATTCGTGCTACCTAACCATTTTGATTGTAGGCTAAGTGATTCCTTTTATGTTAGGATATATAGTTTGTTAGGATTATAGTTGTTAATCTTGAATTTTAAAATTATGTGCTCAGTAGTTAGAACTTGATAGTTTGAGTTGCTCATTTAGATTATAATTTTATGATTATCTTTTAGTTGCAAATCAAGTAATTTGTACCCATATCTCAATACATGTTATATTCTCTTTCACTTGAGGGCCAGTAACTTTCCGTTCTTAATATTAACGCTTTTGTTCTATAAGCATTATGATTAAGACTTAAGATGACCATTACCTATGGAGTTTTATAATGCAATAGGATACCCTAATAAGTACCAAGATCTTTTCCCTCGTATACCCTAACGAGAGTTTCTACTTTATCCCCACAAGGCAGTAACAATATTAGTTAAATTCTTGTCAGTTAGGTAGTATGCCTCATAACCAAGTAACATATTTTGACCCATTGATGAAGTGTAATTGAATGACACCAACAATATGATAGCATAAGACGATAATGTTTATCCAGACTGTAGAACTTAGAGGCCCATACCCCCATTTGGTCGATTAGAGACTTAGACAATGAGTTAGTATGGCAACTGTAGAGGCACAACACCGGATGAGTCTTATCTTCTTTGTGAACTTGAATTATTTTGTACCTTCTTTCATCATAATCCAGCGTACTTATATTTTCTGGACTACCTCGACTTATGCAGCTATTATAGCCTAGTTTTGCAAGCTCATTCTTTTATCGAGCTTAATCATGATATATATATATATATATATATATATTATTGGGTGCACACACTAATACATTGTCTAAAATAAGAATCAGTTCATTATGGTCTAGCTAACCTTAGTGCGCTTGGTTTTCTCTTCGCATAACTACTTTACGTGGATTGAGATATATAGTTGACTAGTAGACAAATATACTTTCCCTCTAGACAGGTCAGAGTATATCATATCAGGTACATAATTGTTCTGATATGAACATACGAATATGAATTTACCAAAATAGGATCTCATCCACAACTGCCTTGACAACTCCCTTTTGAATTCTTTAATCGCTTTGAACCCCGTACTTGTATTCTATCACCTCCTCCTTAAATTCTTTATTATTGTTCTCCGTCTTCCCTTATTTCGGAAAGACGAACGTTCGTGCTTGGTATAAGTTTGATACACAGAGAGTACTAGACATACCCCATAGGCAAATCACATTACTTGGTGACTATCTTTCGTAATTAAGGGCACATCACATGTGATATATTTGGTGTTAAATTTTTTGAGGATTGAATAACACGATTAAATAATTTGAGGAAGTTCTTCTTAAATGTATAGCCTTATGTGATAGATCGGTAAATTCCAAGTTGGGTAGAAGTCGCATTGTCAACTTGAGGTGAATTTTTTTAAGATTAGATTGAGAGATTTAAGTCATTTTAATTTTGAGAATTTTTTTAGAAGAATGATTAAGACTATGAGGATTTAATAAATTTTGATATCTCGATATTGCGGACCAAATATTTATACTTTGAGCACATGATTTAAATTTTAAATATTGGAGATTGAATCAACGATTTAAATTTTGAGAAAAAAAATATAGAACTCTAAACATGAATGTTCAATGCTCTCTAGCCGGTAGTAGGGAAAGCGGAAAGCAAAAATTCTTTCGTATATGATCATGGCCTTAGAAAAGAGAGCAAGCGGAAGAAGAATTGAATTGGCGATTCGAGTGTGTAACCCACACTTCGTTATATACCTCGTGATTTCGAGCGTCGTGCTCTGTTTAAGGAATTGCCAAACTTCGCGCTTCAATCGGTTAGCTCTTATTATTACTTGACAGAGAGAGCCAGTATTGGACCCATACAAATACGACATCCTTAGTACTAGTGCAACAAATATATTTAGCTTGGGCAAAACAACCGCCAGCAAATTTTCTCTTATTAAATGAAGCCGAAGATCAACTTCTCGGTATGAATATTAATACCTAATTGTTAGAAATACATTATCTTTCTCAGGAATTTTCTTGTATGGCCCCGCGGCGCCCGGAAGCGGTGTAGGAGTTATGCTTATATCGCCAGAGATCGAATTGGAAAATGGAAAGATTTGTACAAGTTGGTGGGACTGATGTCGGATGGTGAGTCGTCATTGGCCGTTTGAAGGGGTTTAGTTTATACGATTAATCGCCGGATTAATCGTATTCTGGGCCGGAGCAATGAACCTCTTTGAAGTGGCTCATTTCGTACTAGAGAAACCTACCAAAGACTTAACCTACCTATAAAATACCAAGCAAGAAGAATATTCGCCTTCCCGTCATGTTCACTGCTACTGACATTCGTCCGAGGCCAAAAAAAAGATCCAACAAAAAGTGAAGACTTAGCACCTTTCTTTCCCATGACGTCTAGGAACTGGCAAATCAAGAATTTTACTTCGAATTTCGGACCTCAACATCCTGCTGCTCGAGTGTTTCTGTCCAATAGCTACATAGACACAATACAATGTCTCACTCTCAGAGGTGCCCCTGGAGTTCATTTGCATGATCCTTCTTCTTTTCCTGGTCTTCTCGGCTGGAATCTACATATGTCAGCGGGGCTGAAAAGGAAAGCGAGCATGTCTCCCCTGCCCAGAGCGAGCCCCCCTTAGAGGCAAGTGAAGTTGGTGTTTGGTCCAGTCCTATAATGAGCGAAACCCTCATTTTGTGTTGTGGGTGTTCTTTAACCGCGTGCTCATGCGCACATGTTCTTTAACCGCGCGCGCGTAAGCGCCCGCACGTACTGTACATTGATGGATTGAACTCAAATTTTTATAGTTTGATGATTTAAATTAAAAGTTAAAATTTGATTGTTGAATTACCTATTTGAAATGTTGAGGATGGAAATTGAGTTTAAAATTTGAAGAGTAAAAAATTCTTAAGTTGAGATTAGAAATAAGATTTGATAGAATTGTTTATTATTCAAAGTCTAGAGGAGATTATGATAGTTGAAAATTGTGATATAAATTTTGATATGGGATGTCATATAGATTTGACTTAAAATTGGATGTTGATGATTTGAAAATCGAGAAGAGATTACAATAGGTTAAATTTTGATTTAAACAGTGGTTATTTTAATATTAAAGTGATTGCGATGGATTTAAATATATTTCATAATTTAAATTTTTGGAAGAGATCGTGATTAACTTGCCGTATATAAGAATGTGAAGGATTTAGCAAATCATGCTCTATTTTTAATTTTGAGGATAAAATTCTTTTAAGTTTGGTAGATTGTAATCCCCCTCACCCAAAATAGGTATCTTATGTGTATTTTGTATTCCTTGTATTTGTTTTAGATTATTTTTTAAATTAATTAAAATCCAATAATTTTATTAGGATACTTCACCGTGGTTTGGACATTAATGATATAGGATGACCCCAAAATCTGTATCTTCCTTCATAGGAAGTAGCCTACAAAGGAGACACTACCAGTAGGATCTTTTTGTGGCACAAAAATTTGATCCCTTGGTGTTAGTATGACATTAGTGTAAGAACCATAAATTATGTGTTAAATACTTAGATAATTAATATATATAATTTAATTATGGTTATTTTTTAATTCCAACTTTTCTATAATTAGTAATCCATAATTCCCCATGCCAAATTAGGCAAATTCATATTTTGTAAGATGTGCATATTATTTACAGTTATCCTTTTTTTTGAATATTTATTTAATTATTTACTAAGTTAATTGGATAATACAATTATTTTATTTATAACTAGATAAATATATAATTATTAATTAAAAAATATTTTGTAAATTATTTTGGGTGTATTATTTTATTAAAACTTTATAAATTAATTTTCTAGAATTTATTTTGTGTGTAATATTATTTTTGGATTTTTACAACCTCATCTATATGTTTAAATATATATTTTAATAAATATATAGTTAATAATAATAATAATAATAATAATAATAATAATAATAATAATAATAATAATAATAATAATAATAATAATAATAATAATAATAATAATAATAATAATAATAATAATAATAATAATAATAATAGTAATAGTAATAGTAATAGTAATAGTAATAATAATAATAATAATAAATAAAAAGAAAAAGATAAGGTAAGATAAGAAACACATTCCTTAATAATAAACCTAAACCCTAACCTTTTCCCTAAACCTAAACTAACCTATTACTAATCCTCCCCTAACCCATCTCACCTAGAACCCCCACACACACCCCGCGCGACCCAGTAACCCTCCCCCCTCTCTCTCTCTCTCTCTCTCTCTCTCTATATATATATATATATATATATATATATATATATATATATATATATATATATATATATATATATATATATATATATATATTACATCAAACTAAACCCTAAGCCCCGACTCCTTCCCCGGTGGCCGTCGACACCCTCCTTGACGCCGGTCCCGTGCCGCCGCAGCTGCCGCAGCAGCCGTCGTCCGCCCTCGCCGCGCGCGTGTACACCGTAGCAGCGCTGTCCCGAGTCTCCATCTTTCAGGTAATGTATCTCCTTCATCTCTCGTCCTTTTCTCGAGCGGTTTGTCCATGTACGTTTACAACCTAATCCTCTAGGATTTTCATTCAAGCGGGATAATTTTACGTGTCCTGGATTGGTCGAAAAATTGATCGAAAGTTTGCCGAAAAACTGACCAAAAACAGTCCAAAATTTTAACTCGAACTCCCATGTTCATGTCCAATTTGCCACCAACCCGTTTAATATTTTCAAAATCTAATTAAAGGGTTTTCTTCTCAATATAACCGAGAATATTTTTTTTTAGTTTTTATTAATTCGTTTCATGTGTTAAATTATTCGGCCTCCAAAACGACTAAAAACTTGATATTTTAGAACTGAAATTTTGTGATACAAAGTGCGTCCCGCCAAACAGGACCGTCTCATCGCATACCAATTGCACCGAAAGGAGTGTACGGTATATCCTGACGTATGAACTTTCGCGAAAGTTGATTCGGACGTGTGTGCGCGTCGGAATCAACCCGTATCCGTAAAAATTCTCTGTATCACAACTTTTGCAAAATACTACCCCATTTTGTGTACGCTCGTCGGAATGCGACAAAACTTGCTCCATTAGATTTTTGGTATCACGTTGGTCCTGTGACCCAAGTTTTACTCGATTCTGAGATAGTTGACCAAGTTGCATATTCGCGGGCCCCACTATTTGACTTGAAAGGCGAATTGGTGATCGGCTCACCGGAATCCAAAATTGAACATACCGTTAAGTTTGTATCGACGTTTAGAATTTGTTTGACCTATAATTTGTCCAATTTGGAGACCTTTACCTCTGGCACGCTTTTTGGGGCAAAGTAGCCCACAAGTGGACCCGCTTTGACTCAAAATTATCGTTTTGTCCCTATGTCCAAATTGGACAAAAGGGTAGGCTTTTCTGACTATTTCGCTTATTCTGGGAACGTTGGTGATATTTATTTCAGCATCCGAAGACGTTCATTCAGAGGTCATAGTTTCTGATCCTCTATACTTGACACCTAGATGCTTACACTACGCAGCTTTCTTGCTAGACAAGTATACCATGCCATTATACTGTGATTACATTACATATGGTGCATGAATTTTATTTTCGTTATTTAGTTCATATATTTTAACCACTATATAAACTGCGCGTCCAAAAATAACTTGGGTGCAACGACTGTGACGTCGTATTTTGTCTTTTTATATATTATGCATATCGACCTAGTTTTACCAGACCACCACATGATCATGAGGCATTCTTATGTTTCATTGGTCGTGACACAGTTATTACACGAGTATGAGTCTCATATAGGACACGAACTTACGTATTCGGCTGATCACCGGTACGTATGGGACGTGCCATGGATAGGGATAACTGCTGATAGAATTTGCATAATTATAAGCCTTGGCAGTTATTAGAGGTCTCATCGTGTCGTAGATATGACATACATAGAGCATGGGGTGGGGAGGACAACAAGTAAGGCGTTTGGGCTCCTTTGCACTTTCCTTGTGCAACCCGCACGCTCCGCCGGAGATGCATGGTCAGATGACCCCTATATATTATCTACAGGCGACCTATGACGTTCAAAAGATGTCGTGCTTTTTAGGCCCCTGATTCTCCGAGAGAATCATGCCAATCTCATTTTATCCAGATAGCCCACGTGTTGGAAAGTTGTTCTCAAAGTGCATTCGCATAGGTGGTTAGACGACCCTTTGGATATTTATCTTCAGTATTTTATTGGCATGCTTCTATGTATCTTGTTACGTCCCTCTGAGGACCTGGTCCCTTTTCAGGTGTGGACGATCATGACTATTCATAGGAGCACGGATTAAGACTTGCTACTCCATTCTCTTTTTAGAAGGTCTTCTCTTCGAGCCTCTCTGATCATTACTTGATGTACTTATTTTGTTTCTCTTATATTCTAGTTTGGTAGTGAATTTGTCTCCACCCAACTACATGTTCTTATCAACCATTTTATACTTTATTCAGTTATATAGTTGACTGGCTATTTATTTCTTTATGATTATTTCTATGGGTGAGATTTAGTTATGTCATGTGACTTATAACATAAATCTATACCACTTGTGAATTGTTATTCATAATACAGTGTACGCATGTGTTATGGTTTCCATATATTGGAGTTGCCATATACATACGGCTGGCATACTTATGTATTCCTAGTCCTACTTATTTTGGGACTGGGGCGTGACACGCATGGACTCTGGGATGCATGTAGCCTCATACATGTGGAGTTGTACGCCTGTCAGAAGTCATTATTAGTCTGATGAGAGCTTCTTATCGTTTAGCGTGCTCGCCTTTTTTTAAGCGTCCAAAAAATCTTTTTTGTCTGGATTCTATGTCAGACATAATCTTTGTGTCAGGATGACCTTATGCATCCAATTTTAGGGCGCATGGGGGATACTTTTTCATGGATGCATGGTCATCCTACGGTTTGATTTCTTATGATTCATCTTTGTGCCGCATATTTATTTGAGCACATGGAAGCTAGATTTTCCATGCTTCCATACCCCTTCAAAGTTTTCAAACTTATAAGTTTGAAATACTTTGAATAAGAAGCATGGATGAGATAATTTTGGGCAGCATGGATGGCGGGCCACATGGACGAGTCTTTGCCAAGCTGTCCAATCTCCATTTAATGCAGGATTAGGATCGATCTTTGAGTAGATTTTTTTGGGGATTTTGAGCCAACAACCATTTTCGAGGAGGTAAATATGGATCACGCAAATTAAGACATCAGGTTTATCCTCATAACTGTCTGGTTAATCGCCTCGATCTTCTCATGCACCTCAAGAGCCTATAAATAGGCGGGCTAGGGAGGAGAGACAATTCTTGTCTCTCGGCTTCTCCCCCTTTTACGAAAGAAAATATTGAGGGCTACTGTCTATCTCACCGAAGGGTTCGTCCAGAGTGGTGTCGATCCGTGGCCCCCTGATGTTGGCCTTCTCTCTGGAGGTAAGTGTGTATTATGGTTGCAGACATACATACACACACAGAGACACAAGTATACGACCTCGCAGCATAGATAAGAAATCATCTAGAACACGTGCAAGCCCCCCTATAAAGTTCTATCGCATGGATGAGCAATCGTCTGTAATATGCGCGCAGGGCCTATCTGTGGCTTGGCCGCCAGGAGAGGGACTCGGTCCCCTTTATGGCATGCGCGCAGAGCCTGTCCGTGTTTTGGCCGTATGGATGAGGCCTTCTTGCTCATGCGTGCAAATGTGGCCTAAAAATGGCATGCAGCTGATGTACACTTGTGCAATCTTTGTTAGAGACTGATGCGTGTTTTCTTCATACAGTTTCTACCATTTTTTGTGGTGCCCAAGATGGAGCAATAAAGGATATCATAGAACCCGTCATTCGAAGAGAATGTCAACCTTATGCGGCGGTTCCTCGTCAAGAAATGATCTAGAAGACGATGTTGGTTCGCCAAAAACTAATTCAGGAGATGAGAATGAACATCATACGTCATGTGCGGAGCTGTCTCTGTTTATGCAGCATTCTAGCTGCGTTTCTCCCCTTTATGCAGCTTATTATCGGCCGAGAGCATGCAGTGTCGATTACAGGATTTGGATTAGTTGTCATTCCTATCTTCGATCTTTCCTCATAGTTGAAGAGCGTATGATCCCTCTCCTCCCATGCTATCCATTAGTATGGAGTCTTTTTCATATACTGAGGTTTACACTGTGGAGGGATGATCCAAATAGCATTGAGCTCTACTGTTAGCTCTACTTTTGTCCATAGCAACAACAGCATGGAGGGATGTCTCTAATGAAAAAGGTTCGCATCAGCGAGACTTCATGGAAACCTTTAAAATGGTTTTTTATCATATGTACTTATGACCTTGGATACTAATGAAAAACTCTTGAATATAATAGATTTCCATCATATGTACTCATGATCTTGAATATTAATCAATAAAATCTCTCCTTTTTCATAATTTCTTTTTTGTATATATCGTGTTGCATGTTGTGGACTTTAGATATTGTACTAGAGATAATATGGATATAGCACAACACTGTAGTCTGTCACGAACATCCTACTTGGGGATCTTTGGTGGACCCATTATCTATGGCGTACTTAAGTACAGATAAAAGAGTTAAAATGACAACCACTATCAGAGGTAATATGGACGTGATAGCGAAATGCGCTCTTTTGGGGAAAATAATAATTTTATGTAGCTTTATTACCCATGGCTTACCGAAGACTGGGTACGGATAATAAGTTGAAATAATTGATACTATCAGGGGTCTTAGAACGACGTGATAGCAGACAGTTTGGACGAATGTTTGCTCAAAGTAAAAAGGATATGGCAAACTCTACTGGGGAGGATGTGAGGACGATAGCTAAGAGGTAACATGGAAGCGAGCTAATCGATAGTCATACCGAGAGGTTGGGAAAGTTCCTAGTATTTTTATGGCAAGAAAAGAAAATAAGCTAGAGGTAATATGGACATGGTTGTTTTCTTTGGATGGAGAACATGGGCAGCTCATAGTTCAGAGGTAATATGGACGTGAACTGTTTGCTTCCATTGAGTATATCCCACTGGGGGATCTCTAGTAGACCTATTACTTCTCTTGTATAAGAGTATAAGTAATAAGTTCGAAACGGGACCCTATCAGAGGTGATATAAATGTGATAGGTTTTATGGCCCATTACTTCTTGCATACTTGGTGTGCAAGTAATAGTTCCGAGACAAACCCTGCCAGAGGTGATATGGACGTGGCAGATTTTGTGGACTTAACACCGCTGGTGTACTTAGAGTTAAGTACGCGTGATAAGTTTATATGACGGCCGATGTCAGAGGTAATATGGACGTAATAATCGATAGTTATACAGAGAGGTTTGCTCAGAGATAATATGGATATGGCAAACCCAACTAGGATAATTGGTTAGGACAATAGTTCAGAGGTAGTGTAGACATGAACTAAAGCCCAAAGGAGCTGATTATGGGTGGTCTACCCGAAAGTGTGGATAGACCTGAGAATTGCTCCACTGGGGAGCTTTTGAGGATCCACTGTCTGTTGCGTATTCAGGATTCCTGAATACATAAAATGGATTTCATCCAAGAAGTGCATATTATGCTTACACTTGCTGGGGATGAACCAGGGGAAGAACAAGTCTATCTTAGACATAGTATTTTTTGAGAAACTAGTCGTTGATGGACATCATAAGCAAGTCACTATTGGGTTTTATGAGCCGATAGGTGCCGTTGGAGAATACGGACTCCACGATGAACGGACCCTCCCATTTAGGTTAAAAAAATTTGACCGTCTTGTGGGTCATGACCATCGATCTTCTTACTGTCAAGACGTGGTCACCTACTAGGTAAGTCCTCTTCTTGACCCATTTGTTGAAGGATCCTGATAGGCGTGCTTGATACAGCTCGATGCGTTGTTTAGCCAAGAGACATTTCTCATCAAGTGCTGCTAACTCTTATAGCCGTCGACGATGATTGTCGTCAACGGTCAATTGGTTGGAGAGGGACACTCGGAGTGATGAAATTTGGATCTCAAGTGGGAGGACCGCTTCGCTTCCGTAAACCAAGGAGAATGGCGTCCTACCAGTCGCCGTCTGGACCTTTGTTCGATAAGCCCAGAGATATTCACCCAACTTTTTATTCTAGTTGTGCTTATTGTATGACACGAACTTCTTAAGCAGCTTTATGATGGTCTTGTTGAATGTTTTTGCCAGACCATTTGTTGTTGGATTGTAGGAAGTCGAGGCCACGTTTCAGATTCAGTTTTTGTCACAAAAACGGTAAAAAGCATGACTTGTAAACTATGGACCATTGTTGTAGATGATCCTCCGTGTCAAGCCGAAGCGGTATATGATGTGATGCTTGACAAAGCTGATCACATTTAGGGTCTTGACTTCAACGAGTGGAACATATGTCCAAGATGAACCGATGTCCCTAAGATGAACTGATGTCACATTTGGAGAAGTAATCGGTGATATCCAAGCAAAACCGATGTCCCTAAGAAGAATATGGACTAATTGGCCATATAATATCCATTCTCCATGCTTCAAAAGGCCAAGATTCTACCGTTGGATATAGAAATTTTGAGGGCTGGTGGATAAAGTATGCGTGGATTTGGCACGCTTGGCACTTTCTTGCATAGTTAACGACCTCCGCTACCATTGTCGGCCAATAGTAATCCATTCTCTGGAGACGGTCATATAGCTTGGGTCCGGGCTAATGGGCACCGCAAACCCCGTCGTGAGCCTCACAGAGAGTCTGCTTTGCTTCTGTATTTGATAGACATCATAGCAGAAGACCATCGTAGAAACGACGATACAATATTTTAGTAGCCGTATCGTAATAGAACCGGAGGGAACATCTTCTATGGAAGTAGCTTCCTTTGGGTTCTTGAAAAAAATTTCATAGACTACGTAGTCGATGAATGGGAGTCTCCAGCCTTGGGATTCGGTGCTCGTCTCTACTGAATAGCTCAGGCACAGACAGAGGTTGTTCTTCGGACAGACCAACGCTTGAACGACCACTGTGATCAGCTGATAGATTTTGACTGGAATTGTCAGGGAGGCGGCGAGGACTGCCAGGGCGTCAGCCTCAATATTTTTTAGTCGAGGGATGTGCTGTATGAAGAATCCCTCGAAGATGGAGATTATTCCAAGCACGGTTTGGTGGTAGGGAATTAAGTCTTTATTTCAGACTTTGTACTCGTCTCAGACTTGATTGATTATCAATTTAGAGTTGCCTTAGGCCTCTAAGTAGTCAACTCCCACTTGTTTAGTGAGATAGAGCCTAAAGACGAGAGCATTGTACTATACCACATTATTGAAGTATGGCTCTGTGAGAGAGTAAGCGCGATTGATGACCAGATTGTGTGGAGAAATCAGTACTATCCTGACGCCAGCGACAATATCGTCTTTGGGCCCTGTTCTTGAGGCACTATCAAAAAACATTCACCAAGCAGCTTATGCGCTTGTGGTCATGTTTGAGTCCGCTACTTCATCTAGGATTTCCTCATAGAACTTCGAGATTTCCAGTACAGGGTGGGCTGCAAGAAAATCTGCTAAAGCTTGTCCTTTGACCGCCTTTTGTGGGACAAATACCATGTCATATTATGACAGCAGTATTGTCCATGTAGCTAGACGAGAGTTGAGCACTCCGAGTTTAGTCATAAGGACCCTGAGAGGATTGACTCGCAAGATCACAAGGATGGTTTGTCCTGCCATATAATACCGGGTCTTCTAAATGGCGAAGACTAGAGCGAGGCACTCTTTCTCGATAGGGTTGTACCTGTGCTCTGCGTCAGCCATCATTCTACAGAGATATTAGATGCCTTGTTCGTGACCTGTATTGGGCAATATTGGAGAGAGAACTTTTCCAGGGCCAGAGATGGTTGTGGATGCAGCGGAGAAGGTCAAGATGATTAAAGATAGGCTTCGGGTGGCGCAGGACAGACAACGACATTGGGCCGATAGCCACCGGAGACCTTTGGAGTTTGAGGTATAATTTTAGATTTTGTGTTGTGCTTGAATATGGTTGTTTGTTAAGAGTATGTTTTAAGGCTTTGTTTTGTCCTAGCTTGGAGATCTGGTGTTTTTGAGGATTTCTCCGACACGAGGCACGATTTGCTTTGGTGGAAGCGGAAAGCTTAGTACATGGTACATCGGACCCTTCGGTATTCTTGAGATGGTCGGTGCAATGGCCTACCGACTAGACTTGCCGCTTGCATTAGAGGGCGTTCATAACGTGTTTCACGTGTCACAGCTGAGACGGTATGTGGCGGATCCTAGTCACGTATTGGATCACTCAGAGATCGATGTGGGCTTGACTCTCAGTTATCCAGAGCAGCCAGTTGAGATTCTGGATTGGAGAAAGAATATGTTGGGGAACCAGACCATTCCTTTGGTGCGTATCGCATGGAGGCATCACTCTCCGGGTGAGTCTACCTGGGAGAGAAAGAAAGAAATGCGCGAGCGGTACCCTTATCTGTTTGAGCCTTGAGGTATTATTCCTACTTGTTCTTTTTGTTGTTCTAGTGATAGTTTCGTCTTTTAATTTTGAGGACAAAATTATTTTTAAGGAGGGTAGACTTATCACTACCACATTTTCAGACTAGGAATATTTTGGTCTTTTTATAATTATTTATTAATGTGCATATTATATATTTAATTATTGTATTATTTAATTATTGCTAGTAGGTCACATTATTTATTGGACTTGTGTTAGTGGACCCAAGTAGACTTGTCATGAACCATGGACCAACAATTAAGTTAGATCCATTTAGGCCCAATAATTAGTCACCCTTTGGATTAGTTAGTATTTTAACTAAACATCCATTAGGAGTAGAATCTTCTTTCTTAATTATAAACCATCATGACAAGCCTATGGGGGTAATTTTGTCATTACACAATTACTTGGAGGCCAAGTAGTGGCCGGTCCCTAAGTTTCTGTTCTTATTTTATCTTGCCTATGTTAATTGTGAATGAGCTAGTTTAGTTTAGATGGATTTGACCTAGACAGCGTACTACCGCCGACTCTGCGGCGTAGGCTGGACGTACCCACGTACTCGTGCCCGAATTTCCGGGTGCGGGTCGTGACAACACGGGAGCTACGCATGTCATATTTTGCCACAAGCCCTAGGATGGGTAGTTAGCACTTTATTTTGCCTTTAATTATGATATTTAACTTGTTCATAGCCTTTGTGGTGAGTCGGATGATGTTTTGGTAGAGTATCAAGAGTGTATCACAATGGTATCATAGAGCTAGTGTGATACTTGGGTGATGCACTCCTTGTGTTTGTTGATTGCCATATTGAATGTATTTTATGTACTATATATATTATGGGTGTTATTGGTATATTAGTTGTATTGTATAACTATGTATATAAATAGTTGGGGTATGGCATTACTAAGTATGTATATCTACCTATAATTGTGAGGGTGCATAATGTATCATTAGTATTGTGTATCCTTGCTAGAGATTAGGGGTATGTCTGTTAATAGATAGATTTCAGTTTACTTATATATATATATATATATATATATATATATATATATATATATATATATATATATATATATACTAGATGTATGTTTCTTGTATTTGTGTGTTGTGTGAGAGGTAGAGGGAGAGGGGTTACTGTCAGACTTCTGGAGTAACAGCAGTAGCAGCATGCTTTTAGCTGTTGTTGTTGTTGCATTTTTTAGTAGGGGGAGGGTTCTAGGTCTGTTCAGACCTTAGCATCAGGCTTAATGTTGCACCATTATTTCTTAGCTTGGCAGCAGTATACATCATATTAGGGGTTTCAAGTATTGTGCACATCAACTGATGAGTGTTTATACTGTAGTGGTAATGTTAAGGTCAAGATAGGGGTCAGGCTAGGCAACAAATATTGTTGTTGATCATATCAAAATAGCCTAGTAGCAGTGTTTATGTATTATTGTTGTTGTTGAGTGATAGTTAGGCAGTCGGGTTGCCATATTGGGTCATGGTATGGAGTGACAGTAGGGTATTGACTTAGTGTGTGTCTTGTATGGAGAGATTAGAGTATCAGGGCAGTTGGGGTTGGAGTCTTGTGATTGAAGGTGAGATATGAGAAGAGATGATTGTGCAAGTGTGTGTGTGTTAGAGGTATAGTTGTTTGGTGTGTACCATGAGGAAGTCAGTTCTTGTGCTTAGTAGGAAAATTAAGTATCAGAGAGAGGGTTTAACACTCGTGTAGATAGGTGCTTGAGTTGGTAGTTAAGTGATAGGTGCAAGGGTAGTGAAATGTTGTGTTTAGTTGTGAGTGAGGGTCTGCACTTATGTTGATTCGTGTGGGAGTAGGTGTTAGTTACTTGGGTAGGTGAACCCCTTAGAATTAGTATCAGAATTAGTCAAGTTGGGAATGGGAATAATTGTAATAGGATACCAGGTTTAAGATTAGCTCATGAGTTGACTGACACCAAGGTAATGTTAAGCTATTACTAAGAATGGGCATTGGATACCAAGGGGGTAGGTTGCTATTCATACTAAGGATTGGCTCAAGGCCAAGATAATCATTACTAAGGTAATATTAAATAATAGATAACTAGTGTGTGTGTGTGTGTGTGTGTGTGTGTGTGTGTGTGTGTGTGTGTGTATATATATATATATATATATATATATATATATATATATATATATATATATATATATATATATAAGTTAATACTTAGTAAGTATGATACCTTAGTATCCTATAATAGCTAATATGACTTGTATCATTAAGATATCAACCTAATAACTTAGATATAGGTTAATACAACCTAGAAATGACTAGCTTGACCAAGTTTGACAAATTTGACCTAGAGTTGACCTAGTTTGACTATTTTGACTTAGAAATGACTTTAAGACCTAGACTAGTTTAACTTGTTATGTAAACCCCCTCGACCAATTTAGGATTATTTTTTTAATTAAATCGAGAGACTAGGATTAAATTGGATACAATTAGATTTAATGTACAACAATTATACCGTTGCTTCGATGTTTGGAGCGCTATACTAGTAGGTATCCTCAAACTAATTAAATACTCATCTCCTAGACATGCCAGACTACCCATATGACCCTTGTGTAACTTTTAGATACTCAATATTGTGCTTCATTTGAGCTGCGAAATATTCGTTACAAACGTTTATGTAATATTTCAATAAAATCCATTTTTTTCTTAATTGTCCATTCCTACGTGAATTTGAGGCTCAACCACAACCCAATTCCTTATAACCCAATTTAAGGTATTAGCCTACACCAAGCCTGCTACGCCCATGACTCTTGTGTTCCATTCGAACCTAGTTCCCTGTGTCTTCAATTCATTAAGGAGCGCCGCACACATTTTTTTAGTTAAATTAATTTAAGGCCAATTTTACCTCAAACAAACCTAACCAAGCCCACATGCACTCTTCCACGTGGACCAGCCCCACCCCAACAAGGCCGGACAGGCCCAAGTCCCGAGGGCAACCCACAAATCCCCATATATAAATACACATTTTCTTCCATGGAAACCCTAGATCACCCATCACCATCACCTACTCATACCCTAGCCGACTAATCAAACCGAGCCCTCTCCTCTTCCGACTTCACAAACACCCCGCCACCACCTCAAGTCGCCACTCCCACTGCCCGACTGCTGCCTGCACCATATCTGACCCCCGGACCTTCCCTCAGGCCGCCTGCAACCACCACCATCGACCTCCCATCAAAACCCGACCCCCATCCAAACCCGACTGCCCCGGCCCCCGGCCACCCTCTCCAGCACCCCGACCACCACTGCCAGGCGGAGCACCACCTTCCCCGTGACCTGACAGCCGCCCCCGCGCTGCCCTCAACCCAGCAACCGCCGCTGACCAGAGCTGCTTCTGCGGCTACTGCAGTCGATGTTACTGCCGCTGCCGCTGCTGCTCACCGTCGTCGTCGTCGAAGCTCCACTCACAGGAGGATGACCAACCAGCAGGCAGACCCCCCCTCGTTCTGTCGATCAGGTACTCGTCCACCAGCCCTTCCTTTCTTGTATCCTATCGTCATACTATCGTGTCGTCGTATCATCGAGTTTGTGTCGCATGTCGTACATGGACACAAACAAGTTATGGGGAACCCTATATGTGGGTATGTATGATAATTAGAGTTAATAAGTAATTAATGGATGATAATTATTCCCAATAATAAGAATTGTATAAAGAACTTGCATTCCACCTAAAAACGTAGACATGGGCCCAATAAACTTAACATGAGAATTAATGACGTGTAATTCAACAGGTCGTAATGTAGTTTCGTAAAACTAATAACGTAGTAAGTATTGCCTCAAGGCACACGTTAACCGAGGATAGAACATGTGTACACCCTAGCTACGTGCACACGTGAGGCTGTGTTCGATCAGCCATGAACTTGCGACAGTGCCTAAGAGCAACGTCATAGTTAATTATGTATTGTTTGGTGTCTGATGACAGTATTTGTTATATTATATTGTATGTTTAGGGTCATTGGATCAGCCAGGAGATACCGCAGGAGCAGGCTATTGGCATTCACAGCTTGAGGACCTAGGCAAGATACCTTGCCATATTTACTGTCTAATTTAAATATTGCATATATTGTATGATATTTTCTTGCTTATTTCATCTGACTGTGTGCGTCCGAGATTGACTCGGGTGCAATCGACGGTTGCGTCGATAGTTAGTGTACTTGACCTAGTCATTAGCAGACTTACCTCATTGGAGGATACTATGATATCGTCCGAGACCTGACACTTTTACATGTTTCACAGTAAAAAATTCATACTTGGGATGTGGGTTCGCGTACTCGACTAGCTATCAGTGCGTATGACATGCATCACGGATAGTACGTAATTTAGGATTAGTATTAGTAGAGACTTGGCATATAGATGCGTGGTATGTACGTCGAGTATTTGACTTGTGTATTTATATTGGGTGGGGAGGACAACTAGTAGACGTTTGGGGTACACACATTGGAGCCGTGATTTCGGAGGAGCCACGGATCCAATGACTTCCTTACACTGATGCCACGTTCTTCGGAGCGATATGGACGATATACTATACTGATGCCACGTTCTTCGGAGCGTTATGGACGATATACTGTACTGATGCCACTC
The DNA here is from genome assembly GCA_036927795.1 of Iris macrosiphon. Lineage (NCBI taxonomy): Eukaryota > Viridiplantae > Streptophyta > Magnoliopsida > Asparagales > Iridaceae > Iris > Iris macrosiphon. Next base: position 166,293,008 of record JAYESA010000003.1, read on the forward strand.
TCTTCGGAGTGTGGACATTATGCCTACACCTATCCATACGTACCAGCGTTGTCCTCATTTTACATTCACTTAGATTGGTTAGCACACCCCTTATTATATTTTTTTTCAGTATTTATATATGGCATATTTCTATGTATCTTGTTACGTCCCTTTGAGGACCTGGTACCTTTCCAGATTTGGACAAGGCATATTATCCCACAGTGTACGACCAAGGACAGAAGATGAGGTACGCTACAGCTGAGGAGCTAGAGGTGCTACCGTCAGAGTTTTCGTGATCACTTGGTAGGCCTTCTGCCTAGGATTGGGAGCATCATTATCTAGTCAGCTGATGTCCTAGTCATTACTCTTTTATCTATCATTTCAGTACTTTATTTCGTCATAGTAGTGGGTTTGTCCCTACCAGACATTCTTGGTTGTACTTTGATCATTTGAGATTGATCATTTGAGATTGGCGTTTATCTTCCAGCATTCATTATTAGTACATTCTTGCTGTTTATATTGTGGATGAGATTAGATTACTTGTTATGATTTATATGGGACATGTTAGTATGTAGGACAGCGTAGCACTCTTTGTTAGGATCCATTAAATTGGGATATCCTCGGAGATATGACAACTGGCTATTGCCACGTGGCCTGGTCCCGCGTACTTTGGGACTGGGGCATGACATATTATCATTTCAAAATATTGTGTTGATATGATGTTTCATATTTAGGTCCTCGAGGCACTGTAACGAATACCGTTGATACTTTACCCCGGACTCTAGACGTGTACATTCTCTGATATTTTTTCGTTTATGATATCTTCTATGTTTCTTGTATATAGTTCAGATATCCTTGATTTCTTGACACATTGGTTACACGGATTGGTATTTCCGGATTATGTCATGAGATGTTATTCCTTGTATATCTTGGTATATCTTATACAAGCCTTATTCTTCTTGTACTTGTATGGATACTGATTCTCGTGGAGACTAGCTACCTTATCGAAGAATCCCGTATTGTAGCATGCCATGGTTAGATCCACTATACCAGTCGGGGGCAAAAAGTGTTAGTGTAGATATGTGATCATAACCTCCTTGCATAATTTCTTGTTCCTTGAATAGTGTTAATCATACACCGCACGTATGATTAACTAGGCCATAATCCTTGAATCAAGTTCCTAAACCGATCACATATTGAAGCACTACTCACTCACTTAGCAAGTTGTATTTCTTGACTCTTGCATATGATACTCATTACTCTTGTATTTATTTACAGAATATTATATCTTGTATATTTCTTGTCTTTGTTCTATTTATCTTGTACTTCTCTCTATTTACAGTTATATAGTCTTTATAATTTATTGGAACAGCTAGTTGTTAGAGGTGTGCTTTGCTCCATCCTGAATAGATATATTTTTTAGATAATGACGAGGATTGATATCCTACCCAGTATGGACCTCAGGATGTGGTAGGAGTATAGTTGGTGACATTGGTTCAGGAGGGACTAGTGCCAGTCAAGAGAGATGACACACTAGCTGTAGCTCAGTAGATTAGCTAGTTCATATTGTATTGGTCTGTCTCCAGTTTGGAGATTATTTATGAGATATATTTTTGAGACTCGTATTGATGATGATAGTTCATAGGCTTTTATGAGAAGTATTGACTCTTATTTTTTTCCCTTTATATCGTATTCGCGTGTTATTCTTCCTTATAGATTCTATGATTGTGTATTCATATTCTTTGAGATACAATTATATGTTGATGATCATTATTGATAGATAGTTTAGTATACCAATACAGTGTTCTACCGCCAATGCTGTGGCGTAGGCTGGACGTACCCACGGTCCATGTCCGATTATTCGGAGATGGGTCATGACAAGTCACCTGTGTATGCAGGTGCCAGCCTAGACCTTGCTCAATGGGATATAATGTGTTGAAATGTGCGACATTCGAGTAGTTCAAAGATATCCCTTTATTGATCAAATAAGAGATCTCGTCCTCAGTAATTACATCGTCGAGAGAAGGGACGTTAGCATGAGCGGCTACGTACTCCTCTAGTTCATCCTTTCCGAGCTTTACCCCAGTGCGAGCGACGTCTTCGGAGGTTTCCTGCACAGATTCACTACTAAAGGTTCGAAAGTCGTAGCAGGTGTCAGATCTTTCTTCAGCGATTGAATCCGTCTAAGAAGGCGAACGACCAGAGGTTCGAGTGCTTTCTTATGCAGCTTCACCATGAGGGAAGGGGCTGTGTCGAGAGTGTGTGCTTTGAGATAGATTCTTAAGGGCTCATCCGATGATGTCCAGTCTCTGCCTCATCGTAGTCATCATTTCTACATTCATCTTGGTGGACTTGCTTGTAGAGGATCGAGTCAGAGTAATAGGCCTCAACCCCTTTGAATGGATCTACGTCGGTAAATTCTGTCTTGATGATGCCATGATCGTCCACGTACTTCAAGTACTGGTGCAAGTTGATGACACGATCATATACTGATGTATCCATGGACGTTCCAACAGGACATTGTAGGATACATCTACGTCTATGACGTAGGAAGTGATCTCTGTTTTTAAGTCACCGATCTGATATTTCAAGAGAATCTTTCCCAGAGGGTAGCTCCTCCCAACGTTGAAGCCACTGATGGCAGTATCGTTTGCTACCAGGCGATGCATCGGGACGCCCAAGGTCTGAAGTAGACTCCGTGGGATGATACTGATTGACGAGCCGGGGTCGATGTGCATCTGGTCCACCTTGATGGCGTTGATGTACCCTATGTAATATAGAGGATGATCGTAGACCTGCATGGGCCACCACAAAAACCATGTCACGCCCCAGTCCCAAAAATGCCGAGGGACTGAGCACGTGCACAATGGCCAGCAGCACGCACCGATGGACAACCCAATTTAATGGATCCATCAGGGCATGCTTAAGCTGTTGTCTAGCAGTATTAAGTACAAGTCTCAGGTATATCTATTCTCATCCACAGATTAACACAGATTATTTGCCAGAAATAATGCAAGGGAAATAAATATGCAATAACAAATAAGGTTGTCCCGGGAAAACAAATCCGAGAATTATTCTGTTACAATTAAGGAAAAATAGACAGGAATAGAAATGCTGAAAATGGAAATACTGTGTAGTTGAAGCCGGTGCTCAGGAGAAATCTTCGGCCACTACTTCGTCCTCTGTTCCTTGTTTTGCTCCAAGGAGTGCTCCAGTACCGTACACCTCTGGGTAGTTCTCTTCAGATGTACCTGGGGACATAATCCGGATCCAGGTCCTCAGGGGACATAACAAGGTACAGATAAAACAAGCCAAAATATAAGCAGTGCAGCAAATTAAATAAAACAGCAGGGTAAACTATGTAACCAGCTAAGTGATATGCAATATGAGAGCAGCACTAGAACTCAGGCTGAAGCCACTACAAGCTCTGTGTCGGGGAGCCGGTAGCGGCAATAACTATGAACTACACTATGTTATATACTATGTTTATATATAATATCAGCCTGTAGTCTGTGTGTCTCTCCCCACCCAATGTAATCCCACGTCTCATGTCCACGATGCCTCATGTCCATGTCACGCACGATTATAACTAATGCAGCAAGTCTGATAGCTATGAACCAAATGTCTAAGAATGTAAAGTCTATGTCATAAAACATGCATCCTATACAGAATCACCTTGAATGTCTCAGGAAGACTCTGTCTCATGAAATAGTGCCAAGTGTCCTGGGTTCTGGTGTACTTGATAGGACAAGTACGAGAATTATCGGGTCTCGATATCCATGTCTATGTGACGTTACACATCTCCGCGTACGGAGTTGGCACCCGACTATGATCGGACACTGAGCACGTCACTCGTTTCCTAGGTTAAGCAGTTAAAACATGTTTATATTTAATTCCACAAGAAATCCATTAAAACACTATGTTAAGAATTACTGAGATTTGACAATCTTTACTTGTCCATTATTGCATAATTAAATTCAGAAAATAATTAGCAAGCTGCAGGGTTTGGCAAGGTACACTTGCCTGTGGTTCCGGCTATGTTTACGGCTCTGACTTCGGCGGGAATTGCAGGCGGTACTCCGGTTGCTGAAACAAACATCACCATCAGATCCAAAAAATATCAATCAGCTAGAAACGCCTGTCCTTGGGTCCAATTTGGAGACAAGGACAGAAACGGCAGTTTTGGGCCAAAACGGGGTCCACCGGTAGGCCCGCTTTGCACCGAAAAATGCGTCAGGGTCAACGGTCTCCAAATTCACCAAAATCAGTGTCAACAGGTCAGAAACGCTGATACGAACCCAACGGAACTTTCAGAAATGAATTCCGATGAGCCGATCACAAAATCGCCCGTCGAACGGGGCCTGTGGGGCCCACGACACGCGATTTCGTCAACGTTCTCAGAATCGAACCAAACTTGACCCACAGGACCAGCGTATCGCTACGAGTCCGATGGCGCAAGTTTCGTCTTGATCCGACGTGTGTACACAAAGTTAGAGCGCGCTCCAGAAAGTACGGATACGGGGCGATGTTCGCGGATACGCGTTGATTCCGGTGTGCACGCACACCCGAATCAGCTTCCGCGAAATCCCACACGTCCGTATCGACGAGGCGCTCGTGTCTGTGAAGACCGCGCGCGACCAAGTCGTCCCGTTTGGCGGGACGTATTCAGTTCCGGGGTGAATCGGGGTCTGGGTTTTTCCTGTATTTGGATCGCGGTGTGCGATCACCACAGGACGCGATGCCCCGAACGGTTTGTCCGGACACCGAGAGGGTCATACAGGCTTCGCAACGCAATTTGCGGAATCGAAAACGGAGCTACGAGCAAAAAGTTACACGCACCTGAAGGGGACCCAAAAATCAGGGTCAGACCGTGTCCGACACGTGTCCGACACGTGTCGGATTCGAAATTGAATTTAGGGTTAGGGTTAGGGTTCCGGTGCTCTGCGGCGGGGCTCCGGCGGCTGGGGCGGTCGGGTCTTCGCCGGACGCGGCTCGCGGAGGCGGCGGCGACCGAGGGGCGGCGGCGTCGAGCTCGGGCGGCTGCCGGAGCTGCTGTGCGGTGCGGGGCTGCTCGCTGCGGCTGCTGTCTGCGGCTGGGTGCGGCGGAGGGGCGTGGAGGCGACGGCGGAGGGGCGTGGAGGCGACGGCGGCGGAGGGTGGCGGTTACGGCGGTGCTGAGGGTGGAGGCGAGGCCAGGGGGGTTTATAGGGTGGCCGCGGCGGTTGGGGGGGCCGAGATGGACGGAGGACGGGGCGAGGTGGCCGGGGTCGTGGGCGACGCGTGGCGGGCGGAGCGGCGCTGGCGGAGGCGTGGCCGCGGGCGGGGCGGCGGAGGAAGCGGGCCGCCGCGGGTCGTGGGGGAGAGAGTGGAGACGCGGGTTCGGGTCGGCGGGTCGGGCGGCGGATCTGATCCGACCCGACCCGCTGGGCAGGGTTCGGGTTGGGCTGGGCCGGGCCGGCCCAACTGGCTGGGCTGGGTATTTTTTTAAAAAAAATAATAATAATTATTATAATAATAAATAATTAACAGTAATTAATTAATAATTAAATAATTAATTAAATAAATACTGTTTAGGCATTTAAAAATAGGTCCGGGGTCCGGTAAATTCCAGAAAAATTGCCCTAAGTCCAGTTTTTCATTTTACATCCAAAAATATTATTTTCATAATATTTTAATATTGTTTAATATCAAATAAAAATCATTTAAAAATTAAAACCCTGTTTTTAAATTACAGAAAAATCCCAGAAAATTCCAGAAAATTGTGAAAAATCCAGTTTTTAAAATTTTGAAAATTCAGGGGGTTTACAATCTACCCCCCTTAAGAGGATTGCGTCCTCGCAATCAAAGAATAACCGGTCAGCAGAGATGACACGGTCGCAGGTATCGTTTGAAAGCACATCACAAGGGACTTCAGGGAAATACCGTTGCCCTAAAAATTGAAAGTTTACACTTTCCAGGAAAATCTAGTTAAAACTATAACTTTTATGAAAACCAGGTTGTTATTAACAAGTTGTAAATTACTAGGTTGGGGCTGAGGTCACGAACCAACGGGCACGAACTACACAAGACTAAAACGGATAACTATAAATCACTTACTCGCATCGGCTTCCTGCACGGCTATCGCGTAGGCTTGTCCTCGACCTTGTGGTGGATTCCTCTGCTGCTGTTGGGCTTGCTGGAAGAGTGTCGCCTGAGGTGCCAGAGGTGGCCTCGGTGCTGGCAAAGCTGGTTGGTTTGCCCTTGGTGCTCCATCTCGATGCTGGGGACAGTCCTTGGCTATGTGTTGATTGGTGCCGCAAATCAGGCACAATCCCAACTTGCGTCTGCAGTCCCTCTCGACATGACCTAGCTTGCCGCAGTAGTGACAGGTAGGAAGGGTCTGCGAAGCTGCCCTGGGTGGCGGGTTCGTGTGAGATCTTTTTGCAGATTCTCCCGGTGATGATCTGTCTGGTGCTGTGGTGATTGGCCGCTTGAGGCGAAACTCTCTCCTGGTGACGCGTTCCATGCGTCGGGCTGCAGCGAGAACGTCCGAGTATGATATTGGTGCGACGGACCCAATTAGTTTCTGCAGCTCAATGTTCAGTCCGTCGAAGAATTTCTCGGCCTTCTCTTCCTCTGTCGGGATCAGGGTTGGGGCGAAGCGGCCCAGACGAATGAATTCTGCGTTGTACTCTTCCACCGTCATAGAGTCCTGGGTGAGGTGATTGAATTTGTCCCACAGTTCTGATCGACCGATAGCCGAAATGTACATCTCTTGGAAGAGTCTGGAGAACTCTTCCCAAGTGACTCGGTCTGGTCCGAGTCGTGCCTCCTCAGACAACCACCAGTGGTGCGCGTTGCCTGTCAACTGCATTCGGACGGCAGTCATCCAGCGTTCCCGGGGGAGCTCGGCTGCTTCAAGTTGATGCCGTATGTTGGTGAGCCACTCGTGAACTTCTGTGGGCTCCTCTTTTCCAGAAAAGGTGCGGGGCTTCAGTTGGCGGAAGTCGGTGATAGAGCCTGTAGATGGCCGTCGAGCTGGTAGGTTGGCCTGCCCCAGTGCAGTTACGATGCTGTCCCTCAAGAAATTAGCTTCGCGACGCTGAGCCTCATGTTGGACTTGTTGCTGTGCTTGCATCATCGCGTAGATCAGTTGGAATATCTGCTGCCCGTCAATCGGCTGTCCTGGTGGGAGTACGGGCGTTGGTGGAACGAACTGCGGCGGAGGTGGAATATCATCGCGTCGGAATCGGGAGTTAGGTTGACCTACCTGCTGGCTCTGTTGAGTTGGGGGAACTTCTCCGACTGGTGTCACTTCGTCGTCATAGGTGACACCTGTAGCTGGTGGTGTTCCGACGGGAGTCTCGTTGCATTCTTGGGGGTCCATTTCCTGTATCCAAAATAACCAATAAGAGGCGCACAGGAATCAAGGCAAGATGCAAGTTCAAAGTTAGTTCGAATACGATACAGATATCAAAAACGATTCAAGCAAGTGGATGAGATTCTAAAACTTATCTTATCTTATTGCAGGCCTGTTCGGTTCCTAAGTTGAAACCGAACAATTTAGTCGTAGACCTGCATGGGCCAACACAAAAACCATGTCACGCCCCAGTCCCAAAAATGCCGAGGGACTGAGCACGTGCACAATGGCCAGCAGCACGCACCGATGGACAACCCAATTTAATGGATCCATCAGGGCATGCTTAAGCTGTTGTCTAGCAGTATTAAGTACAAGTCTCAGGTATATCTATTCTCATCCACAGATTAACACAGATTATTTGCCAGAAATAATGCAAGGGAAATAAATATGCAATAACAAATAAGGTTGTCCCGGGAAAACAAATCCGAGAATTATTCTGTTACAATTAAGGAAAAATAGACAGGAATAGAAATGCTGAAAATGGAAATACTGTGTAGTTGAAGCCGGTGCTCAGGAGAAATCTTCGGCCACTACTTCGTCCTCTGTTCCTTGTTCTGCTCCAAGGAGTGCTCCAGTACCGTACACCTCTGGGTAGTTCTCTTCAGATGTACCTGGGGACATAATCCGGATCCAGGTCCTCAGGGGACATAACAAGGTACAGATAAAACAAGCCAAAATATAAGCAGTGCAGCAAATTAAATGAAACAGCAGGGTAAACTATGTAACCAGCTAAGTGATATGCAATATGAGAGCAGCACTAGAACTCAGGCTGAAGCCACTACAAGCTCTGTGTCGGGGAGCCGGTAGCGGCAATAACTATGAACTACACTATGTTATATACTATGTTTATATATAATATCAGCCTGTAGTCTGTGTGTCTCTCCCCACCCAATGTAATCCCACGTCTCATGTCCACGATGCCTCATGTCCATGTCACGCACGATTATAACTAATGCAGCAAGTCTGATAGCTATGAACCAAATGTCTAAGAATGTAAAGTCTATGTCATAAAACATGCATCCTATACAGAATCACCTTGAATGTCTCAGGAAGACTCTGTCTCATGAAATAGTGCCAAGTGTCCTGGGTTCTGGTGTACTTGATAGGACAAGTACGAGAATTATCGGGTCTCGATATCCATGTCTATGTGACGTTACACATCTTCGCGTACGGAGTTGGCATCCGACTATGATCGGACACTAAGCACGTCACTCGTTTTCTAGGTTAAGCAGTTAAAACATGTTTATATTTAATTCCACAAGAAATCCATTAAAACACTATGTCAAGAATTACTGAGATTTGGCAATCTTTACTTGTCCATTATTGCATAATTAAATCCAGAAAATAATTAGCAAGCTGCAGGGTTTGGCAAGGTACACTTGCCTGTGGTTCCGGCTATGTTTACGGCTCTGACTTCGGCGGGAATTGCAGGCGATACTCCGGTTGGTGAAACAAATATCACCATCAGATCCAGAAAATATCAATCAACTAGAAACGCCTGTCCTTGGGTCCAATTTGGAGACAAGGGCAGAAACGGCAGTTTCGGGCCAAAACGGGGTCCACCGGTGGGCCCGCTTTGCACCGAAAAATGTGTCAGGGTAAACGGTCTCCAAATTCACCAAACTCAGTGTCAACAGGTCATAAACGCTGATACGAACCCAACAGAACTTTCAGAAATAAATTTCGATGAGCCGATCACAAAATCGCCCGTCGAACGGGGCCTGTGGGGCCCACGACACGCGATTTCGTCAACGTTCTCAGAATCGAACCAAACTTGACCCACAGGACCAGCGTATCGCTACGAGTCCGATGGCGCAAGTTTCGTCTTGATCCGACGTGTGTACACAAAGTTAGAGCGCGCTCCAGAAAGTACGGATACGGGGCGATATCCGCGGATACGCGTTGATTCCGGTGTGCACGCACACCCGTATCAGCTTCCGCGAAATCCCACACGTCCGTATCGATGAGGCGCTCGTGTCTGTGAAGACCGCGCGCGACCAAGTCGTCCCGTTTGGCGGGACGTACTCAGTTCCGGGGTGAATCGGGGTCTGAGTTTTTCCTGTTTTTGGATCGCGGTGTGCGATCACCACAGGACGCGATGCCCCGAACGGTTTGTCCGGACACCGAGAGGGTCATACAGGCTTCGCAACGCAATTTGCGGAATCGAAAACGGAGCTACGAGCAAAAAGTTACACGCACCTGAAGGGGACCCAAAAATCAGGGTCAGACCGTGTCCGACACGTGTCCGACACGTGTCAGATTCGAAATTGAATTTAGGGTTAGGGTTAGGGTTCCGGTGCTCTGCGGCGGGGCTCCGGCGGCTGGGGCGGTCGGGTCTTCGCCGGACGCGGCTCGCGGAGGCGGCGGCGACCGAGGGGCGGCGGCGTCGAGCTCGGGCGGCTGCCGGAGCTGCTGTGCGGTGCGGGGCTGCTCGCTGCGGCTGCTGTCTGCGGCTGGGTGCGGCGGAGGGGCTTGGAGGCGACGGCGGAGGGGCGTGGAGGCGACGGCGGCGGAGGGTGGCGGTTACGGCGGTGCTGAGGGTGGAGGCGAGGCCAGGGGGGGTTTATAGGGTGGCCGCGGCGGTTGGGGGGGCCGAGATGGGCGGAGGACGGGGCGAGGTGGCCGGGGTCGTGGGCGACGCGTGGCGGGCGGAGCGGCGCTGGCGGAGGCGTGGCCGCGGGCGGGGCGGCGGAGGAAAACTAATCTACTGAATTTAGAGAGGGATAGTTGAGGATCATACCAGCAAAGACGGGGTCAGGTTTGATCGAGCGAGGTGACGGGAAACAGCGTGAGAACAGGGGTAAGTTGCTGACTTTTCCGTCGCGGCGCGGGGTGTTGACGCAGTGTGCGGGCGGCGGCGGGCGGCGCTGGACTCCGGCGGTGGTGGCTCTGGGTCAGCGGCGTGGCGCGGCGCTCAGGTGGAAGAGTAGGGTTAGGGTTAGGGTTTAGAGCTATTGTAAGCCCTTGATTTTTCAAAAAAAAATATTAAAACTAGTATTTTTCACAATTTTCTGGAATTTTTTGTGAATTTTTTGTAATTAAAATCAAGGTTTTAATTATTAAATAATTTTTAGTTGTTACTAAACAATATTAAAATATTATAGAAATAATATTTTTGGGTGTAAAATAAAAAACTGGACTTAGGGCAATTTTTCTGGGATTTATCGGACCCCGGACCTATTTTTAAACACCTAAAAAATATTTTTTTATTTAATTAATTATTTAATTAATTATTATTTATTATTATTATTAATATTTAAACCCCAGCCCGCGGCCCGTTGGGCCGGCCCGGCCCAGCCCCAAGCGACCCAGCCCAGCCCAGCCCTACCGGGTCGGGTCGGGTCTGCCCGAACCCGACCCGCACCCAAACCCGGCTCCCCCTCTCTCTCCCTGAGCCCGCTTCCCTCGCCGCCCCGCCAGCCACGCCGCCCGCTCCGGCCAGCCACGACCCCCCTCTCCCCGCCAGACTCGGCCAGCCCCTCCGCCATTCCCGGCCGGCCACCGCTCCCATCCCCCTATAAATCCCCTAGGTCTCAGCCTCCTCCGGCCAGACCTCCCTCCACCCTCGCCGCCTCCCACCAGCTCCGCCGACGTACCGCCCTAGCCGCGCCGCCACGCTGCAGCGCCGTCGCCGGATGCCTCCCCCTTCTTCTCTTCTTCTCCGGCGAGGCCTCGACGTCGACAACAGCACAGCCGCATCTCCTCGAGCCGCCGTCGACGCCGCCATGGGCCGCTCCTGCGCCGCCGCCTCCGCCCGAGCGCCGCGCCGCCCTCCGCCGCAGTACCCCCGGCTTTTCTCCCCCTCCCTGAGCCACCGCAGAGCCACCGGAGCTCAGCCGAATCCCCAAACCCTAACCCTAGATTCCTTGTGTCCGACACGAGTCGGACACGTGTCGGACACGGTTCGACCCCGTTTTTCGGGTTCCCTTCAGGTACTTGTAAGATTTTGCTCGTAGCTCCGTTTTTGATTCTGAAAATTGCGTTGCGAAGCCTGTATGACCCTCTCGGTGTCCGGACAAACCGATCGGGGCATCGCATCCTGTGGCGATCGCACACCGCGATCCAAAAACAGGAAAAAATCAGACCCTGTTTTACCCCGGAACTGAGTACGCCCCGCCAAAAGGGACGACTTGGTCGCGCACGGTCTTCACAGATACGTGCGCGTCATCGATACGGACGTACAAAATTTCGCAGAAGCTGATTCGGGTGTGCGTGCACACCGGAATCAACGCGTATCCGCGGACATCGCCCCGTATCTGACTTTTCTGCAATTCACCCTAACTTCGTGCACACACGTCGGATCGAGACAAAACTTGCGCCATCGGACTTGTAGCAAAACGCTGGTCCTGTGGGTCAAGTTTGGTTCGATTCTGAGAACGTTGACGAAATTGCACGTCGTGGGCCCCACAGGCCCCGCTCGATGGGCAATTTTGTGTTCGGCTCATCGGAATCCAATTCTGAAAGTTCCGTTGGGTTCGTATCATCGTTCCTGACCAGTTGACACTAAGTTTGGTGAATTTGGAGACCTTTGACCCTGACGCATTTTTCGGTGCAAAGCGGGACCACCGGTGGACCCCGTTTTGACCCAAAACTGCCATTTTTGCCCTTGTCTCCAAATTGGATCCAAGGACAAGCATTTCTAGCTATTTGACATCTTCTGAGCGTGATGGTAATGTCTATTTCAGCTTTTGGACTCATTTCTGGAAAATTTCCCCGAGTACAATTCATTGGATCCAAACAACAGGCAAGTACCTGCACTTCAAGTTTAAATCTTTATATTATGATAATTAATTTCCTGCTCTACTAGTACCCTTGTAGTATTAGAACACTGGATTTTATGTCTCGAATACTGGCTTTTCATGTCTTATTTTCGTGTCGGGTGGGAGAATACTAGAAGGCATGTAGTTTACCTTCCCCCCTACCGTGTTTAATAGCTGTTGGTGCGCGACTGTACCCTCAGCCGGATCTCGATTATTCATGTTTAATAGCCGTCTATGACGGCCGAATTAGCCTTATAAACCCCTACATGCCAACTATGTATTCTAAAATAAACACAAGTTCACACAGATAGCTTCTGGTATTGTTATAGTTCTTGCTGACTATTGTAGTTTCATTTCCTGTCTCATTTATTCCTGTTTTCTCATATTCCTGTTTATAGCATTAACTCTGAGATATTGATATTTCTTTTATGCAAATTTTCTCAATATGATACTCAAGTTAATTGTCATAAATATTTAGTTTAATCTTGTTGTGCATTGTGTACTTTGCTCCTTTCCTGACTGGATCTGTTGATTTAGGCGATGATGAGGACCTTGCCCCTACATATTAGGGTCCCTATGAGGGAACAGATGACACATATGAGGAGCCAGATCCCACCCAAGAGACCCCTGCTGCAGAGTAGTTAGCAGTAGCTATTTTATTTTATGCTCTTTTATCTTAGTAATCGGGTTTGTCCCCGATTTCAATTCTAAATTCTGTATTAAACATTGATCTGTTGTCACATTTATTTCATTTGAAATCTTAAGCATCTATTTCCCCTTTATTATCTTGCCTATGTTATTTGTGAATGAGCTAGATTAGTTAACTGTGGATTTGACCTAGACAGCGTACTACCGCCGACTCTGCGGCGTAGACTGGACGTACCCACGTACTCATGCCCGAATATCCGGGTGCGGGTCGTGACACATTTTTGTGGTGGCCCATGCAGGTTAATGACTAAATTGTTCGGTTTCAACTCAGGGACCGAACAGGCCTGCAATAAAGCTAGGATAAGTTTATAGGATCTCATCCACTTACTTGAATCATTTTTGATATCTGTATCGTATTCGAACTAATATGAACTTGTATCTTGCCTTGATTCCTGTGCGCCTCTTATTGGTTATTTTGGATACAGGAAAATGGACCCACAAGCCAGCAACGAGACTCATGCAGAAATACCACAAACCGTTGTGGTTACCCAAGAAGACGATGTGATACCAGTCGGTGAAGGCCAATCATCACAAGGCAGTCAAGCAAGTCAGCCTGCCTCAATAATCCATCAAGATGGCGTTCCACCCTCGACGCAGCCTATTCCACCGATGCCTTCCTTCCCACTGGGACCGCCTATGGACGAACAGCAGATGTTCCGCATGTTCTACATAATGATGCAAGCCTATCAGAAGGTTCAACAAGAAACTCAGCAAAACCAAGCGGAGAACTTCATCGACAGAATTAGCTCGGAGTCACGGAAGCTAAGCAGTTCAAATGCAATTACCTTCGACGAGGACGTTCTTACTGCAGCGCGACCTGTGGAGTGCACCACAAGGATCGAGTCCAGCCGGAAGCGGCCGTATGCGTCAGCACCAGACCAAGCACAACAGGAAAAAGCTGCAAAGCAACCACAGATGAATCCAACTCAAGGACAGAACCAACAAGCTCCCACTTGTGGCTATTGTCGAAAACAAGGTCACATTTGGCAGGATTGTAGAAAGAGGCTAGGTGCCTGTCTATATTGTGGATCAGCAGCACATCAAATGAAGGACTGTCCTGCTGCTCAAAGACGCACAACTGCACAAAAAGTTCCAGTTCAGGCCAGGCCCCAGCAGCGCAGCAGAGGGCACCACCTCAAGAACACGGACAAGCTTACGCGATGACCGTGGAGAACGTGCAGACTCTTAGAGTAACTAATGCGCGTAAGTGATTCGTAGATACCATTTTCTAGTATTGTTTTAGCTTGTGCCTACTGGTTCGTGACCTCAGCCCAACCTAGTAACTTTAAACTTGCTAATAACCTGGTATGCTTTTATATTTAATAACTGTAGATATTGTAGAGTCTTCTGTTATTTTGCTTATTGTGTGAACTTTAATGATTTGTACCTCCTTTCATCATCATCTAGCGCACTTAATTTTGCCGTACTTGATTTATGCTGCTATTCTATAAGCCTAGTTTTGCATGCTTACTCTTTATCGAGCTTGTTCATGACAAGTGTATTATTGGGGAGGCCACAATGATACATTTCAGAATCAGTGTATTACGGTCTGATCAACCATAGTGCGCCTGATTCGCCCTTCGAATTAATACTTTACGTGGATTGAGATATAGTTGACTAGTATACTTGCCCCCTAGATATTTCCGAGCATATCGTATCGATTACATAACTGTATTAATACGAGCATGTGAATAGGAATTACCGAGATAGGATTCAATCCACAATCGCTTGACAATTCCCACCTGAATACTTTAAAACGCCTTGACCCCGATATTTCTTTTCTATCACCCCACCCTTGAACTCTTTATTATTGATCTTCGTCTTCCCTTATTTCGGAAAGACGAAATCTCGTGCCTGGTATAAGTTAGTACATATATAGTACTAGATATGCCACATAGGCCGATCACATACTTGAGGATTAAACTTTCGTAATTGAGGACATATCATATGTGATATGATCGGCGTTGAAGTTCGAGGATTGAATGACATAGGTAAACATATTAAGAAATATTTTCTTAAGGTATATAGTCTTTTGTGATGAATGGGTAAACTCTAAGTTGGGTAGCAATGCATTTGTCAACTCGAGAGGAATGTCCTTTGGATTGTGACCGAGTAAGGTTAGATTGGAAGAAGCAAGCCATTCTAATTTAGAAAATTTAAAGGAGTGACTAAGATGATTAGTGAATTGATATCGAGGACCCAATAGTTATATCTTAGGTTTATGATTTTGAATAATGAAGGTAAAATCATCAATTTGAATTTAGAAGATAAAATTATAGAATTTCAGACTTGAACATGGGTGGACTACATTTAATTATTTTTCAATTTGATGATTTGAATTACAAATTAAAATTTGATGGTTGGACTAACTAGTTGGATTATTGAGGAGATGAATGAAATTTAAAAAGTTGAAGCATACAGGTGAATGGGAATACTAATGGACTCGAATTACTTCCAGAAGAAATTACGATCGTGAGGTAAATTCATAAGCACGTGCAAATCTGGAAGATGTTATATGGACTTAATTTAAATTTTACCTGTGGATAATTTGAGGAAGTAAGAAGTAATAACCATAGGTTAAAATTTTGATTGGAACAAGTAGTCACCTTAATCATGAAGTGATTGCAGTGGACATGATTAGGATTTAAATTTTCGTAAGGAGATTGCGATTGATGTACGTGAAGGATTAATAGAGTATGGCTTAATTTTAAATTTTGAGGACAAAATTTTCATAAGTTGGGTAGATTGTAAGCCCTTGATTTTTCAAAAAAATATTAAAACTAGAATTTTTTACAATTTTCTGGAATTTTCTGTGAATTTTCTGTGAATTTTCTGTAATTAAAATCAAGGTTTTAATTATTAAATAATTTTTAGTTGTTAGTAAACAATATTAAAATATTATAGAAATAATATTTTTGGGTGTAAAATAAAAAACTGGACTTAGGGCAATTTTTCTGGGATTTATCGGACCCCGGACCTATTTTTAAACACCTAAAAAGTATTTTTTTATTTAATTAATTATTTAATTAATTATTATTATTTATTATTATTATTATTATTATTATTATTATTATTATTATTATTATTATTATTATTATTATTATAGTTATTTAAACTCCAGCCCGCGGCCCGTTGGGCCGGCCCGGCCCAGCCCCAAGCGACCCAGCCCAGCCCTACCGGGTCGGGTCGGGTCTGCCCGAACCCGACCCGCACCCAAACCCGGCTCCCCCTCTCTCTCCCTGAGCCCGCTTCCCGCGCCGCCCCGTCCGCCGCGCCGCCCGCTCCGGCCAGCCACGACCCCCCTCTCCCCGCCAGACTCGGCCAGCCCCTCCGCCATTCCCAGCCGGCCACCGCTCCCATCCCCCTATAAATCCCCTAGGTCTCAGCCTCCTCCGGCCAGACCTCCCTCCACCCTCGCCGCCTCCCACCAGCTCCGCCGCCGTACCGCCCCAGCCGCGCCGCCTCGCTGCAGTGCCGTCGCCGGACGCCTCCCCCTTCTTCTCTTCTTCTCCGGCGAGGCCTCGACGTCGACAGCAGCACAGCCGCATCTCCTCGAGCCGCCGTTGACGCCGCCCTGGGCCGCCCCCGCGCCGCAGCCTCCGCCCGAGCGCCGCGCCGCCCTCCGCCGCAGCACCCCCGGCCGGCCTACCCCGCCCTGAGCTGCCGCAGAGCCACCGGAGCTCAGCCGAATCCCCAAACCCTAACCCTAGATTCCCTGTGTCCGACACGAGTCGGACACGTGTCGGACACGGTTCGACCCCAGTTTTTGGGTTCCCTTCAGGTACTTGTAACTTTTTGCTCGTAGCTCCGTTTTTTATTCCGCAAATTATGTTGCGAAGTCTGTATGACCCTCTCGGTGCCCGGATAAACCGCTCGGGGCATCGCGTCCTGTGGCGATCGCACACCGCGATCCAAAACAGGAAAAAACCAGACCATGTTTTACCCCGGAACTGAGTACGCTCCGCCAAATGGGACGACTTGGTCGCGCACGGTCTTCACAGATATGTGCGCGTCGTCGATACGGACGTGCAGGATTTCGCAGAAGCTGATTCGGGTGTGCGTGCACACCGGAATCAACGCGTATCCGTGGACATCGCCCCGTATCCGACTTTTCTGCAATTCACCCTAACTTCGTGCACACACGTCGGATCAAGATGAAACTTGCACCATTGGACTCATAGCGAAACGCTGGTCCTGTGGGTCAAGTTTGGTTCGATTCTGAGAACGTTGACAAAATCGCGTGTCGTGGGCCCCACAGGCCCCGCTCGACGGGCGATTTTGTGTTCGGCTCATCGGAATCCAATTCTGGAAGTTCCGTTGGGTTCGTATCATCGTTCCTGACCTGTTGACACTAAGTTTGGTGAATTTGGAGACCTTTGACCCTGACGCATTTTTCGGTGCAAAGCGGGCCCACCAGTGGACCCCGTTTTGACCCGAAACTGCCGTTTTTGCCCTTGTCTCCAAATTGGATCCAAGGACAGGCGTTTCTAGCTATTTGACATCTTCTGAGCATGATGGTAATGTCTATTTCAGGTTTTGGACTCATTTCTGGAAAATTTCCCCGAGTACAATTTATTGGATCCAAACAACAGGCAAGTACCTGCACTTCAAGTTTAAATCTTTATATTATGATAATTAATTCCCTGCTCTACTAGTACCCTTGATGATTACACGTAGTATTAGAACACTGGATTTCATGTCTCGAATACTGGTTTTTTATGTCTTGTTTTCGTGTCGGGTGGGAGAATACTAGAAGGCATGTAGTTTACCTTCCCCCCCTACCGTGTTTAATAGCTGTTGGTGCGCGACTGTACCCTCAGCCGGATCTCGATTATTCATATTTAATAGTCGTCTATGATGGCCGGATTAGCCTTATAAACCCCTACATGCCAACTATGTATTCTAAAATAAACACAAGTTCACACAGATAGCTTCTGGTCTTGTTATAGTTCTTGCTGACTGTTGTAGTTTCATTTCCTGTCTCATTTATTCCTGTTTTCTCATATTCCTGTTTATAGCATTAACTCTGAGATATTGATATTTCTTTTATGCAAATTTTCTCAATATGATACTCAAGTTAATTGTCATAAATATTTAGTTTAATCTTGTTGTGCATTGTGTACTTTGCTCCTTTTTTGACTGGATCTGTTGATTTAGGCGATGATGAGGACCTTGCCCCTACATATTATGGTCCCTATGAGGGAACAGATGACACATATGAGGAGCCAGATCCCACCCAGGAGACCCCTGCTGCAGAGTAGTTAGCAGTAGCTATTTTATTTCATGCTCTTTTATCTTAGTAATCGGGTTTGTCCTCGATTTTAATTCTGAATTCTGTATTAAACATTGATCTGTTGTCACATTTATTTCATTTGAAATATTAAGCATCTATTTTCCCTTTATTATCTTGCCTATGTTATTTGTGAATGAGCTAGATTAGTTAACTGTGGATTTGACCTAGACAGCGTACTACCGCCGACTCTGCGGCGTAGGCTGGACGTACCCACGTACTCGTGTCCGAATATCCAGGTGCGGGTCGAAACAGCTATTATTATGATATATATATATATATATATATATATATATATATATATATATATATATATATATAATATAAGAGGATGAGAGAGCGAGAGAGGGGGCGATCACGGGCTCGCGCGGACCGCGGAACTGTGCACAGCGCGGGGGGGGGGGGGAGGGTAGTACTATTTAGGTTTTTTCTTTTTTTTTTCTTTCTCTTTCTCTTTTTCTTTTCCATTCTTTTCCTTTTCTTTTTCTTTTCTATTTTCTCTATTACTAAAATTATTAGTATTTCTAATAATAATAATAATATCATTATTATTATTATTATTATTAATATATACATTACGATTATTATTATTATTATACTTATTATTATTAGGACTATATATTATTATTATTATACTTATTATTACACTATTTTTAATATTTACCTATATAATTAAGGTATATAAAAATACGTTAGCACCCAATTAAATTCTACAAAATTCTATCACCCCTCTAAAATTATTCCAAAAATAAAATAATATGTTTTTGTACCATAATTTCTAAATAAATAGTTATCTAGATTATTAACCCACTACGTATATATTATCTAAATAACTACGACATATTATAAATAAGTAAATAACTAATTAATTAAATAAATAAAATATTTAAAAATATGGGGTTTTATATTCTATCCAACTTACAAAAATTTTGTCCTCGAAATTGACACTAACCCATATTCATAATAATCACTATAGCTATTACACTACATTGGTATCTAGCAGTGCTTCCTAAAAGTCATGGTCTGCCACTATAACACTTCTCGTTTATGGTCCATACACTATTCTATCGTCCTCTAACTCGTCTACACTACCCAACTTACAAGAATTCTACTAGTAGTCACAGTCCTTTGAAGCTATTGTCTAGGATGTAAGGCAAATTTTATTCATTGGGTCGAGAATCTTGGGATACCTGTCTGGAATCTCATAACTATGACTTTTCCCCGTAACCATAAAGTATCATAGTCTAATACTGCCATGCCACCTGGCCAGTATGGCTGTAAGTAATTCGACTACTCTACCATAATCGTCTGGCTGCAACTGTCGCTATCTCGCCAGCGATTTGTCATAGTCATCAGTTCGTAACAAGTGCCTTCAACTCTTTCCTAGGCATAGTCTAAGTTTTAGGAAAACACTTAAGGTCTTGGCTAACTTTATAAACTATAGGAGTATGATCTATTTTAAACAATCTAACAAATTTCTATTAGGCTAAATGATGCTGCTTAAGGGTTAAATTACTAAAAGAATATATATTGCTATAGTGCATATACATAAGGGTTATTATTAAGAACTCATCTTTTAGTTATTAATCATTACTAACACATTTATGTTTTAACTAACAAAATAAGGGTGAGATTGATATAAATCAAATAATTCATAATGGCACAAAAAGATACGACTATGATAGGAAGAGTTAAGCACGAGATAAGGAATGGACATAGAAGAGAAGATGAGCCACCCAAGAGGGCGAGATGATGATAGGAAGAGAATACTACTACTGCTACTCGCGTCATCCATTAGCATCGCGTATATGCCATCTGGGTAGAATATACATATATCCTCATAACTACTAAGCTACCATATATATAATTCTACATCTATTTGTGCATCTAAGATCTTGTGTCACAATAGGGTTATGAGTATGCAAAGACAATTATAACTAAAAGGTCGTACATGTATCTACGGCTTCCTGTGTCTGCTCTCCCATATTTGTCATAATTAGTGCTTGGCCTTGTCCTTGGTTGTTCACCTGGGGTCTAGCCTCCTCCATTTGTGCAGACTGTAGAAGCAGTGGTGGGTTCCCTTGGTCTCCTATACTTGAGGGTGTATGCGGTTCTCCTGATTCTAATGCCATAGGCCTCTAGTTCTGCTGAGGACATTCTCGGACTTGATGGTGACTTGATCCACATATCATGCACAGCCCTAATCGATGATGACAATCTCTTAGAATATGACATGTCATACCACAATAGTGACAAGTACGGAGCTCCTTGGTTGTATATGGTGCGGCACTATATGGTTGCTGGCGTGTCAAAGGGTGTCTAATGGGTCCTCCTTGTTGTGTCATTATCGGTCCTTGGTGAATTCTCTGTTGATTTCTGTTTCCCCTGCTGATGGCCTCCTGAATCCTAGCCTCTAGTAATAACTCGGCATAAGAGATCCGGGACTGTGAGCTAGTGTAGTGCTGGAGCTCCTGAGTCAGCCCGCGGTGAAACCTCTTAGCCTTCTCCAAGTCATTAGATATTAGGACGGTGACATACTGACTGAGGCGGCTAAACTCGGCGTCATACTCGTCAACTGTCTTGTTCTCTTGCTCTAGATGGAGGAACTGATCGTACAACGCGTCCCTTATAGTGTCCGGGAAGTACTTTCTCTCAAAGCACTCCAAGAATTGTTCCCAAGTCTGACGCGTACCCAACTGGCGCTCCATTGATTCCCACCAGTGATGCGCGTTACCCTCTAGCTGAGTCCTTACGCCCGTCATCCATAGATCGGTAGGTAGTTGTGATGCTTCTAACAACTTCTTGGGATTGGCAATCCAGTTCGTGGTCTCCTCTGGACTCTCGTTGCCTTTATATGGCTTAGGACCCATCTGCACAAAGTCCTTGACTGAACCAACCCGAGCTTGTGGTAATAAAACTAGTGCCTGGGCTGGTACAGGGGCTAGTGCGGCCATTCTCTCAAGTGCTGCCAGAAATTCTAGCCTCTGCTCTGCTGCTTGCTGTCTCTGTTCTTGCATTATCATCTGGAAGAATTGGAACAGCTGTGTCTGGCCATCCTGCGGTGCTGATAAAGCTGGAAGGGTCCCATCAGGTATCATGGAAGGAGTTAATGGAATTTGATTGCTAGTCAGTCCATCCGGTCCGGAAAGAAGAGGTGTCATAGAGGTCTCTCCTGGAGATTGGTCGTCGTCCCCTGGAGACGTGTTGTCCCCGGTGGCGGCATGCCCATTACGCAAATTCATCTCTCTACAAGAGATGGACGAAGGATTAAAAAGAGTACATGAATCAAGCAGGATGCAAGCACTTAAGTAGGACATGTTGGAAGGAAGGTAAGTCATAGTCAAGTATGGATGAGATCTAATATTCTAATCCTAGGCACAGGCCCGCTCGGTACAGTTACATAACCGAAACAGCTAACTCGACTTGCATGGGCCACCATAAAAATATGTCACGCTTCAGTCCCAAAATACGTAGGACTAAGAACACGTAAGCATGCCAGCCGTATGTATATGGCAACTCCAATATATGGATACCATAATACACACGTACGCTGTAATATGAATATAAACTCACATGTGGTATATATAGTATCACAAGTTACAGATATACTAATCTCATCCATACAACAAGTCATAGAAAAGAAATAACAAAACTAGAATAATGTAAACCCCCTGATTTTTCAAAATTTTAAAAACTGGATTTTTCACAACTTTCTGGAATTTTCTGGGAATTTTCTGGGAATTTTCTGTAATTTAAAAATAGGGTTTTAATTATTCAACAATTTTTAATTAATAATAAATGATATTAAAATATTATGAAAATAATATTTTTTGGATGTAAAATAAAAAACTGGACTTAGGGCAATTTTTCTGGAATTTATCGGACCCCGGACCTATTTTTAAAACACCTAAAACTATTTATTTAATTATTTATTTAATTATTATTTATTTATGGATTTTTATTAATTTTTATTATTATTAATTACTGTTTTCGGCCCGGTCCATTGGGCCCAAACCCAGCCCGTTGGGCTATCGGGTCGGGTCGGGTCCGCCCGACCGAACCCGACCCGAAGCCGAACCCGAATCCGCTTCGCCTAGCGGGTCGGGTCGGGTCGGGTCAGCCCAACCCGCTTTCGCCCGACCCGCAAACCCGCACAGCCCCTCCCCGCACGACCCGCGCAACCGCCCGCTTCTGCCGCCGCTCCCCGCGCCTCCGGCCGTGCCGCCCGTCGCTCCGCCCAGCCCTCACCCCCACGACCTCCGCCCCGCTCAACCCCGCTCCCTCTCCTCCGCCCTATTTAACCCCTCTGACCGCCACCTTGAAACTCCTCCTCCGATCTCCGCCTCAGCCACCGGACCGCCACCACCCTGCCCTTCCTCCACCGTCGGCGCCACCTCGCCGCCGTCAGCCTCCCCCTGCTCCTCCCTCCTTCCCTTCGTCTCCGGCGCCGGCCACCGCAGCAAACAGCAGCAGTGAGCAGCAGCGGCAGCAGCTCCGGCCGCCGTGCCGCTCAGCGCCGGCCGCCCGGTCCTCCTCGCCGCGCCGCAGAGCCCCTCCGCCACCGTGTCGCCCGGCCGCCCTCCGCCCTGAGCCACCGCCGGATCTGAAAACCCTAACCCTAGCCCTAATTTTCCCCCGTGTCCGACACAGGCCACGTGTCCTGTGTCGTGTCAGACACGATTCGGACCCCGATTTTCGGGTCCCCTTCAGGTGCGTGTATCTTTTTGTTCGTAGCTCTGTTTTCGATTTCGCAAATTACGTTACGAAGCCTGTACGACCCTCTCAGTGCCCGGACAAACCGTTCGGGGCATCGCGTCCTGTGGTGATCGCACACCGCGATCCAAAAACAGGAAAAAATAGACCATGTTTTACCCCGGAACTGAGTACGCCCCGCCAAACGGGATGACTTGGTCGCGTGCGGTCTTCACGAATACGTGCGCGTCGTCAATACGGACGTGTGGGATTTCGCAGAAGTCGATTCGGGTGTGCGTGCACACCGGGGTCAACGCGTATCCGCGGACATCGCCCCGTATCCGTACTTTCTGAAACGTGCCATAACTTTGTGTACACACGTCGGATCGAGACGAAACTTGCGCCATCGGACTCGTAGCGATACGCTGGTCCTGTGGGTCAAGTTTGGTTCGATTCTGAGAACGTTGACGGAATCGCGTGTCGTGGGCCCCACAGGTCCCGTTCGACGGGCAATTTTGTGATCGGCTCATCGGAATTCAATTATGAAAGTTCCATTGAGTTCGTATCATCGTTCCTGACCTGTTGACACTAAGTTTGGTGAATTTGGAGACCTTTGACCCGGACACATTTTTCGGTGCAAAGCGGGCCCACCTGTGGACCCCGTTCTGACCCGAAATTGCCGTTTTTTCCCTTGTCTCCAAAATGGACTCAAGGACATACGTTTCTAGCTGATTGATATTTTCTGGATCTGATGATGATGTTTGTTTCAGCAACCGGAGTACCGCCTGCAATTCCCGCCGAAGTCAGAACTGCAAACATAGCCGGAACCACAGGCAAGTGTACCTTGCCAAACCCTGCAGCTTGCTAATAATTTTTTGGACTTAATTATGTATTAGTGGGCAAGTAAAGCTTGCCAAGTATCAGTAATTCTTAACATAGTATTTTACTTGATTTCTTGTGGAATTAAATGTAAACTTGTTTTAACTGCTTAACCTAGGAAGCGGGTGACGTGCTTAGTGTCCGATCATAGTCGGGTGCCAACTCCGTACGCGGGGTTGTGTAACGTCACATTGACATAGATATCGAGACCCGATAATTCTCGTACTTGTCCTATCAAGTACACCAGAACCAGGACACTTGACACTATTTCATGAGACAGAGTCTTCCTGAGACATTCAAGGTGATTCTGTATAGGATGCATGTTTTATGACATAGACTTTACATTCTTAGACATTTGATGCATAGCTATCAGACTTGCTGCATTATTTATAATCGTACGTGACATGGACATGAGGCATCGTGGACATGAGACGTGGGATTACATTGGGTGGGGAGAGACACACAGACTACAGGCTGATATTATATATATAAAACATAGTATATTTCAGAGTATAATTCATAGTTATTGCCGCTACCGGCTCCCCGACACAGAGCTTGTAGTGGCTTCAGCCTGAGTTCTAGTGCTGCTCTCATATTGCATATCACTTAGCTGGTTACATAGCTTACCCTCTTGTTTAATTATCTGCTGCACTGTATTTATTTTGGCTTGTATTTTCTGTACCTTGTTGTCCCCTGAGGACCTGGATCCGGATTATGTCCCCAGGTACAGCTGAAGAGAACTACCCAGAGGTGTACGGTACAGGAGCACTCCTTGGAGCAGAACCAGGAACAGAGGACGAGATAGTGGCCGAAGATTTCTTCTGAGCCCGGCTTCATCTACACAGTATTTCCATTTCAGTATTTTATTTCCTGTCTATTTTTCCTTAAATGTAACAGACATATTCTCGGATTGTTTCCCGAGATAACCTAATTTGATATTGCATATTTATTTCTATTGCATTTATTTCCTAGCATTAATCTGTGTTATTTCTGTGGATGAGATTAGAAATACCTGAAACTTGTACTTATACTGCTAGACTACAGCTTAAGCATGCCCTGATGGATCAATTAAATTGGGTTGTCCATCGGTGCTGCTGGCCATTGCCACACTTCTCCAGTCCCTCGGTATTTTGGGACTGGGGCGTGACAAATAATGGGTCTGAAATATCCAAAATAATAGTCGGGTGGAGACAAATCCACTACCAAAGACTATATCCAAAACTAAAATGAGAGAGGAGTATAAAATCTTCAATATAAAATAAGATGATGTCATAAGTGTATCAGCTAAGAAGATCCACCACTAGATATAATCAATGACGCTCAGAAGGTAAGACCGCCTCGACAGAAAATAACGCGTCAGGCCCAGGCCCGTACTCCTGCGGATACTCCAGGTCGTCTATACCTGGCAAGGGACTAGGTCCTCAGAGGGACATAACAAGATACATAGAAGCAAGCCAATTGAATACAGTAAACATGTAATATAGACAAAAAATATATAAGTACGCTGTACAAGATAATCTATATAAATGCAAATGAGGACAACTTTTCAACGTATGGGCAAGGGTAGGCCACTCGATCTAAGCCTCACAACTCACACATCCGTCTAGAATATCATCAGCCAATATATCGCGGGGGTAGCGACCCTCGTGACTCCATCAATCGACATACCGCGAGGGTAGCGACCATCGGACACGACCACCATAGTGCGTGCTAATTACTACGGTTTACCAGAGTGGTTATAGCCCATACGCCTACTGATTGTCCTTTATGATACTAAGTGTCAAGTGTGTGTCAATATATCTAATATATAGTAATGACTGAAAGAAACTACACATGCAATAAATATACAGAAATGCAATAAATATACAGAAATATACTAAGCATGCAAAATATTGTAAGCAATTTGGCAAGGTATCCTGCCTGGCAAGAAATCTGCAAAGTGTAACGTCCAGATGTCACGCACGCAGAAGTAGAAGCTGCGGCCTCAGAATAAACGTCTCCGGATACGGAAATAGAAATCACCAACGTTTCCATAATAAACGAGATAGCTAGAAAACACTACCCTTTCGTCCAATTTGGACACAGGGGTAAAACGGTAATTTCGGATCAAAGCAGGGTCCACTTGTGGTCTACTTTGCATCGAAAAGTGCGCCAGGGGTAAATTTCTCTAAATAGAACAAATTATAGGTCAAACGAACTCTAAAAGTCAGTACGAACCCAACGGTATGTCCAAATGTGGATTTCGGTGAGCCGAACACAATTTTGCCCAAAAAGTCCTGTGGGGCCGCCAATTGACGACTTGGTCAACTGTCTCAGAATTGCATGAAAATTGGGTCACTGAACCAGCGCGTTACCACGAGTCCAGTGGCACAAGTTTTGTCACATTCTGACGAGCGTGCACTAAATGCGCAGGGCTTTTGCAAAAGTTGCGACACGGGAACTTGTCGCGGATACGGGTTGATTCCGACGCGCACACGCGTCCGAATCAGTTTCCGCGAAAGTCCAAACATCTGAGTATACCGCACGCACCTTTTGGTGCACTTGGTACACGACGGGACGGTCCCGTTTGGCGAGATGTGCTTCGTATCGCAATTTCTGGAAATTGCCAAAAAGTATATTTTTGGATTTTTCTACCTGATTTAATTCTACAAACAGCAACTAATAATTTGATGTATTTGACAAAAAATAAACTAGGTCAAGTGGTCTTCGCATACCAAAAAGAAAAACCAGATTTGGATCTCTGTGGTGGGAGATACGAATCCGTGAACATAGGTAGTTTACATCAGTTATTCTTAAGTAGTACCACTCAACTTTATTTGTCATGTCGGATATAATCCACCTGCAAGATTTACATGTCAATCCTTATTAGTTCCTTAAGGGGACATCATCAACCCGATTTATTGGGACATGGATTTCTTTTATAATCAACAGTCCATCATACACACAATGTCATTACCCAATTCATAGAGGCTATTGACCCATAATGAATCTCACTCTTTTATGAGTCAAAGTAATGCACACTACATATACATGTCTATTATTATATCTGGATTAAGAGCACAAGCATCAATAATAACATAGGTATTTGTTCTCTTATGTAGTCAGTACAAAAATAACAACCACAAGTGGTCATGTTCAATACACACAAAGTATACTAGTATAAACCTATAGTCAAGATAGACTAATACCTAATTACACTACAACATTTTTAATGGTTTGTCCAAGTCCATCTAGGTTGTGAACTATTTATATATTCCACATGAAACTGATAATATGATCTTTTGTGTGATACCACACACCATATTATCTACAATATAGAATATCAGACACTTGTGTTAACATTATAGCAAATATAATATGCAAATATTTGCCCATACGATTCTCATTTAAAAATAAGAAAATGTAGTTAATACAAAGTGATGATTTTAGTATATAACCCTAACAGTTTGATAGTTTAACTGTTCATGCAATCGCATGGTCTGGGACAACTTGTGCACAAGGTTTGGCATTTCTTCTAAACGGTATTCTGGGATACTGAAACCGATTCGACCTGGGGAGAAATATTTGATCATGCTTGGCGCGATGCATTGCGGGACCTTCAGCGGGGCTTACTACCCGGGCTGAAGGGTGCGCCACAATGCCTTGGATAAGTCCCCTTGGTGTCGATCACACCAATGACTGCATATAGATAGAACACATGCTAACTTATTATCTTGCGCAGGTGGTAAGTATTATTGTGTTTTGGTGCAGGACAGGAGTGCATCGGTTGAGTAAGCAACCGATGGGCTATATAGTTCATATGTTATTTTTTCCTTTAAAAATATGTCCCTGATATGAAATGAATTCACTCTAATCCATAATAGCAAGATCATCTTAATGCATGTTGTCCCTTATAAGCAGTGTTGATTTAGGCGAGTGGGTTTATCCTGTTCACCAGTACAGCTGAGTATTGACCCACGTTGTGGGCACCATCTTCAGGTACTCAGGATGTGCAATGCTAGCGAAGAGACGAAGAGGCGTTGGAAGCTCTTCTATTTTGAAGTATAGTTGAAGCTAGTTCATTTTGGAGGCATAAATTTTTAACCTAAACAAGGGTGTAATGTAGGGGACCACGAAGCTTATATGATGGATCGCACCCTGCCTTTTGAGTTTTCTTTTGTAATGCAATCAATGTAGCCGAGAGGCGTATCAAATATAAACTCTATGTAAATTACTCTGAATTATGAATGAAAAGCATGTTTTATTCCTATACTCTGTGTTCAACTCTCTGTGAATGTGTTTTCTAATTTATATTTTAAAAGATTTTATTATTATACGTTCTTGCCTTGTGCGAGCGCAACTCCAGGCTCGTACGGCATCACGCTCATCTGAGGATGATCGGTTCCGCAAAGGATCCAAGCGAGGACGATTGAACCTTGTGGGATCGGGGCATGACAAAGTTAAAGTAACATGAGGATCAAGCAGAGACAATACATTTACTGTGTTTTAGAATACAATATTCAACATATGGTTGGCCTAGGGACCAAATAGTCAATACATGAGACATGAGTTGTATTGACTGAATAATATATGTCAGGCAGTCACATGATTGAACAATATCTAGGCTAGATCTATTTGTTGTGTACCACATGCCTAACAATGCATCCCCCTTCCATATCTCACAATAAGATTTTGAGTTATATAAGAACGATACGAGTAATAGTAAATAGTAGATAGTAAACGAGTAAATGTATAACTGGTAAAATGTAACCATAAGATAATCCTCTCGTACACAAGTCAACAACAATAGAACAATAATTCTAATTATAAAGAACAACATGATAGAGTATATAAAATAGTTTATGAGACTTGCATGCATCGTCCGGTGAATTGGTATTGACAACTGACTCGTAACTACATGAAGATCCCTCTACTGCCCCCAAACAATATACACAAAAAAACATAATACAATAGAATCCAATTATTTTATTAATCTCAGTTTATCATACTAATATTCCTAAGTTCAAGATTCTAGGGTTTAGTTCATTCAGCATGTGAATCGGTCAACGAATTTAGGTCCAAAATTATGTCTCTAAAATATCACATTTCGAAGTCATTTACTCAAATTACGGTCGTTTTGGTCAAAAATGACATTATCAACACTTAATTGATTTTATGAGTTGGAGCAACTTATATAACTAGCAATCTAACTCCATAAATGTGAGCAATAATCTCACAACATTCTAGAAAAAAAATCCTAAATCACAGTGTTTATTTAGGTTTTCTCGACTTATAACCTATCTAATTTATGTCACAAATCAGGACCAACAATACTGTAAAATCCATAAAAATTTGAACTAAATTCATAAAATTTTATATCTAGATTCATAACATAATAAAATAGTTTATTACAAAATTGTAGTGTAATTCCTTTAGGGTTGAGAGATATCCGAATTACAATTTGTCAAAATTAGCGCGCAACAGTAAAAATAAGTCATTCATATTCCCACGATTACAAAATTTGTGCAAACGTACGTGAGAAACCATAATTACAACAACATGACAAAAGAGAAAAATACAAACTGACTTGTAACACGAAATATTTAAAAGTAAACCTATTACAAACCGTTATAACATACAAACATAATGAAAGAAAGAAGAAGATATTGAAAATAACAACTCGTTGGGTGATCAAAACCACCATTACTCAAAACAAGATTCGACATTCTTTTCGACGATATGCTCTCAGTAACTAGCAAATCCAAAAATTGAAACTTCTGTAACGCTCCTAAATAACTCTGGATGGATCTTGGACTCCACGCATAGACAACACTTCGTTGCTCTTTGTTGATGTTAAGGCCTCTCTCCTTGGTATCCTTTGTTCTATCTCGTGTGAACCTCTAGAGAAGAAATTAAAGAATATATATGAGAGAGCAACCCCTTCGCAACCCATAACCCCATAATAGGCAGTAAATTTGGAGTTAGCAGTCCATTAAGTGGACGGTTACAGCAGTAACCCCTACTAATGGGGCAGTTACTCCTCTGGGGCAAACTGAAGAGACTTGTACAGCAGCAGGCCCTATGTAGCCCCTACACGGTAGCTTCACAAAAGCGTTGCCTTGTGTCCGATGCATAATAGCCATCAAAGTGCCACATTGTGCCTTTCATTCAGACTGAGCCCGAGTCTCTTTGGGGCTTAGCTCCTAAGAAAAATTCTAAAGAGAGTGACCAAAAAAAAAAAAATCTTCGATCAGGATTTTAAACTTAGCTCCTATAGGAAAAATACACCACCATGACAACCACATGGGCCACCATACCCATGTGCATACCTCAATACAAAGCATAGTTGTATATTGAGATACTCATATGGAGTTTTTTTTCTAATGTAGGACTAAACTTTCCTAGTAGCCAAGTAAAAACTCCAACAATTACCAAATTTTATTATGTTACAGCATGATGTTCTAGGGATCCTAAAAAACTTATAGGGGTGCAAAATCATATCAAGGCCATAAGCTATGCATAAAACATCACATGTTGCTCTCTCTTGAAAACAACATTAGTTCTAGGATTT
Organism: Iris macrosiphon; assembly: GCA_036927795.1. Classification (NCBI taxonomy): domain Eukaryota; kingdom Viridiplantae; phylum Streptophyta; class Magnoliopsida; order Asparagales; family Iridaceae; genus Iris; species Iris macrosiphon. Next base: position 166,323,265 of record JAYESA010000003.1, read on the forward strand.
TTAGAAACTGGTTAATAAAGCCCTACATTCAACTAAAAATATAAATTATACTAAAAGAGTTGAGGAACATACAAAAAAAAAACATGTCTAAAAGAATTTGGAATCTAGGTGAAAAGTGGAAAATGGAATAGTTAAAATATGCATCATATTTAGAATATGATTTAAGATTGATTAATTCGTACTAAAAGAAGACCAATCCAGTGCTAAAACCCTCCTAGTAATCAAGGTGTGAACTGGATCGTGTAAGCACCCTGATTTTTAGAATTAATTTTTAATTTTTTTTAATTATTGTGATTAAGAGAGATTTTTTTATTAATTAAAATATATATATTCATGGATTGATAATTATGTTTATTTAATTAATTGCTAATATTTTACAGAAAATATATTTTTGGGTGTAGAGATATTATTAGAGTATTGTAGAATTTTTCTAAAATTATTGGGGTTCAACCATATTTTTAATGGCCATATATGTACACACACACACACACATACACACACACACACACACACACACACACACACACACACACATATATATATATATATATATATATATATATATATATATATATATAGAGAGAGAGAGAGAGAGAGAGAGAGATTATTAATAATTATTAAACCCAAACTCGGATCCTAAACCCATACCCTGAACCCTAAACCCGAACCCAACCCAAAGACCCGCACCCCCGGCACCCGAAACCTGCATCCCTACATCTACAGTAACAACCCAAAACCCCTGTACCCCCTCTCTTCCCCTCTATGTAACAGCCAAGACCCATCTATTCCTCTCCCTGAACCCCCCCCTCACTTCCTATATATATTGTATCAGAGCAGACCACCACCACCAGCATCTACCTTGTGTACCGCCGCCGCACACCGCTGACCGCAGTCGTGACCGCCGACGATCGTCGCACGCCGCCGCAAACAATCGCCCGAAGTCACGATCGCGAACAGCACAGTGAGATACTCTTCTTCCCACCCCTATATGTCCTTGTACAGTAATCCAATAACTATCCGTCAAATCCTATGTGAAGACCACATGACCCCCATGAACCATGTATAATTAGTTTAGCTTATCGTGTCCTGTGTAGATCATAAATTGTGACACAAAACAGGAAAAAAAATGACCGAGTTGTGAGAACAGAAACTGTCCCAGGTGTACATGTTTGAGTCCTGTTATCTTCATAACGGCACGTAATGTTAAAATTCTACTTGAAAAGTAAATTAGATAACATAACCTAGTTTTAATCCCTTTAAACACTTTTTTTATTTTGATGTATACTGTGATTTATTTGCTGTTGAAATCAGTCAAAAACTTGGTTTCCTAAACCCAAAATTTCTCGATACGGGGTACGTCCCACCAAACGAGGCAACTTCATCATGGGCGAATTTTATCGAAAGACGCGTATCATCAACGCGGACGTGTGGGATTTCGTAAAACTTAATTTGGATGTGCGTGCATACCGGAATCAACGTGTATCCATCGAAAAATATCGTATCGGCATGTTCTGATACTTGTCATAACTTCGTGTATGCTTATCGTTTCACAACGAAACTTATGCCATCGGATCCGCAGAGTTACGCGGGTCCTATGACGCAAGTTTGGTTCAATTCTGAGAACGTTGACGAAACACCGTTTTGCGGGCCCTACGGTTCTACTTGACGGGTAATTTTGTGATCGGCTCATCGAAATCCAATTTTGGGTACTCCGTTGGGTTTGTATCATCGTTCTGGACTCGTAGACACTAAGTTTGACGAATTTGGAGAACTTAATCTCTGGCACATTTTTTGGTGCGAAGTGGGCCAATGTGGACCCCGCTTTGACCCGAAACTGTCAATTCTGTCCCTGTGTCCAAATTGGACTTATGTTTAGTCAATCCTAGCTATTTTAAGTATTCTGAGAGCAATGATATTTTTTGTTTCAGCATCCGAAAGCGTACTTGGAGATTCCACTTTTACAAGAGCAACTAACGGAGTTCAGAACCCAGGCAAGTGTACCTTATCAAACCTGCAGAGATCCTGATATATTATTTGCTTGTGTTCTTTATATATATATATATATACTTATGTGTTGTACCTGTTCAACCTGGGACCGTGAGACGTTGCTTAGCGTCCGAACAAGATTCGGGTGTCGACGCCGTACGCGGAGTCGTGTAACGTCATTTAGAGAGTTGATTCCACGATCTTATTTTTGCGTGCTTGCTTTACCAAGTATGTCATATCGTAGGACACTTGATACTATTTTATGTGACAGAATCTTCTTGAGTTATTCATGGTGATTCTGTATAGGTATACAGGATTCGTGATAGGAGACTTGCATATATAGAGATATCATTATGACTCGTTGTACTAGCTAGAGGTCATGATCTTGCGTGTTATTGACAAGAGACGTTGTGGACATGAGACGTGTGGTTACATTGGGTGGGGAGAGAGACACAGGCTACAGGCTGATTAAATATATATATATATATATATATATATATATATATATATATATATATATATATATATATATAATACTACTGGAGTTACTTTAGTCTCTGTATCAGAGCTTGGCACATTACGTGATATTACTTGCTGCTACGGGCTCCCCGACACAGAGCTTGTAGTGGTCTCAGCCTGAGTACTAGTGATGCTCTCATTTGTATTTTACTTAGCTACTTACATAGCTTGCCCTAAGGATCTTTTTTATATTTACTGTATTTTATTTGGCTTGAGTGTTTCTTGTACCTTGCTATCTCCCCTGAGGACCTGGATCCGGATTATTTCCCAGTTACAGCAGAGGAGGATTACCCCAAGATATTCGGGACAGGAGCTGACGTTGGAGCAGTACTGGCACCAGAGGACAAGGTTGTGCCAGAGGATTTCTCTTGAGTATTCAGTTACTTACTCAGTTATCTATGCTTATTGTTATTTCATATCTGGACTTGACTTATGGACATATGTATTGATGTTATTCTCTTTCCTTTATTGTGTCGGGTTGTTCCCCGAGACACTACTGGTATGGACTTGATGATGGACTATTTTCTTTTTATCTATTATCTTCACTGGTCTATTATATTAAATTGTGTTTACTTTCTGTGGATGAGACTAGAATATTATTGTGATAGATGGTGTAGACTTGTATTTATTTATTAAAGCTTAAGTGCACTCTAACCGGTCTATTAAATTGGTCTTGCCCATTGGAGTTGGGCGGCTGGCCATTGCCACGTGGCTAGTCCCTCGATATTTTGGGACTAGGGCGTGACAGACCGGACAGTCCAAAATCGGCCCGGCCAATGCCGGTCTAGGTCGGCTCAGACCCGGTCAACAGCCAGACCCAATATTGTAACGGATCACGGCTGGGTTTCAATTTTAGGCTCGTATGTCCAGTCCGGACAGGCCCGATGATGAGCCTGATAAAAAATCGGTATATATATGTATCAAAAAATATTTTGTAAGGGAGATGGGGGTTATATGAACTCACAAGAGACCTCCTATATACTTCCTAACTTCTCTTGCTAACCCCTAGACAAACTTGTTTTGTGTTAGAAAGACATATAAAGATAGTATAAATATTATATATATATATATATATATATATATATATATATATATATATATATATATATATAAAAGAGGGATCCACATCGTTCAAATCAACGGTTAAGATTATATGACTTAGACAAGTTCCAATGGTTGATAACATGAAGATGTTTGGGGATGCAAAAAATTGGGGACGTGGATTCATCATATATATATATATATATATATATATATATATATATATATATATTATGTGTGTGTGTTAAATTGCATAGTTCGCAGGCCGACTCGGACCCGGTTCGAACCCAGCCCAGCCGTAGCTACCCGTGTTTGGGTCCGAACTCAATTTAGAGGTTGCATTTAAAGTCCGGTCCGACTTGGCTCACTTTTGATTTAAGTCCGATCCGACCCAAGTCCGATTAAATCTGAACCCGGTCCGATACACACCATGACCTAGTAAGGGGGTGAGTGAGGGGTCAATAACTCAGTACAAAAGTACTCTCCAAACTTCTTTCAGAACCGTAGTCAAAATTTCTCTCCAAAATGCACGCACATGGTAAGAACAAGTTCTCTTCAAAACTCTCTCAATAAGAGCATCATTAGATTCTAGATTCAAGATGTTGGTATGTCTCATTTCTAGTTTCAATTTTTATATTTTTGGTCTCATTTCATCCATAGATGCTAAGAGTTGGATCTTCCAATTTTTAGATTCTAGATTTTATGAATTCATTTTGTAGAATAGTAAGTCTCAATCCAACTTTCTAGATTCTAGATTTTATATTTTTTTTTCATATCAATTTTTGAACACACAATTTTTGAAATCGAAACTCACTTTATCATTTTCTATTATTCTCATATAAACCCAATCTATTCAACATTTATTTTTATTTTATTTTTAAATTTTAGGTCACAAATTGCATTAGAGTGTACCAACTACTAATGATGTTCTAAGAGTGGTCAGCCGACTGGTTACCTGACTGACTTGACTACATACTACATACAACAACATTGTTTGCATTTTGTTATATTGTTTTTGGGATTCACGAGGTATTATTCTTCCAAGGTTCTCAACAAGGCTGTGGTGAAGAATTCCCTCACAATTCGTGGGATATATAACTTTGAAATGGATTACGGATTTTGTTAACGGGTGTCGGTTCGTGGCATATTGATTATGACGAAAGACTTTCGTAACCACAGACACAGTTTAAAAATATAAATACTCATATCAATACATTTATCAATATATATATATATTTTATATTTATTAATACATATTTTAAGTAAAAATTAATAGATAAATGTGTTGATTAGAGTATCCATCTAAAATATACATTCATTAGTGTATTAACATATGTTATGTTAACAAAATTCATAGTTTATGAGTCCATTTTTGTTCACCCATCAAAATTAGGATGTATATTCATCATTCCACTCAAGTGTTATCATGTGTCATTTTTATGCAAGTTGGTTTTGTGAACATCAAAAAAAATTTGACCTTTATTTGACATGTAACAATACTTGAGTGGAGGAGTAAAACATATATCCTAGTTTGATGGTAAACCAAAATAGACTCTATAGTTTATTATTCCATGAGACCATGATTTGTACAAGAGTTACAGAGTTGAGAGTTCGGATATAAAAAACGTTCGGAAGCGTTTCTTGATAAAATAAAATTAGTTGTGTAAAGCCTCAAGTGGATCCAGTGCTTTAAAAATCGGACCGGACAAATCGATTGAACTTGTCACTTTTTTGGTCCGGTTCAAGGTTGACCTAGTATTTTTTTCAAAAATCGGTATTTTTTTACTAATCCGGTCGACCCGGCCGGTTAGACCACTAAACCGTCTGACCCAGCTGAATTTTGAACCGATTTGATCCTGACTTTGTTTTTTTTTTTAACTAACTAAAAACTACTAATTTCCAAGAATAGTTACTAAGAAAGAACTGAGAGGTCGCCTAAATTTGAAAGCTTACTTAAATGTGTACTTATGTAGTATATAATATATTAAATATAAGATTATAATTTATAAGTCTATATAACTGATTTAATTCAGATTAATCCACTGGTTAAACCAGTTTGATCCAACCAAATGTCTTGACCGGGTCGATCTCGGTCCGATTTTTAAAACATTGTGTGGATCATCATTAGAGGTATGTACTTAAATCATCCCAACAACATCAAAATGAATGACCACATTGGTTCCAGCACTTCATGAAAGTCTAATGTAAATTATCTTGAATAAATTCATGCGAACATAATCAATAATTAAAGAATAAGAGGGGAATGAAATTTCTAATTATTTGATGCAAGTCGTAGAGAGGAAAATGACCTGACTATTTGGATATCAAGAGAGAAGTGGTTTACAAAAAAGAACTCAGTGTCTAAATAAAAATATCATCTGGGCATTTGGTCTAGTGGTATGATTCTCGCTTAGGGTGCGAGAGGTCCCGAGTTCAATTCTCGGAATGCCCCTAATTTTTATTTATTTTGTTTTTTTATAATAATCACCACCAATATCCACTTTTACCGTCTTCCAGACCAAGTTAAATAAATAGCAGCAAGAAAACTTGAAAAAAAAAAAAAAAAAACCCATATATTTCACATTTTTCTAGTTATTTTTTTTCATGTTAATGTACCCCAGCATGCATGCACGTGTCTTGTACGTATTTCATGCTATTAGAAAAGAGAAACAATATTTTTTTTATTTTTTACTACTTAAGAAGAGCAAAATCTATTAATTGTTTACATCTTGAAAAAAACAATCAATAATCTTCTTAAAAAAAAATTACATGTAATTACCTAACTATTCATGTTAAATTTAATGAACAATTTTAAATAGTAAATATAGATAAGGATATTTTAGGAACAAAAAATTTCACGGTGAAACCTCACTTTCCTTATTATATAGCAGTATGGACCCTCAGGATCTGCTTGGATTGAGGGGGGAGGGGGGGGGGGGGGGGGGGGGGGGGGAATATAAACAAAGTTAAGTGGGGTTAAGTGAAGAAAAGTTAAGTAAGGAAAAGAAGAGGCAATACATATAACCTTACTTGGATTGAATGGAGAGTTAAATGGAGTGTGTTGTGTTTAGTAACTCTTCTTCTGAGTGGGAAAAGATTAATAAAAATACAATAGTTACTAAAATATCTTTATTACATATGACATAAAATTATATTTGATTGTATTTTTAATTAAAACATATCAAAATATCTTCACAAAGTCATGAAGGTACCCAACAACATGTTGAAAGCAAAAAAATTTGAATAAAAGTCATAACATTTTATAAGATAATAAAGGATGTTTATGACTTTATAAATAAAATATCTCATTTTTTTTTCGTTAAACTTTCGAATTTTGGGGTTAAAAAATGAACAAAAGAATGCCCTTTATAACTCTTCTTCCTAAATCTTTACCCTCAAACAAAGCATAGTTTATTATTTCTTCACTTAACTTTTTCTCACCTAACTCTCTTAACCCTCAATCCAAGCAGTCCATGAGGAAAGACGGAATAACTGTCCAAATCCAAAAAAATTAATTTCCTTTATATATATATATATATATATATATATATATATATATATAAAAGGATTTGGGTTTAAGGCTTAGTATTCTTTATTTTCTAGGCACCCTTCAAAAGTGATAATATTTTAACTTTTGTCTCGAACATCCAAAAACTTTGGCCGGAGCTGCATATATTATAATAATAGACACCATTTTTCTTATCTTTTATTTTATATATACCAATATATATGCTCGTACGGTACATGTATTTTATATATCATTATTAGTTATTAGAAAGACTAAAAAATAGTTGCTATAATTATTCTAATTTTTATTAAGAGTACTTAGGAAGACTAAAAAATAGTTACCTTACTTAATCTAAATTTATTATTATATGTATTATTTTAAGATTATTTAGAAATATTAAAGATCAACTCTTGTAATTATCTTGATGTTCCTGTTAATTTTAATAAATAATTTAAATTAGTATACATATATAAAGATATATTTGAAAAAAAAAATCCTGAATTATATAGTAGTATAGTTTGTGTGTTATACATTATAATAATAAGCACCAGTAATACTTTTGCCGTCTTCCTATCCTGCAGACCTCTGCTCTTTATTTTACTTTCGCCCACACCTTTCCACCTTCTGACCATATAGGGATGTCCCTGCTGTTGCGCTAGAAATATGAGTGATGGTCTTAAATTTGAGTACAACAATTTCGCATTTTATAATATACAATAACATAAAAACTCATAGCAAATCCAATCTAAATTTTTAGACCATCAAACTCATATTACAAACAGAACATTATAGTTTTATTAAATTATAGACAGAAATATTTTTTTTTTAAATTATCGGAGAAGAACAAAAACGTCGTTCTCTCCGCAATTAAATATTCAAACCTATTGAAAACAACATTGCCAAGAACGTTTTTTTTTTTATTCAGGTTACCTTAAGATAGAAAAAAACTAAGAAAAAACTTTGAGCGAAAACAACATTACTAGGACGTTTTTTTTTAAGAATTAAAAAAACAATCAATACGCAAAAAAGAAAATTTTATTTATGACATGTTTGCGTTAAGAGGGATCTATACGCAAAAAATAAGGTTTGGAGGGACATATATGTAAAAAATAAGGGAAGACTCCTCATTATTATTATTATTATTATTATTATTATTATTATTATTATTATTATTATTATATTCAGCAAAAATTAATTTTAAAAAGAATTATTATTATTTTCAGCAAAATAATAAAAAATAGAGAAAAAAAATGCCTTCGCTGATTTTTTTTTCTTTCTTAATTTTTTATTTTAACGGGACAAGAATAAAAAAAAATAAAAAACGTCCTTACCAAGAATATTTTTAATATGTTTGAATATTTAAATGCTGAGAGAACCAAAACGTCCTTGGTAAAGACGTTTTGGTTCTCTCTAAATAATTTTCTGAATGTAATTTAATAAAAATATATTGTTCTTTACAAAAAACTCTGTATTATAAATCCTAGTGCACCAGGCTGGTACGACGGCAAGAGGAAGACATGGACAACGTTGGATTGAGAGAGAGACTTGTAGTAATTCTAGCGACACCGTACTGGACGCTGATGGTAGTGATTCATCGAGGTGACCTTTGGGGAAATTATTCAGTGTATGAGAATGATTCAGAAAAGAGAGAAGGTGGGAGTGGGAGGAGGAGGAGGAGGAGGAGGAAGTTGTTGAGGAGGAAAAATAGAGATTTTAAAATTGTTTGATTGGTTGCAAGAAGGTCCTGAAAACTAGGTGTGACCTTTTAGTTTATTCGGTTTTAACCTAACAAAAATAGTAAAAATTGAATAAGCTAAAATTATAAACATCCAAAATCGAAATTGAATCGAAATTAGCCAAAACTAGTCAAAATCGAAAATGAACCAAAAAAACTAGAGAAATTTTGAGTTACCCCTCACTTTATTTATCCATATTCAGGGGGCACAGAGGGGGGAGGGCAGGATGGAGAGGGAGGACGGCGGCGGTAGTGGGGAGGGGGGGGCGGGGGCGAGCGCGGCGGCGTGGAAGGAGGGCAGAGCCGAGCTTGGGGGCGCGGGATCAAGTGTAGGGGAGAAGAGGGGTATTTTTGTCCAAATTTTTTGGTCAAATGGGTTGACCGTCAATTAAGGACGAATTTCGTCAAAAGTGGGAGAACTTGTACATTATGGAAATAATGTAGGGTACACCCTGAATATGGGTAAATAAAGTGGGTGGTAACTCAAAATTTCTCAAAAAACTATTTGGTTTGTTCGGTTGGACTATTGCTATTGATTAATGAATCAGACAAAAAATTAAGATTGTTGTTAAATTATATTAAAACTTATAATTTTATATACAAATTTGTTATATTTCAAAGTTGTGTCCAAAGTTGTGCTTCAAAACAAATACATAGAATTATTGTTTTCAAAATATACACATGTAAAATTAAAAAAACATGCATAGGACTAGGATATTTATATAGTTGCATAAATCTTGTTTGGTTTTCGGTTTTGGACCGAAACACAAAACCGAATTAAAATTTTAGAATTTGCAAAACCGAAATTGAACTAAAAAGATATCAAACTGAACCGAATCTCGATTTTTAGTCCAAAACTGAATAATGCTCTCCCTATTGAAAACTGGTGGTTTAAAGAATTTTTTTGTTCGGTTAAGTAAGTAAAATATAGAGAGAAATAGAGAGATTAAGATAATTTTGTCACGCCCCAGTCCCAAAATACCGAGAGACTGGATGCGTGATTATGGCCAGCAGCACGCACCGATGGACAAACCCAATTTAATGGATCCATCGGACATACTTAAGCTGTATTACATCAGTCAGGGTTTTACTATTCTCATCCACAGATATAAGATAGCAATAACAGCAAAAGAAATATTAAACAACAACAGTCAAAGTAAATAAAATCGGAGAACAATCCGATATTAAGTCTGTTTACACAAGTTCTCAAAGACAGGAAATAAGAGTTCAATATAATCAGGAAATAAATTCTATTTTGCCATTAATACTGTGCATGGCGAAGCAATTGTTCATGAGAAGTCCTCAACAATCACCTCGTCTTCAGGTGCAGGTACTGCTCCAAGTAGTGCCCCTGTTCCGTACACCTCAGGGTAGACCTCGTCTGCTAAATCTGGGGAACAAAACCAGGTCCTCAGCGGGACGTAACAAGGTACAGAAGAATACGAGCCATAATATAGTGAATGAACATGCAAGTCAACCAAGATGTTAAACTCAAGAGTAGCATCAGAAATTAATAAGTCTAAGACAGTGGCTTGCCGATGTTGCTATCAAACAAATCTGGATAAATAATTAAACTAGCTAAGTGATAATGCAAGTGAGAGTTATTATTCATACTCAGACTGAGACTACTACAGGATCAGTGACAAGAAACCATAGCAGTGTTTTCTCGAATGACCAGTACAGGTGTCAAAGCTCTGTGTCAGAGACTAGGACACATCCAGATAACAATATATAATATTTATTCAGCCTTGATATGGTAATACTCTCCCCACCCAATGAATCTCACGTCACAGATCTCAATGTTCATGTTACGCAAGATTAACTAATGCAATAGGTCATTTATTAAGTTCTAAGAAAAATAAAACTTAAATCAAGAAATCTATAACCTATACAAAACCTCCTTGAATAATCAGGAAGATTCTGTATCATGCTTTGTGTCAGGTGTCCTGGGTATAAAATACTTGATAGGGCAAGTACAACATTCACAGAAATTAAAGCAAGAGAAAAATGAATCAATAACTGCATTTTATGGCAAGGTACACTTGCCTGGGTTTCTTGTTCCAATTGTTGCTCTGGCAATAGCTGGAATTGCGGGTAGTACTCCTGTAATCCCCCTGATTTTCATAGATTTAAAATTTTGGATTTATCATAATTTTCTGGGATTTTCTGGAATTTTCCTGTAATTAAATACCAGTGTTTTAATTATTCAATGATTTTTAAATGATAATAAATATTGTTAAAATATTATGAAAATAATATTTTATGGTGTAAAATAAAAATCTAGACTTAAGGTAATTTTCCGAGAATTTATTGGGCCCCGGATCTATTTTTAAAATACCTAAAACTAATTATTTATTTAATTATTTAATTGATTAATTATTTAGCTATTTAATTAAACCCTATAGCCCGGCCCGGCCCAACTCCGGCCCAAGCCCGCATTGTTAGCGGGTCGGATCGGGTCCGGTCGACCAACCCGACCCGCACCCCTGAGATCCGACCCGTTCCCACTCTCTTCCCCAGCCGACTGCCCGCCTCCCTCCGGCCGTTACGCATCCGCCGTCGCCGCCGTTCCAGCTCCTTCACCCGCCGCCGCCGACCTCTACTCTTCCCCTTCCCCTCGCCGTCCGCCTCTCCCTCTTCCCCGCCGACCTATATAAACCCTCCCTCCGGCCCGAGTTCTTCCTCCCCTCTTCCGTCTTCTCCGGCGTTCCCTCGCCGCTACCACCCTGACTCCGCCCGCGACGCCTCGCCGAGCCCCCGGCGACCCCCTCCGTCTCCTCCACCTTCTTCCTCCCCCGCTGCCTCCGGCTCCCCCAACCCAGCGCAGCCCCGACAGCGCCCAGCCGAGCCCAGCCACGCCGCCGCCTTGCCGCAGCGCCTCCGGCCGACGACCGCCCTAGCCAGCACAGCCCTCGCCTCCTCCTCCGGCGCGTCCAGCAGCCCTCGCCGGCCTTGCCCAGCCTTGACACAAGTCGGACACAACCCTAGTGAACAGTACTCGGACACAGGACACAGTATCTCGTGTCGGACACGAAACGGATACGAAGATTCGGTTTTCTGGAGCCCAGTTCAGGTATTCATAACTTTTGACTCGTAGCTCAGAATTCGATTCCGTCTTTTGCGTTGCGAAGCCTGTATGACCCTCTCGGTGCCCGGACAAACCGCTCGGGGCATCGCGTCCTGTGGTGATCGCACACCGCGATCCAAAAACAGGAAAACCCAGACCCTGATTCACCCCGGAATCGAGTACGCCCCGCCAAACGGGACGACTTGGTCACGTACGGTCTTCACCGATACGTCAGCGTCGTTGATACGGACGTGCGGGATTTCGCAGAAGCTGATTTGGATGTGCGTGCACACCGAAATCAGTGCGTATCCGCGGACAACGTCCCGTATCCGACCCATCTGATTCTCGTTGTAACTTAGTGTACACAAGTCAGATCGAGACGAAACTTGCGCCATCGGACTCGTAGCAATACGCTGGTCCTGTGGGTCAAGTTTGGTTCGATTCTGAGAACGTTGACAAAATCGTGTGTCGTGGGCCCCACAGGCTCCACTCGACGGGCGATTTTGAGAACGGCTCATCGGAATCCAATTCTTGAAGTTCCGTTGGGTTCGTATCATCGTTCCTGATCTGTTGACACTAAGTTGGACTGTTTCTGAGACCTTTGACCCTGACGCGTTTTTCGGTGCAAGACGGCCCACATTTGGACCCCGCCTTGACCCGAAAATGACGTTTTTGCCCTTGTCTCCAAATTGGACTCAAGGACAGGCGTTCCTAGCTGATTGATGTGTTCTGGACCTGATGGTGATGTCTATTTCAGCAACCGGAGTACTGCTTGAAAATCCAGCTGAAGCCAGAGCAACCTTTGGAACCGAAAATCCAGGCAAGTGTACCTTGCCATTAAATGCAGTATTTAATTCATTTTGAATCTCTTGCTCTAATTTCTGTGACTGTGGTACTTGCCCTATCAAATACTTTATCCCCAGGACACCTGACACAAAGCATGATACAGAATCTTCCTGATTATTCAAGGGGATTTTGTTTAGGATATAGATTTCATAACTTGAGCTTTATGTTTTATCCTGACTAGCTGCATTAGTTTCAATCTTGCGTAACATGAACATTGAGATCTGTGACGTGAGATTCATTGGGTGGGGAGAGTATTATCATATCAAGGCTGATTATATTATATATATATATATCTGGTTATCTGGAAGTGTCCTAGTCTCTGACACAGAGCTTTGGCACCTGTACTGGCCCTTCGAGAAAACACTGCTATGGTTTCTTGTCACTGATCCTGTAGTAGTCTCAGCCTGAGTATGAATAATAACTCTCACTTGCATGATCACTTAGCTGGTTTTAATTATTTAACTGGATTTGTTTGATAGTAACATCGGTATGCCACTGTCTTAAAACTTATTAATTTCTTGTGCTTCTCTTGTGTTTAACATTTTGGTTGACTTGCATGCTCATTCACTGTATTATGGCTCGTATTCTTTTGTACCTTGTTACGTCCCGCTGAGGACCTGGTTTTGTTCTCCAGTTATAGCAGACGAGATCTACCCTGAGGTGTACGGAACAGGGGCACTACTCGGAGCAGTACCTGAACCTGAGGACGAGGTGACCGCTGAGGACTTCTCCTAAACAACTGCTTCACCATGCTTAGTCATCTAGTCTTTATTTTCCTGTTCCATTAAACTCACTATTTTCCTGTTTAATTGAACTCTTTTCCTGTCTTTGAGAATTTATGTAACAGACTTAATATCGGATTGTTCTCCGATTTTATTTACTTCGCCTGGATATTGTGTAGATCTTTCATTATGCTGATATTGCTATCTTTAATTTGTGGATGAGATTAGTAAACCCTGACTTGTATAATACAGCTTAAGTACACTCCGATGGATCCATTAAAATTGGATTTGTCTATCGGTGTGTGCTGCTGGCCATAATCACGCATCCAGTCCCTCGGTATTTTGGGACTGGGGCGTGACATGGTTTTTGTGGTGGCCCATGCAGGTCAACGACTAAATTGTTCGGTTTCAACTTAGGGACCGAACAGACCTGCAATAATAATAGGATAAGTTTTTAGGATCTCATCCACTTGCTTGTAAACGTTCTTGATATCTGTATCGTATTCAAACTAAATTTTTATTGCATCTTGCCTTGACTCCTGTGCGCCTCTTATAGTTTATTGTTGATGCAGAGTAATGGATTCACGAGAAACCGACGGAACTCCAGTAAGAACACCAATAGGTGCTGAAACCACCTACGGAGAAGACGAAGTGACGCTATTGAGTGGAGATCCCTCTACTCACCGAAGCAGACAAGCAGATCCGCAATCATCTAGATTTCGGCGTGATGATATTCCACCTCCGCCTCAGTTCACTCCTCAGATGCCTGTCTTCCCACCAGGCCAAGCAATGGACAGACAGCAGATGTTCCAGATGTTCTTCGCAATGATGCAAGCTCAGCAACAAGTCCAAACTGAAGCCCAACGTCGCGAAGCTGAGTACTTGAGGAACAGTCTAGTAAATGCACTGGAGCAGGCCAACCTACCAGCTAGACGACATCCGACGGGCTCTATCACAGACTTCCGCCAGCTGAAGCCCCGTACTTTCTCTGGCAAGGAAGGACCAACAGAAGTGCATGAATGGCTCACCAATATTCGTCATCAATTAGAAGCAGCTGAGCTTCCCCAAGAACGTTGGATGACCGCCGTAAGAATGCAATTGACGGACAATGCTCATCACTGGTGGCTATCCGAAGAGACCAGGCTTGGACCAGACCGAGTTACTTGGGAAGAGTTCTCCAGACTCTTCCAGGAGATGTACATACCGGCTATCGCTCGATCAGAACTGAGGGACAAGTTCAACCGCCTCACTCAGGATGCTATGACGGTAGAGGAGTACAACGCCGAGTTCATTCGTCTGAGTCGCTTCGCTCCTACCTTGATCCCTACAGAAGTAGAGAAGGCCGAGAAGTTTTTCGACGGACTCAACATCGAGCTACAGAAACTGATTGGATCTGTCGCACCAACTTCGTACACGGACGTCCTTGCTGCAGCTCGACGCATGGAGCGCGTCACCAGGAGAGAAACCAGTCTGAAGAGGCCTTCCACATCAGTACCAGCCAGAGCAAACAATGGAGAAGCTGCCAAGAAACCTCATCTGCAACAAGCACCACAAGGATCTGCATCCAAAGCCCTGACTCTTCCTACTTGTTATTACTGCGGCATGATAGGCCATGTTGAGAAGGAGTGTAGACGTAAGCACGGACTGTGCTTAGGTTGCGGATCCAGACAGCATGCAGTGAAGGACTGCCCTGATCGTAGGGAAGCACCAAGGGCGAACCAACAAGCTCTACCAGCACCAGGAGGACAACAACCAAGGCCACCCTTGGCACATCAAGCAGCACCCTACCAGCAACCCCAGCAACAGCTAAGAGCACCACCTCAAGGACGCGGCCAAGTTTTCGCGATGACTGTGGGAGACGTGCAGAACCAAGGAGTTGCTAATGCGAGTAAGTCTTTGTAGTTGTTCCGTTTCTAGCATTGTTATAGTTTGTGCCTGCTGGTTCGTGACCCCAGACTTGACCTGATAACCTTGACCTGATAACCTTAAAACCTGATAATTTTAACTTGCTAACAATTGATAACCTAATTTTGAACTTGATAATAACTTAGAATTGTTAACCTGATAAATTTTGAAAAGATAACCTAGTTTTGAACTTGATAATAACCTAAAATTGTTGACCTGATAAGTTTTGAAAATAACCTGGTTTTCTAAAACTGTAACTTTCTAGATTTCCCACATTTGGGAAATTGCATAATTTCTACTTAGGAAAATGATTTTTCCTATGTGTTCAAGCCCTGAACCATGATTTTCTTTATTGTATTGTGATTCGAATAAATTTTCCAACTGTGTCATCTCTGTTGACCGGTTAATCTTTGATTGCGAGGACGCAATCCTCTTAAGGGGGGTATATTGTAATCCCCCTGATTTTCATAGATTTAAAATTTTGGATTTATCATAATTTTCTGGAATTTTCTGGAATTTTCCTGTAATTAAATACCAGTGTTTTAATTATTCAATGATTTTTAAATGATAATAAATATTGTTAAAATATTATGAAAATAATATTTTATGGTGTAAAATAAAAATCTAGACTTAAGGTAATTTTCTGGGAATTTATTGGGCCCCGGATCTATTTTTAAAATACCTAAAACTAATTATTTATTTAATTATTTAGCTATTTAATTAAACCCTATAGCCCGGCCCGGCCCAACTCCGGCCCAAGCCCGCATTGTTAGCGGGTCGGATCGGGTCCGGTCGACCAACCCGACCCGCACCCCTGAGATCCGACCCGTTCCCACTCTCTTCCCCAGCCGACTGCCCGCCTCCCTCCGGCCGTTACGCATCCGCCGTCGCCGCCGTTCCAGCTCCTTCACCCGCCGCCGCCGACCTCTACTCTTCCCCTTCCCCTCGCCGTCCGCCTCTCCCTCTTCCCCGCCGACCTATATAAACCCTCCCTCCGGCCCGAGTTCTTCCTCCCCTCTTCCGTCTTCTCCGGCGTTCCCTCGCCGCTACCACCCTGACTCCGCCCGCGACGCCTCGCCGAGCCCCCGGCGACCCCCTCCGTCTCCTCCACCTTCTTCCTCCCCCGCTGCCTCCGGCTCCCCCAACCCAGCGCAGCCCCGACAGCGCCCAGCCGAGCCCAGCCACGCCGCCGCCTTGCCGCAGCGCCTCCGGCCGACGACCGCCCTAGCCAGCACAGCCCTCGCCTCCTCCTCCGGCGCGTCCAGCAGCCCTCGCCGGCCTTGCCCAGCCTTGACACAAGTCGGACACAACCCTAGTGAACAGTACTCGGACACAGGACACAGTATCTCGTGTCGGACACGAAACGGATACGAAGATTCGGTTTTCTGGAGCCCAGTTCAGGTATTCATAACTTTTGACTCGTAGCTCGGAATTCGATTCCGTCTTTTGCGTTGCGAAGCCTGTATGACCCTCTCGGTGCCCGGACAAACCGCTCGGGGCATCGCGTCCTGTGGTGATCGCACACCGCGATCCAAAAACAGGAAAACCCAGACCCTGATTCACCCCGGAATCGAGTACGCCCCGCCAAACGGGACGACTTGGTCACGTACGGTCTTCACCGATACGTCAGCGTCGTTGATACGGACGTGCGGGATTTCGCAGAAGCTGATTTGGATGTGCGTGCACACCGGAATCAGTGCGTATCCGCGGACAACGTCCCGTATCCGACCCATCTGATTCTCGTTGTAACTTAGTGTACACAAGTCAGATCGAGACGAAACTTGCGCCATCGGACTCGTAGCAATACGCTGGTCCTGTGGGTCAAGTTTGGTTCGATTCTGAGAACGTTGACAAAATCGTGTGTCGTGGGCCCCACAGGCTCCACTCGACGGGCGATTTTGAGAACGGCTCATCGGAATCCAATTCTTGAAGTTCCGTTGGGTTCGTATCATCGTTCCTGATCTGTTGACACTAAGTTGGACTGTTTCTGAGACCTTTGACCCTGACGCGTTTTTCGGTGCAAGACGGCCCACATTTGGACCCCGCCTTGACCCGAAAATGACGTTTTTGCCCTTGTCTCCAAATTGGACTCAAGGACAGGCGTTCCTAGCTGATTGATGTGTTCTGGACCTGATGGTGATGTCTATTTCAGTAACCGGAGTACTGCTTGGAAATCCAGCTGAAGCCAGAGCAACCTTTGGAACCGAAAATCCAGGCAAGTGTACCTTGCCATTAAATGCAGTATTTAATTCATTTTGAATCTCTTGCTCTAATTTCTGTGACTGTGGTACTTGCCCTATCAAATACTTTATCTCCAGGACACCTGACACAAAGCATGATACAGAATCTTCCTGATTATTCAAGGGGATTTTGTTTAGGATATAGATTTCATAACTTGAGCTTTATGTTTTATCCTGACTAGCTGCATTAGTTTCAATCTTGCGTAACATGAACATTGAGATCTGTGACGTGAGATTCATTGGGTGGGGAGAGTATTATCATATCAAGGCTGATTATATTATATATATATATCTGGTTATCTGGAAGTGTCCTAGTCTCTGACACAGAGCTTTGGCACCTGTACTGGCCCTTCGAGAAAACACTGCTATGGTTTCTTGTCACTGATCCTGTAGTAGTCTCAGCCTGAGTATGAATAATAACTCTCACTTGCATGATCACTTAGCTGGTTTTAATTATTTAACTAGATTTGTTTGATAGTAACATCGGTATGCCACTGTCTTAAAACTTATTAATTTCTTGTGCTTCTCTTGTGTTTAACATTTTGGTTGACTTGCATGCTCATTCACTGTATTATGGCTCGTATTCTTTTGTACCTTGTTACGTTCCGCTGAGGACCTGGTTTTGTTCTCCAGTTATAGCAGACGAGATCTACCCTGAGGTGTACGGAACAGGGGCACTACTCGGAGCAGTACCTGAACCTGAGGACGAGGTGACCGCTGAGGACTTCTCCTAAACAACTGCTTCACCATGCTTAGTCATCTAGTCTTTATTTTCCTGTTCCATTAAACTCACTATTTTCCTGTTTAATTGAACTCTTTTCCTGTCTTTGAGAATTTATGTAACAGACTTAATATCGGATTGTTCTCCGATTTTATTTACTTCGCCTGGATATTGTGTAGATCTTTCATTATGCTGATATTGCTATCTTTAATTTGTGGATGAGATTAGTAAACCCTGACTTGTATAATACAGCTTAAGTACACTCCGATGGATCCATTAAAATTGGATTTGTCTATCGGTGTGTGCTGCTGGCCATAATCACGCATCCAGTCCCTCGGTATTTTGGGACTGGGGCGTGACAACTCCAGCTGCTGAAACAAACATCACCATCAGGTCCAGAACATATCAATCAGCTAGGAATGCCTGTCCTTGAGTCCAATTTGGAGACAAGGGCAAAAACGTCATTTTTGAGACAAAACGGGGTCCAGATATGGGCCGCTTTGCACCGAAAAATGCGTCAGGGTCAAAGGTCTCCAAAAACAGTCCAACTTAGTGTCAACAGGTCAGGAACGATGATACGAACCCAACGGAACTTCCAGAATTGGATTCCGATGAGTCGTTCTCAAAATCGCCCGTCGGGTGGAGCCTGTGGGGCCCACGACACACGATTTTGTCAACGTTCTCAGAATTGAACCAAACTTGGCTCACAGGACCAGCGTATTGCTATGAGTTCGATGGCGCAAGTTTCGTCTCGATCCGACGTGTGTACACTAAGTTACAGCGAGAAACAGAAGGGTCGGATACGGGACGATGTCCGCGGATACGTACTGATTCCAGTGTGCACGCACATCCGAATCAGCTTCTGCGAAATCTCACACGTCCGTATCAACGACACGCACGTATCTGCGAAGACCGCACGCGACCAAGTCGTCCCGTTTGGCGGGACGTACTCGATTCCGGGGTAAAACAGGGTCTGGTTTTTCCTGTTTTTGGATCGCGGTGTGCGATCACCACAGGACCTGATGCCCCGAGCAGTTTGTTCGGGCACCGAGAGGGTCATACAAGCTACGCGATACAATTTACGGAATCAAATTCCGAGCTACGAGCAAGAAATTACAAGTACCTGAAGTGGTCCGAAGAACCTAGTTCAAATCGTGTCCTCGTGTCCTGTGTCCAACCGTGTCTAGGGTTAGGGTTTAGATCTCCTGTGTCCGGGTCTTCTGTGTCCAACTTAGGGCTTGTGTCCGTGTCTGAGACTCACCGGAGTTGGCTGGGGGCGGCTCACTGGTGGCGGCGCCGGGTTGTCAGTGGTCCGACGAGAGGCTGGGCGTGGCGGATCTGTCTCTGGAGGCGGCGGAATGCACCGGAGTCGATGTCGGGGTTCTGGACACAGTTCTGCGGGCTGGTCTCGGGCGGGGACGGCGAGTGGAGGCTTCGGCTGGAGGCGGGCTCGGCGTGTCCAGGCGGAGCGGAGCGGGAGGTCGGCTGCAATGGGCTCGGGCGGCGGCAGGAGGCTGAGGGCGGCTATGGCTCGGCTTATATAGGAAAGATGGGGAGAGGGACGGCCGGCGGTTGACCGGAAGGGGAAGGGAAGGGGTCGTCCGGTGAAGGGGAGGAAGAGGAGGAGGCACTGGGCAGCGAACGGGCGGCGGCGGCCTTTTCCGACGGCGGGAAGGAGAAGAGTCGGCCGGCTGATAGTTTGGGGGAGATGGGGAGATTTGGGTCGGGTCGGGTGGACGGGTCGGGTCGGGTCAGGCGGATCCGACCCGATCCGTTAGGATAGGGCACGGGTCGGGTAGGTTAGGCGGGTCGGATCTGAAATGAACCAGGATCCGACCCAATAGGAAATTAGGTTTAATTAATAAATCTGGTTTAATTAGTTTAATTAATTAATTAGTATTTAGGGCTTTAAAAAAAATCCATCCGGGGTCCAATAAATTCCCGAAAAATTATCCTATGTCTGGTTTTCTATTTTACACCATAAAATATTATTTTCATAATATTTTAATATTATTTATTAACATTTAAAAATCTTTTAATAATTAAAGAACCTGAATTTAATTAGAGAAAATTCTCAAAAAATTCCAGAAATTCCAGAAAATGTAAAAATCCAATAATTAAAAATTTTCTTGAAAATCAGGGGGTTTACAATCTACCCCCCTTAAGAGGATTGCGTCCTCGCAATCAAAGATTAACCGGTCAACAGAGATGACACGGTTACCAATTTTATTCGAATCACAATACAATAAAGAAAATCAAGGTTCTTGAACACCTAGGAAAAACATTTCCCTAAGTAGAAGTTATACAATTTCCCAAATGTGGGAAATCTAGAAAATTATAATTTTAGAAAACCAGGTTATCTTTAAAACATATTAGTTTAACAATTCTGAGTTATTATCAAGTTCAACACTAGATTAACACTAGGTTATTAATTAGTAACAAGTTAAAGTTATCAGGTTAAGTCTGGGGTCACGAACCAGCAGGCACAACTAAAACAATGCTAGAAACGGAACAACTAAAACTTACTCGCATTAGCAACTCCATGGTTCTGCGCATCTCCCACAGTCATCGCGAAAACTTGGCCGCGTCCTTGAGGTGGTGCTCTCTGCTGCTGCTGGGCTTGCTGGTAGGGTACTGCTTGATGTGCCAAGGGTGGCCTTGGTTGATGCCCTCCTGGTGCTGGTAGAGCTTGTTGGTTCGCCCTTGGTGCTTCCCTACGATCAGGGCAGTCCTTTACTGCATGCTGTCTGGATCCACAACCTAAGCACAGTCCGTGTTTACGTCTACACTCCTTCTCAACATGGCCTATCTTGCCGCAGTAATAACAAGTAGGAAGAGTCAGGGTTTTGGATGCAGATCCCTGTGGTGCTTGATGCAGATGAGGTTTCTTGGCAGCTTCTCCATTGTTTGCTCTGACTGGTACTGATGTGGAAGGCCTCTTCAGACTGGTTTCTCTCCTGGTGACGCGCTCCATGCGTCGAGCTGCAGCAAGAACGTCCGTGTACGAAGTTGTTGCGACAGATCCAATCAGTTTCTGTAGTTCGATGTTGAGTCCGTCGAAAAACTTCTCGGCCGTCTCTACTTCAGTCGGGATCAATGTAGGAGCGAAGCGACTCAGACGAATGAACTCGGCGTTGTACTCTTCCACCGTCATAGCATCCTGAGTGAGGCGATTGAACTTGTCCCTTAGTTCTGATCGAGTGATGGCCGGAATTATAAACACCCCAAATTTTCAGAGTTTTTAAAATCAATTTTTGGATTTAATATGCAATTTTCAGGAATTTACATAGGACCTGAAGTGAGTTTGTAATTTTTAATTGCCAATAAATAATATTAAAATGAAATGAAAATATGATTTTATGGTGTAAAATAGAAAATCGGACTTAGGGTAATTTTCTGGAATTTTATTGGGCCTCGGACCTATTTTTTAAAAGCCTAAAATCTATTTTTCCTAAATTAAAATTAATTAATTACTGATTATTATAATTATTATTATTTTCTTTATTTTTTATTTTAGTTTGGGCCCGGCCCAATGGGCCGAGCCCATTAGTGCTAGCCCGGCCCAGCCTCAAACCCCTAGCGGGTCGGACGGGTCCGCTCACCCGGAGCCCGCCGCCCGACCCGACCCGCTCCATCACCCCTGTCACCCACGACCCCGTCTTCCCCCGAGACCTCCGCCGGCGCCGGAAAACGGGCCACCACGCCGCCTCCCCTCCGCGAGAGCCGCCCACGTCCTCCCCCATCCCCGCCTAGAACGGCCACGACCCCCCCCGAGGATCCCCTATAAAAACCCCTACCCGACCTCTTCCTCCTCCCTCATCCTCCCCTGAAACCTCGCCGGAACCCTACTCCGACGACCCGAGACCCCCATCCACCTCCCTCTCAGCCGTCCTCCTCCCCGCCGTAACCTTCAGCGCCCCTTCCCCTTCCTCTTCTTCCTCCTCCCCCAGGCGGAGCCGACCCCGGCCTCCAGAAACCCCCCCCCCCCCCCGCTGCTCGAGCTGCCGGCCGACCCCTTCGGCGCCGCCCAGCCCCTCCGGCAGAGCCGCAGCCACTGCCCCGAGTCGCCTCGACCGTCGGCCAGTCCCCCAGAGCCCCCGACACGCGGACACAGCCCTGAACCCTAGCCCTAGCCGAGGACACGTGTCCAGGACACGATTCGGACACAGAAAATCCCGGTTTCTCGGGTCCCCTTCAGGTACTCGTATCTTGCAACTCGGATCTCCATTTTCGATTCTGTAAATTTCTACGCGAAGCCTGTATGACCCTCTCGGTGCCCGGACAAACCGCTCGGGGCATCGCGTCCTGTGGTGATCGCACACCGCGATCCAAAAACAGGAAAAACCAGACCCTGTTTCACCCCGGAACTGAGTGCGCCCCGCCAAACGGGACGACTTGGTCGTGCACAGTCTTCACAGATACGTGCGCCTCGTCATTACGGACGTGTGGGATTTCGCGGAAGCTGATTCGGGTGTGCGTGCACACCGGAATCAACGCGTATCCGCGGACATCGCTCCGTATCTGCCTTTTCTGCAATTTATCCTAACTTCGTGCACACATGTCGGATCGAGACAAAACTTATGCCATCGGACTCGTAGTGATACGCTGGTCCTGTGGGTCAAGTTTGGTCCGATTCTGAGAACGTTGACGAAATCGCGTGTCGTGGGCCCCACAGGCCCCGCTCGACGGGCGATTTCGTGATCGGCTCATCGGAATTCAAATCTAAAAGTTCCATTGGGTTCGTATCAGCGTTCCTGACCTGTTGACACTAAGTTTGATGAATTTGGAGACCATTAACCCTGACACGTTTTTCGGTGCAAAGCGGGCCCACCGGTGGACCCCGTTTTGGGCCAAAATTGCCGTTTCTGCCCTTGTCTCCAAATTGGACCCAAGGACAGGCGTTTCTAGCTGTTTGACACCTTCTGAGCGTGATGGTACTGTTTATTTCAGCTTTCGGAGACATCTCTGGAAATTTTCGAAACCAGGACCTAAGTGGAATCCAAACCTCAGGCAAGTGCACCTTGCCAAACTTGCAGTCATTATTTTCTTATTTTCTGTAAAAATACTCTGCTGGATTTCTTGTGCAAATTCTTATAAACTGATTTAAACTGCTTAAACCTAGGAAACGTACGACGTACCTAGTGCCCGATCATAGTCGGGTACTGACACCGTACGCGGTGTTGGGTTCGTCATTTAGAGATGGATTTACGATCCCCTTACTTTGTACTTGACCTATCAAGTACCCTACAACCCAGGACACTTGACACTATCATGGACAGAATCTTCCTGAGTTATTCGTGGGGATTCTGAATAGGATACAGGACTTGACAGAGTTATTTATTTATAGACAGTATGACTTGTTGCATTAGTTATAATCCCGCTAACATGGACATGAGACGTTATGGTCATGGCTTGCGTGATTACATTGGGTGGGGAGAGACACACAGGCTACAGGCTTTTCTATATATATATCTACTATTATTGTGAGGTTGTAGACTCTCCAGCAGAGCTAGACCCTTTACGTGTTATTACTGCTACCGGCTCCCCGACACAGAGCTTGTAGCGGTCTCAGCCTGAGTACTAGTGTTGCTCTCATTTGCATATCACATAGATGGTTAGTTACTTAGTTACCCTGCTGTTTCATTATTTATTGCACTGCTTATTCATTTTGGCTTGTATTATTTGTGCCTTGCTATGTCCACTGAGGACCTGGAATGGATTATGTCCCCAGGTTTAGCTGAGGAGCAGTATCCCGAGATATACGGGACCGGAGCGGAAGCTATTGCTGGAGCTGAACCAAACACTGAAGACGAGGTGACTGCCGAGGACTTCTCCTGAGTGCTTGTTCCAGTACTCAGTATTTATTTCATGTTTACATCTTTTGTTCCTGGCCTATAGAGCCAGTTTATTCAGACTTAAGTCGGATTGTTTCTCCGACTGACTTGCTGTGATGATGTTGCTACATTATTTCCATTTGATTATGCAGTTTATTTCTTTATCTTTATGGATGAGATTAGTGTGACTTGTGTAGTAGACCTTATTTACAGCTTAAGTACGCCCTGATGGCTCCATTAAATTGGGTTATCCATCGGTGCGTGCTGCTGGCCATTGCCACGCATCTCCAGTCCCTCGGCATTTTGGGACTGGGGCGTGACATGGTTTTTGTGGTGGCCCATGCAGGTCACCAAACTAAATTGTTCGGTTTCAACTTAGGGACCGAACAGGCCTACAATAAGATAGGATAATTTATAGGATCTCATCCATTATTGAATCGTTTTTGAACTCTATGTCGAATTCAATTTAATTGCTTGAATTGCATCATGTTTTGATTCCTCTGTGCGTTCTCATTGTTTTCTTTTGATGCAGAGAAATGGATCCCAGACATGGTGACGAGACCCCCTTGGGTACACCGACTGAAGCAGGGTTCACCTGCGAGGCTGGAACGACGCCAGATACTAGAGGATAATCCTCTCAGAGCAATCAAACTGGCCAGCCAAGTTCCAGGTTCAGGCGTGATGACATCCCGTCTCCTCCCCAGTTCCCTCCAACGATGCCTGTCTTTCCCCCAGGACAGGCAATGGACGGCCAGCAAATGTTCCAGATGTTCTACGCCATGATGCAGGCACAACAACAGATTCAACAGGAGACCCAACGCCGAGAGGCCGAGAACCTAAGGAACAGCCTGGTCGCAGCATTGGAGCATGCAAATCCACCAAATAGGCGGCCAACGACAGGATCTATTACGGATTTCCGTCAACTCAAGCCCCGTACCTTCTCGGGCAAGGAAGGACCAACTGAAGTGCATGAATGGCTTACAAACACACAGCATCAGTTGGAGGCCGCCGAACTACCAAGGGACAAATGGATGACTGCCGTCAGGATGTAACTGACGGACAACGTGCATCATTGGTGGCTGTCCGAAGAAAGAAGGCTCGGACATGATCAGGTTACCTGGGAGGAGTTCTCCAGACTCTTCCAGGAAATGTACATCCCTGCTGTGGCTCGGTCAGAACTCCGAGATAGATTCAACCGCCTGATCCAGGGCAACATGACGGTGGAGGAATATAACGCCGAATTCATTCGCCTGAGCCGCTTCGCCCCTTCGCTAATTCCTACCGAAGAGGAGAAGGCGGAGAAGTTCTTTGATGGGCTCAGGTTCAAGTTTCAGAAGTTAATCGGATCGGTCGCGCCCACCTCCTACATCGACGTCCTAGCTGCAGCACGTCGGCTGGAGCGCGTTACTCGGAGGGAATCAAGCCTGAAACGTCCCTTCTCCTCAGCACCGTCCAAGTCATCACCAGGAGAATCTGCTAAACGGCCCCAGAGCCCGCCTCCAAGAGCAGCAACTAAGAACCTGCCTACTTGCCACTACTGCAGCAAGGTAGGACATATCGAAAAGGAATGTCGACGCAAGCTGGGACTCTGCCTGGTTTGCGGATCTGGACAACACTTCTCAAAGGACTGTTCGGAACGTCGAGAGGGAGTTCCGAATCGACCAGCTCCACCTGCAGCTCTTCCAGCTGGGGAAGCAACACAGACAGGGCCTGGAGGAGCCAGGCCACCTCTACCACCTCAGGCAGCATTGTTCCAACAAGCTCGTCAGCAAAGGGGTCCCGCTCAGGGACGAGGCCAGGCATATGCACTAGCAGTCACTGAGGAAGCTACTGCAGGCGAAGTGATAGCAGGTACCATATTAGTAGCTTCAATTCCTGCTGTAGCATTATTTGATTCTGGAGCTTCGCATTCATTTATTGCTGCTAGCTTCGTAGCCACACATAGAATAGCTACCGCACCTCTCTCGAAGATGAAGAGGATACTAACGGGAGGTAGAATTATCCCGGTTAGTGATACTTGTAGATCATGTTCGGTAGTAGTCTGTGGCCGAGAGATGCGAGCCCAATTCCTGATCTTTTCTATGCCTGATTACGATGTTGTACTTGGTATGGACTGGTTAAGTCAGTACCATGCGACACTGGATTGCCGGCTTGGAAAAGTGATATTTAGACCCCCTAGCCTTCCTGAGTTTGAATTTCTACGAGGAGCTGTAGAACAAGGGGTCCAGCCAACTCTTAGGGTATTGACTGTAGAAGAAGATTCAAGTTACCCAAGAGTCATAACGGAATTTGTGGATGTATTTTCCGACGATCTTCCAGGTTTACCACCTGATCGGGAGATAGAATTCACGATAGACCTAACTCCAGGAGCCGAACCTATCACCTCATCGGTATATCGGCTAGCACCTAAGGAGTTAGTGGAGCTGAAAACACAAGTTGACGACCTTCTGGAGAAGGGATTTATCCGGCCCAGTGTTTCACCATGGGGAGCACCTATACTTTTTGTACCCAAGAAGGACGGATCTGTACGGCTGTGCATTGATTACAGAGCCCTTAATGCTGTAACTATTAAGAATCGGTACCCACTACCACGCATTGATGATTTGTTTGACCAGTTGAGTGGTGCTAAGGTATTCTCAAAGATTGACCTTAGATCCGGTTATCACCAGATTAGGGTGAAGAAGGAAGATATCCCAAAGACGGCCTTCAGAACTAAGTATGGACATTATGAGTTCCTAGTTATGCCGTTTGGTTTAACCAACGCACCCGCCGTATTTATGAGTTTGATGAACGGGGTCTTCCATCAGTACTTGGATAAGTTCGTGGTGGTATTCATTGATGATATCCTAATCTACTCCAAGAACCACGAAGAGCACGAGGAACACCTTAGAATTGTGCTAGAAACCTTGAGAAGGGAGAAGCTATATGCCAAGCTCAGCAAATGTGAGTTCTGTATGGACAAGGTACCATTCTTAGGGCATATTATCTCGGGTGAAGGACTGTCTGTGGACCCAGAGAAAGTCACTGCTATAGAAACCTGGCCTACCCCTACCGCTGTTGCGGAAGTGAGAAGTTTTCTTGGACTTGCTGGGTATTACCGGCGGTTCGTAGAAAATTTTTCAAGAATCGCAGAGCCGATGACTAAGCTGACACGGAAGGATCAGGAGTTCATATGGACGGAAGAATGCCAGCATGCCTTTGAAGAATTGAAGAGGCGTCTAACAACAGCACCAGTCTTGACTCTTCCCTCAGGGTCAGGAGGTTTTGTTGTTTACAGTGATGCGTCCGGTAGTGGACTAGGTTGTGTCTTGATGCAACATGGCAAGGCTATCGCTTATGCATCGAGGCAGCTGAAGGTCCACGAGAAGAACTACCCAACACACGACCTGGAGCTAGCTGCAGTTATTTTTGCATTGAAGATCTGGAGATATTATCTGTATGGAGAAAAGGTCGAGATATTCACTGATCATAAGAGCTTGAAGTATGTTTATACACAGAAGGAGCTCAACATGAGGCAAAGGCGTTGGCTTGAGTTGATGGTGGACTTTGACATCGATCTGCAGTACCACCCGGAGAAAGCAAATGTTGTAGCCGACGCCCTCAGCAGAAAACCCTCGGCTTATTTCTTAACAGAGCAGCCTCAGCTATTGCAAGACTTGCAAGACCTTCAGATAGAGGTTGTTCTACCTGGACAAAATGGTTTGCTGGCTAATCTCGAAGTAAAGTCATCGCTGGTGGAGAGAATCAAGGAAGCTTTGCCTAATGATGCCAGATTCTGAAGGCTGAAAGAGAGAACAGAAGCAGGCTTGCAGACGGGGCTTCGTATTCACGAGGACGGAACATTAAGGTACGGAAATCGCCTATGTGTTCCAAATGGAGAATTAAGGCAGGAGTTGATGACAGAAGCCCATAGCTCCATATACTCGGTTCATCCAGGAAGAACCAAGATGTACCGGGACTTGAGACAATATTACTGGTGGCATGGAATGAAAAGGGAGATTGCCCGCTTTGTAGCAAAATGCTTAGTCTGCCAGCAGGTGAAGGCCGAGCACCAAAGAACTGCAGGTATGTTGCAGCCACTTCCCATCCCTGAATGGAAGTGGGAGCATATTACCATGGACTTCGTCACTGGATTTCCAAGAAGCCCTAGTGGTAAGGATGCAGTATGGGTCATCGTGGATCGGCTCACTAAGTCGGCTCACTTCTTGCCATTCAGAGTCGGACAATCCACAGAAGTACTAGCCGACATGTATATGCGTCAGATCGTAAAATTACATGGAGTGCCGGTAAGTATCGTATCAGATCGAGACTCAAGATTTACGTCTCACTTCTGGAGAAGCATGCAAGAGAGTCTCGGCACCAGGCTCAAGTTCAGTACTGCCTATCATCCTCAGACAGACGGACAGTCAGAGCGCACAATTCAGATCCTAGAAGATATGCTGCGATCTTGCATACTGGACTTCGGAGGATCTTGGGAAGATCATCTGCACTTAGTGGAGTTCTCCTACAACAATAGCTATCAGGCAAGCATTCAGATGGCACCTTTCGAGGTGTTGTACGGAAGGAAGTGCAGATCGCCAGTATGCTGGAACGACGTTGGTGAACGTCAGATACTGGGTCCAGAGTTGGTAACAGAGACAGTGGAGAAAGTAAAGCAGATCCAGAACCATCTCCGTGCAGCCCAGGATAGACAGAAGCATTGGGCCGATGCACACAGACGACCCCTGGAGTTCAAGGAAGGAGAGCATGTATTTTTGAGGATCTCGCCCACTAGAGGTACTATCAGATTCGGTAGCAGAGGCAAGTTAAGCCCAAGGTACATTGGGCCATTTGATATCTTGGAGCGCATTGGTGAGGTGGCTTACCGTCTTGCATTACCTCCGTCCTTAGAGGGAGTGCATGATGTATTCCACGTCTCACAACTGAGGAGATATGTGACGGACCCAAGTCATATAGTTGACCATTCTGAGATTTCAGTGGGACCTAGCCTGAGATACGAAGAGCAGCCAGTGGGTATACTCGACACCAGCGAGAAGACACTGCGAAGGCAGACAATCAGGCTGGTTCGAGTAGCCTGGAAACAGCACTCTCCTGGCGAATTGACCTGGGAGCGAGAAGATGTTATGCGCCAGAGTTATCCACATTTATTTGCAGAATCAGGTAGAACCTAAGCATTCTTTAAATTCTATAAATCTTGTCTTTATAGTTTACCCTTCGATTGCGAGGACGCAATCCTCTTAAGGGGGATAGATTATAAACACCCCAAATTTTCAGAGTTTTTAAAATCAATTTTTGGATTTAATATGCAATTTTTAGGAATTTACATAGGACCTGAAGTGAGTTTGTAATTTTTAATTGCCAATAAATAACATTAAAATGAAATGAAAATATGATTTTATGGTGTAAAATAGAAAACTGGACTTAGGGTAATTTTCTGGGATTTTATTGGGCCTCGGACCTATTTTTTAAAAGCCTAAAATCTATTTTTTCTAAATTAAAATTAATTAATTACTGATTATTATAATTATTATTATTTTCTTTATTTTTGATTTTAGTTTGGGCCCGGCCCAATGGGCCGAGCCCATTAGTGCTAGCCCGGCCCAGCCTCAAACCCCTAGCGGGTCGGGCGGGTCCGCTCACCCGGAGCCCGTCGCCCGACCCGACCCGCTCCATCACCCCTGTCACCCACGACCCCGTCTTTCCCCGAGACCTCCGCCGGCGCCGGAAAATGCGTCGCCACGCCGCCTCCCCTCCGCGAGAGCCGCCCACGTCCTCCCCCATCCCCGCCTAGCCCGGCCACGACCCCCCCGAGGATCCCCTATAAAAACCCCTACCCGACCTCTTCCTCCTCCCTCATCCTCCCCTGAAACCTCGCCGGAACCCTACTCCGACGACCTGAGACCCCCATCCACCTCCCTCTCATCCGTCCTCCTCCCCGCCGTGACCTCCAGCGCCCCTTCCCCTTCCTCTTCTTCCTCCTCCCCCAGGCGGAGCCGACCCCGGCCTCCAGAACCCCCCCCCCCCCCCGCTGCTCGAGCTGCCGGCCGACCCCCTCGGCGCCGCCCAGCCACTCCGGCAGAGCCGCAGCCACCGCCCCGAGTCGCCTCGAACGTCGGCCAGTCCCCCAGAGCCCCGGACACGCGGACACAGCCCTGAACCCTAGCCCTAGCCGAGGACACGTGTCCAGGACACGATTCGGACACAGAAAACCCCGGTTTCTCGGGTCCCCTTCAGGTACTCGTATCTTGCAACTCGGATCTCCGTTTTCGATTCTGTAAATTTCTACGTGAAGCCTGTATGACCCTCTCGGTGCCCGGACAAGCCGCTCGGGACATCGCGTCCTGTGGTGATCGCACACCGCGATCCAAAAACAGGAAAAACTAGACCCTGTTTCATCCCGGAACTGAGTGCGCCCCGCCAAACGGGACGACTTGGTTGTGCACAGTCTTCACAGATACGTGCGCCTCGTCGTTACGGACGTGTGAGATTTCGCGGAAGCTGATTCGGGTGTGCGTGCACACCGGAATCAACGCGTATCCGCGGACATCGCTCCGTATCCGCCTTTTCTGTAATTCATCCTAACTTCGTGCACACATGTCGGATCGAGATGAAACTTACGCCATCGGACTCGTAGAGATACGCTGGTCCTGTGGGTCAAGTTTGGTCCGATTCTGAGAACGTTGACGAAATCGCGTGTCGTGGGCCCCACAGGCCCCGCTCGACGGGCGATTTCTTGATCGGCTCATCGGAATTCAAATCTGAAAGTTCCGTTGGGTTCGTATCAGTGTTCCTAACCTGTTGACACTAAGTTTGGTGAATTTGGAGACCATTGACCCTGACACGTTTTTCGGTGCAAAGCGGGCCCACCGGTGGACCCCGTTTTGGGCCGAAATTGTCGTTTCTGCCCTTGTCTCCAAATTGGACCCAAGGACAGGCGTTCCTAGCTGTTTGACACCTTCTGAGCGTGATGGTACTGTTTATTTCAGCTTTCAGAGACATCTCTGAAAATTTCCGAAACCAGGACCTAAGTGGAATCCAAACCTCAGGCAAGTGCACCTTGCCAAACTTGCAGTCATTATTTTCATATTTTCTGTAAAAATACTCTGCTGGATTTCTTGTGCAAATTCTTATAAACTGATTTAAACTGCTTAAACCTAGGAAACGTACGACGTACCTAGTGCCCGATCATAGTCGGGTACTGACACCGTACGCGGTGTTGGGTTCGTCATTTAGAGATGGATTTACGATCCCCTTACTTTGTACTTGACCTATCAAGTACCCTACAACCCAGGACACTTGACACTATCATGGACAGAATCTTCCTGAGTTATTCGTGGGGATTCTGAATAGGATACAGGACTTGACAGAGTTATTTATTTATAGACAGTATGACTTGTTGCATTAGTTATAATCCCGCTAACATGGACATGAGACGTTATGGTCATGGCTTGCGTGATTACATTGGGTGGGGAGAGACACACAGGCTATAGGCTGTTCTATATATATATCTACTATTATTGTGAGGTTGTAGACTCTCCAGCAGAGCTAGACCCTTTACGTGTTATTACTGCTACTGGCTCCCCGACACAGAGCTTGTAGCGGTCTCAGCCTGAGTACTAGTGTTGCTCTCATTTGCATATCACATAGATGGTTAGTTACTTAGTTACCCTGCTGTTTCATTATTTATTGCACTGCTTATTCATTTTGGCTTGTATTATTTGTGCCTTGCTATGTCCACTGAGGACCTGGAATGGATTATGTCCCCAGGTTTAGCTGAGGAGCAGTATCCCGAGATATACGGGACCGGAGCGGAAGCTATTGCTGGAGCTGAACCAAACACTGAAGACGAGGTGACTGCCGAGGACTTCTCCTGAGTGCTTGTTCCAGTACTCAGTATTTATTTCATGTTTACATCTTTTGTTCCTGGCCTATAGAGCCAGTTTATTCAGACTTAAGTCGGATTGTTTCTCCGACTGACTTGCTGTGATGATGTTGCTACATTATTTCCATTTGATTATGCAGTTTATTTCTTTATCTTTATGGATGAGATTAGTGTGACTTGTGTAGTAGACCTTATTTACAGCTTAAGTACGCCTTGATGGCTCCATTAAATTGGATTATCCATCGGTGCGTGCTGCTGGCCATTGCCACGCATCTCCAGTCCCTCGGCATTTTGGGACTGGGGCGTGACAGGAATGTACATCTCCTGGAAGAGTCTGGAGAACTCTTCCCAAGTAACTCGGTCGGGTCCGAGCCTGGTCTCCTCGGATAGCCACCAGTGATGAGCATTGTCCGTCAATTGCATTCTGACGGCAGTCATCCAACGTTCCTGTGGAAGCTCAGCTGCTTCTAATTGATGACGAATGTTGGTGAGCCATTCATGCACTTCTGTTGGTCCCTCCTTGCCAGAAAAGGTTCGGGGCTTCAGCTGGCGGAAGTCTGTGATAGAGCCCGTCGGTTGCCTTCTAGCTGGTAGGTTGGCCTGCTCCAGTGCATTTACTAGACTGTTCCTTAAGTACTCAGCTTCGCGACGATGGGCCTCAGTTTGGACTTGTTGCTGAGCTTGCATCATTGCGTAGAACATCTGAAACATCTGCTGTCCGTCCATTGCTTGGCCTGGTGGAAAGACAGGCATCTGAGGAGTGAACTGGGGCGAAGGTGGAATGTCATCACGCCAAAATCTAGAAGATTGCGGATCTGCTTGTCTGCTTCTGTGAGTAGAGGAATCTCCACTCAGTAGCGTCACTTCATCTTCTCCGTAAGTGACTTCAGCACCTACTGGTGTTCTGGCTGGAGTTCCGTCGTTTTCTCGTGGATCCATTACTCTGCATCAAAATAAACTATAAGAGGCGCACAGGAATCAAGGCAAGATGCAAGTCAATATTAGTTCGAATACGATACAGATATCAAAAACGATTCAAGCAAGTGGATGAGATCCTAAAACTTATCCTATTCTTATTGCAGGCCTGTTCGGTCCCTAAGTTGAAACCGAACAATTTAGTCGTTGACCTGCATGGGCCACCACAAAAACCATGTCACGCCCCAGTCCCAAAATACCGAGAGACTGGATACGTGATTATGGCCAGCAGCACGCACCGATGGACAAACCCAATTTAATGGATCCATCGGGCATACTTAAGCTGTATTACATCAGTCAGGGTTTTACTATTCTCATCCACAGATATAAGATAGCAATAACAGCAAAAGAAATATTAAACAACAACAGTCAAAGTAAATAAAATCGGAGAACAATCCGATATTAAGTCTGTTTACACAAGTTCTCAAAGACAGGAAATAAGAGTTCAATATAATCAGGAAATAAATTCTATTTTGCCATTAATACTGTGCATGGCGAAGCAATTGTTCATGAGAAGTCCTCAGCAATCACCTCGTCTTCAGGTGCAGGTACTGCTCCAAGTAGTGCCCCTGTTTCGTACACCTCAGGGTAGACCTCGTCTGCTAAATCTGGGGAACAAAACCAGGTCCTCAGCGGGACGTAACAAGGTACAGAAGAATACGAGCCATAATACAGTGAATGAACATGCAAGTCAACCAAGATGTTAAACTCAAGAGTAGCATCAGAAATTAATAAGTCTAAGACAGTGGCATGCCGATGTTGCTATCAAACAAATCTGGGTAAATAATTAAACTAGCTAAGTGATAATGCAAGTGAGAGTTATTATTCATACTCAGGCTGAGACTACTACAGGATCAGTGACAAGAAACCATAGCAGTGTTTTCTCGAAGGACCAGTACAGGTGTCAAAGCTCTGTGTCAGAGACTAGGACACATCCAGATAACAATATATAATATTTATTCAGCCTTGATATGGTAATACTCTCCCCACCCAATGAATCTCACGTCACAGATCTCAATGTTCATGTTACGCAAGATTAACTAATGCAATAGGTCATTTATTAAGTTTTAAGAAAAATAAAACTTAAATCAAGAAATCTATAACCTATACAAAACCTCCTTGAATAATCAGGAAGATTCTGTATCATGCTTTGTGTCAGGTGTCCTGGGTATAAAATACTTGATAGGGCAAGTACAACATTCACAGAAATTAAAGCAAGAGAAAAATGAATCAATAACTGCATTTTATGGCAAGGTACACTTGTCTGGGTTTCTTGTTCCAATTGTTGCTCTGGCAATAGCTGGGATTGCGGGTAGTACTCCGGCTGCTGAAACAAACATCACCATCAGGTCCAGAATATATCAATCAGCTAGGAACGCCTGTCCTTGAGTCCAATTTGGAGACAAGGACAAAAACGTCATTTTTGGGACAAAATGGGGTCCAGATATGGGCCGCTTTGCACCGAAAAATGCGTCAGGGTCAAAGGTCTCCAAAAACAGTCCAACTTAGTGTCAACAGGTTAGGAACGATGATACGAACCCAACAGAACTTCCAGAATTGGATTCCGATGAGCCGTTCTCAAAATCGCCCGTCGGGTGGAGCTTGTGGGGCCACGACACACGATTTTGTCAACGTTCTCAGAATCGAACCAAACTTGGCTCACAGGACCAGCGTATTGCTATGAGTTCGATGGCGCAAGTTTTATCTCGATCCGACGTGTGTACACTAAGTTACAGCGAGAAACAAAAGGGTCGGATACGGGGCGGTGTCCGCGGATACGCACTGATTCCGGTGTGCACGCACATCCGAATCAGCTTCTGCGAAATCTCACACGTCCGTATCAACGACACGCACGTATCTGCGAAGACCGCACGCGACCAAGTCGTCCCGTTTGGCGGGGCGTACTCGATTCCGGGGTGAAACAGGGTCTGGTTTTTCCTATTTTTGGATCGCGGTGTGCGATCACCACAGGACGCGATGCCCTGAGCGTTTGTCCGGGCACCGAGAGGGTCATACAAGCTACGCGATACAATTTACGGAATCGAATTCCGAGCTACGAGCAAGAAATTACAAGTACCTGAAGTGGTCCGAAGAACCGAGTTCAAATCGTGTCCTCATGTCCTGTGTCCAACCGTGTCTAGGGTTAGGGTTTAGATCTCCTGTGTCCGGGTCTTCTGTGTCCAACTTAGGGCTTGTGTCCGTGTCTGAGACTCACCGGAGTTGGCTGGGGGCGGCTCACTGGTGGCGGCGCCGGGTTGTCAGTGGTCCGACGAGA
This sequence comes from Iris macrosiphon, assembly GCA_036927795.1. Lineage (NCBI taxonomy): Eukaryota > Viridiplantae > Streptophyta > Magnoliopsida > Asparagales > Iridaceae > Iris > Iris macrosiphon. Next base: position 166,358,521 of record JAYESA010000003.1, read on the forward strand.
GGCTGGACGTGGCGGATCTGTCTCTGGAGGCAGCGGAATGCACCGGAGTCGATGTCGGGGTTCTGGACACAGTTCTGCGGGCTGGTCTCGGGCGGGAACGGCGAGGGGAGGCTTCGGCTGGAGGCGGGCTCGGCGTGTCCAGGCGGAGCGGAGCGGGAGGTCGACTGTAATGGGCTCGGGCGGCGGCAGGAGGCTGAGGGCGGCTAGGGCTCAGCTTATATATGAAAGATGGGGAGAGGGACGGCCGGCGGTTGACCGGAAGGGGAAGGGAAGGGGTCGTCCGGTGAAGGGGAGGAAGAGGAGGAGGCAATGGGCAGCGAACGGGCGGCGGCGGCTGTTTCCGGCGGCGGGAAGGAGAAGAGTCGGCCGACTGATAGTTTGGGGGAGATGGGGAGATTTGGGTCGGGTCGGGTGGACGGGTCAGGTCGGGTCAGGCGGATCCGACCCGATCCGTTAGGATAGGGCACGGGTCGGGTAGGTTAGGCGGGTCGGGTCTGAAATGAATCAGGATCTGACCCAATAGGAAATTGGGTTTAATTAATAAATCTGGTTTAATTAGTTTAATTAATTAATTAGTATTTAGGGCTTTAAAAAATTCATCCGGGGTCCAATAAATTCCCGGAAAATTATCCTATGTCTGGTTTTCTATTTTACACCATAAAATATTATTTTTATAATATTTTAATATTATTTATTAACATTTAAAAATCCTTTAATAATTAAAGAACCTGAATTTAATTAGAGAAAATTCTCAGAAAATTCCAGAAATTCCAGAAAATGTAAAAATCCAATAATTAAAAATTCTCTTGAAAATCAGGGGGTTTACAAATTTGAATATTTAAAATTTGTGGATATAAAAGACATTTTTATCCTGAAATAAATATGATTTGATATCTAAGAATTTATGTAAAGTATGTAATCCAAATACCCCGAATATATATATATATATATATATATATATATATATATATATATATATATATATATATATAATATTGTCACGTCCAGTCCCAAAATACCAAGGGACTAGCCACATGGCAGTGGCCAGCAGCACAACTACAATGAGCAAACCCAATTTAATGGACTCGTTAGAGTGGACTTAAGCTGTAATATATATATAAATAAGGGTCTACAACACATGTCACAGTTTATATATCTAATTTCATCCACAATAAGAATCACAACACAAAGGAGAGTCAAGTCACAAGAATAATAAAAATGAAACTATTCATCAACAAGTGCAGTATAAGAAATGTCGCAAGGAACAACACGTCTTCAAAATAACGAAAAGAGAAATAAAATCAAGTACACCTGTCCAATATGCATACCTCAATACAAAGCATAGTTGTATATTGAGATACTCATATGGAGTTTTTTTTTTTCTAATGTAGGACTAAACTTTCCTAGTGGCCAAGTAAAAACTCCAACAATTACCAAATTTTAGTATGTTACAGCATGATGTTCTAGGGATCCTAAAAAACTTATAGAGGTGCAAAATCATATCAAGGCCATAAGCTATGCATAAAACATCACATGTTGCTCTCTCTTGAAAACAACATTAGTTCTAGGATTTTTTAGAAACTGGTTAATAAAGCCCTGTATTCAACTAAAAATATAAATTATACTAAAAGATTTGAGGAACATAAAAAAAAAAAAACATGTCCAAAAGAATTTGGAATCTAGATGAAAAGTGAAAAATGGAATAGTTAAAATATGCATCATATTTAGAATATGATTTAAGATTGATTAATTCGTACTAAAAGAAGACCAATCCAGTGCTAAAACCCTCATAGTAATCAAGGTGTGAACTGGACCGGGCAGTCCGAAACTGGCCCGGTCAATGCCGGTCTAGGTCGACTCGAACCCGGTCAACAGCTACGGGTCACGGTTGGGTTTCAATTTTAGGCCCGTATGTCCAGTCCGGACAGGCCCGATGATGAGCCTGATAAAAAATCGATATATATATATGTATCAAAAAATATTTTGTAAGGGAGATGGGGGTTATATGAACTCACAAGAGACCTCCTATATACTTCCTAACTTCTCTCGCTAACCCCTGGACCAACTTGTTTTCGTGTTAGAAAGACATATAAAGATAGTATAAATATTATATATATAGAGAGAGAATGCGGGAGGTGAGATGGCACCTCACTCTCAAAATAAGGGAGGCGGTGACGTGGCACAATTCCATCCACACATTTCATATTTTAAAAAAAATTGGCAAATTGCACTTAATCCCCTCCCCTCGTTTGTGTGGTTGGGATTGTGCCACATCACCGCCACCCTTGTTTTGAGAGTGAGGTACCACCTCACCTCCCTTATTCTCTCTCTCTCTCTCTCTCTCTCTCTCTCTCTATATATATATATATATATATATATATATATATATATATATATATATATATATATATAAGAGAGAGAGAGGGATCCGCATTCCCCTATTATGCATCCTCAAGCGTCTCCATGTTATCAACCATTGGATCTTGTCTAAGTCATCTAATCTTAACTGTTAATTTGAATCATTCAAATCAATGGTTAAGATTAGATGACTTAAACAAGATCCAACGGTTGATAACATGAAAATGTTTGGGGATGCAAAAAATTGGGGATGTGGATTCCTCCTCATATATATATATATATATATATATATATATATATATATATATATATATATATATATATGTGTGTGTGTGTGTGTGTGTGTGTGTGTGTGTTAAATTGCACAGTTCACGGACCGACTCGGACCCGGTTCAAACCTAGTCCGGCCCGAAGCTATCCGTATCTGGGTCCGGACTGAATTTAGAGGTTGCATTTAAAAGTTCGGCCCGACTTGGCTCACTTTTGATCTAAGTCCGATCCGACCCAGGTCCGATTAAATCTGAATCCGGTCCGATACATACCATGACCTAGTAAGAGGGTGAGTTAGGGGTCAATAACTCAGTACAAAAGTACTCTCCAAACTTGTTTCAGAACCGTAATCAAAATTTCTCTCCAAAATTCACACAAGTGGTAAAAACAAGTTCTCTCCAAAACTCTCTCAATAAGAGCATCATTAGATTCTAGATTCAAGATGTTGGTAAGTCTCATTTCTAGTTTTAATTTTTATATTTTTGGTCTCACTTTAGATTCTAGATTTTATGAATTCATTTTGTAGAATAGTAAGTCTCAATCCAACTTTTTAGATTCTATATTTTATTTTTATTTTTTATATCAATTTTTGAACACACAATCTTTGAAATCGAAATTCATTTTATCATTTCCTACTATTCTCATATAAACCTAATCTATTCTACATTTACATTTATTTTTATTTTTATTTTTATTTTTATTTTAAATTTTAGATCACAAATTATATTAAAGTGTACCAACTACTAATGATGCTCTAAGGGTGGTCAGCCGACTGGTTACCCGACTGACTTGACTACATACTACATACAACAACATTGTTTGCTTTTTGTTATATTGTTTTTGGGATTCACGAGGTATTATTCTTCAAAGGTTCTCAACAAGGTTGTGGTGAAGAATTCCCTCACAATTCGTGGGATATATAACTTTGAAATGGATTATGGATTTTGTTAACGTGTGTCGGTTTCGTGGCATATTGGTTATGACGGAGAACATTCGTGACGACGGACACAGTTTGATTTTTTTTTGAAAACTTAGTAGTTTTAATTCAGTGGAAATGATATATAAAAAGAAAAATATAAATATTCATACCAGTACATTTATCAATATATATATATTTTATATTTATCAATACACATTTTAAGTAAAATTTGATTGATAAATGTGTTGGTTAGAGTATCCATCAAAAATATACATTCATTAGTGTATTAACGTATGTCATATTAACAAAATGCATAGTTTATGAGTCTATTTAAAAATGCATAGTTTATGAGTCTATTTTTGTTCATCGATCAAAACTATGATGTATGTTCACCCTTCTACTCAAGTGTTATCATATGTCATTTTTATACAAGTGATTTTGTGAACATCCCAAAAAATTGACCTTTATTTGACATGTAACAATACTTGAGTGGAGGAGTAAGCATATATCCTAGTTTTGATGGTAAACCAAAATAGACTCTATAGTTTATTATTCCGTACGACCATGATTTGTACAAGAGTTACAGAGTTGAGAGTTCGGATATAAGAAACGTTCGAAAGTGTTCCTTGTTAAAATAAAATTGGTTGTGTAAAGCCTATTGTGGATCCAGTGCTTTAAAAATCGGATCGGCTCGGTCGATTGAATCGGTCACTTTTTCGGTCCGGTTCAAGGTTAACTTAGTATTTTTTTCAAAAATCGGTATTTTTTTACTAATCCGGTCGACCCGGCCGGTTAGACCACTAAACCGTCTGATCCAGTTAAATTTTGAACCGATTTGACTCTGACTTTTTTTTTCATTTTTTGTTTGTTTAAAACTAGCTAAAAATTACTAATTTCCAAGAATACTTACTAAGAGAGGACTGAAAGGTCACCTAAATTTGAAAGCTTACTTAAATGTGCACTTATGTAGTATGTAATATATTCAATGCAAGATTATAATTTATAAGTCTATATAACTTATTTAATCCGAATTAACCTACTGGTTGAATCGGTTTGATCCAACCCAATGTTTTAACCGGGTCGTTCTCGGATCAGGTTTTTAAAACATTGTGTGGATCATCATTAGAGAGGTACTTAAATCATCCCAACAACATCAAAATCAATGACCACATTGGTTCCAGCACTTCAGGAAAGTCTAATGTAAATTATCTTGAATAAATTCATGCGTACAACATAATCAATAATTAAAGAATAAGAGGGGAATAAAATTTCTAAATATTTGATGCAAGTCGTAGAGAGGAAAATGACCTGACTATTAGAATATCAAGAGAGAAGTAGTTTACAATGAGATATAGATGTCTAAATAATAATATCAACTGGGCATTTGGTCTAGTGGTATGATTCTCGCTTAGGGTGCGAGAGGTCCCGAGTTCAATTCTCGGAATGCCCCTATATTTTATTTTATAATTTTATTTTTTAATCATTATAATATAAGCACCAATATCCACTTTTGCCGTCTTCCAGACCAAGTTAAATAAATAGCAGCAAGAAAACTTGCAAAAAAAAAAACCCCCCCATATATTTCACATTTTTCTAGTTATATTTTTTCATGTTAATGTACCCCAGCATGCATGCACGTGTCTTGTATGTATTTTATGCTATTAGAAAAGATAAACAATATTTTTTTATTTTTTACTACTTAAGAAGACCAAAATCTATTAATTATTTACATCTGAAAAAAGCAAACAATAATCTTCTTAAAAAAATTTACACGTAATTATCTAACTATTTATGTTAAATTTAATGAACAATTTTAAATAGTAAATATAGATAAGGGTATTTTAGAAAAAAAAAATCACGGTGAAATCTCACTTTCCTAATTATATAACAATATAGATAGATATATTCAGAACAGAACCTAAAGGTCTGCTTGGATTGAGGGGGGGGGGGGGGGGGAATATAAACAAAGTTAAATGTGGTTAAGTGAAAATAAGTTTAAGGAAGGAAAAGAAGAGGCAATACATATAACCTTACTTGGATTTAATGGAGAGTTAAGTGGAGTGTGTTTAGTAACTCTTCTTCTGAGTGGAAAAAAGATTAATAAAAATACAATAGTTACTAAAATATCTTTATTATATATGACATAAAATTAGATTTGATCGTATTTTTAATTAAAGCATATCAAAATATCTTCACAAAGTCGTGAAGGAACCCAACAACATGTTGAAAGCAAAAAAATTGAAAAAAAATCATAATATTTTATAAGGTAATAAAGGATGTTATGACTTTTTAAATAAAATATCTCAATTTTTTCGCGTTAATCTCCCAAATTTTGGGATTAAAAAATGGACAAAAAAGCCCTCTATAACTCTTCTTCCTAAATTTCCATCCTCAAACCAAGTATAGTTTTATTTTTTCTACTACTTAACTTTTTCTCACTTAACCCTCAATCCAAACAGTCCATGAGGGAAGACGGAATAACTTCCAGGATCCAAAATTTTAAGAGTCACAAAAAAATATTTTTCTTTATATATAATATATATATATATATATATATATATATATATATATATATATATATATATATATATAAAAGGAACTTGGTTTAGGGCTTAGTATTCTTTATTTTTTAGGAACATTTCAAAAGTGATAATATTTTAACTTTTGTCTCGAACACAAAAAAATTTTCGCCCATATATTATAATAATAGACACCATTTTTCTTATTTTTTATTTTATATATACTAATATATATGCACGTACGGTACACGTATTTTATATATCATTATTAGTCATTAGAAAGACTAAAAGACAGTTGGTATAATTATTTTAATCTTTATTAAGAGTACTTAGAAAGACTAAAAAAAATAGTTACCTTAATTATTGTAGATTTATTATTATATTTATTATTTAAGATTATTTAGAAAGATTAATGATCAACTCTTGTAATTATCTTGTATGTTCCTATTAATTTTTAATAAATAATTTAAATTAGTATACATATATAAAGGTATATATATATATTAAAGATCCACTTTTGTACTTATCTTGATGTTCCTATTAATTTTAATAAATAATTTAAATTAGTATACATTATAATAATAAGCACCAGTAGCCATACTTTTGCCGTCTTCCTATCCTGCAGACCTCTGCCCTTTATTTTACTTTTGCCCACATCTTTCCAACTTCTGACCATGTAGGGATGTCCCTGCTGTTGCGCTAGAAATATGAGTGATGGTAAGTATTAAATTTGAGTAAAATAATTTCGTATTTTATAATATACAATAACATAAAAACTCATAGCAAATCCAATCTAAATTTTAGACCATCAAACTCATATTACAAACGATATTTTTCGTACAGAATATTATAGCTTTATTAAATTATAGACAGAAAATTAAATTTTAAAAATTATCAGAGAAGAACAAAAACGTCCTTATCAAAAACGTTCTGATTCTCTCTGCAAAAAGAAAAAAAAACTAAGAAAAAACTTTGAGTGAAAACATCCTAGACGTTTTCATTTTTTTTTTCTTTTTTAAAGAATAAAAAAAACAATCAATACGCAACAAAGAAAATTTTATTTATGACATGTTTGCGTTAAGAGGGATCTATATGCAAAAAATAAGATTAAGAGGGACAAATATGTAAAAAAAAGGAAGACTCTTCATTATTTATTATTTATTATTATATTCAGTAAAAAATAATTTTAAAAAATAATTATTATTATTTTCATCAAAATAGTAAAAAATAGAAAACAAAATGACTTCGTGTTTTTTTTTTTTTTGGTTCTTTACTTTATTTTAACGGGACAAGAATAAAAAAATATTTGCTAAAATGTTCTTAAATTTTTTTTTTTTAAGGAATAATCATTTTTTAAGGAAGATTATATGTTAATTTTAAATATTTTAGATAGAAATATTTGCTAAAATATTCTTAAAATTTTTTGTAGAAAATGACACGTGATAAGTGAGTAGAAGGATGAAAATTCCACTAGTTTCAGTATAAGATTTCGGCTGGAAGATAGAAGGTCAGTGAATCGAATCACGGGAGCGTATTATTTCTTGTATTTATAAATGGTGAGAGTCGAGAGACAGAAGATCCAAAGACATGTAATGCAGCATAATTTTTTTTTTTTGAACATTACGTCGGATAAGTAAAAAAATAAAAAAATTGGACTCCTTAAATATGTTGTAAATTGTACCTAGATGCGAGGGGGCGGTCATACTCGCATCCATTCTTCTTTCTCTGCTTCCACGGAAAAGAAAGAGTACTTTCTCTCTGGCTCTCTCCATCTTTCTTGTTCTTTATCCTTCCTCTTTTTCTATTTTCTCCCTTACTCTCTAGTGTTTGTTATACTCTTTTCCTCCCATTTCTTTATTTCTCCGCGCCCCCCCCCCCACAACCCCTCCCCCCAAATCCAGTCTCCTTCTCCTTCCTAAGTGCCCTAGCTTGCTTGACGTGTAACCTCCCCTAATCTTTAAATTAAGATTACAACTAACAAACAATGGCGTCTCGGCTAACCATCACGTCCCCTACACTCCCTCTCCGCTTCCAACGCTACCCAACCCACAAGTTATTCCTACCAAGAGGAGGAGGAAGATCTTTTACTTATCCACTTCTTGGTGTGAACAGCGCATCATCAGCGGCTACTCTGAGTATCAGGAGGAGGAGGACGATGGTCGTGACCGCTACTTCCACGGAGATTCCCAAGAACAAGAGGTACCCAGGCGAGGCGAAGGGTTTTGTGGAGGAGATGCGATTCGTCGCCATGAAGCTGCACACCAGGGACCAGGCCAGGGAAGGGGAGAAGGAGCCCGAATCCGGCTCCAAGCCCGTCGCCAAATGGGAACCCACGGTGGAGGGATACCTCCGCTTCCTCGTCGACAGCAAACTCGTCTACGACACGCTGGACGCCATCGTGGAGGAGGCCTCCTACCCCTTCTGTCAGTATATCTCTCTCACACACTATCTTCTTGTGATTAAATCTCTTTATCTTGATATGTTCTTGTGATAAAATCTGTTGCAGGCTGCTTAGTCTTGGGCCATTAGGCTACACTTGTAAGGAGGTGGGATGGTATAGTAGTTTAATGGACTCACTAGGACTAGAGTCACGCCTAGACAAACATGGTTCAAAGAGGACATGGTTTTTGTTAGCGTTACACATAGGGTTTGGGGATTTAAAAACGAGAAAGGGAACTCTAGACCCATATGCGTTACACATAGTACTACCGTCCCGGTAAATCTCATTACTGATACCCATATGCTTTTTTTAGTGGAACTGTAGACCTCTATTTGGAATATTTTTTTATGGGATTAACATTCTTTCTTTATTGTTTTGTATTTTAGACTTCTATTTAGTACTTGCATGCTTTTGTTGGATTAATATTTTCTTTTTTGTTATATTGTATCATTTTCTATATCTAGCAGTATATGTTTTTTTTTATGGAAACCATGTTTTATTAACATGTATTGTATATTTTTCTTTGGAAAGAAAATAAATTTTTTAAGCTTATAATGTACTGAAAAAATTGTTAACGTGGTAGGGGACGAGAATGGAAAAATCCGGCCTCGAAAGTATTAACGGGACGGACGCAGAATGCATTGTTTAATGGGGACGGGGATGGGGATGAGGATGGAGATGTGGAGTGCATTGTTTAACGGGGACGGGGATGGGTATGGGTATGGGGGTAAAAAACTGAACTCGAACGGGGATGGGGACAACAACGGAAATTCAAACGCTACTTCGGGATGGAAATGGGGGGTATGGTCTCCTTCTCCTATTCGTCCCGTTGCCATCCCTAATTACACATGGTCCCCAACAGACAATGTCGAACGCTAGATTTTGAGACAAAAGCTTAATGTTTATATTATTTTTTCCATCGACGATGATTCAATAGTATTATCAACCCAAAATTCAATAAATATAATAATAAACAAAAAATAATATCCAAAAAATAAAATTGATGTTTCTGAGAAATAAATAAAAAGAAAGGGGGTAGTTCTTATTGATAATAAATTAATAAATAAAATCCTTAGGCCATCAAACGCTTCTTCAAAGACATCATTTTTTTACTTAAATATTATTCACCCTTAGGCCTACAACGACAGAAGGATAGAGGACTGCTACAGCGACGGCGAAAAAGGAGTTGATTTTGACAGCGACTGCACCATCTTTTTTTTTAGCCTGACGAACTGACTTGTCACTTAGTATTCTAATATACTATGGAACATCTCCCAATAACGTGACATCATGACATGGAGAAAAAGTGTTGTGCGTTACCCCTAATGCTCTAAGATATTACATCAGAAAGAGAAACATAAGCGAGCAAGGGGATAGCTTATTTTACTCTATGCAGAAGAAGAAGAACAAGACATGTAAAACCAAAACCAAGTACTGAAAATTAAATGGAGACTAAAAATAGGACATCATGCTGTAGAATCTTGACAAAATTGAAGAAGCGTCGTGTTCATTAGGTGGTTGTGAGTATCACGTCATCCCAGATAAAGCTTTGGAAGATGAGAAAACAAGGGATGAGATTGACTAGTCTCCATAATATGGCAATCAACCCAAATACTGAAAATTAAGTGGAAACTGTAAAAATAGGACATCATGCAGTGCAGTAGAATCTTGATAAAATTGAAGAAGCGTCATGTTCATTAGGTGGTTGTGAGTATCACGTCATCCCAGATAAAGCTTTGGAAGATAAGAAAACAAGGGATGAGATCGATTAGTCTCCATAATATGGCAATCTTACAGTCAATGATCATATTTTGTTAATGTGAATGATGTGAACACTCAACTAAGATTCCATAACGCGTAGGAACATGGAAATATTCTTAATGACTTGATAGAATAGCGTTAAGAAAGACATTCTCCTACACGACCATGCTATGAGCAAAAAACTTTTGCTGATATCATAATTACCTACTGTTTTACAAACTACTTTTGTCCTTGTTGTTATGTAATGTAATTCTCTAATCATTATAATGCTGCTTTGATTAGTATTATGCTTCTTTTTTATATATAAAATTCTTCTGTTTTAGAGTGTGTTTGGATGTCTTATGGTAAAATCTACAATATTTTATTTGCCATTCTATCAACTAAGTTTTTTTAAGGACATGTTACTTGTTTGGTTGCAGAATCAAGTAGAGGTAAGAAGACAATATCATTATAGATAAGATATCGTCATAGATACGAAGAACATAATATGGTAGTTGAGAATTCTACTTGGAGTAGAATTTCCAAATACATAATTCTTGGCAGTTTAAGATCTCAGATCCACCAAATACCTAACCCCCAATATCAGGAAGTATCTTTTTCATAAGTCAGCCAATATCACGAATTACTATGATCTACTACTTGTACACCCTATATTGGTTAAATCATACTTCCTAGTTGAGATCAACTGTTTTTTTTACTTGAGCTTGCTGCTTTTGTATGATACACTTTTTTTTTACTTCTACTAATACATACTACTTCTGTTATAATCCTACTTATCTATTGTAAATACTTAAGCAATATGTTAAAGTATCTGTTGAAAGATAAATAAAGAATGAACCTTGAGCCCGAGGTTTCAAAATAAATGGTCATCTGGTTCTCTGTTCTAAAAGAAGTAGTTTTACTGGGTTTCCTCAATATATGTTAAGCGATCTTACAACCTTGAGCTGCTACTTCAACCTAATGGTTTCTAGGTTTAGCCCACTTTTGTCAGTTGGCGATTTGACCAAACCTGCTCTGGTGCAATTTTGATGATCCAAACTTGTCTAGGGTTTTATCTAAGGGATACTATCAGGCCATGTTTAGTGCAATGTTATCTAAACACTAATATTGGTGTCATCATGGGTTGGGCTTCTCAAAAGTAAATCACTAAGAAACCTAGTGTCTGTTAGTACAAGACAAACCTTTCTGTAGCGTAACAGCAAAAATGAAATTTATGTAGGAAAAGTCATCACTTTTGATTATAAGGATGGCCTTTAAACAAATCCTTGTTCGTTTTCCCATTAAAAATGTATGTCCTTGATCAATCATTATTCTTGATTTAGAATCATTGCATTAATTGGTTTCATCCTCTCTTTATTGTCTATCATATATATTCATAATACTTTGTTAAATACAAGTAGTTTGCAATAAATAAAGACTAATAACGTACACGAACTGTATGATTTAAGGAAAATCAGTAAGATAATTATACATAACATTTACATAATTTGAAATAAGTAAAGATTAATCTTTGTTCAAGAGAATGTTTGGGGAAAAAAAAGATACATAAAAGTTTATGAAACTGGACTGGCATGTTTTATTGACACTGTGTCTGACTAACATACTACGAGTAATAAGTGGTGAGAGAAAGATTTTATCTGCATCTCATATACATACCCCACAGAGGGATGCTTAACATAATCTCTCACTTGTTTGCAGATGCTGAATTTAGGAATACTGGCCTGGAAAGATCAGAGCAATTAGCGAAGGATTTGGAATGGTTTAAGGAACAAGGACATACCATTCCAGAGCCATCTTCTCCTGGCATGTCTTATGCTTGTTATCTGAAAGAGCTGTCCAAAAAAGATCCTCAAGCATTCATCTGCCATTTCTACAACATATACTTCGCTCATTCTGCTGGGGGGCGAATGATTGGCAAAAAGGTAATCTATATAGTAGTGTCAAGAAAATTTGAAATTAATGAGTTTTGAAAGATCAATAGTGCGTATGTTTGGAGTTGTAGTAATTAGGGTCGTTCTTATTGCTAAAACAGGTAATATGTATTTCATTAACAATTTTCTCAGTCATGTGTGAGCCAAAACTCCTAATGCAACATTGATTTAGATCAGTGGCAAAAACTCAATTTTCTCATTTATCAGCCGAAATCCTGAAAAAAAAAATTCCTCCTTTGTCAGGTGATACCATATATGTATCAGATAATAGTACATGGCAAGACACAGGAGGATTTTTTTTCTTTTCCATATACTGTGCAGAAATTGCTGTTACTGATCGTCCTTTGTTGTCAACTGCAATGCTCCAGTTGCAGTTACTGATCTTCCTTTCTATTTTCTCCAATTTTGCTTTAGGTGGCCGAAACGATTCTAAACAAGAAGGAGCTCGAATTCTACAAGTGGGATGGTGAACTTTCCCAACTGTTGCAGAATGTTAGAGATAAAATCAACCTAGTTGCTAATGTAAGACCATTTTATCCATTAGTCCCTTCTGCACATTTTGTTGCCTTTTAAAAATGGTCATATTCTATTTTCTCAAGTTGCTTCCACAATATGTTAATGATACTTTACAGGAATAAGGCATTCAACATACTTTAATTATCACCCACTTTTCTGTTTCTGAGATCTATCTTCTCATTTTTCCAGAGCTGGTCCAGAGAGGAGAAGAACCACTGTCTGGAGGAGACGGAGAAATCTTTCAAATACTCTGGGGAGATACTCCGCTTGATATTGTCGTGATGTCTACTTAATCCATCACTCTTATAAACTGTAACTTGTGCTTAAGCACTGTACCTGCATTTGAACAGAAATGTATGTAAGATCTTTCCTTCAGTCAAAACTTGGTTTAATCGATAAATTCCCATTATCCTCATTGTCCATTTGGTAAAGTAGTTAAATTTCAATTGCTTGATGCCTGTCACGACAACTGCTGTTTAGGTGGTTCCTCTGCATGTAAGCGGTTTTGACCAGTGCATATTTGTTGGCTACAGAAGTACAGATTGTGTGATAGCATACTGATGGGGGGCTGCTAAACATGGTAAGTAAGTGGGCCCAAATGATTAAATCAAGTGATGTTTTGTTATGCCTATTTAGTAGCTATCAGTATAGTGAGATGTAGGTGTGATAACTTGAGACAGGGGGACCAGTGTCTATTTTCGTAGTTGCTTTTTATGTTACCCAACTACCAGACACAAAGTAAGGAGGCATCGAGTTTCTGCTACTGATGACAATATGATACAGAGTTGTGCTCACGAAATATAGTAGCGTTGTGGTGACAGGCTTAGTAGCTTACTTACATGGTATCGGTGAGTGGGGGAGTATTTTGCGCATTTATATATGGTTCAATCACTTCATGTAAATTTGGAACAATTTCATTCTGTTCCAAGCTACGCAACATGACTTCTTATCCATAATCCTTTGTAATCCTTTGTGGCATGCAGATGTCACTCCCATCGGTGAATCGAAGACAGTAATTTTAGGATGTTGGCACTCGTAAGTAAAATATAAACCCAAATTCAATTTGACGCGAACTGAGGATCAAACTCAAACGACGGCCTCCATCACTCCCCACTTCGAAAGGTTCACCATCTAGGGTCTGTTTGGTTCGCGGATTTGGAGCGAGCCAAAATTTGTATTTTGGACTACTTTACATATTTGGTTGGAGGATTTGTAGACAAAAATTACTATGATTTAACATAAACAGTAAATTTTGTATGCCACGAAATCGGATTTTTAACATCAAATTTTTTTCTCCGAAGTGAAGCGCAAAAGTGAAAAATTCTCATTTTCACTTCGCGTGTTTGGTTGGAGGACCATTTTTTTTTATCTACTTTAACAATTTTTTTTTTTACTATTTATGTCATTTCAACAACTAACAAAATATCAAACTTTATGATTTTTAACTTATAACCTCTTCTTTAAAGCAACAAAATGAAAGATTTGCTATTTTGTCCCACTTTACTACACTGCGCACAAAAATACCAATTTACAGTTTTATTTACTTTGCACCATTTGGTCACAAACCAAACAGCCCCTTGGTGAATCATGCGATAACTGTAATCTTGAGAAGAAGACCAAGACGACCTGGATGGTGGCATTGACAAGATTTGATATATATGGCAAGCTCTTTATATCTTGATTCTTGCTGGCATTGGCAAGCTCATAATGAATCATTATTAGAAGATTTGATAGATTATTTAAGATTGTTTACTGCCAAGGGAGGGGGTGCGGCCATTATTACAAGATTTGATATAGTGTCTAGCTTCCCCCACTATATAGCTTCGTCCCTGGAGGTGGAGGCAGGGATTGTTAGAGATGACGACACTGACAGTCTTGGAATGTAGACATGACTCGATAGTTGTACTCGTGGTTTGATTAAGGAGCAGGCCTCATAATCAATAAAAGCTCCCCCTTAATTTGGTATGAAGTAGGCATTTGGTCTAGTGGTATGATTCTTGCTTAGGGTGCGAGAGGTCCCGAGTTTAATTCTCGGAATGCCCCTTATAACTTTTTTTTTAATATTTTTTCTTTCTTTGCCCTCCCTGATAATTTTTTTCTTTTTTTGTTTTGCCTTGAAAATAAATATATATTCTTCGCGGGACTACGAGTAAAAGAAACTTTTGTTGCTATTGTCCACAAGTCCCAGTAATTTTGTCGATAACTACTCGTTTAGTTACCTACTGTTTTCGAAAGTAGTGCTTTTGTCATCATTGTAATGTCACTGCTCTAATCATTATAACGTGTTTTTGGTTTGTATTATATTTCTTTTGTCTACATCATAGTTTTCATTTATTTACTTGAGTGATTTCATTACTTTTGGGTAAAGACTACATTATTTAATTCAAATTTTTAATATATTTTCTTAACATTTGTTACATATGCTATGAAGTACATACATAGCAAAATATGGTACCTTTTTGTTTTTAGCTTCGTATTAGACACGTATCAGACATAATGTAAGCACTCTAAAAAAATACTAGGACATGCTAAATCCATTTGATGTTCATGTTGTCGTTGTTGTTGAAATCCATACATGACTTTAATTTTTTTGGTTATGTTTATGTGACAATAACCCTTCTAAACACAAACTTCACCCGAACGTGCGTGATTTTGATCCCGCGAGACTTTATTTTCTCCAAAACTGATTCTGATGTAGAATTCAACAAAATATATTTATGGTATAGAATTTAGCAAAACTTATTCTGACGCAGAATTCAACTAAAAAAAATCTTTTGGTACAAAATTTGGTTGTAGCGTACAACAGTAACAGTCCACTTAATGGAGGTAATGAGTAGTTAACTCCGAATTTATTGTCCTTAATGGGGTAATTGGCTGCTCAAGGGGTTGACTCTCTCTCTCTCTATATATACTTGTCATAACTGCATTTTTTTATTTTATTTTATTATATGTATGAATATATTTATGAGTTTGTAAATATATAAGTATATACAAACTTTTGTTTACAACTTTATCCTTTTGCATAAGTTTTCAAGGAGGTTTATTGGTTAAATATTAAAGCAAAACAAGTGAATTTGAAATCATCAACCAAAATTTCCTCCCCACCGATTTCTTCTCCTTACTCAGCACCCATTTTTAAGTGCTGGCCATCCCTCATTCTTCCTCATATCCTTCTATGTGTATACATGACAATTTTTTTTCACCTTAAAGCTCCAACACAAACAAAAACCCCATCTACTTAATACCATCACCAACACCCCCCTTCTCTTCTTCATCTCCATCCTCTCATCTCCTTCTTCCTCTCTTTCTACTGCTGCTGCTGCCGCTGCTACTCCTGTGTGCTGCTGCTGCTGCGGCCACTGCGCCGGACGCCGCCGACCACGCTGCCCGCCGCGCCGGCCGCCGCCGCCCACGACCCGCGACCCCCTTCTCCGGCTCCTTCCTCCTCCAACAAACTCCTCATTCTTCCTCTATTTCAATTTTGGTTGTGAGTTTGAAAGAATTTGGGAAAGGAAGAACCCTAGATTTTGCTAAAGCAAGGCAAGTCCTCCACCACTCTTCCAATTTCTACAAATAATTTTACTATTATTATGGATGAATTTTTATATCATATTTGAAAATATTATTCTGATTTAGATTTTTATAAGAATTTAATATGGATTTTAGGGTATGGAAATGCGAATCTAGAAATTCGAACACAATTATAATACATAAACACAAGATGTTAAATATTTTCATTTAAGAATTTATTTTTATTCTTGAAAATAGTTATGATTGTTAACATAGTTAATGTTAAGTATTATAGGAAATTATTAGGTTTGGTCATATGGATAATCTAGTTTGATACGGACACGAAAATAGAATACAAATTTGGACACATGATCTAGAAGGGTGTTGATAGATAGATGATTAAATATATATTTGATCTTGATTGGCATATTCAGTGTTGTGTATATGTTGTTATGATAATGAATTTTGTGTGGATGCTACATGTTAAATTTTGTAGTAATGCATAGCAAGGAATGTTTCTAATGTGTTAGAGAAAGTAATAAAATCATGATCATAATTTTAGTATTTGACATTACTAGTGTGTGTATATATATAAGTTGCAATTGGAAGATTGTATTATTTTAATGGGACCTATAGGGTTTGGTGATGGTACAAGCATATATAGCTTCTGAAGGTTTTATGTGTAGAGGAAAAATCATAGTATCAAGTTAGAAATGAAAAACGTTAGTTAATTAATTTTATATATTATACTTGATATCTTAAATTAATTTTGGGTTTAAATTGATAAATTACGGACACATTGGACTTTAAATTCGAATTAATCCTTAGAATTTACTACTAAATAAATTTGGTATGTCCTAGTTGACTCTGTAGGATTTGGAAACATTAGACATAATATACTATTATCTAAATCCTAGATCTTCGGACCGTATCAGCTATAATTAGTTAAAATATGGTTGAAGTTTAATTGAGATACAAATTCAGCATTTGCAAAATGTTTAAGAAATTTTATTGTAATCATTTGAATATTTGAAACTAGGATGTATTTATTGATCATTATATCTTAGGACATGATTTGTGTATATGAGCCGAAATCGACACTCTGATGATTTTGACCTAAATGATTTCTGCATAAATGCTGACATCTCAATTTTCTTGTTAGACTATACCGTTACGAATTATATTGTTTAGTTTATTTAAGTTTCTAGAACTTTAGAAATTTCGAGAACACGGGATATCATTTATTCATATAGCTATGTGGTTGATTAAGCACACATAAATCTTAATCAAATGGAGTGCCTGATTTTTGAATACTTAATACCTTACAAACGAGATGTTTGTATAAATTATACATTCTGACTCGTATTGAATTTTTGGACTTGTATAGCAAATTGGATCAATGCTAGCCGCTAAAATAGCTAATTGCTAATGGGTAAGTATTGCATAAGAAGGTTTACGTTTGTTATATATATATATATATATATATATATATATATATATGCATGCATGAGATATCGGTGTTGAGAGTTGCGCCACCGAAGGGGTCGGCAACCCCGAAAATGCTACGGAGGGTTGCCCGGGTCTTATATATAAACTGTTAAATTCATGGAGCCTGAAATACAAAGAAAATTTTGCCAAAATTTTCAAGAATTTCGGAAGATGACCAAATTTCGATATTCATAAGTTAACGCTTATATTAATCTCTAACTTATAGGCTACTATATCTTAGGTAACGACGGGCTCTCGACAAACCTAAAATAAATAATGCTTAGGGGACGATTAGTTGGAGTCTAGGATGCGTAGGACACTGACACAAGTCACGCAAGGGAAACCCAATTTTGTATTATTCTGTATTTCTGCTAGAGGAAAATTCAATTATTCAATTCAAATAATATTTTGTGTTTTGTTACGTCCTCATTTTAAAATGAGAACGGAGTATTGAGATTGTGATATTATATGTTTCAATTGGAAATGGAATATAGTTTGAATCCAGTGTTTCTATTTTGATTCCTTCAAAGAAAGGACAAGTATTGAAATCCTGATGCCAGTATGATAATTTGATCCTTGTGAAAAGTGGGAAAATATTGAATTATACTCGTTATTCGTGGCATACATGAATCGAGATCTGGATTCATACTTGTACCCAGTAGAAATATAAATGCAAGATAATATAATATGATTGTTTGTAGATTTAGGTTAGTGCATTGGGCGGAAGAGAACAACTGGATCACACCCAAAATCTCTGTAATATAATAAATAAACAAAAACGGATCAGTAGAGTTTTCCGCATCGTAAGGTCATACGATGTTGGGGGTGAGTCTTAGCTCACCAAGAGAGATTTCGGATTCCAGAAATTCTTGTATTAAAACAAGAATTTAAGAGTTTAAAAGTTACAAGTTTTACTCCCTGCGCGGGAGGGGCCGGATTCCTAAGTACTGTGCCACCGAGACACAACCTAATCCCTGGTCACGGGATTGTTGCTGAGAAAATACGATGCATGTGATCCAGATGTATTTTCTAAATTGCATCATTATATAGAAAACTTGTTTGTGATTGTGGTAATGAATTAAGGTTTTATTGATTGTTTTGATTAGGCACTAAGAGATCACTAGAATAGATCTTAGTTAGAGTTATATTTCAAGTTTAAACTATAATACTTCTAACTATATCAAACTCAGATCCTACTATACGGAAATGTCTTTCAATTATTCTAAGAGTTATATTTCAAGTTTAAACTATAATACTTCTAACTATATCAAACTCATATCCTACTATACGAAAATGTCTTTCAATTATTCTATTCATTTATCATATCATATATTCAGTTCTTTTATCGTTCTTGACCGAGGACTTGCTGTCGTTCTGACGACCTTGTATTGTTCACTAGGGGAAGACGAAGTTCCTGGTGAAATGCTACCTCTATATGATGTGGACGAAGTTGAGGAGTAACCTTTTTCAGGGAATACATCAAACAACATTTTGTAGCTGAACTATGTAAATTAAGGAGATTTTGTTATAAAGACTTGTACAGTTGTACTTTAATATGTGTTGTATAATTATAGTTGGTAGTAATGAAGTATTTTAGTATGACTTACATTCCATCCTGGAATTATACTGGCGACAATCGCTGATACGGGTACGATAGTATTCGTAAGGGGCGTAGCCTGGAGATGTAGTTATGTACCCGGCCCATTGTATCCTGGGAAGCGCGGCATGACACATCTTTTAGTTGTGGCCCATGCAGGTCGAACTTTTGGGAAACCTATGTAGGTCCCGAAAGATGAAGAATCTAGGATGAGATGCAAGTCCAGGTTAACATAAAAGAACATATTATAGGATATAGGTTAGGAACTTGTATAGGTTAAACCTTGATTTCTTATCACATTTATAGGAATTACTTGGAAATACCCTAAGATAGGCAGTAGCGGTGATTGGAAGAAGGGATCAATGGTATTAGGAAGATAATTTTTTTTTTTGGGATTGTATTTTAATCTAGTTATTGTCATATTGATTTCTTAATTAAGGATATTATGAATGTATGATATGGATCTATTTCTTTCAAGTATATGGTGGGATGAAAGCGATCGCACTTTATATGGTTACCAGCAATATGTGAGGGAGCTGTGAAAATTACCAGACTAGTACTATATACCACTTTATGAAGTACACTATGGAGTTATGCGTCCTGTTATTAGATATATTGAAGATGGTGCAGAAGTATATCACGAGAGGGAGACCTATTATATCTATGTGCGGGACACATAGTACGAGTATGATTATCCCAAAATAGAGGGATATGAAGGAACGTTGACTAACTTCCAAGAACTACATCCTGAAGTTACAATCCTTAACCAGGTATGGACCCGTATCATGGAAAAACTGGACTAGGGATATTATGTATACGAAAAGGGTCCTTTTGTATGCTATATATCTTTTTGTAAACAGTAGATGTATATATATAAGTTAGGAAGGGAGGAAGTGTGAGAATATAGATAGTATGAATATGTATGTACGCCTACGTGTAAGATGACTAATACCCCTAGCAGCATATTTTGTATCATATTTTGGTTATGAGTGAATAAAATATGTTTCTTCCTTATCCTTGTGTCTATATTTTTTTTAAAATTATTGTTGTTCAAAATTCTTACGATTTATAAGATCATTTCTTTATCTTTGAATCTCGATTCAATCAGGACCATTCCTGAGAAATTTGCATTTGAATTTTTTAGGACAATGTCTAATCACGACCAATCCCATGCTTCATCATCCCAAGCTCAGTCTGAACCATCTATTAAGGATATGTACAGATTATTCCAACAGGTCTTGGAATCTAACAGCCAATACGCAAATACGGCTCAAGCCACAGCTGCCACAGTGTTGGAACACATGCGGACATATGTCAATTCTAAAGATGGTTTGCTAAAGGATTTTAGAAACCTTAATCCTCCCAAGTTTAAAAGAACAGAAAGTCCGATCGAAGCCGGACAGTGGATTGGAACCATAGGACTGTTAAAAGCAGCAAAAGTTAGTTATGAGGATATGGTATCCACGATCCGAATCCAATTGGAAGATATTATTGAGTACTGGTGGAGTGCAGAGCACCCAGAGGATTCAGATGACATAATAAATTGGGGAGAGTTCAAGAAGTTCGAAGGAAGATTCTTCCCGAAATCGGCTAAAATAGAGTTAGAACGACAATTCACTCATTTGAAGCAAGGGAAGCTCACGATAGACGAGTATATTGCAAAAAATTTCAGGCTAAGTCGTTTTGCTTCAAGTATGATAGTCGATAGGAAAACCAAGGTATCTAGATTCCAGGAAGGATTAGAGAGCCAACTAAAGAGCAGAGTCACCGCATATCGGTGCCAAACCTATCTAGAAGTAACTGAAGCTGCACGAAACCAGAAAATAATGCTGAATGAAGAACAACCATTTCAACCTCAAATCCAGAAGAGAACTTTGGAGATAGGGACTTCATCCTCGAGGAACCAATGGCAAGGACCATCTAAGCATCCTAAAAATGACTTTTCTAGAGAAACGACTATTTGTAGATTTTGTTCAAAGCCAGGTCATACTAAGAATAGATGCAGGAAATTTCTTGGGCTATGTTTGAAATGTGGATCACCGGGTCACCAAGCTTATCGATGTCCCCAATTTCCAAGACCAATGATGCAAGTTCCACAACAGAATCCGCAACCAATGACCCAAGGGAATAATATCAGGCATGTACTTCAAGGAAATGGTCCTCGACCTCTGATATAAGCACTGGTACCTCAAGCTATGTTAACTTATGGGAACCAACGAAGACCACCATTCGCATCCCAAGCCTACCAATTCTAGCAGGACCAGAAGGCAAAACAGCCTCAAAATGGAAAGAAGAAGCAAGGACAAGCATTTATGATGGATGCTGATGAAACGGAACTAGCATGAGAAGTAGTGACAGGTATTATCCTAGTTTCAGCTTGTCCAGCATCAGTATTATTTGATTCTGGGGCAACCCATTCATTTATAGCATCTACATTTATAGCTCTACATGAAATAAAATCTCAACCATTACTTAAGAAATTAAAAATTCTTACGGGTAATGACACAGTAGAAGTTAGTCGGGTCTGTAGAGCATGTCCAGCTAAGTTAGGTGGTGGAGCTTTTCGGGTAAGATTATTAGTCTTCCCAATGAATAATTATGATATAGTACTTGGAATGGATTGGTTGGCCAAGACATTAGCTAGTATAGATTGTGGCCAAGGAAAGGTTTTATTCCAACTCACTGATGGAGAAATATGTGAATTTGTTCGAGACCAGAAAGAATTTAATGCTGAGGAACTAAAAAAATTTGAACAACCAGTTCGAAGAAGATTTCATGAACCAGAGGAAGAACAATTTTCAAGAATAGTAGAAGATTTTAAAAATGTATTTCCAGAAGAGTTACCAGGATTACCACCAGATAGAGCAGTAGATTTTTTATCAATTTGATACCTGGAGCAGCACCTATAACTAAGAAAATATACCCAATGAACAAAGAAGAATTGACCGAATTAAAAAATCAAATAAAAGAATTACTATCAAAAGAGTTTATTCATCCCAGTGCTTCACCATGGGGTGCACCAGTGCTATTTGTGAAAAAGAAAGTCGAGACCCTACGACTGGTAATTGATTATAGAGCCTTAAATGAAGTAACAATAAAAAATAAATACCCCTTACCCAAAATTGATGAACTATTTGATCAATTAGGAGAACCCAAGGTATTCTCAAATATTGATTTGAGATCTGAATATCATCAAGTAAAGGTCAAAAAGGAGGATGTTCAAAAAACAGCTTTTAGAACTCGTTATGGACATTACGAGTTTCTAGTTATGCCATTTGGGGTAACTAATGCTCCTGCTATATTTATGGATATGATGAATCGAATATTTTAACAATATTTAGATAAATTCGTGATTATATTCATTGACGACATTCTTATATATTCGAAAAATAAAGAAGAACATGAAGAGCATCTGAGGGTAGTATTACAAACTCTAAGGCAGGAGCAATTATATGCTAAACTCAGTAAATGTGAAATTTTGTTAGATCATATATTATTTTTAGGCCACATTATCAGTGGAGAATGTATTTCAGTTGATCCAAAGAAGGTAAAAGCTATTAAATCCTGGCCAACAGCAAAATCTGTAGCAGAAATTCGAAGTTTCTTGGGATTAGCTGGATACTATAAGAGATTTGTGGAAAAAATTTCGAGAATCGCAGAACCATTAACTCGACTGACCCGAAAAGAAGAAAAGTTTAGTTGGACGGAGAAATGCCAGGCAGCTTTTGATGAACTAAAGGAAAGATTGATTTCGGCACCTGTACTAGCATTATCGTATGGGTCAGGAGGATACGAGATATATAGTGATGCGTCGGGTAAAGGGCTAGGTTATTAATGCAGCACGGAAGAGTTATAGCCTATGCCTCTCGACAACTGAAGCAGCATGAGAGAAATTATCCAACTCATGATTTGGATCTTCCAGCTGTAGTATTTGCACTTAAATTATGGCGACATTACTTATATGGAGAAATAATCAAGATATATACAGATTATAAAAGTTTGAAATATGTGTTTACTTAGAAGAAAATTAATATGAGGCAAAGGAGATGGTTGAAATTACTTAAAGATTTTGATATGGAATTAGAATATCATCCGGGTAAAGCAAATAAAGTGGCGGATGCTTTGAGCAGAAGACCAATGACATTCTTTATGAGTACCCCAAAGAAAATTCTTGAGGACTTAAGGAAGATGGGAATTGAAGTGATATATCCTATATCAGAAGGTTTATGAAAAAATTTACAAGTGCAATCCTTTCTAGTAGACAGAATCAAGGAAGCTCAACAAAGAGATTCTAAACTCCAGAAAGTGTGGAAACAAACAGAAGGACTTCAGACTGGAATGAGAAAGCATCCAGACGGATCGCTAAGATTTGGGGAACGATTGTGCGTGCCCAGTGGAAATTTAAGAATAGAGGTCATGACAGAAGCTCATAACTCTCAATATTCCATCCATCTAGGAAGTACTAAGATGTATAAGGATTTGAAAAAAACTTTTTGGTGGCATGGAATAAAACAAGAGATTGCTAGATTTGTATCCAGATGTCTTGTCTGTCAGCAAATGAAAGCAGAACACCAAAGGATAGCAGGCCTTCTTCAACCCTTACCAATACCCGAATAAAAATATGAGCATATCACAATAGATTTTGTGACAGGGCTACCTAAGACACCAAAGGCTAATAATGTTATCTGGGTTATCATAGATAGACTCACTAAGTCATCTCGATTTTTACCATTCCGGGTTGGGCAGACAACAGAAGTACTGGCAGACATGTGTATGAAACAGATTGTCAGTCAATACGGGGTACCAGTAAGTATAATTTCAGATAGAGACACCAGGTTTACTTTGTATTTCTGGAGAAGTTTGCAAGAGAACCTTGGTACTCAGTTGAAATTCAGTTCTGCTTACCATCCCCAGACAGATGGTCATTCAGAGAGAACAATTCAAACTCTGGAGGATATGTTGAGAGCATGTACATTAGACTTTGGAGGATCATGGGACGATCACTTACATTTGGTAGAGTTTTTTTTATAATAATAGCTATCAGGCCAGTATTAAGATGGCACCTTTCGAAGCATTATATGGAAGAAAGTGCAGATCACTAGTATGTTGGACAGATGTAGGAGAAAGGCAATTACTGGGCAAAACTGGTAACACAGACAGTGGACAAGGTCAAAGCAATAAGAAATCATTTGCAAGCAGCTCAAGATAGAAAAAAAATGTGGGCTGACAAGCATCAAAGAATATTAGAATTTTAACCTGGTGATCATGTATTCTTAAAGATTTTGCCAACTAGATGAACAATCAGATTTGAGACTCGAGAAAAGCTAAGTCCGAGATATATTAGACCATTTGATATACTAGAGAAAGTCGGAAGAGTATCTTACAAGCTAGTACTACCCCTGACACTAGAAGGAGTACATAATGTATTCCATGTGTCTCAACTCCGAAGATATGTACTGGATTCAAATCATATATTAGATCATTCGAAAATCACTGTCGGACCAACTCTACGCATCGAGCAACGACCTGTTGGAATCTTGGATCATAGAGACAAGATACTTTGGAATCGGATCATTCCATTAGTTCGAGTAGCCTGGAACAATGGCTCTCTAGGAGAATCAACTTGGGAGAAAGAAGAAGACATGCGTAACCAGTATCCGTATCTGTTTGCTGATCAAGGTTAGTTATCTTATAGACTTATATTAGTTGTTGATTCAAATTCCGAGGACGAAATTTCTCTAAGGAGGGTAGAGTGTCATAACTGCATTTTTATTTTATTTTATTATATATATGGGTGTATTTATGAGTTTGTAAATATATAAGTATATGCAATCTTTTGTTTGCAACTTGACCCTTTTGCATAAGTTTTCAATTTTAGGAGGGTTTATTAGTTAAATACTAAAGCAAAACAAGTGAATGTTGAAACCATAAATCAAAACTCCCTCCCCACCGATTTTTTCTCCTTACTCAGCACCCAACTTTCAGTGCTGGCCATCCCTCCTTCTTCCTCATCCTTCTATGTGTATACATAAATTTTTCTTTACCTTAAAGTTCCAACACAAACAAAAACCCCATCTGCTTAATACCATCACCAGCACCCCCTTCTCTTCTTCATCTCCATCCTCTCCATCTCCTTCTTCCTCTCTTTCTACTGATGCTACTGCCGCTGCTATTCCTGTGTGCTGCTGCTGCTGCGGCCACTGCGCCGGACGCCGCCGACCACGCTGCCCGCAGCGCCGCAGCGCCGCCCGCCGCCGCCGCCCAAGACCCGCGACCCCCTTCTCCGGCTCCTTCCTCCTCCAACAAACTCCTCCTTCTTCCTCCATTTCAACTTTGTTGTGAGTTTGAAAGAATTTGAGAAAGGAAGAACCCAAGGTTTTGTTCAAGCAAGGCAAGTTCTCCACCACTCTTCCAATTTCTACAAATAATTTTACTATTATTATGGATGAATTTTTATGTCATATTTGGAAATATTATTCTGATTTAGATTTTTATAAGAATTTGATATGAATTTTAGGGTATGGAAATGTGAATCTAGAAATTCGAACACAATTATAATACATGAACACAAGATGTTGTTAAATGTTTTCATTTAAGAATTTATTTTTATTCTTGAAAATAGTTATGATTGTTAACATAGTTAATGTTAAGTATTATAGAAAATTATTAGGTTTGGTCATATGGATAATCTAGTTTGATACGGACACGAAAATAGTATACAAATTTGGACACATGATTTAGAAAGGTGTTGATAGATAGATGATTGAATATATATTTGATCTTGATTGGCATATTCAATGTTGTGTATATGTTGTTATGATTATGAATTTTGTGTGGATGCTACGTGTTAAATTTTGTGGTAATGCATAGCAAGGAATGTTTCTAATGTGTTAGAGAAAGTAATAAAATCATGATCATAATTTTAGTATTTGACATTACTAGTGTGTGTATATATATAAGCTGCAATTGGAAGATTGTATTATTTTAACGGGACCTATAGAGTTTGGTGATGGTACAAGCATATATAGCTTCTGAAGGTTTTATGTGTAGAGGAAAAAAAAATCATATTATCAAGTTAGAAAATGAAAAACGTTAGTTAATTAATTTTATATATTATACTTGATATCTTAAATTAATTTTGGGTTTAAATTGATAAACTACGAACACATTGGACTTTAAATCCGAATTAATCCTTAGAATTTACTACTAAATAAATTTGGTATGTCCTAGTTGAGTGTAGGATTTGGAAACCTTAGACATAACATACTATTATCTAAATCCTAGATCTTCGGACCGTATCGGCTCTAATTAGTTAAAATATGGCATTAAAGTTTAATTGAGATAAAAATTCAGCATTTGCAAAATGCTTAAGAAATTTTATTATAATCATTTGAATATTTGAAACTAGGATGTATTTATTGGTCATTATATCTTAGGACATGATTTGTGTAAATGAGCCAAAATCGACACTTTGATAATTTTGACCTAAAAGATTTTTGTATAAACGCTGACATCTCAATTTTCTTGTTAGACTATACAGTTACGAATTATATAGTTAAGTTTATTTAAGTTTCTAGAACTTCAGAAATTTCGAAAACACGGAATATCATTTATTCATATAGCTATGTGGTTGATTAAGCACACATAAATCTTAATCAAATGGAGTTAATGCCTGATTTTTGAATACTTAATACCTTATAAACGAGATGTTTGTATAAATTATACATTCTGACTCGTATTGAATTTTTGGACTTGTATAGCAAATTGGATCAATGCTAGCCGCTAAAATAGCTAACTGCTAATGGGTAAGTATTGCATAAGAAGGTTTATGTTTGTTATATATATATATATATATATATATATATATATATATATATATATATTGCGTGAGATACCGGTGTTGAGAGTTGCTCTACCGAAGGGGTCGGCGAACCCGGGAATGCTAAGGAGGGTTGCTCCGGGTCTTATATATAAACTGTTAAATTTCTGGAGCCTGAAATACAAAGAAAATTTTGCCGAAATTTTCAAGAATTTCGGAAGATAACCAAATTTTGATATCCAGAAGTTAATGCTTATATTAATCCCTAACTTATAGGCTACTATATCTTAGGTAGCGACGGGCTCTCGATAAACCTTAAATAAATAATGCTTAGGGGACGATTAGTTGGAGTCTGGGATGCGTAGGACACTGACACAAGTCACTCAAGCGAAACTCAATTTTGTATTGTTTTGTATTTCTGCTGAAGGAAAATTCAATTATTCAATTCAAATAATATCCTGTCTTTTGTTACGTCATCATTTTTAAATGAGAACGGAGTATTGAGATTATGATATTATATGTTTCAATTGGAAAGGGAATATAGTTTGAATCCAGTGTTTCTATTTTGATTCCTTCAAAGAAAGGACAAGTATTGAAATCCTGATGCCAGTATGATAATTTGATCATTGTGAAAAGTGGCAAAATATTGAATTATACTCGTTATTCGTAGCATACATGAATCGAGATCCAGATTCATAGTTGTACCCAGCAGAAATATAAATGCAATATAATATAATATGATTGTTTGTAGCTTTAGGTAGTGCATTGGGCGGGAGAGAACAACTGGATCACATCCAAAATCTCTGCAATATAATAAATTAAAAAAAACTGATCAGTAGAGTTTTTCGCATTGTAAGGCCATACGATGTTGGGGGTGAGGCTTAGCTCACCAAGAGAGATTTCAGATTTCAGAAATTCTTGTATTAAAACAAGAATTTAAGAGTTTAAAAGTTACAAGTTTTACTCCCTGCGCGGGAGGGGCCGGATTCTTAAGCACCGTACCATCGAGACACAACCGGATCCCTGATCACAGGATTGTTGCTGAGAAAATACGATGCATGTGATCCAGATGTGTTTTCTAAATTGCATCATCATATATGAAACTTGTTTGTGATTGTGGTAATGAATTAAGGTTGTATTGATTGTTTTGATTAGACATTAAGAGATCACTAGAATAGATCTTAGTTAGAGTTATATTTCAAGTTTAAACTATAATACTTCTAACTATATTAAACTCAGATCCTACTATACGGAAATATCTTTCAATTATTCTATTCATTTATCATATCATATCTTCAGTTCTTTTATAGTTCTTGACCGAGGACTTGCTGTCGTTCTGACGACCTAGTATTGTTCACTAGGGGAAGACGAAGTTCCTGGTGAAATGCTACCTCTATATGATGTGGACGAAGTTGAGGAGTAACCTTCAAGTGATTTTCAGGGAATACAACAAACAACATTTTGTAGCTGAACTATGTAAATTAAGGTGGTTTTGTTATAAAGACTTGTACAGTTGTACTTTAATCTGTGTTGTATAATTATAGTTTGTAGTAATGAAGTGTTTTAGTATGACTTGCATTCCATCATGCAATTATACAGGCGACAATCGCTGATACAGGTACGATAGTATTCGTATGGGACGTAGCCTTGGAGATGTAGTTACGTACCTGGCCCATTGTATCCTGGAAAACGGAACGTGATAATACTCTTTGAGTTCTTCTTTTGGGAAAAAAAAAATTAGAGAATAGAAGATAGTATATGTTGTGCTAGAGTTGGCTGCTTCATCATTTGGAGCAACGAAATAATGTCCGTCTAAGGAGTCGAGGTGTTTGTCCGAGTAAGAGTAACAAAGGAATGTTCCAAAAGTTCTGACTCTGAACTTGCTGATTCTGAGGAGCAGATTGACGAATAAGATCAAATCTTATTTTGAACAACGATAAATTTGATCACCCCAACGAGATCCTTCTTCTAGGTTTTGTTCTCTACTTGTTATAGCAACTATATCGCATAAGTCTAAGTTCTGAATTTTTCGTTGTAATTTTCTTTTCCATCTTTACAAGAGTTGTTGTAACAAGTAATCTGTCGGTTTTTCCAACACTTTGTTACATGGGAATAACACTATTGACTGTGGATAAAAACACCAATACTCGGGGTAATCAACACTAGAAAGAAAATCAATACACATTCTTTTACAAATCCGATGCGGCTCCATGATTCTCAAATACTAGAGCACAAGATCGAACTTCTCATTCGCATCTTTCTTCTGTACAAGCAAATGGCAAAGAGCTTCGAGGTAATCCAAAGTACTTCACTCAGCCTTTCGACTAAAGACTAATACGACTTGGTAAAAATTCGAAATGCAAGAATTTATACATGGACCAAGTTTTTACCAAGAACATTGTACAGAATGGTCGGTAAAGGATATGTTTGCAGGAGAAATTCAAAGCACTACATGCATACAGAGCAAGGAAAAGCCAGTACAAAAATATCTAGCCCACTACATTCTTGTTAAAAAAAACTCGATGGTTTTGTGCTACGTTCATACTGTAAAACATTAGATTGACCGAGTATTCTCTTCGAACATCTCACGTCTTAACCAAAATCGAGTTACTTTCCAAAGAAAGAAAGCCAATACATTTCCATTATATAATCAGTGGCTGCCTCCAGTACTACACAAGCCGACTAGATCCATTAATGTGGAATATAATGCTTCTAGGGTCAAATGCCCCAAAAATCTTCTGTACTCCGGTTCATCGCTTTTTGCTGATAGTGGTTCCTCCATTGAACCATGGTCAAGCACCACGAACCATGAAATGCACCCCTGGGCATCATCTGGGTCAATGTGTGCCACTAGGCCAAGGGTTTCGCCGAGGTCCAGATTGAAGTACAGGCACAAGTAGTCCCGTCTAGCCTTCATGCCAACCGCCAGAGCTTCCTCATGAAGCCAGTAAATAACCTGGCTAGCAACCTGGTTGAAAATATATATGAAATGTTTTAGGCACAAAGGGAGAAGAGAACTGGCACAATGTGAAGTCCAAGTATCAATTGTTCAAGAAATCAAATATGCTAATGAAGAGAATGTTTAATTGCTAACCCAAAAAGAAACCTAAAAGAATCCTGGATGGGTCGAAGTCGAACTAATGCAATCCACGCATGAAGATGTTGAACACACAATAAATATCCACATAAAGTGATCAATAAACGAATATTAGTTGCAAGTCTATGATAAATAATCCTAGAAATCACAAAAATACAAAAGAATAATAAAATAGGATCAATGATTTATACAGAGGCTATGGGATAGATCCACGCAATCAGAAATAAGCCCAAATCTTGCTCCAAAGTAGCGGATCTGCCGGGACAATGCCTTTGTTCCGAGATCTAAAGACTACTTCGATTAGTAGCGTTGGATCTTGATTGATGGATTTTCTATCTCCTTGTAGACAATGTCGCGAATGAAGACACAAAGGGGATGTATTGTTGGTGATTTCAGGCAAGTAGATATGTGACTGGTTTGTAGTTATGTACTAATGGACAATGAGAAGCTGATTTGGTGTCCAGTGGGTTCAAGGGTAGATGGAGGTGGTATGAAATTGCTGTCAGGTTGTTAGTTGCAGCAGGGCAGCAAGGTGAGGAGTTTGTGACAGTTTGCAGGTGGCTGCAATGGCACAGAGAGAAAACAACAGAATGCTACAGGAGGACAGCAGTACAGGGGAGGCTTCAGGTGGCCTTGACCGGCCGTGGCAGCACAAGTTAAGCAGAGGAGAGGGCAGGCCTATTTCCTGGTTCTGTTGGTGGCCAGAATGCAATCAAACAAAGAGCGAGGCAGCTGATTCAAGCTATAGCAGCAAGGGGAAGGATTTCAAGTAGTCTAAGGCAGCAGAAAACATGATGGGAAACACAGCAATAAAGAAGAAAGATGGATCTACTCTCGAGTTTTGGCATATATAAATAAACACACTGTTTTGGGTCTCTTTGGAACCTTTGACATGGGCAACCCGTACACATCATGTCCAATAAGTGTCTCATACGGTCCTCCTAAGGAGTATTCACTGCAACATAGTAACTAATGCAACATAAACCAAACCATAGAAACAAAATAATGTCTAAAAATGACCCAACTAAACTCGACTGGACCAATCCCCGATAAACTCAACCAATGTGAATTACCAAAGAAACAAAGGTTGAGACTGAAACATACATATTTTTATTGATAGAACAGTACATAAATTGGCTACTCACCAGCTTTAGCTTAATATCAACAAACCCTTGAATTAAGCATGATAAAGTTTTTATGACAGAATGGTCAAGCATCCTAGAGCACCAACCTAAATATGTTCTAAAGAAATTTCCACTTGGTTTTTGATGCATGTCAAACTGAAATTTTGTCAACAGGAAATGTAAACTAAAGAAAAGAGCTTTAAAGTTGAGTAAATAAGTGAACTAAACAGGAAAGAGTATTAAAAAAAATAGAACGATGACTAAACAAAGATAACCATAGGAAAGTAAAGAAACTTAAATGTTTATTCACCAAGTTCTCTCTCCTCATTCAGGTAAGGTACACGGATTAAAGAAAAAGAAAGAAGGATAGAGGAACAGGACACAGGAATAAAAAGAGGATGTACCTGGGAAGGGTGGAGAGGACGAGGACAATAAGTAATTGACAACCTACAGGTTGAAATTTGGAAGTCGATGTTCTGAATAGGTGTCGGAAGTTATTGATTATAGAATGATTCTGATATTTGACAATTGGTTATCATACTTAATGCTGGATTTGTATTATCACAACATTTATTCACGCCTGTTCACAGCTAAGAATGGTAACACCAAGCATGCAATCCACTACAATGTGTGTCATCACTTGTTTGGACTTTCCACAAGGTTTAAGTGCTTGGCCAGTGATTATTAACTGAGAATTGCATGTCTAGACAAAAATACACTGACAAACCTAGTAGATCACAAACCAGCCTTTTCAAGCAAAGATGCTTCTATAACCCTGCTTTCCACATATTCTTCAGACTCTTGACAAAAAAAATCCTTGGTTTAAGAACATCCATCTCAGAGTCCATAAAATGTGTAGGTTGTTTAACTTTCACATTACTTGTTCCAAATTTTTGGCATACCATAATTTAACAGCAATATTACTAGTCATAATTATATAGATATGGCAATTATTAAAATAGAACACAATTCTAAACTTATTCTTCTAGCATGCGTACTTCTCTCTTGTTATGAAGTCTTAATCCCTGTTATATACTTTGGGTGAAAGGTTAATCTTCCCAGCTGAACAATGAAACAAAATAACAATAAACAGGATTCTTTAGTACAGTTACATGTAATTGGATAATTAAATCCAAAATATATATTAGATTCGTAGAATATATTCTGGGAGGTACATTTTGCTGGGGAAAAATATCAAATTCTGGAATTTAAAATCTTAAAGCTTAAAAGTTCATCAAAGTAAAAAATTCACATCTAAATTATTCGTAGAATTTGCTATAGGAGGTACATCTGCCTCTTGGAAACAAACATAAAAAGAGTTGGAAGTCATTAAAGTAAAGAATTTTACAGATAAATCCATAACTGATTTTTTTTCCTTCTCATTTCCAATGAAATTTGAAACCGCTTTACCTCGTCGTAGCATTTTCATTTAAGATTAATGATCTCTAACCATATTTTATGTATTCTATAGCATTTCCTTTTCTATTTCTTGTTTTCTTATACTGCAGAACCACACTTGTTAATAGAGTCAGAGAGCCCCTTAAGTTGATCCTTTTGGAGTTTACATCACACATAAAGGTCTCAGAATGACCACCCTTTTCTCTTTATAATAACTTATGGGTCCCCCCTTCTACTACAACAGACCAGATGAGTTATCCTTTATCATCCAACTTCTGTTCGCAACAGTCTGGCCTCTCATTCACAGCAACCTCAATATGTCTGTTCTTCAAAAAAAAATTCTCAATATGTCGGATCCTTCCAATTAGTTCAAAGGTTTGAATAGGCTTCACACCAATCAACAATCAGATTTACACCAATCAACAATCAGATTTACACCAATCCACTCTACCTTCTCAGTAGAATAACTTGATCTCTCAAGCAAGAAGAATTTTTTTGTTTCTTTTTTGATCCAAAGAATACCAGGTTAAGAGTCTACCTATAGCCTCTTCAAATGAAGTAAAATTAATAACACTAAACTTCTTGAATTAGGATACTAACACTGCTTTTTAAGAAATTAAGCATTCTCGAATTAAACCTACTCAAACTGGCTCATCAGAACAAGTAAATCTCCTTCAATCTCCTAATCCTTCTATTCTTAGAATTAGTCCAATCCTATTCGCGTTAGGGCTCTTATCTTCGAGATTTAAGCTATTTACCAATAGATTTTGAGTGTAGGTATTTAAGCTTAGAGTTAATACCTGCTGCAGAAGAATCATTGGCAAATCTACCAGGTCACAACCATAACAGTTTATTGAGCATAAATTAGAAGAACTGCCACAAAATGAACTGATGACGCTAGGCACACCTTCTGCACTTATAGTAATTTTATCATCATTCACCACAACCTTAGTATGGAATTGTGACCTAATTCCATTCTTCACATTATGATCATTTGATGGCTTATTTTGCCTACTGGAATGCATTATTGACTGGGGAACCTTCACATATAGTGACCAAGAGGATGTTCGAGAATTCCATGTAGGATGTGATAGCAACTGGAGATAAGGAACTCTGTGCACCTGCAAGTGAGAAATTTTCATATCAGTACTACAAAAACCAATACTTTCTTTTTCATGTTTAATAGATGTGAAGAGATGAGGTAGTACCAGATGTTCCAGCACTGATAGTACTTTCTTTGAAAAAATTCTATGAGATACTGTCATACAAAAATGACCTAGAAGACTACTTTTGCCACCTGCAGGATGACCAGACACTTGAAGTCGAGAGGGAAGGGATTGCCTCTCCTTGGCTTTTGAAAGGAGATTTTCTTGGAAAAGGTGTAGCAAGTGAACTTCCAAACTGAGTGGATTAGGAATCGCTAAGGAACTTCTCTTATGGGGGTCAGATTTTTCATCTATAATCATCAGTTCTAATGATTCAGGGCATGATATCCCACTTCCACCATTTTTTGTGTGACCTGTGGGATCAGATATTTCGGAGTCATCTTCTCTTCCAGAAGGTACAAGATGCAGACATAATGACGTATCTTGACCAATTGCCAACTGTAAAAAATCTTCTCTCATTCCAGTCATGTTAACTCCTGGTGATGGATTGAAGGTCTCACGATTCACCATATCAAAAACCTGAAACAAGATACTACATGTCATATGCAGAGCAAAGGGATAGTATAAACATCTCAGTAGATACTACCTGCTCCTGAAATATTGATTGATGAATTTCACGAAGAGTTGAATGTGTTTCTTTGATGCACTCATTGACATTTTCCTCTGTCAAAGCATCTTTCTTAACATCTGGAAGATGCCCAACTGAGTGATTTTGTTTCCTTCTTACAAAGTTTCTTGGCTTGCAACTTGAATTAGCACCTAAGAATCCAACACGCAGAGAGTGACATGACTTTAAAGGTCGTTGTACAGTCAAAATTCCTGCAGAGTCTTCATCAACTCTAACTGTTGAATATGTATGGCCCAATGATGTCATCTCAGCCATTGAATTATCAAGCAAATCAATTGTGAAACCCTCACTTCCTGGACCAGTCAGTGCTAGACGCTGCCGTTTCACTTTCCAATTCTGCTGCAATCTATTGGGATCATCAGATGTAAGGCCAATAGGAGTGAAGTACGAAAGGCAGTGCCATTCATAAGATACAGATACCTGATCAAGGAACCATAGAATCTAGCTTCTCTTGCAACTTGTTGCTCTAGTGCTTTAGAAGATTGTTTGAAATACCTCCCAAGATGCTGAACGAACAGACATGCAACCAACATCAGAGAGATATCGTCAGTAATCCTAGCATTGTTATCGGTCTTACCAAGTGTGTGTTCGCAAAGAGGAGCAATTGCCTCAGGAGAGAGGGGGTTACGAGAGAATTACCCTTATGAGTGTGAATGAAATGTTGTGTGTTGAGTTCAGATAAGTTAGATATTAGGTCTTTTTGATATTACCCCATGTTAGATGAAGGATATTGATAATACCCCCATGTTGTTTCATAAGTCGAGAACGGCCCCCTGAAAGTGTCGTTATTGAGTTTATTTTATTCTTAGTCAAAAGGCAAAAGTGCCACTTTTAGGGGGTGTTCTCGACTTATGAAACAACTAGAGGGTATTCTTAATATCCTTCATCTAACAGGAGGTAATATCAAAAAGCCCTAGAAATTACTTAACAGTGTTCATCCAATTATCAATTGGCATGCTAGAAAATTGTGAAAATAAAAGGGTTTATTTG
Source organism: Iris macrosiphon (assembly GCA_036927795.1). Lineage (NCBI taxonomy): Eukaryota > Viridiplantae > Streptophyta > Magnoliopsida > Asparagales > Iridaceae > Iris > Iris macrosiphon. The sequence continues at coordinate 166,394,052 of JAYESA010000003.1, forward strand.
GTAGATTACTATTTACATAATTTAAAAAATTGTATAAGGTGATGAGGAACCCTTCAAAACCACAAAAGAAACCCCATAGACCACTTTCTCCAGACCTATGCGATATAGAAAATGATTAAATGACAAGCACATGGAGTTCATGATACTCCAGGCATGAATACCAGATGGGTGTTTCTCTCTCCTCTATAGAAAATAAAGACATAATAAGAACAGATATGGATAAGATATGAACATATGGAGACACATCATCCATATTCATTCATACTCTATATTTTATTATTTTAGAATGTTCATGGACACAACAACTATACTCATTCAGACTTTATTTTTTAGAGTGTCCTCGGTATCATGACTGACATGGATATTGCACAGTTGCACCAATACAGAGGTGCATGTTCTTTCTAAACTTTTAAATTTACATCAATTATATCCAGGGACCAGAAATGAACTATCTTAATATATACAAAAATAAAGTAATGGAATGAGCTTGGTTCTTCTGACGACAATTATTGATCATAGTGTCTTGACGGCTTGACCCCAACAAAATGAGACCTCGAGAAATATGATACAGATACCTGTTTCCACGAAAACGACCAGAGACAATGAACGATATCACACTGATGAAGAGCTACAGCTCGTAGGGTTTCATAATTCATATGGATTTATCACCTAATATTGGATCATCCAGCTTAATAACCTAGTCCATATTGCACATATCAGAATTGCCTATTTTGGTCATGTATCTATACATGTGAACATAACAAGAATCCAAGGATTATGTTGAACAATTACCCGAAGACGTTGTAACTTAGTTGCTGCAGATACTGCAAGGTCTGACAAAACTTCATTAGGCAGCTGCTTTGGTCTTTGCATCCAAGCAACAGTCACGGCATCATTTGCTTCCACCTACAGTTTATTTTTCGAAGAAAATGAAAAATTAGTGCAGAATGAATCCACCAGAATGAATCCACCTAGATCACACTGTATTAGATGCACACATCCAGTGTTTCGATCAATAAAATTTTATAAGTCTATGGATCCTAAGAACAATGAGTATATGCCAAAATAACCAACTTTTGTCAGATAGTGATATGATTCCTTGCTCTAATAGAAGCAGTTTGCCAGGTTTCCTAGCCCTAAGGATTCTATTGACAATGATATCCATAAATTTGGATTATTGTAGTTGTGAATCAATTTCTGAATCAACACCACTCACCGGAGAGCGCTGATTTTGGTCATACAGAAACAATGTTGTGATCTAGGACATGTTGCACGAACGTGTATGACACAACACAAAGAAGACATTGTACAGTTTTTGGCGTGTCTTACTGTATTTTGAAGTGTATGTGATTCCTAGTCTAAGACAAATGATACTTATTCTTTCTTTTACTTTTGAATAAATTAGTGAGATAAACTCAGAATGTCAAACATTCTATGACTGCAACTGAATGGCATACTAGTATGTTAGATTAGTTACAATTCTTGTATGTCTATTTATATTATCCTTGTGTACTACTTCAGTTACAGTTTCCATTCTTGTATGACAAAGCCTCCCCTATAAGTATGTACTCAGCTCAATGAAGGTCATTACATTGATTTGAGTATATCCACTCTAACATGGTATTAGATCAAGCCTAGCTCAGAAACATAATAATAATCTGACTCTTCACCCAACTTTAACCCTCAACTCTCTGCTCACGTGCACGTCCTCTATGAGTATGTAGTCGACTCAATGAAGTTCATTACAATGTTTTGAGTATTTCACTCTAATATAGTATTAGAGCAAGATTCTCATTGGACCTACCTCCAAATAATAATAATAATCTGGCCCTTCACCCAACTTTAACCCTTGACCACCCTTAACTCTCCGATCATGTGCACATCCTCTATGAGTATGTACTATACTTAATGAAGGTCATTACATTGTTTTGAGTATATCCACTCTAAGATGGTATTAGAGCAAGACTTAATGGCCCTAGCTCAAGAAATAAAAGATCCTTCACCCAACCCTAACCATTAACTATCCTTAACCCTCCAACCACGTGCACGTCCTCTATGAGTGGCAACACTGGCGACCCTCATGACATCCAGATCCAGGGTAAAGTCCTAATTTTTCATTCTTTTTTCATTACTCACTTTTTATTTCTTCTTTATAAACGAAAAACATACTTTTCTCCCCTTGAAAAGAAACACCTATTTGTCTCTAGTAAAAAAAAAGATAAAAAAGAAGTGAAAGATCTTCGTTGCTCTTTGATGTTTGCATGTTCCGCTACGGATCATTACAGCTGCTCTTCTAGGCCCTGCTCGGTGTCTCTCTTGTTGATATGACACTAGTACTACTAATCTTTCGCGATCATCTCTCGAACTTTCTTCTATTGACATGATAACTGCTTGACTACCATTTGTCTATGTTGTTCTGGGCGCTAGGCGAGACGACATGCCTCCCGCCTCGCCTAGGTGGCGTGCAGGAACTTGGATACTTTCTTGTTGTCCATGTATACTTTTTATTTTTTTTCTTGTTGTGCATATATATTTGACGCTAGGCGATTACCTAGACGACCATCGCCACAGCCAAGAAAAAATTATCCAGGTCGAGACAGTAGATATTTTTTACCTCACATCTTGGTCGCCTATGCGTCGCCTATGACAACATAGCCGTTTGTACGTGTAGCCGGTTATTACAATGGTCATGTCTATGGCTACTCTTATCTACATCAGTATGTAGTTCTTTCCTTTTCCAGTATTGTTGATATGATGATTGGCTCTTCGTATTTTCTATGGTGATATGTATTGGAAAAATTGAATGAATATTGGAATATGTGTGTCTATTGGAATAGATGTGTCCCTTCCAAAAACATTGAGTCTTTTAATTTTCTATCTCTTCATCCCTTATATAATGCATAGTCCTTTCAAGTTTGTCATTCATTCATAAATCAAGCATTCAAGTCTAATAGAGAGAGACTACCTCCATTGCTTCGACAAGTTCCTGCGGTTTGAAGTGCTACTACCGGAGGAGAAGTATCGTTGTATCCTGGGAGACTAACGTCATTAAACCGTAACCACCTGTGCGGGACAAATATTGTCTTAAGGACATTGAACCAAGTTCAAGCCTCGGTATCGGTCAAATCATTTACTTATATTTTATTTTCAGATTCTAAAATACAAAGTTTGAATTATTTTACCAACAATATGTTCCTACATTCATTGTTACCGATTCTACTACTATGACCATCTCTATGGCTTGCACATCACGACCTATCTCATGAGTTCCTTGCTGCGCATCATGACCCATCTCGATTCTACTAAAGTAGGAGGCCTATGTCCCCTATAAATATGCACTCGCTCTACTCAATGACGTCCATTCCGGCATGCTTGAGTTGAGTATATCCACTCTAACACGACACAACTCTGTAAAACTCTTGAAATGGTGAAGTCTGTAGCTAGTGGTAGCGAGTTTGCTATGGATTAACCTTAGGCATAATAAGAGGAAAAAAAGCATAACGTGTTAGGGAGTATGTTACGGTGTTGATGAGATCTATGATGACGGATAGTTCCGAGTGCGCGCTCTGCAAGTTCTCCACCAGACTCTGCCAAGGCCACGCCGCCGCTGCCGCTGCCGGCATCGCCTCCTTGGTGCTGCTCTTCTTGGCCTTCTTGTTGGCGTCCGTTTCGACGATGGAGGAGAAATCGATCCTCCGAATCATGTTGAGCCGAGTTTCCTCGTCGCCAGTCTCGCTGTTTCCCCAAATGTTCCATCAGATTAAGTAAATAAAGAAGGAATTGAAGGAAGAGGAGGGAAAGGGGAATAATTACGACGGGAAGTGCTCGGTTCCGGCTTCCTCGATGGCTTCGAGACGCTTGATGGGGAGCTTGTCGAGATCGATCCTCATCTTCTTCGTGCTTCCTTCCATTCTATTCTTCCTCTTCCTCTTCTTCCTCTTCCTCTATGGAATGGATCTGGAGTTTCAGTTGAGAAGGTCCATTAAAGAGCTAGGGTTTCCTGGAAGAGTCGAGTGTGAGGGAAAGGAGGAGGGAGAGGGAATTTCATTCTTCAGTTCGGGACCTCCGAGATTTTTAGTCACAAGTTCGGCATCCTTAGTTATTCGGAAGTTCAAAAATTCGGAAAAACATATTAAAACAGTGAGGAATGTTCGAGTCATAATTTACTTGTACTAAAAGATGGGAATTTATAAGAGCACTACACATTTTACTCGGGATTAGTCCATTAAAAATTTACAAAAAATTATAAGTTTGTCATCCTAAAAGTTACTTGGGGCTAGCCCAAATTTTTATCATTGATAATTATAAGTTTGTCACTCCCAAACTCGGGACTGTTATAATCAGGACTGTCAAAATTTTGACAGTCCTACAAATTGTTAGGACTGTCATAATTTTGACAGTCCCACACAAATTTTGACAGTCCTAATTTTAACCCACTGAAAATTTTATATAAAACTAGGACTGTCAGGATTTTGACAGTCCCACAAACAATGAGAACTGTCAAAATTTTGACAGTCCTCATTTTAATTGTCAGAATTTTTTTTTTTAGTTTTTTTTCTATTTAGTTAGTTTTGAATTTTGATTTTTTTTTATTTAGTTTAACATCCAAAATAAAATATGTTACCATTGAACAAAAAAAAAAAAAAATCTACCGTACGAATATTACATCTGCCGTCGATCAGACTTCGAACGGCCATAACTATTTGTTTTCAAATCGTTTTTCGTCACACAATAGGTCGATTTGTATGTTTTCAACGAGAGTAACACAATTCGTGTAGAGAGAATTTTCATCCGAAGTAATACGTACATATTACAGGCAAAAATATAAAATATAAAACTTTAAAGTATCATAACTTTTTACTGGGAGATCGAAACAAGGTCCAGTTTGTGTCAAAATGACCGTATGGAAAAGTACTTCGGGATGAACACTTTCACCATTTGACGGACTTCCCAAAATTTTAAAATCGCAAAAAAATGATGTTTCGACCTCCAAATTTTACTTTTGGTAATTTTTTTTTTACAAAATATTTAATGTACCAATAATAAATTTACTATTTTAAATAACAGAATACTTTAACAAATTTTAAGGACAAAAATTTGGGATATTTTAAAATTTTGATACATATCGACAACCGAGTTAATTTATTTTAATTTTTTGTTAATTTTGAAATTTCGATACAGTAAATTTACTGTTAATTTGTTTTAATTTTATTTCGTTAAAATATATTTTCTTAAATAAAACATAAAATTAACAAAATAAATTGGCCCCCCCACCAATTAACAAAATAAATTAACAGAAAATAAATTTTAGGACTGTTAAAATTTTGATATATTTTTAGACCTGGTGGTAGCGACGGAGGAAGGAGGGGAGGGAGGAGCGGCGGACGGGTGCCGAGGTAGTCGAGCACCGAAAGGGGGTACGAGACGGAGGAACGGGAGAGGAAGGAGGCGGCGGGAGGAGGGGGAGGAGGCAAAGACGGCGACGGCGACGGGGGGCGGCGACGGGAGGCGGCGGTGGAGGACGGGGGAGGAGGCGGAGGAGGAGGGCTCCGACAAAAAATGGAGGAGGGAGGAGAACTCCGGTGGAGATTAGGAGGGTTTGGGCTAGTATGAGTAAACAAATGGGCTAGTGTGAGTAAACTTTGTTCATTAATGGGCTAGCCCCAATCCCAATCCTGGGCTAGCCCTGAGTAAACTTTGTAGTGCCCTTATAAATTCCCTAAAGATAGGAAGAAGATGGAGAGTACGATTTATGATTGGCAGAACTCGATTGATCCTTGTTGTTATCGGAAAGAGGCACAAGAGTTATGATTGTATGACGGAAGATTGCTGGATCGAGCCACAGAAAAATATTATTCCTTCCATTTATACAAAAAAAGAATTGGGAGACAATGGTTGTGTAAATCTTCAACAATGAACATCATCAGTTTTTAAGGATGATTAGCATTAGTCTTCAAGAAGCAGATTAATGCAATTTTATGGGAATGTTTAGATACCGAAATATAGACGTATAACCAACCCTATGTGGACGCCTCGTTAAAACCTTCTTAGAATGTCAAAAATCTAGAAAAAAAAAATACTGCTAAGTTAGAAAAAATAGTACATTAAGGTCAAGCGATTATATTTCTAGATATTATTTCTGATTTCGACATATCCCAAACTATGAGAGTTGAATCGCAGAGAGCCTCTACAATCCAATGCAATAAACAATATTTTAGAAAATGGACTTCGACAAGGACTTTGTGAACATGTCGGGTAAGTTGTCATGTGATCATATTTGTTTTAGTTCAATCTTTTGCTGCTATTGATGCTAATGCGAGAAGAAAAATTTCGGTACGATGTGCTTGATATTGTCTCCATTGATGTAGCTCTTCTTCATCTGGTCAATGCATGCGACGTATTCATAAATTATCGCTGGGACATCATTGATATGCTCAATGGTGGCTCGCAACCATATTCTGTAAACCCCCTGATTTTTCAAGATTTTCAAAACTGGATTTTTCGGAATTTTCTGGGATTTTTGGGGAATTTTTGCTAATTAAAAACAAGGTATTTTGGCATTAAATAAAATTAAATATTTTTAAAATATATTAAAATATTATAAAAATAATATTTTTTTGGTGTAAAATAAAAACTGGACTTAGGGTAATTTTCCTGGAATTTATTGGACCCCGAAAACATTTTTAAAAGCCAAAAACCTATTTTTAAATTATTAATAAATTGGACCGGGTTGAACCGGGTTCAAACCGGCTGAACCGGGCCGAACTCGGTCCAACCGACCCAGCTGAACCGGACCGCCCTAGCGGGTCGGGTCGGGTCCGCCCGACCGAACCCGCACCCGCCCGAACCGTTTCCTCAGCCCCCTTCCCCCACGACCCGCGCTCCGCTCGGTCGCCCGCCCCCGCGAGCCCCGCGACCTCCGCCACGTCCCCCGCCTCGCTCGGCCTCCCCTCTCCCTCTCCCCAGCCTATATAAACCCCTCTCCCTTCCTCTCCGGCCACACCCCCTCACCGCCCTAGCCTCCGCTCCGCCTCGCCGCGCAGCCGCCTCCCCGCCGTGCCCCGCCCTCACCAGCGCTGCCCCGGCCCTCTCCTCCTCCTTCCTTCTCCGTCAGCCCCGACCCAGCAGCAACCCCTCCGCTCCGCCCGGCCGCCTGCGCCGCCTCCCGCACGCCGCCGCCTCCGGCCAGCGCCGCCCCAGCCCCTCCGGCCCACCTCCGGCCGCAGCGCCGCCCTCCTCCGGCGATCTCCGTCAGCAGAGCCCTAGAAACCCTAACCCTAGGGTTGGATTCGACTCGGACACGAACACTTCGTGTCGACACGGACACGGAGAAATTTAGTTTCCGGAGCCCTGTTCAGGTACCCGTTTCTCTCTCCTCGCTTCCCCGTTTTCGTTTCCGTCAGTTGCATCGCGAACCCTGCGTGACCCTCTCGGTGCCCGTGCAACCCGCTCGGTGCATCGCGTCCTGTGGCGATCGTGAACCGCGATCCAAAAACAGGAAAAATAACGTCCTGATTCACCCCGGAACTGAGTACGCCCCGCCAAACGGGACTACTTGGTCGCGTGCGGTCTTCACCGATACGTGCGCGCCGTTGATACGGACGTGCGAAATTTCACAGAAGTTGATTTGGATGTGCATGCACACCGGAATCAACGCGTATCCGCCGACACCGTCCCGTATCTGTCTGTTCTGGAATGCGTCGTAACTTTGTGTACACATGTCAGATCGAAACAAAACTTGCGCCATCGGACTCGTAGCGATACGCTGGTCCTGTGACCCAAGTTTGGTTCGATTCTGAGAACGTTGACAAAATCGCGTATCGTGGGCCCCATAGGCTCCACTTGACGGGCGATTTTGTGACCGGCTCATCGAAATCTAATTCTGGAAGTTCTGTTGGGTTCGTATCATCGTTCCTGACTTGTTGACACCAAGTTTGACGAATTTGGAGACCTTTGTTCCTGACACATTTTTCGGTGCGAAGTGGGCCGCATGTGGGCCCCGCTTTGACCCAAAATTGTTATTTTTGCCCTTGTCTTCAAATTGGACTCAAGAACAGGCGTTTTTAGCTATTTGATATTTTCTGAACCTGATGGTAATGTTTGTTTCAGCATCCGGAGACGTTCCTGGAGATTTCACAGTTGGAGCCAGAACCACAGGCAAGTGTACCTTGCCAAACCCTGCAGCTTTGCTACTTATTTCCTTGACTTATTTATACATCAGTGGGCAAGTGTACCTTGCCAACTCGCAGTGATTCCGGTTATAGTACTTTGCTTGAGTTTCTTGTTATACTTATATAATCTTGATATAAATGTTCAACCTAGGACCGTGTGACTTTACTTAGCGTCCGATTAATAGTCGGGTGCCAATACCGTACGCGGCATTGTGTATTGTCATCTAGACATGGATACCGAGACCCGATATTTCTCGTACTTGTCTTATCAAGTACATCATAACCCAGGACACCTGACACTATTTCATGAGACAGAGTCTTCCTGAGACATTCATGGTGATTCTGTAGAGGATACAGGTTTCATGACATATCCTTTACATATATGCTTAGAGCTTATTATGACTTGCTGCATTAGACTTGATCCTGCGTGGCATGGACATGAGACGTTGTGGACATGAGACGTATGATTACATTGGGTGGGGAGAGACACACAGGCTACAAGTTGTTTATATTATGCCGGCGTCTTAGTCTCACTACGAGCTAGACAACCACATGATATCACTGCTACCGGCTCCCCGACACAGAGCTTGTGGTAGTTTCAGCCTGAGTTCTAGTGATGCTCTCATATTGTATATCACTTAGCTGGTTACATAGTTTACCCTATTATTTATTTATTGATGTACTACATTTATTTTGGCTTGTATTATCTGTACCTTGCTATGTCCCCTGAGGACCTGGATCCGGATTATGTCCCCAGGATTAGCTGACGAGATCTATCCCGAGGTATACGGGACCGGAGCATTAGCATTAGCAGAAACAGGTGCCTACATTAGAGCAGAACCAGGGCCAGAGGACGAGATCGTACCAGAGGACTTCTCTTGAGTATTGGCTTGAGATACTCATTTATTTTAGTTTCTAGTTATTTTATTTCCAGTCTATTCCATTGATGTACCAGACTTATTCTCGGATTGTTCTCCGAGATTGTTAGTTTATAATTAATTGTATTTATTCTGGCATTTGATCTGTGATTATCTGTTGTGGATGAGATTAGAATAGACTGTGACTTGTACTATTGGACCTATTTATTGTTGTACTACAGCTTAAGTATGCCCTGATGGATCCATTAAATTGGGTTGTCCATTGGTGCGTGCTGCTGGCCATTGCCACGTGTCTAGTCCCTCGGTATTTTGGGACTAGGGCGTGACATGGTTTTTGTGGTGGCCCATGCAGGTCTACGACTAAATTGTTCGGTTTCAACTTAGGGACCGAACATGCCTGCAATAAGAATATGATAAGTTTTTAGGATCTCATCCACTTGCTTGAATCGTTCTTGATATCCATATCGAATTTGAATTAATTTCTTGACTTGCATCCTGCCTTGATTCCTGTGTGCCTCTTATTGTTTATTTTGGTTGCAGGGTTATGGATTCTTGAGCGAACGACGAGACTCCCATAAAATCACCACGAGATGCTGTGGTAACTAACGAAGATGAAGTAACACTAGTGGATGGAGGACAATCAGCTCAACAACATGCCTCAAGAGTCCAACACGACGACATTCCACCATCGACGTAATTTACTCCACCAATGCCCGTAATTCCACCAGGGCAGGCCATGGACGGACAACAGATGTTTCAAATGATCTATGCAATAATACAAGCTCAACAAGAGGCTTTGAGTCACAGCCTAGTAACCGCACTAGAGCAGGCAGATCTACCAGCACGACAGCCAACGACGGGCTCTATCACCGATTTCTGGCAGCTGAAGCCCCGTACCTTCTCAGGCAAGGAGAAGCCCACTGAAGTTCATGAGTGGCTCACCAACACTCAACATCAATTAGAAGCAGCTGAGCTTCCAAGGGAACGTTGGATGACTGCCGTCAGAATGCAGTTGACGGACAATGCACATCACTGGTGGCTATCTGAGGAGACACGGCTCGGACCAGACCGAGTTACTTGGGAAGAGTTCTCTAGACTCTTTCAGAAGATGTACATTCCAGCTATCGCTCGATCAGAACTTTGGGACAAGTTCAATCACCTCACTCAGGATGCTAAGACGGTGGAAGAGTACAACGCTGAGTTCATTCGTCTAAGTCGCTTCGCCCCAACATTGATCCCGACAGAAGAAGAGAAGGCTAAGAAATTCTTCGACGGACTAAACATTGAGCTACAGAAACTAATTGGATCCGTTGCACCTACTTCGTACTCGGACGTCCTTGCTGTAGCGCGACGCATGGAGCGCGTCATCAGGAGAGAGACCAGTCTGAAGCGGCCATCCACATCAGCACTAGCCGGAGCACCACAAGAAGAAGTTGCAAAAAGATCTCACATACACCAGCCATCGGGAGCATCTCCACAGGCACTACCTGTCTGTCAATATTGTCGCAAGCGAGGCCATACTGAGAACGAGTGCAGACGAAAGAGGAGATTATGTTTAGCTTGCGGATCCAGTCAGCATTTAGTGAAGGAATGTCCTGAGCGTCGAGACGGAGCACCAATGGTAAACCAACAAGCTTTACCAGTACCAAGGCCAGCCTCTCCAACACTTGAAGCACCACAAACGGAAGTTCAAGAAGTCCTAGCTCCAGGAGGGTATCTGCCGAGGCCACCCTTGGCACCACAAACAATACTCTTCCAGCAGGCTCAGCAGCAGAAGAATCGGCTGCAAGGACGCGAACAAGCCCTGACGATGACCGTGGAGAACGCGCAGACTCGTGGAGTAGCTAATGCGCGTAAGTGATTCGTAGTTACCGTTTCTAGAATTGTTTTAGCTCGTGCCTATTTGGTTCGTGACCTTAGCCCCAACCTAGTAATTTGGAACTAGTTAATAATAACCTGGTTTTTCTAAAAGTTGTAGTTCTCTTGCTTTAACTAGATTTTCTTTACTCTGGAAAGTGCATAACTTTCATTCTTAGGGAAACGATATTTTTCCTAAGTGTCTTGTGATGTGTTTCGAACAATACTTACAACCGTGTCATCTCTGTTGACCGGTTATTCTTTGATTGCGAGAACGCAATCCTCTTAAGGGGGATAGATTGTAAACCCCCTGATTTTTTAAGATTTTTAAAACTGGATTTTTTGGAATTTTCTGAGATTTTTGGGGAATTTTTGCTAATTAAAAACAAGATATTTTTGGCATTAAATAAAACTAAATATTTTTAAAATATATTAAAATATTATGAAAATAATATTTTTTGGTGTAAAATAAAAACTGGACTTAGGATAATTTTCCTGGAATTTATTGGACCCCGAAAACATTTTTAAAAGCCAAAAACCTATTTTTAAATAATTAATAAATTGGACCGGGTTGAACCGGGTTCAAACCGGCTGAACCGGGCCGAACCCGGTCCAACCGACCCAGCTGAACCGGACCGCCCTAGCGGGTCGGGTCGGGTCCGCCCGACCGAACCCGCACCCGCCCGAACCGTTTCCTCAGCCCCCTTCCCCCACGACCCGCGCTCCGCTCGGCCGCCCGCTTCCTCCGCCGCGCGCCCCCGCGAGCCCCGCGACCTCCGCCACGTCCCCCGCCTCGCTCGGCCTCCCCTCTCCCTCTCCCCAGCCTATATAAACCCCTCTCCCCTTCCTCTCCGGCCACACCCCCTCACCGCCCTAGCCTCCGCTCCGCCTCGCCGTGCAGCCGCCTCCCCGCCGTGCCCCGCCCTCACCAGCGCCGCCCCGGCCCTCTCCTCCTCCTTCCTTCTCCGTCAGCCCCGACCCAGCAGTAGCCCCTCCGCTCCGCCCGACCGCCTGCGCCGCCTCCCGCACGCCGCCGCCTCCGGCCAGCGCCGCCCCAGCCCCTCCGGCCAGCCTCCGGCCGCAGCGCCGCCCTCCTCCGGCGATCTCCGTCAGCAGAGCCCTAGAAACCCTAACCCTAGGGTTGGATTCGACTCGGACACGGACACATCGTATCGACACGGACACGGAGAAATTCAGTTTCCGGAGCCCTGTTCAGGTACCCGTTTCTCTCTCCTCGCTGCCCCGTTTTCGTTTTCGTCAGTTGCATCGTGAACCCTGCGTGACCCTCTCGGTGCCCGTGCAACCCGCTCGGTGCATCGCGTCCTGTGGCGATCGTGAACCGCGATCCAAAAACAGGAAAAATAATGCCCTGATTCACCCCGGAACTGAGTACGCCCCGCCAAACGGGACGACTTGGTCGCGTGCGGTCTTCACTGATACGTGCGCGCCGTTGATACGGACGTGCGGGATTTCGCAGAAGTTGATTTGGATGTGCGTTCACACCGAAATCAACGCGTATCCGCCGACACCGTCCCGTAGCCGTTTGTTCTAGAACGCGTCGTAACTTTGTGTACACACGTCGGATCGAAACGAAACTTACGCCATCGGACTCGTAGCGATACGCTGGTCCTGTGACCCAAGTTTGGTTTGATTCTGAGAATGTTGACAAAATCGCGTATCGTGGGCCCCATAGGCTCCACTTGACGGGCGATTTTGTGACCGGCTCATCGGAATCCAATTCTGGAAGTTCCGTTGGGTTCGTATCATCGTTCCTGACTTATTGACACTAAGTTTGACGAATTTGGAGATCTTTGTCCCTGACACGTTTTTCGGTGCGAAGTGGGCCGCATGTGGGCCCCGCTTTGACCCGAAATTATTATTTTTGCCCTTGTCTCCAAATTGGACTCAAGGACAGGCGTTTCTAGCTACTTGATATTTTCTAAACCTGATGGTAATATTTGTTTCAGCATCCGGAGACGTTCCTGGAGATTTCACAGTTGGAGCCAGGACCACAAGCAAGTGTACCTTGTCAAACCCTGCAGCTTTGCTACTTATTTCCTTGACTTATTTATACATCAGTGGGCAAGTGTACCTTGCCAACTCGCAGTGATTCCGGTTATAGTACTTTGCTTGAGTTTCTTGTTATACCTATATAATCTTGATATAAATGTTCAACCTAGGACCGTGTGACTTTACTTAGCGTCCGATTAATAGTCGGGTGCCAATACCGTACGCGGCATTGTGTATTGTCATCTAGACATGGATACCAAGACCCGATATTTCTCGTACTTGTCTTATCAAGTACATCATAACCCAGGACACCTGACACTATTTTATAAGACAGAGTCTTCCTGAGACATTCATGGTGATTCTGTAGAGGATACAGGTTTCATGACATATCCTTTACATATATGCTTAGAGCTTATTATGACTTGCTGTATTAGACTTGATCCTGCATGGCATGGACATGAGACATTGTGGACATGAGACGTATGATTACATTGGGTGAGGAGAGACACACAGGCTACAGGTTATTTATATTATGCCGGCGTCTTAGTCTCACTACGAGCTAGACAACCACATGATATCACTGCTACCGGCTCCCCGACACAGAGCTTGTGGTAGTTTCAGCCTGAGTTCTAGTGATGCTCTCATATTGCATATCACTTAGCTGGTTACATAGTTTACCCTATTGTTTATTTATTGCTGCACTGCATTTATTTTGGCTTGTATTATCTGTACCTTGCTATGTCCCCTGAGGACCTGGATCCGGATTATGTCCCCAGGATTAGCTGACGAGATCTATCCCGAGGTATACGGGACCGGAGCATTAGCATTAGCAGAAACAGGTGCCTACATTAGAGCAGAACCAGGGCCAGAGGACGAGATCGTACCAGAGGACTTCTCTTGAGTATTGGCTTGAGATACTCATTTATTTTAGTTTCTAGTTATTTTATTTCCAGTCTATTCCATTGATGTACCAGACTTATTCTCGGATTGTTCTCCGAGACACTTTTATTCAGACTTGTTAGTTTATAATTAATTGCATTTATTCTGGCATTTGATCTGTGATTATCTGTTGTGGATGAGATTAGAATAGACCGTGACTTGTACTATTGGACCTATTTATTGTTGTACTACAGCTTAAGTATGTCCCGATGGATCCATTAAATTGGATTGTCCATCGGTGCGTGCTGTTGGCCATTGCCACGTGTCTAGTCCCTCGGTATTTTGGGACTGGGGCGTGACATATTCACTCCCGGGTGGCATCATAAAAGACAATGAGCTCAACATAATTTGAAGAAAGTAGTGACTGGGATCTGCTTTGTAGCATTCAAGATATCGATATATCCCAAATGATAAAGACATAACCATTTTAGGATCTCACATTGTGCGGGTCAGATAAATAACTAGCATCGACATAGCCGATAAGACGAGCATCATTCCAAAGATCAAGGGAGTTTGATCCATTCCGAGATGCATAGGGATAAAAATAAGTCCATGTATGTAGTACCCTTAATGTAACAAAATATGTCTTTTGTGTCATTCAAGTGGCAACGTTTTGTCATGATGCTAAATCTAATAAAGAGGTTCACAACAAATGAGATGTCCAATCTAATGCATTGATCAGCTAAGTACAATAATACATCTATTGCACTTAGATATGGAGCTTCAAGTTCTAATACATTTTCATAGTCTTCCTTAGTATGTAGTGGATCTCGTTTAGTATATAAAGAAAAAACGATCATGGGTATGCTCGAGGGTTTTGCTTTGTCCATGTTAAATCTATGTAACGTCTTCTAGGTGCAACTTGATTGGAGAACCAAAACGTTATCAATACAATGCTCAAGTTGTAGGCATAAGCAAAATTTGGTTTTCCCATGATCATTCATCTCAAATTTTGACGACATGTGCGAGGCAGTTTTCTCAAGCACTTCAGAAGTTCCAATGAGATTCATGTCATCGACATAGACTACTACAATCGCAAATCCAAAATGTGGACACATCCATCATTTGTATGTTCATTTTTTGCAAACTTTTAAATTGAGAAGTTAGCGGAACGTAATAATGTCCATTGGTCCATTGCAGGAGAATACGTCTCCTCATAATCAACCCCAGGACGTTGAGAGAAACCTTGTGCCACGAGGCGTACTTTATACCATATTATTTCATTCATCTCATTACGCTTAATTTTTTTGTGAAGACTCACTTGTATCCTTTATGTTTGATATCAGGTTGCATTGGAACTATAGACCCAAACACTTTTATGTGTGCTAAGAAATCTAACTTAACCTGCTTACTTCTTTCCATTTTGATCAATCAGTTCTGCATTGACATTCTTCAACAGGACATTGTTAACTTTATAATTCAGTAGCCACTGAATATGCAAAAAATATTATTGATGAATATCTCATTCATGTTCCACAACTTGTCTAAGCTAGCATACTAGATGGAGATTTCTTGATTCTCGGATGTGAGATTTTGTGCACTCGTTTCTTCCATGATGCTTCCATAATCTAGAATAATTTTATGAGTTGGACAGTTTGAGATAACGACGAGATTTAGGGGTGCCAAGCTCCTCCTCTTTTGGGGAAGAGAATCCTTTGAACTGAGGGGTCTTTCACACTTTCGACCGAGGGCATATGATTGGCTAGCCGCAGTGTACTATTTGCACTTCGAGTGCGACACGTTGTCCTTCAGGGACATCACCGTGTCATCCTTCATGGGTGATATTTCTTTTAGGAAAAGTTTTACGTCCGCGTGGGACATCTATCATTGTAGGCGCATTTGCAGTAGGTATATGTGATCTCGTCACTTTCGCTAGATCAGAGAACGTGTCAGACATATTTTGTATTACCATATGAAGATCTAGGATCCTCCATATCTTATTATCATAATAAGAGGTACGAGGATCGAGATGAGAGTGGATTAAATCTATGTCAAGTCTCATTATTCTTCAGGAATATTGACATTCTTATCTTTTCCTAACGGCGAAAAGTCTATCTCATCAAATTGACAATCCATAAATCTTGATATAAAGAGTTCATTTGACAATGGCTCTAAATAGCGAATAATTATTGACGAACCATAACCGACATAGTTTACCATCTTTCATTGAGTGCTTATTTTGTTACGTTGCCTCGACACATTATGATGCACACCCAAAAAATGCGTAAATAAGAAAAGTTCAAGTTCGTAACCAATAACTAACTATAACATCAAATAGTGTTGGGTGGTAATGGACCTCAAGCAGGCCATGATTGTTGTATGCAATATTTTATAGCCCCACATAGAAATGAGAAGTTTAGGATGCATCACCAAAATCCTTGCGATTGATTTAAACGCATCACAGAAGTCCTTGTGATCGATTGGAATGCTTAATAAATGTTTATCTGAGAATATTCTGGGTGCAGACATGGGGGCTTAGATGTTCAACTTTTGTCACGACCCGCACCCTGAGATTCGGACACGAGTGCGTGGGTACGTCCAGCCTACGCCGCAGAATCGGCGGTAGTACGCTGTCTAGGTCAAATCCAGATTTACTAACTAGCTCATTCACAAATAACATAGGCAAGATAATAATGAGAAATGAAACTTAAGATTGTAACTGAAATAAATGTGACAACAGATTCAAATATTTTAGTACAGGAATCAGAATGAAATCGGGGACAAACCCGATTGCTAAGATAAAGAGCAAAACTAAGATAACTACTGCTAACTACTCAGCAGGAGTAGCTTCCTGTGCGGGAACTGGCTCTGCAACTGTATCACCTGCTGCCTCATAGGGGCCATAATAGGTGGGGGCAAGGTTCTCATCATCGCCTAAACAACAGATCCAGTCAGGAAAGGAGCAAAGTACACAGTGCACAACAAGGTTAAACTAAATATTTTATGACAATTAAATATTGGATATCATGTTGAGAAACAGCATTAGCAGAACATTATTATCTCAGAGTTTACTGTAAACAGGAATATGAGAAACAGAAATAAATGAAACAGGAAATGAAACTACAATAGCCAGCAAGAAATATAACATGACCAGAACTATCTGTGTGAACTTGTGTTTGTTTTTAGAATACATAGTTGGCATGCAGGGGTTTATAAGGCTAATCCGGCCGTCATAAACGGCTATTAGACAATATAATTGAGATCCGGCTGATGGACAGTCGTGTACCAACAGCTATTAGACAATACAGGGGAAAGGGTAAACTCCCTGCCTCCTTAGTATTCTCCCACCCGACACGAAAAATAAGACATGAACTCCAGTATTCAAGACATAAAAATCCAGTGTTCTAACACTACGTGTAATCATCCAATGATGCTAGTAGAGCAAAGAATTAATTATCACAATATAAAGAATAAACTTGAAGTGCAGGTACTTGCCTGTTGTTTGGATCTGATTAAATTGGTTCTAGGGAAGTTTCCAGAGATGAGTCCAAAAGCTGAAATAAACATTACCATCACGCTCAGAAGACATCAAATAGCTAGAAACGCCTGTCCTTGGGTCCAATTTGGAGACAAGGGCAAAAACGACAGTTTCGGGTCAAAACGGGGTCTGCCGGTGGGCCCGCTTTGCACCGAAAAATGCGTCCGGGTCAAAGGTCTCCAAATTCACCAAACTTAGTGTCAACAGGTCAGGAACGCTAATACGAACCCAACGGAACTTCCAGATTTGGATTCCGATGAGCCGAACACAAAATCGCCCGTCGAGCGGGGCCTCTGGGGCCCACGACACGCGATTTCGTCAACGTTCTCAGAATCGAACCAAACTTGACCCACAGGACCAGCGTATCACTACGAGTCCGATGGCGCAAGTTTCGTCTCGATCCGACGTGTGTGCACGAATTTAGGGTGAATTGCCGAAAAGGCGAATACGGGGCGATGTCCGCGGATACGCGTTGATTCCGGTGTGCACGCACACCCGAATCAGCTTCCACGAAAACTCACACGTCCGTATCGACGATGCGTACATATCTGTGAAGACCGCACGCGACCAAGTCGTCCCGTTTGGCGGGGCGGACTCAGTTCCGGGGTGAAAACAGGGTCTGGTTTTTCCTGTTTTTGGATCGCGGTGTGCGATCACCACAGGACGCGATGCCCCGAACAGTTTGTCCGGACACCGAGAGGGTTATACAGGCTTCACAACGCAATTTACGGAATTGAAAACGGAGATACATGGTGCAAGATACGAGTACCTGAACGAGGCTCGAAAGATCGGAAATTTCCGTGTCCGTGTCGTGTCCGACACGACACGAAGAAAAGGGGATTAGGGTTAGGGTTTCAGGGGATTCCGGCGAGGATGCGGCGGGGCCCGGCCGGAGGAGCTCCGGAGGGGGGCTGGACGGCTCGCCGGGGCGAGGCGGAGGCGCTGGCGGGCGGGGCGGCGCCGGAGTCCGGCGGAGGCGGCTGCCAACGCTGCTGCTGCTGTGTCCTTCGTCGGGGAGCCGTAGTCGACGGGAGGTGGGCGGAGGAAGGAGAGGAAGGAGGAGCCGGGGAGGAGAACGGCTGGGCAGGGTGGCGGCGCCGGTGGCTCAGGGCGGCGGCGGTCAGGCGAGGCCGGAGCGGCGTGGTGGTCGGAGGGGATTGCTGGGTCGGGAGAGGAGAACGGAGGGGAGGGTTTTATAGGCAGGCGGCGGGGTCGTGGCTCCGGGCGAGGCGGAGGAGGGGCCGACGGGTGCGGGGACGTGCGGAGCGGGCGGCGCGGCTACGTGGCCGGCGAGGCGGCGGAAGAAACGGCCGGCGGAGCGGGTCGTTCGGAGGGGGAGGAGAAAATGGGTTGGCGGGTCTGCGGGTAGCGGGTAGCGGGTCGGGCGGCGGGTGGACCCGGCCCGACCCGATAGGGAATTGGGCTGGGCCGGATGGCTGGTTGGGCCGGTTTGGGCCGGGTTAGATTAGGGTTATTATTTAAATAAATAAATACTTAATAAATAAATGAATAAATAATTAAATAAATAGTTTTAGGTGTTTTAAAAAAAATAGGTCCGGGGTCCGATAAATTCCAGAAAAATTACCCTAAGTCCAGTTTTCCATTTTACACCCAAAAATATTATTTTTATAATATTTTAATATTATTTATTATCTATTAAAAATCATTTAATATTTGAAAATCCTGATTTTAATTACAGAAAATTCCCAGAAAATTCCAGAAAATTGTGAAAAATCCCAATTTAATATTTTTTGAAAAATCAGGTTCTTACAACTTTACTCCCCAGTAGCATGCATAATCATCAAACTTCTTTGATGGAAACTCTTTGGCATACAAAATCATATGGATTCTATATGATAATCTGGGTGGTAAGCCCGCAGCTTAATCAGCTGAAAAAAACGAAAAAGAAGGGTTATGACATCACTTGAAAAAAAAAAGATAGATAAATTATATAAAGAGTTAATAAGATAAATTATAGGCAATCAAGGGTAATTTGGTCCAAAATTTATTTTTCTTTGTTGGAATAGGAAAAGTATTTTCTGACTGACAGAGGGTATCGACTTGTAACTACTCAATAGTTGATGGCTTATAGTGGTATAATATGAAAGTATATAATATCAAGTTGAACAATTTGACTAATTGATGGTATTTAGTTAAAATAATAAAATAATAATAACAATACTACAACTACTACTACTAGTAGTAATTAAGTGCAGGGTATTTTTGCTATATAGGTTTGTCAAGTTTGTTAGAGTACAAGCTGCCTAATTATAGTTAAGGTATTTAGTGGCATAATATGAAAGCACAGGGTATCAAATTGAACAATTTAAATAGTTGAGAGTATTTAGTTGGAAAAAATCTTTTTTATTTTATTTTACTATTTTATTACTTTTTCATTATTTGTTTGTTTCTTTGGGTTGGGTTCGTTTCATGTTAGAGTGAGTTTCGATTAGCGGTTAGGTTCAGACCAGATCATAAAAAATAATTTATAGGTAAAAACAATATGATGTCAATAAAATTCGAACCATGTTCTCTTGAATACTAATATATCACCTTAATCAAGTACGCTATAAAATATTACAAACAGATAATAAGTAATAAATATTTTTATCATTAATAAAAAAATTATAATTTTTTTATATGAACTATATATATTTAGAAATACCTATATCTTCATCAAATATGAAAATATACTTTTTTAGAAAATTTATTTTAAAAAATTACGTACAAAACACGTCCTTAAGGATATATTATAATGTCAAGCTTATCATAAACCAATTCAATATTAACAAGTCCAACTCGTCACTGAGAAGCAAATCCGAGGGTCCAAGACACGATTTAGCACATTAGCTAGTTCATCTCCCAATATATTCTTATTTGTGAATATATTGATCTCTTTAAAGGAATGAGGTTTTACTATCCGGATTGAAGATTAATTATCCATCAAAGTGAGGCCAACGATAGCGAGTCGAGTCGAGTTCGAGCCTCTGATCCTCGTACTCTCTGTACCATACGAAAAGATTAAGACTATTTCCAATAAAATTTTCTAGAATTTCTATCTTTCCTATTTATACGGTAGAAATCTATTTTAGAAAAAATAAAAATTTCTTCCAACCATAATTTATATTTCAATTTTTATTCTATTTAACAGTGATGTAGGATAAAAAATTTCTATAAAGATTTCTATATGTAAAAACTCATAAATTTTTTCCATCTCTTATTAGTAATTAATATTTGATCTTATATCATTAAATTGATCATTTTATTTTTTGTCACGTAGGATAGAAATGGAGAATCATTGTAGAATATTTTTTTTGTGTACAATTTTTATGTCGAAACTCTATCAACTAGAATAATTTTTTTTCTTAAAGTACAATGTCAAGTAGGATATAAACTCAATTTTAGAAATTTTCATTGGAGATGGTCTAAGCAAACTTTAACGCTAACACCTTGAATTGAAAAAGTAATTACCGACTATAAATTTCTTACTTTTAGGCATCGTTTGTTTCACGGAAAGAAAAAGAAATGACATCAATTCCTTGTTCATTATATCTTTTTTCATCCATTTTTTTCGGTGTTTGAAAAAGTCAAGACAATTAGGAGGAAAAGTGAATCCTTATGATGGAAAAATGAATCATTTGTTGGATGGATGGAACCATTTTCTTCTATATTTTTTTTTCTTTAATATCCAAACATAGGAAATAAATGACTTCACTTTTCCAATGACATGATTCCACGAACCCTTAGGTCACATTTGGTTCGCAGAATTATGGTTTTGGAAAAAAAAAGTCATTCATTCCTAAGGAAAGTGAATGGTTCCCACCAACTCAAGGATTTACTTTCCAACCATAAGAATTCACTTTTCTTTCAATTTTCTTAGCATTTCCTAAATTTTCTTCTGATGGAGATTATAATTTCTCAAAGAAAGGAAATAGCAAGCAATTATTTTCAGACCTTAGGGTGGAAATATGACATATTTTATAAGCCAAAAAATAAGTGCATACACTCAACACACTGTATGCTAGAAGCGACCAATGCTATTTGTCCCATCAAATCTCTCTTCAAACTATTTCTTCTTATGTGGCAGCTGACATGACATGTTAAATAACATTATGTGGCATTTAACATTACAGTTCACATAGCAAAATTTTAACTCAAAAAATTAATTATCCAATTTTTTAATATTAATATTAATATTAATTTTAATTTTAATTTTAAAATTTGTCATGTGAAATGTCAATTAACCGTCACGTCAGTTATCACATAAGGAGAAATGGTTTGGAGGGAAGGACAAGAAAAAGCTTGGGATAGGTTCACTGCTTTTAGATTTTTCCCCCCTCGTAAATTTGAAATACTAACCAAGCATTTTTATATATAGTCTTCTATTAACAATGTATTATCATGTTTAAGCAAATAAAAAATGTATTATAATGTTTATCTATTCTACTATATAATGTCAAAACTAGGCTTCACCGTGAAAGTTTTTCGTTCCAAAAATACCCTTCATTAAAAACAATAATTAAATACGTATTAAATGCATGTATGTATGCATGCATGAGGCAACTTGGGAAATGATAGTTAATAAAACAAAGATATGCATGCATGCAAAGTAGGTAGTTTGGAGAATAAAACAAAAGTTAATAAAGCATGCATGCAAAGTAGGCACATGAACCCAAGCGATAAGAGAAACCTTTTATATTCCCGTCATTTAATTTCTTCCAACTTTCATGCTCCTGCCTATTATATTTTCATTTATAATAAAATTAAGAAATTGTCGGTTGCTCTTTTAATAAACTATTTTTTTTTCAAGTAATATAAAATACGTACAATGTCCGTGCGTATATACTAGTAAAATATAAAGAAAGAAACGAAGAAGCAAAATTGTCCATCAAATTGTATTAAAAGAGGTGTATAGCAAGCTGCACAATTGCCATAATAGAAGGCATTTTATTATGAAGGAACCAACGAGTACCACAACTATTTCCACACCAATTAAGCACACCATTAGGAAGCCAAGCCCCCCTCAAAGAACAAATAATAATGCAGTGCAGCTTAGCTAGCAGCTAAGCTACATATGATACGGGGACGGAGGTTGCAAATAGAGAGAGATGAGCGAGCGGTCGGAGTCGGAATCGGAGCCCTCCGTTTGCCTCTTCTGCCTGTAGTTCTCCAGCGACTCGAGGCGCTGCAGGTGGAGCTGCTGCCTGAACCGCTCGATGAAGTCCTCCGCGCATTCGTTGATATCTTTCGAATTACCACCGTCCATTGTAGCAGTAGCAGCAGCAGCAGCTGCAGCTGGTTCGTGATGCGCCGTGTCCCTGGATCTACGTCTTCTGTACGTTGAGATTGATATCGACCGGCACTCATTTCCCTCTACTGGCCTCTTCGCTGCTTTGTCCATCTTCCTCTTCCTCGCTCGCTGTCGCTGGAACCAAATTTGATATAGTTAACTGTGCCGAAGAGAGCAAAGTTACTTAATCACGTACGTATTATAGAATGGATTGTGGACTGTACGTGGTCTCCTTTCATATATATATGTTTGTGTTGTGAGTTGGTGAGTACGTTACGTAGATTGGAAGAGTGAAGATTTGCCTATCAACTAATTATTCAAACACGCCAGCTGCGCGTCTTCAATGACTGCGTTCAACTCAAACTTCCTATTCTCGTTCAGATACTGCGTAATTGAATGGCCGAGGGTGGGCTCCGATGGATGCTTCTTCAGAGAGACGCACGCTTCAATCATGCTGTTGACGGACGCAACCTCGATCTTGAACTGCAATTATAACACATGATGTTGACCGTAGCCTGAAATTGTGGATGGAAAATTCACCGGGTAGCATGATATATGTTGATGTGGGTTTATAATAGGAAATTGCTACAGGTACATACACAAACTGATAGGTTATATATATATATATATATATATATATGGGTCTAAGTTGTGCTTGCACAAGGTTCCGATTTCCGCAAGGGCCGATCGTCCTCGCTTTGCGCCTTGTGGAACCGACCGTCCTCGCTTGGACGTGATGTCGTACAGTCTAAGTTGTGCTTGCACAAGGTCAAAGTTTGAACAATAACAACATAAGCTATTCAAGATAGAAGCAGCGGCACAATATGCAGAAAAGTAAAACGAACACAATGGCATAAGAAACAATCTCTTTATTGATATCTGACATTATTACAAGGCTTGCCAATTGGCTAAACGTCAATACAGAAAACAATTACATCGTTATATACATTACATCCCTTTATACAAAAAAAAAATCTCAAAAAAATCTCGATACGGCTCAAGACATCGACTACAGATTTTCGGCTCCTAAGAATGAGGCTCAGCTATTATCACGACCCAATTTCGTAGAATTGCTAACCGTCCCCCGGACGTGATGTCGTGCGGGCGAAAGGCGCATCCGCACAAGACATAGCATAATGATATATATATAAAAACACAACAGCAGAGTTCAGAAGTTAAATATTTCAAATTGACATGAAGAAAAGTTCTCTTTATTGATAATGTACATCTTTGTTACAAACTCTTGACTCAAAAGGGGTGCTGTGCGGACTTACAAGATAGACGCAAATGAGATAGTCGTTCCATACATTACATAATTTACTAGAACTTCAAAATATAATAGACACCTTCGGGCAAAGCTATCGTCTTTCCTCGGAGCTGCATAAGATGTGTGCACAAGCTCCAGATGTTTGGTACTAGTTCCAAAAGGCACAAACGGAGTGCGCTGAGTAATGAACTGGTTGGGGGAAGAAGCTTCAGCTCCTCGCCGCGTCGCCTTGGCTCGGAAAACCTGCTGCAACGAGGGTCAGTACTTTAAAAAGTACCGGTGAGGACGAGCTAATTAACTAACTAAATCGACACAATATTCAGGTGAGGCAAACAAATTATTATTGTGGACTTTCTATCTTCCCTTAGTTCTAGTTACAGAATGCAACGTGTATATAAAATGATTGAATAATTGTGCCACCGTTCGGTGACTTTTTACTTACGGCGTTGCATCCACCTACACAAGACTTACCATGTTCTTTCCTATCAAGAAGACGTCATTAGCTTGAACATATAACGCAATAATATGCCGGGTCATGGCACACATTGCCACCGTAGACAATAGCTACAGTAAGACCGTGATTCTTGCAGCGCGGGTAACAAGTACCGCTACAAGACCCCGAGTTACCTGTGCTAGTCTTGCTAGCGCAGCTATCCGAGTTTCGCTCGGAACGAATCGACCCTAGTGCCCCGAAGATCGTTTGCATGAACTAAACCTTATGCACAAGTTGTCCAACCAAACGACGTCTAATCACTAAGTTAACAAATAAAGTATTTCAAGCCATCATAATGAACATAACTACTTTAGCACAGTGCGATTGTCATAGTCTACCTGCTCAAGTGATTACATTTCAAATATTTTGCACTACTCATTTGCACAGTTATAAATAATAAGTTCTAGATATAACTGAAATATAAATATATAGATGCATAGCGGACAAGCACGCATACAATATGATCGTACGAAAATTTTCTATAACAAGCATCAGTGTTCCAAGTTTACTTCTATTATCTTGACTCACTTATTATTATTCTTATGGTATTGTTGATCGGAATGCACAATACGAATCAGATTGTTAAGAATGAAGAACTGAAGGAAGGGAGCTAATCGAAGATAAGGCCACTCACAAGTTTGAGAATCGGGGAAGAGAAATGGGAGATCTTCAAGACTCCGCTTGCGCGTCGCCCACACGATCACCTGCACGCACCAACAGATGATCAATATCTCCTGCCTCGGTCTTCCATATTTTGATACAAAATACGAAGTTCAAGGAACAAAGACAATAAAATTCATCAAAACCGTTCAAGAAAACGCAAGCCACAAAACCAACAAGAAAGCAACCAAGCGGCATCGAAAACGGGCAAAGAAACCAACGCAACGGAAAGGAACCTTGCAACTCTTCCACCGAGTCCTTCCTCGAGGCACGATCCGCTGAATGTGGGACTTAATTCCGAAGAAACCAATCCATAACGAGGAAAGGATCTTGATTCAATCTGTCCCGATCGAACGATACCAAGTATTTCTTAGCGCGCTCCCCGAATAGGGGGAACGGGACACTACATGTTTATCAACTAATAAAAAGTTTTATCCTCGAAACTTAGAAATTGAACCTACCCCTAAGAAAACAATAAGAGAAATTTCTCTTTTATGTCTGATTCGAGTTTCCAGGTCGACTCCTAGACCGCGTGGTTCTACCAGAATACGCGCATGAGCGAAACTGAACGATTTCGTAGCTACTTTTTCTTTCGATCGATGATCTGCACAGGTTCTACTTTATAGGACAAGTCTGCTTGCAAACCCAACTGACCAAAATCTACCACGTGACTCAGATCATGCACGTACTTTCGTCGTTGTGATACGTGAAAGACATCATGCACGTCTGATAGGCTATGTGGTAGGGCAATTTGATATGCAACTGGGGCGACTCGCTTGAGAATTTTAAACGGACCAACAAATTGAGGACTTAACTTCCCCTTTACTCCAAATCTCGTAACTCCTCTCATTAGCGTGACCTTGATAAACACGTGATCACCAGCTGTAGATTCAAGGTGTCGTCTATGGATGTTCGCATAACTCTTCTGTCTGCTTTGTGCCACCTTTAATCGCTCTCTGATCAGCCGAACCTTCTTAACGGTCTACTCTACTAGCTCTGGACCGAGGATCTGTCACTCGCCAACTTTGTCCCAACAGATAGGTAATCTGCACTTTCACCCATACTAAGCCTTGTACGGAGCCATCTAAATGCTGGACTGGTAACTATTGTTGTATGCAAATTCTGCCAACGGTGGATGGACGTCCCAACTTGACTTCGAGTTGATCGAACAGAGGCATAGCATATCTTCAAGGACCTGGTTCACCCGCTCTGTTTGGCCGTCTGTTTGAGGATGGTACGCTGAACTGAACTTCAACTTGATCCCCATAGCTGACTGAAGACTTTTCTAGAAACATGATAAGAACCGTCCGTCCCGATCTGAAATAATAGATACTGGTACGCCGTGTAGTCGAACTATCTCATCAAGGTATATCTGAGCCAGGAGATCGATGCTCCAAGTAACTTTGATGGCAATGAAGTGCGCTGACTTGGTTAATCGGTCTACGATGACCTAGATGACGTCGTTTCCTCGTTGCGTCTTTGGCAAGCCAACAATAAAGTCCATCATGATATGGTCCAATTTCCACTCCGGGATAGCAAGGTTCTGCATCTCTCCGTCTAGCCTTTGATGCTCGGCCTTTACTCTTTGACTAGACAAGCATTATGACACGAAGAGCGCCACATCTTTCTTCATGCAGTACCACCAGAAGATCGAGCGGAGGTTTTGATACATCTTCGTACTTCCTAGATGTGATACATAGGCCGCATAGTGAGCTTCCGTGAGGATCTCCTTTCTGAGTTCTGCATCGTTGGGTACACATAATCTTCCTCTTACCCGTAGCGTTCCGATTTCATTCGCTGCAAAGTCAGTCATATTTCCTGCTGAAATCTGCTCGTGCGTCTTCAACAAGAATGGGCCGTTCACCTGAGCAGACTTAAACTTTTATATCAGGTTCAGTTCAAGGAGTAACTGAGCTGGTGATCCCCCAATCAGTCCGCCTCGATATTGAATTCATAGCTCGATGCCCATACTCTCCAATTCCTTCTTTAGCTTGAAGTTGACGGATAGAGATCCTGCAAATACTCGACTCAGCGCGTCCGCTACAACATTCCCTTTGCTTGGAGTGTAGTTGATCGACAAGTCATAGTCTTTGATCAGTTCTAGCCAATGCCTTTGCCGTAGGTTTAGGTCCGACTGGGTGAAAAGATACTTGAGGCTCTGGTGATCAGTAAAAATTTGGCAAGCCACACCATAAAGGTAGTGTCGCCACAATTTCAGTGCAGACACAATCGTTGCTAGTTCTAGATCATGTGTCGGATAGTTGCACTCATGCGGCTTCAATTGTCTTAAAGCAAAAACTATCACCTTATTTTCTTGCATGAGCATAACTCCCAAGCCTTGGCCTGAGGTGTCACTAAAGATTTGGAATCTCATATTCTCGTTCGGCAGTGCAAGTATAGGAGCAGAGACGAGACGCTGCTTTAATTCCAGAAATGAAGCTTCATATTTGGCAGACCATTCGAATGCGACTCCTTTCTGAGTGAGGCGAGTCAAGGGCAAAGCAATTTTTGAAAAGTCTTTCACAAACCGTCTGTAGTAGCCCGCTAACCCGAGAAAGCTTCAAATTTTACTGACTGATGCAGGTTGCTTCCACTCGACGATTGCTTCAACTTTTTTTGGATCGATTGTAATACCTCCCGTAGAAATGATATGCCCGAGAAAAGATACACTGCTTAGCCAAAATTTGCACTTGCTCAGTTTTGCGTATAGCTTGTTGTCCCGAAGAGTCTGAAGCACGGTTCGCAAGTGCTCCTCATGTTCCTCCTTGTTCTTTGAATTCGCCAAAATATCATCAATGAACACTACTAAAAACTTGTCGAGACACGACCAGAACACTCGTTTCATCAAATCCATGAAGGCGGTAGGGGCATTGGTCAATCCAAACGGCATAACCAAAAATTCATAGTGGCCATAGAGAGTACGAGAGGCTGACTTTGACACATTGTCTGGCTTGATCTTCAATTGGTGGTAGTCCGAACGAAGATCATTTTTGAGAATACCGAGGTGCCTTGCAGTTGATCGAAGAGGTCATTGTTTCGGGGAATGAGGTACTTGTTTCGGATGGTGGATTTATTCAAATATCGGTAGTCAATGTAGAGCCTCATCGAACCATCATTTTTCTTCACAAATAGCACTGATGCGCCCCATGGAGATACACTCGGATGGATATACCCACGATCGAGCAGTTCTTGTAGTTGGACCTTCAGCTCCTTCAGTTCGACATGGGCCATTCGATACGGAGCTTTTGAAATCGACCGAGTATCTGGAAATGTATCTATAGTGAACTCAATCTCTCGGTCGAACGACATGCCGGGCAACTCTTCTGAAAATACATCAGAAAAATTCGTCACAACGGAAATAGACTCTATATTTGCGCAATTTTGCTGAGTGTCTCGAACGGACGCCAAGTATCCTTCACAGCCGGAATGTATCATCCATCGAGCAGATATTGTAGAAATCACCATACAGAAATTTGACACTCTCGACGATGGACTGCACGTATAGAAAAATTTGGTCTCGCCTGTTAGACGAAATACGACGTTCTTTTCTGCACAATCAATGGTTGCCGAGCAAGCACCGAGACAATCCATCCCCAAAATAAGATTGTAGTCCCTGATGTCTAGAACTATCGTATCAAGTGACAATTTCCTTCCTCCAATGCAAATACAGCCGTCGCGACAAACTAAGTCAGCAGGGAAGTTCATGTCCGACGGGGTACTGACGCTAAACCTTAGGCCTAACAGTGTCTATAGAAATTCGTGCTCCCTAGCGAAGTTTATCGATACAAAACTATGTGTGGCACCAGAATCAAATAGTGCTCATGCAAGAACATTATTGAATAGCAATATACCTGTCACTACGGTGTTCGAGACGAACGTCTCGTCCCGCGTCAATGCATAAACCCGGCCCACGGTGTTCGGACGACGCTCTTGTTGTTGCGCAGGCTGATTTGCTTGGGATACTTGAGCGGAATTTTGCTGCTCTGGACGACGCGGAGGGATCCGATTTGGGCGATAAGGAAATAGGAGAGGGACATTTTTGTCAAATATTTTGGGGAGGGACATTTTTGTCAATTTTTTCGGGGAGGGACATTTAATGTCACTCAGGTGAGAGGGAAGAGGAAGAAGAAAATAGGGGAGGGACATTTTTGTCAAATTTTTTGGGTCAAAGCAGTTAACCGTCATAACTGGACGAATTTCGTCAAAATTGGGAGGTCTTGTACATTATGAAAAAAATGTGGGGTGCACCCTAAATATGGGTAAATAACGTGGGGGGTAAGTCAAAATTTCTTTTTTTTTAATCTCCATTTGGTATAACCCCAACCCTCGTACCCTTATTTGATAAACTAATAAATTAAAATTTAGGATTATTTATACTACCAAAATAAGTCAAATTAATAACGCATAAAAAAAAGCGCTAATTACAAAAGTTATGTTGCTAATTTATTTAGAGACGTATTGACATGGTCACATTTTTCTAGTCGCAGACCAAGGAAGCTTTGCTAAACGTCAAATTAACGATGTAATCAGCGACATTAATTATATCGTCAGGTTGCGACATATAGTGATACAAAAAATATCAGGTCGCCAACTTAGTGATGCCCACTTAGTTGTTGTTAGTCGCTATACGTAGTCATCGACATGCTTGTTGACATGGCAAAGTCTGCCATGCAACAAATTAGTGACGTTCAACGACTACATATTTTCACTATTTTAGTTCATTTGTGCCAATTTAGGGTTAGGGTTATGAACTTTTGACATGTACACGGAGATGAATTAGGATACAAATATTTTTTATTTTTTGAGATGTCCGGCATAACGTTCGGGACACGGTGCATTGCATGTCTTGTGGGCCCTCTGCCCCTAACTTCCACCGTTTAGAAATATAAGAAATAATACGCCTCTTGTGGCTCGATCCACTGATCTTCTGCCACTCAGCTCAGTGTCTTATGCCTCTTCCTGATAACCATACGAGTCACGAGTTCGACGGATACAAACATTAATCCTAACACAAAAACATGATATATTAGTATATTGTTGCCGCTTGTGCTTAACTTTGTGAAGGGATATGTGGTTTAGTGAACATTTTGAGTCCTTGAAGGTCCATTTAGATATGTGATTCTACAACGGTTTGTGCCGGTTGTATATTATTGTATTAGAGGTTTTCATAATAAATAATAATAATAAATCGGGACATAACATGGCACACTCTATTAGGAGCGGATCAATAAATATAAACTGGACCAAAGTAGGTTGAAGTGGGTTAGGTGTAGACTAATTCCTTAAAAAAAAAAATCAAAATCAAAATATCATATGAAAATAATAATTATGATAGGCTGGAGTCCACCCCAATCTATACCTGGAATCTATACCTGGATCTGCCCTGCACTCTATGCCGACTGAAATGATGTGACTAATCCCATAGGTTTTGTTTTGTTTTGTTTTTCGAGCGCAGAGTAATGTCACATTCATCGGGCCTCTGATGGTTGTGGGATTGTAGGTAGGGGTGCAACTCGGACGGGTTGGGTCAGGCTTGAGCTCAACCCAACTCCAATCCGATGAATCATAAGCATAGTCCGAGCCCAAGTCCGACCCGACCTCGAGTTCAACATATGTAGTCCACGACCAAGCCCGGAAGTTCGGGTTGGGTCGGGTACATCGGATTTATCAAGCTCTAGTATAATATTTTAAATAATTTTAAACAAGAGTAATATTAAACACATAATCAAATAGCAATCAAGCATCATTCAGTACAAAATACAAACTAAAAAGAGATATAGGACAAGGAGTTGAAGAGTGTGTGAAAAAATTTAGAATTTAAACTTTTTATTTAATAAGTATGAAACAATATGTATATATATAAATATATATATAAATTATATGTATGTCGAATTTCGGGTTCTTTGGGTAATCCGACACATGCACACGAGCCCAATCCAATTTTTGATCGGGTTCAAATATTTTAACCCGTACCCGAGTCCGAATTCGAGTATCTTCAACTCTAACCCAAACCATTAACGGGTTTACCCGATCGGACTCGGGTTTAGCCCGCCCGAGTTGCACCCCTAATTGTTGGAGCTCCGTCCGCACATCCTTTCAGACATCTTCATCATCGCTCCTCGTCACCACTGGGTCCCCTCGGCCGATCGCACGAGGCGAGTGACGTCCTCAGGTCCGATCGACATTTATTTTCCTCGAACTCAAAGTGTGTCAGTCATCAATTCTC
Source organism: Iris macrosiphon (assembly GCA_036927795.1). Lineage (NCBI taxonomy): Eukaryota > Viridiplantae > Streptophyta > Magnoliopsida > Asparagales > Iridaceae > Iris > Iris macrosiphon. Next base: position 166,425,321 of record JAYESA010000003.1, read on the forward strand.
AGACTTTTGTGGGATCCCGTTCGCCAGTGGCGAGGGCTGTCTGCATAAACATCTTCATCATCATCCAATCCCAACGATCATTTACTGTGAAATTCTAGAATGATTAGAATGCTTTGTTAGAATGATTTACTTTAATGTTAGTTGAACATGTCAGCGCAGTTGTTTGGGGAATTTAGATCAATCTTTCCATCTATTCTTCTCAATCTTTAAAACCTAATCTGTCCATATAAAATTAGTACTGTTAAAATTTTGACGGATCTAAAATAGCAAAAATTGTAAAAATAAATAAATTTAGTAGTCATGTTTATGCACTTGACTATCACAACTGTGTTGCCTCCTAATAATTTTTGTAGTCATCTTAATAATTCCCTTAAATATAGTCAAGCCTGCAATTGCAGACCAAATAAAAAAACAATATTTCAGACAAATCTAGGATGGAAACCATGACAATGTAATTTCTACATGCCAAACTTATATGCACTCAAATTAATCAAAACATACATACATACAAACATACATACATCTAGGAATAAAATATATGATACATACATACATACATACATACATACATACATACATACTGTAATTGCAAATGAAAGAAAATAAATAATAAAACTGGTATAAGTAATTGATTATATATATGGTTAGTTACAATAACCTTTCATATATTTTCGGTTTATTAAACGATTTATTTTTTACTTTGAAAATATTCACAGCAAACTCTTCTCTGCTTTATATGGTAAATGTAGTCAGTGTAATAAACCTTTACATAGAAAAGATTGGTATAATTATTTTCAAAAAAAAAAAAAAATTCGTTTAAAAAATCGAAAATATAGAAAAGTATATATATTGTAAATAACCCTTATATAGGTAAGCAGTAGTGCTAGAGGCCTCTAGCAAGCATCTGGTTGTAGTTCTCGATGGACTGAAGGCGCTGCAGGTTGAGATTGTGCCTGAAACTTTTGATGAAATCCTCGGCACACTCGTTTATGTCCTCATGAGCAACCCTGGGAGCAGCAGCAGCAGCAGCAGCAGCAACAGCAACAGTTTCACGATCGATTATTCTCTTCGCAGCAGCAACTCTACGACCCCCATCGGCTCCAGAAGATGTCTGTGCTGTCTGCAGAGGATTCAAGTGGCTCAACTTCATCTCCTTCGCCATCTAATTCTTCGTTTCTTCTGCAATTGATGAACTAATTAATGGAAAGTACTTACAAAATCAATATAACATACGCAACTAAGGACATTCTTATATTGAAGGCCTGGATTAGGTACTAGTAGAGATAGGGGTAGATGCCAACCTTCAGGTGGCGTGAAATGGCAATGCGCTGTAAAGCTATTTACACGCCTATTTTCCTCTTACTTTATTATTGTTCCTGTACGGCGCTTTGGTTGCACTAGGCTATACCATACTATAAGGCTGTTTGGTACGCGGATTTGGAACACGAAACTGATCAAAATACGGATTTTGAACTACTTCACATGTTTAGTTGGAGGATATGCAGACAAGATTTATTATGATTTTTTACATGAATAATCTGTCGAGTTTTGATAGCAATTTTTTTTTCCTCCGAAGTTGGATGAGAGTGAAAAAATTTTATTCTCACCTCGCGCATTTAGTTGGAGAACCATTTCCTCTCAACTTTAACAAAAACAAAATTTACTTTTTCACTTATTTCAACAACCAAACAACAAATTTTAGGGTTTCTTACTTATAACCTCAACTTCTTCAAAATAACGAAAGATTTTTTTACTTCTTTCCACTTTCGCCATGTTAATTTAGGGGCTCTTGGGTACCGTGCAAGTGATGGAAAGTGAGGTGGGATTTTGCAGTATTTGTTGTGTGCTGCAGTTCCTTGTGTTTTGTTGGACAAGAGCTGCCGACATGAAAGTGGCCAAAAGTATTTGCTGCAGCTCGCTGCAGTTCCTGTCGGCTGACGTGTCAAATCATTTTAGTCGGTTTCACTTTTTTTTTTTCCAGCAGAAGTGGCTGCAACAGTCCTTTTTTTAATCCCAGCGGTATATATATGTACAACTTTTTGGCCACTTTAGGACTTTTAGTTTATTATTTAATTTTATTTTTCTTATAATTAAATTTTTAACTTATTTACTTTCATAGTCATCCAAACACTGAAAGTATGATTTGACAACTTTTAAGCTACAAAATATTATCTATCCAAACATTGAACGTCACTTTCAACAGACAAGAATTAACATAAAACTAAAAAATGTACGCATTTTACTTTTATCAGATAAAAAGTCACTTTCACACTTTTTTTTTTCCATTTTCAAGTAACCAAACAACCCCTTATCGCAATGTGTGTGTGTGCAAAGTACTGATTTCTAGAATTTTTTTATTCGTCGAACCAAACAGTCCCTACAAGCAAGGGTTTTGGTTGCATCAAATCAGAATTTATTAAATATATTCTTGATCCCTGAAGTGCAGGTAAGGCACCACCGGCCAAACTAAAGAAACTTGCTCTAGTCGGTTAAGATTCGGTTTGTAAGAGATTGGTCGGCAGAGAAGATTAAGCTGAGTTTGAGTCAAAGGCGGTAGCGTGCCATAGTAAGTGCGAGAGGCTGACTTCGACACGTCGTCTGGCTTGATCTTCAATTGGTGGTAGTCCGAACGAAGATCATTTTTGAGAATACCGAGGCGCCTTGCAGTTGATCGAAGAGGTCATTGATTCGGGGAATGAGGTACTTGTTTCGGATGGTGGATTTATTCAACTATCGATAGTCAATGCAGAGCCTCATCGAACCATCATTTTTCTTCACAAATAGCACTGATGCGCCCCATGGAGATACACTCGGACGGATATACCCACGATCGAGCAGTTCTTGTAGTTGGACCTTCAGCTCCTTCAGTTCGACAGAGGCCATTCGATACGGAGCTTTTAAAATCGGTCGAGTATCTGAAAATGTATCTATAGTGAACTCTATCTCTCGGTCGGACGACATGTCGGGCAACTCTTCTGAAAATACATCAAAAAAATCCGTCACAACGGAAGTAGACTTTACATTTGCGCAATTTTGTTGAGTGTCTCGAACGGACGCCGAGTATCCTTCACAACCGGAATGTATCATCCGTCGAGCAGATATTATAGAAATCATCATACAGAAATTTGACGCTCTCGAGGATGGACTGCACATATAGAAAAATTCGGTCTTGCCTGTTAGACGAAACACGACGTTCTTTTCTGCACAATTAATGGTCGCTGAGCAAGCGCCGAGACAATCCATCCCCAAAATAAGATTGTAGTCCCTGATGTCTAGAACCATCGCATCAAGTGACAATTTCCTTCCTCCAATGCAAATGCAGCCGTCGCGATAAACTAAGTCAGCAGGGAAGTCCATGTCTGACGGGGTACTGACGCTAAACCTTAGGCCAAACGGTGTCTGTAGAAATTCGTGCTCCCTAGCGAAGTTTGTCGATACAAAACTATGTGTGGCACCAGAATCAAATAGTACTCGTGCAAGAACATTATTGAATAGCAATATACTTGTCACTACGATGTCCGAGACGAACGTCTCGTCCCGCGTCAATGCATAAACCCGGCCCACGGTGTTCGGACGACGCTCTTGTTATTGCGCAGGCTGATTTGCTTGGGATACTTGAGCAGAATTTTGATGCTCTGGACAACGCAGAGGGATCCAATTTGGGCGATAAAAAAATAGGAGAGGGACATTTTTGTCAAATTTTTTGGGGAGGGACATTTAATGTCACTCGGGTGAGAGGGAAGAGGAAGAAGAAAATAGGGGAGGGACATTTTTGTCAATTTTTTTGGGTCAAAGCAGTTAACCGTCATGACTGGACGAATTCCGTCAAAAGTGGGAGGTCTTGTACATTGTGGAAACAATGTGGGGTGCACCCTAAATATGGGTAAATAACGTGGGGGGTAAGTCAAAATTTCTTTTTTTTAATCTCCATTTGGTATAACCCCAACCCTCGTACCCTTATTTGATAAACTAATAAATTAAAATTTAGGATTATTTACACCACCAAAATAAGTCAAATTAACAACGCATAAAAAAAGCGCTAATTACAAAAGTTATATTGCTAATTTATTTAGAACGTATTGACATGGTCGCATTTTTTCTAGTCGCAGACCAAGGAAGCTTTGCTAAACGTCAAATTAACGATGTAATCAGCGACAATAATTATATCGTCAGGTTGCGACATATAGCGATACCAAAGATATCAGGTCGCCAACTTAGTGATGCCCACTTAGTTGTTGTTAGTCCCTATACGTAGTCATCGACATGCTTGTTGACATGGCAAAGTCTGCCATGCAACAAATTAGTGACGTTCAACGACTACATATTTTCACTATTTTAGTTCATTTGTGCCAATTTAGGGTTAGGGTTATGAACTTTTGACATGTACACGGAGATGAATTAGGATACAAATATTTTTTATTTTTTGAGATGTCCGACATAACGTTCGGGACATGGTGCATTGCATGTCTTGTGGGCCCTCTGTCCCTAACTTCCACCATTTAGAAATATAAGAAATAATACGCCTCTCGTGGCTCGATCCACTGATCTTCTGCTACTCAGCTCAATGTCTTATGCCTCTTCCTGATAATCATAAGAGTCACTCGAGTTCGACGGATGCAAACATTGATACTAACACAAAGACATGATATATTAGTATATTGTTGCCGCTTGTGCTCAACTTTCTGAAGGGATATGTGGTTTGGTGAACATTTTGAGTCCTTGAAGGTCCAATTAGATATGTGATTCTACAACGGTTTGTGCCGGTTGTATATTATTGTATTAGAGGTTTTCCTTTCAAAGAAATATAAGGAAGATTGGTCGAATTTTTTAGAATGTTCAGTGAAACCTTAATTCCTTGTCGAAAACCTATAATTGTATTAGGCCGTATGGTTCGCGGAAAAGAAAGAAATTTTTTTTTTTTTTTTTTTTTTTGAAAAATTATAATTTTTTGGTGTTTGAAAAAGTTCAAAAATTGAAAAAAAAAAATGAATAATTGAGGGTGAAAAAAGTGAATCCATGAGAGATTGGAGGAACAATTTTCTCATACATTTTTCTTTTCCTTAATTTTTTTTTTAATTTTCTTTGTCATTCAAATACAGATAAGAAATAATTTTTATTTTTTAATTTCTTGATTCCGTGAACCAAATCAAGCCTTATTGTACATTAGATCTCGGATCTAAAAGTAGCATAAGTTTGATTTAGACTAACGACACAACCCTCATTATCTATGTATTAATGGTTTCATTAAAGAAAATTATTTGATGTAGTGAATAATAGGAAGTTTATTTTGAATATATCACTTAATGTACCGACATGTTGATTATTATTGCACATTTAATGGGACTTTATACTATATTTGCTTAAGCAACGTGATAAGTCCTTAGAATCAAAGCAAAAGACTATAAAATTGTGACGAGATGATGCTAGTGAGATCCAAATATCCGAACAAGCTTAATTCTTAGATCTTCCTAGTCAAGAGATCATAAAAAAATAAAAAATAAATCGGGACATAACATGGTACACTCTATTAGGAGCGGATCCATAAATATAAACTGGACTAAAGTAGGTTGAAGTGGGTTAGGTGTAGACTAATTCCTACAAAAAAAAATAAAAATAAAAAATAAAATCAAAATATCATATGAAAAAAATAATTATGATAGGCTGGAGTCCATCCCAATCTATACCTGGATCTGCCCCTGCACTCTATGCCGACTGATATGATGTGACTAATCCCATAGGTTTTGTTTAGTTTTGTTTTTCAAGCTCAGAGTAATGTCACATTCATCAGGCCTCTGATGGTTGTGGGATTGTGGGTAGGGGTGCAACTCGGACAGGTTGGATCGGGCTTGAGCTCAACCCAACTCCAACCCGATGAATCATAAGCATAGTCCGAGTCCAAGTCCGACCCGACCTCGAGTTCAACATATGTAGTCCACGACCAAGCCCGGAAGTTCGGGTTGTGTCGGGTACATCGGATTTATCAAGCTCTAGTATGATATTTTAAATAATTTTAAACAAGAGTAATATTAAACACATAATCAAATAGCAATCAAGCCTCATTCAGTACAAAATACAAACTAAAAAGAGATATAGGACAAGGAGTTGAAGAGTCTGTGTGAAAAAAAATTAGAATTTAAACTTTTTATTTAAGAAGTATGAAACAATATGTATATATATAAATATATATATAAATTATATGTATGTCAAATTTCGGGTTCTTTGGGTAACCCGACACATGAGCACGAGTCCAACCCAATTTTTGATCGGGTTGGAATATTTTAACCCGTACCCGAGCCCGAATTCGAATATCTTCAACCCTAACCCAAACCATTAACGGGTTTACCCGATCGGACTCGGGTTTAGTCCGCCCGAGTTGCACCCCTAATTGTGGGAGCTCCGTCCGCACATCCTTTCAAGCATCTTCATCATCGCTCCTCGTCGCCACTGGGTCCCCTCGGCCGATCGCACGAGGCGAGTGACGTCCTCAGGTCCGATCGACATTTATTTTCCTCGAACTCAAAGTGTGTCAGTCATCAGTTCTCAGACTTTTGTGGGATCCCATTCGCCAGTGGCGAGGGCCGTCTGCACAGACATCTTCATAATCATCCAATCCCAACGGTCATTTACTATGAAATTCTAGAATGATTAGAATGCTTTGTTAGAATGATTTACTTTAATGTTAGTTGAACATGTCAGCGCAGTTGTTTGGGGAATTTAGAACAATCTTTCCATCTATTCTTCTCAATCTTTAAAACCTAATCTGTCCATATAAAATAAGTACGCTTAAAATTTTGAGAAAAAAAAGTTCAGTAGCCATGTTTATGCACATGACTATCACAATTGTGTTGTCTCCTAATAATTTTTGTAGTGATCTTAATAATTCCCTTAAATATAGTCAAGCCTGCAATTGCAGACCAAATCAAAAAAACAATATTTCAGACAAATCTAGGTTGGAAACCATGACAATGTAATTTCTACATGCCAAACTTATATGCACTCAAATTAATCAAAACATACATACATACATACATACATACATACATCTAGGGATGAAATATATGATACATACATACATACATACATACATACATACATACTAATTTGCAAATGAAAGAAAATAAATAATAAAACTGGTATAAGTAATAGATAATATATATGGCTAGTTACAATAACCTTTCATATATTTTCGATTTATTAAACAAATTTTTTTTTATTTTGAAAATATTCACACGAAACTTTCCTCTGCTTTATATTGTAAATATAGTCAGTTTAATAAACATTTACATAAAACATAAAAAAATGTTAGAAACATAAAACATAGGAAAGATTGGTATAATTATTTTCAAAAAAAAAAAAAAAATTCGTTTAAAAAAATCGAAAATATAGAAAAATATATATTGTAAATAACCCTTATATAGGTAAGCAGTAGTGCTAGAGGCCTCTAGCAAGCATCTGGTTGTAGTTCTCGATGGACTGAAGGCGCTGCAGGTTGAGATTGTGCCTGAAACTTTTGATGAAATCCTCGGCACACTCGTTTATGTCCTCATGAGCAACCCTGGGAGCAGCAGCAGCAGCAGCAGCAGTTTCACGATCGATTATTCTCTTCGCAGCAGCAACTCTACGATCCCCATCGGCTGCAGAAGATGTCTGTGCTGTCTGCAGAGGATTCAAGTGGCTCAACTTCATCTCCTTCGCCATCTAATTCTCTTCGTTTCTTCTGCAATTGATGAACTAATTAATGGAAACAATTAACCGAGTACTTACAAAATCAATATAACATACGCAACTAAGGACACTCTTATATAGAAGGCCTGGAGATAGGGGTAGATGCCAACCTTCAGGTGGCGTGAAATGGCAATGCGCTGTAAAGCTATTTACACGCCTAACCTCCTCTTACTTTATTCGGAAAATTTCACAAATAGCAAAATATTTTCATAAATTTACAATAAAAGCATTAAAGTTTCAAAAAATTTATAGAAGCATCAAAACGTTCTTACAAAGGACGTTTTATATTTTTTCCGTTAATTAATTTCAACTCCGTTAACGGAGGAAATAAAAAAAAAATTATATATACATAAAATGTCCTTTCTAAGGACGTTTTATATTTTTTATTAATTTTTTAAACCTCTCTTCTCTCTCCTATCTCTCTCTTACACTCATCGGAAAAAAATATATTAAAATAAGGTAAAACGCCATTCACAAGGACGTTTTATATTTTTTTTTAATTTTTTAAATCACATTTCTCCTCTCTCCCCTCTCTCTCTCTCTCTCTCCCGGGAAAATAAAAAAAATAATACAATATAGAAAACGCCTTTGTGAAGGACGTTTTTATAGGAAAAATGCCATTCTCAAGGGCGTTTTTTATATTGTATTTTTTTTTCAATCGGGAACCTCTCTCCTCTTTCCTCTTTCATCACTCGAACTCGACGTTGATAGTGTCCGCGAGCTGCGCGAGCTTCCACCCGACCTGCTGCAGAGCGTCGGAGTTGTCGGGCTGGGGCCGACCGATGCCGGTGAGACGGAAGGAGGGAGGCTCGCCAGGGCGGAGCGCGAGCGCCTGCATCAGCGCGGGCCACTGCATCCCCTGCTTCATTCCGAAGTCGATGACGTGGACCCTGCGGTGGCCGGCGAAGGCCTCAAGGATGGCCTGGTTGGCGGTGAAGTGGGCGAACTTGAGGTAGGGGCAGCTCTCGTAGAAGTGCATCTGGAGGATGTCGGAGAAGCTCGAGACGAAGCCGCAGTCCGGCCGCCGCGTGCTGGACCGGTAGATGCGTCGAGCGAGCGCCTCTGCAAAGTAGCCGGCGACCTTCCGCATCGCGCCGCCCTGCGAGGCGGCGAGGAAGGAGATCTGCTTGACGAGCGCATCGGCGGCCTTGTAGTTCTCCTGCTGGATCGCGTCGGCGCAGGCCATGAGGGTGTGGACAAGACGTATGTCGGCTTCCTGAGAGTTGACGACCACCAAGTGTGAGAGAGAGAGGAGAGGAGGGGAGCGGGAAAGAGAGGAGGAGAGAGGGGGAGTGGGCGGACAGGAGAGAGAAGAGAGGAGAGAGGAGAGAGAGAGAGAGAGGAGAGATTAAAAGAAATAAAAAATATAAAACGCCCTTTGTAGGGGCGTTTTACCTATTTTTATTTTTATTTTCAGTTTCGTCCGTTAACGAAGGCAACGAATACTTAACGGCAAAACATAAAACGCCATTTGGAAGGACGTTTTGATGCTTCCACAGGAATTTTTGAAACTTTAATGCTTTTATTGGAAATTTATGATATTATTTTGCTCGGGGTAAAATTTTCCGTACTTTATTATTGTTCCTGTACGGCGCTTTGGTTGCACTAGGCTATACCATCCTATGAGGCTGTTTGGTATGCGGATTTGGAACACGAAACTGATCAAAATACGGATTTTGAACTACTTCACATGTTTAGTTGGAGGATATGCAGACAATATTTATTATAATTTTTGACATGAATAATCTGTTGAGTTTTGATATCGTTTTTTTTTCCTCCGAAGTGGGTCGAGAGTGAAAAAATTTTATTCCCACCTCGCACATTTGGTTGGAGAACCATTTCCTCTCAACTTTAACAAAAACAAAATTTACTTTTTCACTTATTTCAACAAACAAACAACAAATTTTAGGGTTTCTTACTTATAACCTCAACTTCTTCAAAATAACAAAAGATTTTTTACTTCTTTCCACTTTCGCCATGTTAATTTAGGGGCTCTTCGGTACCGTGCAAGTGATGGAAAGTGAGGTGGGATTTTGCAGTATTTGTTGTGTGCTCCAGTTCCTTGTGTTTTGTTGGACAAGAGCTGCCGACATGAAAGTGGCCGAAAGTATTTGCTGCAGCTCGCTGCAGTTCCTGCCGGCTGACGTGGCAGATCATTTTGGTCGGTTTCACTTTCCTTTTTTTTTTCTAGCAGAAGTGGCTGCAACAGTCCTTTTTTTTTAATCCCAGCCGTATATATATGTACAACTTTTTGGCCACTTTAGGACTTCTAGTTTATTATTTAATTTTATTTTTCTTATAATTTAATTTTTAACTTATTTACTTTTATAGTCATCCAAACACTGAAAGTATGATTTGACAACTTTTAAACTACAAAATATTATCTATCCAAACATTGAACGTCACTTTCATCAGACAAGAATTAACATAAAACTAAAAAATGTACGTATTTTACTTTTAGCAGATAAAAAGTCACTTTCATACTTTTTTTTCATTTTCAAGTAACCAAACAACTCCTTATCGCATTGTGTGTGTGCAAAGTACTGATTTTTAGAAATTTTTTTAATCGTCGAACCAAACAGTCCCTACAAGCAAAGGTTTTGGTTGCATCAAATCAGAATTTATTAAATATATTATTGATCCCTGAAGTGCAGGTAAGGCACCACCGGCCAAACTAAAGAAACTTGCTCTAGTCGGTTAAGATTCGGTTTGTAAGAGATCGGTCGGAAGAGAAGATTAAGCTGAGTTTGAGTCAAAGGTGGTAGCGTGCCGCTGAAAAATAGGATCGTTGCCCCCATTTTTCTATGTTTCTTCTATTGCGAGATGCGATGCATACACTCGCATGCTTCCATCCTTCGCATCTTGCCTACCATATAGGAAGTGGACCATAGCACCTCATTCGCCTAACTTTTCTCTTAGATGCTTCACAAAAGGGATGGGAATCAAATGGGTGAGCTAGTGGCTACCTAATCAAATTAATGTATGTTAATCTTGACAATAAAAAGTAATCCTGTGGAGTAAAATTGGATAATTTTATTGAATTTATAAAAAATGATGTATACAAAATTTATTACAATACTTACGCAAAAAAAAATTGTGTACACTCTCAATAGAACACACATTAACAACACTACACTACACTACACAACACTCGCAGACTTCACTTTGACACACTCTTGTGGAGTAGTTCGAAATAGGATGGCTATGCCCCTTTTATAGGAGGCCAAAAGAAAGGTCTAGATCATAGAAGGATCTAGAGATAGAAGAGATTCGAGATTCTGGAAGATGAATGAAGGAGAAAAAATTTTTAAGAGACAGAGAGAGAGGATTTTATAGAAAGAGAAGAGTGAGTAGTGACCCTTAACACTCCTCCTCAACATGTCTCCTTGTAGCTGAGCTCTGTTAGTCATGAGGAGCTTCCTTCGGAGTTCTTCAAACTTTGATGTGTTTAACGCCTTAGTGAACTAGTCTACTACTTGATCACTACTAGTATTGATTGTTTCGAACTCTTCTTCCAATGCCTTCCACCACTTCTTGCTTTCAAAAGCCTCTTCAAAAGTTGTTGGCTCCTTATCATTATCTTCTTTAGCAATGGCACCCTTCGCGTATTTTGGATTCAGTTTTGGTTGTGTAGTCGTCATTCTGAGCACTGATGTCTTATTCTAAGCCTCTTGCTGATTATGATGATCTTCCTCTAGAACTTTATAATTAACACTCTTTCTCCATGGATCTTTAAGTATAAGAGATTCTAAGGTCGCATGCTCTTTGTCAACGACTGGTTATTCTATAGTTTTAGGTTATGGCTGCAACTCTTGTCTCATATTCTCTCTCATTTTTTTTGTAATTTTTATTCCAAATTCTTCGTATCGGGAAGTACCATCTCTTGTGGTGACCACCAAGATGACGTTTTTGTCAAAGACTAAATTTTTGGATGTAGCACCAATTTTTTATGGGATCACAATGTTTTCATCCTTTTCTTTCACTATCATACCCCGCAAAGATACACTGAATCGCCTTCTTGTCGAACTTGCTTCAGAAATGATCGAACACAAACACACAACATACACATCAAAAAACTCGAAAGTGGCTCACGGTGGGTTTCAGGTGTCACGCCCCGATCTCCCGCAGGCAAATCGGCCGTTCCCGCTAGGCGGGAATCACCCTCGCCAGCGCTCCCGCGGAACAATCGCTTAACCCATCCGGGCGTGATGCCGCACGAGCGTGATCCACGCCCATGCAAGGCCATGGTTCATTGGCTGGCGGCAAGAGTTCTAAGCCATAGAGTCGCACAGATTGTCCGAGTGCAGCGGAGTTTAGGAACGCATAGCGATCGATAACAGGTTCACTGAGTCGACAATATAGCGGAAGCATCGAAACAAGTAAAGTAATCTCTTTATTGATATGAAACATGTATTACAGGCGGCGTATAGCCGAGATTACAAGTCGCTCAAGCCTCTCTCTGAAACAGTAAAAGCGTGCCAAGTGGCTACAACTGTGTAATGATTGTACAGGCGATGGTCAGGCGATGTTCACAACATTATGTCTTGTATATGCGCTTCAGTCCCGGACGCACCGTTGCAAGGCTTCAGAGGGAACTCCTGGCCTTAGCACGCACGAAGGAGGCGTCCGCACCGAACGAGGTTCTCCCGCACCCTGCATACAAACTAGTGGATTATCAGTACATTGAATGCACTGGTGGGGAAGCTACTCGCCCGCTCGACAAATCCAAACACGTAATACAGGTTCCGTGCACAACTATTAAGTTGTCTTTCTAGTTGCCTTAGGATCAGTTTCATGCAAACATTGAATAGCTTAACGTGTCGGGCAGTGCGCCGTGCAATGTTTGAGGAAACACGGCGAGACTTACCAACTTACCATTTCTCCTTCCCTGTCCAAGGCAAATATGATTAATTCAAGCACGGTAAGTATAAACATTCAGGAAGCATAGCATATGCAAACAGGAGGGTTCTTATAACATGATCGTTCAGGTGTTAAGTTATTCATTGATGCTATGCAATGACTCGCACGCGGATAGCCGCTAAGCGAGGATGACTTGTTATCTTTTGTTTCACAGGCAAGCACGCAACAGGTTAAATACACACGATAAACACACGATGCATTGCAAGCCATATTCACACGATAATCACACGAGGCATTGCAAGCATATACACACGATGATCACTGGCTGATGCCATAATGGACTAGTCAAGGACGTGAATAACATGCAACGAGAAAATACGAGGAGCTCATAAAACACAATACGTTGCAAGTTACCCAGTCCGTACACGATTGACTATAAACACGAAGTCTGCCCGGATCGGATCGGTGCCAGTGCCCCAGCACCGTCCGCAGAACTTATATCCTTGTGCACAAGTTGTCCATGATCGAACACGATTGTTAATTTACACACGAGCACACGTGATTCATTTAGCTATTGGATATGCACAGTCTCCTGGGCTGCTGTAAGCCCGCACAGGAGGGAGACTTGCAGAGAGATCCGAATACCTGAATGAGTCTTGCCACAGGAGTATGATTCATTTAGCTATTGGATATGCACAGTCTCCTGGGCTGCTGTAAGCCCGCACAGGAGGGAGACTTGCAGGGAGATCCGAATACCTGAATGAGTCTTGCCACAGGAACATGATTCTTTTACTTGGCATGATACAGTCCCCTGGATCGGGAACTGCCTTAGTGACCTAACGGTCCCGAATACTTGCGGGTTCATTCAGGCACGGAACGACTACGTAGTAGTCTCCCGAGGTTTGGATGAAAACACGGTAACTATCAAGCAGACAAGCATGCGTTTCTAGGAACATAAGCAGGCACGTTGCTCGGGCCCGAAGGTAGTCCGAGAGATGAAACCGTTAAGGGACTTAGCATGCGAGGGTCTGAATATAAGCAGTATTTCTTTTTTCCATGTTCTAGCAAGCAATATGAGTTGGGATTATTCCCTTAGCTAGGTGCGTTGGATTTATTAGCATGCAGGGGGTGATTCACCTAGCGACTAGCATAAATATTCCAGATTTTATATGTGCTGGCTAAGCAAAGACAAGTTCACCGTAGCCACCCACCTTAGCGATGATTCGCCTCGGTAGAGCGATACGTCTGAGCGAGCCTCTGAAAGCCTAAGCCGGATTCCTGTAGGGACAAGTCTGGATATCCTTTGCTTCTTGATCGAGGCAAAGCGGGTCGGGACAGCTGCACGATTGCCGATTGAGACGGCAGTCCGCTTGAGCGGAACGGGGTGTTACATCAGGCTCCAAAACTTCTGATAGATGAGACAAACCCAGCCTAGATTGAGATAGTTTGTTAATCAGTGTGTTGTTGTCTTCATACGTTCGGTCCATAATCCGCTAGCTTGGCACATTCTTGGGATGTAACAAACTCCAACAGATTCTGCAAGGTGTCGATTCTTCCTCTTAATTAGCGCCACTGCTTTGTTGTGGAGTACTGTGACACAGCAGTTGTCGTCTGATTATCGATTCACTAAGATGTTTTGAGAATTCATCAAACTTTTACTCCTTCCTGTTATTTATCCACAAACATCGAATATTTCTTCTGACTTCTTCTTCAACTTTATCTTTGAACTCCTTGAATTTAGAGAATTCTTTTTATTTTTGTTTGAGAAAATAAACCCATATGTATCTCGAGAAGTCATTAATGAGCGTCAGTATATAGTGGATTCCTCTAATCGATGCTTGCTTCACAGGAACAAACACATCAAAGTGAACAAGCTCTAAGGGTTCTCTAGCTCTATACTTTGACTCATCATAAGAAGTTGATATGCTTTACCAAATTAGCAGCTCGTGCAATTGTATCTCCCAGGATGTCTAGTTGAGGAAGATCCTTGAGCATAGACTTGTCCATCATGACCTTTAACATATAATAGCTTACATTCCCTATTCGTGCGTGCTAAAGATCCATAGTCACACTCATTCAAGTCTTATCTATGTATGTTGATCTAGCTACCATGACATAGATAGACTCTACCTGTCTCCCTTTCATTATTGGTGTATCTGACAGTCGATGATTTCAATACACCTTAACATCCCTTGCGTCGAATACAACTTAATTTGTCGAGGTTGTCAATTGTGATACTGATAAAAAAATATTCTCTACTTCTGGCATGTGGTATACGTTCTGCAGCTGAAGATGACGATAGATAATTAAAGTCTTACCTATATGAGTGATCGACAACTTAGAATTGTTCACAGTGACCATTACTTTGCCTCCTCTGTACACCGACATACTAGATAACTTCTCCTTATCACTAGTCATATGATTGGAGCATCCGGAGTCCACTATCCAATCATCTTGATAATTGACAGCCTTTGTATCGGAGATCGCTGCAAGTGCATATTCCTTCGCTTCAACTGCGACGTAATTGGGAGCTACTTCACTTGTTTCGGAAATAGACTTTTTTCAAAGTCTATCTCCTCTATTGCTTCGACCATCACATAAGATGCGTGAAAGTCCCATTGTTCTTTATTGCTCCTCTAGGGACAAGTAGACGTCACCACGTTGCCTTCGGCAAACTTTTACCCTAGTTTGCACTCTCTTTTAAAGTGATCTTTTTTTTTTCCACAGTTGTAGCATTCTCCATTCCATCCCCTAAAGTCCTTCTCCTTGTTTTGTGGACATCTATAATACGATAACTCCTTTCTTGATTCTCTTATATCTTCTTTCTTTTCATTGGGAGCATTCTTCCCTCTAGGTTAACCTCTTCTCTTATTGTTGAAAAGAGCCTCCTTTTTATTTTTTATGAAACACTAGCTATTTGTTTGGCCAGAGCTTCTTGATTTGCCACAAGTTCTCTAACTCTATAAGAGAATTTTGTGCTGGCCACCTATGGACTGTCGTGATAAATCCATTATATTCGGCCTTAGACAACGAATAATAATTCTCCACATCCTTTGCTCACTAAATTTAGACTCTTGACTTATCTGAGAAATTTAACGACATAAATTCTTTATTTACATAAAGTACTGGGTGATAGTCATACTTTGTTGCGTGGTGGCCATTAACTCATTGTTAAAGAACTGAAGCCTAGCATCATTAATTTTCTTAGTACAGGGTTACGAAAGTGATCCATGTCACTTGAGGTGTCTCTACATCTTCAATATGCTCAGGCAACTCATCCTCGATTGTCATTTCCCAGCCTTGATCTTCTATTTCCTCAACGCGTCAACGCTCTCATTTGTCGTTGGTATGGTCTCAGTACCATCAATAATTTAGTTATGGGCTATTCATAAACGGTTCCTGACCGCCTGACTATTCATGATCAAGTTAGCTTTAGTTATGGGCTAGGGTGATAGCCTTGGCCGGATCGACAAAATGATCGATCACATCCTTACCGAACACTAAGATGGGTCAAGTCCGATGCAACTTTTTTGGCATATTTTCTTTTTTTAAGTCAACTACGAAGGTTAGGCAGCCTAACCCGAAAATCAATCCTTCGTTAGAGGAAATACATTGCTCTTTGTCCAACTTTAGTCCTTGTTTGAATCACAGTGTAGGGGATGGACGGACGTTTACTTAAACGTCAATTTCTGGAATGCTCAGTTGGACTAACAAAAGTCTATTTGAACACCGAAATGAATGACATGTTTGGTGAAAAGTTCATCCAAAACGCAAGTTGTTCGACTTTATTATCACATTTGCTACCAAATAAACTCCTGGTTAAATCATAATTGTATTCTAAACTAATACTAAGATAAATTCAGGGTGATGCATGCCTAACATTTGGTAAAGTGGGTACCTTACGACCAAACTAAGGTTTGGCTAATCAAATCCAGACCAAATATTGATAGATATCTAGATAGATATGTATGTATTTTTATTTTTATTTCATTTCAAGATAGAGTTATCCGTTGTAAAAAGAGAATGCCTATTATACCACAATACCACCGACTCTTGTATCAATAAAATAAAATAAAATAAAATTCTTGACATAAAACTAGTTCATCTTAAAAATAGAAAACTATACAAGAAACAAATAAAAGTTGTCAACAATAACAAAGTGCTAACCCACAAAACTAATAACAGATGCAAGAAGTCAAAGTTGAATACAAACAAAATCAGACGCAAAGCTGCTCTAAAAGATTTGCTTTCTTTGAACGGATCAAGAACAGGCTCAGGCAGCAACCATTTCCGATGATTTACGCTAGCTAGCTAACTTTGAAGTGGTAGGAATGTGCATATTGTGATTGGTTCGGTTAGAGTAGCTAGTCCGCCATGTAAAGGAGAAATTATTCAGTATCACGTGGCAATGGTGAATGATTAACTCATTCAATAATATAATGATACATAGTAATATTAAATAAAAAACTAATAAAATAATTTTTAAATAACATTAAGATAAGAATACCAAAATAGTTATACAATTGGACAGGCTCACCATTCACCATTGCCACATGGTGAGCCCGTTCCACTGAATATTTTTTTCATGTAAAGCTAGTTATGAGCGTAGAGACTATTTAGTTTGCGAATTTGGAGCGCAAAAGTGGTCAACATCCGGATTTTGGTTCACTTTTCTTATTTGGTTGGAGGATTTGCGGACAAGATTTATTGTGATTTTATATGAACAATAAATCTTGTCTGCCATGAAATCGAAGTTTTGACATGTAAGCTTTTTCTTCCGAAGTGGAGCTCGAAAGTGAAAATTTTTTATTCCCACTTCGCGCGTATGGTTGGAGGGACAATTTCTTTCCACTTTAACAAAAAGAAGATTTACTATTCATGTCACTTCAACAAAAAATTATAATTTTTCACTCATTTCAACAACCAACTAAACATCAAACTTTATAATTTTTTACTTCTAACCTCCACTTCTTTAAAGCACTAAAACTAAGAATTTTTTACTTTGCTCCAATTCGCTCTACTTTTTACCGAAATGCATATGCAAAATATCGATTTTTTAGATTTTTCACTTTGTTCCATTTTGTCCAACCAAACAGCCCATAATGGAAACTATTCTGTAATTTCTTTCTCAAAATCTTTCTCGTATTCTGTGTTAATCCCGAAGTCAGATCAAAGAAGAAGAAGAGGTAGTCACAAAGTAGAGACTCACACAAGGGTTTGTCTCTACTATCTCCAGAAGAGAAGTTGGTGTACTGAGATTCACATAAGAGTTCCTTTACAGTGACACACAACTCTAACGAAGCACTGCGCCAGGAACATGTTACAAACTGACTAAACAAAGAAAATAAAAATACAACAATAAGTAGAAGAATGTTCTTCTCTTTACGTTCGCAGATGCTACAATTAGAAAGAACGAGAACAAGAAGAGAAATACAACAAAGGGAAACTCCTTGCTGGGGTGACCAAAACCACCGGTGCTCAAGGCAAGATTCGTCCTACACGACGATCTGCTTCCAGGATCCAGCAAGTTCACACGAGAACTTCTGGAATGCTCTAAGTCACCTTCGGTATCACTCAAAAAAATACTATGTGGAAAGGGTGCTCTCGATTTTTCAACTACCACACACTCTCATAAATGAGGAGGACCTCTCTTTAAAGAGAATTTCAGCACCTATGTGTAAGAACCCTGTAAGAACCCTAATTCTGAAAACCGTATTTCTATATTATTATTAATTATGTAATTTATTATTTATAGTAATTATGATCTAAATAGAGAAAATAGAATTTTCTATTGGATCAAACCCAAAACCCACAAACCATTAACCACCCTTCCCGCGTAAAGTAAGGAGTTAATCAGCAGCAGCTCATCACCCCGCGTATATTTCACCGCGCGTAAACAGCAGCAGCGGCAGTAACAAAACTACCGCCTATATTTTTTCTCCGCGCGTAAAACTCCTCAGCAGCAGCAGTTCACCCCCGCGTAAACTTTTCCTTTCACCGCGCGTAAAACCCAAAACACAACCCATTGAGAGAAGAAAATATCAACAACAGAAGCAAAACCCAATTTTACTTTGCTTTGCTTTCCCACACGTGTAAGCTTCTCATTCCACCACTCCTTAAACACTAATATTACTAAACACCCCTCAACCGAAACCAAAACCAATGAAAAGAAAGAAACAACAGCGGTAGTAGTTTTAGTTTTCTTAAATACTAAGTTTTCCCACCGCCTCTTATTATCTATATATATCCATGCAATACACCCCAAAACCCTAAACCTCACTACTTGAACTTAACACTGTTGTGGACGCTTGCACTATATGAAAACATTGCTCGGCAAGTATACCTTGCCATTGAACTGAATTTATATTCCATATGATGCATGCATGTTTATTCCTGTTTATTTAGTTCAATTATTGCTATATAAATTGTGCGTCCAAGGAAACTTGGGTGCAACGACGATATCGTCGTACCATATGTTCATTTATGTAGATTTTGGACCTACTTTAGGAGACCACCCCATTATTATGAGGCATTCTATGTTTCATTGGCTGTGACACAGTTGTTACACGAGTTGTGAGTCTCATATAGATCACGAACTGCGTGAAAGATCTGGCCTCCTTTATGTATAAGCCGTGCGTTAAGGGATGACTGCTGACAGAAACTTTGTATGCTAGTAGACCCGGCAGTTATTTAGAGGTTTTATCGTATCATGGACGTGGCATGCTTAGAGCATGGGATGGGGAGAACAACAAGTAAGACATTTGGGCTCCTTTGCACTCTCCTTATATGTAATCCGTACGCTCCACCGGAGATACGCGAGATGACCCCTATACTACTTGGCGGCCTCTGTCGTTCAAAAGACGACATACTTTATAGGCCTCTGATTCTCCGAGAGAATCATGCCAATCCCATTTATGGCCAGATAGTCCACATGTTGGAAAGTTGTTCTCAAATTGCATTCACTTAGACAGTTAGGCGACCATTGGATGTTTATATTTCAGTACTTTATTGGCATGTTATATGTATCTTGTTACGTCCCTCTGAGGACCTGGTCCCTTTTCAGATATGGATGAGCAGGAGTACCCACAGGAGTATGGACCTGGACCTGACACTATGTACCTGACTGATGAGGTCTTACCCTCAGAGTATTTGTAATTTATTTCCACTATTTTGAGATTTTGTAGCTATTTCAGTATAGTCGTTTTGTAGTGGATTTGTTTCCACCCGACTATCAGACCTGATTCACATCTTGATATTTAGTTATATTCCAGCTCTTTGTTTCTACTTATTATTTGTGCTGTGGATGAGATATAGATTGTGTATGACTTGTTGTGACAGTATATTACCACTGGTAGATTGCATATTCATTTACAACGTACGTATGTATATGATTTCTATATATTGGAGTTCGTATACATACGGTTGGGCGTGTTACATACTCCTAGTCCAACGTATTTTGGGACTGGGGCGTGACATGTTTTTAGTGGTGGCCCATGCAGGTCCAGAATATATTGTCTTGGTTACGTAACTGTACCAAACAAGCCTGCGTATAGGAATAGAGTATAAGGATCTCATCCATACTTGACTGAAACCACATTCTTCCTTTTAACTATCCTCTATTGGGTAAAACAAAGTTTTATGCCAAAGACTCTTTACGCTGTGATCAGACTCTTTACCTTGTTGGCGTAAAAGCCAAAATAACTGTTGCTGGCGTAAAAAGCCAAACTATTCAAAAGATAGTCTCCTTTATGCCGCCGTTATGACAATTGCTACCCATGATTCAATTCGCGTATGACACGTATCCCTTTGTAAGACCACGACATACAAGTTACATAGGAAACCGTCCTTCGTAAACTTGATGATTCATGAATAATATATAAACCAGTGGCATAAAATATAAGAATAGTGATGTAAGCGTATTTGGCACAGCCTTAGCTTCCCAGTCATGACCAAATCTCGTGTATTAAATGCAGAGATATGCCTCGAGCCCTGTGCAAGAAATAACTTTTTGACGTGGCACATGATTTTGTTTTATTTTGAGCGTAAAACCCATTTCTGTAGGCAGCGTATTTAGAAGACTCCCTTCTTTCCTTTGGATGCGTAAAAACCGACTTGTAACAAAAATGTCACTAAACGACAACCTGGTGTTTGATAATAAACGAAAGAAATTGAGACTAGGTTTATACGAAACCCTTTCTTTGGTTTACAAACAAGAAAAAGAAGTACAAATAATCCTATACGAGGATGTTAAGTACAAAAATTTAATTCTAGGGAAATATTGCTATAGGAGTCTGATCTGCGGTCGATCACTTTATCCCTTGGACCACACGATGACGAAGAAGTACTGTAGAAGACGAAAAAGAAGCTTCAAAGATTGCAGAAGAGGCTGAACTCTTGTTGCCAAAGCTCTCTATAGGTGCTTTCTTGACCTTGACCTCTGTTCGACTCTTGAATTCTCTCTATCTTGGATTCGACCTTTCGACCTTTCTTCGACCCTGGACCTTCGTGGCTTGAGGTCTCTATTTATAGGATTTAGGCATAGTCAGCGTAGAAATCGAACAGCGGAGAAAGTTGCACCTTTTACGCGGCGGTTATAATAACTGCCACCCACGTATGAATAATCTTCTGAATCGGCGTGTGACGCGTGTCCCATTATGAGGTAATGCGTATAACTGCTCGTCGAAGATCACGTTATGCAAGCCACATAGGTAACTGCCCCTTGCGTAGAGATGGTTGGCATAAAGGCCAAATAACTGTCTCGTAGGCGTAAAAGCCAAATAGCTGTTCTGATGGCGTAAAAGCCGAGTAGCTATCATGTTGGCGTAGAAGCCAAGTAGGCGTAGAAGCCGAGTAGGCGTAGAAGCCTGATGCTGCATGAATAGGTAGCCAGCGTAAGGACAACCGATTATCCTTCCTTGACTGAGGTTTTGAGCGTATTCTGGGCCAAATAGCCTTATCACGCACCTTTGCAAATATAGCATGAGTTGGCGTATTCCGAGGAGATAGCATACGGCGCACTCCTATAGTTGAAAATAGCCAAGTCGGCGTATTTCAAGGAGATAGCGTACAACGTGCTCCTATAGCTGAAAATAGCCTGATGGCGTAATATACATGGGTGGTGATGTGGACATATTAGCCATAATTATGGCTCACCCAGTCGTTAAAAGTAGAACCAAATCTCATACATTAAATGCAGAGATCTGCCCCCATCACGCGCATTAACTGCAGAGACGTGCCTCGAGTTCTGTACGAAGAGCAGTTTTTGACGTGGCGGTTGGTTTCGTCTTATCCTGAGCGTAAAAGCTCATGTCTGTCTGTGTAAAATTAGGCAGCGTATTCCTTGAATGCGTAAAACAACGTCTTATATCAAGGGTTATGTCACTAGACGACAGTCTGGGACTCTGTGCCGAATCATCATTACAGCCGTCCTCTCGATCGCTGTGCAGTACTCTTTGTCAGGAGTCAGGTTCACTGCATGATCTGACAGGTTCATTCGAGGAATACGAAGAGTTCCTCGTACAACTTTCCGCTGTATTAAAAACAGACGAGTTTTACACCAAAGTGGCGATGTAGTAACCTTTTTACTCCGAAGCAGTCTGAAAATACTGCATTATGCGGGTTGTTCTAGAGCTATATTTTACGCTGAATAGCGTTGAAGCTCTGTTGTTCGCCAATGGCTCTGAAGTCATGTCTTACACCACCTAGTGCTGGAGCTCTGTTTTACGCGGCCTCCTGCATGTTGAGGGTTTTACGCGTATAATTCCTCAGCGTATTTTTCATGCTTATACAAGACCCCCTTCAAAGTTTTCAAATTTTTCGTAATTTGAAACACTTTGAATGAAGCATGAAACCGTCAAGTTTGACTCGTTCCGCGAGGCTGATTTCTCGGCAAATATTTAGAAATTTGTTTGGATTTGGTGTGATCTCCTCTGCCTATATAAAGGCGACTGAGTTAACCTGTTTTTCCCACACTTCCTTCACCATACAGAGATGGTTGCCGAGCTTCGTCGGGTTGACTTGAGGAAGAAGAAGATCATGTTCTTCCAACATGTAAGGAGCCGTAAAAAGAGGCGTCTTCGAGCAAATGTCCTCTGCAACGATGGAGCATGGAAGGATATCATAGCTTTCTTTGCTCGGGATGATCAACAATTTCATATGACGATTCGTCCAGGAGAGAGAAAGGGTCGTATTGGACCACACAGCTTGCAAGCTGTATTCTCTCCCATCATGGCGCTGGACGAAGGCAGACAGCTTGGCCCTGTCTTCCAGTATTGAGCTGGGTCTGACCCCCCAACACAATTTCTAGGGCATGCCTGGAGGATGGCTTGAATAATTTATACAAGCCCAGTTTTGTATCCTCCCGCCATTCACTATTTTCTTGTTCATCGGCCGCAGAAACCGATGAAGTGCCGTAGAATACGGAAAAAAGATCTCTACCAATATGATAACCTGGCAGAACAGATTCTCGGTGTGATCTTAAATGAGAAACCCTTTGTAGAAAAAGGATTTCCATCATATGTAATCATGAAGATGAAAAACCCTTTGTAGACTGGATTTTCATCATATGTAATCATGATTTAATAAAATTGTCTTCTTTTACGCATCTGATAATTTGTCATATTTGCTGTGATGAAGTCTGAATAGTGTGCAGCTTCGATATGTCTGAATAATTTTATGCCGACTCTGATAAAAGAATATTTGATCTCGTCTTGTCTTTTACGCGTAACTGAAGACGCGTAGAAAGTTGCTTAGCATTTAAGTCGAATATCCGGACTGTCATGCTGTTTTGAACGAGGAGTCGCGTAGAATTTTTGAACTGTCACTTCTCTGATGCGAAGAATTCTTGTTCAGACTATCATCTTCAAGAATGATTTCCCGAAAATCCCTTGAAAATACAGCGAGAAATGGCCGTCAAAACAGGCCATACTTGAACTGTTGAGAAAGGATTCTGACTGGACTTTGGATGAACTTCCAATCGACCCAAGAAGAAGAGTCATCTTCAATGTTGAACCCTGTATGTTTTGGGTACTTGGAATATTTTGTAGCCAAGAAGGAGCATTTTCTACGTAAATCCTTATAATTGGCCATCTGTAGCTTTCAAAAATAGAATCGTAGATTTGTAGCCTCTGAGCGTAAAAAAGCTTCTGAGCGTGAAATCATAGATTTGTAGCCTCTGAGCGTAAAACCGTAGGTTTGTAGCCTCTCGAGCGTAAAAGCTGCTGAGCATAAAAGCATCCGGGCATAAAACCATAGATTTATAGCCTCTGAGCGTAAAATCGTAGATTTGTAGTCTCTTGAGCGTAAAAAGCTTCTGAGCTTGAAATCATAGATCTGCTCTAGCGCCGCCGCGCAGTGCCACCGCAGCAGCAGCCGTTCGCGCCGTCCGCGTGTGCACGTACAGTGCACAGTCCGAGTACCCATCTTCAAGGTGACGTAACTCTCTCATCTCTCGTCCTTTTTACGTGCGGTTTATTCGTGTACGTTAACAACATGACCCTCTAGGATTTTTGTTCAAGCGACACGAGTTTTCATGTCCCGGATTGGACGAAAAATCGACCGGAAAATGACCAAAAAACTGACCAAAACAGTTCAGAATTTTAACACCAAAATCCCATGTTCACACCCAATTTGCCGCCAACTTGTTCATTATTTTTGAAAACTAATTAAAGAGTTTTTCTTCTCCATATTACCAAGATTTTTTTTTTCTTTTATTTTTTGTTAATTTGTTCTATGTGTAAAATTATTCAACCTCCAAATTGAAAAAAAAAAAATAATTTTTAAAATATTAAAAATTGTGATACGGAGCGCGCCCCGCCAAACGGGACCGCCCCATCGCGTACTAATTGTACCGAAAGGCACGTATGATATGTCCAGACATGTGGGCTTTCGCAAAAACTGATTCGGACGTATGTGCGCGTCGGAATCAACATGTATCCGTAAAAAGTCCCCATATCGTGACTTTTGCAAAATACCGCACCATTTAGTGTACGCTCGTCAGAATACGACGAAACTTGCGCCATTGGACTCGTGGTATCATGTTGGTCCTATGACCCAAGTTTCACGCAATTCTGAGACAGTTGACCAAACCACCTGTTTGTGGGCCCTACGGTTGACTTTTTGGGCAAATTTGTGTTCGGCTTACCGAAATCCAAAATTGGACGTACCGTTGAGTTCTTACTGACATTTAGAGTTTGTTTGACCTATAATTTTATCCCATTTAGAGACCTTTACCCCTGGTACGCTTTTCGGTGCAAGGTGGCCCCACAGGTGGAGCCCACTTTGACCCGAAATTACCGTTTTGCCCCTGTGTCCAAATTGGACGAAAGGATAGTATCTTTTAGCTATCTCGCTTATTCTGGGAATGTTGGTGATGTTTATTTTAGCATCCGGAGACGTTCATTCTGAGACTGTAGCTTCTGATCCTGTGTGCTTGACTCCTGGATGTTACACTTTGCAGCTTTCTTACCAGGCAAGATACCTTGCCAAATTATTTATAGTACTTTGCATGCTTATTATATTTCTGTATATTCATTTTATTTTTGTATATTCATTGCATGTGTAGTTTCTTTCAGTCATTACTATATATTAGATATGTTGACACACACATGATACTTAGTATCATGAGAGGACAATCAGTAGGCGTATGGGCTTTAACCACTCTGGTGAACCATAGTAACTAGCACGCACTATGGTAGTCGTGTCCGATGGTCACTACCCCCGCGGTATGTCGATTGATGGTGTCACGAGGGTCGCTACCCCCGCGGTATATCGGCTGATGATGTCCCCTGACGTGTGTGTGAGTTATGAGATTTAGATCGAGTAGCCTACCCTTGCCCATACGTCAAAAAGTTGTCCTCATTTGCATTCATATAGATTGTCTTGTACAGCATACTTATATATTTTCAAATATTATGCATGTTTACTATATTTAAATTAGCTTGCTTCTATGTATCTTGTTACGTCCCTCTAAGGACCTGGTCCCTTTTCAGGTGTAGATATTCATGACTATTCGTAGGAGCACGGATCAGGACTTACTACTTATCTCTTCCGAGGAGGTCTTACCTTCTGAGCATCCTTGATTATCTCTAGCGATGGATCACTTCATTGATACCTTATATCATCATCTTATTTATATTGGAGATTTACCCTTCTCCCTTATTTTAGTATTGATATTGTCATTAGCAGTGGATTTGTCTCCACCCGACTATTATTTTGGATTATTCAGACTCATTATTCTAGTTTAGGTATTTCTTTTCTATGACTTGTTGTGAGGATGAGATTAGTACATCTGTGACTTGTGACACTATATATATATATACCACATGTGAGGTTATATTCATATTACAGCGTACGTGTGTATTATGGTATCCATATATTGGAGTTTTCATATACATATGGCTGGCATACTTACGTGTTCCTAGTCCTACGTATTTTGGGACTGTGAAGTGACAATGAGCTTTATGAACGGCCGACAACGTCCAGAGATGTTTGATATGAATTCCTAATGTATGCCAACATCCCTTGAAGAAGGTCGCGGAGTTCCCAGAGGTTCCTTGGTGGATTCATCTCCAGGATGGCCTTGGTCTTGTTGGGGTCTATGTGAATACCCTGGGAAGTGATGACGAAACCCAGGAATTTGTCGCTGGAGACTCCCAAGAAGTACTTGGTACGGTTCATCTTGAGGCGGTGTTCGCACATTAAGTCAAACACTGTTCTTAGGTCTTGGAGGTGATCATCTTTGTAGCGACTTTTGACGGCGATGTTGTCGACGTAGCATTCCACCATCTTACAGAGATATTCACAGGAAATGGTGCTCATAGCTCACTGGTATATAGCACCTGCGTTCTTTAGACCGAAAGGCATGACCATGTTGCAGTATCCGACTATCCAGGTTTGGAATGATGTATGTTTCTTATCGTCGAAAAATATCTTAATTTGGTTGTTGCCTGAGAATCCATCCATGAAGGACATGCGCTCAAAGCCACAAGTGTTGTCAATTATTACGTTGGTGATTGGAAGAGAAAAATCGTCTTTAGGATATGCCGCATTTAGATCACGAAAGTCGATGTAGATTTAGATCTTCCCATTCTTCTTAACGACATGCACGATATTGGCTAACTAGTCGGGGTGTTGTTCCTCGCGGATGAAGCCACCAGCTATCATCTTGTTGACTTCAGCTTCGATGGAATCCATCACGTATGGTCGAAATAATCGTTGTTGTTGCTTGACTGGTTTGGCGTTTGACAAAATATTGAGTTTGTGGACCACGATTTGGGGATCCAGTCCTGGCATATCTTCGTAACTTCAGGCAAAGATATTGATGTATTCTCTGACGAGTTGTATTAGGGATTTTTTGTCTACGTCGGGCACGCTTTTACTGACGAAGATAGGTTTAGGGTATGATTCGTCGCCGAGGTCGATTTGTACGACTTCATCTTTTGTGGGAGGCTCTCGTTGTTCGAATCGCCTCTTCCATTGTGAATTAAGGTATTGGGCCCAAGGTTCTATCTCAAAGATCTTGGGTGGATCCTCTTTATCTTTTTCAAGGTCGACATACAACATGTTGGAGGACAGTGTATGCCTGAGCATGTCCCCGATTATGACGTTAGAGTCCCATGCTAAAAATTCTGAATAGTGTGATTGCACTTCATCTTCTTTATCTGAGCCCCCGGGGGTTGTAGGAGGCGTCAAATATCCTAAGTCATGCTTGGTCTTATGATAGTAATCATCAGGTTTGCCTGTAGGGAAGGGACGTCATGGAGGCCAACTTTGGCCTTTGCTGTAGTTCAACCCTTCAGTGATCTTCAGGCTGAATCCCATCTTCTGGATAAGATGCCAGGCTTATGAACTATGCCGGTAGAGTAGAATTCTTCCTACATCAGATTCTAGTTATACTTCCCTTGGGGTGAATGACCGGGGGCATTCCACTCTGCCGAAGATGATGAGCTTATATCCCTTCTTCCTGGGTGGGACTAAGAAATAGGAATCTTGACTAGAGCGAAGTCGGTGCACTCTGTAGGTAGCGGTCACTTGTGTGTACAAATGAAGGCCTAGATCGTGCTCCACGGAGTACAATATACTTATATGCCTACGCTAAGAGTAGTTCAAAGATGACCCTTTATTGAGAAAATAATGTATCTTTTCTGGCAAAATTATATCGTCAGGTGAATGGATGTTGACATTAGCGGATATATACTCCTCCAGCTCATCCTTCTTCTCGGCTAGCCCCAGCACAAGCGAAGGCTTTGGTGGTTTTCTGTATAATTTTACCACCAATGGTCTGGAAGCTGCAGCCACGATCGGGTCTTCCTTTGATGGTCGACTCGGCCTGTGAAGGCGAATAACCATTATTTCGGAAGGCGTAGATAGAGCGGGATCTTTTTTTGGTGGTCGGTTCGGCCTACGAAGGCAAATGACCATTGGTTCTGACGATGCTGAAGGTACCAGAGATTCAAGTGCCTACCTTTATGATTTGACGATGAGGGGGTGGCTGCGTCGGGAGTGCGAGCCTTGAGGCGGATTCTCAAGGGATCCTCGGGCGTTATTGTGGTCTCGGCTTCATCGTCGGCCTCATTGCCACCTTCACCTTGGCGAACTTTCTTGTAGAGGATCGAGTCAGAGTAGTAAATCTCGATTTTCTTAAACGGATCAACATCAGTGAACTCTGTCTTGATAAAACCGTGTTCGTCTACATATTTCAGGCACTGGTGGAGGGTGGATGGCACGATCCTGTGTTTATGTATCCACGGACGTCCCAATAAGACATTGTAGGATGTGTCTACTTCTATGACGTAATATGTGACTTCCGTTTTTAGGTCACCGATCTGACATTTCTGGCGGATTTTGCCCAGAGGGTAACTCCTTCCTTTGTTGAAGCCACTGATGGCTGTATTGGTGGCTGCTAGATGATGCATCGGGATCCCCATGGTCTAAAAAAAACTTCTCGGGATGATGCTGATCGACGATCCTGGGTCAATATGCATCCGGTCCACCTTGACGTCGTTGATATATCATGTGTAGTACAGGGTCTGATCGTGACTATTATTTTTGAGCAACATTTCATGTCGAGAGAAGGTGATGTTGGGTATCGCATCCATGGCGTTGTTGCAATGTGGA
Source organism: Iris macrosiphon (assembly GCA_036927795.1). NCBI lineage: Eukaryota > Viridiplantae > Streptophyta > Magnoliopsida > Asparagales > Iridaceae > Iris > Iris macrosiphon. The sequence continues at coordinate 166,454,022 of JAYESA010000003.1, forward strand.
TAAGCAACAAAATCTTCGGCTAGTGGTCTGACTTGAGCCCGGTAGGTATCGTCATTCTGCAATGCCTCACTAAGGGCAGCCCGAGTGTCTTTGGAGAGCCGTAAAAGCTCAAATAGCGACAATTTCGTCGGAGTGTTGGCTAATTATGCTAAGATATCGAAGTTACATGGCCTTCCAGCCCTTGTGGTGCATCCCTGCGCAGCGATTTATCGAAGCGTATTTCCTTCTATTTAGACTTGTCCGCTGGCGGGGGCTGAGATGGCCCAGGACTAGTGATGGTTGGCGCGACAACCAGGGACGTATCACTATACATCGGTTAGTACATTATGTTCAACCTTGTTATACCGGCTGCCAGCTCTTCAGCCAAGGAGGAAACTGTGTAACATGATTTAGATTTCCTGCTCTTGGACTTGGCGGTGGAGGATGTCGCCGGTTGCGTCAAGTCTGACACGAGGTCAGGATGGACCCACATGACTTCCCCACGTGGTGTGGCAAGAGGTATTATCCCGTCCGTCTAGTCTCGATCTGGTGGAAGGTTGACCATCTCCATAGTTTCCTTTTGGACTGGGACCACTCCGCCTTGGGCTTCCGTCGTCGGGAAGTTGTCGAACTGGAGGGATACCATGTTGGCGGCTACCGTCACGTCGTTGAAGTCCAGGGAAAGGGCCTGGGTATCGATCAGGCATTGGATGTACTGCTTCAAAATATATCACTCCAGGGTCGGGTTGTGGACGTATTGGTGGAAGTATGATCTTTTCGTGGCACAAAAATTGGATCATTTGGAATTAGTATGACATTAGTGTAACAACGATAGATTCTTGTGTTAAATATTTATATATATATATATATATATATATATATATATATATATAAAATTTAATTGTGGTTATTTTTTAATTCTAACTTTTCTACAATTAGTAACCCATAATTTTCCGTGCCAAGTTAGGCGTTTTCTCTTTTTGTAGATTTGCATATTAGTTGCCATTACCTCATTCTTTTAGAATCCTAATCCTACACATGACCGAAACCCCCTAAATTTTTTTTTGTATTTTATTTTCTCTTCATTTAAATGATGAATTTTAGAGTATTCTCTTAGAAAAAAATTTCTTAATTATTTAATTATAAAAAAGATACTTATTTAAATTTATTTCTCTAAAGTTATTTTTACTACAATTTATCTCGTGTTAAAATATTATAAATCTCCTAGAAGTTATTTTGGGTGCAAATATATTTTTAGAAATTATATATATATATATATATATATATATATATATATATATATATATATATATATATATATATATATATATATATATATATATATATAGTTTTGTTAAAGTTGAATAAATATTCTAAGAATTTATTATATAAAAATATATTTTTGTATTTTTATATTCCCATTTATATGTATAAATATATATATGCAAATATATTTTGAAAAGTTATTTTTTTATAATCCCATATATATATATATATATATATATATATATATATATATATATATATATATATATATATATATATATATATATATATATATATATAGTTATTAATTAAGAAAATAAAATAAAAGAAAGAAAAGAAATTAAAAATAATAATAATAAAATAAAAATAAAACCTAAACAAAACCTACTCCTAAACCTACCCGACCCCTTCAGACCCTGAGTCGATTCCCTTCTTCCCCCTCTCCCTGACTCTATATATATATATGTACATATACATATGAAGCCTAAACCCTAACCCTAACCCTTATCTCTCCCCCTTCCCCTGGCCGCCGCCATGGTCGGCCACGGCCGTCGCCGCCGCCGCGGTTGACCGCCGACGCAAGCGGGCATCAGCAGCAACCGCAGCAGCCGCGGTACACAGAAAGTCCGACGCCCCTACTTCGCGGTAATGTATCTCTTTCATCTTTGATTCTTTTTGCTAGAGGTTTGTTCGTATATGTTCATAACCTAACCCTCTAGGATTTTTTTCAAGCGGGACGAGTTTTCGTGCCCTATATTGGTCGAAAACTCGACCGAAAAATAGTTGAAAAACTGACCAAGAACAGTCCAGAAATTCGACCCAAACCTCCATGTTCACGCCCAATTTGCCACCAACCCGTTAAATATTTTTAAAATCTAATTGAAATATTGTCTTCTCAATATAACCAAAAATTTAACTACTCTTTTAGTTTTTATTAATTTATTTTATTTGTTAAATCATTCTGCCTCCAAAACGACAAAAAACTTGGCATTTTAAAACTAAAATTTTGTGATACAGAGTGTGCCACGCCAAACGGGACTGCCTTGTCGTATACCAATTGCACCAAAAGGCGTATATGGTATATCCTGATCTGTGGACTTTCACGGAAGTTGATTCGGACGTGTGTGCGCATTGGAATCAACCCGTATTCGTAAAAAGTTCTCGTATCACGACTTTTTTAAACCACCATCCTACTTTGTGTACGCTCGTAGGAATGCGAAGAAACTTATCCCATTGGATTCGTGGTATCACGCAGGTCCTGTGACCCAAGTTTCAAGCGATTCTGAGTCAGTTGACCGAGCCGCCTATTCGCGGGCCCCACAGTTTGACTTTAAGGGCGAATTTGTGATCGGCTCATCGGAATCCAAAATTTGATATACCGTCGAGTTCATATCGTCGTTTAGAATTTGTTTGACCTATAATTTATCCCATTTAGAGACCTTTACTTCTGACAAGTATTTTGATGCAAAGTGGGCCCACTTGTGAACCTGCTTTGACCCAAAATTACCATTTTGTCCCTATGTCCAAATTGGATGAAAGGGTAGTATTTTCTAGCTATCTCGCTAATTCCGAGAATGTTGATGATATTTATTTCAGCATCCAGAGACATTCATTCGGAGGCCATAATTTCTGATCCATTGTGCTTGACGTCTGGACGCTTACACTACGCAGCTTTCTTGCCAGGCAAGTATACCTTACCATTATACTATGATTTATATTTTATATGGTGCATGCATTTTATTTCTGTTATTTAGTTAATATATTTTAACTTCTATATAAAGTGCGCGTCCAAGAATAACTTGGGTGCAACGACGGTGGCGTCGTACCTTGTATTTATTATATATTATGCATGTTAACCTAGTTTTATGAGATCACCCCATTATCATGAGATATTCTTATTTTTTATTGGCCTTGACACAGTTCTCACACGAGTGTGAGTCTCATGTAGGACACGAACTTGCGTATTCGGCTGGCCACCGGTACGTATGGGACGTGCGACGGTTATGGATAACTGCTGATAGAATTTGCATAATTAGAAGCCTTGGCAGTTATTAAAGATGTCATCGTGTCATGGATATGCCATTAATAGAGCATGGGATAAGGAGAACAACAAGTAAGGCATTTGAGATCCTTTGCACTTTCCTTGTGTAACCGGCACGCTCCGCTGGAGATGCGTGGTCTGATGACCCCCTATATTATCTACAGACGGCCTCTGACGTTCAAAAGACGTCATGCTTTTTAGGCCCCTGATTCTCCGAGAGAATCATGCCAATCCCATTTTAGCCAGATAGCCCACGTGTTGGAAAGTTGTTCTCAAAGTGCATTCACATAGGCGGTTAGACAACCCTTTAGATGTTTATTTTCAGTATTTTATTGGCATGCTTCTATGTATCTCGTTACGTCCCTCTAAGGACCTGGTCCCTTTCTAGGTGTAGACGATCATGACTATTCGCAGGAGTGCGGATCAGGACTTGCTACTCCATTCTCTTTCGAGGAGATCTTCCCTTCGAGCCTCTCAGATCATTAGAGATGTACTTATTATGTTTACTTTTATATTCTAGTTTGGTAGTGGATTTGTCTCTATCCAACTATTAGTTCTTCTCGACTAGTTCATATTTGGTTCATTGACATATTTGATCATTTATTTCTTTATGATTTTGTGGATGAGATTTAGTTATACCCTGTGACTTATGAAAAATATATACATGTGAATTATTATTCATAATACAGCGTACGTATGTGATATGGGTTCCATATATTGGAGTCTCCATATACATACGGCTGGCATGCTTACGTATTCCTAATCCTACGTATTTTGGGACTGGAGCGTAACATGTTGAGAATTTTGCGAAATGCCTCCATATGCTACTCTCTGTGATCATGCATATATCTACTCACCACACTCACGGCATAAGTAATATCAGGTCTCATATGACATAGATATATGAGCAGACCAACTAATCTTTAATATTGTTCCTTACTCATCGGATCACCACCCTCAGCACATATCATGTGATTCTGTTCGATAGGAGTAGAAGCAACCATGCAACCCAGCATTCCTGTCTCTGAAAGAAGGTCCAGCGCATACTTTCGTTGAGAAAGTACTATACCCTTTCGTGACCTTGCAATTTGAATTCCGAGGAAGTACTTCAACTGTCCCAGATCCTTAACTTCAAATTCCTCTCCAAGCCATTTCTTCAGCCATAAGATATCCTCAGTATCGTCTCTAGTAATTACAATATCATTAACATAGACTGCAAGAACAGTGATATGAGTCTTGGAGTGCCTGTAAAACACAATATGATATACATTGCACTGCCTATACCCTATATCACAAACTGCAAGCCTGAATCTATCAAACCATGTTCTCGGAGACTGCTTTAGTCCATACAAAGACTCTTTTAATTTGCATACCTTCTCCGTTGTTTGTGAATTAGCAAAGCCTGGTGGAATCTCCATTTATACTTTCTCCTGGAGATCCCCGTGCAAAAAGGCGTTCTTGACATCTAGCTGATATAGTTGCCAATTAAAGTTGGCAGTACATGACACCAACACTCGTACAGTGCTTATCTTTGCGACTGGAGCAAAGGTCTCATCATAGTCGATACCATAAGTTTGGTTATAGCCTTTAGCAACCAATCTGGTCTTGTACCTGTCAATCTTTCCCTCTGGAGTCTGCTTAACAGTATAAATCCATTTACATCCAACATCATGCTTCCCAGCTGGCAGTGGTACCAGCTCCCATGTGTCGTTCTTCTTCAAGGCCTGAAGTTCCTCTTCTATGGCACTCAACCACCTTGGATCTTACTTAGCTACCTGCTAGTTGTTAGGTACAATCACTGAATCTAATGATGCAAGGAAGGACTTATATGCAGGTGGAGTGGATGCATATGAAATATAATGTGCAATGTCAGTATCCCAACAACCAAACTTGGCTGAAGGTTTTTCAGCATTGACTCTAGAAGTTCTACGAAGCAAGACAGGAGGATTAGAAGTATCAGGAGAGAAATTGTTACCAGGTGACTCAGATAGAAGGGCCGAAGAAGGTTCTGAAGAATAGGGACTTGGAACATCAACATTTGTACTAGCGTAGGGACATCAGGAGGAAGCTCATGCTGCTCATGCTGCTCCTGTTGCTATTGCTCATGTTGTTGCTGCTCATGCTCCCTATATACTCTAAGCTCCTCCTGACTGTCGGCTCCCCTTTAGATACCATAACTCCTTGGTGACTCAAAAGGACATGGAATCATACCAACCACGATGCCACTCTCATTCTTCCCCTCTCTACTAGTCTTAGTAGAGCCATCCTCGAATAAGGAACTTAACTTCGCCTTCTCCCCATAAAATGGTTTAAAATTTCAGAAGGTCACGTCCATACTAACAAACAACCTTCTTTCATTGGGACACCAATATTTGTATCCTTTCTGACTTGGTGGGTAGCCCACAAAGATACATTTAACTATTTGTGGATCCAGCTTGCTCACCATCATTCTGTGATCTTGCAGAAAATGTGTACAGCCAAACACTCTAGGAGGAACAATAAAAATATTAGATCCCAAGAGCATCTCACATGGTTTCTTCATCCCTAATACTCTTGAAGGCATCATGTTGATTAGATAAGCGGCTGTCATAACAGCCTCACTCTATAAATTTTTTGGCATATTTATTGTCAGCAGCGAAGAACGTGTCACTTCTAGTAGATGCCTATTCTTGCGTTCAGCCACCCCATTCTGAGCAGGAGTGTCTGGGCAAGTGGTTTGATGAAGAATTTCCTGAATAGAGATAAAATTAGCAAAATCCTTGTTGGTGTACTTGGTCCCATTATCAGTTCGAAGAATCTTCACATGTACTCCAAACTGGGTATTCACATATGCCGAAAAGTCTTAAAAATATTTGTACACCTTGAATTTCTTCTTCATCATGTAGATCCAGGTCTTACGTGAGTAGCAATCAATGAAGGTAACAAACCATCTGAATCCACTGATAGAAGTAGTATGACACGGTCCCAAAATATCAGAATGAACAAGTACAAATGGCTCAAAACTTCAAAGACCAACCATTTTATAAGTAGAACGTGTATGCTTTCTAAGTTCACAAGCATTAAAAAATAACCTTTTTGTCTACTTTATTCATTATTTCAGGTTCTAACTTATTCAAACTATCAAAAGATAAATGCCCCAATCTTCAGTGTTGGAATATTGCTTCTGTCTCTGGACCTCCATTAGTAGTAGCAGTAAGCATTGCAGCCTCCCGGTCCCGGTACCAAAGACCAACACACCTGATGCCTGTCCCAAGCCTCTTTCCCATGGCCTTCTCCTGGAAAGAACACATATCCCGATAAAAAAAATAGTATAATTCAATTGATCAATGAGAGAGCTAACAGAAAGTAAGTTGACCAAAAATGAAAGAACATGTAATACAGATGACAGGATAACAGATAAAGTACAATGGACCGAGCCAGTACCCTTGATGGGTTGGGATATCCCATCAACAGTCTGAAGTGTCTCAGGATGCATATGCTTGCTCGGATAATATAATGCAAACTCACTAGATGCACCTGTGATCTGCCAAGATACACCTAAGTCTATGATCCAACCAGTATGAGATTTAGTTGATGCAAGTGCCCGAACCGGAATAACTTTACCCATATGAGCAGCGTAACCAGCAAAGTTACCAAGTTAGGTAGTGTTATCCAGATCCTGAGTGGCCAGTCCCTTTTCCTTAGAACTCTCAACCTGAAGCTTGAACTGACGTAGTTCCTCCAGCTCTATCATCTCAGCTCCAGTCATTTCGATAGTGGTCTCCTCCGTCACAGCTAGGTGAGCAACTCCCCGGCCTCCGCGTCCCCTGCCTCCTTGACCTGCACGTCCACCTCTATGTCCTCTGCCTCCTCAGCCACGACCAGAATTGCGGGGTTGAGGGTAGTTGTAGCTGAGGTACCATTTCTTTCCGCAATTATAGCACTCTATGTCATCGGTGCTGGGAGCACTAAGAACCACCAATGCAGAACGGACAACTGGCGAGGTCTCGTCTTTCATCACCTTCTGTCAGATATTCTCTTGCTCCATCGATGTAACAACCTCATCCAGGGACAAAAAATATGGTAGATGACACATTGCTGCCCTCCTAGCCTCAAACTGCGGGTTCAGACCCTTGAAAAAATTAGTCACACGCCTACGCTCAAGGTAATATTTTCCAAGGAGAACATCTGCCGAATTTTGCAATGATAGTGGATCATAGTAGTCCAAGTCCGCCCATAAGCGACGTAGCTCCGCTGCATACTGGAGTACTGTCTTCTCCCCCTGTGTGGTAGCATCAATATTCTTCTCAACTTCCATCATCATGACACTCCCAGCTCCAGAGTATATCCTAGTCAATGTTGTCCAGACATCAGCTGCACTGCAGATCGACTCCACCATCCCAGCTATGGATGGAGACACAGAAGTCAGCAACCAAGAAACCAACATAGAATTAAGGTGACTCCATGTGCTCCACTCAGCACTCGTCTTATCTTTTGGCTCAGTGCACTCTCCCTTCACATATTTTTTAAGTCCCTTGGTCCGAAGGTTCAGCAGCGCCCTCCTAGACCAACTTAGGTAGTTTCTCGTCCCCTCAAGTTTGATGTCATTGGGCAGCAACTCTATATTCTTTATCATCTGCGACGGTTCTGGTGCGGGCACGACTGTCCTACTGGATGAGGTCTCCTCTAATTTGGCCTGAAATACCCTGGCCACCCCCTCCAGTATCTCTTTCAACTTCTGATTAGTCACAGGTGTTCCCATCTCCACAGTTGCACACAGGGACGAGGTCAAACGTAACTCCAACACGTGTCGTGCTCCTACATGCGATCACGAATTTCTCCATCTATCTGTACACGTCCAAACTCATGCGGCATGAAAAATGCAGGATGGATAGAACTTGCCAGAACAAGGACTAGAAATAGAGATTTGTGCAGAATTTTCTAGAAAGTATGCTATCTAATCTCAGAACCCGCGTTGAGATCAAAATCAGAGGATCACACAAGAGTTCTCTCTGATTATCCACGATCCAATGGCGGATTTGACGACACCCGAGGGTGGGGGACTTCCACCCTGGTAGAGGAAGGCGGGGGCGGGGGGAGGTTGGGGTTGGATGAGAGACATGGAGAAAGAGAATTCTCGTTTTTTTGAAAAAATAATAATAACTTTTTTGTTTAGGAAAAGGATTCAGAACTTTGACTCTTATACCATGTAGAGGAAAAATAATTTAATTGATTTACTTCTAAAATAGGGAATACATATATATATGAGGAGGCTAGCCTTCTTCTTATTTTCTATTCGATATGGGACTAAATCAGTCTCCCATAACTCAACATGGTACAATATTTATTTGGCAACATTAACAATTTTAGTCATTCATGCTATGCGTTGGCTTCACATGCATTGGCTTCTAATTCGCTTCATTCAGCTATTCATGCTTCCTTTATTTTCGAGGAGAGTGCCTCCATGTATTTCTTCACATGTCAGTCTTGACATGAGACATTCATGCTCTGAGTTTCTATAATAGAAACATGTTATCTTTAATTAAAAAAAAAGAAAAGAAAACAATTTTAGTCATTCTGATTGTTCATTTCTGTGTCTCAAGTTGAACTTCATATTTACGTTATGTGATGCACAAATCTTCTGATGGAATATGATTCTTGATATCTAATCTGGAAAAAAAAAAAAGATTAAAGATATGATTCTGGATCTTGTAGTTTCAAGCCATAAATTTAATGTTCTTAAACTTTTTTTTCTTTCAGTGTTGATAAAGCTGACTTATTTTCTTCATTAGCAATTACGTAGATTCTCCAGAACCCTCTATACTGCCTGATTCTCGCATCACTTTGTGGCATTTGTACCAAATTTAGGGCTCTTGCAAGAAAATACTTGTAACCATGTAAATATGCATGCAGCAACTTGTAATCTGATGTTCACTGTTTGTTTCTTCTTTCCCATAACTACCTACTTGTTTTAGTGCTCCATTCAGGGCCGGCCCTGGCCCAGGGCGGACAGAGCGACCGTCCAGGACCCCATGAGCCAGAAGGGCCCAAATTTTTGTTTTTGTTTAAATATATAAATAATTTTGTACCGAAAATAGAACTAGTATTTACAATTGACCATTTTTATCACAAAACAATTATTGTGTAGTGGTTATTATATTAGACTTGCACACAAGAGGTTCCTAGTTCAAATCTTGGTGGAGACATATTTTTTATTTTACCTTTTTTTTTTTTTTTTACATTATGTATGGGACCTCATTTTGAAAGTTCGTCCTGGACCTATGTGAGCTCAGGGCCGGCCCTGGCTCCATTAGACCAAATGTAAATCTTGAGCCAAGAACCTACAAATTCTATGCAAAGGTGCTCCTTCTATCATGTTTTTTAGGATTTCGCTGAAAATCAAAGTTAGCAGTATCGGTCGATACCGATTCCGATCCTATTTGACATGTCCCAATTCAATACCGGTCGACATCGATACTGACCGTTATTGACATTGTTGGTCTCTTTTTTGGTCAAATCGGCTATTAAGTTATTGACTTAGTCTTTCTCTGATTTGTAGTTATCTCTAACCATGATTGTAGGGATTCAGTGGTAACCTCATGAGTTAGTTTATTTGTACTTATCTCTAACCATGATTGTAGGGATTCAGTTGTAACATCATGAGTTAGTTTTGATGTAAACTCTGCTATATAAAGGCTCACGCATCAAAATAATAAATGGAACATTTTTTCCATATTTATCTTTTCTTTACATCGGCAAAGAAAACTAAACGAAAAAGACCAAACAACAATGGTGTAAAAGCATAATAAGATTATAAAGTCATATAAAAGAAGAAAACTTATCTTTCACAGGTAAACCAATCTGAAAGGGTGACTACTGTTTCATTCAAATCCAAAATTACTAAGAAACAACACAGTAAATACTTAAAATTATAATTAAATGTATAAAATATTATTTTAATTTTCTTAATAATTATTTGCTTTTCGATAAAAAAAAAAAAATCTGATCAATCTGAAACCAGCAATACTACGAATCCCGATACTCATAGTAACGGTCCGATACCGATTCATTCGGATGTCGATACTGTGAACCTTGATAAAAAATACACTGCCGTTAACTATAAGAGATCAATGTATCCAAAATTGCTGAACGAAGGTTGTATCTGGCCAACGACTTCTCTTCGTCGGTGTGACACAATATTTGATCCCAAGGAGGTTTCTTGGCCATGATAGCATCAGCATTCTAACCCCCATCGGCAAGCTTGCTGTATGCCAGCTGCATTTCCAGCCTGCAGATGGTTCTGTCTCATCACAATGGCGCCATTAGTGGAAAAAATGACAAGCTAATAGTCATAACTGTCGGCCTGTTGCCACACAAACGGAAGCGAACTGTTTTGACTCTTGGAACATCACTATGAAGGTGGGGGCATGAGCCGTTTGACACAGAAAGGCCTATCATGCCGATAGAAAGACTTTAGATTAGGGAGGAGAATGCATGCAAGAAATTCGGATTCCATGATGAGTGGATTGTGACATTCGAGAGTACTAAAAATAATAAAAAATATTTAGACTTTGGATTTCATATAAGTTCTATAATTAGTATTTGGATCTCCATATATACATAGTTAGATGTCTCAAAAGTATCATCAAAAGTGTGATAAAAAATGTCTCTAATTATTTTTTGTGATTCTTTTGAGACCAAAATACTAATTATGAATACATAGAGACCCAAATACTAATTATGAAACTTATATGAAACCCAAAGTCTAAATATATAGCATAGCATGGGGGAGAGAGTTGTAGGCATTTGGTTGTAAACTTAGCACTATTGCTAAAAAAAAAAAAAAAAAAAAAAAAAGACTTGCACCTCACTTTATTTATTATATTTTAAATTGCATCGATCACACTACATTACCATAAAACAAAATTCATCCACTTTTAATGGAAAGTATCCATTTTTAAAAGTCAACTACTTTGACTCAAAATTTCATACCAAAATATCCTGCGGGCAGCCAAAGCTCCCCCCTTCTCTCTCCTCCCTCCTCGCCTCGCACAGAAAGAGGGGGGGGGGGGGAGGGGGGGAGGGGGGGGGGGGGGGAGGGACATCAAGCATTGGCGTGCCACGCGCGAGCACTGTCGCGCCCATGTCGCTCCCTGCCATGCCCACGCCGAGCATCGTCGCGGCCGCGCCGCGTCCTGCCAAGCCCGCACCGAGCATTGCGCGCCGCATCCCACCGCAGCTCCCGCAAGCACCGACTGGAGATGGGAGGGGTGAAGGGGGTAGATTGGGGGGGTGGGCGCTTCCGTGTAATTAGGAGGGGAGGCTCCCGCGCCGAGGGGGGGGGGGGAGCTAGCCGAGGTCATGCGGCGTGTGGGGGGAGCTCGTCGGGGTCGCGCGTCGTGGGTGGGCGCAGGGGGAGCACATGGGGGTGGGGCGTGCGGCGTTGCGGGGTGGGAGTTCGCTAGTGGTTGCAGCGGCAACGCGGGGAGCTCGCGCGACATGTAGGAGGGAGCTCGTCGGGGTCGCACGGTGTAGCTCGCCGGTGGTTCTTCGATGTCCGAGGGGGCTTCGAGTGGATGCGGATGGAAAGAAAAGTATTTTTGTCCGAAAAATATGATCAAATGAGCTGACCGTTAATTAAAGATAATTTTTGTCAAAAGTAAAAGATTTCGTACATTATGATAATTGAATGTGGTGCACCTTGAATTATGATAAATAAAGTAGGATACGACTCAAATTTTCTCAACACAAAAAAAAAAAAAAATGCTCCAGAGGTTGGAACTCAGAGAATATAAATTCTCGTGCCTCCATGCATCAACCACTTGATCCAATACAATTTGACACTTTCTTCTCGAATGGCTGAGTGCAGATAGAGACCGACTAGCCTTCTTCTTATTAGGAAGAGTTCAAATAAAATCTCTTTCTGCTCTAATGATTATAGTACTCGTTTGGTTCGCGAAGTCATGTCGTTGGAAAAGAATACCAAAGGAATGGAGAAAAAAAAAATCCGATGGAAAGAAAAATAGAAAAAAATAATTGTTCCCTCAACCCATCAAAGATTTATTTTTTCATCTTAAGTATTAACTTTTTCTCCCAATATTCATGGATTCTTAACTATTGATATTTTCAAACACTGACAAAAAAAATCAATACAATTTACAATTTTTAAAGCAAAGAAAAAAATAATTTTTCTTTTTTTTCTTTTTCACGAATCAAACGAAATCATAGCTTACACAAACTCCAAATATAATAAGCTAAGAACAAAATGTCAATCGCAATGAGTGTACCAAACATTCAATAGTTAAGAACCCAATGATGTTCCTTCTGCATACCCCAACTATGTGCTGGTTTTGGGGATAATGAGTTCTTGCCATAGGCGACTTTTCGGTGCTCTACTCATAAGGCTCACTAACTTCGGCTCTCAATTATACAGACAAGTGACAAGACACCATAGAAGTTCGAGAGGTTTGAACCCAAAACTGTATGTTTCGTGTCTGCTTGCATCAGGCAATTTATAAGGGCAATACACAATTTACTCGGGACTAGCCCATTGAAAAATTAGAAAAAATTATAAGTTTGCCATCATGAAAGTTACTCGGGGCTAGCCCACTGTTATAATCAGGACTGTCGAAATTTTGACAGTCCTACCACATGGAAGGACTGTCAAAATATCGACAGTCCTAAAAGTAGGAAGGACTGTCACAATTTTGACAGTCCTAACCTAGTTAGGACTGTCAAAAATATGACAGTCCTAAAAATTGTTAGGACTGTCAAATTTTTGACAGTCCATTTCCCAAAATTACAAGTTTGCCACACCTGGGGCTGCCCCACACCAAAGTATAAAAGTGGAATGGGTTTCTATTTTTGGCATTCCACCTAGACTTAAGAAACCCTCATTCCACCAAGGCCAAACCTAAATTTGGAAATAGGTAGTTGTGGTTGGAGGAGTATTTAACTTTGGTGATACTCCAAGGAAAATACTTATAACGGTATGTCTTCGACAAGCTACGTTGAATAAGTTTTGCAATTGTGCGAAAAAGATTTAGTTTCTTTTGATTAATGTAGGAACAATGCATGAAAAAATGTTCGATGACGAAGTCGGATCGTCCAATTCATTAATTATGCACTCCGGACGTTCCGAAGAACAAGTTGGTTGTTCCGAAGCACGTTCGGTACGTAAAACGACAACCCTAATTTGACAGTCACGAGTTAGGACTGTAAACATTAGACAGTCCTATATAAATATAGGACTGTCAAATATTACACAGTCCTATATAAATATAGGACTGTCATAAATTCGACAGTCCTAATTAAAAGTAGGACTGTCATAATTATGACAGTCCTATATAAAAATTGGACTGTCAAAATAGTGACAGTCCTTGATATTTAGATGAAGTTATTAATTTATATATTTTTTTATATTGGTTATAGGAACCTTGTTCAGAGATTGTGGTACATCCTGGCGTTGGTGTTGATGTGGATGATATTTTCACAACGGATATTGAATTTGCAAGCCATGAAGAAGCAATAGAGTGGTGCAGAGAAGTTGGGAGACGACATAACGTAGTTATTGTCATTGCAAGATCCATCCGATCTCGGCCGGGCCGAAAATATCTTGAACTTGGATGCGAAAGAGGAGGTGTGTTTAGGGATCATAAAAAAAAGGGTGTTGTTGAAAAAGAAATCCCTAAGAAAAATGTTGGGATGAGAAAATGTGGTTGTCCATTGAAGGTGTTGATTGTAAAAGTTGAAGATGTGAAGTGGATAATCGAAGTTAAGAATGGAAGACACAATCATCCTATTCCAGGGACGGTTACGGGTCATGCCTACGTGGCACGTCTGAAGGAGGATGAAAAAAAGTTGGTTGAAGACTTGTTCCTTTCAGGAGTTGCACCGAAACAAATTTTTTCTGCTGTGCGACAAAAACAAGATGGGAACAAGTCTACCATGAGGACGATCTATAATAGTTTGGCCAGAGCGAAATGCAATAGTATGAAAGGAAGAATGGCGATGCAGCAAGTATTGAAGTTGCTTGGGGAGCATCACTACGTGGAGTACCATAGAAGACATCCACAAACTGATGAACTCCTTTCATTGTTTTGGGCTCATCCTGATTGCACACATATGGCTCGGTCCTTCGCAGACGTGTTGGTCCTTGATTGTACATATAAGACCAACAAGTTCAAGATGCCTCTTTTGCATGTTGTCGGGTTTACGTGTACGGAAAAAACATTTGCAGTCGCTTTTTGTTTTATGAAGAGTGAGACAGTAGAGGATTACACATGGGCGTTGAGGAAACTACAATCCCTTTACACAAGTTACAAAGAGCCATCTGTTTTTGTTACTGACAGAGAATATGCGTTGATAAATGCTATAGATATTGTATTTCCTCATACGCATAGACTACTATGCACTTGGCATATAAATAGAAATATCCATGCTCAATGCAAGAAAAAATTTGAAACTGTGGACGGTAAAATAGACATGCTTCGCTTCGAAGAATTCTACAGTGATTGGAGTCTTGTATGGCGAGCAAGTACTACAGACAGTTACGAGGCAGCATGGTACATGTTCCAACAAAAGTGAGAGCCAAGCAACCCGACATGCATATCTTATATCAAAGATACTTGGCTAGGACCACATAAAGAGCAATTCGTGTTAGCATGGACCAACATGGTGAAGCATTATGGCACGATCACTACGAACCGGGTCGAAGGGGCACACTCATGTTTAAAAAGATATCTACGCTCATCGGTCGGTAATTTTGTCTCTGTTTGGCAATCGATTCATTTGATGACTATTGCCACGGTGAACGATATTGTAGCATCATTTGAGATGAGCCTCAATATTGCAAAGCATGAATACAAGCAAGAAAACCTCTTGGATGGTTTAACCCATGTGGTATCTCACAAGGCCTTGGGGTTATTGTTTGAGGAGATTCGTAGGTCGAAGTCGGTGGGTTATGATCCCGAGGTTTGCGGTTGTTTATATCGACATTCACTGGGACTTCCGTGTGCACATGAAATCAACGAATACCGTCGTGAATCTATACCTATTCCAATAGACGGTGTTGATCAACGTTGGCGACAGCTGTCGATAATGCCGGCGGTGGAAGTGCAAGATGATTTCTTTGCGTTGTCCCAAGTTACACTACTTCACGCAAGGTGGTGTGGCGCAACGGAACCGGAGAGAAGATCCATTGAGTTTAAAATCCAAGAGATTGCAGTCCCGGCAACTACTCGATTGCAAGAGCCATCCGTTGTTCGAACTCCTAAGGGAAGACCACACTCAAGAAAGAGTAGAGCCAAAAAGAAGGAGGAGGAGTCAACTAAAAGAGATCCATCCTTATTTGAACTTGTCGAACGCAGTTTGGAGGCGAAGTCCCTTGTTCGAACTCCTAAGCTAACTATTCGAAGGGGGAAGAAACAGAAAACGATAGATGCAGTCACGGCGGAGGGTGTTCAAAACTTTTATGTTTCTTATAGTCTATACATTGAAAAATTCCTACCTGAGATACGGAACTTCATTTGGACTATTGATGATGTTCCTGCGGATGGCCACTGTGGATACCATGCACTAGCAAGACAACTAGGCTATTCAGTGGAAGCAGGATGGCGACAGGTTAGGGCAGAGCTGTACGAGGAGTTGGAGTCGCGACTAGCCTTCTATAGCCAGATACTTGGCGAAGAAATTGTTGGAGATTTGTTGGCAGGCATACCTTGTACGGAAACAGTTACCGGACCAGAGCATTACATGGATGTCCCGCCTGCTGCTTACGTCTTCTCTAATAGGTATAAGTTACCTATTGTAATTATCTCACAGGGTGTTAACAATACTTTCTTTCCAATGTGTGCCCCCCCGGCCGAACACCGAGTATCCACTCTATGTTGCATTGGGCTTGTCGGACAACACTTCGTCATCCCAAGGTTGATCGCTCATTCTCCTATTCCGCCACCTTCTACGCTTTGGTATAAACACGCACCTGAGGAAGCGATCGCATGGACGACACCCTACATGGATGCAATGGCGGCCTATAAGAAGATGATGAAGATGGAGGATCCAAAAATTATGTCGGACGACTACTTTGATATTTTAATCGATTGATACTGCCCCATGTGAAGATGTATATTGTGTTGATCCATGTATGTTTAAGTGTATATTGAACTATATGTTGTACCTATTGTAATGAAAAGAGTTATGAAGATTTTGATTGTATAATGCGCATTGCTACCAATAACTTAGGACTGTCATTATGGAAAACTGCCAGGACTGTCACAATTTTGACAGTCCTAGTTTACACTAGGACTGTCAAAATTATGACAGTCCTAAAGTTTACTCACTGTCAATATGTACATTTATATAACTTTAGGACTGTCACAATTTTGACAGTCCTAGTGTAAACTAGGACTGTCAAAATTGTGACAGTCCTAAAGTTTTCTCACTGTCAATTTTGAGAAAATATATAACTTTAGGACTGTCACTATTTTGACAGTCCTAGTGTAAACTAGGACTGTCAAAATTGTGACAGTCCTAAAGTTTTCTCACTGTCAATTTTGAGGAAATATATAACTTTAGGACTGTCACAATTTTGACAGTCCTAGTGTAAACTAGGACTGTCAAAATTGTGACAGTCCTAAAGTTTTCTCACTGTCAATTTTGAGGAAATATATAACTTTAGGACTGCCACTATTTTGACAGTCCTAGTGTAAACTAGGACTGTCAAAATTGTGACAGTCCTAAAGTTTTCTCACTGTCAATTTTGAGGAAATATATAACTGTCAAAATTGTCACAGTCCACTGTCAAATTTGGACAGTATACAGATCAAAATATACAATTAACCCACTGACCAATATGCACAGTATACAGATCAAAATAGTTATAACAAGGCAAAATAAACTCATAGTGTCACAACATAGCAAAATTAACTCAAATTGTCACAAGTCATATTCAATCAAACTTTTACAACGTTTACAACTCAAATTATAGTTTAAAGTTTTACAACGTTCACAATTATACAAATTAAAATGATTGTTCAAACGTCATGACGCCTCTTCGTGCGGTGCTCTCTAGTATCCAAGAAAGGATATTCTTCAGCGTTGTCGATATTTTGGAGTTCGTCATTGATTGTCATATAATTGGAACCCTGGCAACTGACGAGGCTTCTTCCCAACTTCTTAACTTTTCTTGCCTATTCATGAAAAATGAAAATAATTGTTAGCCACAGTGACAAATATCAAACTTAAACTCTACAAGTAGGCTCACCATCTTGACCAGTGCAGTATATAAGACCGATTTGGGAGGAAGATCTGACGGTACACGCACAATCTCCCCTCCGCGTTGGAACAAGGTCGGTAGTCCGACACCGGCGTAGTAGGGGAGGTAGTCGTCGCTGCACTCCGCCATATTGACTGCTGCTAGCCGGCCGGTATCTCTAATGACGTGGCGTTGCCACTCGGTGAAGAAGTGCGATACCCAGTTGAAATGTGCAGGTATATAGTTGAGCGGTTTTGTACCGCGCGGAGGAGTTATCATTTGCAAAGTTCGCCTTGGGACAGTTTGGACGTAGCCAAACTGACGTAGCACTCTATCCGGCATATAAACCTCATTGATTTCATGACAACTGATAACACCGTGATATAAGGCGACTGGTTGCAACGGACGGGTAGTCTGTCGCAAATCACGGTATGGATCCCATACAATCTGCACCACATAAAATTTAACATAATGTCATTTAGCATAACGTAGTAAATTAATACCAATTAAGTACAAAATTAGGTCTATATTCACCTCTTCTGTCGTCATATCTTCGAGGGCATGCCGTAGAGCGGCCAATGTGTGAGAACGTTTGGCATCTTCTTTAGTCGGCTTCCAGCGGCACATTCTAGGAAGGTTCTCGTCATACCCTTGGCTCAGCTTCGTCCGCTGCAGGGTTGGAAAGTGCTCGTATATCCATGCCTTCACGTTACCGGAAATATATTAGTCCAAAAATAAACAACACAATTTCAATTTATAGTTTAAAAAGTTGACAAAGATATATGTATACATGGAGTAGAGTCTGGCATCCGGAAATTGTCTTCGAACCCACACGGGATGCCGCACCAAGCTCGCGGTAAAGGTATGCCAGTATACCGCTTTCCCAAGAAATTTCGTCCACCGTTTCAATGTTGTCCATATCGATGAGATATTTCGCATTTATGGCCGTTCCAGACTTATCGGTAATGCCTACAGCCCCTAAGATGAACTGCATATATCCGCGGGCCACATTATCGCTATTATCAATTTCGGGGGCCGTCTCAGCGAATATCTCCTCCAAATATTTTAGAGGAAGTCCATAGGACTTCTTGAATTCTCGAAGACTAGTAAAACTAGTGGAATCAACTCCCAGACACCCTGATACATGATCCACAATATTGTCGTAATAGTCGATGCTGGAGTCATCAAAAGTATGATTCTGCATGGGACGACCATCAACCCTAAGTCCCAATATATGATGGACGTCATCGAGGGTAATCGTCAACTCCCAATTTGGTAGATGGAAAGTGTTGGTCTCTGGATGCCACATTTCTACAAATGCTGAAATCAGTGCATTGTCCACCGTCATATATGAGTAGCTAGCCAAATATTGTAGACCGGTGGGACTGATTTTTGCCTTCACATCATCTCCCAATAATGCATACCTCCATGTATTGCATTTTTTGCCATGGTTGATCACCGTCAACAAACGACCACTCTCCTGAAAAGTCAACAATTGGATGAAATTAAACCTCCATGTAAAATGAACTTTGAACTTACAACTATATATAAATTTATCATAACGTAATGTACTTACCGGATTGTTCCATATTTGGTATGCAATATGGTTTTCGATCGACGGTAACATAGAGCAACCGTTTGGACGAGTGTCGACTCGTCTCTCTGCCTGCTCAAAAGGTCCCGAACCATCAGTAGGCCGGTTTCCGAGAGTTTGTGGAAGACTCTCGACAGGACTATCTGCAGGCTGAGAAGGTCCTGAACCATCAGTAGGCCGATTTGGAACATTTGGCATGTCCTCATCGGAGGAGGAAGATGAACCGGAAGAACTAGGAGGAGCACGTCTCTTTGTGGCAATCTTCTTCGTCAATGGATGTTTCCTCACTTGAGGGCGTGTCTCGCCCTCGCGGATAGTCACGCCTTGCGAAACTGTGCGTTCCTTACGCATCGACGCAGTAGGGCGTCTTCTCATTTCTTCATCCACAGTGTCCTTTCCAGGGGCATGACTATAAGATACAGACAAAAATTAATTTCTATTTTAACATAATAAGTAAATTTTTTCCCAGGACTGTAGCCATTTCTACAGTTCTGTAAGTATATAGGACTGCAGTTTTCTCAACAGTCCTAATCTTTTAGGACTGTAGAATTTCCTTCAGTCCCATATAGATTTAGGACTGTAGGAAATTCGACAGTCCTATATATATATAGGACTGTCGAATTTCCTACAGTCCTAAATCTATATGGGACTGTAGGAAATTCTACAGTCCCGCTCGATACTGCTCGACAATGTCGAGCAGTCTCGACATTGTACGCCCTAAAATCATGTTCCAAACGACTTCTATGTCTAAACTACATCCTAGACTCCGCCAAGGACTAGTATGCCCTCATTTGAAAGAAAATAACTCAAAATTTTCAACATGCAAGATGATTTCTTATAATTTTTGGACAATTTTTCAAATACAATAGCACAAGGAGAATGATGATTTCTACCTTGCTTCTTTCGAGACTTTGGGAGCCATCGACAAGGAGGAGGAGGACAGCGGAGATCGGCCGGCGGGAGGGGGTCGGCTGAGGGGGGAAAGCTCCGGTCGGACTGAGGGGGGAAGCTAGGTTTCAGAACAATATTTTTTTCAAAAACCTGGGCTAGCCCCAAGTATAAACTTGGGCTAGTATGAGTAAGGGTTCCTCTATTGTGGGCTAGCCCCAATCCTGGGCTAGCCCCAAGTAAAATGGGCAGTGCCCTTATCAAAAGCCTTGCATTAGATCACTCTCTCATTGGTTCAAAAGGTACTAGCTAGTGCTATATAGGAGGGACTGGCCCTAACTTCTTAAGTAAGAGAAATGGTACTATATTGAGAAGCAAAACCACTCTCCACCACCACCATTTTCTTGATTCCTCGATGACAGGCAGAGAGCACATGGGCCTGTGCAACCCTGTTCTCCTTCCCCTTCTTTAATTATACATACACAGATGCATGCATGAGCATCTACCTACCTATTATATGTGACCAACATAACCACCACATGCTATCTACATGTACGTCATTGAAGGAGGAAGGGAGTCCCTCAGTGATACTGTAATGGAAGACATCCCACATCGGAATGTCGGAGAACGCAGAACCCACCGGCAGCAGCCTGCAACGAGGACCATCAAGGCGGTGGAGCCCACGGACAGGGAGGAAGCGATTGCCAAAGGGAGGAAGTCGTTCTCCGGCGTCGGGACGAGCATCGCCGTGGAGGCGACCGCGGCGTTGCTCGGGGTGAAGGTGATGGCGGCCGACATGCCCGACCTCATGAAGGTGCACGCGTTCCGATGCGCCCGGCGATCCTACGACGTCCTCGACAAGTTCAGCGCCAGGCAGGTGGCGCACGACATGAAGAAGGTGCATTCCCTTAGTTCTCTAATAGATCGAGGGATAAATAATTCGTCTCATTCACATAATCCATATTATAGAAAGATACATTAATTTTGCTAGTAGAATATTGTGTCATTATTGTTATCCCCTTAAGCCTTCTCCTATTAGATGTGATCGGAATATAATGTGATCGGAATATAAGCTAAAGATTGACTAAGTTTTAATTTGACACCCTCAACTATTGAACATTTTCAACTTTCAACTTAATACTCTAGATTTTAATATTAGACAACTTAATAGCTCAATTATAATTGTAGAATTTAATATTTTAACAGTATTAACAAAAAAATATAAATGACAAAAGTACTCTCCTTAATTCGTAGTCACTTCAAATATCTCCCGAGAGGATGAGGAAAATAATTTGGTCAATTTTATTTATTTATTTTTGTTGAAACGAAAAAATTAACTCCTGACTGACAAAGGATATCGACTTGAAAATATTTAATAGTTGAAGGTAGTGATTGGCATGATATTAGAGTTTAAACTATCAAATTGAAAAACTTGAATAATTAAGGGTACCAAGATAAAATTAAGCCTAAAAGATTTGATAAACTTGAGATGATGTCAACCCTCAATGATATGCTAAATTTCTAAGGAAGGTAGCTATGGGCATAGGATATGTTATAAAATCTAGGTAGGCAGCTTAGGAAGCACGGACGGTCCAAAAGATATTGTCATGTTATATCAGCACTCCATATACTCCATAATATACTAGGACATATCAAAATAGACATCATATCCGTATCACCGTGTCCTTATCGTATCGTGTCGTATATATTCCGTGTCAGTACAGTATTAGCGACCAGTTAATACAACTAAGAAGTACCCTCCAAAATTTTCAAGACTATAAAAGGAATCCCAAAAACCAATAGAAAATTTTATAGGCATGGCCTCCCCCCTGAAATTGATATATATATATATATATATATATATATATATATATATATATATATATATATATAAAGTTTAATGGTACCACAGTCCTATATAAAGTTTAATGGTACCACAGTCCACCCGTCTGTGTGTTTCAGGCCATTCACCATTCCAAGTTTAATTAGGTCACTGAATTCATTAGAAGTAAAATACAAAAAATCACACACGGATCCGCCAACACCCCTGTCGTGTAGTCGAAACTCGAGACCAGTCTCACTAGTCGCCTCCTTCCTCATCTTGTTGGGAATCGGACACGCCTATAAGTGTTCTGGCACTGTGTCTAAAAGTGTCCGTAGCGAAAACTTTAGAACAACCCGTCTGAGATAATCAACTCCTGTCTAACGAACATCAAGCACAAATAAAGACAAGTATATGGTGGTGACTACGTCACTTGGACAAATTTTATCCTTTATAACTCAGGTAAAATTACAATATTAACAAAATCAATGTTGAACCATTTGTCCTAATAGATTCAACCCGGTCCCTCGCCACACTCAAAAAGAAAAGAAAGATATTACAATTGAAATAGCTCACCAACCCGAAGCAATTTTACTAACCGAAGTTGACGATTCCTCGATTAGAATTCATCTTCCTTCTGTCTTGGATTACGAAGTCCTAAGAGCAAAGCACGAACTTTCACTTAGATTTTTTGTAGACGAGCACCCTAAATCTCCAACTTGTGCTATATTTTGTGCCTACACCCTCCTACTATATTTATAGGATAAGAAATCCTATTTTAGGTCATAATATGATTTTCTAAATAGAAAACCTTAAAATAAGAATCATATTCCACCTAAAATAATCCAACATCAATTATGGACGTCCAAATATGGTCAAATTAAATATTTGATACAAATTTGAAATCTAATCAAATCTTACATTTAATGTAGATTTTCAAACTATA
The DNA here is from genome assembly GCA_036927795.1 of Iris macrosiphon. Lineage (NCBI taxonomy): Eukaryota > Viridiplantae > Streptophyta > Magnoliopsida > Asparagales > Iridaceae > Iris > Iris macrosiphon. The sequence goes on from JAYESA010000003.1 coordinate 166,476,791, forward strand.
TCAAATCAAATCTTCGATCATATTTGGGCTCCAAAATTTACCAAATCCAGATTGGACCCCAACAATCTCCCCCTCCAGTCTGATGAGAGGGTGTTGACCCCATGGGTTCTCAACTGGACTCCATGCCTGTTGTCCCACGACAAAGTTCTTGCTCCCCCGTGCCACCGATCTCCGACCCCCCTCGGTTGTCCCGCTAGCTGCCATTCATAGTACCTTATATACCACTAGGATCATGCCGATATCAATGACACGACTGAGTCCAAAGTCCCTGACTATCAGCCTCACTGTGAGTCTTAGCTGCCTGTCCCCGACTTCCGTCTTCCACCGAAACGTGTTAACGTTCCGACGAGCTTCTTCAACCTTGGCTGGCCCAACCAAGCGGACGGTGCGATTCTCCCGAGATTCGAACTCCTGAATCTGCCCACCTTCGTGTCCGAACCTGAAGCTCCCCCATACACATGCGTCCTGGAGCAGAACATCATGCACTGTGCATGTCATCATTGACCCACAGCTCCCCGGAACTATGTGAACGGTGACTCTCTCACCTCAGATTGAGTTTACTGGAAATCTTGATCTCCTCCCTGGCCTCGAACTGCTAAAACCAATGTCGCTCCGTGAAGCTTTGGCAAACCACATATCACCAAAAATGGATCCGTGAAGCAAATTTCACCTGGAGACCGACCAGCTGTTATGGGATCGACAGACTGACCCTCAATCTTTGGCTCATCACCATTCGTCGCTTTGTCTCGGCGAACCGAATTCGTAATCCTCAAAGTATCTTGAAGCCCCTCAATGACAAGTTTTCGACGATCCACCTCTTGTCGAATACCCCTCGAGCCTCTATCCGGTGTTTGTGGCTTGCCTGTACACCTCAGCGGCGTGAGCCTGTATATGCCACAACACAAATCTCCTCAAGCCATCTGTTGGGAACCCTTCGTAAGCATCCAATATTTATCCCAAAATAAACTGCGACAGTCATCATCCGCCAGCCTCCCTACCGAAACCAAGTTGTAGCGCATACTCGGTACATGTCGCACATCCTTGAGAATGGCCTTCTCACCAAGCTCCGTTGTCAAGTGTACATCATCGATGCCTACAACTACAGTTGTCTCCTTGTTGCCCATTTTCACACGTCCAAACATGCCGTTGTGGTATGACGTGATGATCATCCTATATGGAGTGGCGTGATACGACGCCCCCATGTTCATGACCCAATCGCCATCGTAACACATGCCACAAATTTTCTGTGTCGGTTGCTGCGATGATGTGATCTCCCATAGTCGTGAGATTCTTCTGATCATCCTTGCCTTTAGCCTTCTCAGGTTTGAGCTTCATGTAGTTCCTCTTAATATGACCCATTTTGCCACAGTGATAGCAGCCCTCCTTGCAGTCCATAGTCGCAAGATCCCGAGAACTCCCTCATGTCCTCGCCTGTGACTTGGGTCTTCTCTTCCCGTAAGAAGCCACCAGAGCGGACTCCTGCGACGATTCCACTTGCTTACATCGGATCAGCTCGTTCAACAAGCTGCTTTTGACTACCTCCATCATGACAACTCCACCAAGCGCGGAGTTGCTCACCGACACCCAACGTCTTCCAGCTTTCCGGCAGAGAACTCAAAAGCAAAATGGCTCATCATCAATCACCATCTTCATCGTATACAGCTGATTGATAATACTCTGAACCTCGTTCAGATATTGTGCCACTGGGGCACCCTCCATGTACTACGAGTTGACGAGTTGACGAATCAGAAATGCCTTGTTGTCAGCCGTCTTTCTTTTGTACAGCGAATGCACAACTTCTCCCACAATGCTTTTGCCGAACTCTCCATGTACACGTGGTAAAACACCGAGTCGTCCATCGGCGGATGAATCCAGCGGCCTTCCAATCCAGTCGTTTTCAGTCTTCAACAGCTTTGTCCGATGGCTTAGCATTGTCGCCCTCCAACGGACCATGCAAGTCCTTGCACCAGAGTAGATCCTCCATCCTTGGCTTCCAAATCGCCCAATTTCCCCTGTGAGGGTGATCATACGACTGTTCATCTGCTCCGTAAACATAGTTGTCAGAACCAAAATCAGTAGCTCTGATACCAGATGTTGTGAATCGGACACGCCTGCAAGCGTTCCGACACTGTGTCTGAGAGTGCCCGCAACAAAAACTTTAGGCCAACCCACCTGAGATAACCTACCCCTGTCTAACGAACACGAAGCACATATAAAGACAAGTATATGACGGTGACTACGTCACCTGGACAAATTTTAACCTTTATAACTCAGGTGAAATTACAAGATTGACAAAATCAATGTTGAGCCCATTGTCCTAATAGATTCAACCCCCTCACCACACTCAAGAAGAAAATAAAGATATTACAATTGAACACCAACTCGTAGCAATTTTTCTAACCGAAGTTGAAGATTTCTCAATTAGATCTCTTTTTCCTTCTGTCTTGGATGGCAAAGTCATAAGAGCAAAACACATACTTTCTCTTAGATTTTCTGTGGACGAGCATCACAAATCTCCAACTTGTGCTATATTTTGTGCCTCCACCATCCTCCTATATTTATAGGATGAGAAATCATATTTTAGGTCATAATAGGATTTCCTAAATAAAAACCTTTAAAATAAGAATCATATTCCACCTAAAATAACCCAACATCAATTATGAACGTTCAAATATGATCAAATTAAATATTTGATACAAATTTAAAATCTAATCAAATCTTACATTTAATGTAGATTTTTAAATTATATCAAATCAAATCTTTGACTATATTTGGGTTCCAAAATTCACCAAATTCATACTGGACCCCAACACATCTTCCTTCTAGATCCGGCCAAGAACCTCGTCGACGCGTCCCCCGCTCGACCAGGGACAGTTCTTAACCGGAGCTCCTCCTTCGCGGGCCGTCGACCCCGGCTACCCTTTCGGATCCGGGATTCCGTCATCACAACAGTGACCCGTCGCCCCGGCCCTGTCTATAGAATATATATTTGTTACATACTTATTATGATTTCTGTTTGTTTAGACCAAATTTGAAGGTTCTCTTGAAAGAACATTAATAAAATTGACTTTGTTCTATCTTTTTATAATATAATTTTTTGTTTTGTTTTTTAATTTGTTTGAGTGCTTGATCAAGTCCAATGCGAAACCTGGTTCCGTCCCAGATTGTAGGTTATAAATTGAGTTTGAATTGGACATGCTGTGTGCAGGAGTTTGACAAGGTGTACGGGCCGACATGGCATTGCATCGTGGGCACGAGTTTTGGGTCTTTTGTGACGCATTCCAGAGGCTGCTTCATCTATCTTTCTATGGGAAAGATTATTATTATGCTGTTTAAGACTGGGGTTAGAGTAAAAGATTCTTAATTAGTAATGAACTTAACTTGTTCTTTTAATTGTATGTAGCATTTTAAGTCTACTTCGGTTCAATGGAGTTTGATTAACTACGGAATATCTGTAAAAAAAAAATCATGTTGCATTAGTTTCTTGATGAAGTACTGAGCATAGATCGTTAGATTGTAGTATCGGCCCATACATATTTGATACGGTTCGATACTGATATGATTTGACATGTTCCAATCTGATACCGGCCGAAACTGACATCGGAGATCCTTTTTTTAGTCAATTTGACACACAAGCAAAAAAAATTGAACAAAAAAGGTCATTCACCAAGAGTGTAAAAGTATAGTAAAGTCGTGAAAGGATAAAAAATAAGAAAACTTATTTAATATAGGTAAACCAATCGGAAATAATGACTTCTATTTCATCTAACTTCAAAATTACTAAGAAACAACACAGAAAATAATTAAAATTATGTCTAGACAAATAAAATATACTTTTAATTTTTTAATAATGTATTATTAATTATTTGTTATTCGATATCAAAAAAATTGCGAATCCGAACCTTATAGTCATAGAAATAGTCAGAGAAAGGATCCGATGTCGATTCTGATATCGATACTGTAAACTCTGACTAGTGAGTGATGGAAGGATAGCATAGATGTAAAATAGTGCAAGCATGACATATTCGGAATTGGATTAAGAGGAACTTGGGTTTCTGATGTGATTTAGGTAGGTTTTCCATGCCCAACTGTTCTGTCAAATTGATGTTACGGTTCATAAGTCCACAGGACTTATGACAGATGATCATCAGCATGTGACCTTGCTAGTTGAATTTTGGCTTCAAAATGGATGCACCGACGAGGTGCTCAGTCTTGGTGCATATCTTCTTCTTTGGGGGATGGGTTTGCATATTTATTAAAGAACTTCCAGAGCCTAAAACCATCATCAAGCGATCTTATGTATGCATTTTTCATACTCAAGAGGCCATGTTTGTGAATGGAACTCATTGCAAGATATGCACAGTCTCTTGTCCGTAACCGATGGGAATCACCATTACATGATACTATTAAAATCAATATATATGATGCCACGTCAACAGCTTAACACTATCTTATTTCAGCCTCCTGCATGTATTTTACAGCGCAGCCTGCTTGTACGTCTGTTATTTGTACTGGTTCTGGTTAGTGAGCAATGGATGGGTTTTTTTCTTATAAAAAAGAAAAAAAAAAAGAAAAAAAAAAAGAAAGAGAGGAAGGGAATTGGATTTAGAGGAACTGGGGTTTCTGATGTGATTTAGGTTGGTTTTCCATGCCCAACTTTTCTGTCAAATTGATGTTATGGTTTCGGAACAGGTAACTGAAAATGACGTGCATAATATGAGTTGTGGAGATACGAGAGTTGGTACTAAGAAACTTCACTGGAAAGTATATATATACAACAAGTTTCTTGAAGAAACGAAATTGTCCTCGTGTGCCATTTTTTCTTTCTTTCTTTTAAATGTCAACTATTTTTGTTCTTCGGTTTGTTTTTTTTAACAACCGAATAACTTAGAATAAGGAAACATGAAGTGTAGTGCGATCCTACATGTTGTTAGAAATTTCACAACATATTGGTGAATATAAATCTCATAATATAAAGGTAAATAGAAACCTCATCACACAAATTACATGAGTGACCTTTTTATATATAGAAGACAAGAATAAAAAAACTAGAATAACCAAAATAACAAGAATATAATCAAGAAATATTATCCTTATCTACAATTATTGAGTTGAAGATTTGAATTGACAAGTATAAATTTTAATTTGTAATTGGCTTGATCTTTCAAACACATTAAAGTGTAGGGGCGATGGAAGCAGCTGCTTTCGTCTAACTTAGAACTAGTGACATAGATGCTGCAAGGAAGTTTCGAGAACGAGCTGGCATTTGACGAAGAGCTCAGTAACTCAGTGCAGGCTAACCGGCTAGTCCAATATAACGTTCTGGGGACCAATTTCTAACGATTTTTTTCATTTAAAGTAATAATATTTATTAAAATTATAAAAAAAGGAAAAAGTTGGAGGAATTTGCGTGGAGGAGGATGACCCGCCAACTCAGTTGGCGGGGTGCTTAGTTGGAGAGTAACTCGCCAACTTAGTTGGCGGGGCGCTCTCCTAGAGAGGCCGCTCGCCAACTCAGTTGGCGGGGCATGCTGAGTTGGCACTTAGGACCGTTGCAATCTGCACGCCAACTGAGTTGGCGAGTAAGTATCCGTTTCCCGACCGTTCCACAACGGCTATTAACAACAACGGCTATTACATTCTCCCTCTATAAATTACCTATCTCAACCAAATCATCTCACACTCAATCTACTTCCTCTCTTCCCTCTAGCAAAGTCTCCAACACTCTCTCTGTCTCTCTGCCTGCAGCTAAAGTTCATTTGAGTTTTCTGTAGCAAAAGTTCTCAACCGTCATGGATCGTAGCGTAAGAATTGTATGCTCGCACGGCGGTAAAGTAAATGGGTTAAATTACGAAGGAGGAGAAAGTATAATTTTTTCAACTTATCCGAATATTAGTTTTGAAAATATACGTAATCATATTATTGAACGTTGTTCTATTCATTATGATTTTATTCTGAAGTCTATTTTTTGTTCTAATTATTTTTTGATAGATAGTGAAGATGCATGGAATTATATTCTTGAGATTAATTCACAATCACGGTATATAAAAATATATGTTATTAAAGTAGCAGCAACCTTAGATAGTAGAAATAATGAATATTTTTCTGAATATCAGCATGTTAGTTCGGGTGCCAGTTCTTCTCAACAAATAGTTTCATTTATCCAAGAAGGTCATTCATCAGATGAATCTAACCATGATGATGATAGTGACAACAACGATGGAAATAGTGATGATTTAGTTAAAAATGTAGATTATACGGTAGATGATGATGTTGTAAAAGCTATCACTGATGAAGTATTTAAGGGACAATCATTTCCTAGTCGTTCTCACTTTAGAAGCTTTATAAGTAATTTAGCAATTAAATATAATTTTAGTTGTTCAGCTAGTGTTATGAATAATGCTCGTGGAATTATATATAGTTGTGATCAACCGAATTGTAATTGGAGAGTATATGTCAAATCTATTGGAAATGGCGATATAGTTAAAGTTAGTACATTAGAAAATCGTCATTCTTGTTTAGGAAGACTTAGTACAGGACGTCATCGACTAGCTACCGCTTCATGGATTAAGACCATGATAATTGACATTATTAGAGATAACCAGTCATACAGTCCATCACAAATTGTTAAAGATATATATAGGGAGCACTGTATACAAGTTAGTTATTCCAAAGCATGGAGAGCCCGAGAGACAGCATTAGCTGAAATTAATGGTAGTTATGATGAGGCATACGCTAGTCTTGAGGAGTATTGTTATAGAATTATGGAGACAAATCCAGGTAGTACATGTTTTATTAAAACTGCCGAAAACAATAGCTTCCAACGAATTTTTATTTGTTTTAAGTCATGTATTGATGGATTTTTAAGTGGATGTTTACCAATTATTAGTACTGATGCTACATTTCTTTCGTCTAAATATCAAGGCATCTTATTTATTGCTTGTGCTCACGATCCTAACTATCAATTATATCCTATAGCTTATGCTGTTGCTGAAGGTGAGAATAGTGATTCTTGGTCTTGGTTTTTAAATTCTCTTAAAATATATTTTGAAAGTTGTTTTAATGATTGGAGTACAATTTTATTTATATCTGACAAGCAAAAGGGATTAATAAATGTTGTTCGTGCTATTTTTCCTGCATCTCCTCATTTTTTTTTGTATTCAATATTTTAAACAAAACATAAAAAAAGTTACAAAAGAACCAGTATTTCAACGCTTGTTAGACTCGCTTGCTAGATCATATAATAAAACGGATGCAGAGAGTGTGTTTGATATAATTAAAGCCGAGAACATAATGTTGTACGATTGGCTTATTGGTGTAAACGATGAAAGTCGTCGATTTGAACATTGGATAACAGCATATGCTACTTGTCCTAGATTAGATATTAACACTTCTAATCTTGCTGAATATTTCAATAGCTGGATTAAGAAATTACGAGATAAGCCAATAACAATACTTCTCGATGGTATTAGAGCCAAGATTATTACACTTCATGACAATCGTAGAAAGTTTGTTGAAAATATAGACACAGATTATTGTCCGAAGATGTTAAAAAATATGGCTTCTATTATCAAAGAGAAGAACCACCTAGAAATATTAGCTATTGATAGTTATAAGTTTGAAATAATAGACCAGGCAACAAGTAGAACCTATATTGTTAATATAACTGACAGATCTTGTACATGTTTTAGATGGTACCATACTTATATACCATGTATACATGCATGTTTTGTTTGTAGATATTGCAATATTAGTATTGATAATTTTTATCCTGTAGTATTTTCGACGAAAAACTTGAAAAGTGTATACGCACCAAAAATGGAGCCAATTCCAGTTCCCTACGAGATCCAAGCTCCTTTGGTAAGAGGACAAATTGGGGTGCCAGATGTAAGACGCAAAGCCGGAAGACCAAAGAAGAATCGCATTAAACCCCGGGATTCATCGACAAGAGATCTACGTTACAGTAATTGTGGTGCTATGGGACACAACCGAAGAAGATGTACTAGTCAACCGAGAGAGTAAAATAGAATTATTCAATATCCAAATATTGTAATAAAAAACTATTACAAATCATACAAAAATTATAATCATACAATGTTACAAATTATCTACTAATCCTCGTCCTCGTCTTGTTGAGTTTGGGTAGGCAGCGGTGCTGATGGAGTCAAAAAAAATTGTGTGAATATCTGGTAGCTTTCATCTCCAGCAGTCTGGTAACTCGGACCCGCTCCAGCATACTGGTAACTAGGGCCCTCTCCAGCATACTGGTCACTCGGGCCCGCTCCAGCATACTGGTAACTCGGGCCCGCTCCTACATACTGGTAACTCGGGTCCGCTCCTGCATACTGGTAACTCGGGCTCCCTCCAGCATACTGGTCACTCAGGCCCACTCCAGCAGTATCCCGCCGCCACTGACGAGAGTGTCTCTGTCGTACTAAGCCGGTCGGATAGTCCGGTGGAAGACGAGATTGTACTGGAGGCATTTTCGGTTCCTGTCCAATACCCAGATGCTCAACACGAGTCACAAGTTCCTCCATAAGACGACGATTCACATGTTCCTCCATATGAGGTCGTTGTAAATGTTCTCGGTATACACCACTCTGAAATTTGAAACTTGTAAATTAATATATTTATCATATCTATGTATATGTATTTTTGAAAGTATAATGAAGTCATACCAAATCATGCATTCCATCGACAAAGCACGCAGAGTAGAATCGTCTACAGATCTAGTCTTGAACCTTTGCTCCTCATAGTGGTATACTCGGTTGCTCATAAGAGGGCATCCCCACCATTGCCTATAGACCAGGCTACCCATGTCTGCAAAATGTAAACAAAATTCTAACAAACTATTTACACTAAATCAATATGAATAATGAGTAACTTATAACTTACATTCCTCAACAGAATTTAGTCTGGGAGACATGTCCCTCACACTATAATTCTCGAACCGATTATTCCAGTCAGCAACGAGACCAATGATTCGTTATAATGCATTTGATGTCTCATAACCGACTGTCGGTGGATCATCGGGAATTATTGGGGCCATTCCGAATTGCCGAAGAACACGGTCTGCTGGATGATACATGGTGAACCGATCATATATAATATGACATCTGTGTAAAGTAAATGCATATGATGTCCTCTTGATTTCTGTAGCATCAGGTTCATATGAGTACGGTAACCAGGTTACCTATTTAAAGATATTGTATCAATTAGATATGATATTTATCTACGATCAAAACTTAAATAATTTAAAGATATTTATTGCATATTTAAAAATTATCTCATGATACTGCAGTGTATCAAATTGGCTACGATAAAGTGATACAGTCCTGTATTAGTAGTGTTGATAATCCACTACGTCTGTAGGCCAGCGCATAGCAACTGAAAATACTCCAACATCACTGAGAATGCTGGTAACAGGCATACCAATATAGAAGTGCTTGTAGGACCAGAACTATAAAACAAAAATATGACATTAGTACAAACAAAATTTGCGTATAAAATTACTCTAACTTTTTAAGCTCTTTCATTCATTCATGTATCAGTGAAATACATCCACAAATACTCTTGCGATTGGATCTGACAAATTCTGTCAGATTGGCGTATAAAAAGGCAAGAGTAACAGCTCCCCACGCATGCTCAGTAGGTTTTGTCAGATCATCCAAGAATGGTAGAAGCTGCACATTTACCATATTTTCCGATGCATCGGGAAATAAAATTGCACCACATAAACAGAGCAGATACGCTCTGGTGCAACGAATGACCTGGATATATTAAGTGTTATATAGAATTGCACCACTAAATTAAGTCATAAACAAATTTACTAATAAAAATACATACCCGCATTTCATCTACATCAACCACCCCATCAATAGTTTGATGTAGGTCCATAAAGTTGCCACGGAGCCATATAAATTTTACAAAATTGCCGTCTTTTAGACATGATGGAGGGCTAACACCGAGATACCTCCTGATCAGATCAGATCCCTTTAAGTGCGGATCAAAATATATATCGTTACCTTTAATAGGTAACCCTAGTATATTCGCCACATCAAAAAGGGTGATCGTCATCTCGCCGAATGGGAGTTGGAAAGTGTTGCGTTCGGGCCACCAACGCTCTGCAAGGCTTACAACTAAATGAAGATCGTGGATTAAATATCTAACACGATCTATATAGTGGAATCCAAAGGATTCCACCAAAGCCTTTTGGACCGAATTTAGCTCCCACGTACGATAATTCCTTTCGGCCCGCCAATGTATATGGATCCGGGTTCGTAAACCAAGATCATGGTCGTATAACTATAAAAAACATATGCATTATATTTTGTGTGTAAATTAATAAAGTTGGCAACTTATAATTTTAAAAATTATCTCGCCATTAAATATCTGACTAAAAATGTGGTCTTCACGTTGCTTAATAATAAGCTGGGTAGTCGATCTGCCAGGAATACGACCGTCATTGTGGGTAGCCATCTCCAAAAATCTAGATTATAAGATGTGAGGAGGAGGAGGAGGATTGCTATCAGCAAGGAGGAGGAGGAGTGTGTGAGGAGGAGAGACTTGCTGTGAGGGAGGAGTGTAGCGCCCCGTTCTCCCGGTGCGGAGAGCGCGGCTAAGAAACACAAGTCGGTATCGTTCGATCGGGATAGATTGAAATAAGAACTCGTCATCGTTATGGATTTGTTTCTTCGGAATCGATTCCCATATTCAGTGGACCGTGCCCCCGGGATCGACTTAGCGGCAGAGTCAGGAGGGACCTCTCCGCTGCTATCGTTTATTGCCTCGGTTTTCGATGTCGCTTGTTGCTTTCGTGCTTTGAGTTGGTTTTGGGATTTGCTTGTTTTCTTTGAACGATTTCGATGGTCTTCATTGTTTTCGTTCATTGACTTGTACTTCTATTCCGAGATTGGAAAGAGAGGAAGAAGTATTAATCGAGCTGTTCGTGTGCAGGTGAACGAGCAGTAGGCGGCTTACGAGCGGAGTCGTGAAGCGCCTCTTTCCTTCTCCCTTCCAACAATCCAAGTGAGTGGCTAACAACCCGATTAGCTAGCCCTGCTTCCAAGCTTCATGCCCTAAAATCTGTATTCTTCTTTGCCCGATCAAACGATACCAAGTAATAATAAAAGAAACCAAGATAAAAGAGAATAGACTTGGTTATTATGCTTGTCAATCAAATATGTGAACTGTTATCATACTGTATGCTAGTTCGTTTATAACTGTTCTATGAATCGTGCTAAGTATAGAACACCTTGTATGCGTTAAACTGTTCAAGGAGGCTATGCTAAATGAATCATGCAATACCGACTGTCCTGTACTACTGTTTGCCTCAACTGCATGAACTGTTAACTTAGTAAACGTACTATTCGATCACGGACAACTTGTGCACAAGGTAACTGGTTCCTGCGGACGGTCGCTGGGGCACTGGCACCGATCCGGTCCGGACGAAACTCTACTGTATAGTCAACTGTACTGGACGGAATGGCTTGTAGCACCCACTGTACTTTTGCTGCAAACCATTCTCGTCTATGACTAGTGTCCTTTATGGCAACGCCAGTGATCTATTGTATATTTAAACCTATTGCAAACTAACTTGTGTCTTCGTGGCAGGAAAGGCATGGTAAGTATTGTGCAGGTGATTCAGACGGTCAGGTAAAATCCACCGAACGGTGGCACGTTCATTTCAGTAAATTCTATATGCTGCTTACTTGTAAATGAACTAAGGCAAGATAGAAACCCACAAATATGCATGCTTCATTAAAACAACGTGTTGATTGGTATAGTTCGGCTAGCTCGCCTTCACCAGTATGTTTCGACATGCTGACCCTCGTTGAAACAGGTTCTCCGCACCAAGGCGAACCGAGCGAGGAGCCGAAGTCGTCTGTAGCGCCCCGTTCCTCCTATTCGAGGAGCGCGGCTAAGAAACACAAGACGGTATCGTTCGAACGGGATAGATTGAATTAAGAACTCGTCCTCGTTATGGATTTGTTTCTTCGGAATCGATTCCCATATTCAGTGGACTGCGCCCCAATGATCGGCTTAGCGGCAGAGTCAGGAGGGACCTCTCCGCTGCTATCTTTTATTGCCTCGATTTTCGATGTCGCTTGTTGCTTTCGTGCTTTGAGTTGGTTTTGGGATTTTCTTATTTTTCTTGAACGATTTCGATGGTTTTTATTATTTTCGTTCATTGAACTGCATTTCTATTCCGAGATTGGAAAGAGAGGAAGAAGTATTAATCGAGCTGTTCGTGTGTAGGTGAACGAGCAGTAGGCGGCTTGCGAGAGGAGTCGTGAAGCGCCTCTTTCCTTCTCCCTTCCAAGATCTAAGTGAGTGGCTACCAACCCGATTAGCTAGCCCTGCTTCCAAGCTTCACACCTTAAAATCTTGCATTCTCCTTTGCCCCGATCAAACGATACCAAGTAATAATAAAAGAGATCAAGATAAAAAGGGAATAGACTTGGAAATATTGCTTGTCAACTAAACTTACGAATGGTTATCATCCTGCATGTTAATTCGTTTATAACTGTTCTATGAATCGTGCTAAGTATGGAATTATGCTTGTTATGAAATAAACTGTCAGGAAGATTATGCAAAACCATTATGCTATGGAACAAATTCTATGAGTGTGTTTGATCACGGACAACTTGTGCACAAGGTATGTTATGAGTTCCGCGGACGGTCACCGGGGCGCCGGGACCGATCCGATCCGGACAGAACGTATGTATAGTCGTATGTTATGAGGCAAAGTGTTATGTAGCGGGGCTCGCCACCTGCGTTGTATATCATTTGTGTCTTGAGCCTATAACCCGTCCCTTCGTGGCATCATGCCAGTGATCCCTATGTATATTTAAACCTGTTGCATACTAACTTGTGTCTTCGTGGCAGGGAAGACATGGTAAGTATTGTGCGGGTAATTCAGACGGGCAGGTAAAATCCACCGAACGGTGGCACGTTCATTTCAGTAAATTATATATGCTGCTTACTTGTAAATGAACTAAGGCAAGATAGAAACCCACAAATATGCATGCTTCATTAAAAACAACGTGTTGATTGGTATAGTTCGGCTAGCTCGCCTTCGCCAGTATGTTTCGACATGCTGACCCTCGTTGAAACAGGTTCTCCGCACCAAGGCGAACCGAACGAGGAGCCAAAATCGTCTTTCCGAATCCATTCCAGCTGTAGGCGCATCCTGATCGCGCCGTCCTTGAAGCATTTTGAAGACAGGATCTGCAACTCTTCATACACAAATGCAGCTCCGTGGCAAAGCTGTCCTCCAGCCTGGAGGTCTATATCTTTTGAAGTTTAGTAAAGGGATATAATGTACAGGACTGCTATCTCATTTTGAGTCAACACTTTTGTAAGCTGTTCGGCATATTAGCTGACTCGTTCAGGGATTTGTAATAGATGTTCATTATCAATAAAGAGAATTTTTCCATGTTTCAAATCTGTGTTTCAATTTATCTGCGTACTCTGAATATGTGCTTGTTATGCAAGTTATTAAAGCCTTGTGCGGGCGCAACCCCAGGCCCGCACGGCGGTCATGATTCGGGGGACGCCTCAAACGATTCTACGAAATCGGGTCGTGTAGTGGTATCAGAGCACAGATTCAAAGTTCCTTAGACTTCGTGCTGAAAAAGTTCCTTTAACGATCAAATTTCTGTATGAACTCTTGAACTCGCTAGGCCAAAATGAGATACGTTCATGCAATAAGTCCATAATACATTATGATTCTAATGTAATTTACCTTCTTTTGAAGGAATGGTACCAGCGCAATCTGCAGCGCAAGCACCGAACGAAACACAGGAAAGTAGTTCGGGCACTTCGGGAAGCTCTCGGAGCCAACGAGGCATGTCTCAAGTCGACCCGCTTGAGCAGGTAATGCAAATGTTAGAATCGCAACGACAAAGAGACGATGCTCGTCAAGCCAAGTTCGAAAGCAATCTGGAGATCCGATTCTCAGTCCAACAAAAGCAGGTAGATACCCTGCAACAGATCGTTCAGACTTTGGCTGCCAACCATTCCACTGCAACTGCAACGACTCCGGTGGAACAGCCCGTGCTTGAAGTAGAGGCGCCACAAATTCCAAGGCCGAGGGACGTGACTGCCTTCAACTTGGGACACTTCAAGAAAGTATGCAACACCCGCCTCAACGTGCACGATTGGTGGAACGTGCATCGACGATCTCTCCAATTTGATCACGGAGAGGAGGCGATCTCGTGGACGACCTTTCGTGCCGCGTTTGAAGAAGAGTTTATACCCCCTCCAGTACAACGTCAGATGGAGAATAATTTCGTGCAGCTGCGGCAGGGCAGTATGACAGTTAAGCAATATTCCGCCGAATTCAACCGACTCTCCAAATTCGTTAGGGCCTATTTACCTGATGCAGCGAGTCGAGCTAGAAGGTTCGAAGGTGGTTTGCGCCCTGCCATCCATGCGCACGTGGTCAATAATCAATATGGAATAATGTGTGAAGTCATGAATCACGCCCTATCTCTTGAACCGCAGTATCCTCACGTTTCCACCGGCGCTGTGCATACCTACAATCACAAACGCCAAGGCAACGAGAGAGAAAATACCGCTGCAAAGTGCCCTAACCACGGCGGTTCACAAAAAGGAAACCCGAGACTATTCTGTGATTTCTGTAAAAGGAAAGGGCACACTACCGATAGATGTTACAACAGAAAAGGTCTATGCTTCAACTGTGGCGGGCCAGGCCACATAGCTCGGGATTGTCCACTCCCCTCTAAGCTTCTGCCTCAACCAAATAATCCCTAACGGTTGATTCTATTCCTAAGTTTCGGGACGAAACTTCCAATTAGTTGGGTATGATGTAGCGCCCCGTTCCTCCTATTCGAGGAGCGCGGCTAAGAAACACAAGACGGTATCGTTCGATCGGGATAGATTGAATTAAGAACTCGTCCTCGTTATGAATTTATTTCTTCGGAATCGATTCCCATATTCAGTGGACTGCGCCCCAAGGATCGGCTTAGCGGCAGAGTCAGGAGGGACCTCTCCGCTGCTATCTTTTATTGCCTCGGTTTTCGATGTCGCTTGTTGCTTTCGTGCTTTGAGTTAGTTTTTGGATTTCCTTGTTTTTCTTGAACGGTTTTGATGGTTTTTATTGTTTTCGTTCATTGAACTGCATTTCTATTCCGAGATTGGAAAGAGAGGAAGAAGTATTAATCGAGCTGTTCGTGTGCAGGTGAACGAGCAGTAGGCGTCTTGCGAGAGGAGTCGTGAAGCGCCTCTTTCCTTCTCCCTTCCAAGATCTAAGTGAGTGGCTACCAACCCGATTAGCTAGCCCTGCTTCCAAGCTTCACACCTTAAAATCTTGCATTCTCCTTTGCCCCGATCAAACGATACCAAGTAATAATAAAAGAGATCAAGATAAAAAGGGAATAGACTTGGAAATATTGCTTGTCAACTAAACTTATGAACGGTTATCATCCTGCATGTTAATTCGTTTATAACTGTTCTATGAATCGTGCTAAGTATGAAATTATGCTTGTTATGAAATAAACTGTCAGGAAGATTATGCAAAACCATTATGCTATGGAACAAATTCTATGAGTGTGTTTGATCACGGACAACTTGTGCACAAGGTATGTTATGAGTTCCGCGGACGGTCACCGGGGCGCCGGGACCGATTCGATCCGGACGGAACGTATGTATAGTCGTATGTTATGGGGCAAAGTGTTATGCAGCGGGGCTAGCCACCTGTGTTGTATATCATTTGTGTCTTGAGACTATAACCCGTCCCTTCGTGGCATCATGCCAGTGATCCCTATGTATATTTAAACCTGTTGCATACTAACTTGTGTCTTCGTGGCAGGGAAGGCATGGTAAGTATTGTGCAGGTAATTCAGACGGGCAGGTAAAATCCACCGAACGGTGGCACGTTCATTTCAGTAAATTCTATATGCTGCTTACTTGTAAATGAACTAAGGCAAGATAGAAATCCACAAATATGCATGCTTCATTAAAAACAACGTGTTAATTGGTATAGTTCGGCTAGCTCGCCTTCGCCAGTATGTTTCGACATGCTGACCCTCGTTGAAACAGGTTCTCCGTACCAAGGCGAACCGTGCGAGAAGCCGAAGTCGTCTTCCCGAATCCAGTCCAGCTGTAGGCGCATCCTGATCGCGCCGTCCTTGAAGCATTTTGAAGACAGGAGCTGCAACTCTTCATACACAAATGCAGCTCCGTGGCAAAGCTGTTCCCCAGCCTGGAGGTCTATATCTTTTGAAGTTTAGTAAAGGGATATAATGTACATGACTGCTATCTTATTTTGAGTCAACACTTTTGTAAGCAGTTCGGCATATTAGCTGACTCGTTCAGGAGTTTGTAATAGATGTTCATTATCAATAAAGAGAACTTTTTCATGTTTCAAATATGTGTTTCAATTTATCTGCGTACTTTGAATATGTGCTTGTTATGCAAATCATTAAAGCCTTGTGCGGGTGCAACCCCAGGCCCGCACGGCGGTCACGATTCGGGGGACGCCTCAAACGATTCTACGAAATCGGGTCGTGACATCGTCTTCCCGATCCAGTCCAGTTGTTGGCGCATCTTCGCCGCGCCCCTTGAAGCATTTTGGAGTCAGGAGCTTGCAACTCTTCATACACAAATGCAGCTCCGTGGCAAAGCTATCCTCCAGCCTGGAGGTCTATATCTTTTGAAGTTTAGTAAAAGGATATAATGTACAGGACTGCCATCTCATTTTGAGTCAACTCTTTTGTAAGCCCGTGCGGCATATTAGCTGACTCGTTCAGGAGTTTGTAATAGATGTTCATTATCAATAAAGAGAACTTTTCCATGTTTCAAATCTGTGTTTCAATTTATCTGCGTACTCTGAATATGTGCTTGCTATGCAAATCATTAAAGCCTTGTGCGGACGCAACCCCAGGCCCGCATGGCGGTCACTATTCGGGGGACGCCTCAAACGATTCTATGGAATCGGGTCGTGACAAGGAGTGTGTGAGGAGGAGACTTGCTGTGAGGGGGGTATTTATAGGGAGGGAAGGGGAGGGGATGGGGGGGTCTCCGAGGGAAGGGGAGCGATCGTGGGTGGATAACCGAGGGGGGAGCGGTCATGGGTGGGTAACCTAGGCGTCAGGGGGAGGGAAGAGAGCGGCCCACCAACTAAGTTGGCGAGCGGTCTCTCGTAGACAGCGCCCCGCCAACTCAGTTGGCGAGCGGCCTCTCGAGGAGTGCGCCCCACCAAGTCAGTTGGCGAGTAGTCCCCCTGTCTGCTAATACCCCCAACTTTTTCCTTTTTTATAATTATATTATATTTTATTACTTTAAACGAAAAAAACTGATTTCTAATCTATAATCCATCTGCAATGATGTATTGATCGAATTTATTAGACTCTCTCCAATAGGAATTTTTAAAATTGAGTTTATATTCTACTTGATATCAAAAATGTTATTTGTCTTTTAAATTTTTTGGATGATAACATCTTTCATTATGTGATATATGACATTGTTGCTGACATGACAGCTGATATGACAAAATTTAACAATAAAATTAATATTAAAATTAAAATCAAAATCAAAATCAAAATTAATATTAATATTAATATTAATATTAACTTTAACTTTATACTAATATTAATATTAAAATTAAAATTATCATTATCATTATCATTACAAATTTTGGGATAATTAACTTTTTTGGTTAAAATTTGCCATGTCAGCTTCCATGTCAGATGTCACATAATGAGAGATGATATCACCCAATTTTTTTGAAAGACAAATAGCATAATTGACTTGATATTATATTTTAAGAAAAAAATTATTTTACTTGGAAAATTTTCTATCTAGAAAATGGTACCCAAAAAATACTCGTACAACTTCCTCAATTTTCATCACATGTGATAGAAAATAAAATAAATAAATTTAATGATTTCATTTAAAAGTAGAACGTAATATTAAATTATATGAGAACTTGAGAAATTCTATGATGGTTCCTATCCTCATGACAAATTTTTATTTTATATCAGCACTGAAAACTGGAATAGAAATTACTGATGGAAGAAATTTTTTTTTTTAAATAATTTCAACTAAACATGAGGGATAAGAAACCCTCCATTGGAGATGGTCCTACTCTTTACTTTCATCGATTATCCTAAGATTTTGGAGTAGGTTGTTTGAATTATTTTCTCCTTTTTTCGCTAAAGACCCGTTTGGTTCACAGAAATTAAAAAAAAATAACTTTTTAGTATTTTTTTATTTGGGAAATTATAATTTATATTAATTTTTATTGATGGTGTTTGAAAATGTCAAAAGATTAGAAAAGAAAATAAATATCTAAACATAAAAAAATAAACTTTTGATTGGATGGAGAGAACAATTTTTGTTCCTAAATTTTTTTTCATTTAGGAATTTCTTTCACTTCTCTTCAATTTTTTTTGTTCTGGAAACATAGAAAAGTATTCACTTTTCTTCCTCTAATACCATGATTCAGCGAAGCAATCGAGGTCTAAAGATGTCCTCTGTAACACGGAACGAGAACATATCATTTTATAAAGTTTGATGCATGTTCATACTTAAGTCCTAGAGAAGTCCACAAAAAATATTATATCACAAGATTGGATGGATTCTACCACTATCATTCTAAAAAAATTGAGGATATAATAAAAGTAGCTTTTTGGGAGAGATGGTCAGTCATGATCACTAGTAGATTGGTGTATATATAAGACACGTCTTGCATTATTCCACTCATATGGCAATGCTTAATTCAAGATACATTTCAAGGTTAATACTTTAGGATTTGCATAACAGGGTATAGACATGGCCTGCCTGAGTAAGTCTGATAAGTCATCGAATTTGGACGACCCATCGGTTGCTCTTCCCAAATTTCTAACTCTCCATCTTTCCATCAATAGAACATTCACAGCCCATCACAACTCTACTTTGTTAATTGAACTAACAATCCACCAGATCCATAACCTTGAATAGTTCAAGAAGAGCAACTCAAAATCCAAACTCCACACCATATTCACAGGCCATCACAACTCTACTTTGTCAATTGAACTGACAATCCACCAGATCCATAACCTTGAATAGCTCAAGAAGAGAAACTCAAAATCCGAGCTCCACACCACCGTCAGAATCGAAGACTTCGACGTCGCTGTCAATTCCATTCACCATCAATTTTTTGATATTTTGTTTTGGAATCAAAGACAAAGGAGAACCAAATTTAGCTCTGGCTAAGACAATCCAACTCTCTGGGCCGGACTTCGGCTACAGATGAACCGAGAAAACACTAACCCGAAATCGTTCTGCTTGATTGGTTGTCCCAAGACGTACCAGTAAGTGTTGCAGTGGTGACAGATGTTGAGAACACGTGCGCTCCGATACCACGCGTTGGTCGCGCAGCGGAAGAAGCGCTTCCCAACCCACCTGAGATGACCAACCAATCTACGAACACCAAGCACAGATGATGAGAAGTATATGGCGGTGACTACGTCACATGGACAAATTTTAACCTTTATAACTTAGATAAAATTAGAAGATTGCAAAAACTAATGTTGAAATCATTTGCCCTAATATGTTCAACTCACTCACCACACTCAAGAAGAAAAATAGAATATTATAATTGAAATCACTCACCAACCCGTAGCAATCTCCCTAAACGAAGTTGACGACTCCACGATTAGATCTTCTTCTTCTTCCTTCTGTCTTGGATGGCGAAGTCCTAAGACAAAAGTACGGACTTTCTCTTAGATTTTCTGTAGACGAGCACCTCGAATCTCCAACTTGTGCTTCTTCTTTGTGCCTCCACCCTCCTCCCTATTTATAGGATGAGAAACCTATTTTAGGGTTAGGAAACCCTAAAAATAGCCAACCATAAGATCCATCCGTTCACTAGCATCCAACGGTCCAAAATATAACATAAAAATTCCAAAACCCGAGCAGCCGCCGCCGACATCGAACTCGGACTGAGTTCGGTTTTGAGGTTCTGGAACACCACACCGAGTTCGGCCCGAACTCGGAAAGGGACCGAGTATGGACCGAACTCTGCCCTCCTTCAGCAGACTTGGTTCCCAACAATCTCCCCCTTCAGTCCGATGAGAGGTGTTGGTTCCATGGCTCCTCAACTGGACTCCATGCATGTCGCCCCGCAACAGAAATTCTGCTCCCCCATGCCACTGATCACCGATCCCCCAAGTTACTTTGCATCTTCCATTATCTCCAGCTCATCGACCATCACGTCGATGCTAGCTGCCATGCGTAGCACCTCCTGCACTACTGGGATCCTTCTGATATCGATGATACGGCTGAGACCAAAGTCCTTGACTATTAGCCTCACCGTGAGTCTTGGTTGCATGTCCCCAACTTCTGTCTTCCACCGGAACGTGTTAACGTTCCGACGAGCATTTTCACCCTTGGCTGGCCCAACCAAGCGGACGGTACGATTCTTCTGAGATTCGAACTCCTGAATCTACCCACCTTCGTGTCCGAACTTGAAACTCACACATACACATGCGTCCTCGAGCAGAACATCACGCACTGTGCATATCGTCGATGACCCACAACTTCCCCTGAACTGTATGAATGATGACACTTCTGCCTCAGATTGAGTTTGCTGCAAACATTAATCTTCTCCTTGGCCTCAAACTGCTGAAACCAATGTCGCTCCGTGAAGTTTTGACAAATCACCCGTCGCCAAAACCGGATCCGTAGAATAACCCCCACCTGGAGACCGACCATCTGTCATGGGACCGACAGACTGACCCTCAATCTTTGACTCATCACCATTCATCGTTTTTTCTCGATAAACCGAATCCTTTGTATCCCTCAAAGTATCTCGAAGTCCTTCCAAGACAAGTTTTTGACGATCCACCTCATGTCGAATATCCCTCGAGCCTCTATCTGGTATATGTGGCCTGCATGTACACCTCAGCGGCTTGTGCATGTACATTCCACAACAAAAATCTCCTCTAGCCAGCTACTGGGAACCCTACGTAAGAATCCAATCTTTGTCCCCAAACAAACTGCGACAACCATAATCCGTCAACCTCTTTACCGAAACCAAGTTGTAGCGCAAACTCGGTACATGTCGCACGTCCTTGAGAACGAGCTTCTCACTAAGCTCCGTTGTTATACAACTGCAGCCGTTCTCTTGTTTTCCATCTTCATACGTCCAAACCTGCCACCGCGGTATGACGTGAAGATCCTCCTATATAGAGTGGCGTGATACGATGCTCCCGTGTCCATGACCCAGTCATCATGACACAAGTCACAAGGTTCCTTTGTGTCAGTTGCTGCGATGATGACATCTTCTATAGCCGTGAGATCCTCCTGATCGTCCTTGCCTTTGTCCTTCTCAGCTTTGAGCTTCATGCAGTTCCTCTTGATATGACC
This sequence comes from Iris macrosiphon, assembly GCA_036927795.1. Classification (NCBI taxonomy): domain Eukaryota; kingdom Viridiplantae; phylum Streptophyta; class Magnoliopsida; order Asparagales; family Iridaceae; genus Iris; species Iris macrosiphon. The sequence goes on from JAYESA010000003.1 coordinate 166,498,166, forward strand.
CCTTTCGCCACAGTGATAACAGCCCTCCTTGTAAACCCCCATTCCTGAAAACCATATTAATTAGTTATTTGTGGTAATTATGAATAGAGGGAATATATATTTATTAAATTTTTATTTAAGATATTGTACAACTAAGGGATTTATGAAGCTATTATAAATTTTCTAATTTATTCCATGTAGGTGACCCGTTGGACAGTTGCTAGTTTAACCGTATGCACCAACAAAATTTTTGTAAATTTTTTTATATATAAAAATATATATATATATATATATATATATATATATATATATATATATATATATATATATATATTATTAATAAGAAAGAATAGAAAATAGAATTTTCTATTGGGTCAAACCTGCAACCCGTTAATCACACTTCCGCGCATAAAATAAGAAAATAACAGCAGCAGCTTACCCCGCGTAAACCGCAACAGCAAACCGCTCATCACTGCGTATACTTCTCCGCGCGTAAACTACAGCATCAGCAGTAACTAAACCACCGCTTATTTTACCCCGCGTAAACTCTTTATTTCACCACGCGTAAAATCCAAACCATACACCATTAGGAGAAGAAATATCAGCAGCAGAAGCAAAACTCAACTTTGCTTTGCTTTGCTTTGCTTTCCTACACGTGTAAGTTTCTCATTCCACCACTCCCTAAAAATCTCCTCAACCGTACACCTAAACCAATAAAAGGAAAATAGCAGTAGCAATAGTTTCTTAACCATTAAGTAAATTCCACCGCCTCCTTATTCCTATATATAATTACAACTCTCAAAACCCTAACCCACTTCTTCTTACTACAACTTAACACTGTTGGAACGCTTGTACTATACGGAACCTTGCTCGGCAAGTATACCTTGCCACTGTACAATTATTTACATTCCAGTTGATATATGCATATTTAATTATGCCTATATAGATGTTTATTTTTGTAAATTTTGGACCTATTTATGAGACCACCCAGTTTTAGGGAGCATCAGTAGGTTCATTGGCCGTGACACAGTTGCTACACAGAGTTGTGTCTCATGTAGATCTTGGACTACGTATCGGGTTGGCTTCCTGTACGTAAGTGTCGTGCGTTAGGAGTAACTGCTGATAGAAACTTTGTATGCTAGTAGACCTGGCAGTTATTTAGAGGATTTATCATGACATGGATATGACATGCTTAGAGCATGGGGTGGGAAGAACAATAAGTAAAACATTTGGCTCCTTTGCACTTTTTTCTGTACGTCCGGATTCTCCACCGGAGAAACGGGTGATGATGACCACTATATATTACTGGCGGCCTCTGCCGTTCAAAAGACGACATGCTTTGAGGCTCCTGATTCTCCGAGAGGGTCACGCCAATCCCATATTTTTAGCCAGATAGCCCACTTGGTAGAAAGTTGTTCTCAAACTGCATTCACTTAGACGGTTAGGAGACCCATTGGATGTTTATATTTCAGTACTTATTGGCATATTTTTATGTATCTTGTTACGTCCCTCTAAGGACCTGGTCCCTTTTCAGATATGGACGAGCAGGAGTACCCATAGGAGTACGGACCGGGACCTGACTCCACTTACCAGGATGAGGAGATCTTACCCTCAGAGTATCTATGATTATTGTCACTGTTCAGAGATTTTGTTGCTACCTTGGGATAGTCATTTTGTAGTGGATTTGTTTCCACCCGATTATCCGACTTACTACATAACTTGGGTATTCAGTAATATTTTCAGCTCTTATTTCCTACTGATTATTGGTGTTGTGGATGAGATATAGATTCTGTGAGACTTGTTGTGACGGTATATTACCACTGATGGATTGAATTTTCATATACAGCGTACGTGTGTATATGGTTTCCAGATATTGGAGTTCGTATACATACGGTTGGACATGTTACGTATTCCTAGTCCTACGTATTTTGGGACTGGGGCATGACACTCCTTGCGTTCCACAGTCGCAAAATCCCGAGAACTTCCTCATGTCCTCGCTTGGGACTTGGGCCTTCCCTTCCCGTAGGAAACCACCAGAGCGGACTCCTGCGATGATTCCACTTGCTTATGCTGGATCTCCTCGTTTAACAAGCTACTTTTGACTGCCTCTATCGTGACAACTCCATCAGGTGTGGAGTTGCTCACCGACACCACCAACGTCTTCCAACTTTCCTGCAGAGAACTCAAAAACAGAAGGGCCTGAAGCTCATCCTCAATCATCATCTTCATCGCAGATAGATGATTGATGATGCCCTAAACCTCGTTCAGATGTTGTGCCACCGGTACACCCTCCGTGTACTTCGAGTTGACGAGTTGGCAAATCAGAAATGTCTTGTTGCCAGTCGTCTTCCTCTCGTACAACGAATGCAGCTTCTCCCATAATGCTTTTGCCGAACTCTCCATGGACACGTGGTGAAACACCAAGTCGTCCAGCCATTGACGGATGAATCCAACAGACTTTCGATCCAGTCGTTTCCAGTCATCAGCACCTTTGTCCGTTGGTTTTGCGTTGTCGCCCTCCAACGGGCCATACAAGTCCTTGCACCAGAGTAGATCCTCAATCCTTGGCTTCCAAATCGCCCAGTTCTTCCTGTGAGGGTGATCATACGAGTGTTCATCTGCTCCGTAGACATAGTTGCACCTTCCCTCTCGAGAAGAACTGTCACGCACCAGTCCCAAAATACGTAGGACCAGGAATACGTAACATGCCAGCTACGCATTCGACCAGACTCTGGTCCGATTCGAATACGTATAAGCTGTACTAAAAGGGTCACTATCTATATAATCAAGTGAATATAAATATCTATGCCTCAATCCACAATGAACAGAATATACAAGAATGAGCTACATGTGCTAAAGTCGGCCGCCAGTAACCCATAAGCTCGAATAGACTCGAAAATGAATGTGAGCCTATAAAACTAGGCTATATCAGCAGATGAATAAACAATATGAATAATAACCAATATTCCGGAAGAAAAGATGTAAGTACCTGGCACCAAATCCTTGCATGACAAAGCAACAAACATCAGCAACTCCAAACCGGCTCCACAGCGGTCTATGCTGCAAAACTGGTAAGGGACCAGGTCCTCAGAGGGACGTAACAAGGTACAGAAGATACAAGCCAAAATACAGTGTAATAGTAAATAAAATAAATATGGTAAACTATATAACTAGTTATGTGATATGCAAGTTGAGAGTTTTAGTCATACTCGGGCTGAGACTACTACAGGATCAGTCTCGGAGAAACCCATAGCAGTATTAGTATCACGACTCCAGTATATATGCCAAAGCAAGTGTAAACCCCCTGAATTTTTCAAAATTTTCAAAACTGGAATTTTCACAATTTTCTGGAATTTTCTGGGAATTTTCTGTAATTTAAAAACAGAGTTTTAATTATTCAATAATTTTTAATTGATATTAAACAGTATTAAAATATTATGAAAATAATATTTTTGGATGTAAAATGGAAAACTGGACTTAGGGCAATTTTTCTGGAATTTATCGGACCCCGGACCTATTTTTAAATGCCTAAAAACTATTTATTTAATTATTTAATTATTTAATTATTATTATTATTATTTATTATTATTATTATTATTGTTTTTTTTTTTTTTCGGGCCAGGCCCGGCCCAGTGGGCCGAGCCCAGCAGCCCGGCCCAGACCCTGCCCAGCGGGTCGGGTCGGATCCGCCGCCGCCCGACCCGCAAACCCGAACCCGCGTCTCCCCCACGAACCCCAACTTCCCCCCCCCCCCCGCGTCTCCCGCCGCACGTCGCCCAGCCTCCGCTCCGCTCGCCCACGACTCCACCTTCCCCGCCTCTCCCCCGCCTCGCCCGGAGCCGACCTCCCCTATAAAACCCTCCCATTCTTCCCTCTCCGGCAACCCGCCACCCGCTCAGCCACCGCTGCCACGCTCCACCGCAGCCGCCGCCTCGCCGACGACGTCGCCCCACTGCCCGCTGCACCGCCCCTCCCCTTCTCCTCCTCCTCCGCCGGCCTCCGGCTCGGCCACGACAGCAGTGGCAGCCAGCAGCAGCGGCAGCAGCTCCACCGCCCCAGCCGCGCCGCCGGCGAGCCCCCAGCCACCGCGCCGTGAACCGCCGCTGCCCCCGGCCCCCTCCGCCTCTGCACGGCTGCCCAAGCCGCCGTGTCCGGCGAGATAGTCCAGCCCTAACCCTAATCCTCCCCCACGTGTCGGACACAGGACACGTGTCCTGTGTCGTGTCGGACACGACGAGAACCCTGTTTTTCGACCCAGTTCAGGTGCGTGTAACTTTTTGCTCGAAGCTCCGTTTTCGATTCCACAAATTGCGTTGCGAAGCCTGTATAACCCTCTCGGTGTCCGGACAAACTGTTCGGGGCATCGCGTCCTGTGGTGATTGCACACCGCGATCCAAAAACAGGAAAAACCAGACCCTGTTTCACCCCGGAACTGAGTACGCTCCGCCAAACGGGACGACTTGGTCATGCGCGGTCTTCACAGATACGTGCGCCTCGTCGATACGGACGTGTGGGATTTCGCGGAAGTCGATTCGGGGGTGCGTGCACCCCGGAATCAACGCATATCCGCGGACATCGCCCCGTATCCGCCTTTTCTGCATTTTGACCTAACTTTGTGTACACAAGTCGGATCGAGACGAAACTTGCACCATCGGACTCGTAGCGATACGCTGGTCCTGTGGGTCAAGTTTGGTTCGATTCTGAGAACGTTGACGAAATCGCGTGTCGTGGGCCCCACAGGCCCCGCTCGACGGGCAATTTTTTGATCGGCTCATCGGAATCCAAATCTGAAAGTTCCGTTGGGTTCGTATCAGCGTTCCTGACCTGTTGACACTAAGTTTGGTGAATTTGGAGACCGTTGACCCGGACACGTTTTTCGGTGCAAAGCGGGCCCACCGGTGGACCCCGTTTGACCCGAAACTGCCGTTTCTGCCCTTGTCTCCAAATTGGACCCAAGGACAGGCGTTTCTAGCTGATTGATATTTTCTGGATCTGATGGTGATGTTTGTTTCAGCAACCGGAGTACCGCCTGCAATTCCCGCCGAAGTCAGAATTGCAAACATAGCCGGAACCACAAGCAAGTGTACCTTGCCAAATCCTGCAGCTTGCTACTTAATTTCCTTGACTTGTTATACATCGGTGGACAAATAAAGCTTGCCAAATTGCATTAATTCCTGTTATAGAACTTGCCTGAATTCTTGTTTAAATACATATAAACTTGTTTCAACTGTTAAAACCTAGGACCGAGTGGCGTACTTAGCGACCGATTACCAGTCGGGTGCCAACACCGTACGCGAAGTTGTGTAACGTCACATAGAGATGGTTATCGAGACCCGATAGTGCTCGTACTTGTCTTATCAAGTATCCCAGAACCCAGGACACTTGACACTATTCATGATACAGAGTCTTCCTGAGATATTCATGGTGATTCTGTATAGGATACAGGACTTGACAGAGATACCTTATAGACATTATGACTTGTTGCATTAGTTATAATCCCGCTGACATGGACATGAGACGTTATGGTCATGATATGCGTGATTACATTGGGTGGGGAGAGTCACACAGGCTACAGGTTGATTTTATATTATGCCGGCGTCTTAGTCTCACTAAGAGCTAGACAACTACATGATATCACTGCTACCGGCTCCCCGACACAGAGCTTGTAGTAGTTTCAGCCTGAGTTTCTGGTGCTGCTCTCATATTGCATTTATCACTTAGCTGGTTATATAGTTTGCCCTATTGCTTATTTAATTCCTGCACTGCATTTATTTTGGCTTGTATTTTCTGTACCTTGTTATGTCCCCTGAGGACCTGGAATGGACTATGTCCCCAGGTATAGCCGAAGAGATCCACCCAGAGCTACACCGTACAGGACCACTTCCAGGAGCTGTACCAGGACCTGAGGACGAGATCGCACCAGAGGACTTCTCCTGAGCATTGGCAGTATAGAGTCAGTTATCTCTGTTTCTATTTCCAGTTGTTTATTTCCTGTCTATTTGCATGGTTGTACCAGACATATTCTCGGATTTGTTTCCCGAGGAATTTATTGAGATTTGACAGTTATTTCTAATTACATTACTCTGTCTATTAATCTGTGATATCTGTTGTGGATGAGATTAGAATAACCTGAGACTTGTAACAAATGCTCTATTTCCTGTTGACTACAGCTTAAGCATGCCCTGATGGATCCATTAAATTGGGTAGTCCAACGGTGCGTGCTGCTGGCCATTGCCACGTGCTCAGTCCCTCGTCATTTTGGGACTGGGGCGTGACATGGTTTTTGTGGTGGCCCATGCAGGTCTCTACGACTAATTTGTTCGGTTTCAACTCAGGGACCGAACAGGCCTGCAATAAAGATAGGATAAGTTTTAGGATCTCATCCACTTGCTTGAAAACGTTCTTGGTATCCATATCGACTTCGAATTAATTCCTTGACTTGCATCCTGCCTTGATTCCTGTGCGCCTCTTATTGTTTATTTTGGTTGCAGGGTTATGGATTCACGAGCAAACGACGAGACTCCCATAACATCACCACGAGATGATGTGGTAACCAACGAAGATGAAGTAACACTAATGGGTGGAGGACAATCAGCTCAACAACATACCTCGAGAGTCCAGCACGATCCTATTCCACCAACGACGCCAGTTACTCCACCAATGCCCGTAATTCCACCAGGGCAGGCCATGGACGGACAGCAGATGGTTCAAATGGTCTGTGCAATAATGCAAGCACAACAAGAGGCTCTGAATCGCAGCTTAATAACTGCACTGGAGCAGGCTAACCTACCAGCTCGACGGTCAACGATGGGCTCTATCACCGACCTTCGCCAACTGAAGCCCCGTACATTCTCAGGCAAAGAAGAGCCCACTGAAGTTCATGAGTGGCTCACCAACACTCAACATCAACTAGAAGCAGCTGAGCTTCTAAAGGAACGTTGGATGACTGCCGTCAGAATGCAGTTGACGGATAATGCGCATCACTGGTGGCTATCTGAGGAAGCACGGCTCGGACCAGACCGAGTCACTTGGGAAGAGTTCTCTAGACTCTTTCAAGAGATGTACATTCCAGCTATCGTTCGATCAGAACTTCGGGATAAGTTCAATTACCTCACTCGGGATACTAAGACGGTGGAAGAGTACAACGCTGAGTTCATTCGTCTAAGTCGCTTCGCTCCAACATTGATCCCGACAGAAGAAGAGAAGGCTGAGAAATTCTTCGACGGACTAAACATTGAGCTACAGAAACTAATTGGATCCGTTGTACCTACTTCGTACTCGGACGTTCTTGCTGCAGCGCGACGCATTGAGCGCGTCATCAGGAGAGAGACTAGTCTGAAACGGACTTCCACTTCAGTACTACAAAAAGAAGTTGCAAAAAGACCTCACGTACACCAGCCACCAGAAGCATCTCCACAGACAATACCTGTTTGTCCATATTGTCGCAAGCGAGGCCATACTGAAGACGAGTGCAGACGAAAGAAGAGATTATGCATAGTTTGCGGATCCAGTCAGCATTTATTAAAGGAATGCCCTGAGCGTCGAGACAGAGCACCAAGGGTAAAACAACAAGCGCTACCAGTACCAGCATTGGAAGTACCGCGAACGGAAGTTCAAGAAGTCCTACCACCAGCTCCAGGAGGGTATCAGCCGAGGCCACCCTTGATACCCCAGGAAATACTCTTCCAGCAGGCTCAACAGCAGAAGAATCGACTGCAAGGACGCGAACAAGCCCTGGCGATGACAGTAGAGAACGCGCAGACTCGTGGAGTAGCTGATGCGCGTAAGTGATTCGTAGTTATCCGTTTTTAGTCTGTTGTAGCTCGTGCCTCTTGGTTCGTGACCTTAGCCCCAACCTAGTAATTTGTAACTTGTTAATAACAACTGGTTTCCATAAAAGTTGTAGATTTTTGCTTTAACTAGATTTTCCTGGAAAGTGTAAACTTCCAATTGTTTGGGAAACGGTATTTCCCTGAAGTCTCTTGTGATGAGTTTCAAACGATGCTTGCGACCGCGTCATCTCTGTTGACCGGTTATTCTTGATTGCGAGGACGCAATCCTCTTAAGGGGGGTAGATTGTAAACCCCCTGAATTTTTCAAAATTTTCAAAACTGGAATTTTCACAATTTTCTGAAATTTTCTGGGATTTTTCTATAATTTAAAAACAGGGTTTTAATTATTCAATGATTTTTAATTGATATTAAACAGTATTAAAATATTATGAAAATAATATTTTTGGATGTAAAATGGAAAACTGGACTTAGGGCAATTTTTTTAGAATTTATCGGACCCCGGACCTATTTTTAAATGCCTAAAAACTATTTATTTAATTATTTAATTATTTATTAATTTATTTATTATTATTATTATTTATTATTATTATTATTATTATTTTTTATTTTTTATTTTTTATTTTCGGGCCCGGCCCAGTGGGCCGAGCCCAGCAGCCCGGCCCAGACCCTGCCCAGCGGGTCGGGTCGGATCCGCCGCCGCCCGACCCGCAAACCCGAACCCGCGTCTCCCCCACGAACCCCAGCTTCCCCCCCCCCCCCCCCGCGTCTCCCGCCGCACCCGCCGGCGCTCCGCCCGCTCCGCTCGGCCGCACGTCGCCCAGCCTCCGCTGCGCTCGCCCACGACTCCACCTTCCCCGCCTCTCCCTCGCCTCGCCCGGAGCCGACCTCCCCTATAAAACCCTCCCATTCTTCCCCCTCCGGCAACCCGCCACCCGCTCAGCCACCGCTGCCACGCTCCACCGCAGCCGCCGCCTCGCCGACGACGTCGCTCCACTGCCCGCTGCACCGCCCCTCCCCTTCTCCTCCTCCTCCGCCGGCCTCCGGCTCGGCCACGACAGCAGTGGCAGCCAGCAGCAGCGGCAGCAGCTCCACCGCCCCAGCCGCGCCGCCGCCGCCGCCGGCGAGCCCCCAGCCACCGCGCCGCGAACCGCCGCTGCCCCCGGCCCCCTCCGCCTCTGCACGGCTGCCCAAGCCGCCGTGTCCGGCGAGATAGTCCAGCCCTAACCCTAATCCTCCCCCGCGTGTCGGACACAGGACACGTGTCCTGTGTCGTGTCGGACACGACGAGAACCCTGTTTTTCGACCCAGTTCAGGTGCGTGTAACTTTTTGCTCGTAGCTCCGTTTTCGATTCTGCAAATTGCGTTGCGAAGCCTGTATAACCCTCTCGGTGTCCGGACAAACTGTTCGGGGCATCGCGTCCTGTGGTGATCGCACACCGTGATCCAAAAACAGGAAAAACCAGACCCTGTTTCACCCCGGAACTGAGTACGCCCCGCCAAACGGGACGACTTGGTCGCGCGCGGTCTTCACAGATATGTGCGCCTCGTCGATACGGACGTGTGAGATTTCGCGGAAGTCGATTCGGGGGTGCGTGCACCCCGGAATCAACGCGTATCCGCGGACATCGCCCCGTATCCGCCTTTTCTGCATTTTGACCTAACTTTGTGTACACAAGTCGGATCGAGACGAAACTTGCACCATCAGACTCATAGCGATACGCTGGTCCTGTGGGTCAAGTTTGGTTCGATTCTGAGAACGTTGACGAAATCGCGTGTCGTGGGCCCCACAAGCCCCGCTCGACGGGCGATTTTGTGATCGGCTCATCGGAATCCAAATCTGAAAGTTCCGTTGGGTTCGTATCAGCGTTCCTGACCTGTTGACACTAAATTTGGTGAATTTGGAGACCGTTGACCCGAACGCGTTTTTCGGTGCAAAGCGGGCCCACCGGTGGACCCCGTTTTGACCCGAAACTGCCGTTTCTGCCCTTGTCTCCAAATTGGACCCAAGGACAGGCGTTTCTAGCTGATTGATATTTTCTGGATCTGATGGTGATATTTGTTTCAGCAACCGGAGTACCGCCTGTAATTCCCGCCGAAGTCAGAATTGCAAACATAGCCGGAACCACAGGCAAGTGTACCTTACCAAATCCTGCAGCTTGCTACTTAATTTTCTTGACTTGTTATACATCGGTGGACAAATAAAGCTTGCCAAATTGCATTAATTCCTGTTATAGAACTTGCCTGAATTCTTGTTTAAATACATATAAACTTGTTTCAACTGTTAAAACCTAGGACCGAGTGGCGTACTTAGCGATCGATTACCAGTCGGGTGCCAACACCGTACGTGGAGTTGTGTAACGTCACATAGAGATGGTTATCGAGACCCGATAGTGCTTGTACTTATCTTATCAAGTATCCCAGAACCCAGGATACTTGACACTATTCATGATACAGAGTCTTCCTGAGATATTCATGGTGATTCTGTATAGGATACAGGACTTGACAGAGATACCTTATAGACATTATGACTTGTTGTATTAGTTATAATCCCGCTGACATGGACATGAGACATTATGGTCATGATATGCGTGATTACATTGGGTGGGGAGAGTCACACAGGCTACAGGTTGATTTTATATTATGCCGGCGTCTTAGTCTCACTAAGAGCTAGACAACTACATGATATCACTGCTACCGGCTCCCCGACACAGAGCTTGTAGTAGTTTCAGCCTGAGTTTCTGGTGCTGCTCTCATATTGCATTTATCACTTAGCTGGTTACATAGTTTGCCCTATTGCTTATTTAATTCCTGTACTGCATTTATTTTGGCTTGTATTTTCTGTACCTTGTTATGTCCCCTGAGGACCTGGAATGGACTATGTCCCCAGGTATAGCCGAAGAGATCCACCCAGAGCTACACCGTACAGGACCACTTCCAGGAGCTGTACCAGGACCTGAGGACGAGATCGCACCAGAGGACTTCTCCTGAGCATTGGCAGTATAGAGTCAGTTATCTCTGTTTCTATTTCCAGTTGTTTATTTCCTGTCTATTTGTATGGTTGTACCAGACATATTCTCGGATTTGTTTCCCGAGAAATTTATTGAGATTTGACAGTTATTTCTAATTACATTACTCTGTCTATTAATCTGTGATATCTGTTGTGGATGAGATTAGAATAACCTGAGACTTGTAACAAATGCTCTATTTCCTGTTGACTACAGCTTAAGCATGCCCTGATGGATCCATTAAATTAGGTAGTCCATCGGTGCGTGCTGCTGGCCATTGCCACGTGCTCAGTCCCTCGTTATTTTGGGACTGGGGCGTGACAGCAAGTAGTATCACGACTCCAGTAGATATGCCACAGCACCTCCAGACAATAATATATATAATATAATCAGTCGTTGTTATGATAATACTCTTCCCACCCAATGTAATCACGCATCTCATGTCCATAACGTCTCATGTCCATGTCAAGCGGGATCATAGCTAATGCAACAAGTCATATAATATCTAAGAATATAATGTCTATGTCAATCTTGTATCCTACACAGAATCACCATGAATATCTCAGGAAGATTCTGTCTGCATGAATAGTGTCAAGTATCCTGGGTCCTGATGTACTTGATAAGACAAGTACGAGAATGTAAAGGGTGTCACGAATGTCCATCTCTAGATGACAATACACAGCTCTGAGTACAGAGTTGGCACCCGACTGATAATCGGACGCTGAGTAAGTCACACGGTCCTAGGTTAAGCATGCACAGCAATATAAATAAAGCAAAAAAAATATGTAACAAGACTGCAAAGTTTGGCAAGGTACACTTGCCTGGTGTTTGGTTTCCAACTGTGGCTCTGGTATTCGTGAAATTTCCAGGAACGTCTCCGGATGCTGAAACAAACATTACCATCAGATTCAAAAAATATCAAATAGCTAGAAATGTCTGTCCTTGAGTCCAATTTGGAGACAATGGCAAAAATGACAATTTCGGGTCAAGGCGAGGTCCACATGTGGCCCGCTTCGCACCGAAAAATGCGTCAAGGACAAAGTTCTCCAAATTCGTCAAACTTAGTGTCAACAAGTCAGGAACGATGATACGAACCCAAGGAACTTCCAGAATTGGATTCCGATGAGCCGATCACAAAATCGCTCGTCAAGTGGAGCCTGTGGGGCCTACGACACGCGATTTCATCAACGTTCTCAGAATCGAACCAACCTTGGGTCACAGGACTAGCGTATCGCTACGAGTCCAATGGCGCAAGTTTTGTTTCGTTTTGATCCGACGTGTGTACACAAAGTTACGACGCGTTCTAGAACTGACGGATACGGGACGTGTCCGCGGATACGCGTTGATTCCGGTGTGCACGCACATCCCAATCGACTTCTGCAAAATCCCACACGTCCGTATCGACGGCGCGCACGTATCGGTGAAGACCGCACGCGACTAAGTCGTCCCGTTTGGCGGGGCGGACTCGGTTCCGGGGTGAAACAGGGCGTTATTTTTCCTGTTTTTGGATCGCGGTTCGCGATCGCCACAGGACCCGATGCACCGAGCGGGTTACACGGGCACCGAGAGGGTCACGCAGGGTTCGCGATGCAACAGACGGAATCGAAAACGGGTAAACGAGCAGAGAGAAACGGGTACCTGAACAGGGCTCCAGAAACTGCATTTTTTCGTGTCCGCGTGTTGAGTTCGAAGGGCCGTGTCCTGACCGTGTCCGGCTAGGGTTTAGGGCTTCGGGCTGCTGGCCGGGGCTGCGGCGGGGGAGGCCGGCCGGAGGGAGCTGTGGCGGCGCTGGCCGGAGGCGGCGGCGCGCGGCAGGCGGCCGGAGGCGGCGTCGTGGGGCTGAGCGGCGGGATCGGGGCCTGGCTGCGTCGGGGAAGAAGGAGGAAGGAGGAGGAGAGGTCGAGGCGGCGCTGTCGAGGGTGGGGCACGGCGGCGCTGGCGGCACGGCTAGGGGAGCGGTGGCGCAGGCACGGCGGGGAGGTGGTCGGAGTCGGCGGGGGTAGATCTGGCCGGAGGGGAGCGGGGGTTTTATAGAGGGAGCTAGGCGGAGGGTCGGCCGGGAGAGGCGGAGGACGTGGCGGGGGAGGCGGAGCTCGCGGGGTGCGGGGCCGTCCGGAGCGGGCGGCGCGGCGACGTTGCCGGCGAGGCGGCGGAAGAAGCGGGCAGCCGAGCGGTTCTTGCGGGGGGGGGGGAACTGGGTAGCGGGTTCGGTCGGGTGTGTGGTGCCCCGTTTCCCCTATTCGGGGAGCGCGGCTAAGAAATACAAGACGGTATCGTTCGATCGGGATAGATTGAATTAAGAACTCGTCCTCGTTATGGATTTGTTTCTTCGGAATCGATTCCCATATTCAGTGGACCGCGCCCCCGGGATCGACTTAGCGGCAGAGTCAGGAGGGACCTCTCCGCTGCATTCTTTGTTGCCTAGTTTTCGCTGTCGCTTGTTGCTTTCGTGCCTTGAGTTGGTTTTCGGGTTTGCTTGGGTTTTCTTGAACGGTTTTGATGGATTTCATTGCTTTCGTTCTTAGGACTGCACTTCAATTCCGATAAGGGAGAGAGAGAAAGAAGTACTGATCAGCTGTTCGTGTCAATACAGGTGAACCAGCTGTAGTCGTCGCTCGAGCGGACGCCTAAAGCACTTCCTTCCTTCCTCCTTCCAACCACTAAAGTGAGTGGCTACCAACCCGATTAGCTAGCCCTTCTTGCTAGTCTTCACATCAAATTCTTGAGTTCGTGCTTGCCCCGATCAAACGATACCAAGTAATAACTAAAAGATATCAAGATAATAAGGGAATAGACTTGGATCTGTATGCTCGTCATTGAAACTTGTGAACGGTTACTTACTATATGCTTGCTTATTCAAAATGTTTACCATATGCATATATACAAGTTAGAATGTCTACTTCTTCTTCTATAAATATGCTATATGTAGAACACCCTTTGCCATGCATCAATTATTCAGGGAGACTATGCAAAATACATCCCACAAAGCTACATATCTCCTGATTTCATTGCCTCAGCTACATAAATGGCAACTTAACACAAACGCCGTTGATCACGGACAACTTGTGCACAAGGCCTCTCGGTTCCTGCGGACGGTCGCTGGGGCACTGGCACCGATCCGATCCGGACGGAACCTCAAGATTAGTCTCTCCCATAGGCGAGATGGCGTGCAGCGATACATGTGCCTCCGTCACCTTAGCCTGAGACTAAGACCGTCCATTATGGCATCAAAGCCAGTGATCCCCTCGTATATTTAAACCTGTGGCTACTAACTTGTGTCTTCTTGGCAGGGAAGGCAAGGTAAGTATTATGCAGGTGGTTCAGACGGGCAGGTAAATGTCACCGAACGGTGGCGAGTAATTTCAATGATTCCATATATCTATGTCTTGTTGTAAAATGAACTAAGGCAAGATAGAAACCCACGATAAATATGCATGCTTCATTAAAAACAACGTATTGATTGGTATAGTTGGGATAGCTTGCCTTCACCAGTACGTTTCGATATACTGACCCTCGTTGAAACAGGTTCCCCGCGCTAGGAAGAACCGAGCGAGGAGCAGGAGACAAACCCCCAATCCAGTCCAGCTGTAGGCACGCCTCGACCGTGCCACCTTAGAAGCCTTTTGAAGAAGAAGCTAGCCACCAAAGCAATCATGCAGCTTCGTGGCAAGGCAGTCGTTCCGTCCCAAGGTCTTATATTTTGAGTTTAGTATGGGATGTAATGTACAGGACTGCTATCTCATTTTGTGTCAACACTTTTGTAAGCCCATAGAGGCAATCCTTATGACTCAGTTCAAGGAGTTTGTAATAGATGTTCATATTATCAATAAAAGAGAACTTTTCCATGTTACAATCTGTGTTCAATTATCTGCGTACTCTGAATATGTGCTCGCTATGCGAAACAAAAATACTTAGCCTTGTGCGGTGCGCAACCTAGGCCCGTACGGCGGTCACGCCCGGGGGACGACTAACGATTCCACGGAATCGGGGCGTGACATGTTGGTATCAGAGCACGGCTTCAAAGTTCCTTTGATTCATAAACTGGAAAAGTTCCCTTAGCGATAACTCGCCTATGCGAACTCCTGAACTCGTTAAGGCCAAAATGAGATACGTTCATGCAATAAGTCCATAATACATTATGATCCTGATGTAATTTACCTTCCTTTCAAGGAACGACGCAAGCGCAACCATCAGCGCTGGCGCCAGGCGAGACAAGGACTCAGGAGAGCAGCTCCGGAACATCGGGAAGCTCTCGGAGCCAACGGGGCATGTCTCAAACAGATTCGATTCAACAAGTGATGCAAATGTTAACCGAGCAACGACAGAGGGATGATGCCCGCCAAGCCAAGTTCGAGAGCAACCTAGAGGCACGGCTCTCAGTCCAACAAAAGCAGGTAGATACCCTGCAACAGCTTGTTCAGACCCTGGCCTCCAACCATTCTGCCGCAACGACAGCTACACCAGTGGAGCAGCCAGCGCTTGAAGTTGAACTACCGCCCGTGCCAAGGACGAGGGAAGTGACTACCTTCACCTTTGCAAACTTCAAGAAGGTCTGCAATACGCCATTTAAGGGGACTGAGGACCCAATCGTGGCCCTAGATTGGCTCGCCGAGCTTGAAGATCATTTTTCTCTCCTGGATGTGCCGGAAGACAAGCGCGTCACTTGTGCCAAACTACTGCTTCGCTTTAATGCGCACGACTGGTGGGACGTGCATCGACGATCTCTTCAACTTGGCCATGGAGAGGAGGCGATCGCGTGGACGACCTTTCGTGCCGCGTTTGAGGAGGAGTTTATACCCCCGCCTCTACGACGTCAACGGGAAAATGAGTTCGTTCAGCTCCGGCAGGACAGTATGACGGTGAAGCAATACTCGGCAGAATTCAACAAACTGGCCAAATTTGCTACCGCTTACCTACCGGATGCAGCGAGTCGTGCCAGACGATTCGAAGGAGGGCTACGTCCTGGTATCCACGGGCACGTATCCGTTCCACAGTATCAGACGATGAGGGAAGTTTTAAACCATGCCCTCTCCCTCGAGCCGCAGTATCCTCACGTTGCCACCGGCGCTGTGCAAACCCCCAATCACAAACGCCAAGGCAACGATAGAGGAAACACAGCTGCAAAGCGCCCTAACAACGGCGGTTCAAAAAAGGGAAACTCGGGGCAACGATGTGATTTCTGTAGAAGGACAGGGCACGTCGAAAGTGAATGTCGTCGAAAGCATGGGTTATGCCTCATTTGTGGAGCTTCCGATCACGCCCTTCCCAACTGTCCAAAGTTCACCGAGCGCCGTCCTCCCCAACAAAATCAGACTCTGGCACCTCAGGCAAATCGAGCGGCGCCTCAGCAAGGGCGTAATCAAGCTCAAGGCCGAGTCTACACCATGACACGGGAAGAAGCATTAGCTTCGGATACCGTCGTGTCAGGTACCTTACTTTTCAATAATATACCTGCTCGTGTTCTATTTGATTCAGGTGCAACGCATAGTTTTATTTCCACAAATTTTGCCGTGGAAAACAATGTAAAAATGACTCCGTTGCACTTAGATTTAAATGTTAGCACCCCCTCTGGTACAAAAATCCCTGTTCGTTCAGTATGCCTAGGTGGTTACATTTGTATTGGGGAGAAGAAGCTGTCGCTCGATGTCTTAGTTCTAGATGTTAGGGACTATGATATCATCTTGGGAATGGACTGGCTAGGCGCATGCGCAGCAACTATTGAGTGTGCAGAGAAGCGAGTCGTTTTCCGTCTGTCCGGAGAAGCCGTGTTCTGTTACACCAGTAGTCCAGCGAACGATGCGACCAAGGCCTGCATGGTGATTTCGGCAAAATCTGCTCGACGAATGCTCTACACAGGCTGCGAGGGATTTCTAGCATCAGTTCGGGATGCGCGGCAGGACTACGCAGACGTCGAGCCTAATTCCGTTGAGGCGGAGTTCCCCGACGTGTTTCCGAGAGAACTACCCGGCATGCCGCCCGATCGAGAGATTGAATTCACTATCGACACATTTCCAAATACACAGCCAATTTCAAAGCCTCCGTACAGAATGGCACCTTCAGAGCTGAATGAATTAAAGCGCCAACTCCAGGAATTGCTTGATCGCGGGTTCATCCGTCCGAGCGTGTCTCCTTGGGGCGCTCCCGTGCTCTTCGTGAAGAAGAAGGACGGAACTCTACGCCTATGCATCGACTACAGAAAATTGAATAAGGTCACAATCAGAAACAAATATCCTCTGCCACGGATTGATGACTTGTTCGATCAACTACAAGGAGCAGCAGTGTTTTCAAAAATAGATCTTCGCTCGGGCTATCACCAGCTGAAGATTAGGCCAGAGGACACCCCCAAAACTGCTTTCCGAACCCGGTACGGTCATTACGAGTTTTCCGTAATGCCGTTCGGACTGATGAATGCTCCTGCTGCATTCATGGATACGATGAACCGTGTCTTTAGGCCCTTCATCGATAAATTTGTGGTGGTGTTTATCGATGACATCTTAGTGTACTCGAAGACTAGGGATGAGCACGCAGGACACCTGCGGATGGTGCTGCAAACCCTTCGAGACCATAAGTTGTACGCCAAACTGAGTAAATATGAGTTTTGGCTAGACAGTATATCCTTTTTGGGCCATGTTATCTCGTCTCAAGGTATCTCAGTTGACCCGAAGAAAATAGAAGCAATCACGTAGTGGAAACGACCGGAGTCAGCTAGCGACATTCGAAGCTTTCTTGGACTGGCAGGATACTACCGTCGGTTCATACAGAACTTTGCTAGAATTGCTTCGCCCTTGACGCAGCTCACACGGAAGGGTGCGAAGTTTACTTGGACGGACGACTGTGAAGCTTCGTTTACGGAGTTAAAGCAGCGCCTCGTCTCCGCCCCGGTCCTTACTTTGCCAAACGGAACAGATGACTTCAAAATATATAGCGATGCATCAGGAAGGGGACTAGGATGTGTCCTGATGCAACGGGACAAAGTCATAGCCTATGCGTCTAGACAGCTAAAGCCTCACGAGCAGAACTACCCAACGCATGACCTCGAGCTTGCCGCGGTAGTGTTTGCATTAAAGCTGTGGCGCCACTATCTTTATGGCGTGCCGTGTGAAATCGATACGGACCATAAAAGTTTGAAATATTTGTACACTTAAAAAGATTTGAATCTTCGGCAGCGGCGATGGCTTGAACTCCTAAGCGACTTCGATCTCATGATCAGATACACGCCTGGTAAGGGAAACGTCGTAGCTGACGCACTGAGTCGAGTGTTTGCAGGAAGTTTGGCTATTGATGATAGGCTGCGCCGAGATCTTGAATCACTGGGCATTACCTTAAAAATCAGATACACGAGGTGGGCGCAAGTATCACAACTGCGCCTCGAACCCGACTTGTTACAACGAGTAAAGACCGCTCAAAAGGACGACCCGTTCCTGCAAAAGATTCATGCCCTTATCTCATCAGGGAAGGCGTCCGACTTCGCGGTAAGCACGGATGGGATGCTTCGAGTGAAGGGAAGACTGTGCGTTCCAAGCGACGCGGCCCTCAGGGAAGAGATACTCACGGAAGCTCACTATGCTAGTTATGCTTCTCATCCGGGTAGCACAAAGATGTATCGGGATCTTCGTACGACGTTTTGGTGGCACGGCTTGAAAAGGGATGTGGCGCAGTTTGTGTCGCATTGCATGGCTTGTCAACGAGTAAAGGCCGAACACCAAAAACCAGGCGGAGAGCTTCAGAACCTTGCTATTCCGGAGTGGAAATGGGATGATATAACGATGGACTTTATTGTTGGCTTGCCGAGGACGCAACGGGGACATGATGCAGTCTGGGTTATCGTCGATCGACTCACCAAGTCAGCTCACTTTCTGCCTATCAAATCTACTTGGAGTGCCGACCGCCTGGCTCAGATATACCTCAACGAAATCGTTCGACTTCACGGCGTGCCCGTAACCATAGTCTCCGATCGAGATGGTCGATTCATATCACGTTTCTGGGGAAGCCTGCAGTCAGCAATGGGGACGAAGTTGAAATTCAGCTCCGCCTACCATCCACAGACCGATGGCCAAACAGAGCGCGTCAACCAAATCCTCGAAGACATGCTGCGACTCTACGCCTTGGACACGAAGACTAGTTGGGACCTTCATCTACCTCTAGCCGAATTTGCTTACAACAATAGCTATCAATCAAGCATTCAAATGGCGCCATATGAGGCGCTATACGGGCGGAAGTGTAGATCTCCTATCTGTTGGGACGAAGTCGGGGAGCGGCAAGTACTTGGCCCTGAGCTCGTGGAGCAGACCGTCCAGAAAGTTCGACTGATTCGGGACAGATTAAAGATAGCTCAAAGTCGTCAGAAGAGCTATGCGGATGTTCATCGGAGACCGCTAGAGTTTCAAGTAGGTGACCGGGTATTCCTCAAGGTATCGCCCATGCGAGGGGTCAGCAGGTTCGGAGCGAAGGGAAAGCTAAGTCCACGATTTGTCGGCCCGTTCGAAATACTAAAGCGGGTTGCTTCAGTTGCTTATCAGATCGCTCTACCACCATCCCTATCCGACGTACACGATGTATTCCATGTTTCACAGCTTAGGAAATATGTGTACGACCCGAGCCATGTGGTAGACCTGGACCAACTGAACCTTCAAGCCGACTTGACGTATGTAGAACAGCCTGTGCAAATTTTGGATAGAAAAGAAAAGCTGCTTCGGACCCGTTCGGTTCCTCTAGTGCGCGTGCTTTGGCGGAATCACTCTGTCGAAGAATCTACTTGGGAGCTTGAATCCGAAATGAGGGAAAGGTTCCCCTCATTGTTTCCTAGTGGTAGGTTTTATTCCTTAAGTTTCGGGACGAAACTTCCAATTAGTTGGGTAGGATGTGGTGCCCCGTTCCCCCTATTCGGGGAGCGCGGCTAAGAAATACAAGACGGTATCGTTCGATCGGGATAGATTGAATTAAGAACTCGTCCTCGTTATGGATTTGTTTCTTCGGAATCGATTCCCATATTCAGTGGACCGCGCCCCCGGGATCGACTTAGCGGCAGAGTCAGGAGGGACCTCTCCGCTGCATTCTTTGTTGCCTAGTTTTCGCTGTCGCTTGTTGCTTTCGTGCCTTGAGTTGGTTTTCGGGTTTGCTTGGGTTTTCTTGAACGGTTTCGATGGATTTCATTGCTTTCGTTCTTAGGACTGCACTTCAATTCCGATAAGGGAGAGAGAGGAAGAAGTACTGATCAGCTGTTCGTGTCAATACAGGTGAACCAGCTGTAGTCGTCGCTCGAGCGGACGCCTAAAGCACTTCCTTCCTTCCTCCTTCCAACCACTAAAGTGAGTGGCTACCAACCCGATTAGCTAGCCCTTCTTGCTAGTCTTCACATCAAATTCTTGAGTTCGTGCTTGCCCCGATCAAACGATACCAAGTAATAACTAAAAGATATCAAGATAATAAGGGAATAGACTTGGATCTTTATGCTCGTCATTGAAACT
This sequence comes from Iris macrosiphon, assembly GCA_036927795.1. Taxonomy (NCBI): domain Eukaryota; kingdom Viridiplantae; phylum Streptophyta; class Magnoliopsida; order Asparagales; family Iridaceae; genus Iris; species Iris macrosiphon. The sequence goes on from JAYESA010000003.1 coordinate 166,518,410, forward strand.
TGTGAACGGTTACTTATTACATGCTTGCTTATTCAAAATGTTTACCATATGCATATATACAAGTTAGAATGTCTACTTCTTCTTCTATAAATATGCTATATGTAGAACACCCTTTGCCATGCATCAATTATTCAGGGAGACTATGCAAAATACATCACACAAAGCTACATATCTCCTGATTTTATTGCCTCAGCTACATAAATGGCAACTTAACACAAACGCCGTTGATCACGGACAACTTGTGCATAAGGCCTCTCGGTTCCTGCGGACGGTCGCTGGGGCACTGGCACCGATCCGATCCGGACGGAACCTCAAGATTAGTCTCTCTCATAGGCGAGATGGCGTGCAGCGATACATGTGCCTCCGTCACCTTAGCCTGAGACTAAGACCGTCCATTATGGCATCAAAGCCAGTGATCCCCTCGTATATTTAAACCTGTGGCTACTAACTTGTGTCTTCTTGGCAGGGAAGGCAAGGTAAGTATTATGCAGGTGGTTCAGACGGGCAGGTAAATGTCACCGAACGGTGGCGAGTAATTTCAATGATTCCATATATCTATGTCTTGTTGTAAAATGAACTAAGGCAAGATAGAAACCCACGATAAATATGCATGCTTCATTAAAAATAACGTGTTGATTGGTATAGTTGGGATAGCTTGCCTTCACCAGTACGTTTCGATGTACTGACCCTCGTTGAAACAGGTTTCCCGCGCTAGGAAGAACCGAGCGAGGAGCAGGAGACAAACCCCCAATCCAGTCCAGCTGTAGGCACGCCTCGACCGTGCCACCTTAGAAGCCTTTTGAAGAAGAAGCTAGCCACCAAAGCAATCATGCAGCTTCGTGGCAAGGCAGTCGTTCCGTCCCAAGGTCTTATATTTTGAGTTTAGTATGGGATGTAATGTACATGACTGCTATCTCATTTTGTGTCAACACTTTTGTAAGCCCATAGAGGCAATCCTTATGACTCAGTTCAAGGAGTTTGTAATAGATGTTCATATTATCAATAAAAGAGAACTTTTCCATGTTACAATCTGTGTTCAATTATCTGCGTACTCTGAATATGTGCTCGCTATGCGAAACAAAAATACTTAGCCTTGTGCGGTGCGCAACCTAGGCCCGCACGGCGGTCACGCCCGGGGGACGACTAACGATTCCACGGAATCGGGGCGTGACAGGGTGCGGGTGTGGTTTGGGCTGACCCGGCCCGACCCGTTAAGGCTGTCGGTCCGGTCCGGTTCAGCTGGACCGGGTTCAGGCCGGTTCAGGCCGGTTCAGGCCGGTTTGAACCCGGTTCAGCCCGGTTCATATTGGGTTTATTTTATTTTTAATTTAAAATAGTTTTAGGGCTTTTAAAAATATTTTCGGGGTCCAATAAATTCCAGAAAAATTATCCTAAGTCCAATATTTTATTTTACACTCAAAAATATTATTTCCATAATATTTTAATATATTTAAAAATATTTAATTTTATTTAATGCCAAAAATATCTCGTTTTTAATTAGCAAAAATTTCCGAAAATCTCAGAAAATTTCGAAAAATGCAGTTTTAAAAATCTTAAAAAATTAGGGGGTTTACAAGAACCTAGCTCTGATACCACTTGTTGAGAACACGTGCGCTCTGATACCACGTGTTGGTCGCGCAGCGGAAGAAGCGCTTGCCAAACCACCTGAGATGATCATCCAATGTACGAACACCAAGCACAGATGAAGACAAGTATATGGCGGTGACTACGTCATCTGGACAAATTTTAACCTTTATAAGTCAGATAAAATTTTAAAATTGCAAAAACTAATGTTGAAACCATTTGCCCTAATAGGTTCAACCCCCTCACCCACCACACTCAAGAAGAAAAACATAATATTACAATTGAAATCACTCACCAACCCGTAGCATTCTCCCTAACCGAAGTTGACGACTCCTCGATTAGATCTTCTTCTTCCTTCTGTCTTGGATGACAAGTCCTAAGAGTAAAGCACGGACTTTTTCTTATATTTTCTGTGGACGAGCACCCCGAATCTCCAACTTGTGCTTCTTCTTTGTGCCTCCACCCTCCTCCCTATTTATAGGATGAGAAACTTATTTTGGGGTTAGGAAACCCTAAAAATAACCAACCATAAGATCCAGCCGTCCACTAGCATCCAACGGTCCAAAATATAACATAAAATTTTCAAAATCTGTGCAGCCGCCGCCGACACCGAACTCGGACTGAGTTCGATTTTGAGGTTCTGAAATACCACATCGAGTTTGGTCCGAATTCGACCAAAAATTGAGTTTGGACCGAACTTTGTTCTGTTCAGCAAACTTGATTTCCAACAAACGGAAAGTGATGGTGGTGAGTGGTCCACTTGACATGCTGTGGTGCCGGCGGGCGGGCTGTTGGAAGGCGACTCAAAGTACTCCAACCCCACATTACCAGATGACTAATAATCAATCAGACAAGGATGGGAGCACATGAATCAACGTCCCGCTGTTTTCATATCTATATTATTGGCTTCGATCGAAGAAGGTGGGTCTCGTCGGACTCTTGACTACTTCGTTTCCATGAATAATCCAAGAGCTATTTCAAGCATGGTTCACGGCAGTGTTGTCAAAATCGGACCGGATCGGACCGAATCTGGCTAAAAATTAGGTCCGATCTGACTTGAACCGAACTTTTTTTTAAGAACTAGTATTTTTTTTTCTGATCCGAAGTTTAACCGCTGAACTAGTCGAACTGGTTCACTATTGAACCGATCATTCTGGATTAAAAAAAAAAAAACTCAAAAAAGTTTATCACATGAGATTTTGAGCATTAGGTATACTTTGTTTGGTTTTGAGAGATCTTATAGTTGTAAAACTAAACTAAACCATACATACTAAAAATCAAACCAAACCAAACCAAGAAGTAATGTGGATATCTTATCTGATTTGGTTCTCGTAAAGGACATATTTGAACTCCGGTTGAATCCCGGTCCGACCTGTACCAAAGATTTTCGGTTCAATCATCGGTCCGACTTTTAAAACATTGGTTCACAGTATCGATATCGGCTCTTTCCTATGAGTATCGAGATCGAAAATATCAGCAGGATCAAATTTTTTTTAGTATCAAAAAACAAATAATTATTAATAAATTAGTAAAATTTTATTTTTTAAAAAATTGTTTTTAATTATTTTTGTGTTATTTTTTAGTAATTTTAGAAATGAATGAAATAATAGTCATGTCGATTAGTTTAACTGATAAGATTAAAAAAATAATTCTTTTACAATATTAATATGCTTTACACCATTGTTGTTGATTGATTTTTTTTTTTTTGGTCGAATCAATGGAAATATAGATTTCAATGTTGGTATCGATTGATATTGAATCAGGATATGTTAAATCGTATCACATCGATATCCACCGTATCGGATCAATATTTTGAAAATGTAAAGCTAACCAAAAATGCTATCAACTCTTGTAACCTGTCAATCTTAATGGTATAGGATGTATATTGATGTGTTTTGAGTACATAATTTAGAGTAAGGAGAAACGTAGAACTACTGACACTAAACAATTCAAATAGTCCTATTAGTCCAGTTTCTGAGGGAGTGCAAAATGTGCACTCGCAGAATGTCCTAGAACCGAAAGGCCCCAAAATTAATGTGAAATTTCTATTGTTTTTAGAGTGGTTAAGAAAAGGTCTTTTTTTAATATTTGTACATCATCCTTAAGAGGCAAATGTTATCACAGAATTCCTACAAATTTCTTGCTCTCCAATTTTTTTTTTTTTTTTGTATATATATATTTTCTGTCGTCGTCATCATCGTTGTAATGTGATAAACACTATAACTAAAAAAAAAAAAAAAATTATCCAAGTGTATATAATTTTCTTATCATACTTCCGCATTGCTCTAATAAACCATGACATCACCCACATATGCCACAACAATGCTAACAAACCAGAAGAAGCCAACTCTTAGCCTCAAATCACGACCACACACAAAAAGTAATTTATTTGATTCCAGTGGATGCCATCATAATTCCAAAGTGCTCCATCTCGATGCCCTTGTGCTAAATTCAGAAATTTCCTATTTATTTGTTTGTAAATCTCCTGATCTATTAGACCACAATTGAATGATCCATGATGAAGATCATGAGATCATGAGAGAACAATAACTAGTATGCCCAATTTTTTTTTTTTTTTTTACTAATAGAATAAGTGCCATAATCAAATCAAGAAGAGAAATCAATTATGCTCAAATTTTATGCCATAATCACTTCAAAGTGGAGAACTTTCAAGATTGTTATTGCTGATAAACTTTCCAAAATCGAAACGACCAATAAATTTGGGAATAGACAAAATATAATATTATCCCAATAACAAGCAAGCATATATATTATCAACAAGAACACCACCAGAAGCCAGAGAAAGAAGAGAGACGAGCGAGTGAGGATAGAGAGGAGTATGTATCTATCATTAGCTAGCGTCGCGCAGGCCTGTGTTGAGGCTGAGCCGCCTTAGCCATGGGCCGCTTGTTCTTCGACACAGGTTCGGATTTGCCAAAGATTCCGAAACAGCATCCGGAAGGCTTCGGAGAAGGAGGGTCTATGGCAGGCGACACACGGCTTCGGTAGCCGCCGCGGCCGCCGTTGGATTGGTTCCGCTCCAACATCCCGATGGATCCTACGCTGTGGGAGTGCCGCAGCTCCGCCCCCGGCTGCTGATGCTGCTCTTCCTCCTCCTCCTTCTTCTTGGCCGCTGCAGCCTTATTGCTGTCCATCTCGCCAGGAAGGAACCTGTCCTCCCATACCAATCCAGATGATCCTGACCTTCTGAATGTCTCACCAGACCTCTGAAGAGCAGCCATCTCTCCTTCCTCTCTCTCTCTCTCTCTCTCTCTCTCTCTCCCCCCCTTAATATGACCAGCACCAAGCAACTACTAATTCAATGTGAATGAGTTATTTTATTGTTGGTAGAGTCTTCCAAGTAGAAACAAAATAACGATAAGAAAGGAAATCTAAAGTTCGGGAGGGGTGTTAAGCTTTTCCAACCCACTACCTATCCACACTGATACCAGTATATTAATGGGATAATGACAGGTTCGCCAGGATTGAACCGGATTTGAGTCCATTCTTTTTCCACCACCAAGATAAGAGGTTTATTCTTACATTCAAAAGTTATTATGTATCAAATTATTGATCAAAACCCTAATCTGGATGTTCACAAAATTATTTTTAAAATAATTTTAGATTAGATGAAAAGAACATGTGATAATCTTTGAGCGGAAGATTGGACGTATATTCTAGTTTTGGAGGATGAACAAAAATGGACTCGAACTGTTTGTTGTCACATACCAATTTTAAATGGTTGAATTGTAACTTGATACTCTTAATTATTTCAGTTTTTGAACTTGATACCTTAAATTTTTTTTACTCGACAATTTGATACCATCAAATATTAAATATTTTCAACTTGATATCCAAAAATAAAAAAAATGACGTAATTATCCCACTTCCTCACCCAACCCCTCCTATCCCACCCCCGCACCCCACCCAGCTACCCCACCCACCCTCACCACCCACCCTCCGGCTGCACCATCTCTCTCTCTCTCTCTCTCTCTCTCTCTCTCTCTCTCTTCGCGCACAACAACGACGGCAACGACAGAGGCAACAAGAATTGTGGCGACAACAACAACAATGGTGGCGGCAGCAAAAGGGGGGGTATAATTTCGCACGTGAGGGGTTATTTCTTGGTTTCGTCCAGTCATTAATAACTTGATTATTTTTAGATAATAGTAGATAGAAACAACGCTCGTAAGGAGTCCCCGGGGGGAGGGAACCGGAGGGGGGAGAAGATGGATGGGCTAAGATTTTTTTTCTTTTTTTTAGGATATTAAGTTGATGATATCATATCAAAGTTTTGGATATCAAGTAAAAAAGTTGGAATAGTTGAGGATATCGAATTGCAATTCAACAATTTTAAATTTTCAAGGTCAAGTCAGACTAAATACACACGTGTCGAACTTGGGGGAGACTTGCGACAATATTTCCTTCCATCGGCTCGCGATTCTAACCAGATAGGTCACCATTGGGTTTGGAAATTATTTATTAATACAGATAAAAACGATGGATTTAAGAATAACAGAAAATTTGTTGTACAGAAAATATTTTTAAACAAATTAACTAAAACGAAATAATTTGTCAAAAAGTTGCAAATTTTTGACAAATTATTTCGTTTTAGTTAATTTGTTTAAAAATATTTTCTGTACAACAATTTTTTTGATTAGTATTGTACTACAAATTTTCTGACAAAATATTTTTTGTACAGAAAATTTAAAAAAACAAAATTAGTATTGTTAAAAATTTAAAAAAACCAACACAAAAAAACCTAAAACACAAACCAAAACAAACAAAAAAAAACAAAAAAAAATCCAAAAAAATAAACTCAGATTTTTGCCAACTCGATTGACGAAAATTTGACAAATATAAATAAAAAATATTATTTTATATTTTTGCCATCAGAGATGGCGAAATCTTTCCTAATTTTAATTTTTTGACAAATTGCATCGTTTTAATTAATTTATTTAAAAATATTTTCTATACAGCAAATTTTCTGTAAAAAAAAATAATTATTATTAGTGTACAAACAGCTAGCTTATCATTATGTAATTAAACATAAGAATATTGCCTTCCTTGTACCTTCCGGCAATTTATTTTGAGTCGTTTACTTTCTTTCTTCCTTCCTTGTTTGAATATGTTGGACTGGTTCTTAATTTGTGGACTATCTGACCAGCCTCTTTCCTGGCATACGAGTCAAATAACTCCAGCTACCGACTTGTTTATACAATTAAAAGATATAAATCAAGTATTGGTGGCTGATAAAAGTAAAATCGTCAGTCAACCAAAGGATGAACGTTTTGACCAGAAATATGTAAGATTTTAAGTATTTCAATTCCTTAAAAAAATGTGATCTTGAAAAAAAAAACGAATTTTTTCGTTTTAAGTAATATTTTTTTATATAATTATATATAACGGGATAAGTTTGGGGGATTTGCGGGGGGGGGGACCACTCGCCAACTCAGTTGGCGAGTTGCTGAGTTGGCGAGGGGCTCGCCAACTGAGTTGGCGGGGCACCCTCTTCGAGGGCCCGCTCGCCAACTCAGTTGGCGAGCCGCATAACGTTGCATGCCGTTAGCCAACGGCTATAATCCAAACGGCTATAATTCTCCTCCTATAAACACCCCCCCCCCCCACCCAACACTCCTCTCACAACATTCTCATTCTCATTCTCCTCCTACCCCAAACCCTCCTTACACCAAACTCCTCCTCTTGATATTTACTGGCGATGGCTACCCGCAATGACGGTCGTATTCCTGGCGGACCGACTACCGAGCTTATTCTTAAGCAACGTGAAGAGCACATTTCTACTCAGATTTTTACTGGCGAGGTATTTTTTGAAATTACAAGTTGCTAACTTTATTAATGTATATATTTTTTAGAATGCCTATGTTTACTTTATTAATGCATATAATTTTTATAGTTATACGACCATGATAATGCTTTACGAACCCGGATCCACGTACATTGGCGGGCTGAAAGGAATTATCGTACGTGGGAGCTTTATCCAGCTCAAAAGGCTTTGGTGGAATCCTTTGGATTCCACTATATAGATCGTGTTAGATATTTAATTCACGATCTTCATTTAGTTGTAAGCCTTGCGGAGCGTTGGTGGCCAGAACGCAACACTTTTCAACTCCCATTCGGCGAGATGACGATCACCCTTTTTGATGTGGCGAGTATACTAGGGTTACCTATTAAAGGTAACGCTATATATTTTGATCCGCACTTAAAGGGATCTGATCTGATCCGGAGTTATCTTGGTGTTAGCCCTCCTCCAGGTCTAAAAGACGGCAATTATGTAAAATTTTCATGGCTCCGTGGCAACTTTATAGACCTACATCAAACTATTGATGGGGTGGTTGATGTAGATGAAAATCGGGTATGTTTTTTTTTTTAGTAAATTTGTTTATTACTTAATTTAGTGGTGCAATTTAATAAATTTGTTTAACACTTAATAAATCCAGGTCATTCGTTGCACTAGAGCCTATCTGCTCTGTTTATGTGGTGCAATTTTATTTCCCGATGCATCGGAAAATATGGTAAATGTGCAGCTTTTACCATTCTTGGATGATCTGACCAAACCTACTGAGCACGCGTGGGGAGCTGCTACTCTTGCGTTTTTATACGCCAATTTGACAGAATTTGTGAGATGCAATCGCAAGAGTATTTGTGGATGTATTTCACTGATACAGGTATGAATGAAAGACCCTAAAAAGTTAGAGTAATTTTATACGCAAATTATGTTTGTACTAATGTCATATTTTTGTTTTATAGTTCTGGTCCTACGAGCACTTCTATATTGGTAGGCTTGTTACCAGCGTTCTCAGTGGTGATGGAGTATTTCCAGTTGCTATGCGCTGGCCTACAGATGTAGTGGATTATCAACACTACCAATACAGGACTGTATCACTATATCGAAGCCAATTTGATACACTGCGGTCTAATGAGGTAATTTTTAAATATGCAATAAATATCTTTAAATTATTGAAGTTTTGATCGTAGATGCCAATTTGATAAACATCACATCTAATCTCTTAAAATATCTTTAAATAGGTAACCTGGTTACCGTACATATGTGAACCCGATGCTCCAGAAATCAAGATGACATCCTATGCATTTAGTTTACACAGATGTCATATTATATATGATCGGTTCACCATGTACCATCCGGCAGACCGTGTTCTTCGGCAATTCGGAATGGCCCCAATAATTCCCGATGATCCACCGACAGTCGGTTATCAGACATCAAATGCATTCCAACGAATCATTGGTCTCGTTGCTGACTGGAATAATCGGTTCGAGAATTATAGTGTGAGGGACATGTCTCCTAGACTAAATTCTCGTGAGGAATGTAAGTTATAAGTTACTCATTATTCGTATTGATTTAGTGTAAATAGTTTGCTAAAATTTTGTTTATATTTTGCAGACATAGGTAGCCTGGACTACAGACAATGGTGGGGATGCCCTCTAATGAGCAACCGAGTATACCACTATGAGGAGCCCAGGTTCAAGACTAGATCCCTAGACGATTCTACTATGCGTGCTTTTATTGATGGAATGAATGATTTGGTATGACTTCATTATACTTTAACTTCATTATACTTTAAAAAATACATATACATAGATATGATAAATATTTTAATTTACATGTTTCAAATTTCAGAGTGGGGTATACGAGCAGCATTTACAACAACCTCATATGGAGGAACATGTGACTCGTCGTCTTATGGGGGAGCTTGTTACTCGTGTTCGGCATCTGGGTATTGGACCGGAACCGGAAATGCCTCCGGTACAATCCCGTCTTCCACCGGACTATCCGACCGGCTTAGTACGACAGAGACACTCTCGTCGTCGTCGACGGGATACTGCTGGAGCGGGACCGAGTTACCAGTATGCTGGAGCGACCCCGAGTTACCAGTATCCTGGAGCGGGCCCGAGTTACCAGTATGCTGGAGCCTACCCGACTTACGAGAGTGCTGGAGCGGGACCGAGTTACGAGACTCCTGGAGCCGGACCGAGTTACGAGACTGCTGGAGATGAAAGCTACCAGATATTCACACAATTTTTTTCGACTCCATCAGCACCGCTGCCTACCCAAACTCAACAAGACCAGGACGAGGAATAGTAGAAAATTGTAAACATTGTATTATTGCAATTTTTGTATGATTTGTAATGGATTTTTATATAAATTTTTGGGTATTGAACAATTACATTTTACTCTCTCGGTTGACTAGTACATCTTCTTCGGTTGTGTCCCATAGCACCACAATTACTGCATCGTAGATCTCTTGTCGATGATTCCCGGGGTTTTATGCGGTTCTTCTTTGGTCTTCCGGCTTTGCGTCTTACATCTGGCACCCCAATTTGTCCTCTTACCAAAGGACCTTGGATCTCGTAGGGAACTGGAATTGGCTCCATATTTTGCGCGTATACACTCCTCAAGGTAGCCGTCGAAAATACTGCAGGATAAAAACTATCAATACTAATATTGCAATATCTACAAACAAAATATGCATGTATACATGGTATATAAGTATGGTACCATCTTAAACATGTACAAGATCTGTCAGTTATATTAACAATATAGGTTCTACTTGTTGCCCGGTCTATTATTTCAATCCTATAACTATCAATAGCTAATATTTCTAGGTGGTTCTTCTCTTTGATAATAGAAGCCATATTTTTTAACATCTTCGGACAATAATCTGTGTCAACATTTTCAGCAAACTTTCTACGATTGTCATGAAGTGTAATAATCTTGGCTCTAATACCATCGAGAAGTGTTGTTATTGGCTTATCTCGTAATTTCTTAATCCAGCTGTTGAAACATTCAGCAAGATTAGAAGTGTTAATATCTAATCTAGGACAACTAGCATACGCTGTTATCCAATGTTCAAATCGACGACTTTCATCGTTTACACCAAGAAGCCAATCGTACAACACTATGTTCTCGGCTTTAATTATATCAAACACACTCTCTGCATCCGTTTTATTATATGATCTAGCAAGCGAGTCTAACAAGCGTTGAAATACTGGTTCTTTTGTAACTTTTTTCATGTTTTGTTTAAAATGTTGAATACAAAAAAAATGAGAAGATGCAGGAAAAATAGCACGAACAGCATTTATTAAACCCTTTTGCTTGTCAGATATAAATGAAATTGAACTCCAATCATTAAAACAACTTTCAAAAGATATTTTAAGAGAATTTAAAAACCAAGACCAAGAATCACTATTCTCACCTTCAGCAACAGCATAAGCTATAGGATATAATTGATAGTTAGGATCGTGAGCACAAGCAATAAATAAGATACCTTGATATTTTGACGAAAGAAATGTAGCATCAGTACTAATAATTGGTAAACATCCACTTAAAAATCCATCAATACATGCTTTAAAACAAATAAAAATTCGTTGGAAGCTATTGTTTTCGGTAGTTTTAATAAAACATGTACTACCTGGATTTGTCTCCATAATTCTATAACAATACTCCTCAAGACTAGTGTATGCCTCATCATAACTACCATTAATTTCAGCTAATGCTGTCTCTCGGGCTCTCCATGCTTTGGAATAACTAACTTGTATACGGTGCTCCCTATATATATCTTTAACAATTTGTGATGGACTGTATGACTGATTATCTCTAATAATATCAATTATCATGGTCTTAATCCATGAAGCGGTAGCTAGTCGATGACGTCCTGTACTAAGTCTTCCTAAACAAGAATGACGATTTTCTAATGTACTAACTTTAACTATATCGCCATTTCCAATAGATTTGACATATACTCTCCAATTACAATTCGGTTGATCACAACTATATATAATTCCACGAGCATTATTCATATCACTAGCTGAACAACTAAAATTATATTTAATTGCTAAATTACTGATAAAGCTTCTAAAGTGAGAACGACTAGGAAGTGATTGTCCCTTAAATAATTCATCAGTGATAGCTTTTACAATATCATCATCTACCCTATAATCTACATTTTCAACTAAATCATCACTATTTCCTTCGTCGTTGTCACTATCATCATCATGGTTAGATTCATCTGATGAATGACCTTCTTGGATAAATGAAACTATTTGTTGAGAAGAACTAGCACCTGAAGTAACATGCTGATATTCAGAAAAATATTCATTATTTCTACTATCTAAGGTTGCTGCTATTTTAATAACATATATTTTTATATACCGTGATTGTGAATTAATCTCAAGAATATAATTCCATGCATCTTCACTATCTATCAAAAAATAATTAGAACCAAAAATAGACTTCAAAATAAAATCATAATGAATAGAACAACGTTCAATAATATGATTACGTATATTTTCAAAACTAATATTCGGATAAGTTGAAAAAATAATACTTTCTCCTCCTTCGTAATTTAACCCATTTACTGTACCGCCGTGCGAGCATACAATTCTTACGCTACGATCCATGACGGTTGAGAACTTTGGCTACAGAAAATCTCAAATGAACTTTAGCTGCGGGCAGAGAGACAGAGAGAGTGTTGGAGACTTTGCTAGAGGGAAGAGAGAAAATAGAGGAAGTAGATTGAGTGTGAGATGAATGGGTTGAGATAGGTAATTTATAGAGGGAGATTGTAATAGCCGTTGTTGTTAATAGCCGTTGTGAAACGGATCCTTACTCGCCAACTCAGTTGGCGAGCAAACGAGCGTTGTGCAACGGGTTTAAGCCAACTCAGCATGTGGCTCGCCAACTGAGTTGGCGAGCGGGCCCTCGAAGAGGGTGCCCCGCCAACTCAGTTGGCGAGCCCCTCGCCAACTCAGCAACTCGCCAACTGAGTTGGCGAGTGGTCCCCCCCCCCCCCCCCCCCCCCCGCAATTCCCCAAAACTTATCCCGTTATATATAATTATATAAAAAATTATTACTTAAATTGAAAAAATCCGAAAAAAAAATATATATTTTCTATGTTTAAATACCAATGAAAATGAACAAAAAAATAATTTTCAAAGAAAAAAAAATATAACGCCCAACTATTCACTTTTTCCAAAGTTTTTTTTTTTCCCTCTCGGACCTTTCCAAACAGTGGAAAGAAAATCTGAAAAAAAAAGCTGATAAAAGTAAAATCTTCAGTCAACCAAAGAATGAAGGTTTTTGACCAAAAATATGTAAGATTTTAAGTATTTCAATTACTTAAAAAATGTGATCTTGGAAAAAAAAATTATTTATTTTCTGTACTTGAATACCAAAGAAAATTGTCAGAAAAAAAATTTCCAAAAAAAAAATGATGCTCATCTATTAACCTTTTCTAAAGGATTCATTTTTTTTTCTTCCTCTCGGACTTTTTCAAACACTGAAAAAAAAAAAAGTTTTTTTTTACGATTTTTCAGAGTTAAGGGAGAGAGAGAGGAAATTGATTTACTTTTATTTCTTTTTACGATTTCCATTTATAATTTCTCAATCAAAGTATAAATCACACCATTGAATTGACCACAAGGGGATCTGGAAAATGAGACGGCCTCCTCAAACCAATCATGATACCTGGGTTTGTTAATAACATTATTCATACCATACTTAATTAGTGTTTAGCATCATGAAGTCATACAAAAAGCCATACGTGGTCCAAGCTAGTTGCTTGTTCAGTGTTTCATGTGCAAGAGAACAAAACTTCAAAATGAACGGAAGCCAATGCAGTTCTAAAGGCACTATAAAATATTAAGGGAATTACAACTTTTGCAGGCCAATGCATATCTAGGACTATTATAATTGACATTTATTCTGAAGACAATTGTTCCTATTCAGAATTGTTAAAATTTTGAAAGTAACAAAAAAAAAAAAAAAAAAAATTTTCTATATCAATTTTTTTACTATGTCAATTTTTTTATATTCCTTGCCCAGACCGTTCTGATCTTACGAGGGTTCCAGACGAACTTTCAAAATGAGACCCTCGTACATAGTGTAAAAAAATAAATAAAATAAAACAAAAACAAAAATATATCCACCAAAATTTGAACTATGAATCTCTTTCATGCAAATCTAACATAATATCCACTACACTACAATTTCTATGTGATAAAAAGGGCCCATGTTACATACTACTTCTATTTTCGGTACAAAGTTATTTATATATTTAAACTGAATTTTTTTTGGGTCCTCCTGGACCATGGGGTCCTGGGAGGTCGTCCTGGCTGCCCTGGGCCAGGACCGATCTTGCTCATAACCTATTTATTAGTTTCTCTATAAATGACATTCAAATATAACTCCATGAGGAGGATGTAAAATAGGCTAAATTATAACTTGATACCCCCAACTATTATAAATGTTCAATATAATACCCTCAACTTTGATAGGTACTAACATAATACCTTTCCGCAACTAATATTTTTCATTTGGTACCCTCTGTTATCCTAACCGTTAGTTTTAACGTTAAAAAAAAGAAAAAAAATCTAAAGTACCCTCTCCCAACTCCGACTCCGCCTTCGCCAACCCCGAGCAATCCACCCCCCCCCCCCCCCCCCCAACTCCCTCCTCCGTCGTGCGCACAGCTGCGAGCAGCAATAGCAGCACTAGTCGCTCCTCCGCCCGCGCTCGCGACGGCGGCTGCTTTTGTTCGCGACTGTGCCCTCCCCCCCTCCCGGCTGTCGGTGCCGGAGAAAGAGATATGGGTTTGCCGGAGAGAGAGGGAAGGTTGGAAAGAATATTTTTGTCATTTTCTTGTTCGGTTAACACCGTTATGAGTGAGGATATTAAGTTGATACCTATCAAAATTGAGAATATCAAGTTGAATATTTGAAATAGTTGAGATATTCAATTATAATTTAGCCTAAAATAAACTATATATATACTTTGCAAACGGCACAAAATCATTCACAGGCATTCAATCATCAGAATGTGCCAACAACAAGTGTGTTCATGTAGAGAAATTTAAAATGATACGTGACACAGGGCCTATCTTAGTGGACAATGTATATTGATGTTGTCAGGGTGGGGTTTTTTTTTTTAAGATAATATTTTAAGCCAAAAAGAAAATTTTGAGGGGCGGACAAATTTACATATAAATAATAAGAACTAAAGAAAGATCAAATTTGAGATCTTTTGGCTAAAGATTAGATACTATGGTCAGAGGCAGATCCGGTAAAAAAAAATTAGTTGGTTTGTTTTTTGTTTTTTTAAGGTAATACCTTAAGCCAAAAAGAAAATTTTGTGGGGCGGACCAAATTACATATAAATAATAACAACTAAAGAAAGATTAAACTTGAGATATTTTGGCTAAAGATTATATACTATACTCAGAGGCGGATCCACTAAAAGACTGGAGTGGATTGAAGCCTACCAAATTTATTTTATTTTATTTTATTTTATTTTATTTTATATAATTTTTTTATTTTTTTTAGGAGTTAGTCTACATCTACTTTATTCTAATCCAGTCTAGTCAATCCCAGTTTATATTTCTGGATCCGTCCTTGCTTATCATTAAGCCACCATCAACTTACGAATATTTTATAGAAAATTAAACATGTTTATCGTTAAGCCCCATAAAGTTATTTAGATTATCTAATTTGATTAGCTTCGAACAACTGTCATCAGAAGAAAAGTCAACATTCATACACAATAAGAGTGAAACTACCAACACATCGCGCTCACTATTATTATTTTTCTCTGTCTCTATGATTATTTGTAACTCAATTGAGAAAAACAAAATAAAAGCTAAATCAAAATCCAACCAAATATCCAATATATTGAAACTGAGAGTCATACTGATATATCGATGGTATACTGCTTGTGGTATACCAACGATACAATGATAAATTTCAGTTTTTGAACAGAACATCAAACTAATCCAAAACCTTCAGATCGAGATACCGACGGTGTTTGCCATTACAGTAGGTTTGAAAAACCTTCGTTTAATAACAAACAAAAAGAGTACAAAAAAAATTCTAGATAGACAATCTAAGTACAATATTTTTTATCTGGGTAGTGTGACGATAGAGATCGAGTACTGCAGCGACTCTTTTACTCCGTTGACAGACCGACGAGTGAATGAGGGAGGCTCTCTTCTCTCTCCTGAGCTTGTGTACATGTATGTAGCTCGCCTGGAGGAGAAAGGTATCTCTGAAGCAAAAAAAGTCGACCATTGGAACGCCCATGTTGCTCCTATTTATAGCCATCATGTTGGTGGGATATAGGTGCCGCATATGCTTCTGTTTGGTGGCCGGAGGGGACTCCTTCAACAGAATGTGGTTGCAACTGTAGGCGCATAGTATGGGTTGAGTCCAGGGCAAGT
Organism: Iris macrosiphon; assembly: GCA_036927795.1. Classification (NCBI taxonomy): domain Eukaryota; kingdom Viridiplantae; phylum Streptophyta; class Magnoliopsida; order Asparagales; family Iridaceae; genus Iris; species Iris macrosiphon. Next base: position 166,534,241 of record JAYESA010000003.1, read on the forward strand.
AGTCACGTGGACATTTTGTTGGAATTTGTTGTTGCTGGAGATCCTGGCGGTTCTCGTCTTCTGTTTGCGTGACTTGATCAGCTTGACACGTGGCCCGCATTTAGTTGGAGAAAATTGCAACAGAAAGATTTTGTCTTAGGGAACCTTGATACGTTGGACGCATGGAGTTTGAGACGCATGGTGTGTGGAAAGCATCGTACCAGAGACACATGGGATGCGGGAAGTCTGGAACGCATGGGGCCAGAGACGCATGGAACACATGGAGTCTGGAACGCATAGGGCCAGAGTACACGTGGCGTTGCACGCTTGTCAAAAGTTATTATTAGTCTGACGAGAGCTTCTTGTCGCTTAGTGTGCTCACATCTTTTGAGACGTTCAGAAAATTCTTTTTTTTTTCAGGATTCTCTATCAGACGTAATCTTGGTTCATGCCTTTATGCGGCCAATATTTTGGGCACATGGATGCTGTTTTTTTTGCCGCATGGTCATCATGCGTCCTAATTTCTTTTGAGTCGATCTTGGGGCGCATGTTTGTTGAGCGTATGGATCTAGATTTTTCATGCTTTTACAAGGCCCCCTTCAAAGTTTTCAAACTGATAAGTTTGGGATACTTTGAATAAGAAGCATTGAGGAGATGACCTTGGGCCGCATGGATGGCAAACGCATGGATGAATCTTTGCCAGGAGGTCCACTCTCCATTTAATATAGGATTTGGCTCGATCCTTGAGGAGATTTCTTGGGACTCTGAGTCAACGATAATTTTTGAGAAGATAAATATGGATCACGCAAATCGATGCATCCGATTTATCCTCATACCTGCCTGGTTCATCACTTTGATATTCTCACGCTTCCAAGGAGCCAATAAATAGGCGGGCTAGGAAGGAGGAGAGAGAACTTTTGTCTATCGACTTTTCCCTCTTTTTATGAAAGAAGGTGTCGAAGGCTACTGTTCATCTTGTCGAGGAGTTTGTCAGGAGCAGCGTTGATCGGTAGTCCCTTGATGCTGTCGTTCTCTTTGGAGGTAAGAGAGTGTGTCATGGTGGCCGGGACACACACACAGAGACACAAGTACACAGTCTCGCAACGTGGATGAGAAATCATCTATATATAACACGCGCAGGCCCCGCCCCCACTGAGTTCTGCCGTATAGCTGTGTAGTCATCTGCAACATGCGCGCAGAGCCTATCTATGGCTTGGCCACATGAATGAGGAATCGGGCCATCTGCGGCTTGGCCTTATGGCTGATAATTTCTCTAGCTCATTCGTACAAACTTGGCTATCTCGAGATGTCCCCTCCTGCGCGTAGCTGTGACTTGGAAGTGGCATGCGGCCACTGTACATTTTTTCAATCTTCATTTGAGACTGATGTGTGTTCACTTTATGCAGGCATTGTTACCTTTTGCGGTGCCCAAGATGGAGTAGGGAAGGATATCATAGAACCCGTCATTCAAAGAGAAGACCAACCTTATTCGGCGGTTCCTCGTCAAAAACTGATCCAGGAGACGAGGACGGTTCGCCAAGAACTGATCCAGGAGACGAGGGTGGACATCCTGCATCATGTGCGGAGTTGTCCCTGTTTATGCAGCATGCTAGCTGCGTTTCTCCCCTTTATACAGCTTGCTACCGTCCGGGGGCCTGCGGCGTATATGACATGATTTGGATTAATTACCATTCCTGTCTTTGGCCTTCCTGCATAGTTATAGAGCGCCTGCTCCTACTCCTCCCTTGCTATCCATCAGTATGGATTCATTTCCATATACTGAGGTTTGCATTGCGGGGGGATGATCCAGAAAGCATTGAGTTCTGCTGTGGGCTCGACTTGTGTCAGTAGGAACGACAGCACGGAGGGGCACCTCTAATGAAAAATGTTCGGATTAGCGAGACTTCATGAAAATCCTTAAAATGGGTTTCCATCATCTGTACTCATGACCTTGAATACTAATGAAAAATCCTTGAATGTAATGAATTTTCATCATATGTATTCATGATCTAGAATATTAATCAATAAAGTCTTTTTTTTTATATAATTTCTTCTTTGTATTTGTCATATTATATGTTGTGGACTTTGGATATTGTACTAGAGGTAATATGGATGTAGCACAACACTGTAGTCTACATCATACTGGAGGATCTTTGGTGGGCCTATTACTTCTTGTGCACTGGATTGCAAGTAATAAGTTTGAAACGAAACCCTGTCAGAGGTAATATGGACGTTATAGATTTTGTGGACCTATTACTTTTTGCGCACCTAAGTGCAAGTAATAGGTTCGAGACAAGCCCTGCCATAGGTAATATGGACGTGGCAAGTTTGGTGGACTTAACACCACTGTCGTACTTAGAGTTAAGTACGGGTGCTAAGTTTAGATGACGACCGATATCAGAGGTAATATGAACGTAATAATCGATAGTTAAGTAGGGAGGTTTTCTTAGAGGTAAGAAGGACATGGCAAACCCTTCTGGCTCGGCGATAACGTGAGCTAATCGATAGTCATACAGAGAGGTTAGGTATAATCCTGTTATTGGGGGAAGGAAACTCTCGCTCAATGTGTTAGTCATATATGTTCGGGATTACGACATCATCTTGGGGATAGATTGGCTCGGCGCTTGCTCGGCAACTATCGAATATGCAAAAAAATGGGTCGTCTTTCATCTACCTGGAGGGGCCAAATTCTGCTACATAAGTGGTCCAACAACAGAAGCGTCAAAGACCTGCAAGATAATTTCTGCAATATCAGCTCGACAGATGCACATTCTGGATGCGAGGGATAATTAGCGTCGGTTCGGGTCGACACACAGCTGGGTTGTGCTGTCACGACCCAATTTCTTGGAATCGTTGGGGAGTCCCCCTGAATCGTGACCGCCGTGCGGGCCTGGGGTTGCGCCTGCACAAGGCTAGAGTATTTTGCATAACGAGCATATATTCAGAGTACGCAGATAAATTGAACACAAGTTGAAACATGGAAAAGTTCTCTTTATTGATATATGAACATCTATTACAAACTCTTGAACGAGTCAGCTATTTTGCCGCACGGGCTTACAAAAGTGTTGACACAAAATGAGATAGCAGTCCTGTACATTATATCCCTTTACTAAACTCAAAATGATAAAGACCTCCGGGCTGGAGGACGGCTTTTCCACAGAGCAGCATTGTGTACAGAGTTGCAAGCTCCTGCTTCAAAATGCTTCAAGGGTGACATAATCTGAACACGCCTACAGCTGGACTGGATCGGGAAGACGACTTCAGGTCCTCGCTCGGTTCGCCTTAGTGCGGAGAACCTATTTCAACGAGGGTCAGTATATCAAAACATACTGGTGAAGGCGAGCTAACCAAACTATACCAATCAACACGTTGTTTATATGAAGCATGCATATTATTTGTCGTTTTCTATCTTGCCTTAGTTTATTTACAAGTAAGCAGCATATAGAATTTACGAAAATGAACTTGTCACCGTTCAGTGACTTTTACCTACCCGTCTGAACCACCTGCACAATACTTACCATGCCTTCCCTGCCACGAAGACACAAGTTAGTTTACAACAGGTTTAAATACACGTTACGATCATTGGCAAGAAGCCATAATGGACAATAGTCATTGACGAGGATGGTATGCAACGAAAGCACGTGGTGCGTTGCAAGCATCCCGTCAATCACGTGAGACTAAACGTTGGGTTCCGCCAGTGCCCCAGCGATCGTCCACAGAAACCATTTACCTTGTGCACAAGTTGTCCGTGATCAATCGTTCATGATACGTTAAACATTTATGCAGTTGAGGCAACACGAGTACAAGACAAGCAGTATTACATGATTTATTTAGCATAGGCTCCCTGAACAATTATGCGCATACAAGGTGTGTTCCATGCTTAGCTCAATTTATAGAAGAAGGTGCATTCTTACTAAAATTGAAGCATGCATAGAGCATTTGAAACGAACTAGCATATAGTATGATAATCGTTCACAAGTTTAGTTGACAAGCAATAGTATCCAAGTCTATTCCATTTTTGTAAACCCCCTGAATTTTCAAGAATTTTTAAACTTGGATTTTTCACAATTTTCTGGAATTTTTCTGTAATTAAATTCAGGGTTTTAAATATTAAATGTTTTTTAATAGATAATAAATGATATTAAAATATTATGAAAATAATATTTTTGGGTGTAAAATAAAAAATGGACTTAGGGTAATTTTTCTGGAATTTATCGGGCCCCGGACCTATTTTTAAAACACCTAAAACTATTTATTTAGTTATTTATTTATTTATTTATTTATTTATTTATTTATTTATTGATTTATTTAAATTATTAATCAAACCCGACCCAAACGGCCGAGCCCGGCCCATTAGCTTGCGGCCCAAACCCGGCCCAGCCCCCGCCTTAGCGGGTCGGGTCGGATCCGTCCGGCCGAACCCGACCCGCTAGCCCGCTACCCGTTCACCCTCACCCCCACGACCCAGCCCCGTGCCCGCGTCCGGCGCCGCGCCTTCCGCCGCTTCCCCCGCCTCCGGCAACGCCGCCCCGCGCCCACGACCCCGCCACCCTCGGCCTCCCTTCTCCCCCGCCGGCTCCCTATATAAACCCCCGCTCCTCTCCCCTCCGGCCAGACCCCCCTCCGGTCCGCCACCGTCCCACAGCGCCGCCGCCACCGCTGCCCAGCCCGCCGTCGACGCCCAGCCCACCGTCTCCCCGAGCCACCAGCCGCCTTCGCCTCCTCCGGCAGCTCCCCCAGCCGCACGGCAGCAGCAGCCGCAGCCACGCCCCGACCGCCGTGGCCGCTCCGCCTTAGCCCCGCCGCTGCTCCCCGGTCGCCTCCGGCCAGCACCGCTGCCCCGGCCCCCTCCGCCTCAGCCCGGCCGCCCTCCGCCGGAGCTCGGCCAGCGTACCCAAGCCCTAACCCTAATTCCTTTCCCATGTCGGACACATGACACGTGTCCTGTGTCGTGTCGGACACGGTTTTGCCCGGTTTTAGGGCCCCGTTCAGGTGCGTGTATCTTCTCGCTCGTAGCTCGGTTTTCGATTCCGTAAATTGCGTTGCGAAGCCTGTATGACCCTCTCGGTGCCCGGGCAAACCGCTCGGGGCATCGCGTCCTGTGGTGATCGCACACCGCGATCCAAAAACAGAAAAAATAACGACCCGATTTACCCCGGAACTGGGTACGCCCCGCCAAACGGGACGACTTGGTCGCGCGCGGTCTTCACAGATACGTGCGCGTCATCGATACGGACGTGTGGGATTTCGCAGAAGTCGATTCGGGTGTGCGTGCACACCGGGATCAACGCGTATCCGCGGACATCGCCCCGTATCCGATTTTTCTGCAATTTACCCTAATTTTGTGTACACACGTCGGATCGAGACGAAAGTTGCGCCATCGGACTCGTAGCAATACGCTGGTCCTGTGGGTCAAGTTTGGTTCGATTCTGGGAACGTTGACGAAATCGCGTGTCGTGGGCCCCACAGGCCCCGCTCGACGGACGATTTTGTGATCGGCTCATCGGAATCCAATTCTGGAAGTTCCGTTGGGTTCGTATCATCGTTCCTGACCTGTTGACACTAAGTTTGGTGATTTTGGAGACCTTTGACCCTGACACATTTTTCGGTGCAAAGCGGACCCACATGCGGACCCCATTTTGACCCGAAACTGCCGTTTTTGCCCTTGTCTCCAAGTTGGACCCAAGGACAGGCGTTTCTAGCTGATTGATATTTTCTGGATCTAATAGTGATCTTTGTTTCAGCAACCGGAGTACCGCCTGTAAATCCAACTGAAGTCAGAGCCGAAATCAGAGCCGGAACCACAGGCAAGTGTACCTTGCCAAACCCTGCAGCTTGCTACTTATTTTCCTTGACTCGTTTATATGTAAGTGGGTAAGAAAAGCTTGCCAAATTGCAGTAATTCTTGTTATAGAACTTGCCTGAAATCTTGTTTAAATGCATGTAAACCTGTTTAACTGTTAAAACCCAAGACCGAGTGGCTTACTTAGCGTCCGATTACCAGTCGGGTGCCAACTCCGTACGCGGAGTTGTGTAACGTCACATGGATATCGAGACCCGATAATTCTCGTACTTGTCTTATCAAGTACTCCAGAACCCAGGACACTTGACACTATTCATGAGACAGAGTCTTCCTGAGACATTCATGGTGATTCTGTATAGGATACATGACTTGACAGAGATATTTTATTTATAGACACTATGACTTGTTGCATTAGCTATGATCCCGTTTGACATGGACATGAGACGTTATGGTCATGATATGCGTGATTACATTGGGTGGGGAGATACACACAGGCTACAGGTTGATTATATTATGCCGGCGTCGTAGTCTCCCATAGTGAGCTCGACAACCACATGATATCACTGCTACCGGCTCCCCGACACAGAGCTGGTAGTAGTTTCAGCCTGAGTTCTAGTGCTGCTCTCATATTGCATATCACTTAGCTGGTTACATAGTTACCCTATTTTTTTATTTATTTTCTGCACTGCATTTATTTTGGCTTGTGTTATCTGTACCTTGTTATGTCTCCTGAGGACCTGGAATGGACTATGTCCCCAGGTATAGCCGAAGAGATCCATCCAGAGATACCCCGTACAGGAGCACTTCCAGGAGCTGTACCAGGACCTGAGGACGAGCTCGCACCAGAGGACTTCTCCTAAGCATTGGCTGTATATAGTCGGTTATTTCTGTTCCTCTTTCCAGTTTCTTTATTTCCTGTCTATTGGCATTGATGTATCATACATATTCTCGGATTGTTTCCCGAGACATTTATTTGAGATTTGATAGTTATTTCTATTTGCATTACTCTGGCATTTAATCTGTGATTATCTGTTGTGGATGAGATTAGATTAGTCTGTGACCTGTATCATTGGTTCTATTTATTGTTGGACTACAGCTTAAGCATGCCCTGATGGATCCATTAAATTGGATTGTCCATCGGTGCGTGCTGCTGGCCATTGCCACGTGTCCAGTCCCTCGATATTTTGGGACTGGGACGTGACATGGTTTTTGTGGTGGCCCATGCAGGTCAACGACTAAAATTGTTCGGTTTTAACTCAGGGACCGAACAGGCCTGCAATAAGAATATGATAAGTTTTAGGATCTCATCCACTTGCTTGAAACGTTCTTGATATCCATATCGATTTCGAATTAATTTCTTGACTTGCATCCTGCCTTGATTCCTGTGCGCCTCTTATTGTTTATTTTGGTTGCAGGGTTATGGATTCACGAGGAAATGACGAGACTCCCATAACGTCACCACGAGATGCTGAGGTAACCAACGAAGACGAAGTAACACCAGTGGATGGAGGATAAACAGCTCAACAACATGCCTCGAGAATCCATCAATATAAATAAATGACCAACATCTATATAACTAGATCTCAATAAGAAGTATCTAAAGATGACAGTCGGATAGAAACAAATCCACTACCAACTCGAATATAAAAGCAACACAATATAGGTACATCACCAAATAAACACTAGTCCCGAAGAGTAAACCTCCTCAACGATCAGTAGCAAGTCCGGATCTGCGCTGCTGTGAATACTCGTGAACATCTACACCTGGAAAGGGACCAGGTCCTCAGAGGGACGTAACAAGATACATAGAAGCAAGCCAATTTGAATACATTGAACATGCATAATGTTTAAAAATATATAAGTACGCTTTACAAGACAATCTATATGAATGCAAATGAGGACAACTGTCACGCCCCAGTCCCAAAATACCGAGGGACTGGAGATGCGTGGCAATGGCCAGCAGCACGCACCGATGGATAACCCAATTTAATAGAACCATCAGGGCATACTTAAGCTGTAAATAAGGTCTACTACAACAAGTCACACTAATCTCATCCATAAAGATAAAGATTAAACTGCATAATGAAATGGAAATAAGTAGCAACGACAATCACAGCAAGTCAGTCGGAGAAACAATCCGACTTATGTCTGAATAAACTGGCTCTATAGGCCAGGAACAAAAAGAGATAAACATGAAATAAATACTGAGTACTGGAACAGGCACTCAGGAGAAGTCTTCGGCAGTCACCTCATCTTCAGTGTTCGGTTCTGCTCCAGCAATAGCTTCAGCTCCTGTCCCGTATATCTCGGGGTACTGCTCCTCGGCTAAACCTGGGGACATAATCCATTCCAGGTCCTCAGTGGACATAGCAAGGCACAAAATAAAACAAGCCAAATAAATGCAGTGCAATTAAATTAAATGAAACAACAGGGTAAACTATGTAACCATCTATGTGATATGCAAATGAGAGCAACACTAGTACTCAGGCTGAGACCGCTACAAGCTCTGTGTCGGGGAGCCGGTAGCAGTAATAACACGTAAAGGGTCTAGCTCTGCTGGAGAGTCTACAACCTCACAATAATAGTAGATATATAGATAGAACAGCCTGTAGCCTGTGTGTCTCTCCCCACCCAATGTAATCACGCAAACCATGACCATAATGTCTCATGTCCATGTCAGCAGGATTATAACTAATGCAATAAGTCATACTGTCTATAACTAAAATATCTCTGTCAAGTCCTGTATCCTATACAGAATCACCATGAATATCTCAGGAAGATTCTGTCCACGTATAGTGTCAAGTGTCCTGGGTTGTAGGGTACTTGATATGTCAAGTACAAAAGTAAAGGGCATCGTAAATCTATCTCTAAATGACGAACCCAACACCGCGTACGGTGTTGGCACCCGACTAGGATCGGATACTAGGTACGTCATACGTTTCCTAGGTTAAGCAGTTTAAACAATTTATATGAATTTACACAAGACATCCAGCAAAGTATTATTACAGGAAATATGAAGATAAAGACTGCAAGTTTGGCAAGGTGCACTTGCCTGGTGTTTGGATTCCACTAAGGTCCTGTTTCTCGGAAATTTCCAGAGATATCTCCGAAAGCTGAAATAAACAGTACTATCACGCTCAAAAGGTGTCAAATAGCTAGGAACGCCTGTCCTTGGGTCCAATTTGGAGACAAGGGCAAAAACGATAATTTCGGGCCAAAACGGGGTCCACCGGTGGGCCCGCTTTGCACCGAAAAATGTGTCAGGATCAACGGTCTCTAAATTCACCAAACTTAGTGTCAACAGGTCAGGAACGCTGATATGAACCCAACGGAACTTTTAGATTTGAATTCCGATGAGCCGATCACGAAATCGCCCGTCGAGTGGGGCCTGTGGGGCCCACGACACGTGATTTCGTCAACGTTCTCAGAATCGAACCAAACTTGACCCACAGGACCAGCGTATCACTACGAGTCCGATGACGCAAGTTTCGTCTCGATCTAACGTGTGTGCACGAAGTTAGGGTGAATTGCAGAAAAGGCGGATACGGGGCGATGTCCGCGGATACTCGTTGATTCCGGTGTGCACGCACACCCGAATCAGCTTCCGCGAAATCCTACACGTCCGTATCGACGGTGCGCACGTATCTGTGAAGACTGCACGCGACCAAGTTGTCCCGTTTGGCGGGGCATACTCAGTTCCGGGGTAAAACAGGGTCTGATTTTTTCCTGTTTTTGGATCGCGGTGTACGATCACCACAGGACGCGATGCCCCGAGCGGTTTGTCCGGGCACCGAGAGGGTCATACAGGCTTCGCAACGAAATTTACAGAATCCAAATCGGAGATACAGGGTGCAAGATACGAGTACCTGAACGAGGCCCTTCGAAATTGGGATTTTGGTATCCGACACGCGATTTCGTGTCCTGGACGTGTCCACTGTGCCCGTGTCCTGCTGCTGGCTGTGTCCGGTCGGCCGTGTCCGGCCTAAGTCTGCGGTCGTGCTGAACTGCGGGGGCTGGCCGACGGTCGGCGAGGCGTCGCCGGGCTCGGTGAGGGCGGTGCCGGCCGTGGGTCTGCGATTTGAGGCGGGCGGAGTCCGGTCGCGAGGGGAGGAGGTGCTGGAGAGGGGCTGGGCGCTGGAGGGTGGTGGTCGGCGGGCTCCGGGCGGCGAGGGGAATCCGGCTGCCGGAGCTAGGGTCGCCGGAAGCTAGGGTTCAGGCGGGTTAGGGTTCGGCTAAGTGAGGGAGGAGGGAGAAGGGAAGGATGGCTTTATAGGGCTCCGGTCACCGGTCGTGGCCGAGGGAGGCGGACCGAGGGGAGATCGTGGCCCTTCCGGCGGAGGCGGCGCGGAAGAACCGGGCATGGCCGCCCAGGCGATCGTGGGGGGGGGAGAGAATGGGACCGGGTCGGGCGCGGTTCCGGGTTGGGCGGACCCGCCCGACCCGCTAGCAGCGGCTGGGCTGGGCTGCTCTAATGGGCTCGGCCCACTGGGCCGGGCCGGGCCCCAAAACAGTGTCACCACCCCATTTCCAGAGCCGGGTATTTTTTTATTTTTAATTTAGTTAATTGTGGATTATATATATTTAATTGTATTTATATTTAATTATTGATTGTATTATATTTTTATTGTTTGTTTTAGGATTTTGGCTAGCCTGGACCCATGTCAGACCCTAGTGGACCCATGTCCGACCCAGCCCACACCCCTGTGAGACTTATTTTGGGTTTTAGAATATTTATTATATTTTTAGAAGGTTAGTGGGAGAGATTTGGAGTTAGTTTGAGTGTTTTTGGACCCAGAACCCAAAATCGAGAGTTGGGAGGGCATTTTGTGCATTTGGTGATTAGTGTAACCTTATATTTACCATGGCCGGCCCCAAAAACCCCTCCCAGACCGTGCATCACAGCAGCCCCCTTCCCCTTTGTTCCATTTTCTTCTTCTTCTTCTTCATTTCTTCTTCCTCTCTTCTTCATTCTTCTTCCTTTCTTCTTCCCAACTTCAAGTAAGCATCCTTTTTCTCTTCTTTCTTCTTCTATTCTCCATGATTGTGAACCCTAACCCTACATTCTTCCCTAACCTAGGTGGGTAGAGCTTAGATTTGGTGTTGGAGCTAGATTTGGGAGCTTGGAAGCTAGTTGAGGTGGATTTGGAGCATTTTTGAGATTTTGGCTTGGGATTCCAACTCCCAAGAGGTAAACCCTAAATTTTCCCTTGTAATTACTCTTTTATAGTGTAATTAATATTTTAGAACCTTCCTAGACCCTTAGGCTACCCGTGGGAGGAAGTTGGAACTAGTTGGGTAGTGTTTGGAGACTTTAACACTAGGTTTTGTGTCAATTTCGGGTGAAATCCGAATTTGGCCCAATTTTGGGTGATGCCCTAGGTTAGATGGACCTAGGTAGACGTTGTCGGGTGTCTTGAGGGTGAGTACGTGTCTCCGTTCGGACACGGGAAGCCGTGTCGCGGAGAAACGGGCGTTTCGGGCAAAATTGGGGCTTTTCGTCGTCGCCGATTCTAAGTGCGTGTGCGTTTTCGCCACGGACCTAGAATCGACGCAGGAGTGCATTTTCTAGGATTTAGACATCGTTTAAGACGTGTGGGTAAATTTTGGGCCGATTTCGAGTTCGTTTGGTGTGCGTTTCAGGAGGTTTTCCGAGCCGCGCACCACGTGTTCGTCGAAATGACCGAACGGCCATTTCGACTTGGTTTCCTCGTTTCGGGCTTGTGCGCGCGTTGGGTTAGTATCGGAGAGTGTGTGCTAGAGTTTTTGAGTTATATTTTATATATTTATAGGCGTTGGTGAGTGTCGGGGTCGTTGGGCGTGCGTAGGTGGGGCGTTGTGTGCATCGTTGTGGTAGTGTTGTATTTGTGTATATATGTCTCTATATATATATTTATTTGTGTGTGTGTTCATATATATATATATATATATATATATATATATATATATATATATATATATATATATTTCTATTTATATATATATGTGTGGTTATGTGTTTGTGAGTGTGTTAGTGAGTGCTAGTGTATGTGTGTAGGTGAGTGCTTGTGTGAGTGTGTGCTAGTGTGTAGGTGAGTGTGTGTGAGTGTGAGTGAGTGCCTATATATATATATATATATATATATATATATATATATGAGTTTCAGTTTATGTATATATGTATTTATATATATATGTAGGAGTGTTTGTGTGTGAGTGTGTGTGAGGGTATATGTATTTATGTTTGAGTGTGTGAGTGTGTATGTGTATATATATATATATATAAATATATGAGTGTAGATATATATATGTGTGTATATATATATATATATATAGATGTGTGTTTATATATGTATAGATATATGTGTGTGCTTATGTGTGTGTGTTGATAGTGTTGTGAGTGTGTGTGTGTATTAGTGTGTGAGTGTGCTAGTGTGTGTGTTAGAGTGTGTAGATGAGTGTGAATGTATATATAGATATCTAGTTACATATATATAGATATATATATATATGTATATATATATATGTATATATATAGGGGTGTGTGTGTGTGTATGTGAGATGAGAGGGGGGGGGAGGCAGGACCAGCAGCAGGGAGCTGCAGCAGCAGCAAGCAGCTGCACCAGCAGCAGGTGCAGCAGCAAGGAGCAGCAGTAGCAGCATAACCAGCAGCATAGCAGCCACAGCAGCAGTTTGCAGCAGCAGGAGCAGCAGGAGCAGCAGGAAGGTGAGGAGCAATGCGAGAGAGAGGGGTATGCATATATATATATATATATATATATATATATATATATATATATATATATATATATATATATAGATAGATAGATAGATTGTTAGATATTTAGATAGATAGTTAAATAGGTACATAGATGGTTAGATAGATACATAGGTAAAGAGATACATAGATAGTTAGGTAAATAGATAGATATCTATACTTAGGTAGATAGGTAAATAGATATTATAGATAATTAGTTAGATAGATGCATAGATAGATAAATAGGTATATGTTAGATAGATCAATAGATATCTCTAGATAGGTAAATAGGTATATAGATACATAGTTAGATAAATAGATAGATAGATGCCTAGATATAAATAGATAATAAATAGCTAGTTAGATAGTTAGATAGATAACTAGATAGGTAAATATTAGATAGATAGTTAGATACTTAGATTGATAGATAGACATAAACATAGATAGGTAAATGTTTAGATAGATAGATAGCTAAATATTAGATAGATAGTTAGATATCCATATCTATATGCATAGATATATATATATAGATATATACATAGCTAGATAGATAGTTAGATATCTAGGTATAGATATATATATATATTTGAGGGTAAGGTAAGGTAAGGTAAGGTATTGGGTGTAGATACCTAGGTATATGCCTATATGTATTAGATATCTATATTTTAGCCTAGATTATATCTAGATATATATGTTTATGCATAGTTAGTTAGCTAGAGGGGTAGTCGGGTTGAGTTTAGAGCGGTATCTCAATACCTTGAGATACCGAGGTATTTCAATACCTTAAGATAACCAAGGTATTGGGTTTCGAGCGGGGTTTTTGAGCAATAGCCTAGGAATAGTATTGGAGTAATTTTTATATGTATATGTGTATATATTTACGCGTGCTAGCATAGGTTTTAGAGGGTATAGGCGGGGAGCGTAGCCTAGGTTGAGGTATCGGATACCGAGGGTATCCCGGTATCTCAAGGAGGCGAGTTTGTGAGTTTTCTAGCTTAATGACCTCGGTTTGATCTAGAATTTCAGGAGCATCCTAGTTTGACCCAGACTTGACCGTAGTTGACTCGGTTGACCGCCAAAGTCAACTTTTGACCTAGTTTTGACCTAGAGTTGACTTTTTGGACCCAGAGTTGACTTTTTGACCCAGATTTCACCGGTTTGACCCGTTTGACCTAGAACGACCCTAGAAGCCTATTTTTAGTTCTTTTATATCTGTTTAACTCTTTAGAACCCTGTTTAACCTTGCTTTTTGCATTAGGTCCTTGCGACACCGGTTCGGATCGCCAGTTGCTCAGGACGTCAGGCGAGTACATTCTCTGATAGTTTTTATTATTTGATGATTATTATGATTCAGCTTCTAGTATAGTATCATCTGATTATTCTGGCATAACACGGGACACTGATTGATATTTCTGGATTCATTTACTTGCGACACGTACATTTCATGTTTCTGGCCTCTATTCTGGAATCACTACTGGCATCACCTACAGGCATCATTCATGTTCAGGCTGGACTCATCTTGATTTGCGTGTCGGGTCTTGGATCCACTTGTATTAGTCGGGGCGGGGAAATACTCGAGTAGACATGTAAACACTCCTATCTGGCATCATCAGGAATTACTCCCTCTGGTCTAATCTGGAATGATAGCAGCCGCGTACCCAGTGCGCGGTGAGCCGTACTTACCCCTAGCCGTTTACATGTCGAAACAAGTATTTCAAAGACACCGAGTTCATTCTTTATAGTCTGGACTCTCATGCATTTCTTGACTTGTCTCACTTACATGTTTCTGGACTTGACTCACTACATGTTTTTCATGCTAGACTCACTACACGTTCATGTGCACAGACTTACTCTTAGTGTAGATTTCTTGTATCTTGCAGTTATTACTATCTTGCTCTGATATCCATGCATCTTTACCTTTATGCACCAGTTATACATATTTCCTTGTTTCATACTTGCTTCATTCTTCTTGCTACTTGCTATAACTGTTTTATAGTTTTTATCATTTAAATGGAACTGCTGTTAGAGATGTACTTGCTCCAGTCCTGACTGGACATATTTTTCAGAGTATCCGGAGGATTGGTGTCCGACGTTTTATGGACCTGAGCCTGTCGATGGTGCAGACAGGGACCCTCTAGTTTAGGGATGATTTCCGGGTTGGTAGCCGGGATCACTAGGACCTTGTTGTTGTTTTTATTAGCTTTTAGCACCGGATTTGTCTCCGGTTTTGGATTGAGACCTTGTTTGTATATTATTTTGGATGATGTATTATTATTATTGATGTTGTGGTTGTTGTAGTAGTTGTTGTTGGTTAGACTTTATAGTTGTTAGATCTCTGTGTTATCTTATCGTGCTTAGATTCGTGATTGAGTATATTGTGATTATCATTGTGATATTTGCTCTTCCGTTTGGAGTTGAGATCTTGACAGGTTTATATTGTTGTGTGGTGGCCCTCCTTTTGGAGAGGTCATGGCCGATTTTTCTGTGAGATTATTATCTAGATAGTTGACCTAAACAGCGTTCTACCGCCGATGCTGCGGCGTAGGCTGGACGTACCCACGACTCATGCCCGATTTTTCGGGTGCGGGTCGTGACACGTTTTTGGTGGCGGCCCCATGCAGGTCTCGATTCGCAATTAGTGCGATGTCGTGGTGGTACAACAACTTAGTTGTACTGCTGCGAGCCTGCTATAGGATCTAGGATCTAGGATGAGAGTGTACTCAATCACGACTAGGAACAATTCCAATCTAATTATTCTGAAATTGCTTCTTTTGAAATATTACTGTCCTTCTTTGATGATATCGTATCTTGCGCCGTATTGACTTCTTTTGATCTGTGTTCAGGATGCCTCCGAAGACACGATCTCATCGTACCGCCCCAGCAGTTGCCACTGAGAGGTCTGCTACCTCTCGTCCAGCTCGTATTCAGGCAGCTGCTACCGCTCCACTCACCACTCCTGCGGTCGAGGGAGCATCTGCTTCTCTCGGGGATCCTCCTTCACCTATCGATCCGAGGACTACCCCAGTCGTTCCGGTGGTTCCTCCACCACTTTCTGCTCCAGTAGATGCCGCGCAGTTATTTGCGTTCTTCAGGGAGATGATGGACGCGCAACACCGTCAGGTTGATGTGATGAGGCTGGGCATTGAGAATGCCCACCAGGTGGCCATGACAGCAGTGGATAGGGTGGCACAGATTCAGCCACAGGCAGATCAGATTCAGCATCCGAGGCCGGATAGTATCATTGATTTTCAGAGGATGCGGCCCAAGGAGTTTCGTGGTACAGAAGGGATCCTGTACGCGGATGACTGGATAGAGCAGATTGAGGGGATCTTCAGGCTAGCGCAGATTCCAGACAGCATGCAGATAGAGGCGGCGGGCAGTCAGATGTTCAACCTCGCTTTGACGTGGTATCGCACTGATACGAGGATTGCGGTGCCAGGGCTTACTTGGGAGGCTTTCAAGAGGCTTTTCAAGGAGAAGTTTTTCCCAGATGTGGCGCTTAGTGTTTTGGAGAGCCAGTTTGAGGCACTCGTCCAAGGGAGCATGACGGTGGACGAGTACGCAGCGGAGTTCTGCCGTCTGGGCAGATTTATAGATGGCTTGAGTGAGGCAGCCAAGGCGAGGAAGTTTCGCAAGGGCTTGGTTATGGCGGTCAAGTCTTTGACCAGGAGCGACCACGAGGCGACTTTTGAGCAGATAGTAGGAGATGCTCAGAGAGCAGAGGATGACTTGGAGATCAAGTCCAAGAGAGGCAGGGATAATTCAGGCAGTGCCAGTGGTAGTGCGGGACCAACTAAGTGTCCCTATGTGCAGAAGGCAGCGCAACAGGGTCAGGATCAGAGGGTGCCCACTTGTGCCTACTGCAGGAAGGCAGGACACACCTGGGATGTTTGTAGGAGGAGGCTGAAGGTGTGTTTGTTCTGTGGATCCGCCTCTCACCAGATGCGAGATTGCCCTACTGCACCTCCATTGGGTGGAGCACAGGATCAGAGAGTTGGAGCTAGGCCATCTGTGGCACAGCATCATGCCCCGCACCAGCAGAGGGATACACTCCAGCATGGCAGGACTTATCCGTTGACGGTCGAGGAGGCCGATGCTACGGATGTCGGGTTAGCAGGTCTGTCTCTTGTTTCTTCTTCCTGTCCTTTTCCATTCCTGTGGTGTGCTTCATTAGGACCTGTTAGATTTTCTTGTGCTGTGGTAGATAGTGTAGTAACCCTGATTGAGACTGTGATAAAACGACCAGTAGGACCCTGATCTTGCATGTTGTTTAGGTAGAATTTCTTGACTGTGATTGTTGGGGGTTTGACCTAGAGGAGTGTGATTGACTTTAAATTTCGAGGACGAAATTTTCTAAGGAGGATAGGCTTGTCACCACCCCATTTCCAGAGCCGGGTATTTTTTTTTATTTTTAATTTAGTTAATTGTGGATTATTTATATTTAATTATTGATTGTATTATATTTTTATTGTTTGTTTTAGGATTTTGGCTAGCCTGGACCCATGTCAGACCCTAGTGGACCCATGTCCGACCCAGCCCACACCCCTGTGAGACTTATTTTGGGTTTTAGAATATTTATTATATTTTTAGAAGGTTAGTGGGAGAGATTTGGAGTTAGTTTGAGTATTTTTGGACCCAGAACCCAAAACCGAGAGTTGGGAGGGCATTTTGGGCATTTGGTGATTAGTGTAACCTTATATTTACCATGGCCGGCCCCAAAAACCCCTCCCAGACTGTGCATCACAGCAGCCCCCTTCCCCTTTGTTCCATTTTCTTGTTCTTTTTCATTTCTTCTTCCTCTCTTCTTCATTCTTCTTCCTTTCTTCTTCCCAACTTCAAGTAAGCATCATTTTCCTCTTCTTTCTTCTTCTATTCTCCATGATTGTGAACCCTAACCCTACATTCTTCCCTAACCTAGGTGGATAGAGCTTAGATTTGGTGTTGGAGCTAGATTTGGGAGCTTGGAAGCTAGTTGAGGTGGATTTGGAGCATTTTTGAGATTTTGGCTTGGGATTCCAACTCCCAAGAGGTAAACCCTAAATTTACCCTTGTAATTACTCTTTTATAGTGTAATTAATATTTTAGAACCTTCCTAAACCCTTAGGCTACCCGTGGGAGGAAGTTGGAACTAGTTGGGTAGTGTTTGGAGACTTTAACACTAGGTTTTGTGTCAATTTCGGGTAAAATCCGAATTTGGCCCAATTTTGGGTGATGCCCTAGGTTAGATGGACCTAGGTAGACGTTGTCGGGTGTCTTGAGGGTGAGTGCTTGTCTCCGTTCGGACACGGGAAGCCGTGTCGCAGAGAAACGGGCGTTTCGGGCGAAATTGGGGCTTTTCGTCGTCGCCGATTCTAAGTGCGTGTGCGTTTCCGCCACGGGCCTAGAATCGACGCGGGAGTGCATTTTCTAGGATTTATACATCGTTTAGGACGCGTTGTCATGCCCCAGTCCTAAAATACCGAGAGACTGGACACGTGGCAATGGCCAGCAGCATGTACCAATGGACAAACCCAATTTAATGGATCCATCAGACATACTTAAGCTGTAATATAGGTCTACAACAATAAGTCAAAATATAATCTCATCCACACACAGAATAATAAGAACATCAGCAAATAAAGAAAGTACATCAAAGTCCAGTCTCAGCAGAGTATGTCGGGGAACAACCCGATAAGAGTCTAAAACACTGGTTCATCAGACCAGAACAAAAGAGTCCAAAAATAGAGTATCTGAAGAGTACAAATATCATAATCTCAAGTAAAGTCTTCAGCCATCACCTCTGCTTCTATGTTAGGTTCTCCTTCAACAACAGCTCCTGGTACAGCTTCAGTTCCTGTCCCGTAAACCTCGGGATACTGCTCTTCTGCTAAACCTGGGGACATCATCCATTCCAGGTCCTCAGGGGACATAACAAGGTACAAATAATACAAGCCAAAAATAGATGCAGTAAAATAAAAAATGAAATAAACAGGGTAACTACATAACCATCTATGTGAAAATGCAACTGAGAGCAACACTAGTACTCAGGCTGAGACTGCTACAAGCTCTGTGTCGGGGAGCCGGTAGCAGCAATATCTAGTAGTGGTCTAGCTCTGCTCGAGAGTCTACAACCTCACAATAGTAGTATATATATATAGAACAGCCTGTAGCCTGTCTGTCTCTCCCCACCCAATGTAACCACACGTCTCATGTCCATGTCACGTGAGATCAGAGCTAATGCAACAGTCATAATCTAAGAGTATAATAACTATGTCCATCCTGTATCCTATACAGAATCACCTTGAATATCTCAGGAAGATTCTGTCAATGTATGGTGTCAAGTGTCCTAGGTTATAGTGTACTTGATAAACAAGCACGAGAATATAAAGGGTCTCGAATGTCCAACACTAACTGACGTACACAACTCCGCGTACAGTGTTGGCACCCGACTGTGATCAGACGCTAAGTATGTCATATGGTCCTAGGTTATATCTTGTACACTAGTCACAGAAAATTTAGCAAGAGAACAAAATAAACTAATAAACTGTAATTTATGGCAAGGTACACTTGCCTGGTATTGAAATATCAGTGGCGGTCCTTGTAACAGTGGGTTCAGCAATAACTCCTCCAAAAGCTGAAATGAACATTACCAACAGTCTCAGAACATAAGAAATAGTTAGAAACGCCTGTCCTTAAGTCCAGTTTGGACACAAGGTCAAAAACGACATTTCTGGGCCCAAGTGGGTCCATATGTGGGCCGCTTTGCACCGAAAACTGAGTCAGGGTCAAAGGTCTCCAAATTAGTCCAACTTAGTGTCAACAAGTCAGGAACGTTGATACAAACCCAACGGAACTTCCAGAATTGGATTCCGATGAGCCGTTCTCAAAATCGCCCGTCAGGTGGAGCCTGTGGGGCCCACGACACGCGATTTTCCAACGTTCTCAGAATCGAACCTAACTTGACCCATAGGACCAGCATATTGCTACGAGTCCGATGGCGCATGTTTTGTCTCGATCTGACGTGTATACACTAAGTTACAGCAAGATTCAGAAAAGTCGTATACGGGGCGATGTCTGCGGATACGCACTGATTCCGGTGTGCACGCACATCTGAATCAGCTTCTGCGAAATCCCGCACGTCCGTATCAACGACGCGCACGTATCTGTGAAGATCGCACGCGATCAAGTCGTCCCGTTTGGCGGGGCGTACTCGATTCCGGGGTGAAACAGGGCTAAGTTTTTCCTTTTTTGGATCGCGGTGTGCGATCACCACAGGACGCGATGCCCCGAGCGGTTCATCCGAGCACCGAGAGGGTCATACAGGCTACACGATATAATTTACGGAATTAAAATCAGAGCTACGAGTCAAAAGTTATGGGTACCTGAACTTGTCCAAAAAACCCATGTTCGAATCGTGTCCGTCACTCCTAGGGTTAGGTTTTACTGTTCTGGCTGTGTCCGGTCTCCTCTGCTGTGTCCTGTCTGGGCAGAGGCTTCTGTTCACTGGGCGTCGCCGGAGTCTGCTAAGCACGGTGGCGGCGGCCAAGGGCTCTCGTCGGCAAGGAGGTTGGAGGAGGGGCCAGGGAACGAAGAGTCGGCCGGAGAAGAGAGGAAAGGCGTCGGGTTCTTGGGAGTCCGGCGGTGAGGGGAGAAGACTGGGAGGCTCGAGGCTGCACTGGCGGGTCGACGAGGTCGTGAAGGCAGTGTTCGTCGGAGGCGAGGCTGTCCACGACGGCGCTCGGGTGGTTCTGGAGGTGGGTAGGCGACTGGGCGGAGGTTCTGAACAGGACGCGGCGGAGGAAGAGAGGTAGGAGAGGGCCGGTCTGAGCTACGATGGCAGTGGTTCTGAGCGGAGGAGGGCGGTGCGGCAAGGACTGGGTGGTGGCGTCGGGTTCTCCAGGGGGTTTCTGGCCAGCTGCTACAGGATTTATAGAGGGATTTGGGGAGAAGAAGAGTCGGAGGTTGCCGGAAGAAGAAGAGAAGAAGTCGTCGGGTACGGGGAAGGCGAACCGTGGGGTCGGCCGGCGGCCACGGCGACGGAAACGGCCGCCGGCCAGGTGAAGGGTCGGCTGGGATTCGGGGGTTAGGGATTTAGGTATTCGGGTCGGGTCGGATCCTGGCGGGTCGGGTCTGACCCGGATCCGACCCGCTAGGCAGCGGTTCGGTTCAATGAACCCGGCCGGTCCGGTTCGGTTTAGTCTCAGGGTTTGGGTTGGTTTATTAATTATTTTTGGTTTAATTAATCAGTTAAATTTTACAACAGTTTTTAATACTTTAAAAATTTATCCGGGGTCCAATAAATTCCCGAAAAAATACTCCATGCTCGGTTTTTAATTTTACACTTGAAAATATAATTTCCATCACATTTTAATATTATTTAATTTCTTTTAAAAATTCATTATAAATTAGATTACTTTAATTTATAGGTTTAAAAATTCACAGAAACTGCTAATTAATTCAAAAAAAATTAAATGTAAAAATTCTTAAAATTTCAGGTGATTACAATCTACCCCCCTTAAGAAAATTGCGTCCTCGCAATTTAAAAGATTAAACTACTAGCAGAACAGAACTACAAGAATTAAAAATTTACTTAAGGTATACCTGCATCCTCGAATAAGTGGGGGTATTTCTGGCGCATGATATCTTCCCTCTCCCAAGTAGATTCACCAGGTGAGTGTTGCTTCCATGCCACACGAACCAGTTTAATTGTATGCCCTCGCAGTGTCTTCTCGCTGGTTCCGAGTATACCCACTGGTTGTTCTTCGTATCTCAAGCTTGGGCCTACGGCGATCTCAGAATGATCCACTATGTGACTTGGGTCAGTCACATACCTTCTCAATTGTGAGACATGAAATACATCATCCACTCCCTCTAAAGATGGAGGTAATGCAAGACGATATGCCACCTCACCAATGCGCTCCAGAATATCAAAGGGCCCAATGTACCTTGGACTCAACTTGCCTCTGCTCCCAAAGCGAATGGTTCCTCGAGTAGGCGAGATCCTCAGGAATACATGTTCTCCTTCCTTGAACTCCAGTGGACGTCGGTGTGTATCAGCCCAATGCTTCTGCATGTCCTGAGCAGCCCGAAGATGATTCTGGATTTGTTTAACCTTCTCCACAGTTTGCATCACCAACTCTGGTCCCAAGATTTGACGCTCTCCGACGTCACTCCAGCATATTGGCGATCTGCACTTCCTACCGTATAACGCCTCGAAAGGTGCCATCTTGATGCTTGCCTGGTAACTGTTGTTGTAGGAGAACTCTACCAAATGCAAATGATTTTCCCAAGACCCTCCAAAGTCTAGCATGCAGGATCGCAGCATATCCTCCAAAATCTGGATTGTACATTTTGATTGACCATCTGTTTGGGGATGATAGGCAGTGCTAAATTTTAGTCTGGTGCCAAGACTCTCTTGCATACTTCGCCAGAAATGTGAAGTGAATCTCGAATCTCGATCTGATACAATACTAACCGGCACTCCATGAAATCTTACTATTTGTCGCATATACATGTCGGCTAGTATCTCCGTGGACTGCCCAACTCTAAATGGCAAGAAGTGCGCAGACTTAGTGAGTCGATCCACGATAACCCATACCGCATCTTTTCCACTGGGGCTCCTTGGGAATCCTGTGACGAAGTCCATGGTGATATGTTCCCATTTCCATTCTGGTATGGGAAGCGGCTGCAACATTCCTGCAGTCCTTTGATGCTCGGCTTTCACTTGTTGGCAGACTAAGCATTTAGCTACAAATCTGGCAATCTCTCTCTTCATTCCATGCCACCAATAATACTGCCTTAGATCTCGGTACATCTTTGTTCCTCCTGGATGAACTGAGTATATGGAGCTATGGGCTTCAGTCATTAGCTCTTGTCTCAGTTCTCCATTTGGAACATATAGACGATCTCCGCACCTTAATGTACCATCCTCATGTATGCGAAGTCCCGTCTGCAAGCCTGCTTCGGTCTTCTCTTTGAGTCTTCGAAACCTTGCATCAGTAGGCAGAGCTTCCTTAATCCTTTCCACGAGCGATGACTTCACTTCCAGATTAGCCAGCAAGCCACTCTGCCTTGGTAGAATAACCTCTATCTGAAGCTCCTGTAGATCTTTCAATAGCTCAGGCTGTACCGTCAAGTAATAAGCTGTAGGCTTCCTGCTGAGTGCGTCTGCTACTACATTCGCCTTCCCTGGGTGGTACTGCAGATCTATATCAAAATCCACCATTAACTCAAGCCAGCGTCTTTGCCTCATGTTAAGATCCTTCTGAGTATATACATACTTCAGACTTTTGTGATCAGTGAAGATCTCCACCTTTTCACCATAAAGATAATGCCTCCAAATTTTCAGTGCAAATATTACAGCAGCTAGCTCCAGGTCATGCGTTGGGTAGTTCTTCTCATGGACCTTCAACTGTCTCGATGCATAAGCAATAACTTTGCCGTGTTGCATCAAAACACATCCTAGGCCTCTACCTGACGCATCGCTATAAACAACAAAACAGCCTGACCCTGAAGGAAGAGTCAAGACTGGTGCTGTTGTTAGACGCCTCTTCAATTCTTCAAAGGCCATCTGACATTCTTTTGTCCATGCAAAGTCCTGATCCTTCCGTGTCAACTTCGTTATTGGCTCCGCAATCCTTGAAAAATTTTCTATGAACCTTCTGTAATATCCAGCAAGTCCTAGAAAACTCCTCACCTCAGCAACTGATGTTGGTGTAGGCCAAGTCTCAATGGCAGCAATCTTCTCTGGATCAACTGACAGCCCTTCTCCTGAGATAATATGCCCTAAAAATGGTACCTTATCCATGCAAAACTCATATTTACTGAGCTTAGCATAAAGCTTCTCTTGCCTCAACGTCTCTAGCACGATTCTGAGATGCTCCTCGTGCTCTTCATGGCTTTTGGAATATACCAGAATGTCATCAATAAACACAACCACAAATTTATCCAAGTATTGATGGAAGACTCGGTTCATCAAGCTCATGAACACAGCAGGCGCGTTGGTTAAACCAAACGGCATAACTAAGAACTCATAGTGTCCATACTTGGTCCTGAAGGGTGTCTTCGGGATATCTTCCTTCCTCACCCTAATCTGGTGATAACCGGATCTAAGGTCAATCTTTGAAAATACCCTAGCTCCACTCAATTGATCAAATAAGTCATCAATGCGGGGCAAGGGATACCGGTTCTTAATGGTCACAGCGTTTAACGCCCTGTAATCAATGCACAGGCGAACTGTTCCATCCTTCTTTGGTACAAAAAGTATAGGTGCTCCCCAAGGTGAAACACTGGGCCGGATGAAACCCTTCTCCAGAAGTTCATCAACTTGTTTCTTCAACTCTACTAACTCTTTAGGGCCTAGTCGATAAACCGATGAAGTGATAGGTTCTGCTCCTGGAGTTAAGTCTATAGTGAATTCTATTTCCCGATCAGGTGGTAGACCTGGAAGATCATCGGGAAATACATCCACAAACTCTGATATAACTCTTGGGTAACTTGACTCCCCTTCTACAGTTAATACCCTAAGAGTTGGCTGAACACCTTGTTCTACAGCTCCTCGAAGAAATTCAAACTCTGAGTGTCCAGGTGGTCTGAATATAACTTTTCCAAGCCGACAATCAAGAGTAGCATGATACTGACTTAACCAGTCCATACCAAGTACAACATCATAGTCAGGCATAGAAAAGATCAGAAATTGGGCTCGCATCTCTCTTCCGCAGACTACTACTGAACATGATCTACAGATATCACTAACAGGTATAATTCCACCTCCCGTAAGAATTCTTTTCGTCTTTGGAAGGGGTGCAGTAGCTACTCTATGGGTGGCTAAGAAGCTAGCAGCTATAAATGAGTGTGATGCCCCAGAATCAAATAAAGCTACAGCAGGTAATAAAGCTACTAAAATGGTACCTGCTATAACTTCTCCAGCAATAGCTTCTTCCTGAACAGCCATTGCAAAAGCCTGACCTCGTCCCTGAGCTGGACCCCTCTGCTGACGAGCCTGTTGGAATAGTGCTGCTTGAGGTGGCAATGGAGGTCTTGGCTGATATCCTCCTGGAGCTGGTGGTCTGACTCCTCCAACTCCCGTCTGTTGTGCTCCCACTGCTGGATAATCTGGCCTTGGTGCAGGTAGAGCTGGTCATGGTGCTTCCTCTCGGCGTGCTATGCAGTCCCTGGATAGATGCTGGTTGGAGCCGCAAACCAGGCACAGTCCCAATTTGCGTCTGCACTCCTTTTCAATGTGACCCAACTTGCCGCAGAAATGACAAGTAGGTAGAGTTCTTGGTGCTGCTCTCTGCGATAAATTCCTCTGGAGTCGCTTTGCAGAATCCCCTTGTGCTGCCTTGGATGGTGCTGAGGAAAATGGTCGCTTCAGGCTTGACTCCCTCCTGGTGACGCGCTCCATGTGTCGTGCTGCAGCAAGGACGTCGTTGTACGATGTAGGGGCAACAGACCCAATCAACCTCTGAAGCTCGAACCTGAGTCCATCAAAGAATTTCTCCGCCTTCTCTTCTTCGGTAGGAATTAGAGAAGGGGCAAAACGACTCAGGCGAATGAATTCAGCATTATACTCCTCCACCGTCATGTTGCCCTAGATGAGGCGGTTGAACTTATCTCGGAGTTCTGATCTAGCAACAGCTGGGATATACATCTCTTGGAAGAGTCTGGAGAACTCCTCCCAAGTAACTCGGTCATGTCCGAGCCTCCTCTCTTCAGCTAGCCACCAGTGGTGCGCGTTGTCCATCAGTTGCATTCGGACAGCAGTCATCCATCTCTCCCACGGAAGTTCAGCTGCTTCCAACTGATGTTGTGTATTTGTGAGCCACTCATGCACTTCAGTTGGTCCTTCCTTGCCCGAGAAGGTACGGGGCTTGAGTTGACGGAAATCAGTGATAGATCCCGTAGCTGGTCGCCTAGCTTGCGGGTTTGCCTGCTCCAATGCATTTACTAGGCTGATTCTCAGGTTCTCTGCCTCTTGACGCTGTGCCTCCTGTTGAACTTGTTGTTGAGCTTGCATCATGGCATAGAATATCTGGAACATTTGCTGCCCGTCTATTGCTTGCCCTGGTGGGAAGGCAGGCATCTGTGAATTGAACTGCGGCGGTGATGGGATATTATCGCGCCTGAACCTTGAGTTATGCTGCTCATCTTGTCCACTTTGAGAGGATTGACCCCTGTTCTCTGGTGTAACTCCATCTCCATAGGTAACCACAGCGTCTTGTGGTGTAAAAGGAACTTCTTCTCCATTTCTCGGATCCATCTTTCTCTGCTTCTAAAATGAACTTTATGAGAACGTTTAGTAGAATCAAGCAGGATGCATAATCAAGTACTTAATTCGAATGCGATATAGAGTTTCAAAAATGTTTCAACAAATGGATGAGATCCTAAGCCTATCCTATCCTTTACAGGTTTGTTTGGCCCCTAAGTTGAGACCAAACAAATTGTCGTAGACCTGCATGGGCCACCACAAAAACTATGTCATGCCCCAGTCCCAAAATATCGAGAGACTGGACACGTGGCAATGGCCAGCAGCATGTACCAATGGACAAACCCAATTTAATGGATCCATCAGACATACTTAAGCTGTAATATAGGTCTACAACAATAAGTCAAAATATAATCTCATCTACACACAGAATAATAAGAACATCAGCAAATAAAGAAAGTACATCAAAGTCTAGTCTCAGCAGAGTATGTCGGGGAACAACCCGATAAGAGTCTAAAACACTGGTTCATCAGACCAGAACAAAAGAGTCCAAAAATAGAGTATCTGAAGAGTACAAATATCATAATCTCAAGTAAAGTCTTCAGCCATCACCTCTGCTTCTATGTTAGGTTCTCCTTCAGCAACAGCTCCTGGTACAGCTTCAGTTCCTGTCCCGTAAACCTCGGGATACTGCTCTTCTGCTAAACCTGGGGACATCATCCATTCCAGGTCCTCAGGGGACATAGCAAGGTACAAATAATACAAGCCAAAAATAGATGTAGTGAAATAGAAAATGAAATAAACAGGGTAACTACATGTCACGACCCGCACCCGGAAAATCGGGCATGAGTCGTGGGTACGTCCAGCCTACGCCGCAGCATCGGCGGTAGAACGCTGTCTAGGTCAACTATCTAGATAAAATTTCACACAAAAAATCGGCCATGACCTCTCCAAAAGGAGGGCAACCACACAATCAATATATAAACCTGTCAAGATCTCAACTCCAAACGGAGGAGCAATATCAAATGATAATCTCAAGTACTCAATCACGAATCTAAGCACGATAAGATAACAAAGAAGACTAACAGCTATAAAGTCTAACCAACAATAACTACTACAACAACTACAACATCCATAATAATAATACATCATCCAAATCATCCAAAATAATATACAATACAAGGTCTCAATCCAAAACCGGAGACAAATCCGGTGCTAAAGCTAATAAAACAACAACAAGGTCCTAGTGATCCCGGCTACCAACCCGAAAATTGCTCCTAAACTAGAGGGTCCCTGTCGGCACCATCGACAGGCTCAGGTCCATAAAACGTCGAACACCACTCCTCCGGATACTCTGAAAAATATGTCCAGTCAGGACTGGAGCAAGTACATCTCTAACAGCAGTTCCATTTAAATGATAAAAACTATAAAACAGTTATAGCAAGTAACAAGAAGAATGAAGCAAGTATGAAACAAGGAAATATGTATAACTGGTGCATAAAGGTAAAGATGCATGGATATCAGAGCAAGATAGTAATAACTGCAAGATACAGAAAATCTAAGCTAAGATCAAGTTCGTGCACATGAACGTGTAGTGAGTCCAGCATAAAAAATATGTAGTGAGTCAAGTCCAGAAACATGTAAGTGAGACAAGTCAAGAAATGCATGAGAGTCCAGACTATAAAGAATGAACTCGGTGTCTTTGAAATACTTGTTTCGACATGTAAACGGCTAGGGGTAAGTACGGCTCACCGCGCACTGGGTGCGCGGCTGCTATCATTCCAGATTAGACCAGAGGGAGTGATTCCTGATGATGCTAGATAGGAATATTTACATGTCTACTCGAGTATTTCTCCGCCCCGACTAATACAAGTGGATCCAAGACCCGACACGCAAATCAAGATGAGTCCAGCCTGAACATGAGTGATGCCTGTAGTGATGCCTGTAGTGATTCCAGAATAGAGGCCAGAAATATGAAATGTACGTGTCGCAAGTAAATGAATCCAGAAATACCAGTCAGTGTCCCATGTTGTGCCAGAATAATCAGATGATACTATACTAGAAGCTGAATCATAATAATCATCAGATAATGAAAACTATCAGAGAATGTACTCGCCTGACGTCCTGAGCAACTGGCGATCCGAACTGGTATCGCAAGGACCTAATGCGAAAAGTAAGGTTAAACAGGGTTCTAAAGAGTTAAACAGATATAAAATAACTAAAAATAGGCTTCTAGGGTCGTTCTAGGTCAAACGGGTCAAACCGGTAAAATCTGGGTCAAAAAGTCAACTCTGGGTCCAAAAAGTCAACTCTAGGTCAAAACTAGGTCAAAAGTTGACTTTGGCGGTCAACCGAGTCAACTACGGTCAAGTCTGGGTCAAACTAGGGTGCTCCTGAAATTCTAGGTCAAACCGAGCTCATTAAGCTAGAAAACTCACAAACTCGCCTCCTTGAGATACCGGGATACCCTCGGTATCCGATACCTCAACCTAGGCTACGCACCCCGCCTATACCCTCTAAAACCTATGTTAGCACGCGTAAATATATACACATAAGCATATAAAAATCACTCAAATACTATTTCTAGGCTATTGCTCAAAAACCCCGCTCGAAACCCAATACCTTGGTTATCTTAAGGTATTGAGATACCTCGGTATCTCAAGGTATTGAGATACCGCTCTAAACTCAACCCGACTACCCCTCTAGCTAACTTACTATGCATAAACATATATATCTAGTTATATTCTAGGCTAAAATATAGATATCTAATACATATAGGCATATACCTATATATCTATACCCAATACCTTACCTTATCTTACACATACCTTACGTATCTATATATCTAGCTATAATATATCTAGTTATATGTATTTATATATCTATACCTATAGATAGATATATCCAAATACCTATCGTATCTATCTATCTATGCCTTTACCTATCTATCAATTATCTATCTATTTATGAATCTATGAATCTATTCATCTATTTATCAATCTATCTAACTATATACCTATTTCTCTATTAAAACATAGATACCCATCTATCTATCTATCTATCTATCTAATATATCTATTCATGTATCTATTTATCTAACTATCTATAGATATCTATCTATATCTATCTATCATATATCTATAATATCTATTTACCTATCTACCTAACTATAGATATCTATCTATTTACCTAACTATCTATGTATCTCTTTACCTATGTATCTATCTAACCATCTATGTACCTATTTAACTATCTATCTAAATATCTAACAATCTATCTATCTATCTATCTATATATATATATATATATATATATATATATATATATATATATATATATATATATATATATATATATATATACATACCCCTCTCTCTCGCATTGCTCCTCACCTGCTGCTGCTCCTGCTGCTGCAAACTGCTGCTGTGGCTGCTATGCTGCTGCTAGAGCTGCTGGTGCAGCTGCTACTGCTGCTCCTTGCTGCTGCACCTGCTGCTGGTGCAGCTGCTGCAGCTCCCTGCTGCTGTAAACTGCTGCTGCAGTGCTGGCCTCCCCCTTCCTCTCACATACACACACACACACACTCCCATATACACATATATATATCACCCCCTATATATATATATACATACACATATATAACTATATATATATAACTAGATACACATATATACACACCTATATATCTATATACTAACACACACTAACACACTCAAACACAAATCAACACACACACACACACAAACACATATCTATATATATATAAACACACATCTATATATACATATACACACTCACACACTCAAACACAAATATATATCTATATATCCTCACTCACACCCACTCACTCACACTAGCACACACCCTCACACACACACTCTCACACACACTAGCACACACTCTCACAAACACACAACCACATAACCACACACATAACACTCATACATATATATATATAAATATATATACATATATACATAAACTCATATATATATACCTATAAACACTCACTCACACTCACACACACTCACCTACACACTCACACAAGCACTCACTCACACACTCACCTACACACTCACACAAGCACTCCCTAACACGCTCACAAACACATAACCACACATATATATATATAAATATATATATAAAAACACACACACAATATATATATACACATATATATAAACAAACACAACACAACGCACACCACGCCCACAACGCCCACCAACGCACGCCCAACGACCCCGACACGCCCAAACACCTAAAAATATATAAAATATAACCCGAGAACTCTAGCACACACTCCCCGATACTAACCCAACGCGCGCACAAGTCCGAAACGAGGAACCCAAGTCGAAATGGCCATTCGGTCATTTCGACGAACACGTGGTGCGCGGCTCGGAAAACCTCCTGAAACGCACACCAAACGAACTCGGAATCGGCCCAAAATTTACCCACGCGTTCTACACATTGTCTAGATCCTAGAAAATATGCTCCCGCATCGATTCTAGGTCCGTGGCAGAAACGCACACGCACTTAGAATCGGCGACGATGAAAAGCCCCAATTTCGCCCGAAACGCCCGTTTCTCCGCGACGCGGCTTCCCGTGTCCGAACGGAGACACGCACTCACCCTCAAGACACCTGACAACATCTACCTAGGTCCATCTAACCTAGGGCATCACCCAAAATTGGGCCAAATTTGGATTTCACCCGAAATTGACACAAAACCTAGTGTTAAAGTCTCCAAACACTACCCAACTAGTTTCAACTTCCTCCCACGGGTAGCCTAAGGGTCTAGGAAGGTTCTAAAATACTAATTATACTATAAAAGAGTAATTACAAGGGGAAATTTAGGGTTAACCTCTTGGGAGTTGGAATCCCAAGCCAAAATCTCAAAAATGCTCCAAATCCTCCAATCCAAGCTTCCAAGCCTCAAATCCAAGCTCCAACACCAAATCTAGGCTCTACCCACCTAGGTTAGGGAAAAATGTAAGGTTAGGGTTCAAGTAAGAAGAAGAAATGGAAAGAGGAAGGAAGAAAAATAAGAAAACTTACTTTGGAAGAAGGAAGAAAGAAGAAGTGGAGAAGAAGGAGAAGTGAAGAAGAAGAGGAAAATGAAAATGGGGGAGTGGGAGCTGCTGTGTTCGGGTGTGGGGGCTGTGGGAATCCGGCCAAGCACCTAATTAAAGGGTTTACAAGTTCCAAAATACCCAAAATGCCCTCCCGTAACTCGATTTTGGGTTTCGGGGTCCAAAAACACTCAAACTAACTCCAAATCTCTCCCACTAACCTTCTAAAAATATAATAAATATTTCTAAGCCCCAAAATAATTCTCACAAGGGTGTGGGCTGGGTCGGACATGGGTCCACTAGGGTCTGACATGGGTCCAGGCTAGCCAAAACCCTAAAACAAACAATAAAAATATAATATAATCAATAATTAATTATAAATACAATTAATTAAAAATAATGCATAATTGACCAAATTAAAAAAAAAATGCCCGACTTTGGAAATTGGGTGGTGACAAGCCTATCCTCCTTAGAAAATTTTGTCCTCAAAATTTAAGGTCAATCACACTCCTCTAGGTCAAACCCCCAACAATCACAGTCAAGAAATTCTACCTAAACAACATACAAGATCAGGGTCCTACTGGTCGTGTTATTACAGTCTCAATCGGGGTCACTACACTATCTACCACAGCACAAAGAAAATCTAACAGGTACTAATGAAGCACACCACAGGAATGGAAAAGGACAGGAAGAAGAAAAAGAGACAGACCTGCTAACCCGACATCCGTAGCATCGGCCTCCTCGACCGTCAACGCATAAGCCCTGCCCTGCTGGGGTGTATCCCTCTGCTGGTGCGGGGCATGATGCTGTGCCACAGATGGCCTAGCTCCAACTCTCTGATCCTGTGCTCCACCCAATGGAGGTACAGTAGGGCAATCTCGCATCTGGTGAGCAGCGGATCCACAGTACAAACACACCTTCAGCCTCCTCCTACAAACATCCCAGGTGTGTCCTGCCTTCCTGCAGTAGGCACAAGTGGGCACCCTCTGATCCTGACCCTGTTGCGCTGCCTTCTGCACATAGGGACGCTTAGCTGGTCCCGCACTGCCACTCGCACTGCCTGAATCATCCCTGCCTCTCTTCGACTTGAGCTCCAAGTCATCCTCTGTTCTCTGAGCATCTCCTACTATCTGCTCAAAAGTCGCCTCGCGGTCGCTCCTGGTCAAAGACTTGACCGCCATATGTCACGCCCCAGTCCCAAAATACCGTGGGACCGGACGCGTGGCAATGGCCAGCAGTACGCACCGATGGACAAACCCAATTTAATGGATCCATCAGGGCATACTTAAGCTGTAATATAACAAGTCTACGACAATCATGGTACAACTAATCTCATCCACACCAGATATGAAATATGATCCACAGAATAAATAAAGAATGTAAATCATCAGATAGTCTCACAAAGTACTTCGGGGAATAACCCGTTAAATATCTAGTACAATGGTTTAACATACCAGAATATAAAAGACTGAAATAAATAATGAAAACTGAGCATAAACATGGATGCTCAAGAGAAGTCTTCAGCTAAGACCTCGTCCTCAGATGGTGGTACAGCTCCTGGATCAGCTCCTGCTCCGGTCCCATAAATCTCGGGATAAACCTCGTCTGCAAAATCTGGGGACAAAATCCGGATCCAGGTCCTCAGGGGACATAGCAAGGTACAAGAAAGCTCATGCCAATAAATAAATAAGCAGTGCAGCAAATAAATAACTAAATGAAACAATGGGGTAATTATGTAACCATCTAAGTGAAAATGCAAGTGAGAGCATCACTAGTCTCAGGCTGAGCCACTACAAGCTCTGTGTCGGGGAGCCGGTAGCGGTAATAACCGGTAGTGGGTCTAGCTCTGCTCCGAGAGTCTACGACCTCTCAATAATAGAAGATATATATATAAACAGCCTGTAGCCTGTGTGTCTCTCCCCACCCAATGTAACCACGCATATCATGACCATAACGTCTCATGCCCATGTCAAGCGTGATCATAACTAATGCACAAGTCATAAAGTATCTAAGAATATAATGTCCATGTCCTGTATCCTATACAGAATCACCACGAATATCTCGGGAAAATCCTGTCTCATGAGTAGTGTCAAGTGTCCTGGGTCAATGTGTACTTGGTAAGACAAGTACGAGAATATAAAGTGTCACGAATGTCCATCTCTAGATGACCGTACCCAACACCGCGTACGGTGTTGGCACCCGACTGATAATCGGACGCTCAGTAGGTCACACGGTCCTAGGTTGAGCATGTACAGTAATATATATAAAGCAAGGAAAATAGATAACTAAGCTGCAGAGTTTGGCAAGGTACACTTGCCTGATGTTTGAATATCAACTGTCGTCCTGGTATCGGTGGATCCGGTAGGTACTACTCCAAAAGCTGTAATAAATATCACCACTAGTCTCAGAAGATGTCAAATAGCTAGAAAGGCCTGTCCTTACGTCCAATTTGGACACAGGGGCAAAAAGGTCATTTTCGGATTAAAGCGGGGTCCACATGTGGGCCACTTTGCACCGAAAAGCGCGTCAGGGTCAAAGGTCTCCAAATTCCTCAAACTCAGTGTCAACAAGTCATGAACGATGATACGAACCCAACGGAACTTCCAGAATTGGGTTTCGATGAGCCGATCTCAAAATCACCCGTCATGTGGAGCCTGTGGGGCCCACGATACGTGATTTTGTCAACGTTCTCAGAATCGGACCAAACTTGGGTCACAGGACCAGCTTATTGCTACGAGTCTGATGGCATAAGTTTCGTCTCGATCCGACGTGTGTACACAAAGTTACAGCGTGTTCCAGAAAGGACGGATACAGAGTGTCGTCGGCGGATACGCGTTGATTCCGGGGTGCACACACCTCCGAATCGACTTCTGCGAAATCCTACACGACCGTATCAACGACGCGCACGATTCGGTAAAGACCGCGTGCGACCAAGTTGTCCCGTTTGGCGGGGCATACTCAGTTCCGGGGTGAATTGGGGCGTTGGTTTTTCTGTTTTTGGATCGCGGTGTGCGATCACCACAGGACGCGATGCACCGAGCAAGTTGCACGGGAACCAGAGGGTTACACAGTCTACGCATAGCGACTGACGGAATCTAAAACAGAGCTACGGTGAGGGAGAAATTGGTACCTGAACAGGGCTCTGTGAAACTATTTTTCACGTGTCCAAGCGTCAATTCCACGTCCTGGTCGTGTCCTGCGTCTGCTGCTTGCGTCCGAAGCGAGATCTCTCGAGTCCGCTGAGACACGGTGTCGATTCTAGGGTTCTGTCTCGGATCAACGGGGCGACGAGAGAGCAGCGTCGGCTTCGGATCGTCGAGCGAGGATGGGACAGCGGGGTCGTCGGCTCGCCTGGGCTTGACGGCAGCGAGTCGTCGATCTCGCTCGGGGAGGGGTGCGTCGGGGAAGTCCGGCAGCGGCGGCGTGACTGCTTGAGGCGTGCGTCGAGGGCTGACGCGGGCAGGGGATTGCTCGAGTAGGAGGGAATCGGGGTTAGGCGCGGCTGAGAAGAGGGGAACTGGTGGTTGGGGTCAGCGGCTATGCCGAGGGCGGTGAGGGGAACGATCGGCAGGGAGGAGTTGGAGTGGCTGCGAGGCGGCGGCGTCCGGGGGTTGGGACAGGATGGGTTGGCTGCTGACGGGTAATAGACGGCGGCGGCGGCGAACTTGGCCAGGCGGAGGTGGGCGTCGGCTCGGTGTGAGGAAAGAGCAAGGTGGCTGTGAAGGGAATTCTCACGGTGGCTGCTGCCTAGGGCACGGACTCCAAGGCACAGCTTTATATTGTGCTACAGTGTTCACGGCAGCCTAGGGTTTGCAGCGGGTCGGGTTCTTCAGCGGTTCGGGTCTGACCCGCGATGGTGGGTTTGATCGGGGTTGGTTCGGGTTCGTTTGGGTTCGGTTCACAATTCTACAGCTTTTGGTCCTCGATTCGCTGCTCCGGTGTCCAATAAATTCACCAAAAAATGCCATGCGTCCGGTTCTCCATTATACACAATAAATTTTTAATTCCAGAATATTTTAGCACCCATAAACTGCCTGTAAAATTCTTTAGCTCATAAACACCTCGGTTCTTCATCCAAAATGCCGAAAACATCCGGGAAAATTATATTAAAAATTATCTGAAAAAATAGGGTGTTTACAATCTTCCCTCCTTAAAAGGATTGCGTCCTCGCAATCAAAGAATAAGCTACTCAAGAAAGAGTTATGGAAAATACAAGGTGGCCTAGTTTACAACTGCCTCCTCGAACAAGTGGGGGTATCGCTGGCGCATACTATCTTCTCGTTACCAAGTTGATTCTCCAGGTGAATGGTATTTCCAAGCTACACGAACCAATGTGATCGTTTGTCCCCGTAATGTCTTCTCACTGACGTCGAGGATACCAACTGGTTGTTCTTCATATCTCAAGCTCGGTCCTACAGCGATCTCTGAATGATCGACTACGTGACTTGGGTCGGTCACGTACCTTCGCAGTTGTGAGACGTGGAATACGTCATGCACTCCCTCTAAAGATGGAGGTAATGCAAGCCAATAAGCCACCTCACCAACACGCTCGAGGATGTCAAATGGCCCAATATACCTTGGGCTCAGCTTGCCTCTGCTCCCGAATCTGATAGTACCACGAGTGGGCAAAATCCTCAAGAATATGTGATCTCCTTCTTTGAACTCTAGGGGACGTCTATGCGTATCTGCCCAATGCTTCTGTCTGTCCTGAGCTGCTCGTAGGTGATTCTGAATCTGTTTCACCTTCTCCACTGTTTGTGTGACCAATTCTGGACCCAGTAGTTGACGTTCACCAACGTCACTCCAACATATAGGTGACCTGCACTTCCTTCCGTATAAAGCTTCAAATGGTGCCATCTGGATGTTGGCCTGATAACTGTTATTATAGGAGAACTCTACTAAGTGCAAATGATCTTCCCAAGATCCTCCAAAGTCTAGCATACATGATCTCAACATGTCCTCCAATATCTGAATGGTGCACTCCGATTGGCCATCTGTCTGCGGGTGGTAAGCCGTGCTGAATTTGAGTCTGGTGCCTAGACTCTCTTGCATGCTTCTCCAGAAATGAGATATAAATCTCGAATCTCGATCCGATACAATACTAACAGGCACTCCATGTGATTTGACAATTTGTCGCATATACATGTCGGCTAGTACCTCTGTGGACTGTCCAACTCTAACTGGCAAAAAGTGTGCCGATTTAGTGAGTCGATCCACAATAACCCATACTGCATCTCTTCCGCTGGGGCTCCTTGGGAATCCTGTGACAAAATCCATCGTGATATGTTCCCACTTCCATTCTGGTATAGGAAGCGGCTGTAACATACCTGCAGTTCTCTGATGTTCGGCCTTTACTTGCTGGCAGACTAAGCATTTGGCCACAAATCTTGCGATCTCTCTTTTCATTCCATGCCACCAGTAGTACTGTCTCAAGTCTCGATACATCTTGGTCCCTCCTGGGTGAACAGAGTACATAGAGCTATGTGCTTCAGTCATTAACTCATGTCTCAATTCTCCATTTGGAACATACAGGCGATTTCCAAACCTCAATGTCCCGTCTTCGTGAATGCGAAGTCCTGTCTGTATGCCGGCTTCTGTCCTTTCTTTGAGTCTTCAGAATCTAGCATCGGTAGGCAATGCTTCCTTAATCTTCTCCACGAGTGATGACTGAATCTCAAGGTTAGCCATCAAGCCATCCTGTCCTGGTAAAATAATCTCTATCTGAAGCTCATGTAGATCTCTCAATAACTCTGGCTGCATCATCAAGAAATAAGCCGTAGGCTTCCTGCTGAGTGTGTCTGCAACAACATTCGCCTTTCCCGGATGATACTGCAGATCTATGTCAAAATCTACCATCAATTCAAGCCAGCGTCTCTGCCTCATGTTAAGCTCCTTCTGAGTATACACATACTTCAGGCTCTTGTGATCAGTAAAGATTTCTACCCTCTCTCCATAAAGATAGTGCCTCCATATCTTCAATGCAAATATAACTGCTGCTAGCTCCAGATCATGTGTCGGGTAGTTCTTCTCGTGGACCTTCAACTGTCTTGACGCATAAGCAATGACTTTGCCATGTTGCATCAGAACACATCCTAGTCCACTGCCTGATGCATCACTGTAAACAACAAAACCTCCTGACCCCGAAGGAAGAGTCAAGACAGGTGCTGTTGTTAATCTTCTCTTCAGTTCTTCGAAGGCCTTCTGGCAGTCCTCTGTCCATATAAACTCCTGGTCCTTGCGTGTCAGCTTCGTCATTGGTTCTGCAATCCTCGAGAAATTTTCTACAAACCTTCGGTAATATCCCGCAAGTCCGAGAAAACTTCTCACTTCTGCAACTGATGTAGGTGTAGGCCAAGTCTCTATTGCCGCAACTTTCTCTGGATCCACTGAAAGTCCTTCTCCTGAGATGATGTGTCCCAAGAAAGGTACTTTGTCCATACAGAACTCACACTTACTAAGTTTGGCATATAACTTCTCATGTCTCAAGGTCTCTAACACGATTCTGAGATGCTCCTCGTGCTCTTCAGGGCTCTTGGAATATATGAGGATGTCGTCAATGAACACCACCACGAATTTATCCAAGAACTGATGAAAGACTCTGTTCATTAAGCTCATAAACACTGCTGGCGCGTTGGTTAAACCAAACGGCATCACCAAGAACTCATAATGCCCATACTTCGTTCTGAAAGCTGTCTTCGGGATGTCTTCCTTCCTTACCTTGATCTGATGATAGCCGGATCTAAGGTCAATATTCAAAAATACCCTTGCACCACTCAACTGATCGAATAGATCATCAATGCGTGGTAAGGGATACCTGTTCTTGATGGTTACAACATTTAGTGCCCTGTAATCAATGCACAACCGTACCGTTCCATCCTTCTTTGGCACAAATAATATGGGTGCTCTCCAAGGTAAAACACTGGGCCGAATGAAACCCTTCTCCAAAAGATCATCAACCTGTTCCTTCAATTCCACTAACTCCTTAGGTGCTAGCCGATATACTGATGAAGTGATAGGCTCTGCTCCTGGAGTTAAGTCTATTGTGAATTCTATTTTCCGATCAGGCGGTAAACCTGGAAGATCATCAGGAAATACATCCACAAATTCTGAGATGACTCTTGGGTAACCTGTCTCCCCTTCTACAGATAGTACTCTTAGAGTAGGCTGAACTCCTTGCTCTACTGCTCCTCGAAGAAACTCAAATTCTGGATGTCCTGGCGGTCTAAATATAACCCGCCCAAGTCGGCAATCAAGAGTCGCATGGTACTGACTTAACCAATCCATACCAAGTACGACATCATAATCCGGCATCGAAAAGATCAGAAATTGAGCTCGCATTTCTCGGCCACAAACTACTACAGAACATGATCTACAGACATCACTAACCGGAATAATACCGCCTCCCGTAAGAATTCTCTTCATCTTTGGAAGGGGTGCGGTAGCTACTCTATGGGTGGCTACAAAGCTAGCTGCTATAAATGAATGCGATGCTCCAGAATCAAATAATGCTACAGCTGGTAATAAAGCTACTAAAATAGTACCTGCGATGACCTCGCCTGCTGTAGCCTCCTCCTCAACAGCTAAAGTGAATGCCTGCCCTCGCCCCTGTGCTGGACCTCTCTGCTGCTGCTGAGCCTGCTGAAATAGGGCTGCCTGTGGGGCCAGGGGTGGTCTTTGCTGGTTCCCTCCTGGGGCTGGTGGTCTGACCCCACCAACTCCTGTCTGCTGGGCTCCTGCTGCTGGATAAGTTGGTCGAGGTGCAGGTAGAGCTAGTCTTGGTGCTCCGTCTCGGTGTTCGGAACAGTCCCTGGAAAAGTGCTGGCTAGATCCGCAGCTCAAACATAGTCCCAACTTACGCCTGCATTCCTTCTCAATGTGTCCTACCTTGCCGCAGTGGTGACAAGTAGGAAGAGATCTGTCCCTATGTGCTGCTCTATCTGGCATACCCCTCTGGGTTCGCTTTGCTGAATCCCCATGTGCTGGCCTGGATGGTGCTGATGTGATAGGCCTCTTCAGATTAGACTCCCTTCTAGTGACGCGCTCCAAGCGTCGGGCTGCTGCAAGGACATCGGTATAAGATGTAGGTGCTACCGATCCAATCAATCTCTGAAGCTCGAACTTTAAGCCGTCAAAGAACTTCTCTGCTTTTTCTTCTTCCGTCGAAATCAATGTCGGGGCAAAGTGGCTCAGGCGAATAAATCCCGCATTGTACTCCTCCACTGACATGTTGCCTTGGATAAGGCGGTTGAACCTGTCTCTGAGCTCTGACCGTGCGACTGCTGGAATGTACATCTCTTGGAAGAGTCTGGAGAACTCTTCCCATGTGACTCGGTCCTGTCCAAGCCTCCTCTCTTCTGCTAACCACCAGTGATGCACATTATCAGTTAACTGCATTCTGACGGCAGTCATCCACTTCTCTCTTGGAAGTTCAGCGGCTTCCAACTGATGCTGAATGTTTGTGAGCCACTCATGAACTTCCGTTGGCCCATCTTTACCAGAAAATGTACGAGGCTTGAGATGACGGAAATCAGTGATAGATCCCGTCGCTGTTCTCCTTGTTGGGGGATTTGCCTGCTCCAATGCGGATACCAGGCTAGTCCTCAGATACTCGGCCTCCTGTCGATGGGCCTCTTGCTGAATCTGTTGCTGTGCTTGCATCATGGCATACATCATCTGGAACATCTGTTGCCCGTCCATGGCTTATCCGGGCGGAAATACTGGCATCTGGGGAGTGAATTATGGTGGAGGTGGGATGTCATCTCTCCGGAACCTTGGATTAGGCTGACCGGTTTGATCACTCTGCGATGCTTGTCCTCCATCCCCTGGTGTCACTCCGTCTCCATAAGTAACCACAGCGTCGTGTGGCGTATCCAAAGGAATATCATCTCTGTTCCCGGAATCCATTGCTCTGCAATCAAAATATAAACTGTAAGAACGCACAGAGGAATCAATACAGGATGCAGTTCAAGTAAAAATTTCAAGTCGATATAGAGTTCAACGATGGATTAAATAATGGATGAGATCCTAGAACTTATCCTATCCTTAGGGCAGGCTGGTTCGGTCCCTGAGTTAAAACCGAACAATTTAGTCGTAGACCTGCATGGGCCACCACAAAAACCATGTCACGCCCCAGTCCCAAAATACTGTGGGACCGGACGCGTGACAATGGCCAGCAGTACGCACCGATGGACAAACCCAATTTAATGGATCAATCAGGGCATACTTAAGCTGTAATATAATAAGTCTACGACAATCATGGTACAACTAATCTCATCCACACCAGATATGAAATATGATCCACAGAATAAATAAAGAATGTAAATCATCAGATAGTCTCACAAAGTACTTCGGGGAACAACCCGTTAAATATCTAGTACAATGGTTCAACATACCAGAATATAAAAGACTGAAATAAATAATGAAAACTGAGCATAAACATGGATGCTCAAGAGAAGTCTTCAGCTAAGACCTCGTCCTCAGATGGTGGTACAGCTCCTGGATCAGCTCCTGCTCCGGTCCCGTAAATCTCGGGATAAACCTCGTCTGCAAAATCTGGGGACAAAATCTGGATCCAGGTCCTCAGGGGACATAGCAAGGTACAAGAAATCTCATGCCAATAAATAAATAAGCAGTGCAGCAAATAAATAACTAAATGAAACAATGGGGTAATTATGTAACCATCTAAGTGAAAATGCAAGTGAGAGCATCACTAGTCTCAGGCTGAGCCACTACAAGCTCTGTGTCGGGGAGCCGGTAGCGGTAATAACCGGTTGGCTGCTGACGGGTAATAGACGGCGGCGGCGGCGAACTTGGCCAGGCGGAGGTGGGCGTCGGCTCGGTGTGAGGAAAGAGCAAGGTGGCTGTGAAGGGAATTCTCACGGTGGCTGCTGCCTAGGGTACGGACTCCAAGGCACAGCTTTATATTGTGCTACAGTGTTCACGACAGCCTAGGGTTTGCAGCGGGTCGGGTTCTTCAGCGGTTCGGGTCTGACCCGCGATGGTGGGTTTGATCGGGGTTGGTTCGGGTTCGTTTGGGTTCGGTTCACAATTCTACAGCTTTTGGTCCTCGATTCGCTGCTCCGGTGTCCAATAAATTCACCGAAAAATGCCATGCGTCCGGTTCTCCATTATACACAATAAATTTTTACTTCCAGAATATTTTAGCACCCATAAACTGCCTGTAAAATTCTTTAGCTCATAAATACCTCGGTTCTTCATCCAAAATGCCGAAAACATCCGGAAAAATTATATTAAAAATTATCTGAAAAAATAGGGTGTTTACACCATAACCAAGCCCTTGCGAAACTTCCTCGCCTTAGCTGCCTCACTCAAGCCATCTAAAAATCTGCCTAGATGGCAGAACTCCGCTGCGTACTCGTCCACTGTCTTGCTCCCTTGGACGAGTGCCTCGAACTGGCTCTCCAAAGCACTGAGCGCCACATCAGAGAAAAACTTCTCCTTAAAAAGCCTCTTGAAAGCCTCCCAAGTAAGCCCTGGCGCTGCAATCCTCGTATCTGTGCGATACCACGTCAAAGCAAGGTCGAACATCTGACTGCCCGCCGCCTCTATCTACATGCTGTCTGGAATCTGTGCTAGCCTGAAGATCCCCTCAATCTGCTCTATCCAGTCATCCGCGTACAGGATCCCTTCTGTACCACGGAACTCCTTGGGCCGCATCCTCTGAAAATCAATGATACTACCTGGCCTCGGATGCTGAATCTGATCTGCCTGTGGCTGAATCTGTGCCACCCTATCCACTGCTGTCATGGCCACCTGGTGGGCGTTCTCAATGCCCAGCCTCATCACATCCACCTGACGGTGCTGCGTGTCCATCGTCTCCCTGAAGAACGCAAACAACTGTGCGGCATCTACTGGAGCTGGAAGTGGTGGAGGAACCACCGGAACGACTGGGGTAGTCCTCGGATCGACAGGTGAAGGAGAATCCCCGACAGAAGCAGATGCTCCCTCAACCGCAGGAGTGGTGAGTGGAGCGGTAGCAGCTGCCTGAATACGAGCTGGACGAGAGGTAGCAGACCTCTCCGAGGCAACTGCTGGAACGGTACGATGGGATCGTGTCTTCGGAGGCATCCTGAACACAGATCAAAAGAAGTCAATACGGCGCAAGATACGATATCATCAAAGAAGGACAGTAATATTTCAAAAGAAGCAATTTCAGAATAATTAGATTGGAATTGTTCCTAGTCGTGATTGAGTACACTCTCATCCTAGATCCTAGATCCTATAGCAGGCTCGCAGCAGTACAACTAAGTTGTTGTACCACCACGACATCGCACTAATTGCGAATCGAGACCTGCATGGGCCACCACCAAAAACGTGTCACGACCCGCACCCGGAAAATCGGGCATGAGTTGTGGGTAAGTCCAGCCTACGCCGCAGCATCGGCGGTTGAACGCTGTCTAGGTCAACTATCTAGATAAAATTTCACACAAAAAATCGGCCATGACCTCTCCAAAAGGAGGGCAACCACACAATCAATATATAAACCTGTCAAGATCTCAACTCCAAACGGAGGAGCAATATCAAATGATAATCTCAAGTACTCAATCACGAATCTAAGCACGATAAGATAACAAAGAAGACTAACAGCTATAAAGTCTAACCAACAACAACTACTACAACAACCACAACATCCATAATAATAATACATCATCCAAATCATCCAAAATAATATACAATACAAGGTCTCAATCCAAAACCGGAGACAAATCCTGTGCTAAAGCTAATAAAACAACAACAAGGTCCTAGTGATCCCGGCTACCAACCCGGAAATCGCTCCTAAACTAGAGGGTCCCTGTCGGCACCATCGACAGGCTCAGGTCCATAAAACGTCGGACACCACTCCTCCGGATACTCTGAAAAATATGTCCAGTCAGGACTGGAGCAAGTACATCTCTAACAGCAGTTCCATTTAAATGATAAAAACTATAAAACAGTTATAGCAAGTAGCAAGAAGAATGAAGCAAGTATGAAACAAGGAAATATGTATAACTGGTGCATAAAGGTAAAGATGTATGGATATCAGAGCAAGATAGTAATAACTGCAAGATACAGAAAATCTATGCTAAGATCAAGTCCGTGCACATGAACGTGTAGTGAGTCCAGCATAAAAAATATGTAGTGAGTCAAGTCCAGAAACATGTAAGTGAGACAAGTCAAGAAATGCATGAGAGTCTAGACTATAAAGAATGAACTCGGTGTCTTTGAAATACTTGTTTCGATATGTAAACGGCTAGGGGTAAGTACGGCTCACCGCGCACTGGGTGCGCGGCTGCTATCATTCCAGATTAGACCAGAGGGAGTGATTCCTGATGATGCCAGATAGGAATATTTACATGTCTACTCGAGTATTTCCCCGCCCCGACTAATACAAGTGGATCCAAGACCCGACACGCAAATCAAGATGAGTCCAGCCTGAACATGAGTGATGCCTGTAGTGATGCCTGTAGTGATTCCAGAATAGAGGCCAGAAACATGAAATGTACGTGTCGCAAGTAAATGAATCCAGAAATATCAATCAGTGTCCCGTGTTGTGCCAGAATAATCAGATGATACTATACTAGAAGCTGAATCATAATAATCATCAAATAATGAAAACTATCAGAGAATGTACTCGCCTGACGTCCTGAGCAACTGGCGATCCGAACCGGTGTCGCAAGGACCTAATGCAAAAAGCAAGGTTAAACAGGGTTCTAAAGAGTTAAACAGATATAAAATAACTAAAAATAGGCTTCTAGGGTCGTTCTAGGTCAAACGGGTCAAACGGGACACCTTGCTTTTTGCATTAGGTATCTGTTTAACTCTTTAGAACCCTGTTTAACCTTGCTTTTTGCATTAGGTCCTTGCGACACCGGTTCGGATCGCCAGTTGCTCAGGACGTCAGGCGAGTACATTCTCTGATAGTTTTCATTATTTGATGATTATTATGATTCAGCTTCTAGTATAGTATCATCTGATTATTCTGGCACAACACGGGACACTGATTGATATTTCTGGATTCATTTACTTGCGACACGTACATTTCATGTTTCTGGCCTCTATTCTGGAATCACTACTGGCATCACCTACAGGCATCATTCATGTTCAGGCTGGACTCATCTTGATTTGCGTGTCGGGTCTTGGATCCACTTGTATTAGTCGGGGCAGAGAAATACTCTAGTAGACATGTAAACATTCCTATCTGGCATCATCAGAAATCACTCCCTCTGGTCTAATCTGGAATGATAGCAGCCGCGCACCCAGTGCGCGGTGAGCCGTACTTACCCCTAGCCGTTTACATGTCGAAACAAGTATTTCAAAGACACCGAGTTCATTCTTTATAGTCTGGACTCTCATGCATTTCTTGACTTGTCTCACTTACATGTTTCTGGACTTGACTCACTACATGTTTTTCATGCTAGACTCACTACACGTTCATGTGCACAGACTTACTCTTAGTGTAGATTTCTTGTATCTTGCAGTTATTACTATCTTGCTCTGATATCCATGCATCTTTACCTTTATGCACCAGTTATACATATTTCCTTATTTCATACTTGCTTCATTCTTCTTGCTACTTGCTATAACTGTTTTATAGTTTTTATCATTCAAATGGAACTGCTGTTAGAGATGTACTTGCTCCAGTCCTGACTGGACATATTTTTCAGAGTATTCGGAGGATTGGTGTCCGACATTTTATGGACCTGAGCCTGTCG
This sequence comes from Iris macrosiphon, assembly GCA_036927795.1. Classification (NCBI taxonomy): domain Eukaryota; kingdom Viridiplantae; phylum Streptophyta; class Magnoliopsida; order Asparagales; family Iridaceae; genus Iris; species Iris macrosiphon. The sequence goes on from JAYESA010000003.1 coordinate 166,578,721, forward strand.
ATGGTGCAGACAGGGACCCTCTAGTTTAGGGGTAATTTCCGGGTTAGTAGCCGGGATCACTGGGACCTTGTTGTTGTTTTTATTAGCTTTTAGCACCGAATTTGTCTCCGGTTTTGGATTGAGACCTTGTTTGTATATTATTTTGGATGATGTATTATTATTATTGATGTTGTGGTTGTTGTAGTAGTTGTTGTTGGTTAGACTTTATATTTGTTAGATCTCTGTGTTATCTTATCGTGCTTAGATTCGTGATTGAGTATATTGTGATTATCATTGTGATATTTGCTCCTCCGTTTGGAGTTGAGATCTTGACAGATTTATATTGTTGTGTGGTGGCCCTCCTTTTGGAGAGGTCATGGCCGATTTTTGTGTGAGATTATTATCTAGATAGTTGACCTAAACAGCGTTCTACCGCCGATGCTGCGGCGTAGGCTGGACGTACCCACGACTCATGCCCGATTTTCCGAGTGCGGGTCGTGACAAACAGGAATAATAATAATAATAATAATAATAATAATAATAATAATAATAATAATAATAATAATAATAATAATAATAATAATAATAATAATAATAATAATAACAGTAATTAATTAATTTAATTAGTAAAAATAGTTTTTAGGCTTTTTAAAATAGGTCTGAGGCCCAATAAAATCCAGGAAAATTACCCTAAGTCCGGTTTTCTATTTTATACCATAAAATTATATTTTCATTACACTTTAAGATTAGTTATTAGCAATTAAAAATTATATACTCACCAAAGCTCCTATGTAAATTCCTAAAAATTTTAGAAAAATCCCAAAGATTGATTTTAAAAAATCTAAAAATTTAGGGTGTTTACAATCTACCCCCCTTAAGAGGATTGCGTCCTCGCAATCGAAGGGTAAACTATAAAGGCAAGATTTACAGAATTAAAGAATGCTTAGGTTCTACCTGATTCTGCAAATAAGTGTGGATAACGCTGGAGCATAACATCCTCTCGTTCCCAGGTCGATTCGCCAGGAGAGTGATGTTTCCAAGCTACTCGAACCAGTCTGATTGTATGCCCTCGCAGTGTCTTCTCACTGGTGTGGAGTATACCCACTGGCTGCTCTTCGTATCTCAGGCTAGGTCCCACCGAAATCTCAGAATGATCAACTATATGACTTGGGTCCGTCACGTATCGCCTCAGTTGTGAGACGTGGAATACATCATGCACTCCCTCTAAGGATGGAGGTAATGCAAGACGGTAAGCCACCTCACCAATGCGCTCCAAGATATCGAATGGCCCAATGTACCTTGGGCTTAACTTGCCTCTGTTGCCGAATCTGATAGTACCTCTAGTGGGCGAGATCCTCAAAAATACATGCTCTCCTTCCTTGAACTCCAGGGGACGTCTGTGCGCATCGGCCCAATGCTTCTGTCTATCCTGGGCTGCACGGAGATGATTCTGAATCTGCCTTACTTTCTCCACTGTCTCCGTTACCAACTCTGGACCCAGTAATTGACGTTCGCCAACGTCACTCCAGCATATCGGCGATCTGCACTTCCTTCCGTACAATGCCTCGAAAGGTGCCATCTGAATGCTTGCCTGATAGCTGTTGTTGTAGGAGAACTCCACTAAGTGCAGATAATCTTCCCAAGATCCTCCGAAATCCAGTATACATGATCGCAGCATATCTTCCAAGATCTGAATTGTGCGCTCTGATTGGCCATCTGTCTGAGGATGATAGGCAGTACTGAATTTGAGCCTGGTGCCGAGACTCTCTTGCATGCTTCGCCAGAAGTGAGATATAAACCTCGAGTCTCGATCTGATACAATACTAACCGGCACTCCATGTAACTTTACGATCTGTCGCATATACATGTCGGCTAGTACTTTCGTGGATTGTCCGACTCTGAATGGCAAGAAGTGAGCTGACTTAGTGAGCCGATCCACGATGACCCATACCGCATCCTTTCCACTAGGTCTTCTTGGAAATCCAGTGACAAAGTCTATGGTAATATGCTCCCACTTCCATTCAGGTATGGAAAGTGGCTGCAACATACCTGCAGTCCTTTGGTGCTCGGCCTTTACCTGCTGGCAGACTAAGCATTTTGCCACAAATCGGGCAATCTCTCTTTTCATTCCATGCCACCAGTAATATTGTCTTAAGTCCCGGTACATCTTGGTTCCTCCTGGATGAACAGAGTATATGGAGCTATGTGCTTCAGTCATCAACTCCTGCCTTAATTCTCCATTTGGAACATATAGGCAATTTCCGCACCTTAATGTCCCGTCCTCGTGGATGCGAAGTTCCATTTGTAGGCCTGCTTCGGTTCTCTCTTTCAGCCTTCGGAATCTGGCATCATTAGGCAAAGCTTCTTTGATTCTCTCTACCAGCGATGACTTAACTTCGAGGTTAGCCAGCAAACTATTTTGTCCAGGTAGAACAACCTCTATCTGAAGATCTTGCAAGTCTTGTAATAACTGAGGCTGCTCAGTTAAGAAATAAGCCGAGGGTTTTCTGCTGAGGGCGTCGGCTACAGCATTTGCTTTCCCCGGGTGGTACTGCAGATCTATGTCAAAGTCCACCATCAACTCAAGCCAACGCCTTTGCCTCATGTTGAGCTCCTTTTGAGTATAAACATACTTCAAGCTCTTATGATCAGTGAATATTTCGACCTTCTCTCCATACAGATAATGCCTCCAGATCTTTAATGCAAAAATCACTACAGCTAGCTCCAGGTCGTGCGTCGGGTAATTCTTCTCGTGGACCTTCAACTGCCTCGATGCATAAGCGATAACCTTGCCATGTTGCATCAAGACACAACCTAGTCCACTACCGGACGCATCACTATAAACAACAAAACCTCCTGACCCTGAGGGAAGAGTCAAGACTGGTGCTGTTGTTAGACGCCTCTTCAATTCTTCAAAGGCATTCTGGCATTCTTCTGTCCATATGAACTCCTGATCCTTCCGTGTCAGCATAGTCATCGGCCCTGCGATCCTTAAAAAAATTTCTACGAACTGCCGGTAATACCCAGCAAGTCCAAGAAAACTTCTCACTTCTGCAACCGAGGTAGGGGTAGGCCAGGTTTCTATAGCAGTGACCTTCTCTGGGTCCACAGACAGTCCTTCACCCGAGATAATATGTCCTAAGAATGGCACCTTGTCCATACAGAACTCACACTTGCTGAGTTTGGCATATAGCTTCTCCCTTCTCAAAGTTTCTAGCACAATTCTTAGGTGTTCCTCGTGCTCTTCGTGGTCCTTGGAGTAGACTAAAATATCATCAATGAATACCACCACGAACTTATCCAAGTACTGATGGAAGACTCCGTTCATCAAACTCATAAATACAGCAGGTGCGTTGGTTAAACCAAACGGCATTACTAGGAACTCATAATGTCCATACTTAGTCCTGAAGGCCGTCTTTGGGATATCTTCCTTTTTCACCCTAATCTGGTGATAACCGGATCTAAGGTCAATCTTTGAGAATATCCTAGCACCACTCAATTGGTCAAACAAGTCATCAATGCGTGGTAATGGGTACCGGTTCTTAATAGTTACAGCATTAAGGGCTCTGTAATCAATACACAACCGTACAGTTCCGTCCTTCTTGGGTACAAAAAGTATAGGTGCTCCCCAAGGTGAAACACTGGGCCGGATAAATCCTTTCTCCAGAAGGTCGTCAACTTGTGCTTTCAACTCCACTAACTCCTTAGGTGCTAGCCGATATACCGATGAAGTGATAGGTTCGGCTCCTGGAGTTAGGTCTATTGTGAATTCTATCTCCCGATCAGGTGGTAAACCTGGAAGATAGTCGGGAAATACATCCACAAAATCTGAGATGACTCTTGGGTAACCTGAATCCTCTTCTACAGTTAATACCCTAAGAGTTGGCTGGACCCCTTGTTCTACAGCTCCTCGAAGAAATTCAAACTCAGGAAGGCTAGGGGGTCTAAATATCACTTTTCCAAGCCGGCAATCCAGTGTCGCATGGTACTGACTTAACCAGTCCATACAAAGTACAATATCGTAGTCAGGCATAGAAAAGATCAGGAATTGGGCTCGCATCTCTCGGCCACAGACTACTACCGAACATGATCTACAGATATCACTAACCGGGATAATTTTACCTCCCGTTAGAATTCTCTTCATCTTCGAGAGAGGTGCGGTAGCTACTCTATGTGTGGCTACGAAGCTAGCAGCAATAAATGAATGCGAGGCTCCAGAATCAAATAATGCTACAGCAGAAATTGAAGCTACTAATATGGTACCTGCTATCACTTTGCCTGCAGTAGCTTACTCAGTGACTGCTAGTGCATATGCCTGACCTCGTCCCTGAGCGGGACCCCTTTGCTGACGAGCCTGCTGGAACAAAGCTGCCTGAGGTGGTAGTGGTGGCCTGGCTCCTCCCGGCCCTGTCTGAGTTGCTCCTCCAGCTGGAAGAGCTGGCCTAGGTGCAGGTGGAGCTGGTTGATTCGGAACTCCCTCTCGACGTTCCGAGCAGTCCTTTGAGAAGTGTTGTCCGGATCCGCAAACCAGGCAGAGTCCCAGTTTGCGTCTACATTCTATTTCAATATGTCCTACTTTGCCGCAGTAATGGCAAGTAGGCAGGTTCTTTGATGCGGCTTTCTGAGGCAGGTTCTTCTGGGGCCGTTTAGCAGATTCCCCTGGTGATGACTTAGACGGTGCTGAGGAGAATGGACGTTTCAGGCTCGATTCCCTCCGAGTAACGCGCTCCAGCCGACGTGCTACAGCTAGGACGTCGGAGTAAGATGTGGGCGCGACCGATCCGATTAACTTCTGAAGATCGAATCTGATTCCATCAAAGAACTTCTCCGTCTTCTCTTCTTCGGTAGGAATTAGAGAAGGGGCGAAGCGGCTCAGGCGAATGAATTCGGCGTTATATTCCTCCACCGTCATGTTGTCCTGGATCAGGCGGTTGAATCTGTCTCGGAGTTCGGACCGAGCCACAGTAGGGATATACATATCCTGGAAGAGTCTGGAGAACTCCTCCCAGGTGACCTGATCATGTCCGAGCCTTCTTTCTTTGGACAGCCCCCAATGGTGCGCGTTGTCCGTCAGTTGCATCCGGACGGCAGTCATCCATTTGTCCCTTGGAAGTTCAGCGGCCTCCAACTGATGCTGTGTGTTCGTAAGCCATTCATGCACTTCAGTTGGTCCTTCCTTGCCCGAGAAGGTACGGGGTTTGAGTTGACGGAAATCTGTGATAGATCCCGTCGCTAGCCAGCTATTTGGTGGATTTGCATGTTCCAATGCTGCGACTAGGCTGTTTCTTAGGTTCTCGGCCTCATGACGTTGGGCCTCCTGTTGGATCTGTTGTTGTGCCTGCATCATGGCGTAGAACATCTGGAACATTTGCTGTCCGTCTATTGCCTGCCCTGGAGGAAAGACAGGCATCGTAGGAGGGAACTGGGGTGGAGGCGGGATGTCATCACGCCTGAACCTAGAACTGGGCTGGCCAGTTTGATTGTTCTGAGAGGATTGTCCTCTGGTATCTGGCGTCGTTCCAGCTTCACAGGTAACCACCGCTTCAGGCGGTGTACCCAAGGGGGTCTCGTCACCACTTTTGGGATCCATTACTCTGCATAAAAAGAAAACAATGAGAACGCACAGAGGAATCAAATCAGGATGCAATTCAAGCAATTAAATTGAATTCGACATAGAGTCCAAAATAATTCAATCAATGGATGAGATCCTATAAACTTATCCTATCTTATTGCAGGCCTGTTCGGTCCCTAAGTTGAAATCGAATAATTTAGTTGACCTGTATGGGCCACCACAAAAACCATGTCACGCCCCAGTCCCAAAATGCCGAGGGACTGGAGATGCGTGGCAATCGCCAGCAGCACGCACCGATGGATAACCCAATTTAATGGAACCATCAGGGCATACTTAAGCTGTAAATAAGGTCTACTACAACAAGTCACACTAATCTCATCCATAAAGATAAAGAATAAACTGCATAATGAAATAGAAATAAGTAGCAACGACAATTACAGCAAGTCAGTCGGAGAAACAATCCGACTTATGTCTGAATAAACAGGCTCTATAGGCCAGGAACAAAAAGAGATAAACATGAAATAAATACTGAGTACTGGAACAGGCACTCAGGAGAAGTCTTCGGCAGTCACCTCGTCTTCAGTGTTCGGTTCTGCTCCAGCAATAGCTTCAGCTCCTGTCCCGTATATCTCGGGGTACTGCTCCTCGGCTAAACCTGGGGACATAATCCATTCCAGGTCCTCAGTGGACCTAACAAGGCACAAAATAAAACAAGCCAAATAAATGCAGTGCAATTAAATTAAATGAAACAACAGGGTAAACTATGTAACCATCTATGTGATATACAAATGAGAGCAACACTAGTACTCAGGCTGAGACCGCTACAAGCTCTGTGTCGGGGAGCCGGGTAGCAGTAATAACACGTAAAGGGTCTAGCTCTGCTGGAGAGTCTACAACCTCACAATAATAGTAGATATATAGATAGAACAGCCTGTAGCCTGTGTGTCTCTCCCCACCCAATATAATCAGGCAAACCATGACCATAACGTCTCATGTTCATGTCAGCGGGATTATAACTAATGCAACAAGTCATACTGTCTATAACTAAAATATCTCTGTCAAGTCATGTATCCTATACAGAATCACCATGAATATCTCAGGAAGATTCTGTCCATGTATAGTGTTAAGTGTCCTGGGTTGTAGGGCACTTGATATGTCAAGTACAAAAGTAAAGGGTATCGTAAATCCATCTCTAAATGACGAACCCAACACCGCGTACGGAGTTGGCACCCGACTAGGATCGGACACTAGGTACGTTATACATTTCCTAGGTTAAGCAGTTTAAACAAGTTATATGAATTTACACAAGACATCCAACAAAGTATTATTACAGGAAATATGAAGATAAAGACTGCAAGTTTGGCAAGGTGCACTTGCCTGGTGTTTGGATTCCACTAAGGTCCTGTTTCTCGGAAATTTCTAGAGATGTCTTCGAAAGCTGAAATAAACAGTACCATCATGCTCAGAAGGTATCAAATAGCTAGGAACGCCTGTCCTTGGGTCCAATTTGGAGACAAGGGCAAAAACGGCAATTTTGGGCCAAAACGGGGTCCACCGGTGGGCCCGCTTTGCACCGAAAAATGTGTCAAGGTCAACGGTCTCTAAATTCACCAAACTTAGTGTCAACAGGTCAGGAACGCTGATACGAACCCAACGGAACTTTCAGATTTGAATTCCGATGAGCCGATCACGAAATCGCCCGTCGAGTGGGGCCTATGGGGCCCACGACACGTAATTTCGTCAACGTTCTCAGAATCGAACCAAACTTGACCCACAGGACCAGCGTATCGCTACGAGTCCGATGCCGCAAGTTTCGTCTCGATCTGACGTGTGTGCACGAAGTTAGGGTGAATTACAGAAAAGGCGGATACGGGCGATGTCCGCGGATACGCGTTGATTCCGGTGTGCACGCACACTCGAATCAGCTTCCGTGAAATCCCACACGTCCGTATCGACGGTGCGCACGTATCTGTGAAGACTGCACGCGACCAAGTCGTCCCGTTTGGCGGGGCGTACTCAGTTCCGGGGTGAAACAGGGTCTGGTTTTTTCCTGTTTTTGGATCGCGGTGTGCGATCACCACAGGATGCGATGCCCCAAGCGGTTTATTCGGGCACCGAGAGGGTCATACAGGCTTCGCAACGAAATTTACAGAATCGAAATCGGAGATACAGGGTGCAAGATACGAGTACCTGAACGAGGCCCTTCAAAATTGGGGTTTTGGTGTCCGACACGTGATTTCGTGTCCTGGACGTGTCTACTGTGCCCGTGTCCGGCTGCTGGCTGTGTCCGGTCGGCCGTGTCCGGCCTAAGGCTGCGGTCGTGCTGAACTGTGGGGGCTGGCCAACGGTCGGCGAGGCGTCACCGGGCTCGGTGAGGGCGGTGCCGGCCGTGGGTCTGCGATTTGAGGCGGGCGGAGTCCGGTCGCGAGGGGAGGAGGGAGGAGGAGGTGCTGGAGAGGGGCTGGGCGCTGGAGGGTGGTGGTCAGCGGGCTCCGAGCGGCGAGGGGAATCCGGCTGCCGGAGCTAGGGTCGCCGGAAGCTAGGGTTCAGGCGGGTTAGGGTTCGGCTAAGTGAGGGAGGAGGGAGAAGGGAAGGATGGCTTTATAGGGCTCCGGGCACCGGTCGTGGCCGGGGGAGGCGGACCGAGGGGAGATCGTGGCCCTTCCGGCGGAGGCGGCGCGGAAGAACCGGGCATGGCCGAGGGATCCGGCCGCCCAGGCGATCGTGGGGGGGGAGAGAATGGGACCGGGTCGGGCGCGGTTCCGGGTTGGGCGGACCAGCCCGACCCGCTAGCAGCGGCTGGGTTGGGCTGCTCTAATGGGCTCGGCCCACTGGGCCGGGCCGGGCCCCAAAACAGGAAAAATAATAATAATAATAATAATAATAATAATAATAATAATAACAATAACAGTAATTAATTAATTTAATTAGTAAAAATAGTTTTTAGGCTTTTTAAAATAGGTCTGAGGCCCAATAAAATCCAAGAAAATTACCATAAGTCCGGTTTTCTATTTTACACCATAAAATTATATTTTCATTACACTTTAAGATTAGTTATTAGCAATTAAAACTTATATACTAACCAAAGCTCCTATGTAAATTCCTGGAAATTTCAGAAAAATCCCAAAGATTGATTTTAAAAAATCTGAAAATTTAGGGTGTTTACAACAACTTTTCGATGTATGGGTAAGGGTAGGGCTACTCCATCTAAGCCTCATAACTCATACACCCGTCTAGAATATCATCAGCCGACATACCTCGGGGGTAGCGACCCTCGTGACTCCATCAATCGACATGCCTCGGGGGTAGCGACCATCGGACACGACCACCATAGTGCGTGCTAGTTACTACGGTTTACCAGAGTGGTTAAAGCCCATACGCCTACTGATTGTCCTCTCATGATACTAAGTGCCATGTGTGTGTCAACATATCTAATATATAGTAATAACTGAAAGAAAACTACACATGCAATGAATAAACAGAAATACAATAAATATACAGAAATATATTAAGCATGCAAAATACTGTAAGTAATTTGGCAAGGTATCTTTCCTGATATGAAAAAGAATGAAGCCCCAACTCAATGCGTCGTCCGATCTACCCGTCACATAAATTAAATAAGTTAGATTACCAAAGTGGTTGAATAGGTTCCTCCATTTTAATCTATTTTAATTCTGAATAAAATAACCTAAAATAGTATTTTAATCTTATTATAATCTAATTTTATTATTAAGCTCTAATTTTGGTCCAAAGAAAGTCAACTTTAAGGATTTGTGATCCGTGGCACACAAATCGAGGCAATCCGTTGACCAAAAAGTCAACCGACTCAAATTCTAGATTTGTGTATAGAATCCTATATATTTCAATGCTACATGAACACTGGAATAGACGGTTTCATAAAATTACAAGTTAGTAAAGAGTTATGGCCACAAGGGCGCATAGATGACAGTTTTCGGTGGTTTCCTATTTACGTCTACGTTGCACAAATTTTACAGTAGAATAAACTTATACTTTAAATTCTGTAAAAAATATTTTTCTGAAATTTCATCATGTCAGCTTTTTGAAACTTCAAACGGTTTGTAATTCCGAGTTCGGGATCTCCCGAAATCTCGAAAATACCAAAACATGTCTGATTTTGGACAGCTTGCACTTTTAGAATTTTCTGGAAAAATAGGTTCTGAAATTAGAAAAATAATTTATATATTCAGAAAATTAACCTTGATATGGTTCTAACAAAAAAAACTGGAGCGCGTTTGGAGTCCGGAGCTAGGAGATATCGTCTTTTTAATTCGTCATAACATACTAGAAAATGAGGCTGAATTTATGACGAATTTTGACTCTTTTTGGACGAAAAAGGTGAATTTGGGAAAAAAATATATGAAGGATGAGATATTTATAATGGTGGAGACTACTTAATTGAATACGACTAGGATTGACTAATTTGAATATGAATATGATCAGTTTAAATAAGGATATGATATGCATGAAGTTGCTTTCCTAGTAGGCTCAGAATTTGAATTAATTTAAAAATAGAGTTTAAGTTTATCTCAATAATTTATAATCTTAAATATAATTAAAAATAATACAAATAATTTATATATAATTTTATTAATATCTATTAACACTAAATTAACATCTATCTAATATTAAGACTATATATAACCAAATAAATCCTAATTAATTTTAAAAATCTAAATAAATTTCTTAAAATTCTAAATAAATTATAAAAAAAATATAATTAAATATTTTAACCTAAAATAAATATTTGGTAGGGATAACATGTAAGTATGGTCTCAAAGTAAATTATAGAAGTCCTAAAAATTTACGTTTCCTATGTTTTAATTACCTAAAAATTCTAGAAAAATCTTCAAAAATCTAAAATAACCTAAAAATGATTCTAAATAAATATTTATATAAGTAAATATATCAAGAAATTCATTTTCTAATTAACTAAGAGAATACTCTAAAGAAATTCAATATCTAAATATAATAATATAAAATATACACAAAATATCTATTTTGGGTAAGGGAGTTTACAATCTACCCAACTTATAAAAATTTCGTCCTCGAAATTAAAATAGGACATGGTTTCTCTCTATCTAATCTCACTTGATCAGAATCTAAAAGAATTTACCTCAAGTTTAACAATGCAATTTCTACCAAACTTTGAATTTACCCACCTATCAAATAAGGCTATACTTTTAAGAAAACTATTTCTCAAATTATTTAATCATGTTATTCAATCCTCAGAAATTTTAACACCAAACATATCACCTATGGTATGTCCTTAATCAATTATAAAAGAGAGTCACTAAGTCATGTGATTAGCCTTATGGGGTATATCTAGTACTATCAGTGTGTCAACTTATACCAAGCACGAGGTTTCGTCTTTCCGAAATAAGGGAAGACGGAGAACAATAATAAAGAATTCAAGGTGAAGGTGATAGAATACAAGTACGAGATTCAAAAAGATTAAGGAATTCGAAAAGATAGTTGTCAGGGCAGTTGTGGATTGAAATCCTATTTTTGATAATTTTCTATTTACATGCTCGTATCAGTACAGTTACGTAACCGATACGATATGTCAGACATGTCTAGGGGCAAGTATATTCGTCTACTAGCATATATCTCAATCCACGTAAAGTAGTCATGCGAAGAGCGAACCAAGCGCACTAAGGTTAGCTAGACCTTAATACACCGATTCTGATTAGACAATTGTATCATTGTGTGCACCCAATAATACATATGTCATGAGCAAGCTTGATAAAAGAATAAGCTTACAAAAACTAGGCTATAATAGCAGCATAAGTCAAGGTAGTACAGAAAATATAAGTATGCTAGATTATGATGAGAGAAGTTACAAAATAATCCAAGTTCACAAAGAAGATAAGACTCTTACAATCTCTACAGTTGTCATACTAACTCCTTGTCTAAGTCGATAGTCGACCAAATAGGGGTATGGGCTTCTAGGTTCTACAGTCTGATTAAACATTGTCGTCTTATGCTAGCATACAGGTAATGTCATTCAGTTACATTTCAATAATAGGTCAAAAGACTATATGATACTAGGTTGTGAGGCACACTACCCAACTTAAAATAATAAACTAATACTGTACTGTCTTAAGGATACCGTAGAAACTCCTATTAAGGTCTACGAGAAAGGGTTTTGGTACTTATTAGGATATCCTCTTACATTACATAGGTTATGGTCGTCTTAAGTCTTAGTCATAGCGCTTATAGAGCAAGTGTCAATAGTAAGAATGGAAAGTTACTGGCCTTCAAGGGAAAAAGGGGATATAACTCGTATCGAGGTGTGGTACAAGTTACGCAATTGAAACTAAGGAATAATTATCAGGTCGCAATCTACCAGAATAACTTAAAACTATCAAGTTCTAATTACCAATCACATAATTCAAAAATTCAAGAGTAACAACCAAAATCCTAGCAAGCTATATATCCTAACATAGAATAAAATCACTTGGTCTATAATCAGAGGGGTCAGGTGGCACGAGTTGAAATATGAAGAAAAGAAGAACATAATTTAGTCGTCGCACAATGGCGAACGTTTAAGGTCGCAGTATGAAATTAGAATAGAGGGCTCTAGATAGCTTCATGGTTTTCCAAGGGGGAGTGGTATGCTAGTTGCTATGTTCAAGGTATGATGAAGGAAGATGTTATATTTATTCCTCTTGGCTTCCTAAGGTATTGTCTGCTAATATCAGGACAAGAATCAAAATTTATAGTTCTAATATTACTATCTAACTACAAAAGTTAGGGTTGGTCCTAATATTCGACCTTGGTTTTCTAGTGGTCTCTCTATACTAAGGTCAAACAATATGGTTAAATTTCTAACTGACTCTAATAGTGTTTATACTACTCTCAAGTCTTCATAATACATCAAGGGGTAATGGTCAACCAATCTATAGATAAGGAATTCTATGGTTCACTAGATATTCTAAACTTAGTGGTGTGTCAACACTCTAGTTGTACTCTTAATAGGAAGTTACCCTACTTATCATCTAACGACAAGGACTTCTATATTCTAGGAGGGGGTTATACTCAAGGAACTATTAGGGAAGTAAGGAATCAAGCATGATACAATTATTCATATAGAATGGATTGGAAGAAAAGCGAATTATAGTCAATTGTGGATGAGATCCTATACTCTATTCCTAGGTGCAGGCTTGCTCGGTACAGTAATGTAACCGAGACAATATACTCTCGACCTGCATGGGCCACCACAAAAATATGTCACGCCCCAGTCCCAAAATACATAGGACTAGGACACGTAAGCATGCCAGCCGTATGAATATGGCAACTCCAATATATGAAAACCATAACCCATACGTACAATGTAATATGAATATCAAATCCACAAGTGGTATAAAATGTATCACAAGTCACATGGTACAATCTAAATCTCATCCACATAAAATTAATATAAATAAATGACCAACATCTATATAACTAGATCTCAATAAGAAGTATCTAAAGATGACAGTCGGATGGAAACAAATCCACTACCAACTCGAATATAAAAGCAACACAATATAGGTACAGCACCAAATAAACACTAGTCCCGAAGAGTAAACCTCCTCAACGATCAGTAGCAAGTCCGGATCTGCGCTCCTGTGAATACTCGTGAACATCTACACCTGGAAAGGGACCAGGTCCTCAGAGGGACGTAACAAGATACATAGAAGCAAGCCAATTTGAATACATTGAACATGCATAATGTTTGAAAATATATAAGTACGATGTATAAGACAATCTATATGAATACAAATGAGGACAACTTTTTGATGTATGGGTAAGGGTAGGCTACTCCATCTAAGCCTCACAACTCATACACCCGTCTAGAACATCATCAGCCGACATACCTCGGGGGTAGCGACCCTCGTGACTCCATCAATCGACATACCTCGGGGGTAGCGACCATCGGACACGACCACCATAGTGCGTGCTAGTTACTACGGTTTACCAGAGTGGTTAAAGCCCATACGCCTACTGATTGTCATCTCATGATACTAAGTGCCATGTGTGTGTCAACATATCTAATATATAGTAATAACTGAAAGAAAACTACACATGCAATGAATAAACAGAAATGCAATAAATATACAAAAATATACTAAGCATGCAAAATAATGTAAGTAATTTGGCAAGGTATCTTGCCTGATATGAAAAAGAATGAAGTCCCAACTCAAGGCGTCGTCCGATCTACCCGTCACATAAATTAAATAAGTTAGGTTACAAAAGTGGGTGAATAGGTTCCTCCATTTTAATCTATTTTAATTCTGAATAAAGTAACCTAAAATAGTATTTTAATATTATTATAATCTGATTTTATTGTTAAGCTCTAATTTTGGTCCAAAGAAAGTCAACTTTAAGGATTTGTGATCCGTGGCACACAAATCGAGGCAATCCGTTGACCAAAAAGTCAACCAAATCAAATCCTAGATTTTTGTATGGAATCCTATATATTTCAATGCTACATGAATACTGGAATAGACGGTTTCATAAAATCATAAGTCAGTAAAGAGTTATGGCCATAAGGGCGTACAGATGACAGTTTTCGGTAGTTTTCTATTTACGTCTACGTTGCACAAATTTTACAGAAGAAGAAACTTATATTTTAAATTCTGTAAAAAATACTTTTCTAGAATTTCATCATGTCAGCTTTCCGAAACTTCAAACGGTTTGTAATTCCGAGTTCGGGATCTCCCGAAATCTCAAAAATACCAAAATATGTCTGATTTCTGACAGCTGGCACTTTTAGAATTTTCTGGAAAAATAGGTTCTGAAATTAGTAAAATAATTTATATATTCAGAAAACTAACCTTGATATGGTTCTAACAAAAAAAAATGGAGCGCGTTTGGAGTCCGGAGCTAGGAGATATCGTCTTTTTAATTCGTCATAACATACTAGAAAATGAGGCTGAATTTATGACAAATTTTGACTTTTTTTGGACGAAAAAGGTGAATTTGGGGAAAAAAATATATATGAAGGATGAGGTATTTATAATTGTGGAGACTACTTAATTGAATACGACTAGGATTGACTAATTTGAATATGAATATGATCAGTTTAAATAAGGATATGATATGCATGAAGTTGCTTTCCTAGTAGGCTCAGAATTTGAATTAATTTAAAAATAGAGTTTAAGTTTATCTCAATAATTTATAATCTTAAATAGAATTAAAGATAATACAAATATTTATATATAATTTTATTAATATCTATTAACACTAAATTAACATCTATCTAATATTAAGACTATATATAACCAAATAAATCCTAATTAATTTCAAAAATCTAAATAATTTTTTTAAAATTCTAAATAAATTATAGAAAAAAGTATAATTAAATATTTTAACCTAAAATAAATATTTGGTAGGGATAACATGCAAGTAAGGTCTCAAAGTAAATCATAGAAGTCCTATAAATTTATGTTCCCTATGTTTTAATTACCTAAAAATTCTAGAAAAATCTTCAAAAATCTAAAATAACCTAAAAATAATTCTAAATAAATATTTATATAAGTAAATATATCAAGAAATTCATTTTCTAATTATCTAAGAGAATACTTTAAAGTAATTTAATATCTAAATATAATAATATAAAATATACACAAAATATCTATTTTGGGTAAGGAGGTTTACAGCTAGCTAATCGGGATGGTAGCCACTCACTTAGTTGGTTGGAAGGAAGAAGGAAAGAGGCACTTCAAGACTCCGCTCGTAAGCCGCCTACTACTCATTCACCTGCATCACGAACAGCTCGATCAATACCTCTTCCACTCTTTCCAATCTCAGAATTGAAGTGCAGTTCAATGAACGAAAATAATGAAATTCATCGAAACCGTTCAAGGAAAATAAGCCAATCCGAAAACTAACTCAAAGCACGAAAGCAACAAGCGACATCGAAATCTTAGGCAACAAAAGATTCAGCGGAGAGGTCCCTCCTGACTCTGCCGCTAAGTCGATTCCGGGGGCACGGTCCACTGAATATGGGAATCGATTCCGAAGAAATAAATCCATAACGAGGACGAGTTCTTGTTTCAATCTATCCCGATCGAACGATACCGTCTTGTATTTCTTAGCCGCGCTCTCCGAATAGGAGGAACGGGGCGCCACATGTGCATATTTTGATTCCTCTTCCATTGTGACAGAATTTCCTGATGTATTTCCGAGCGAACTACCTGGCAAGCCACCCGACCGAGAAATCGAGTTCACCATCGATACCTTCCTAAATACCCAACCGATTTCCAAGGCCCCATATCGAATGTCCCCTGCTGAACAAAAGTAAAGAGAGAGAGAGAGAGAGAGAGAGAAAAGGTATATTTAATAAAGAGAGAGAGAGTATTAGGATTAGGGCCGGCTGCCCCTCTCTCTCATTCTAAGGTATGTGTGATGTTGAAATAAGAGAATGAGTGATGGTGTTGGGTTGGAGTTTGAATGGAGGGTTGGGATTGAGTATAGGTATAAATTTGTGTATAGTACAAAACAAAAGTGAGGGAGAGTGTGTGTAACCCATCATGCTCCCAAGAATATGTTTTCTTCATTTTTTCCAACCAATGGGAGGTGGACACGTAGCTACCATTTCACATTTAGATCCCTAGTGATATAGAATTTTGAACAAATAGCAAATTGGATTGGATGAGCGTAGAATCCATATTTTGTGTGTTATAGTGGGGAGAATTGGTGTGTGGTATTTTGTATGATCCATGAGGGTGTGAGTGTGGGTTTGGATTGGTGTTTGGTCTAGTTTTGGGTTAGGTTGAGTCGGTTGGTCCAAATTAAATAAAATTGGATCATACGTGTTCTTTAATAAATTGGAACTGCTTGGGGTCTCAATTGGGGGTGACACAAGTGTCATGGACGTAGTATACTTAGATTATCTTCATATATTGGGTTATAAGAAACGGGTCAAGATTGTGTCTTCAATTTCGATTGGAACAGACATAGATAAAAAGTTTGGATTTAAAATTAGATATGGTTTGACAATTGTTGTGCGATTAAAATAAAGTACAAGAGAGTGTAATTATGAGTGATACAGAGGTCAGAATAGAAGACTGATACGTCTAGGTCAAGGGTGTAAAATTTGTTTGAAGGTAAAATCTAGAGTAGCGCTCCAAATATTGAAGCAACGGTAAGGTGCACCAAGTAAATTAAATTAAATGATGTGAATTAATAACTCCATTAACTAATCAAAATAACCATAAATAAATCATAATTCTAGATTTGGGTCAAGAGGTTTACACCAGCCGTCTTCCTTTCGTACAGGAATGCAGCTTCTCCTACAATGCTTTTGTCAAACTCTCCATGGACACGTAGTGAAACACCAAGTCATCCAGCCATTGGCGGATGAATCCAACGGCCGTCCGATCCAATTATTTTCAGTCTTCAGTAGCTTTGTTCGATGGCTTAGCGTTATCGCCCTCCAATGGACCATGCAAGTCCTTGCACCATAGTAGATCCTCCATCCTTGGCTTATTAATCGCCCAATTCCCTCCTATGAGGGTGATCATATGAGTGTTCATCTGCTCCGTAGACATAGTTGCTAGAACCAAAACCAATAGCTCTGATACCAGATATTGGAAATCGAATACGCCATACAAGCGTTTCGACATCGTGTCTGAGAGTGCCCGCAGTAAAAACTTTAGGCCAAGCCACCTGAGATAACCAACCCATATCTAACGAATACCAAGCACAGATAAAGACAAGTATATGGCGGTGACTACGTCACATGGACAAATTCTAAACTTTATAACTCAGGTAAAATTATAAGATTGACATAATCAATGTTGAACTATTTGCCCTAATAAATTCAACCCCCTCACCACACTCAAGAAGAAAAGAAAAAGATTATAATTAAAATCATTCACCAACCCGTAGAAATCTTCCTGAGAGAAGGCGATGACTAATCGATCAGATCTCCTTCTTTCTTCTGTCTTGGATGGCGAAGTCCTAAGGGCAAAGTACGGACTTTCTCTTAGATTTCATATGAACGAGTACCCCGAATCTTCAACTTGTGCTATATTTTGTGCCTCCACCCTCCTCCTATATTTATAGGATGAGAAATTATATTTTAGGTCATAATAGGATTTCCTAAATAGAAAATCTTAAAATAATAATCATATTACACCTAAAATAGCCCAACACTAATTATGGACGTCCAAATATGGTCAAATTAAATATTTGATACAAATTTGAAATCTAATCAAATCTTACATTTAATGTAGATTTCTAAATTATATCAAATCAAATCTTTGACCATATTTGGACTCCAAAATTCACCAAATACAGAATGGACCCCAACAAAAGGTTCACTACCTGGTGAGAACGTAATGACAATATGCAATCTCGTCTGTGTCAAGCTACTCCAGTAGTCCACAACCATGACTAGTCAAACAAAACTTGCCCATCCTCTCCAACACAACAAACCAAAATATTGTTGAACTCTCCATCCACAACTAATCATCGCCAAAACTGTGTCAAGTCATCGACGTTGAATATTGAGATGATCCCAATCTCGTAGAACCTCCATCTTCTATGTATTAGAGCATCATTAGTAAGGCCCATCCTAATTTCTAGATTCTAGATTCTAGATTCAGAATGTAGGAGTTTAATTTGTAGAATAGTAAGAACCATGCTAAGTTTTAATTTCTAGATTCTCAGGTCCAACCCACCCACGGGAGCTATAGGTTGAGCCTGAGAATTTTTAGATTCAGAATGTAGGAAATTATTTTGCAGAATAGTAAGTCCCAATTTGGAGTCAAATTCTATATTTATATTATTTTTCTTCCACATTAATTGTTGACCACATAATCTTTAGGACCAAAGCTTATTTTATCATTCTCTACTATTCTCATACAAACCCAACCCATTCTACATTTATCTTCTTCTTTTTTTTGAAATTTTGGACCTCAAGCTAAAATTTTAAGCAACATCTACTAATGATGCTCTCAGAGCATCAATAGTAAGGCTCATTCCAATTTCTAGATTCTAGATTCAGAACATAAGAGCTCATTTTTTAGAATAGTAAGAGATTCAATTGGAGCTTCGAAATGGTTTCGTTCCAATCACAAAAGCTATATATCATGGACCTGAAATTTTTACATGCAGAATGTAAGAACTTAACTCATTTTGTAGAATAGTAAGGCTTAATTTGGAGCCTCAATTTCTATATTTTCACATTATTTTTTAACATTTGTCACCAAAGGTTATTTTATTTTGCTGGATCATTTTCTACTATTCTCATATAGACCCAACTCACCCATTCTAGATTTATTTTTTTGTTATAAATTTGGACCTCAAGATACATTGTTCAGATCATCTATTATGGATGCTCTTAGAGCATAGCTCATTCAAATTTCTAGATTTTAGATTCAGAATGTAGGAGTTTATTTTCTAGAATAGTGAGGTTCAATTGGAGCCCCATGATGGCTCCATCGCAGTCACATGAGCTATAGTTTGAGCCTAAAACTTCTACGTGAATTCATGTTGTACAATAGTAAGGTCCATTTTGGAGTCCCAATTTCAAAATTCTAGATTTTATATTATTTTTTAACCACATAATTTTTTAACCTTTAACACTAAAGATCATTTTATGTTGTTGAAACATTTTTTACTATTTCTATATGTATCCAACACATATAGAAATAGTAAAAAATTTCTAGATTTTATTTTCAGAATGTAGGAGTTCATTTTTTAGAATAGTAAGGTACAATTGGAGCCCCAGGATGGCTCCGTCGTAGTCACATGAGCTATAGTTTGGGCCTAAAAACTTCTACGTAAATTCATGTTATACAATAGTAAGGTCCATTTTGAAGTCCCAATTTTAAAATTCTAGATTTTGTATTATTTTTTGACCACATAATTTTTTAACCTTTAACACTAAAGATCATTTTATGTTGTTAAATCATTTATTATTATTTCTATTTGTATCCAGCACATTCTATATTTATTTTTTATTACAAATTTGAATCTCAAAATATTATTGTAAATCTATCTATTGTGGATACTCTTAAAACTCTTAAAATCATCTCCAACTAAAAACTCTTGCAATATTTCTGTATACATCCGTTGTCGCAAAATTATAAGAATCATTGCTTAAAGCTACTCTCCTAGGAATTTAAATCATTAATATGTTAAGCAACAACGACTCGAACGTAACAGAATGTGATCCTAAGGACATAGGTACAGGACTGGCCCGGGGTAAGTCTAACAAGCCATCAGATTTAGGTAACTCTCATGGTTAGGGCAACCTCCTAGGCCTCTAAGTCTCCACATCTCCGCCAATAGAGCCTCTGCGGTCTATCCCAACTCCTTTCTGTCATTTGAACTAACAATCCATCAGATTCATTTTTGAGTTCCCACTAGGACTACCTCGAGTAGCTCAAGGAGAGAAACTCAGAATCTGAACTCCACATCTCCGTCAGAACCAGAGACTTCGACCCTGCTGCCAACCCCACTCGTCCTTAATTTTTTGATATCTTCTTTTAAAGTCAAGGACAAGAGGCAACTAAATTTAGCTTTGGCTAGGACAATCCAACCTCCTGAGCCGGCCTTGCATAGGTAACAACTCTACTGGGTTTTTTAGGATTATAATTTATAATGATCTCAATGGGATGGACTCGAGACTCAACTCAGTAGACCTAATAATTGAACTATTGTTTGCAAACTCCTCCATAGTTAACACTAAATCCCATCTGGCTAGATGATCACCTAGGAAACCCCTCAAGTAACCAGGGTCGTCCCTGGGGTAAGTCGGACAAGCCGTCGGGCTTGGACAACTCCCCCTCCTCCCCTCCCCTCGGATCCCTAAGTCTCCACCTCTCCGCCAGTAGAGCCTCCGCGTTCCATCCCAACTCATCTTTATTAATTGAACTAGCAATTCATCTTGTCCATATTTTGAGTTCCTACTGGGAGGCCTTGAGTAGCTCAAGGAGAGGAACTCGGAATCCGAGCTCCACAACGCCGTAAGAACCGGAGACTTCGAAGTCACTGCCAACCCCACTCGTCATCATTTTTTTTTATATCTTCTTTTGGAGTCAAGGGCAAAGGATAACCAAATTTAACTCAGACTAGGACAACCCAATCCCTTGGATCGGTCATGCGAGTAAGAAGTCATGTCAGTTAACCACCACATTTTGACAGTCTGCGTAGGGATACATTTGTAAAAAATGAAGCATCGTACAAGGTGTTTGTCCTCAAAAGTGGTTGATAAACATAAGATCTTCATTTGAGACAGTGGTCTTAGCCATAACATACGAACACAAAATATCTTAGAGAATCTATCCATTACAAAAAGTGGAACCAGAAATTCAAACTGGGGCGCACTAGAATGGAGTAGGTGTATGGTCACTCATATGGGAAAAGAAAACATATAGAAAAAAAAACGAAAAATTTCTTTCAGAGCAACGAAATAAATATAAATCCCATTCAGAGCATAAAAGTTTCAAATTTTTCAAAAACAGCATCACAACGCCCATTGGAAGGGCGTTTTATGATTTTTTTCGTTCGTTGCCGTTAAATAAAACCTTCGTAACAATATATATATATATATATATATATATATATATATATATATATATATATATATATATATATATATATATATATATATATATATATATATATATATAATAATAAAATAGAAAATTGCCCTTTGGAAAAATGCCCTTCCAAAAGGCGTTTCCTATTTTATTTTTATATTTTTTTACGTATACAACTCTCTCTTCTATCTCTCACTCACACTCTCTCTCTTCTCTCTTCTCTCTATGCTCACTCTCTCACCCACTCACTCTCACTCACCCGTCCGCTCTCTCTCTCTCTTCTCTCTCTCACTCACTCACCCGTCCACTCTCTCTTTCTTCTCTCTCTCACTCACTCACTCACTCACTCTCACTCTCCCTCTCTTCTCTCACTCACTCAGTCACTCACTCTCTCTCTTCTCTCACTCACTTACTCTCTTCTCTTTCTCTCTCACTCTCTCTCTCTCTCTCTCTCTCACCCTCTCTCTCTCTCTACTCTCTGTGTGCTATCTCTCTCTCTCACTCTCATTCCCGCTCATCTCTCTATCTCTCTCTCTACTCTCTGTCTCTGTGTGCTCTCTCTCTCACTCTCTCGTTCCCGCTCTCTCTCCCATTCACTCTCTGCTCTCTCTCTCACTCACGTTCGTGCTCACTCTCTCTCTCTCCCTAACACTCTCTCTCACATTTTGTTCTCTCACTCTCTCTCTCTCTCTCTCTCACCCTTGCTCTCTCTCTCTTTCTCTCTCACCCTTGCTACCTCTTCCCACAACGATCCCATAAAAAAGTGGGACCCATTGCTTCAGAGTTGTATTTTTTACTCTCACTCTCTCTCTCTCTTTTCCTAACATTCACTCTCTCTTACGTTCGCTTTCTCGCTCCCTAACACCCTTAGTAGACTACCTCTCTCTCTCTCTCTCTTTACTCTTGTATCACTCTCATGTCTCTCTTTTCTCTCTCCTTCACTTTTTCTTTTGTTATCCATTTTTTTATGCTAGTATACTAGGTAGTACTAGTCTATGTATAATAGGTAACATTAAATTTATAATGTTTAATTTATAACATTCAATTTGTAACGTTTATATTTTAACGGTTATATTTAGCTTTTATATATATATATATATATATATATATATATATATATATATATATATATATATATATATGACTCATGTGTATTTTTGTATATCTCATTCACTCTCTCTCTTTACCATATTTATCTCATACAGAAAATAGCTTATAATCGGTGAATTAAGAAGTCAAATTGAAGTCAGAAGATACTTTTATCCATTATCTTCTACCATTTTCGCCTAAGCTACTTCCTGACATACTTTTGTATGTCTCAATTCAGACGACAGTTTGTAACTATGGATCAAAATTTAGTAAATGAGAGTCTACAAAATTACTAGCCCCCTCTGTCATCCCTTCTATAATCTCTACGATCAACTCGCCTAAGACCTAGCCTATATCTCCTTTCCTCTGTACCCTCCGGTGGTGGCAAATATAAATGGGAGTCTGGATCAAGGCTGGATGAGCCAAACAACGAAGTGCCAGTCTCCTGCAGGTAATAATTCCAATCCTATTCTTGAGAAGCACCCTGTGGCGTGGCATCGTTGCTCTTGGATGTGGTCTCATAACTCTGGGATGTATCATTGTCATGCTGTGGCCTACCCTCGTAAGGTTGTGACATGCTAGCGTAAGGCTGGAAATATCTCTCGTAATGTTGTGGCATGCCAACATAAGGCTGTGACATGCTAGTGTAAGGCTGCGAAGTGCCCTTGTAAGCCTGGGATGTTCCCTCACCAACCTGTAAAATTCGTGCCTCTGCATTGCTCGAACCAGCTCCTCGATCACGTGCCCTACGAGGACGTGCCTGCCTCTGTCTCACGAAGCTTACCGGATGGCTATCTGGTATATTGAGTGGAGTAAAACGGGGACTCAGTGGTGCGCGCATATATTGTACAGTCGTCCCTAAAATCCCTTCTAGATCTCTTTCGGGGTCCTCTGCTATATCAGCCAGTGTCTTCGCCTGGATATTTAAATCCACACTCAATGAATATAAAAGTAACATATATAAAGATGATAGTTTATGTAAATAAGAACACATACCACTAGAGCATCGCGTGCCCTCCTGTCACGCAAGCTCAGATCGTCTAAAGCTCGTGGCTAGAACCGCGGTTCTTCAAATTTATACATCTTGTTTTGCACTAGTGGGCATCCATACCAACGTAAAAAATCGGCGGTACCCTCCACTGTAAAATTTTAACACAAAAGGATATGTAAGATCTAATACCGTATAATTTATTTGAAATACCCCTTAACTTACAATCTGCCACCGATGTCATTAATTCGGACATGTGTTCCACGCCATGCGTGATAAATCGGGAATGCCAACCAAGCATATATGTATGAACCCGCTCTTCCATATTTGATTTGGTACTGCTAGAAGCCAAAGGCTCCAGGGGTATCATCTGTTTCAGTCCAAACTTTCGCTTAACACGATCCGCTGGATGAAACATGATAGATCCGTTGTACATGATATAATACCTATGGAGACTGCGGACACGTTTACTATCTCTCACTTCTTGTGGCACACTTAATGGTTGCCAAACAACCTATTTGACATTCAGCAAGTAATAAATGGTAGGCACAACTATATTTTTTAAAATTATAATTTAATAATTATATACTTACCTCATAGGGGTTAATATGTCAAATCGATGCTGGTAAAAAGATACCACTTTTGTCATACAATGCACATAATCTGTATTTCCAGTAATCCAGCGAATGTCTGCTGGCCATACTGTTTGTTCAGCTCTATATTTACTAACTGGTCTACCAATCTCGAAGTGATCGTAACACCAGAACTACAAAGAAGAAGAAAAATAAGATCCAAATAAATATTGCAGATACTATTCATTTTTATTCATACATGTATAATATGAATACATGCATAAGTGTTAGACATCAACTTATATTTTTTTTTGTTCTATCCTGTGATACCTTACTCACAAAAGACGTCATAGAGCGGTATAAATTTGCTAACACTGCTTCACTCCATGCGTGTTTTGTGTTGGAATGGATGTTCGCAAGAAATGGTAGCAGTCGCACGTTGATCATATTTCCGTAGCGTCGGGGAATAAAAAAACACCGCATAGACACAGCAAGTAAGCTCTAGTGCAACATATCACCTGAAAATATAATTGAATATTCATACCATTTATATTAAATAAATATTAATAATAGTTAATACATGTAAATAATTACCCGCGAATAATCGACAGAAACTGTTGTACAGCCGATATGATCAACATGCATGAAAGTAGACCGGAGCCAGGTGAGTTTGACAGTGCTGGTTTCTCCCATGTCAGAGGGGGGTTCCACACCAAGGTATTCTCTAACGAGATATTTTTTTTCCAAATTTTTTTCAAAATATATAGGATTACCCTCGATAGGTAATCCCATAATCTGTGCCACATCCGCTAATGTGATCATCATCTCGTCGAAGGATAACTGAAATGTGTTGCGTGTTGGCCACCATCGCTCAACGATACTTAATATTAGGTCTCTATCGTGACGCTTAATTCGTATAGCGTCAACAAAGTGAAAACCAAAAGTCTCCACCAAGACCTTTTGGCCTTCAATCAACTCCCATGATGACCGCTACTCACCATGCTCTCGTAATTTTATATCTGGATAATCATAACGCTATATAATATAAGTATAGATATCGTTAGTACAATATAATACGCTTAACAACAATAATATCAATTCTCTAAAAATTACATTATCGGTCTTGCAAAAATCAGACTAGAAATGTGAGACTCTCGCTCACGTTCAATGTTCGGAGTTGTAGGTCCACCGGGTATGCGTCCGTCATTTAAAAAAGCCATATGTATTTATGATTAGGATATTACATGAAAAATTCGTAATTAAATTACTATTTAACTATTTTCAAACTCTTGAACTATTTTACCTGTTTTTTTCGTTTGTATCTTCTTCCTCTTGAACTCTTTCAGCCTTCAGCTTCTCCTATTGAATTCTCTTACTGGAGAAACTCTCACAAATATTTTCTTCTTCTCCTTCTGTAAACGGATTTCTCATTCTTATAGATGCATTCCAATGCATTAAAATTAAAAAAATTCAGTTTCCAATGCATGCATTCATTCTAATACATTGAAATTATGAGTGGTCACGGACTAATATTAGAGAGAGAGAGATAGAAGAGGATAGGAGAATGGTCACGGGATAACATTAGAGAGAATGGTCACGGGCTAACATTAGAGAACATTAGAGACAGGGAGAGAAGAGGACAGGAGAGTGGTCACGGGAGGGAGAAGAGGACAACAGATGGTCACGGATTAGAGAGAGAAGAGGACGGGAGAGGAGAAGAGAAGAGAAGAGGAGAGGAGAGGAGAGGAGAGGAGAGGAGAGGAGAGAGAGAGAGAGAGAGGAGAACAAGAGAGGAGAGAGAGGGACGAGCGAGAACAGAAGAGGAGAGAGAGTGAGAGTGAGAGAGAAAGAGAAGAGAGTGAGTGAGTGAGTGAGTGAGAGAAGAGAGAAGAGAGAGAGAGAGAGTGAGAGTGAGAGAGAAAGAGAAGAGAGTGAGTGAGAGAGAGAGAGAGAGAGAGTTAGCGGGTGAGAGAGAGAGAGAAGAGTGATTGAGTGTGTGTGTGTGTGTGTGTGTGTGTGTGAGAGAGAGAGAGAGAGAGAAAGAGAGAGAGAGAGAGAGAGAGAGAGGAGAAGAGAGAAGAGAAAGAGTGAGAGTGAGAGGAGAGAGAAACCGTAAAAAATAAAATAAAAAAAAAGAAAAACGTCCTTTGGAAGGGCATTTTTTCTAAAAAAAACGTCCTTCCAAAGGGCGTTTTTCATTTATTTTATTTTATTTTTTACGTTTTTTTAACGGATTTGGACGAATTTTTTTCGAAAACAGTAAAACGTCCTTCCAAAGGGCGTTACGATGCTATTTCTGAAATTTTTTAAACTTGTATGTTCTGAATGGGATTTTTATTATTTTTGTTGCTCTTAACGAAATTTTTCGAAAAAAAATTTGAGGTACCCTCTCCGGTCCCTATGTGGTTCTATTTTCTGTCCACTACAACAAAGATAATATCCTTCGCTACCTAACAACTGCGACACTATGACACGATTCTCCAATGAATTGATGAAAGTCGCAGAAACTAAAGAAAAAATACAGCTAATGATCGAGTCATTGGTGGGCTGGGGTAGACTCCAGCCCACCCAATTTTTGGGGATTTTTTTTTTTATGTATTATGTATCTGGTCACATCTATTTGAAGTTAGACATTTCCATTTCGAGATAATAACACCGGTTCTAGTACTACGAGAACAAGTAGTAGTACTATTGAATGGGAGGAGCAGAAGTATAAATGATTGCGGCTGGAGAGGAAAAGCGTAGGTATCTAGTTATATCCATTTTTTCATTTTCTATATATGTCGGTCCACATCCAGTTTTTTACTTCAAATTTCAGCCCACAACACACTCCAGCAGTCAAGTTATTTTTTTTTTAATTCATAGCTCCTCTCTCTCTCTCTCTCTCTCTCTCTCTCTCAATGGCTCTTAGTGTTTCAATTATTGCCTAAAAGAGTACCTGGTAAACTAAATTATTTTTGTCAAATTTTTATTTTTCTTGTATGTTGGACCTAGTTCTACATTGGTCAGACACGGTACGGTATAGACATGACCATACTGATATTGATTCCATCACACACAAAAATGTTTTAAATTCAAATTCTAGTACCGAACTAAACTAGCTCTTGTGGTCAGTGAGAAGACGTATAACCTCTCTGGCTAGACGGACGGTCTTAGAATCAAACCACGGATGAGGTGTGGAACAGTGGACCCAAATGACATGCAACGCAGCGTACACAAAAATTTTGTGCGTATTACAGGATATCTCAAAAAAAAAAAAAAAATCAAATCCCAGTCAGGAAAATTAACGGTTATGGTACTTGGATGTACTACGAGTCCTTTTTCGCTTGTTAAACTTACGATGTGGTCCTATGCCAATTTGTGGTTGTAGCCAACACCCGCGGACCTAATCAAAGCCTTGAGCAGCCGAACAAGGAACCACAGTCAGCTGACGCAGACTTAGACACCGACACACGCAGATGGTGTTTGTTGTCATTTCTAAATCTATCCCAACAATCACATGGTAATATAATTATAATTTTAATATGAGTCATTTAATATTAGGGTCGTGTATAATATTAAAATTTTACGTTTAGATATAAATATTGTTCAGAAGAATGTTTTGATCTCGTCCTAACGGTTATTTGGATTGATCGTTCAAAATAGAGGTCTAAATTTAAATTGTCGTCGAAAAGACTGTACGGCTGCTAAGATTAAGATAGAAACAAACAATAATGTCACAAGTCGCATTCTCGATTGGTAATGACAAAACTAAATAAATCAAATCACACCCCCCCCCTTCCAACTCATATATTTTCGTTTAGTATTATTCAAATTTTATATTTACGTCTCCATTTTGGACCGTCAACTCTAATTAACCGATAAGACGAAGACCCAAATCCTTTTTTAAATAATATGGAGACATATACTTAAATTTTAATATTATACGAAATTTTAAAACTAAATAAATTTTTTATTATATTACCAACTCAATTACATTATACAATTAATTATTACAATAAATCGAATTCAACCTTGGTTTCTAATAAGCGGATTTCATAAAATTGTTCACTTTGGAAAAAGCCTAGTAAAATTCTAGTAGAGCAAACAGCATTTTAAGTCAACGGCATTTCAACAAACGCCAAAACGACAGGAAAAAGCCTAGTAAAATTCACTTTGGAGCAAACGGCAGAAAAGGGTTCTTAGCTGCAAATTAGGAGAGCATCCAATCAAATATTTCGGTCTTTGACTTTCGGAAGAATAAATTACAAAATTATGACTAAAACTAAGTCGTGAATAAAGATGGACAAACATCTGGAATATAGGAAGGAAAAGTTTATGTATCCCTAGAATAACTTATCCCTACTTAATATCGCCTTTGTCGTGCGTCCATACCATACGACAAACTCCATAGATGATTTCATAGATGATTATTATGGGAGAGGACTAAGGGTCAGCATTCGGTTTATTCGGTTTTAACTGAACCAAAATAGTTAAAATCGTAAATCAAAATTCTAAAAATCTAAAATTGAAGCCAAATCAAAATTAACCAAAATCGAAACTGAATCGAACAGAATAAGCTATTTGGTTTGTTCGGATGGACATTGTTATTATTTTATAGATCGGACCCAAAGTTGGAATCATGGTTAAATTATATTAAAAGTTATAATTGTATACATACATTTATTGTATTTTAAAGTTGTGTCTAAAGTTGGACTTCAAAACATATATATATGTTGTTGTTTTTAAAATATACACATTTTTACTCACAAAATATGTATAGAATTAGGTTATTTACATAATTGCATAAATCTTATGTTGGTGTTTTCCACTTGGCTTTGGGAGTTTTAGTCCCACATTGAAAAATCACCAATGTGTATATCTCAATATATAGCTATGCTTAGTATTGGTATATACACATGGGGTGGAGGTCCATGTGGGTTGACTTTCTTAAAGGGATTAAGTGTGAACTTTATTATGACAATCTTTGTCTTGTCACCACCTTTGGAAAAAAATTCTTAGGAGCTAAGCCCCGCAGGGGCTTAGCGAATCGGGGCCGTGCTTAAAGGCACAAATAGCGCACTTTGCACTTGGCACATCAGCATCATCGCATGTCGCTCATGTACTCTTTTTTTGCGCGAGTTGCATGCACTGTGCGTCCAGGCGCTATGCGGCTCGGTGCCCAAGCGGCCTGTGCTCATGCGGCCGGGGCCTTGCGGCATGGTCGACATAGGGCAAGGTGCTATGTGGAGAGTCTGATGTGGAGGGGAGAGGGTTCTGCGTGCAGGTGGAGCAGACGGCGCTGTCAGCACAGGCGGTGCGTGGCTCTCTACGCCACGCGGCTGTAGCTTTCGGCGCCTGGCGGCGCTGTCTGCTCTGTGCAGTACAATGCGCAGGCCGCACCTGTGGATTTGACTCAGATTTTGGGGGATCTCATCGGTCAGCACTTATGCGGCCTGGAGTTTCCTCAGGCCGCATAGATGCTATTTTCCTCTATATAGAGAGGACCTCCTCTTTCATTTGAGGGGAGAGAAAAACAGATGAAAAAACCGAGAATACCAGATCATATGCGGCCTATAGTGTCTCCCTCTCACATGGTATTTTTCGATTATTTTTTGAAGGTGACATTGAGCGTTTCAGAAGTTTATTTGTGAACTTGCTAGTTCCTGGGGGCAGATCGTATGTAAGGCGAATCATGCTTTGAGCAACGGTAGTTTTGACCACCCCATCAAGGAGTTTTTCTTCAGCTTTTTTCTTTTCTTCGTTCTTTCTCTTTGTAGCGTCTGTGAACGTAAAGAGAAGAATGTTTTACTTGTTGCTTGTTGTAATCTTCATTTTTCTTGAAGTCAGTTTGTAACATGTTCTTGGTTCGTGCTTCATTGAAATCGAGAAATATTATATAATGAAGTATTGTGTGAATCTCTGATCTCGACGACAACTTGGGTTCCAGTAGAAAGCGGACCTTCGGGTCTCGCTTGTAGCTCTGCCATGGCCCGCGTTCTACCATATTTGATCCGTCTTGTGACTAACAATCTCAAATCAAGATCCGAAGAAAGAGGTAGAACATCCGATCAAATCTTCTCGGCAACAAGTTTTCACAAGCTTGAGAAGATTGACGGGATAAACTTCGAACATTTGGATGAGGGAATGAGTCATTTGTCAAATGTAGAACGTGAGTTGTCGGAACCTACCATTTCCCATGATGGAGGAGTTAGTATTTGAAGGACGTGCATTCTAGTTGGAAAGAAGATTACAAGATGATCAAGGATTGCAGAGTTTGTGTATGACAGGACTTAGCACAAGACAGTTCTTGACGGTTGGCAAGACTGGCCCTATGGCAGTCTCTGGCCGCATGGAAGTCTCTTCCTGCATGATAGTCTCTTGTCGCATGAAGACTCTTGCCGCATGGAAGACTCTTGTCGTATAAAGACTTTTGCTGCATAGGAGCGCATTGAAGGTCTTGGCGCATGGCAGAGCTGGCCGCATAGTGGCTTATGTGCATTGACGTCTCTGCGCATGGCATGACTGGCGCATGGTGGGCTTTGCAAATAAAAGTCAATGCTCTGGACAGGACTTGGCATATGGCTGGAATTGGATCTTGAGAGAAGAACCAGTTCGAACCAATATAGCAAGGTATAGCTAAACTTGGTTCCTTTGATTACTTAACTTGGTTGCTATGATTGTGCAGGTTGATTCATCAAGCGTGGTTGCTGACTGGTGGATAGACACTAGAGCATCTGGACACGCATGCTCTAGAAAAGGGCAGTTCACCAAGAAAGAGTACTATCTTAAAAGAAGGTCTCTATGGCGAACAAGTGTCAAGTAGGAGATCTAGGGATCAGGATTGTAATTCTTGACTTTCGACTTGAGGAAGGAATTGCTCTTATTTGAGTTGTGTGGCATTTGACAAAGACATATCTTTTTCAACAAAGATGTCAACTTCAGGGATATCTCCAAGATATGTTCAGACATAGGTAGTCAGGAAGCCGTTTAGACGGATGACAACAAGTACAGATCTTATGGAGCTGGTGCGCTCAGATATTTGTGACTTATATTCTCCACAAAGGGCCGGGATGAAGTTTATCACTTCTTTCTTCGACGATTTTTCGGGAAACCTGTTTGCGTATTTTCTCATATTTGAAGGATGAAGCGTTCGAGAACCTCAGGGACTTCAAGTTTGGTGTTGAGCGTCATATCGGTCAACAACTCAAATAGACTCTGAATCTATCAAGACGAAGGACATTGTTCTTTGGATTCACATTGTTTAGCTTAGAACATGAAATTAAATATGGAACATACATTTTTCTTTGGATTTGCATCGTTCAGCTTAGAACATGGAATTGACTATGGAACATGCATCATTCTTTGGATTCGTATCCTTCAGCTTAGAACATAGAATTGACTATGGAACAAGCATCATTCTTTGTATTCGCATTGTTCAGCCTAGAACATAGAATTGACTATAGAATGACATCTTTATACTCTGTAAACCCCCTGATTTTTTAAAATTTTTAATTTTGGAATTTTCTCAATTTTCTGGAATTTTCTGGTATTTTTCTGTAATTAAAAACAGGGTTTTAATTATTAAATAATTTTTAAAGGATAATAAATAATATTAAAATATTATGAAAATAATATTTTTGAGTGTAAAATGAAAAACTTGACTTAGGATAATTTTTCTGGAATTTATCGGGCCCCGGACCTATTTTTAAACACCTAAAAATAATTATGTATTTAATTATTTAATTGTTTAATATTTTTATTAATTATTAATTATTATTATTACTATTACTATTATTATTATTATTATTATTTTTGAATCGGCCCAGCCCGCGGCCCACTGGACCCGGCCCACCGGGCCCAGCCCCAACCCGGCCCAGCCCTGGCCTAGCGGGTCGGGCGGGTCGACCAGACCCGCTAGCCCGTGCCCGAACCCGCACCCCTACGACCCGGTCACTCCCCCCCCCCCCCCCCCCGCGTTCTCCGGCGCGTCCCCAGGCCGTCGCCCGCTCCGCTCGGCCACGCTCCGCCCGCCCGCGTCCCACGCCGCCACGTCCACCCCTCGCCTCTGCCTAACCCGGCCACGACAGCCCTCCCTCAGCCCTATAAATCCCCCCCGTCAACCCCTCCCCGGCCAGACCTCCCCCACGACCACCACGCCGCCACCGCTTGCCTCGCCGACCGACGCCACCTGCCCGTAGCCCCCTCCGCCGCGCTCAGCCACCTCCCACCTTCTTCCTCCTCTTCTTCTCCGGCGTCGACGCCGTCGAGCACCCTCGACAGCAGCATCGAGCAGCAGCGCCGGCGCCTCCGCCCGCCGTGCCGCTCAGCACCGCCACCGCGCCGCCTCCGCCGCGTGCCCCCACTGCCCCGGCCAGCCGCTCCCCGCCTCAGCGCCGCCTCAGCGCCGCCCTGAGCCGCCGGATCCGAAACCCTAACCCTAACTTCGAATCCGGACACGTGTCGGACACGTGTCGGACATAATTTCAACCCCGGTTTTTTAGTCCATTTCAGGTGCGTGTATCTTCTTGCTCGTAGCTCAGATTTCGATTCCGTAAATTGCGTTGCGAAGCCTGTATGACCCTCTCGGTGCCCGGATAAACCGCTCGGGGCATCGCGTCCTGTGGTGATCGCACACCGCGATCCAAAAACAGGAAAAAACCAGACCCTGTTTCACCCCGGAACTGAGTACGCTCCGCCAAATGGGACTACTTGGTCGCGTGCGGTCTTCACAGATACGTGCGCGTCATCGATACGGACGTGCGAGATTTCGCAGAAGCTGATTCGGATGTGCGTGCACACCGAAATCAACGCGTATCCGCGGACATCGCCCCGTATTCGACTTTTCTGCATTTTATCCTAACTTTGTGTACACACGTCAGATTGAAACGAAACTTGCGCCATCGGACTCGTAGCGATACGCTGGTCCTGTGACCCAAGTTTGGTTCTGAGAACGTTGACGAAATCGCGTGTCGTAGGCCCCACAGGCCCCACTCGACGGGCGATTCTGTGTTCGGCTCATCGGAATCTAATTCTGGAAGTTCCGTTGGTTCGTATCATCGTTCCTGACCTGTTGACACATTTTTCGGTGCAAAGCGGGCCCACATGTGGACCCCGTCTTGACCCGAAACTGCCGTTTCTGCCCCTGTCTCCAAATTGGACCCAAGGACAGGCGTTTCTAGCTGATTGATATTTTTTGGATCTGATGGTGATGTTTATTTCAGCAACCGAAGTACCGTCTGTAATTTTCGCTGAAGTCAGAGCCACAATTGGAACCGGAACCACAGGCAAGTGTACATCGTCAAAACTTGCAGGTTCCTATTTATTTCCCTTGACTTGTTTATACATAAGTAGGCAAGGAAAGCTTGCCAAATTGCAGTAATTCTTATTATAGAACTTGCCTGAAATCTTGTTTAAATGCATGTAAACCTGTTTAACTGTTAAAACCCAGGGCCGAGTGGCTTTACTTAGCGTCCGATTACTGGTCGGGTGCCAACCCTGTACGCGGAGTTGTGTAACGTCACATAGAGATGGTTATCGAGACCCGATGATGTTCGTACTTGTCTTATCAAGTACATTATAACCCAGGACACTTGACACTATTCATGGATAGGATCTTCCTGAGATATTCGTGGTGATTCTGTATAGGATACAGGACTTGACATTGACATATATTCCTAGATACTTTATGACTTGTTGCATTAGCTATGATTCCGCTTGACATGGACATGAGACGTTATGGTCATGATATGCGTGATTACATTGGGTGGAGAGAGTTACACAGGCTACAGGTTGATTTTATATTATGCCGGCGTCGTAGTCTCCCATTGATCTAGACAACTACATGATATCACTGCTATCGGCTCCCCGACACAGAGCTTGTAGCAGCTTCAGCCTGAGTTCTAGTGATGCTCTCAACTTGCATTTATCACCTAGCTGGTTACGTAGTTTACCCTGCTGTTTCATTTAATTTCTGCACTGCTTATATTTTGGCTTGTATTATCTGTACCTGGTTATGTCCCCTGAGGACCTGGAATGGACTATGTCCCCAGGTATAGCCGAAGAGAACCATCCAGAGATACACAGTACAGGAGCACTTCCAGGAGCTGTACCAGGACCTGAGGACGAGCTCGCACCAGAGGACTTCTCCTGAGCACCGGCTTCATTCACTCAGTATTTCCATTTCCAGTATTTTATTTCCTGTCTATTTACTTAATGTAACAGACTGATTCTCGGATTGTTTCCCGAGATAACCTTATTTGAGATTTGTTTAGTTATTCTATTGCATTATTGCTGGCATTAATCTGTGTTTATTCTGTGGATGAGATTAGAAATACCTGAGACTTGTAACATCTTACTGTTAGACTATAGCTTAAGCATGCCCTGATGGATCCATTAAATTGGGTTGTCCATCGGTGCGTGCTGCTGGCCATTGCCACGTGTCCAGTCCCTCGGCATTTTTGGGACTGGGGCGTGACATGGTTTTTGTAGTGGCCCATGCAGGTCTACGACTAAATTGTTCGATTTCAACTCAGGGACCGAACAGGCCTGCAATAAAATAGGATAAGTTTAGGATCTCATCCACTTGCTTGAAACGTTCTTGATATCCATATCGACTTCGAATTAATTTCTTGACTTGCATCCTGCCTTGATCCCTGTGCGCCTCTTATTGTTTATTTTGGTTGCAGGGTTATGGATTCACAAGCAAACGACGAGACTCCCATAACGTCACCACGAGATGCTGAGGTAACCAACGAAGATGAAGTAATACTAGTGGATGGAGGACAATCAGCTCAACAACGTGCCTCGAGAGTCCAGCGCGATGACATTCCAACATCGACGCAATTTACTCCACCAATGCCCGTAATTCCACCAGGACAGGCCATGGACGGACAGCAGATATTTCAAATGATCTATGCAATAACGCAAGCTCAACAAGAGGCTTTCAGTCGCAGCCTAGTGACCGCACTAGAGCAGGCAGACCTACCAGCACGACGACCAACGACGGGCTCTATTTCTGATTTTTGCCAGCTGAAGCCTCGTACCTTCTCAGGCAAAGAAGAGCCCACTGAAGTTCATGAGTGGCTCACCAACACTCAACATCAATTAGAAGCAGCTGAGCTTCCAAAGGAACGTTGGATGACTGCCGTAAGAATGCAGTTGACGGACAATGCACATCACTGGTGGCTATCTGAGGAAGCACGGCTCGGACCAGACCGAGCCACTTGGGAAGAGTTCTCTAGACTCTTTCAGGAGATGTACATTCCAGCTGTCGCTCGATCAGAACTTCGGGACAAGTTTAATCACCTCACTCAGGATACTAAGATGGTGGAAGAGTACAACGCTGAGTTCATTCGTCTAAGTCGCTTCGCTCCAACATTGATCCCGACAGAAGAAGAGAAAGCTGAGAAATTCTTCGACGGACTAAACATTGAGCTACAGAAACTAATTGGATCCGTTGCACCTACTTCGTATTCGGACGTCCTTGCTGCAGCACGACGCACGGAGCGCATCATCAGGAGAGAGACCAGTCTGAAGCGGCCATCCACGTCAGCACCAGCCGGAGCACCACAAGAAGAAGTAGCAAAAAGGCCTCACATACACCAGCCACCAGAAGCATCTCCACAAGCAATACCTGTCTGCCCATATTGTCACAGGCGAGGTCAAATAGAAAATAAGTGCAGACGGAAAATGAGATTATGTTTGGCTTGCGGATCCAGTCAGCATTTACTGAGGGAATATCCTGAGCGTCGAGAAGGAGCACCAAGGATAAACCAACGAGCGTTACCAGTACCGAAGTCAGCCTCTCCCGTATTGGAAGTACCGCAAACGGAAGTTCAAGAAGTCCTACCACCAGCTCCAGGAGGGTATCAACTGAGGCCACCCTTGATACCCCCAGGAACTACTCTTCCAGCAGGCTCAGCAGCAGAAGAATCGACTGCAAAGACGCGAGCAAGCCCTGGCGATGACAGTGGAGAACGCGCAGACTCATGGAATAGCCAATGCGCGTAAGTGATTCGTTGTTATCCGTTTTTAGTCTTGTTGTAGTTCGTGCCTATTGGTTCGTGACCTCAGCCCCAACCTAATAATATGCAACTTGTTAATAACAACCTGGTTTTCATAAAAGTGTAGTTTTTTACTTTAACTAGATTTTCTCTGGAAAGTGCATAACTTTCATTTCTTAGGAAAACAATATTTTCCTAAGTATCTTGTGATGTGTTTCGAACAATACTAGCAATCGTGTCATCTCGGCTGACCGGTTATTCTTTGATTGCGAGGACGCAATCCTCTTAAGGGGGGTAGATTGTAAACCCCCTGATTTTTCAAAAATTTTAATTTTGGAATTTTCTTAATTTTTTGGAATTTTCTGATATTTTTTCTGTAATTAAAAATGGGGTTTTAATTATTAAATAGTTTTTAAAGGATAATAAACAATATTAAAATATTATGAAAATAATATTTTTGAGTGTAAAATGAAAAACTGGACTTAGGATAATTTTTCTGGAATTTATCGGGCACCGGACCTATTTTTAAACACCTAAAAATAATTATGTATTTAATTATTTAATTGTTTAATATTTTATTAATTATTTATTATTATTATTACTATTACTATTATTATTATTATTATTTTTGAATCGGCCCAGCCCGCGGCCCACTAGACCCGGCCCACCGGGCCCAGCCCCAACCCGGCCCAGCCCTGGCCTAGCGGGTCGGGCGGGTCGACCTGACCCGCTAGCCCGTGCCCGAACCCGCACCCCTATGACCCGGTCACCCCCCCCCCCCCCGCGTTCTCCGGCGCGTCCCCCGGCCGCCGCCCGCTCCGCTCGGCCACGCTCCGCCCGCCCGCGTCCCACGCCGCCACGTCCACCCCTCGCCTCCGCCTAACCCGGCCACGATAGCTCTCCCTCATCCCTATAAACCCCCCCGTCAGCCCCTCTTCGGCCAGACCTCCCCCACGACCACCACGCCGCCACCGCTTGCCTCGCCAGCCGACGCCACCTGCCCGCAGCCCCCTCCGCCGCGCTCAGCCACCTCCCACCTTCTTCCTCCTCTTCTTCTCCGGCGTTGACGCCGTCGAGCACCCTTGACAGCAGCATCGAGCAGCAGCGTCGGCGCCTCCGCCCGCCGTGCCGCTCAGCACCGCCACCGCGCCGCCTCCGCCGCGTGCCCACACTGCCCCGGCCAGTCGCTCCCCGCCTCAGCGCCGCCTCAGCGCCGCCCTGAGCCGCCGGTGTAAACCCCCTCACCCAAAATAAATATTTTGTGTATATTTTATATTATTATAGATATTGAATTTCTTTAGAGTATTCTGTTATTTAATTAGCAAATGAATTTCTTGATATATTTACTTATATAAATATTTATTTAGAATCATTTTTAGGTTATTTTAGATTTTTAAAATTAATTAGAATTTATTTGGATATATATAGTCTTAATATTAGATAGATGCTAATTTAGTGTTAATAGATATTAATAAGATTTTATAAATTATTTGCATTATATTTAATTATATTCAAGATTATAAATTATTGAGATAGATTCAAACTCTATTTTAAATTAATTCAAATCCTGAACCAACTAGGAAATCAACTTCATGTATATCATATCCTTATTTAAATTTATCATAATCCTATCCAAATTAACTAATCCTAGTCGTATTTAATTAAGTAGTCTCCACCATTATAAAAAACTCATCCTTCATATTTTTTCTCCCCAAAATTCCTCTCATTTTCGTCCAAAAATAGTCAAAATTCGTCATAAATTCAGCCTCATTTTCTACTAGTTATGACGAATTAAAAAGATGATATCTCCTAGCTCCGGACTCCAAATGAGGCCTAGTTTTTTTTGTTAGAACGATAATGAGGTTAGATTTCTGATTATATAAATTGTTTTTCTAAATTATGAGTATTAAATTCTGGAAAATTTGTAGAGCACAGTATGTCCGAAAATAGATATATTTTGATGTTTTGATTTCGGGAGAACTAGAAATCAGAATCACGAACCGTTTAAAGTTTCGGAAAGCTAATATCGAGATCATCGACATATATTTTTTCCAGAATTTAATTCGAAGTATTTATATACTGTTAATTCTGTAGAACTTCTAGGTTAGAATTTAACCATCGGTGCACAATACAAAATTTGTATGTGCCATAATTCTCAAACGAATTTGAATTCGGACGAGCCGTAAATTCTAGCATATTTTTGAAGCTGAAATCTACAGGAAATCATGCATAAAAGTTGAGTTTGTGTCGGTTGACTTTTTGGTCAACAGATCGCCTCGATTTGCGTGCCATGAGTCTCGAGTTGATAAAATTCAGTTTTTTGGACAAAATTTAGGAATTAACATAAAAATCAGAATAATAAGATTAAAATAGGATTTTAGAGTAATTATTTCAAAATTAAATAAATTAAAATAAATTATCTTTTGACGTGATAAATTTGTAATACATAGGCTATTTGGACTGTGACTTGGACTCTGATTCATACCAGCAGCAGGACCCCAGGCAAGATACCTTGCCAAATTGTTTACAGTACTTTGTATGCTATTTATATTTATGTTTATTCATTGCATGTGTAGTCTCGTTCAGTTATATTCATTGCATGTGTAGTTCGTTCAGTCATTACTATATATATTAGATATGTTGACACACACTTGACACCTAGTATCATGAGAGGACAATCATTAGGCGTATGGGCTTTTAACCACTCTGGTAAACCATAGTATATAGTTCGCACTACGGGCGTGTGTCGCGCTGGTCGCTACCCCCGCGGTATGTCGATTTCTGGAGTCTCGCTGGTCGCTACCCCCGCGGTATGTCGATTTCTGATGTCCATTGACGTGTGTGTGAGTTGTGAGGTAGATCGAGTAGCCTACCCTTGCCCATACGTCGAAAATTTGTCCTCATTTGCATTCATATAGATTATCTTGTACAGCGTACTTATTTATTTTCAAACCATATGCATGTTTACTGTATTCAAATTGGCTCGTATTTTCTGTATCTTGTTACGTCCCTCTGAGGACCTGGTCCGCTGCCAGGTGTATCTTTTCTTGAGTATTTGCAGGAGCGCAGATTTGGATGGTTACATGTGATCCGAGGATGTCTTCTCTTCGAGCTGTGATGGATAGCTGGTATTCTTATATTGTGTTGTGGTGTTGTACTCATATTGTAGTTGCTCTTATATTCGAGTTGGTAGTGGATTTGTTTTCATCCAACTATCATCCTTAGATACTTCTTATTGAGATATAGTTTCATAGAT
Organism: Iris macrosiphon; assembly: GCA_036927795.1. NCBI lineage: Eukaryota > Viridiplantae > Streptophyta > Magnoliopsida > Asparagales > Iridaceae > Iris > Iris macrosiphon. The sequence continues at coordinate 166,617,721 of JAYESA010000003.1, forward strand.
ACTGGTTATTTATTTCTATATAATTTTGGTGGATGAGATTTAGATTTTACCCTGTGACTTGTATTACATTTTATACCACTTGTGGATTTTATATTCATATTACAGCGTACGTATGGATTTGGTTTCCATATATTGGAGTTGTCATATCCATGCGGCTGGCATGCTTACGTGTCCTAGTCCTACGTACTTTTGGGACTGGGGCATGACAGCCGGATCTGAAACCCTAACCCTAACCCTAACTTCGAATCCGGACACGTGTCGGACACGATTCCAACCCCAGTTTTTTAGCCAATTTCAGGTGCGTGTATCTTCTTGCTCGTAGCTCGAATTTTGATTCCGTAAATGGCATTATGAAGCCTGTATGACCCTCTCGGTGCCCGGACAAACCGCTCGGGGCATCGCGTCCTGTGGTGATCGCACACCGCGATCCAAAAACAGGAAAAAACCAGACCCTGTTTCACCCCGGAACTGAGTACGTCCCGCCAAACGGGACGACTTGGTCGCGTGCGATCTTCACAGATACGTGCGCGTCGTCGATACGGACGTGCAGGATTTCGCAGAAGCTGATTCGGATGTGCGTGCACACCGGAATCAACGCGTATCCGCGGACATCGCCCCGTATCCGACTTTTCTGTATTTTACCCTAACTTTGTGTACACACGTCGGATTGAAACGAAACTTATGCCATCGGACTCGTAGCGATACGCTGGTCCTGTGACCCAAGTTTGGTTCGATTCTGAGAACGTTGACAAAATCGCGTGTCGTGGGCCCCACAGGCCCCGCTCGACGGGCGATTCTGTGTTCGGCTCATCGGAATCCAATTTTGGAAGTTTCGTTGGGTTCGTATCATCGTTCCTGACCTGTTGACACTAAGTTTGGTGAATTTGGAGATCTTTGACCCTGACACATTTTTCGGTGCAAAGCGGGCCCACATGTGGATCCCGTCTTGACCCGAAACTGCCGTTTCTGCCCCTGTCTCCAAATTAGACCCAAGGACAGGCATTTCTAGCTGATTGATATTTTCTGGATCTGATGGTGATATTTATTTCAGCAATCGGAGTACCGCCTGCAATTTCCGCTGAAGTCAGAGCCACAATTGGAACCGGAACCACAAGCAAGTGTACCTCGCCAAAACTTGCAGCTTGCTACTTATTTTCCTTGACTTGTTTATACATAAGTAGGCAAGGAAAGCTTGCCAAATTACAGTAATTCTTGTTATAGAACTTGCCTGAAATCTTGTTTAAATGCATGTAAACCTGTTTAACTGTTAAAACCCAGGGCCGAGTGGCTTTACTTAGCGTCCGATTACTGGTCGGGTGCCAACCCCGTACGCGGAGTTGTGTAACGTCACATAGAGATGGTTATCGAGACCCGATGATGTTCATACTTGTCTTATCAAGTACATTATAACCCAGGACACTTGACACTATTCATGGACAGGATCTTCCTGAGATATTCGTGGTGATTCTGTATAGGATACAGGACTTGACATTGACATATGTTTCTAGATACTTTATGACTTGTTGCATTAGCTATGATCCCGCTTGACATGGACATGAGACGTTATGGTCATGATATGCGTGATTATATTGGGTGGGGAGAGTTACACAGGCTACAGATTAATTTTATATTATGCCGGCGTCGTAGTCTCCCATTGAGCTAGACAACTACATGATATCACTGCTACCGGCTCTTCGACACAGAGCTTGTAGCAGCTTCAGCCTGAGTTCTAGTGATGCTCTCAACTTGCATTTATCACCTAGCTGGTTACGTAGTTTACCCTGCTGTTTTATTTAATTTCTGCACTGCTTATATTTTGGCTTGTATTATCTATACCTGGTTATGTCCCCTGAGGACCTGGAATGGACTATGTCCCCAGGTATAGCCGAAGAGAACCATCCAGAGATACACCGTACAGGAGCACTTCCAGGAGCTGTACCAGGACCTGAGGATGAGCTCGCACCAGAGGACTTCTCCTGAGCACCGGCTTCATTCACTCAGTATTTCCATTTCCAGTATTTTATTTCCTGTCTATTTCCTTAATGTAACAGACTGATTCTCGGATTGTTTCCCGAGATAACTTTATTTGAGATTTGTTTAGTTATTATATTGTATTATTGCTGGCATTAATCTGTGTTTATTCTGTGGATGAGATTAGAAATACCTGAGACTTGTAACATCTTACTGTTAGACTACAGCTTAAGCATGTCCTGATGGATCCATTAAATTGGGTTATCCATCGGTGCGTGCTGCTGGCCATTGTCACGTGTCCAGTCCCTCGACATTTTTGGGACTGGGGCATGACATACTCTCCCAGTCCATTGAAGGTGCTGATATGAAGGACCTGCAGTTGACAGTAATGATGATTTCTATATTGATGTACAAATGGCCTTCCAAATAGTCTATGGGAGAAGGTTGCACTTACGGTCATGTCCTTAGTACCGTTCATCACTTCTGGTGTAACTCTGGTTCAAAGTCAGATCCACATGAATATCGTTCGATTGTGGGGGTTTTCTGGAGGACTGTATCAGCTAGAGTTGTTGGCACTTCGGTATAAGAAGACGTAGTCCAGGAAGGAGTTATCTTTTAAGAGACAATATTTGAACCAGAACTCGAAGAGCAGTCAACTAGAAGATTCAGGAGGTCGAATGACCAAAGATGATCTTATCAACTATCATATGGAGGTCGTATCACTTACCAATGATGAGGCAATGAAGACCAGGGACTCGGTCTGCTGGGAGGAGGCAGTCCATGAAGAGATTGACCCCATAACAACAGTTGGATGTTGATCAATCTGCCTGAAGGAGCTAAACCTATCATATTCTTATATATCTTCAGTAGAAGAAAATGAAAGTAGACAGAACAGTTTAGTTCAAGACTAGGCTTGTAGCCTAGGGGCCTTATCAGATATAGGGGACTGAGTTTTATGGCACCTCGTTGAAGTATCATATATCAGGATGATGATTGTCGTAGTTGTTATTCATAAGCTAATTGTTTATCAAATGAAGGAAATATAGCAAGTCTTGGAGGAAGACAGTCATAAGAGATTCACGGATAACAACCCAAATTTTTTATTCAATTTTGAAGACAGTCTGCGGGTTGGTGATATCTAGAAAATAGCCTGAAAGAAATCACAGGATGTGGTAGTAGAAGTGTGACAAGTCATCTAGTCAAAGTTGTCGCAAGATCAGCGAGACAGAAAAGTATGTGTACACAAAGTTCGCTTATAAGAAAAAAGTTATCTTTTATATCTGTGTGAACGACTAGCTAAATTCCAGCAGTGGATATAGAAGTATCACTAGAACAAAGATGTTCTTTTGTCCAGACTCAGGACATGGGATTGCGGATGTCATCCTAAGGATATAAGATAATATGGATGCCAGGTGGGCTTGCTCAGTCACAAGCTCTCTGTATAAGAAGATTTATCACACACTTTCGGTATCAGGGTCGATACTTCTCAGGTGTAACATGAAGATGAAGAAGCCTAATCCAAGGAAAAATATCAGACAGTTGGTGCACTCGAGCATCATCAGGTGCATGATTCAAGCTACAAGTACTACCAGGCCTGATATACCTCTCGTAATAGGGATGCTGAGTCAGTTTACGAGCAGTATGTATGTTGTTGAACACTGGAAGCTGTGAAGAGAGTCGTCAGAATTTTTAAGTGGACTCAGTGGTATATCCTGCACTACAGCAGTTATCCAGATATGGTGGAAGGCTTCAATGATGCCAGTTGGTGCTCATGAAAGAAGAGTAAAAGATTCACAGGAGGACGTGACTTCTCCAGAAGTGGTGCTACTATATCGTAGAATTCGAAGAAGCAGTCTTTACTCTCATACTTCTTTGCACTATCAGCTGCAGCATATAAAGCAAAATGGCTTTGGAAGCTCTCAAATAATCTTTAAGATGGTTAGTACAAAGATTCGGATGATACCGACATACTGTGAAAACCAGGAAGCTGCAGCAGTGACATCTATTCTTCTCTTCAAAGGTCTGAAGAGAACTGTGTAGATAAAACGCAGAATACTGGATGAGTGCAGCTAGCAGATAGACGCGTGATCGGAGCCTGAACGAGCAAGCGTCCTTTTCTATCGGCATTCTCTATTTGGTGAGCGGTTTTGTCTCTTCTTCTCTACTCTGTCATGCCAATAATCAATAATGTTCTCTCGTAACCTTGCTAAGTCCATTGATCGATAAAGCCACTAATACCACAAGTTTAATACCACTAATGTAAATCAATAAATTTTATTGATAAAAGGGAAGTTCAATTTTATAACACGGAAGGATATGATCATTATGCCGTGGTTTGGTGCCATACCTTAGCGGTTAGAGTCTACGAACTACCAATCGAAAAAATAAATAAGTGTACTGAAATAAGAATGGTAAAATGTGCATTGTTGTTCTAAATGCTTCAACACCTTACACTGTTATTTATGCTTATCATATAGTCGTAGATGCATTATATGGTCATGGACAACTTATGCACAAGGTAGTAATTTTTTCGAACGGAACCTGGGGCACTGGGGACCGTTCGGCCCGGAAGAAATAGTAGCGCTTTGGTAGCGCCGGGTATAAGTGGGACGTTCATTGAGGCTTGCTACATGCTTTGAATGCGCGCATCGCATGTCCATAGAAGTCCTATACGGCATGTCCATCGTGGTGCTACATCACAAATGACCCAGTGGAAATGAGTTGTATAGTAATGATGTCTTATGCAGGGACGGTAAGAAAAATCATGTAGATTATACAAGAACGACCATTGGCCGAGATAAGAATTTCATATGTGCAAATATTATATATTTCACTGCATGAACTGTTGCCTATATGAATTATTGCCTATATAAACTGCTGCTTTAATTAAGAAGTGTTGGTTTAGATGAGTGGGTCAGTTCTGCTCACCAGTACAAGTTGAGTACTGACCCACATCTCTGTGGGCAAACCAGGTGACCGAGATACCGTGGGTGCTCAAGGGAGATAAAGCTTTCGTTGTGGTCTTTTCAAGCTTCTTCATACTTTAAAGTATTTCAAAGATTTCTAGTTGCTGCTTTCAAGTTTCCAAGAATGTAATAAAAGGGCATAATGTATGGGATAAGAACATTATTTCAAGTCAGTCTATCAGTCTTTTCTTTCATGCAAAAGCTATGTAAGCCGTTCAGACATTTCCATTTTGGAGCTAAAAAAATTGTACTTCGTTGCAATGAATCAATAAAAGAATTATTTTTTCTTCCTATACAAATGTGTGCTTAATAATCTGTTGTTATGCTGTGGAATTGTTTACAAATTTTTTTTGACACGTGTGCACTTTTTGCCTTGTACAAGTGCAACCCCAGACTTGTACGACATCACGTCCAGCGATGACGAATCGGTTCTGCGGAACCGGGACGTGACACGGTCCGAACCATATCGAACCCAGTGAGCGTGGGGCCTGGGCCGGCCTAAGACACACCATAACATGCAATCTATTTAATTAAACAAGAAAAATTTAACAGTCTTGTTACTTGCATTAATGATTATTTTGTGAGATGTGTGAAATGTGAACTTATGCATTTGTGTTTAATGAGTTGTTTGTTTGTTTGTTATGGATAAAAAAAATATATGTCGAATTTTTAGTGCCGAATTTGTTCATATTAAACGTACTAAACACGAATTAAATTTAATTCGAATGTTTCTTATTTGATGAATATTTTACCGAATTTTTTAACACAATTTACTTATACTGTGTCGATTTATACTCGTACTTTTATCGTATCAATTTTTTTCGTTTGCTAAATTGGCTCACATAAAACTTACATAAATTATATTATTTAAAAATTATTAAATAAAATTAAATCGTAAAATATCTTTAAGTTGGGGATATATATATATATTTTTTTTCTTACCAAACAAAGAAAGAACGAGAGTGTATAACTTCCATTTTCTATCCTTCTCACTGACACACAAATGTTGATATAATTTGAAGCGAAAGAAGAACCGGAAACATCTAATATCATAAAAATTTGTCTTCAACACTGTTCCTAATTAAACCACTGAACCAAAAGATGCACATGTGCTTAGAGACCTGAGATAATTAGGAAGCACATTGCTGCAGCAGACTGCTATAGATCATGATCAAGAGCTGCACATACACATGCAAGTAGCCAATCATACCACATGCTTTCCAGAAAGACGAACTAACTTCAAAATATAACTGCTGCAGCAACTGACGTCCTTGGTTTTTTTATGGAGCAATGCCATATGCGCCGACGGTTTTGTATTCCGTCTGCATTCTGCCATCACGTGGTATATTTTTATTGGATGGTATTTTGGGAAGGGACCTGACAGAAACGTATGGGAGGGGAGAGGGGGTTTGGCGAGACACAGTCGGAATACAAACCGGCGGTGCAAAAAACATTTTCTTTTTCTATGACCTATTCCTAAGGAAAAAAAAACCCGCCGGTGTTCATGATTTTCTTGACTTGGAAACTTTGAAACTTCAAATATCTTCAATAATAGCCACAAATTTCATGAATGAAGAAACAGATAATACAATAACATCAATAAAGATGTGTTTGAGAACTTTTTGTTAGACAGGAGAAAAAAATTGAAGGAAAAAAAAGCGAAGAAGAGTAAAATGAAGTTTAAGTTAGTTTTTTATTTCGTTATTTGGAGAAAAAAAAATTTGGGAGAAGAAACAAAGGAAAAAAAAAAAATTTGTCTGTTTATGTAATAATGATTTTATTTTCTCGAAACATAATTTATGCTTTGAATTTTTAGGGATAGTTGGCTAAATTTTTCAAAAAAAAAATTCATCTCTTTCTATTTTTTTAGTGGGACCTACATAATTTTTTTTTTCAAATTACTATCCTCCATTTTTTTTGGGATTCTAAACACCATCGTTTTTTTATTTTTCTCTCAATTTTTTTCCTTTCTTCCTTTTTATTTCCCTTTCCCAAATGTGTGAGATCTTTCAAACGAAAAAGGTAACTCTATGAACATATCTTCTTCTTTTTCAACTATCTTGAAGTGCGAGACCGACCAATGAACATAATATTTTTAGATAAACAAATTTTAACTATCTTGAAGTGCGAGACCAAGGTAGATGTTATTTTTGGTAAACAACCCCTTAGTTCCTATAAATAGACGTAATCTTTAAGCCAGCCATTAATTAATATTGGTGTTCCAATGCAAATCGAACGACCAAATGAAAAAAAGCAGCAACGATGTATTAACAATATATTGTCGTTGTACCATTAGTATATTATGGTCACAGAAAAACGATATCATAAAAAGCTATTGAAATCTCTTTTTGTTAATTTTCAGTATAAAAAATGATATTTGATCTGCGGTTTTGGACCGCAGTCCGTAACCGCGAACCAGATGTCAACAATCCTTTACACTCCCCCCTCCCCCTCCCCCTCCCTCCCAAAATTTGCATAGACCCACCACTGATTGGACAGCGAATGGATCACTGACACGTGGCCCGCGGTCACGGGCTGCGGTCCAAGACCACGGACAACGTAGATATATTACCGGTATACCGATGCCCCTGTATTTGTGCTGTTACGAGACCCGGTCACATAATTCAATCCGTTGTTTTCACCACAAGCTCCTCCAATGCTCCACAACTCCTCCATGGAGACTGGATTCCCATCATAATGTATATTTGGACAAGTGGGAGATTAAGGTTGGCTCGTTAAGTTGATTCCATTTTGTTTGATCATCAAGATCCCAATTTTTAGATTCTAGATTCAGAACGTTAAGAGTTTATTTTGTAAAATAGTAAGACTCAATTAGAGTTCCATAATAGTTTCAACCCAACCACATGAGTTATAGCTAGGGCGTCATAATTTCTACATTCAAAATGTAAAAATTCATTTTGTAGAATAGTAAAGCTCAATTTGAAACCTCAATTTTTAGATTATAGATTTATATTATATTTTTACCACATTAACTTTTGACCACACAACCTTTGAAATCATAAGTCATTTTATCATTTTCTACTATTCTCATGCAGACTCACCCATTCTAGATTTACTTTTTTTGTTATCAAGTTGGGCCTAAATATATATTTTTGGGTCCATCTACTAGTGATGCTCTTACACCTTTGGTAGAACATTACCAAATTTACTAGCAAGACAATGGAAAGCCAATTGTAGGGTTTGAGAAGGAGAAAAAAAAAAACTCTCTAGATCAGTCTTATAAGGAGTAAGATAATGTATAATGGTTACTTTCAACCAATTGAGGAAAAAGTAAATGTTATTTAATTTTATGATATCGTATAATATTAAAATTTTATATTTATGCTTTTATATTGTCCAGAAGATGATTTAGATTCCGTTCTGACGATTGATTTGGACTGGTTGTTCAAAAGAGAAGGAGAAATAAAAAAAAAAACTCTCTAGATCAGTCTTATAAGGAGTAAGATAATGTATAATGGTTACTTTCAACCAATTGAGGAAAAAGTAAACGTTATTTAATTTTATGATATCGTATAATATTAAAATTTTATATTTATGTTTTTATATTGTCCAGAAGATGATTTAGATTCCGTTCTGACGGTTGATTTGGACTGGCTGTTCAAAAGATAAGGAGAAATAAAAAAAAAACTCTCTAGATCAGTCTTATAAGGAGTAAGATAATGTATAATGGTTCCTTTCAACCAATTGAGGAAAAGTAAACGTTATTTAGTTTTATGATATCGTATAATATTAAAATTTTATATTTATGTTTTTATATTGTCCAGAAGATGATTTAGATTCTGTCCTAACGGTTGATTTGGGCTGACTGTTCAAAATGAAGATCTAAATATAAAATTTGAATATTATACGATCGAGTTCCTACAACTAAACAAAAATATGTGAGGTGGTGTGAATTGAGTTATTTAGTTTCACATGGTGAGATTTGTGTAACTATAATTATTTAGTGTTTTTTCCATAACCAATTATTGGAGATAATGTTAGTTATTGTTATTGGAGATATTGCTATTGTTAGGATAGGTAGTGAGTATATCTTTTTTCATTGTTACTCTTTTTTATTTTTAGTTTTTTGTCATTCTGTATAAAGCTCAGTCATTTGAGGCAGAAGGAATAGAAGAATAATTTCAATCTTTATCCCATTATTTCATGGTATTAGAGCAGGTTTCCAAACCCTGATTTTTTTTTTTCCAATCTTTCTTCGTCTAGTTCATTCTCTGCTTCTCCTACACAATGAGTGAATCAGACACAGACACTCTCAATCTCACCTCACCATTGAACACCGCTCATCAGGCCACATCCACGCGTCCCCTCGATCATACATTTTCGTTCTACCTTCATCCTTCGGATCATCCGGGCTTGCAAATATGCCTCGTGGTCTTGAATGACGATAATTATCAGGAGTGGACAACTTCCATGAGGAACGCTTTCAAGGCTAAGAGGAAGCTCGGCTTCATCGACGGCCGACTACTTCAACCATACGTCAACTCCGAAGCTATCGACGATTGGTGGAGCGTCAACTCGATGCTTATTGGGTGGATCATTCAATCCATTGATTCTCTCCTGCGCACTTCGATCTCCTATCCTGAGACGGTTCTTGAATTATGAGACGATTTGCGTCAGTGATTCTCGGTCGGTAACGGACCAAGAATCTTACAAATTCGATCCGACATCGCCAATTGTCGCCAGGGAGGACAATCTGTTGCATCCTACTACGACTCCTTGATAAAATTATGGGCTGCCATTGTGGACACTGCTCTTGCGATCTCATCACTCAGATTCGTATTGAGCGAGACGAGGAGCGTCTCCACCAGTTTCTATTGGGCCTCGATGACACATTTGGCACTTTCCGCTCTGGCCTCATGGCTCAAGAACCCCTCCTACCTCTCAATCGAGTTTATGCGCGTGCAGTTCAAGAAGAGAGTCACCGAACGCTAGTGAAGGATCGTGAATCCAAGACGGACGCTGTGGCCTTCGCTGCTCAGTCCAAACCAGTTGAGTCTCGCTTTTCTGACAAGCCCCGCCCACAGTGCACCCATTGTGGTCGTCTCGGTAACAACGTGATCAAGTGCTATCATTGAAAATGAGATTTGTGACACCGTTGATTGCTTCTATTCTGAGCTCAGTAGCCATACAATCATTCGAAAGTCTTAAGCTGCAAGCATTCAACAATGCGACAGGGACGAGAAACATCTAACAATACACGATGTTCGTGAAGTTATTCCATTGAAATTGTCGTTATGAGGGTTATGTGATTGTTGAGATCATAATAGAATTAAACAACAATGTGATTGGAGCTCTTCTATCAAGCTTGACAATTTTGATACTCGATTTTAACCGGTCATATTTGCTAGCTAAAATTGATAACTGAACTCACAATTGGGAACGAAAATTTTGGGGAAGATGCAATCATTTTTTTTTATTGAATTTGAAAATGGGGAGGGAAAGAAGAATTACAAGCACTAAAGACAAATTGAACTGAAAATGACATTACAATTCATCATCTACATTCTCCTACTTATCCTCTATATTTATACTTGTTTAGTTACGTTCAGTATCAGTGTAACTAATTGATATATAATGGTATCAGACTATATATCAAAATAGATGACTGTGCCTTCTGACTGGTCAGTCACGTGCCACCCAAGCTCCATGTTGGCCTTTTCTATGCTGAGTAGACTTCCTGCTGGGTAAGTTCTTATTGCTGACTAGGCTAACTGATACCCCTTCACTGACTCGTGAACTGCTAAGTGCAGTATCATGACAGTCCGAGGCTCTAACACTGCTGGAAACTGGCTGAAAGCTAAGAAGGAAAGGAGACAGGAAAGGAAATTGAGCTCGTATCAAATGGTTTGGAGAAAAAAAAATCGTAACACAATATCACAAATTTTATTTTCGATTGTTCATGATAAAACTAAATAATCAAAATCACATAACTCCAACCAGGAACGGACCCACGTTAAACGCACTAGGCCAGACCCCTAGAGGAAAGAAGCAGCAGAAGAAGAAGATTAAATGTTAAGTCAAACTCAGGTCTTTAAATGATTGGACCACTTCTGTTGCTGCCTCATGGCAGTGCCATCCCATTTTTAAAAATGTTTAATGTAAGTTCAAGTGGCCCAACAACAAGTCTCTGTGACACTCTTTATCGCTTCTTTCAAAACAAAACAAAAGCCAGCAAACCCTATTGTCTGTCTTCTTCTGCCGCCTCTCTTCTTTCTTTGTTTTTGTTCATCCCCGCCCACAGAAATACAAAAAAACAAAAAAAGAAAAAACGTGTGCTGCCGTAGCTGCGAGTGGAGGACTCACGGAACAAAAGTGCTGCTGGAGCCTGGAACCTACAACAAAGGTAAAATTCAAAATCATTCTCGATCAAAATCAAAATAAAAAATTATGTCTATGTTTCTATTTGTAAAATGTGAATTAAATTTATAAATTTGTGAAGTCCCTAATTAAGAAATTATGTATATGTTTGTATTTGTAGAATTGTTTTGTGAAATTGGAAGTCTGAATATGGAAAGATTTTTTAAACGAAAATTATCACATCAAAGTATAAGTATGAAAACTCGTAGAGAACAATTATGAGATCACTGTGATGTAATGTTTTATTGTATGAAAACTCGTGGAGAACAATTTCTACCTTTTGTACTAAGAATTAGTGTTTTGTTTGGAGTTGTTTGGAGTGGTTTGTATGTTCAATTTTCAATTATGCACTTTGTTCCTATATGTTCAATTTTCGGAGTTGTCTCCGAACTTCCTTATGATTGTGTCCCTAGTAGAATGTCATTCTGGATCGCCACTGACCCCAACCATGGAAAACAAAATAGTCTAAGTCACACAACCATTACATATTTTCGTTTAGTTGTAGGGGCTCGTATGATATTCAAAATTTACATTTAGATCTTCCTTTGAGACGACTGGTGCAAGTTAATCGTTAACGTGAGACCCAAATTCTCTTTTGTACAATCAATTTTTTAATATTTGATGAGATCCTAAAACTAAATAAGCCTTCTTTTGTTCGTATTAGAATAACCATGGGCTAAATTAATAGAATAATGATATTTGTACCTCCAAAATATTCCTCCAAATCATCCCTCCTTATGTGGCAGATGACGTGACGGTTAATGTGGCAGCTGACATTGCAAATTATAAAATTAATATTAACATTAACATTAAATTTAATATTAAAATTTAAATTAACGTTGATATTAAAATTAAGATTAACATTAACATTAATATTAACATTAAAATTAATATTAAAATTAAAATTAACATTAGTATTAATATTAACATTGAATTTTTTTGGGTAATTAATTTTTTGGATCAAAATTTGCCATGTTAGCTGCCACATAATACTATTTAGCAGGTAACGTCAGCCGCTACATAAGAAGGAATGATTTGAAGGAATATTTTGGAGGTAAAAATAGCATTACTCAAATTAATAAATTAAAATGGCCAATCCATTCTTTTCCAAATCTAAGGTTAATTCTATAGGCACTCCAACAATTACTTATGACAGTCCATTACTTCAGGACAATCCAATTTTTTGTAACTTTTACTTATAATAGCCCAAAATTTACTCAGGACAACCTAACCCCCCCCTCTCCCACCCTAAACCCTAACCTCAACCGTCGGAGGAGGAGACAGAGGAGGCGGAAGGAGGCGACTGTAACCTTCATGTTAATTAGAAATTTAAAATTAGTGCTTAAGTAGTTAAACCATTTTTATCAAGAATTTAATTAGGTTAATGAGAAGTCAAATTCAATTTGAATTGTCCTTCATAAGAAGAGAAATCCAAATTGAATTGGTTAAGGACACAATGGTCAATTCACCATAATAATATCTTGACAACCTCCAACCCCCTCCTTCCCTATATAAGGACATCCCCTACCCCTTGCTCACCCATCCCACTTCAAAATCCAATTCTAAACCCTTGAGGAGTACTAACAAAGGATTAAATTTTTTTTCCACAAGGTATTCTCTTATCTATTTCAAATTTTTATATAGGATAAATTATAGGGATGTGTGTGTCAAGAAAGGGGGGGGAGAAGCATGCAGCAGCAGCAGAGAAGCAGTGGTTGCAGCATGCAGCAGGAGCTGCAGCAGCACGCAGCAGCAGAAAGAGCAGTGTATATATTTATATATATGTATATATGTATTATATATGTATCTATATATCTATGTATCTATATATATGTATACTCTATATTATCTATGTATGTATACTATATTGTATTTTTATATATATATATATATATATATGTGTGTGTGTGTGTGTGTGTGTATACTATATGTATTATCTATATATGTATACTATATGTATCTCTCTCTCTCTCTATATATATATATATATGTGTGTGTGTGTGTGTGTGTGTGTGTATCTATATATGTATTTATATATATATATATATCTATATATCTATGTATACTATATATTATATATATATGTATACTATATATGTATCTATATATGTATACTATATTGTATCTATATATGTATCTATATACCTTATATATATGTATATATGTATTTATATATGTATCTATATATTTATGTATTTATATATATGTATACTCTATATTATCTACATATGTATACTATATTGTATACTCTCTCTCTCTCTCTCTCTATATATATATATATATATATATATATATATATATATATATATATGTATCTATATGTGTATACTATATTGTATCTATATACGTATCTATATATTTTATATATATGTGTATCTATATTTATATATCTATCTATCTATCTATATATATATATATATATATATATGTATCTATACATAAGTATCTATAAATTTATCTTATATATACATTATTTTTATATTTTAGTTTTTATATAGATATTTGTCCCATCTATAAACCAGAAATAACATAAAATTGACCTAAAAATCTAGTGGGTTAAATCTACTTAATTATATTTTACCAATTAATGTGAATTATTCATGATATAGGTTATCTGGACCTCGTCATACACTCTGACTTGTTTCACCCGCTTTGGACCCCAGACGAGTATAGTCTCTGATGGTTTTTTTACTGATAATTTCTTTAACACATGTAGTATTATTGTACTTGATTTCTGACACGAAGAAACACTGACTAACATATATTGTGTTTTTAGACTTTGATCTTGTATAATACTTGATATTCGTGTGATTCATGTATGCTAGTCGGGACAAAAAAATGATAGTTTTTGTGATCATACCCTTAATTCTGTGCAAATATAATTCCTGTACAAAGGCTAACCATACAATTCACGTATGATTAACCGGCTCCCATTGTGCAATCCTAAGCCGATCATATAATCAAACTAGTATTTCAAAACACTTAGTGATTATAGATTTTCTTGTTGATACATGACATATTTTTTGTTTATTCATTTTTTTCTGTTCATTTCTTACCATGCCTTGATGTCAGTTTATTTATCCATCATGTACTACTTTTTCTATCACTGTTTTATAGCCCTTATCATGTATTGAAACTGCTATTAGAATTGTACTCGTTCAATCCTGACTGGATAATATTTCAGGTAGCACTTAGAAGGACCCTTGTTCCATCTATTATGGATTTTTGGAAAATAGCTTCGAGCCTGATTTTACCTTCTGGAGGATCGAGGAAGGCCGCAAGCGGGAGACCTAGTTATGACAATAGTTAAAGTTTGCAGACTTACTATAGTTGTATGATTTATGAAATACAAGATTTTGTACTGTAACCTTTATATATATATATATACTACAACATGTTTTCACCTACCTTAGTTTTGTAATTGAGTATAATTTTTGTTCCCTTTATATTATGAGGAGTTGGTTATACAGTACTAGTTCTAGACAGCATTCTATCGCCGACACCGCGGCGTAGGCTGGGCGTACCCACGCACTCGTACCCGAACACCCGGGTGCTGGTCGTGACACGTTTTTATGGTGGCCCATGCAGGTCAAACTTCGCAAGAAGTGCGATGTCGTAGTAGTACTTAGGACTAGAGTACTATTACGAGCCTGCAATAGGATATAGGATATTAGGAATATGAAATACTCAATCACAACTAGGAATTCCATCCCTGAATTAAATTTACTGATCTTGATTACTCTAACTGATTTAACATCTTCCTTAATTCTTGTCCTTCTCAAATAATATCTTAATTCGTGCCTTAATGATGTCTCCTTATTGTTTTATCATATTTCAGAATGACACCTATAATATATTCCAGAATGACACGCGAAACCAGAGCACCCGGTTGTTCAGGAGCATCTGCAGAAGCCGCTCCAGTTGTCTCTGAATATCTTCCTTCTCCTCTTTCACTTCCACACCAAGGAGATGTACCATCGAACACTGGAGGCATGTCCACTGAAGGAACACATTTATATGAGCTCTTCAAATGTATGCTGGAGGCACAGAGGGCTCAGACTGAGGCTCAGAGGAACAAACAAAAATGATACAAGAAAGCATTGAGAGTTTCCATCATATGGCTTTGGCATCTATGGAGAAGTTTGCATCTCAGCAGCAATAACCTGTTCAACAGAAAATTGGCAATATCTTGGACTTCAAGAAGATGGCTCATTGGGAGTTCAAGGGAACCGAAGGGATCATATATGCAGATGAATGGGTCGAGGATATCGAGCGAATTATGCGGGTTGCTCGGATACCGGAAGACCTGAAGATAGAGGCTGTAGGCTTGCAGCTTCACGATATCGTCCGCACTTGGTTCAGAAATGAGCCCAGACTTGCTGATCCAAACCTAACTTGGGACCAGTTCAAACACATTTTCAAACAGAAGTTCTTTCCCGCAGTAGCCCAGGGCGTTTTGGAGAAACAATTCTAGAACTTGGAGCAGGGTAGTCTCTCAGTAGATGAATATGCTACAGAATTCGGCAGGCTGAGCCGATTCCAGAATATATGGTGAGAGATCCGGAGGACCGAGCTCGGAGATTCCGACAAGACTTGGCCCAAGAAATTCGAGTCATTATCCCCTCTAGTATCACGACTTTTGCTGGAATTGTAGCAGAAGCCCAGAGGATCGAGGTGAACATGGGCTTTAAACCCAAACGGGACCGGAATGTGTTCGAAGGAGGCAGCAGCACGGGACCAGCAAAACGTTCCCATTTTCAGCCAAGGACTTTCCAACATCAGCAACAAC
Source organism: Iris macrosiphon (assembly GCA_036927795.1). NCBI lineage: Eukaryota > Viridiplantae > Streptophyta > Magnoliopsida > Asparagales > Iridaceae > Iris > Iris macrosiphon. Next base: position 166,633,825 of record JAYESA010000003.1, read on the forward strand.
ATTGTCCTCCAACTAGATTTTTGGCTCAGCTGCATCCTCAAAGGCAGATCTAGCATACCCCTTTTTGCCATTTTTGCAAGAAACTGGGACATTCCTGGAAAATATACATAAAAAGACTTGGAGTCTGTCTATACTGTGGTTCTGCGGGACATCAGATGAAGAACTGTCATAGTCGAGGTACAACAAATCAAAAGGGACCAGCTAAGCCACCTGTGGCACAACAGCAGAGGGGACCTCCACTTCCAACACAACAACAACAATTTGTCCAGCACCAGCAGAGGGGAGCTCCTCAGCAGGGCATAGCTTTTGCTACAACTGTCGAGAAAACTGAGCCCACATGTGATATTATAGGAGGTTCTATTCTTCTCGATTCTATTCCGGCCATAGCATTATTTGATTTTGGTGCATCCCATAGTTTCATATCTGTGACTTTTGTACTTAAGCAAAATTTAGTAGTAAAACCCTTGAGTAGAAACTGTAACTTCACGACTGGGAGAGGCATCATCCTAGTCAGTTATATTTGCAAGGGGTATCACGTTACATTGGGAGACCGTGTTTTGTCTGCTAGCTTACTCGTAATGCCATTTCCAAGTTTTGACATTGTCCTTGGAATGGATTGGTTGGGTATGCATTTCGCTAGCATTGACTGCCGCAGAGGTCGTGTGCTGTTTTGACCTCCAGGAGAGCCCGAGTTCGAGTTTGCTAGAAAGACAGAGAAGCCAGATCGTAGAACTCTTTGCAAAGCTATAATGGAGGAGAAAGAGCTACTGCATCATATTATTACTGAGTTCTTAGATGTGTTTCCCGAGGAGTTACCAAGATTGCCGCTAGATAGAGATGTTGAATTCTCTATTGATCTAATACCGGGAGCAGAACCAATATCGCAGCATGTCTACCGGATCAACAACAATGAGCTGGCGGAGCTAAAGAAACATATCGATGAATTAGAAGACAAGGGATTCATCAGATCAAGTTCGTCGTCCTGGGGAGCTCCGGTACTTTTTGTACCAAAGAAGGATGGATTGGTGCGGATGTGTATCGATTATAGGGCCCTGAACAACCTCACAATCAAGAACAAATATCCGCTGTCGAGAATAGATGATCTCTTCGATCAGTTGAGTGGCGCAAAGGTATTTTCAAAGATTGACTTGAGATCCGGATATCATCAGATAAAGGTAAAAAAAGAAGATATTCCGAAGACTGCATTCAGGACTCGATATGATATGGCCAGTACGAGTTCTTGGTGATGTCGTTCGGGTTAACTAATGCCCCGACAGTCTTCATAAGCTTGATGAACAAGGTATTCCATCAGTACCTGGACAAGTTTGTGGTAGTGTTTATAGATGATATCATTGTATACTCAAAGACGCTAGAAGAACACGAGAAGCATTTAAGGATAGTGCTTGAAACTCTCAGGAAGGAGAAGCTCTATGAATAACTCTCTAAATGTGAGTTTTTCTTAAACAAAGTGGAGTTTCTCGGAGATGTAGTGACTGGAGATGGAATATCAGTTGATCCAAAGAAGATTGCTGCCGTAGAATCTTGGGCCACTCCGAGCTCTGTTGCAGAAATTAGAAGCTTCTTAGGATTGGCTGGATATTACAGAAAGTTCGTGAAAGATCTCCCGAATTGCCGAGCCGATGACCAGACTCACCAGGAAGGATGCAGAGTTTGTTTGGACAGAGGAGTGCCAGGTTGCTTTTGAGGAATTAAAGAAGATGTTGACGTCTGCTCCTATTTTAACGTTGCCATCAGGGTCTGAAGGTTTCACTATTTATAGTTATGCATCGGAGAAAGATTTGGGTTGTGTTCTTCAGCAGAATGGGAAAGTGATTGCCTATGCATCCAGGCAATTACGTTCTCATGAGAACTATCCTACCCACGATTTGTAGTTGGCAGCAGTCATCTTTTCCCTGAAGTTATGGAAACACTATTTGTACGGAGAGCATGTGGAGATCTTCACAGACCACAAGAGCTTGAAGGACATTTTCACTCAGAAGGAGTTGAACATGAGGCAGCGTCGGTGGTTGGAGCTGATGAAGGATTTTGATATATCTTTGCAGTATCATCCTGGGAAAGCCAATATAGTTGTCGATGCCTTGAGCAGATATCCGGTAGCTATGTTGTTGACACAAGATCGGTATTTGTTGGATGACTTGGAGAGCCTGGACATTGAGGTGATAGTTCCTGGTTTTGCTATGCAGATGTGGGGGTTGCAGATACATTCAGAGTTGATGGACAGGATCAAGGTAGTCCAGTATGAGGATGTATCTCTGAGGAGCATCAGAGCTCAGGTGAGAGCATGATTGGAGGATGATTTCACCATTGCTGAGGATGATTCTTTGCGGCATGGTGCTAGATTGTGTGTGCCTAGTGGGGAGCTGCGTGAGGAGGTATTACAGGAAGCGCATCGCTCTCAGTATTTCATACATCCAGGTGCCAACAAGATGTATCGGGATATGCGAGCGAGTGTGTGGTGGTATGGCATTAAGAGGGAAGTGGCACAGTTTGTATCCAGATGCTTAGTGTGCCAGCAAGTGAAAGCCGAAAGGTAGAGGCCAGGAGGTTTACTTCAGCCATTACCATTCCAGAGTGAAAGTGGGAGCACATTACTATGGATTTTGTGTCCGGACTTCCACGATCTCCAAGAGGGAAAGACGCGATTTGGGTCATCGTTGACAGTTTGACCAAGTCGGCCCACTTTTTGCCTTTCAAGGTGGGTTTGTCTACAGAGAAGCTGACAAAGATGTATGTGAGGCAGATCGTCAGGATACATGGGGTTCCCGTCAGCATAGTCTCGGATCGGGATAGTTGTTTCACTTCTCATTTCTGAAGGAGTTTGCAGGCGAGTTTGGGCACGCAGCTTAAGTTCAGTACTGCATATCACCCCCAGACAGACGGGCAGTCAGAGAGGACTATTCAGACTCTCGAGGATATGCTACGCACTTGTGTACTAGATTTCGGAGGATCTTGGGAGGATCATCTTCATCTGGTGGAGTTTGCATACAACAATAGTTACCAGGCAAGCATTGAGATGTCTCATTTCGGGGCTCTGTACGGCCGGAGATGTCGTACCACATTATCTTGGGACGACATATGCGAGCGAGCATTATTGGGACCAAAAATGGTAGTAGATGCTGCGGAGAAGGTAAAGCAGATTAGAGAAAGACTTCGTGTGGCTCAGGACAGACAGAAGCACTGGTCCGATAGTCGCCGGAGACCGTTAGAGTTTGAGGTTGGCAAATTGGTATTCTTGCGAATTTCTCCAACGATTCGTTTCGGTAGAAGCGGGAAGCTCAGTCCAAGGTTTATCGGACCTTTCAGTATTACCGAAAGGGTCGGTGCCATAGCCTACCGGCTAGCTTTGCCACCTACATTAGAGGGAGTACATAACATGTTTCATGTATCTCAGCTGAGACGATAAGTGGCTGACCATAACCACGTATTAGATCACTCAGAGATTGAAGTAGGACCGAGCCTCAGCTACCAAGAGCAGCCCGTGGAGATACTAGATCGCAGAGAAAAGGTGCTGCGTAACCGGATGATTTTATTTGTTCATGTCGCTTTGAGTCATCACTCCTCGGGTAAATCTACTTGGGAGAGAGAGGATGAGATGCGTAAGCGATATCCATTCCTCTTTGAATTTTGAGGTATTTCTTCTTTCTTTCTGTATGATCTACTTTAAATTTCGAGTACAAATTTTTTCTAAGGAGAGTAGATTTGTAACCTTCATGTTAATTAGAAATTTAAAATTAGTGCTTAAGTAGTTAAACCCTTTTTATCAAGAATTTAATTAGGTTAATGGGAAGTCAAATTCAATTTGAATTGTCCTTCATAAGAAGAGAAATCCAAATTGAATTGGTTAAGGGCACAATGGTCAATTTATCATAATAATATCTTGACAACCTCCAACCCCCTCCTTCCCTATATAAGGACATCTGCTACCCCTTGTTCACCCATCCTACTTCAAAACCCAATTCTAAACCCTTGAGGAGTACTAACAAAGGATTAAGGAATTTTTCCACAAGGTATTCTCTTATCTATTTCAAATTTTTATATAGGATAAATTATAGGGATGTGTGTGTCAAGAAGGGGGGGGGGGAGAAGCGTGCAGCTGCAGCAGCATATAGCAACAACTTGCAGCAGCAGCAGAGCAGCATGCAGCAAGAGTAGTGTATATATTTATATATATGTATATATGTATTTATATATGTATCTATATATCTATGTATCTATATATATGTATACTCTATATTATCTATATATGTATACTATATTGTATTTATATATGTATCTATATATATATATCTATGTATCTATATATATATATATATATATCTATGTATATCTCTCTCTCTCTATATATATATATATACACACACACACATATATATATATATATATATATGTATACTATATTGTATCTATATATGTATCTATATACCTTATATATATGTATATATGTATTTATATATGTATATATATATTTATGTATCTATATATATGTATACTCTATATTATCTATATATATATATATATATATATATATATATATATATATATATATATATATATACACACTATATGTATTATCTATCTATCTATATATATATATATATATATATATATATATATATACACACACATACTATATATGTATGTATCTATACATAAGTATCTATAAATATATCTTATATATACATTATTTTTATATTTAAGTTTTTATATAGATATTTGTCCCATCTATAAACCAGAAATAGCATAAAATTGACCTAAAAATCTAGTGTGTTAAATCTACTTAATTATATTTCACCAATTAATGTGAATTATTCATGATATAGGTTATTTGGATCCCGTCACACACTCTGACTTGTTTCACCCGCTTTGGACCCTAGGCGAGTATAGTCTCTGATGGTTTTCTTACTGATAATTTCTATAACACTTGTTGTATTGTTATACTTGATTCCTGACACGAAGAAACACGGACTAGCATATCTTGTGTTTTTAGACCTTGATCTTATATAATTCTTGATATTTGTGTGATTCATGTATGCTAGTCGGGGCAGAAAAATGCTAGTTTATATGTGATCATACCCTTAATCCTGTGCAAATATAATTCCTGTGCAAAGGCTAACCATAAACTTCATGTATGGTTAACCGGCTTCCATTGTGCAATCCTAAGCCGATCACATAATCAAACTAGTATTTCAGAATACTTAGTGACTATAGATTTCCTTGTTGATACATGACATATTTTATGTTTATTCATTTTTCTCTGTTCATTTCTTACCATGCCTTGATGTCAGTTTATTTATCCATCATGTACTACTTTTTCTATCACTGTTTTATAGTCCTTATCATGTATTGAAACTGCTATTAGAATTGTACTCGTTCAATCCTGACTGGATAATATTTCAGGTAGCACTTAGAAGGACCTGTGTTTCATCTATTATGGATTTTTGGAAAATAGCTTCGAGCCTGATTTCACCTCCTGGAGGAGCGAGGAAGGCTGCAAGCGGGAGACCTAGTTATGACAATAGTTAAAATTTGCAGACTTTCTATAGTTGTATGATTTATGAAATACAAGATTTTGTACTGTAACCTTTATATATATATATATACTACAACATGTTTTTACCTACCTTAGTTTTGTGATTGAGTGTAATTTTTGTTCCCTTTATATTATGCGGAGTTGGTTATACAGGACTAGTTCCAGACAGCGTTCTACCGTCGACACTGCGACGTAGGCTGGGCGTACCCACGCACTTGTACCCGAACACCCGGGTGCGGGTCGTGACAGCGACGGAGGAGGTGGAGGCCGCTCGCCCCGCTGCTGCTGTTGCTGCTGCCGCCACTCGCCCGTCGCCGGCCTCCCTCGCCTGCTTCCCCCATCCGTCGCCCGCCCTCGCACCCTGCCCCTTCTTCTTCTTCTTCTTCTTCTTCTTCTTCTTCTATCCTCCTTCTTCGCCGGCCCGCCCTTGCCGCCTCCCGCCCTTGCCGTCGCCCGCCCTCGCCGCACGCCTCCCCCGCAGCTCGCCTAAGCACCCCGCCCCTTCTTCTTCTTCTATCCTCCTCCTTCGCCACCCTGCCGCCGCCGCCCGCCCTCGCACCCCGCTCCTCATGTTGCTGCTTCTTTGGGTTAGCCTGGAGCAATTTTTTCGGTGGCAAACTTGTAAACAAAAAAAACTAAAATTTGGACTGATTGTCCTAAGCAATTTTTTTTTGAAATGCCCGGTGATACGCACGGGACTTTGTGCACGTTACGTTGCATGCCATTTGGGTCCACTGCCCCACACCTCTCCTGCGGTTTGATCTCGGAGACCGTCTGCCTAGCCAAAGAGGTTATACCTTTTCTCACTGACCACAAGAGCCAATTGAGTTCGGTTCGTAAGCAATTTTGGGAGCGTCTATAGAATTAGCCAAATCTAATCATTAAATAAGTGTTTTTTTGAGCTGTTCTTCATTAACAAGAAAACGAACAGAGATCCAGAGTAATCGACTAATGGCGGCTTCTACCGCTTTAACGAATGGAAAAGAAAATGAAAAAGGGAAGGGATGGACGAGCTTTAGGGTTTCCTTCATCACTACCAGCATCTACTTTTTGCTCATAATCATCCAAATCGCGAATACGGTCCAAGTAATAAATGCCCAAATCCCACTCTTCGGGTATCCATCCCTATCCCTATTCCTCCTCCTCCACCTCCAAATCTAGGGTTAGGGTTTCCTTCATAGCGATTGATTACCTCTCTATTAGATATTTGCATGCTCAATCAATCATTATTATATTTAGCGTTGCTCTTACTTTCTCCTTATCATCGATCGAGCGCACTAGCACTAGGAACTAAAGATGCGACTTTGCTTTCAAATCTAGGGCTAGTTTGCTTCCCATTTGAATCGGCAAAATGATAAACTACAAACGTTCTGGGAACCAAACGAGGTTCTATTTGCCGTTCTTGTCGAGATGTTGACGGAACGACAGCCCCAAGCCGACCTTCCTGTTTGAAATGGAGCATTCTCCGTCTCAATCGAGGATGTCTTGGTTGAAACGACAAACAAAATCAGTTTGGTTTTCGGTGTTTGCCGTTTTTCACTATACAAAAGTGGACGAAAATGGAAATCATCAAGCACTCGTTAGAGCAGTATTCAACATCTGACATTTGAAATGGAGCTTTTGTTATTTGACTCGATTATAATAGGAAATATACCAGCCCTTAGTTTCAACTTATTTTTTTTATTTTAGATTTCCGAAATACTATCCTTCTATAACCCTTCGAAGGACCTATTCTTACGTCCCCAAATGAATGAGATTTGTGTCATGTTTGTCGGCATGAGAGTATCGGTCCCGGAGAAAAGAATTAAAAAAAGGCTAAATTGCAACTTAATATCCTCAACTATCACTAATGTTCAACTTGGTACCCTCACTTTGATAGGTACTAACTTAATATCCTATCTCAACTAATATTTTTAACTTAATACCGATTTTTTTATTCCTAAACTACCCTCCCCCCTCCTCAACCCCCCAACTCCCCACTCCCTACCTCGGCTGCTTCACCAGCAGCCACCGCCCCCCCCAACCCCCCTCGCCCCCGGCGACACTCCCCTGCCCCTCCACCCGCCGGTGACCACGCCCCTACCGGTGTTGCATGCTCGCCGGCGTGCCAGCCTGCCCGCGCAGCGTGCCCGTCCACGCGTCACCAGGTCGCCTGCATCCGCGCACACCTGTGCCGCGCGCCACCCCGCCGCACGTGCACATGCTCTGATGCTCCGCCAGCCAGCCTGTGCCGCACGCCACCCCCGCCGCAAGCCAGCCTGCCTCCCGTGCGCCTACCGACCGGCCCAAGGGGGGGGGAAGGGAAGGGGCAATTTGGTCCAAAAAAATTCGGGGTATCAAGTTTCTACCTATCAAAGTTGAGGGTACCAAGTTCAACGTTAGTAATAGTATCAAGTTACAATTTAGCCTTAACAAATCATAACTTGAATGAAGAAAGTAAAAGTTGCCAAAATTTTGCAAGCCTGTAACTACCATTCACAACATTGGTATTCGTGTTGGACCCTTTTTAATTAGCAGTTGTGTGGTGGTTTTGAACCGATTGGTTTCGGTTTCAGCAGTATCGATTTCACTATCAATACACTATGACCTTTTTCCTTTACTTTCAATTGAAAGGAAGAAAGGCTTTTCAAACTTTTCTCTATACAAAGACCCGATCTCGAACAACCACTTCCATTTTCGTGCTATGGTAAGTTGCCGAGCCCATTTCATTCAAATAGGTGACGATGACCATTGCGTTAGCCACCGAAGTCCAAGATTCATAAGGAATCTTAATGGCGACACCTCTGCCACCATAGTGTGAGCTGCTCCGAAAATTTTGGCCTACTCAAGAGCTTGAAAGTCAACATCAACGAAGGAAGGCAGGGTTGCAAAGGAGCGAAGGGGAAGAATCTCCTCGTATTCCAAAAAGAAGGTGAGCGGGTTCAAGGGGATTCGATTGAATTGATTCTGATCCGAAGACCAATTAGAAGGCCCTCATCGCTCCTGTCATTGGTAACTGTCATTGGTAACTGATACCTCTGGAAGGGGAATCCATCAAGATTTTATACACGTAAATCGAGTGAAAAAGAAAAAGAGAACTTACCATGAATGGTGAACTTCTTATCACTCTTTACTTGTGGGAATGTAAATGGCCCCATTATTGTTAGCTGTAAAAGAGGGAAAATTGTTAATAAGTCTTTCCATTAGTTCTCATAATGGAACTCGTTTATATTCCATCATTTGTCAAATCGAGTTATGTTGTCAAATCGAGATATGTATAGTGTATTGATTGGCTTGATTATCGTCTTGTGTATCTTAAGATTCATTGTTCTATATGAAATTAGATTGGATTAATAAAAAATACAAATATGAATAGATTTAACATATTGAAAATATTAAGGAGCATTCCCAAGCATTAAGTGACAAATTCGTCATGAAGACAATAATCAAGAGAAAGTCGGTCATTAACATTAAATATGGTATTAGTCACTAGCTATGTTGTTTGAACACGCCAAATAGGCGTCCATCCCCATGTCCAGTGCGTACTGGACACGGATCCGGCCAGGATATGGCTAGAAAATGTTTTGGACACGGCTTAGACCCAGTTCAACAATGAACCCAAAAGAAAAAAAAGGACCGAATTCGACCCAAGTACCGATTAGACATGTTTTTTCTTTTAAATCTGGGTTAACTTAGAGCCAGTTTGGATAGCAGTTACATTTCAATAGGGTCTCCATTTAGTACCAAACACAAGCGACGAGCTAAACACCTCCATATTGGATGGGCCTTTTTTAAAATATGCCATTCATTTGGGGTCAGATGGACGTTTCTGAAATGATAGTCCAATGAGCATCTCGGAAATGGGTGTTTGAACAAATGAGATGAAACGTAACTGCAATCTAAAGTACCCTTTATCAAACCTATATAATATAACCCGATCTGACTTTTAAACTTAAACCTCTCTTCCTTTCTCTGATCGACAAAAAAACACATCAAGAATGACCAAACAAGAAGTACATAGTAACATTTTATCGTATCATTCCATATTTGTATCCTAAAATTTTGAAAATGATTGAATCTCGTACACGTATCATAATGAGCTATGTTGCACAAGTTGGGATACCAGTATGGACACGATAAGGATACGAAATGTGGTCATTTTCAAAATTTTAGGATACAGACATGGCAATGATACGGTAAAATAATAATAATAATAATAGTGATAATAATAATAATAATAATAATAATAATTATTATATATATATAATTTTTTTTCCGAAAAAGATAAATTTTATTCAGGTCCCTTCGAGAGGCTACAACCGAACCCGAAGGTTTACAACAAATCCAGCCCGAAAGCCTATATATACAATTCCTAGCCCGAAGGCCTCATCCCAGCTCGAAGGCCTCATCCCAGCCCGAAGGCACCACGCCTGAAGGCTCCATTAGGCCCAAAGGCCTCATGTCGCCGTAGTTGCGCCGCACCAGCTCCGCACCTGCACCCGCATTGCATCCGCGCTCCGCCCATGTCGTACCGCACTGCACCCAACCACCACCCGCCACTTTAATTCCCCTAAAGGGGAGTTAAATGGCACCCTCCGGGCTCGAACCCGCAACCTCCTTGGGGGAGTGCATCATTCTTAATCGCTAGGCTAGACTTATATATATATATATATATATATATATATATATATATATATATATATATATATATATATTGTTGGCTCATAACCTAATAAGTAATTACTTCAGAAGAATGTAGTGCCTAACTAACATGATACTATAACACCAGTATTGAATCCAAATATTTTCTTTGATGGTTTATTTTATTTATAGATGTTGGAGTTCAGTACATGATCCTACACACATTGGTATACGAAGCTTATTTTTGTGCAGTCCAACCCATGTTCTTATAACCTACCCCATATGTAAGAGGGGGTTGGATTTGACGGAAGGTTATAACTATATTGTCACGACCCAAATTCCTATCAAAGAAATAAGGGATACAGGACCAACTCGCTACTACTAGCTATAAAAAATTAATCTCCAACATCAAATATATTATATCATAATTTCTTTTACAATTTATATACATGACCACAATCAATTCCTCAAATAGAAAAATGTCACTGTACTCCATTCATTTAGCTAGTATAGTAGATTTTACAGGTCTCAATATTTACCTTGTACTACAACAATAAAACTATATCAACGACAAATCAATTAACTTCTGAAGGACTATGTATGTTTATAGATATACACACATATCTGCACATACAATTTGTTAATTTGACATATCCTAGTAACTTAAGACTTAGAAATTGTCTACCAATGTACTGGGTATTTATCACACCACTTGTATCCATGTTGGTGCTTAATAGTTAGGAACTAATAAGGGTTGACATGAGTAGTCAATATCTGCCCAACTCATCTTCGATGCTCGTGATCTCATCAACCACTTTGTTGGCAGAACTCCACCTTCAGACTCGGTTGCCAAGAAAACATCTGAATCAGTCTCATTGACTGTTGATCATGTGGCATATTTTGTCAAAATCGCCATTGGCGTGCGACTTGTTAGTTCTTCAACTCCACATGCTATGTGGATCCTACTTCAAAGAATATATCAAGAGATCATGCTCAGGCATATGCAATGTACTAAAGGTTATCTTTAGTTTAGCTTAATAAGGCGAGTGGTCTCACAAGCACTCTAATGACTAATGTGTTCTGTTCTCACAACCTCCTATAACAAATGCTCTTGAACCTCTTAGACTAACATTTTTGGGTCCCATTTTCTGATTTAGTCTAAATCTGGTTCGTTCAGAAATCTTTATATGATATGACCTTGAGGATTCCTCTATTTCCCTTACTGGATAACTCTGTACACAATCCAAGTACTGAGCATTTCTTCCTTTGTTTTAGGGACTTTCTACCTTTTTGTTTGGTAATGGTAATGGGTAAGTCTTACCTGAGACAATATAAGTCCATTTGCATCCTTTGAAACCGACGGTTATGTTACCACAATATTACTCCATTATGATTTTTGAGAAACTTTATTTCTGTTTAAGATAGATAGCACCTATGTTGTTAGTATCTTACAATACACAATACATATCTTATGATACAATACGATATACTACCATTTTGTTATATATCAGTTGATCGGATACGATACAAATAGGCTTTTTTTAAACTTAAGAGTCATGTAATGTATACCAGTAAGATAATACTGATAAAAAATTATAAGAATATTATTCTAAAACATTTTCTTATATGAACTTATCAGTATATACCTAAACTCCTAGTAATTATATCATACGATACACAATACGATATGCAACACAAGATACGGTATGCAAGTAAATCGATACAAGATATGTATTATGATTTACGAGTTGACAACCTAGGATAGCACTAATATCCTTAAGTTTTTAGGCAAATTATATAAAGCCCCTTTGAGTTTACTGGAAACATATAAAATATATAGTATTTCTCAACACTAACGCCTTTTTGCATTTCCATTGGTGGCACTTACTATATCTCCCTTACCTTATTGTTATTATGTTTTTCTTGTGACCATAACAAAATGTGATCTTAGAACCATTTTACCTTATCACTAGACCATCCCCTTCCTTTAGTTATCACATTCTCCACTTACGAGGGTGAAAAAAGAGGTGAAGTGCTATGTACCTTAAGATTTTGTGAAAAACCCAGAGATTATGCAGAGAATTATCTGATAAATCATAGATTTACTCAACATAAGTTTCAAAGATGTTTAATTGTCTCTATCTCAATAAGCAGGTCCATGACTTAAAATCATAGTTCGATAATCAATTAAAATATCTATAACTTGTACAGTTTCTTAACCTTTATATAGCAATAGACTTCACAACACTTATATTGCAAGTGAATACTAAAAGAATAATTACTATTTAATATATTTGATTTTCTTCAGTTTAGGTTGATGTCTAAACTGGAAGGGCTGTTAAAACTAAAACGGAAGGGTGGTTTGGCTTGGTTTTAGCCAATGTCCTGGGGAAAAAAGTTTTTGATTTCAGTTAGTTTTGACCATCCAGTTCTAGCTAGATGTCGAGACCTGTCCTACATTACCATCAATTCCCCTTGCTCAGTTTGAACTTTGAAAGTAGACAAGGGGAACACTATATTGAGGAGGTCCTTGTTGATATATATTTCCCCCCTTGAGATGTCGAATAGAGCCATCAAAATATTCTAGCTTCAGTTGGGCAACCTCTTCATCTGTGGATATCGGTATTGAGTATTTGCTATGAAGAACGATAGTTAATTGGTGGATATTATGTAACTATTTGAGGACAGCTTGCTGTTATGATCTTTGCCTATGTCTGTTAAATGTTAATCCAATACCCACTTTAGGTATATTTGAGGATTTAGGTAGGTATCTACCCACCATCCATTCTCTTAGTTCTCATGAAAGGCCTGTATTGCTCATAGCTATCTTGGCTGGAAAATTGGCACCATTATAGAGGATTGCGTCAGGTCGATTTCTGGTCATAAACGCAGTCGGTTCTTTTCTAAAGCTTTCTATGCTCCACTATGATTTTGCCAATTACTAGCCAAGGTAGAAGTGAACAAGAAAGGGCCATTCCACAAAATGTAAGAGGCCGGTTAAACTTTTGATCATGTTGTTTATATGCAACCGAGGAGCATCCTCCAAGTTCCTCTAGAAGAGGAGTCTAGATGATTAGGTAAGTGTATGATTTATATTGGGGAATAAACATTGATTGGTATGACACAGGCCAACGAGCGGAAAAAAAAAATGACATTATTATTTTTTGAGATTATTATTATTTGTCCGAGAAGGAAAACGGGGGAGGGTGGGGGAGGATTGTGGATAAGAGGGCGGGGAAGACGGTAAAATAATGAGAATGATGATATGCTTCCAATTTTCTTCTTGATCAACGATTTCGTTCCATTGATTTAACATTATCAAACAACAAATTATCAACATTGAATCATTAGTTTATATAACATGTGCATTACTTTTGTGATTTTGTAAATATATTTTTCTCTTCTTCAGATGTCTAATTCCACATAAGCTTGTAAACTGTGCCTTGAAATGTTTGATATTATTCTTGAAAGCTACAGTTAACGTTATAGTGCGGATTTTTAGTTGCCATATGTTGCTATTTTTAGACTCCCTTTAAAGTTCACCATGCTGGGAAAACTGTCCTGGTTCTCCTGTATAGGAGGGTGAGTATTTTAAATTCTGGGGCCATCGTGGGCAAAAAAATTCCAGAAAACAAGTTCCTTTTAATTCAAGGGTACTCTGGATTTGTTGGCATAGGCTAGACAAATCTGGTTCGTTCAGAAATCTTTATATGATATGACCTTGAGGATTCCTCTATTTCCCTTACTGGATAACTCTGTACACAATCCAAGTACTGAGCATTTCTTCCTTTGTTTTAGGGACTTTCTACCTTTTTGTTTGGTAATGGTAATGGGTAAGTCTTACCTGAGACAATATAAGTCCATTTGCATCCTTTGAAACCGACGGTTATGTTACCACAATATTACTCCATTATGATTTTTGAGAAACTTTATTTCTGTTTAAGATAGATAGCACCTATGTTGTTAGTATCTTACAATACACAATACATATCTTATGATACAATACGATATACTACCATTTTGTTATATATCAGTTGATCGGATACGATACAAATAGGCTTTTTTTAAACTTAAGAGTCATGTAATGTATACCAGTAAGATAATACTGATAAAAAATTATAAGAATATTATTCTAAAACATTTTCTTATATGAACTTATCAGTATATACCTAAACTCCTAGTAATTATATCATACGATACACAATACGATATGCAACACAAGATACGGTATGCAAGTAAATCGATACAAGATATGTATTATGATTTACGAGTTGACAACCTAGGATAGCACTAATATCCTTAAGTTTTTAGGCAAATTATATAAAGCCCCTTTGAGTTTACTGGAAACATATAAAATATATTGTATTTCTCAACACTAACGCCTTTTTGCATTTCCATTGGTGGCACTTACTATATCTCCCTTACCTTATTGTTATTATGTTTTTCTTGTGACCATAACAAAATGTGATCTTAGAACCATTTTACCTTATCACTAGACCATCCCCTTCCTTTAGTTATCACATTCTCCACTTACGAGGGTGAAAAAAGAGGTGAAGTGCTATGTACCTTAAGATTTTGTGAAAAACCCAGAGATTATGCAGAGAATTATCTGATAAATCATAGATTTACTCAACATAAGTTTCAAAGATGTTTAATTGTCTCTATCTCAATAAGCAGGTCCATGACTTAAAATCATAGTTCGATAATCAATTAAAATATCTATAACTTGTACAGTTTCTTAACCTTTATATAGCAATAGACTTCACAACACTTATATTGCAAGTGAATACTAAAAGAATAATTACTATTTAATATATTTGATTTTCTTCAGTTTAGGTTGATGTCTAAACTGGAAGGGCTGTTAAAACTAAAACGGAAGGCTGGTTTGGCTTGGTTTTAGCCAATGTCCTGGGGAAAAAAGTTTTTGATTTCAGTTAGTTTTGACCATCCAGTTCTAGCTAGATGTCGAGACCTGTCCTACATTACCATCAATTCCCGTTGCTCAGTTTGAACTTTGAAAGTAGACAAGGGGAACACTATATTGAGGAGGTCCTTGTTGATATATATTTCCCCCCTTGAGATGTCGAATAGAGCCATCAAAATATTCTAGCTTCAGTTGGGCAACCTCTTCATCTGTGGATATCGGTATTGAGTATTTGCTATGAAGAACGATAGTTAATTGGTGGATATTATGTAACTATTTGAGGACAGCTTGCTGTTATGATCTTTGCCTATGTCTGTTAAATGTTAATCCAATACCCACTTTAGGTATATTTGAGGATTTAGGTAGGTATCTACCCACCATCCATTCTCTTAGTTCTCATGAAAGGCCTGTATTGCTCATAGCTATCTTGGCTGGAAAATTGGCACCATTATAGAGGATTGCGTCAGGTCGATTTCTGGTCATAAACGCAGTCGGTTCTTTTCTAAAGCTTTCTATGCTCCACTATGATTTTGCCAATTACTAGCCAAGGTAGAAGTGAACAAGAAAGGGCCATTCCACAAAATGTAAGAGGCCGGTTAAACTTTTGATCATGTTGTTTATATGCAACCGAGGAGCATCCTCCAAGTTCCTCTAGAAGAGGAGTCTAGATGATTAGGTAAGTGTATGATTTATATTGGGGAATAAACATTGATTGGTATGACACAGGCCAACGAGCGGAAAAAAAAATGACATTATTATTTTTTGAGATTATTATTATTTGTCCGAGAAGGAAAACGGGGGAGGGTGGGGGAGGATTGTGGATAAGAGGGCGGGGAAGACGGTAAAATAATGAGAATGATGATATGCTTCCAATTTTCTTCTTGATCAACGATTTCGTTCCATTGATTTAACATTATCAAACAACAAATTATCAACATTGAATCATTAGTTTATATAACATGTGCATTACTTTTGTGATTTTGTAAATATATTTTTCTCTTCTTCAGATGTCTAATTCCACATAAGCTTGTAAACTGTGCCTTGAAATGTTTGATATTATTCTTGAAAGCTACAGTTAACGTTATAGTGCGGATTTTTAGTTGCCATATGTTGCTATTTTTAGACTCCCTTTAAAGTTCACCATGCTGGGAAAACTGTCCTGGTTCTCCTGTATAGGAGGGTGAGTATTTTAAATTCTGGGGCCATCGTGGGCAAAAAAATTCCAGAAAACAAGTTCCTTTTAATTCAAGGGTACTCTGGATTTGTTGGCATAGGCTAGACAAGGACATAATGCATGGGTACCCTTTAGGATGACTAGCATATATGGACAACATGGTGAACTCCCCCAAAGTAAAACATCTGACGTGGTGATGCGCCTATACAATTTTTTTTTGCTTGCTCGTTCTGAAGAAATATCTAGTCCACAGTAAGTATGTAGATATGTGTGGCATTTGGCTTCACTAATGACCTGTATCTCCATAAAATTGTTTAGGGAACCCTTATGCTTTGCCGCCTGTATTACTGCTGCAACATTTCTATGAACAGTGATTTCATTGTGATTTTTTGTTTGACGTGTCAGTGCAAATGTGCCAATGAAAATGCCATTATCATGCACTGTCCAAGTGAAAAAGTATTGAACAAAAATTTCGAAGTGTCTAAAACTGATCTAATTTACAGATGAAGTTGGGCACCTGACGTCAACTTAATGAAGTCAGATACTCAGGTTGTGCTCCCTTCCATCTTATAGTCTGTTGCTCCATGGTTTACCAAACTTTACTTGTGGCTATCTTGGAGATTTGGCTATTTCTAAAATAGTTTTCTGCATTTTATAAGTTTATCTTAAGTTCACTTATAGAACCTGCTTTTGGATTTCTTTTGCAACTTCAGCATCCAGTGCAGATCAGGGATGTGCACTACACCGATTCAGGTGACGTCTGCGCAGTTAGTTGCAAATGAGATATTCCCATCCGCCGTCGTGAAGTCTCTCCTATATCCTGGAGCATTAGTAAATAGTCTACTCTCAAACAGAACCATTCCAGTGTGGGACAACATATTTCACATGTACAACCTCACAGAAGTTAAAAATGCATTGTCCGTAGTTGATCTCCAGCGTCTTGAGGTTTGCACCTCAAACTTAATAGAGCTAAAGACGATTCAAAATCTGTAAGACAACAGGATTGACAGTCTTTCTTATCTCCCTAGGTTCTCGCTGGAAGCTACTTTGCTGTCGCTGGAGCTTTCATTGGGCTCATAAACCCAGGGAGGATGAGCATGTTCGGAACTCTTCTTGTAGTTTGGGGCCTAGTGAAGGAAGGGATGCTTGGAAAGCCAATGAACACAGATCCCACAAAGACTGTTTATGTCTACCCTACAATGTTGGTTGCAATAATGTCTGCTATATCATCAATAAATTACAATCTAAAGAAGGCAGCAAAAGCTTCCCAGGCTCGACCCATTGCTAAACCGTTGCAGAGCTCTGCAAAGTCAAAGCTGAAATGAGGGTTGTAGAACTGCCGAGGTGGTCTAGTTAAATTGCATAAATTTCTTATGCAGCTGCCACTACCTTTTCTTTGTCCAAACTTTTTTTGGCATGGTTGTGCAGTATTGACGTTTTGTCAATGCAAGAGTGTAAAACTCATATTTTACATTTGACAGTTACATGTCTTCGTGAGATTATGGCCATGGTGCCCGGACCCTGGATCAATTTCTTCTCCTCACAGTGTACTTTACTGAAGTTTATTGTACAATGCTGATTAATAGTAAGAAACATTGTGGGGTCTCTGTGAGCAAAACTCATTGGAAGCATTTGTTTTTTGGGTCTTAATTCTTGTTACTATGCTATACCTGAGGGGAAGTGTCAAAGAAATTACTGCCTTGATACTTGAGGTAACTGCCCTGTGCATTTAGCAATCCTGTCTTCGAAAAGTTTATGTAATGTAAATTTACTAGCGGATAGGAGTGTGATGCTTGATAACCCACAGTAACTAGTGTGTGTGGTTTTTTTTTTTTTGGGGGGTGTGTGGGGTGTGTGTGTGTGTGTCTGTGTGGGTGGGGGGGGGGGGGGGGTGGGGGGTGGGGGGGGGGGGGTGGGTGGGGGTGGATTGGGGAGAGGTAATAGATATCCTTATCTGCTCCAACCTTGTCACAGTACGTGCCAGACTATGACATGCAGTTGACAAAACTGCAGCAATCAGTACTGATGAATCACCTGACTTTGCTCCTCTACCTATAAGCTATAGCTAGCTACTCTCTTGGAATTTTGCAATGATGGACTGGTCACTGATAATAATGGAGATTCCTCCCCTTAAGATAATGAATGCCCACTTAACAAGATTATTGGATTTGTAAATCATGTCTTTTTCATGCTCTTCTGGCCATTTTCTTGCGCTTAGAAAAGAAAAGACAAGATTTTTGTAGTAAGGCCTTGTCTTCTTCCTCTCCATTGTGAAAAATCACTTTTCACATGATGCTCCATTTTAGAAGTAATAGTGATTGACTCTTAATTTTTCTTTTCTTTATAATTGTAGAATCTTCAAGAAACCAAGAAGAAACTCCAGATGGGATTATCATTTAAGGACTTGGGGAGTGTGTTCCTACAGTAGATCTGTTTCTTGAGCTCTCCAATTCTATGAAGAAGTTGAAAGATTCTACATGTGAGGTAAGTCTGGCCTTGTTAATTATGCTTGCAAATTCCTTGATACATCTCTATTAAGTACCTGAGTTTCTTGGTTACTAGGTGTTAAGAATTAGAATCAAGTGATACCTTCAAGTCTTACAGCAGTTTATGCAGAAATAACAAATATTCTATGGAAGAATCGGAAGAATCATAAAAATGTCTTACAACATGTTGGTTTCCACAACACATCTTTCTGGTTGTGTAAATAAGCATAGAACCTATCAGAGACCTCGAATATCCCATTCGGCTAGCAGTTGCAGATCAAAACCATCATCAGTACATCAGGAAACGAATGAGGCCCGGAATTTACATGAACGTCGGGGTTACGAATCGAGATCCTTTACTTCTGGGAAAGGTTTCAGTGCTCCTGCATTCACCTTAGCCAATACAGTCGGTATCCTGGGAGGACTATCGGCTATTTCCACACTCAATTTCATAGAAAAGCTCGTCAAGTGGAGCGCAGCAGATGGGCAGGAGAGCCTCCCTTTCATTGCTTGCAACGATCCGGTGCTCAACAAAGAGCTATCCTCCAGTCAAAGGAACTCCTCACCTTACTTCGATTCTCAGAGCAGCCATTGGCAATTCAATCAGTCTCTTATCGTTGAGAATTTGAAGCAGAAGAGACTCTACCTGGAGAAGTCTGGAGCTCGCTGCATCGCAATGCCCTGTCATCTTTCACACGTGTGGTATGATGAGGTTTCGGAGGGATGCTCTGTACCTTTTTGTCATCTTGGCGAATGTGTCGCAAAGGAGCTCAAGGAAGCAAATTTAAAGCCGATCGAAGCTGGAAGCAATATACGCATAGGAGTTCTTGCCACCGAAGCCATATTAACTGCAGGTTCTTATCAAGAGCCACTCCAGAACCAGGTCAGATCCGTCTCGTTTCTTTAGCATGCCAACATCTGAGAAATTGAATAGAACTTGTGATTCTTTTATACTTGGCAAAGTCCAGTTATTGTCCCTGAGGTAGCATGTCAATATATTGGGTAGAAATGAAAAAACAGTGACCAGTCCGGAGATTTACTTTCATTTTGACATGCATTAGTGCTTTTCAGTTTTCACTGCTTCTTTATGATATTGCTGAAATCATTACTCAATTAGTTTAGATACCTCACTCTTCAGTATTTCTTCAGATGGCCAAGTCGCGGATCATTTTCTAAGGACAGCTTGGAAATGTCATTCCTTTTGGCTCTTTGGATTGGTAAAGTGTCATAGAGATGGATGCAATTGTCTATAGCAAATTGTATCATCTTACCTCGTCATCTAGACTCCAATTAGTCTAAGGAAAATGGTTGCATAAGCTTAAACTGTATAACCAAATTAAAGGCCGGTTTACCTACCTGTCAATTGGCCGTCTATGTTTTGAACGTGACGCTTGCATGCTCGTATTTACCTGGCTATAACTTTGGGACCGACAGAGAGAGTTTGGCGTCACGTCAACAATCGGTCATAAAAACTGTGTCATTTTTTGGGAGCATTCTTATGCTTCCTAGTTGACTCTATGCCGATGGGACTTAGAAGAAGGTGAGGTTGGGTGAATTCTTTCAAGCAGTTGAGTCCTCTAACCTACTCGAAAGATCCCACAGATAAAGAAAGAAAGAAAGAAAACACAACCGAAGTCCGGTGCAATTGCCTCTAGGATGCAAATATATGCCTGACTTGCATTCTAAGCTTAGGAAGCATATGACCTACCAAATAATCATCTTTGTAACTAGTAATGAGATAACATATTTTCCATTTTTGTCATTAAGAAATGAGCTTTATTGCCTACCCCGAAAAAATGGGTTAGAAGTTTCATTTTTGTTGTTATTGAACTGAAATCATTTCTCTAATTTCTGATCTTATGAATTGTTGAAAATTGGATTAGAAGTTTCATTTTTGTTGTTACTGAACTGAAATTCATTTCTCTAATTTCTGATCTTATGAATTGTTGAAGACGAACTAAATATTTACATTCATTCTTTCTTCTGGTCCTGAGCAGGGTTTTGAGGTAGTATTGCCGGACAAAGCAACAATAGAGCACACCATCAACCCTGCTGTGAAAGCACTTGAGAGAAAAGATATGGCAGGCGCAAGAAATCTCTTGAGAATAGCACTCCAAGTTCTTCTAGTGAGAGGTGTTAATACTGTCATTGTCGCTTCCGAAGAAATTATTGGAATTCTACCCGAAGACGATCCGCTCCTCAGCAAATGCACCAACCCTATGGATGCTCTAATGAGGGCCACTATACAATGGGCTGGCTCAACAGAGATCATATAGATTGAATATAGCGATTGATTGCAAAAGATTGTAGAAACTGTTAAAACTTTTTTGTGTTAAAGCTGTCAAGCATATCTTTGTATACTGTGAGACACAGATAATCGTTATGCATAAGATTCAAGGTTTTCTTATCACGATCTTTACAGAAAACTTGTTGCAGTATTGGGTGTTCATTGGCGCAAAACATCTGATGAAGATGTTATAGTAAAGCTGAATGGCATTATGCAGATGGGAGCGCTCTTATCATAGTTTTGATATTTTTCATCTTGTAATCTCGTTTTGAATATAATGTATAGACCTTTGATTGGAAGACGGGAATGCAAATGATGTTCTCAAATATGACCTCTGTTGTCCATCTGAGATGGTTTGAAAGAAAAATCGGAACCATGCGATTTTCTTTGACTTAGTATGATGATAAAAGCATAGCATTCGGCATGTCGCCTCGAGGGAGACTTGCTTGTCTCTCCTCTCCCCTCCGTTCTCGACGGTTTAGGGTTGGAAGAGGAAGAGATTAGGGAGAGGAAGAAGAGGGAAGAAAGTTTGTTTAAATTTTTTTGGGTTTGGAAGAGGAAGAAGAGAGAATAATGTTTGTCTGATTTTCTTTTGGGTTTGGAAGAGGGAGAAGAGAGAATGGTAATGATTTGTGTGGTTCTCTCAAAAAAAAATTGTGTGTTATCCTCAAAAGTAAAATTGAGTAAGTTGTGTTGTCCCTCACCAAAGTTGTCCTGAGAGTATTTTGCAATGCCAATAACACTCAAGTATTTTTTTTTTATCTTTTTGCCATATAAGTTAGGGCCTGCTTGGTAACAGAAAAAAATGAGGAGGATTTGCACTTTCAGCTGAAAGTTGATGCAAATTCTCCTTCTCCCCTGTTTGGTTCGCCAAGATTAGAGGGACCAAATTTTTTAGTGCAATTCATGTCTCCATGTTTGTCTTCTCCAAATACTAGTTTTTCACGTCTTTTCTTTTTGAGAAGGTGTGGGTTAGAGCTGGACGACTACTGTTGAAGAGGGATGCATCAGAGACGAGACCAAGGGTCGACGACCAACAGACATCATCGTCGCGCGTGATGAAGAGCTTGCGACGGCCAGGGGGAGTGGTGTTGATGTTGACAACTGAACAGACGAAGAAGATGGCATAAAAGAAGGGGTTGATGACCATAAAGACGGAGACAATGAAGAAGAGGATTGAGGGTCAATTGTGGAAGAGGGAGTCAGTCAAGACGATAGAGAAGGAGACGATACACGTGCACATATTTAAAAATCTTTCCACCCCACACGTGCAAACACACCAAATTTGATAATAAATACAATGCCATCACTTAAATCCCCCACTAACTTACTAATTATAAAATACTAATAAATAATTTATTAATATTAACTATATTGCTAATTATTTTAATTTATTAAACTAATTATTAATTTTATTTATATTTAAAGATCTTATTAATTTTTCATGTAAACTAATTATAATATATTATTATTATATTATGACTATATTTTCGGGATGCCTCTAACCAAGAGCGGAAACTTGTGCAAAAAGAGTCTATAACTCTCAGTTTGGAACCTTCGATCAAGCCAAACGAAAGAGAAAATCACACATTTTTTCACAATAACTTTCAGTTTCTTACTCTGACCAAATATATTTTGACTTCTACTATGATACAAAAAAAAGCCATATGAATACTATTCTTGAAAGAACCAATCTAAATTTTCTCTCAGACCAAACATTACATGTAAAGAAGAAAGATAACTGACCCGGGCTTCAGACCGTTGGGCCGATTGCTTCGTCCTCCCGTTACATTTTCTTCTCTCTCCTCCTTTTTGGATCAAGCGGGAACTATTGTGTCGTTCTTCCCTCTCCTTCAGCCGAGACTGGTACGCACTCGCTTGATTTGATCTTCTTATAATGACACGACCCGACACGACATAGATCCCGTTCTTTTGTTGATCCTGTCATTTCTGAAGGGTTTCTCTTATATTTCTTCTTCTTGAATTTGAGAATGGGAGAGATCCCAACTTTTTCTATAAATTACAAACACCACCCTTAAAATTCCGCTTTTCGGTTAGCTACACATTAGATCCCGCCATACGTTTCCAGTAATTACAATTTAGAAACGATCATAATGATGATAGTATGAACCCATCGATCACATTGTTCGCAAGCATTTCTCTTCGATGCGCTTTCACTATGCCGATCTGTGTCCAATTTATTAGTACCGGCTCGTTCGTTTCGTACGCTGGTGCAGGTGCAGCGATTATCTGATTGTCGAGCAGTCGATCATGGATAGCGGGGAGATCGAGAGCACGGACGAGGAGATGCCTAGGGGGCGGAAGTATGCACCGGTCGTCTCCCACGACCCGCCCGTCATCCAGATGTCACCGTTGGAGACCGGATCTTCTTCTTCTTCTGATATCCCATTGAAGTAAGTTCCCTGCACTCACACTTATTGGTTGCATTAACTTTCCAAATTATTCATCAATGTGTAAGTTATTAGGAAAAAAAAAAGTATGTAGAATTTAAAACAGCCACATCACCTTAGGTTAACTTATGAGGTGTTTGTAGAGTATCGGTTATGAGCGGTTATGAGGGAGACGGTTTTGGGTAGTTTTAAGTAGCGGCTTTTAAACTAGTCCAATCCATGCTTGAGAATTCATTAACGAGCGGTTCTAATTTTTTTTTACACTAATAAAAATTACATATGTGTCCATATATAAACAAAATAATAGAAATATATGCTTGGAAGTAGGAGAGAGAGATTTTAAGAACTTACCGAGAAAAGTAGTCGTAGTTTGGAAGAAGTATAAGTCAATATTTGATCAAAATAATAGAAACACATGAAATAATAGAAATGTCTTGATGAAAGTAGGAGAGAAATATTTTAAGAACTTACCGGAAAAAGTAGTCGTAGTTTAGAAGAAGTAAAAGAGAAACACAGACGAGAAAGAAAAAATACGATATGGTATTAGTAGTTATAATTATATATTTTGGGTGAGGATATAAATGGAATAAATTAATAAAATTCCTCAAAATCTACCGATTTGGGGTGTTTATAAAGACACAAAAATTACATTAGACCAGTTTTGGAAGGTTTTTGAGCCGACCAAAACCAGTGCCTCAAAAAAGTAACAAGCAGAATTTTTTAAAAATATTTCATAAACGATCGATTAAAAAACATCCAAAAACCGGTGAAAACACTATTACCAAGCAGACCCTTAGTGAAGCAAAAATATGGTATAATAAGAATAATGGGTTATAGGGAAAACAATGACTACATAGTACATATGAGGCACACTAGCAAAAAGGTCAAGAAAAGATATCCAACAAAGCACGATACGATGTTGGGGACTTATGTATGGGAACTTCTTGGCCAGCTTCATTCTTTCTTGAATTGCTATCCATTATGGAAAGTCGTTGTATCAATTGGTAGTCGGTCCCTTCTTTCTGCAGAAGTTATAATCCAATTATTGTTGTTTGATGAATATGTTGTTGCAACATGACTTTTTCACTTCACATGTTTGTTAATTTGCATACTCAAATTGCAAATAAGTATCTCAGTAATCTCTTTTGGACAATGTTCTAAAAGCGCTAGGCAGATTCAGTGCGCCGGAGGTCTGCCTAGGCGGTTGATATATTATATATATATATATATATATATATATATATATATATATATATATATATATAATTCAAAGAAATAAATTGTTTTTTTTCAAAAACTGGCTGCCTAGGTGCCGCACAGGTCCGCCTAGGACTGTCTAGCACCTAGGACCGCCGAACATGGGGTGTTCGGTGTGGTGGGCTGGCGCCTAGCCCGATTTTTAAAACACTGCTTTTGGAAAACCACGATTGCATATTAAGAAAGTAAGTCTGCAATTCTCTATTCGAAGTGAGTAGTCTGGGCTGGTCTACTCAGTATATTAGGGGGAGAATAAAGCTAAAAGTTTGTTATTGGAAAAAAATCTATGTTGTACTTGCAGCAAGTGGCCTCTACGGAAAAATGGGAGCGCCATAGTCATCAAATTACTTTTAATGAAATAATACACTTGTAGTATATGAGAGTAAGGTCAAAATGCTATAGTTTCTGAGTGTAAACTGTCAGTACTGCTAGTGAAGCTAAGCTTTCTCTCCTAGATGAAGAGATCTGTTTCTGGCTAGATTGAACTATATAATTATTTGTCATTATGTGATGATTATTCCAATTATATACACTTTTGTTTGGAGAAATAAATGGCGATCATGTTGACGTTTTTAGTCTTCCTTATTTATGATGAGTATCCAGTTCATGTCGATTCAGTAGGCTTCATATTAATTCATTGTTAACTTTGTTAGATTCAACTGGTTTTGTGTTAAGTTAGATGAAAGTTCAGTTTAATTGAGTTTGGTTTAAGCCAACATTCATGTTAATTTAGTTGGATTCAGCCCAAAGTCTTTTTAGCGGGGTTTGGTTCAGGCCGCACTCGTGTTACTCGAGTTCAAGACAAATTTATGTTAATTTTGATGGGCTGTCGCCCGTATCCGCCATGACCAACAACCAAATAACCAACATGGAAGAGAACCACAAATGCAAACACAAGAATTTATGTTGGAAATCCTTACGAAAAAACCAGGGGTCATAGCTGTGCATAATCTCCATTATAATCAAACAATTACAGTTACCTCACAATCCCTTACCTAAAGATCCAAGTTATTCCTACAAACACGATAAATTAAAAGAACAAATGGAAGAAAAACCTCAGAATCTCTCCCCTATCGACAAATACAATAGAACTAACCAATCCACATGGACCAGAAAAGGAGATGTTGATGCCACAATGACTGTGTTGTAGGCGATGTTCTTCCTCTTCTATTTTTCTTTCTATTATTATTGTAGAACTTCCTTTCTTGACGACTCTCCAAAACTTCAAAGAGAGTATGAGATGTTGAGATTATGATCCAAGGAAATCATTGGTCTCCTTATATGGGCCTCCAGATGATACATATGGAAACCCACCCTCGAAACAAACGAAGATTTAACAAATATGCCTTCTTCAAATCAGACCAGATTTCCGGTTCTATTGGACCAAATTCTTCAGTCTGAACTCTGCAGCAAATTGTGCAGACTGACAAAATTAATCCGAGCCATATGACCGAAATTTGGTTGGTTTGTTTTTTGCTGATATCCCATTTCTTTTAGTGGCGAGTAGAATTCATGAAATTAGTCAGGTTCGGGTTCCAATTTGTTGTAAAGGGCTTGGTTTCTGATAGAATATTGTTCAATTGGATGGAGCTTCGGCCATTGCCTAAGATTAAGAATCATGATAGCAAAGTCGATCTCTAACTTTAACACTATGGTATCAAATCTTAAAATTTAATGTTGTGTTAGTAAAACAAATAGACAACTTATAATGTTATTATCGATGTAACATTTGGCAGTATTAACTATTAACTTTATTAATAGTTAGTAGTTATATGGATATCGTGATATATATATATATATATATATATATATATATATATATATATATATATATATATATATATATTGAATTTCAATCTATGTCTGACTCTCAATCATCCGCTATATGGATATCCTGGTTCATCTTCCTTTTAATATTTAAGTGCTTAACGAGCCTAGGGGAATTCGAATCTCACACATGGTTTCCCGGATCTTATGTCTTCAAGTCACGAGCACTTGAGCCAATTCTTGTTGATATATATATATATATATATATATATATATATATATATATATATATATATATATATATATAATATATATATATCTATAGCGAAACTCATAAAGTTGGTCTGATACTGATATCAAGTTTTTTTACCTTGCTGCTTGTTTCTGTGGACTAAACAACAAGTTAAGATGATTCAGTTGTGTATCAAATGAGGTGGAGATGCGGAGAGGGATATAGGGGGATACGTCATTCTACCAGCCGATGAAGATCATATATGCAACATTGTAAAATTGGAACCAGGCGTACTAGGAACCTTTGGGGGTAAAAAACTAGGTGCCTAGGCGGGCTTAGAAGGAATTACTGTAAGAAATTGCAACCATTCACTAAGAAGTATTAAGTATAAATTTAAAATTTTGCCATAGTTCTAGACCATTTTATATTGTCTATCAAAGATGTTTTGATGTTCTGTTTATCTTTCTTATTCTTATTCTTATTTCCACACAGTTGCAATGTATCTCGCTGATTTTAGGAACACTAAAGTAGATTCTTGTAGCACAGGGCTTTTACTTATATTGTTTCTCAGTGCTCACATTTATTTATTCTCATCTTATATGGTAATTCTGGTAGTACCCAGACAACTTACACCCGATTTTGTTGGTTAATGTAGGAATATTAAGGTGAACTCTCATGGAGAAAATAGTGCTAATGGAAGAGAAGAGTCTTCTCATACTCATGTTGGCTCTGATGTTTCTCAAAGAGAATCTAAACTGGAACTGTTTGGTTTTGATTCCCTTGTCAATATACTGGGACTTAAGAGGTACCTCAAGGGAAATCCTATGTTTTTCATGTGGTAATCCTTTTTTACATATATCCGAATAAACTATTCATTTGTATTACTCTTCTGCATTCACTTGGAATTTTTGGTATCCTTTTCTATAAACTCAAAAAAATAAAATCTTTTTTGAATTGGGTTTAATTTGCTTCAGTATTTTAATCAATTAAGTCATTACAGTATGACAGGGGAACAAATTCAAGCACCCTCTAGTCCCAGGGATGGTGAGGATGTATCCATTACTCTTGGACGCCCAAAGGTATACTACCTCAGTTAAACTGCTATGCTGTATTTTTGTTTTTGTTTGCACTATAGGTAAATACTGCTATCCAGCTGCATGTCAGTAGTTAGGTTTGTACTATTACCACCACTACACCGTTTATCCTTTGATTTGGAGAATTTTTTCTTGGCATGGAATATATGTAAATCTCTACAGTACAAGTAGAACGGCTATCTCTTTTATAATTATAAAAGTGAAATAAGGTAACTACCAGACAAACATGATAACATAGAAAGGTAGAAGATTCTTTAAAGTAGCTTCTGTATCTTATAAAATCTAGCTACGGCTCACCAAATTAAGGATCAAATGTTGCAATGGATGTCAATGAAATATTCTCTCATAAGGCATTATAGCCGAGTATAATCATTTAAGAGGACTCATGTCCCGGAGTTGGAATATTGCTTGGACTCTATATGTAAGAGATCTTTTGTTGTGTACATTGCCATGCCATAGTCTATGTGCAGAGTCATAAGAAAAGAACTTACAGAAGCAGAAGTTTTTATGCATGTAAGCACTGTAATCTAGATTTCATGTCAAATCTGTTGTAGTGAAATTCATTAGGCACAAAATGAGAACGTTGATACTAGGTACACAATACTACAATATAGTGCTGGAGTTATATCAAGGCTTAAAAGATCGACCAATTAGTTGCATCTTATCAGAAGTGAGCCGAGTCTACCTGAAATTGCACGAACCAGTATGTGACAATAGATGTTAAATTGTAGATATTACACTAATTACTAATTTGTGACCTGAAGAGGTTCTGTTGATTATAATGTACATGTTATGGTATTTAGCGAAACTTGTGGAAGGTATTATCCATTTTTCCCGCATAGAAGTTCATGAGTGGAATTATTGTGGAATGACTATTTCATGCATCCTATATTGGTTCTCTGTCAAATTAAATTTGTACAACCATAGTGATGGTGTGGTTTTGAAATCTGGCTGTTTCTCGTTCCTTTCTTTCAACTTTGTTTTCCCCCCTTTTCTGTTTTTTTGGTGCTTCATTTGATGCATACTCGCTAGTCAATAACCATAATTTTTCTTTAACAAATTAATTTGATTGATGCCTGCAGCAATCTGGTCCTAAGCTGGGAACAATGATGGGTGTGTTTGTCCCTTGCTTGCAGAACATCTTGGGTATCATCTATTATATCAGATTTTCCTGGTAATTTTCATCTTGGTATGCTTGATATTTTATAATATTTGTGCTAGCATAGCATGTAAATATTGTTTCTCTTAAAGCATACACAGAGAGGTGAGTAGTTGTTTAATCAAATAATTGGGGGCGACCTGTAAGAAATCATATATGGGTCTTTATAAGTCACAATGTTTTGTGACTTCTGTAATGCAATTGCATGATTATTTGAGTTGAGGTCTTTGAATGGGTATTCAAAGTCTTAAAAGTCCCTAAAATCATGGATTTGGAATTTTAGTTCAAGTAGGTTTCAAAATGTCGTGATTTGTGTTCTTCAATCTATGATGATATTCTTGTTTTAACTTTGTAGATTTTACAATGAAACAGGTACCACCAGAAAACCCAATATCGATTTTCTGAATATTTCGAAACACATAAAGATAAGAGTCAATATCTTACCAATGAAAACTACACAACCTAAACATTTAAATTCCCAACCTCTGGACTTTGGGTTCTCTGTTAGGTTAGTAGCAGTACAATTAATCTTTAGCACTATATAAGGCTATTTACTAAACTTTTTCGTGGTTCATTTAGACTCAGAAGTATGTCTCTATATAATATTTATGTGGGTCAGTAATATAAGACATAATGACCTGAATATCAGTGGTTCTATTTGGAATATTTCTAATTATCTGAAATATCTGATCAGTATTGTATGTAACAGATGTATGGAGCTGGCCCAGAATATTAACTAAGCAATAAGATATGTAATTGCCTTCATTATCATCTCTTTATCTGGTTTGACTAAATTGTGAATGCTTAAGGTCTTCCTCAATGTGTCAAATTGATGAAAGAACCAATCCAAGCATTTTGGTTATCACATATTAGACAAATATTTACTGATTGGCAAGTTATGTTGTGACACAGAGGCTTTTTGTTATCTCCTATTAAACAGATGTATAGTGATTCACAAGTTGTATTGTGACGTAGAGACTTTGAGAAAGTTATTATAATAAAGTAAAGTAGACATGAATGTTTAAAATATCTTCATTGTAAATATTAATGCAGCAACAGTTGGTGTCAGTCTACCATAAGGTTGATTTGGCAAGTTATAGTCTATTGGTGTCAACTTATATCCTAGACTAGAGAAAAAATTGTTTCCGACAAGTGCCAATAAAAATGCATATGGTGTGCTTGAAACCTTTATGATTTATCCTCCATATTGAGATGAGCTATAAAATAATTATATACAGTTTGTATAGAATACCATTGAAGAATGCTTCAAAATCCCATTCTTTTCCCCTTCCAAAAAGAAGCAAAGTCATACATGGAGAAAGGGAGGACGGTTATTACAATATCATGACAGAGAAAAAGAGATGTTGATTATAGAAGGGATGATCCAAGATCCTGCTTTCCAACAGCGTCCTGTTCTCACTATCCCTGATAACCCGTACAGCTTAACCCATTTTGCCACTATTTCCGTTGTTTTAAGTTCGTGTTCTTGAATTTTTCTATATGGGAGTTGTTGAAAACAGGTTTTGAAAGTTGATACGCTCAAGCTTCAAATGTAATTTAAATTGTCATGTGCCTGAAACATGTTTCTTTTCTTCAAAAGGACTCCTTTCTAAACACATTTTTATGAGTCTAGAGAAGTCATAGCAAAGTGTGATCCATTGTTGCCTTTTGGCTTCCTTATGCTTAGAGATGAATGCAATTTCCTATATCAAACTCTGGTATTTCATTTTCATTTAGGCTATTTTCAAATCTAGGGAAACTCCGAGGGTTTCCTGGTTACTATCTTAAACTACTTGGGTCTCCTTGTCACTTGGCCTTTAGATTTCAAGGCCCTCCCCTTTTTTGTGGCCAACTCTTGATGTTTGGCAAAAAGTCGCTTATGGGAATTTTGTTGGCTCTTTGCTGGTGCTTTCATGTCTTCCATTCTTGCTCCATAATCCATAATTGATCTTAGATTATAATGTGGTCTTGAGCTCTCTAAATGATGGTTAGGCTTAGGTCTTGATTTCTTTTGAATGTATAGTATTAACTATTTATATATCATACTATTTCGGTATTTTCTTAATGCATCAAACTCCTTTACCATTATAAATTTCTCTTTGTAGGATTGTAGGTATGGCTGGCATTGGCGAGTCACTTATGCTGGTTTCATTCTGTGGCTCTTGTACATTTTTAACTGGAATATCATTAAGTGCAATTGCAACTAATGGGGCAATGAAGGTACTTTAAACCAAAAATGTTGACGGTTAAGTATACATCTTATCTGTTGTTTTCCTATATGGCTTATAAAATGCTTAATATTGGCTCGGTGTAAAAATATTGGGGTCGATAGACTTCCCTGTACTGGTTTTTAGTGGTGGTGATTTAGTACATTGGCAGATGGGTTGCATCAAGATGCAATTGGAATAAAACCACCTATTAAAGAATTTTAGATATGGGCAGTGCAGAACCAATTATGTATACCCTGGTCACAGTTTGTACTTTGTAGTTTATAAGACTAAGTTGGATCATTAGTTTTTTTCTATAATACTATTTGTTGGGTGCATGCTGTTATCATTTGCTGTGTATATAAAAAAGCCGTTTATTGGTTCCTGTGTATGTTAAAACTATTAACCAGATGAATAACATTTGAGAATATACTTCACTGATATGAGAATTATAATTTAAGCAGGTGGAGTTGTTCTTATGTACAAATTTACATGCCAAAAGAGCAAGCTTGCCTCAAATTACCTGCATAATAATATAACTATGCACAAACTATCTGGTCCATACATGACTTTAACATGCGGAATGCCTTATATAGATTCAGTCCAATATATTGGCATATGACTAATCAACTAGATGGAGTGTATAACTTGCCACTGAATGTTTTCAATGAAAAAATTCACAGAATTATCTTGTTGGAATTGTTTAGTAGTTTTTTGGCAAAATTATGAATGTCTCGCACTAGATATGCCATGGTTTCCGTGTCTAGTAACTTGTACTTGTGTGCCGTTGATTTCTACTTGACATGAAACTCTCTTTTTTATCAAAAAATGTTACTGTAGCAATATTGGATACTAAAGTTTTACTGGATGATATTTTGCATGCTTGACTTTCAGGGTGGTGGTCCATATTATCTCATTGGTCGTGCTCTTGGTCCAGAAGTTGGGGTTAGTATAGGATTGTGCTTTTTCCTTGGAAATGCTGTTGCTGGAGCTATGTAAGTTTTTTTTTATGTGAACTCTACATTTTGGAAATATATGCATGTATATCTTTCCTTCATGTACAATTCCCAAAGTTGTCATTTATTGGTTGTATCTGAAATAAGTTGATCTTTATTCGTCATTATTAGAAAACTTATATTGTATTCCACGTGATTGTCTAGAGAGGAATTGATTGTACAGTAATCTGAGTAGAATCTCTAATTGTTGTCCATTCCGATTGTTGATAACTTGGACTATTTCTTCCTAAATGATTTCAAGTATGATCTCCTTGCTTGCCTATTCCCTGATCTCCTTAGTAAATATTTTAGAGATGTGATGGATGACAATCATAACAATGAAGAAACAACGCCCATCTGGAGAGGCTTATTATCTAGGAAGCATGAATATTCCAAAAATCTGGGCCATGGCGTGTCGGACGCATATCGGACACATATCGGACAGACCATGGATACTCCAAATACATTAGGACACTAAAATAGGTGACGTGTCCGTGTCACCGCTTCCTTACAATGTCTAGTCGGATCCGTGTCCATGCAACATAGCTTATTATATACAATATATGTTGTCTATAAGCACTAATGCACCCTCAATAAATAAATATGTAAGAAGTCATTTTTTTGTCATAGTCTAGTCGGAACCCGTGTCCATGGTTATAAGTGATTTTGTATAGGTGTTATCATGCCAAACAGATTTGAGATACAAGAAACTAACATCTTTTTGTATCAAATACTGAAGAGCCATACAACCATGCAATAGCTAAAATATCTTTTACATAATGTATATCTAATTCCAAGGCTAATCAAGTACCAGCATCATTAGAAAGAAGAAAAAAACAGAAAAGGATTTATAGTTTTTGGACAATACTAGCAATAATGTCCTTTCAAAAAGAAGTAGCAAGACTTGGACTCCTAAAACTTTTAACGAAAAAATAAACAAAAAACTACATATTCCCTTTAAAAACTTGGTTAGGAACCCAAGTATATGATGTGTTCGCTTGTCGGGACATATTTCCAAGTTTCAATTTGCCGGTGTTTCCAAGTTCATGAACCTGCGTTCCCGGATCACAGAACCTGCGTTCCTGGATCGCATGTTCCCAGATTACGGAATGCTACCTATACGGTGAATTCAGGAATTCAGGTATCCATGGGTTAGTTACTATGTGATTTTGCAGAGCATTGTATTTACCCAGGAAAGCCAAATGGTTATTTAACCTTGAGGTCTCAAGAAAAACATGCTTTACTGCAATCAAATTCTCAAGTTGCCTCCAGATAATCATTTTATCCAATATGATGCATGGGCGCATTATATGGACTTCAGAAGAGAAATTGGTCTCTTCGTCACAACATGTGGTGGCACAAATTTTCGTCGCTTGAAAGACTCACATTGTAGATGTAATAAATTAGCTAGACTATAAGGTATCTTATGCATTTTGCACATTTACTTCTAGAACTTTATTTGTTTGACCATTTTTATTTAGAATTTAGTTATTCAGATTTACTAATGCTTGCAACTTTTTTAATGAATGATGCTCATAAATTCATCCCTTTCTTCTAGATATGGACATGAATGATGATATTTTATCTTTTGTCAGGTATGTTCTGGGTGCTGTAGAAACTTTCTTAGGTGCTGTGCCAGCCGCTGGATTTTTTAGGGGTAAAATGTTATGCTGGCTGCAGGAATACTGTTTACATATAAATTCTGTAATATACTACTGAAATATTAGCTTTCCGGTGTAATTATAACTTTTATACTGACCTTGCTGAATTCGGCTCTCCCTGTAATTTCAAAATAAAATCAGAGATCTGGCAGTTTAATGATTTATTTCTTTATTTAAGCTAGGCGTTCATATTACCATTTAATGCTACAAGAACCAGATGTACTTCCTTTTCTACTCTTTTGGGTATTTCTTCAAGTAATCCTTCATCAGGCTGAAATGAAGAAAATAATCAAATTCTAATCATTAGCTAGCTGTTTTACTTTGTTCATCTTGTTAAAAGTTTGTGAGGAAGCTCATTGTGGGGTTTTGCATTATTGGTTTATATTCTTAGTAGAACCTTATATCTAATTCACTTCCTTTCAACTTCAACCATGCATACTCTTAACTCATAGATCTCTTTATTAGTGCCATTATGTAAATATATTTGTGTTTATTAGTGTCCTTAAAATTTACCTTCCAAGAATTCTTCATTTTCCTGTCAATAAATGAAGCCCGTTAGACGTAATTTTGTGAAACCCTTCAATTAACTAATTATCTTCTTTGTAATAGATTTGGGTAAATGCAAACAACATCTTCTATTTCCTAGAGGTGTTGCATTTTCCATTTCCTTACTGTCTATATCTTAGACCTTTAACTTACATTTTGAAATCTGTAAGGTATGCATATGATAAATTCCTGTAATAGTGAGTATTATATGTTTCTGTTTTTTTTCAAAGTTCTTAAACCATTGAGCATGTAGTGCTAAATTATAACCAGAATCTTGTTCCCAAGTGCTCTTGGTTTTCTCCCTATATTTTGTGCATTGAAGCATTATCACATGGTATCCACATAGATACTGTTTGAAGATTTCTTCTTAATGGCCGTTTTAACTATTTTGTGGGCTAGTTTGATATCCTAAAAGTATGAATTCACTGCTTATGCTGACAATTTGCTCTCCTGGGTGTTCATATTACAGAGAGCGTTACAATTGTCAGCAATAGCACAATGAATGGAACAGCTGCAACAACAACTGTCGTATCAACTCCTAGCTTACATGACCTGCAGCTCTATGGGATTGTTGTGACCATCCTACTTTGTTTCATTGTCTTTGGTGGTGTGAAAATTATAAACAAGGTTGCACCTGCATTTTTAATTCCTGTGTTGTTTTCTCTGTTCTGCATATTCATTGGGATTTTTGCAGCCCCGAGAAGTAATGCTTCAAGTGAGTACATTGAATTCATCAATTTTCTTATTAATTATGTACGTCTTTTTCTTTACATGATGGGAATAAGCCATCTTGTTTATGCTTGAGTTCTGTGCAAAGGTTTGTTTCTTTTTTAGTCCCTCCATTTACCGGCTAACATGTATGCTCCACTTTCGTAATCAATGTCTGGCACAGGTGGGATCACAGGTTTAAGAATGAGCACATTGAAAAATAATTGGAGTTCAGATTATCAGCGAACCACAAATGCCGGGATACCTGATCTACAAGGGCCTATTTATTGGAGTTTTAAGTATGCCCTTTCTGCTCTTATATCAATTTATATGATGTTTATTATTTGTTGTTTTTTCTTGATTTCTTCCAGTAAGCCTTTGCTGAATATGAGACCCTTATTTCATCTGTTTAAGATATTTTTTCTAAATGTTTTCATGTAATAGCTTAGTAGCTCCAATCTATAATCCTTTGACAACAGAATTATAAGAGTCCTTTTCTCTTTTGGTTTTATCTTATTAGTCTCTTGTTTATGGGATTGTAATTCCTTCTCTCTTTGGTTTATTAACGTGTCATAGAGATGAATGCAATTCCTTTCATCTTCACCTAGATTCTTTTTAGTCTTGGGAACTTGGATGATGCTCTTGGTTGAATGAGCTTAAACTACATGTCTAATATGTTGGTGTACCTTACTGCCAACTAGCTACCTTGGTTTAATGACATCATGCTCATACTACCGTGGCTAGGAATTTGTCACCAATATACAAAGTCGTCAGGTCAACAGCTCGTGATAAAAACTGTCAAAAACCTGTATGGACCTTTCTTATGCTCCATGGCAAACCTCATTCTGGTGGGAGAAGGCTTGGATGATAACGATGAGTATCTCTTGTTTGTCCCATATTGAATAGCCATTAAAGCGGGATCTCCTCCTCCATAAAGATCCCCTCATCCTATCTAACGAAATAAACCCACTTAGTTGAGCTATTGCTTAACTCTGGTTTTCGAGCCCCAGTCTCTCTACCATCAAAATCCTAGTTCTCTACCCTAGGGGCGCCTTTACTTGTTGGCGCCTTGCATCTTGGGCGTGCTTGGAGAAAGACACCGCCTAGTGAGGAGTGAGGCATGCCTTTAACTACACTGCAGCACATGTACTCAGTCTTATTCCTGGCCCACTTGACCAAGTGATGTCCTCTTTAATTTAACACACTTACTCAATATATTATCTTGGTGTTTCTACTCGTCTATGACTATATGTTCCTTGCTTCTCATGATCAACTATTATATTCTTAAGACTATGATCTCGTGCATCCATTATTTCCTCATCTGACACCACATCTCATAAATTTTCTTGTCTTACGGCCCGGGACTGTTGCAATCAATCACTTATTGCACTCATTGTGGTTGGTCCAACCATATAGAGGCTACTTACTGAAAGAAGTATGGCTACCCAATGATTATGCCTAGTCTAACAGACTTCTGGGCATCCTTCTGAGCTACTGATGTCGTACATAGTATACTCTTTACTCACTCGGCGACATATATGTTAAGTATAAGTATTAGTAATGGACTTTAGTCCCACATCGGGCAGAATGATAGAGAGAGGGGTTAGCCTCTCCTATATATGTAGTCTCTTCATCAATAAAATTAATTCCATTATTCAACTCTACATGGTATCAGAGCCATAACCCATCCACTCATCTTTCTCCACAAAAAAAACCTAACCCTATTCTCCCCCTCTGCTGCCACCCACCTGCCGTTATAGCCCCCCTACTCCGCCTACCCCTATCCCTGTCCTGCCTGCACCCTGCCCCCGCCTCTGCACCTGCCTGCAGCACCCCCTGCCCCCGCCACCCTGCCACACTTGCTACTGCCCCCTGCACCCACCTGCCCACGCCCGTCTGCTGCGGTTGCTGCCCCCCCCCAACCTCTCCGCTGCCGCCTAACCCCCCTCCTCGATCACCCCTCCCTCTACCCAAACCTTAACCGTCTTTCCATATGATGGTACACTGTAACCGTAAACCAGCCGCCACCTACACCAAAACATAGTCGTCTTTCCACTTCAAAAAAAAAAAGAGTTTGGAGTCTTGAAGGGTAAATAATTGTTTGTTTGCTAAAACCTCTGACTCTCAATATCGAAAAAAAAAATATTAGAATTCTCAGAGGGTAAACAATGGTTTGTTTGCTGAAACCTCTCATCGGCTTCAAAAATTTATCAAAGAGCAGCAAGTTGTTTGTTTTGCTTGAATCTTTGTTTCTTTCCTTACTTGATCTTCACATCGGGATCTAACAGAGAGTATCCTAGGTTGCCTCTCTGTCCTGACTTGTGTGATTCACATTCGATCTCTGCTTTCTATGCGTGTGCAGGTTCTGACCACGTTTCAAGCGCATTGCCAGAGTTGATGTGATTATCAAGTTGGAAAGATCAATCGGCGATCGAATCAGGGATACTGAGAGATGACAGGCACGAAGGCGAATAACAGTGCTACAGATACTAGTGTCGAAAACACAATGACGGGACCAACGGTCACTGGCATGACGATTTTTTCGATTCGACTTGTCGATCGACTATTGGACGGACCAGAGGGCTACTCGACATGGCAAAAGAATGTCGAAAAGACGCTTCGGGATATGCTGCTGTCTAAACATCTGAATGACAATCCTGCAGCGGAGCTTGATCCCACATTTTAGCAGTAGGAGAGATGACAGTCGACTGTTTACACAGTTGATGAATTCAATAGAACCATCGGTGGAAGACATGGTTCGGAATAAGATTCCGTGAAGGAATTATGGTAGGTCCTGGCGGCAACGTTTGATGGAAAACGCGATTTGTCTCGTATCTACGACTTGGTCGTTGGCGTATACCGAGCGAATCAGGGAGACAAATCTCATAAGAACCATTACCAGACCTTTAAGACTATGACTGATGAGATCGACCGTGCTTTACCCCCCACAACGGATATCAATGAAGCAAGGGCTCAACGTGAGCAGCTTCATGTCATGGCATATCTTGCATCTCTCAGTCCTGATGCGGACTCTGGTCGCTCTAAGATCATTGTTGGATCTGATTTTCCGTCTCTGATGGAGGCTCACTATCGTGTTCTTCGGGCAGCGAAAGTCGTTGAGACCACTCCGGATGATGCTCCTGCTGATCGATCTACACTTGGTGCTGCTTGTGCTGGATTTCGTGGTGGTCGTGGTGGACGCCGTGGTAGCCGACCTACTGGTCGTGATGGGGGAAGAGGCAATGGCGGTCGTGATGGAGGAAGACCACGCATATGCTTCAACTGTGGTCAACATGGCCATTTCCAGTGACAGTGTCCTAAAACTCCTGCCGCCAATATTACATCAGACGCTCCTGATGATGCCGTTCGATCTGTCCAGATGACTGCAAAGTCATATATAGATTTTCTTGAGTTCCAAGCTCAACGTCGTGGTGAGGCATCCACATTTGGATCCACAGCCGGGTACTCCGCGGCATGTGTGGTGAGGTCGAAGCAGTGGGTGATTGAC
Organism: Iris macrosiphon; assembly: GCA_036927795.1. Taxonomy (NCBI): domain Eukaryota; kingdom Viridiplantae; phylum Streptophyta; class Magnoliopsida; order Asparagales; family Iridaceae; genus Iris; species Iris macrosiphon. The sequence continues at coordinate 166,672,412 of JAYESA010000003.1, forward strand.
TCAGCTTACATGACTGGCGACATAGGTATGATACGCAATTATATATCGGTGGGATGTGTTTCCGATATTACTGTTGCCAATGGTGGTTCACTAACAGTTCGTAGACATGGAAGTGTCCGTCTTTTTTCGAAATGTCACTCAATTCCGTATTACATACACCTGGCAACCCGTTCAGTTTACTTTTCATTAGTCAGATTACTCGCGACATGCATTGCTCGGTAACATTTTTCTTGATGGTTTTGTTTTTTAGGACCTAAAGACCGGAAAGATTGTCGGTAGAGGACATGTGGCTGGAGGCTTGTACCTGTTTGACGCACATTCCCCTGTTGCTTGTGCCGGCGTGAATCTCGATCATTTCGAGCTACATTGTCGGTTAGACCATCCATCTATCCAAGCTCTCCAGAATTTGTACCCATCTTTAGATATTTCTGTTTCTTTTTATTGTAAGTCGTGTAGTTTGACTAAACATCACCAGGTTTTCTATCCGGTGAGTCAAAATAAATTTGCATCTGCTCCTTTCGAGTTGGTGCATTCTGATATATGGGGACATGTCCGGTTGACTCGATGATGGATTTCAAGTATTTTGTTACATTGTTTGATGATTACTCACGTGTCACTTATGTCTATCTGATGAAAAATGGCTCCGAACTATTTGAAATTTGGTACAATTTTTATGCGGAAATCAAAACACAAATTTGGTGTTCCGATTAAATGCCTTCTAAGTGACAATGGTCGTGAGTATGTCTCGTGAGTTCAATTCACATCTGTCTCGACATGGAATCATCCACCAAACTTCATATCCTTGTACACCATAACAGAATGGTGTAGACGAACGCAAGAATCACCATCTCTTGAAAACAATGCGTGCTCATATGTTTCAAGCACGTACTCCCAGAAGATTTTGGTCGGATGCGGTACTTACAACATGCTATCTTATTAGTCGCATGTCATCGTCGGTTTTCAATGGTGCTACTCCATTTTCTTGGCTATATCCCAAACGAGAGCTCTTTCCTCTACCTCTCAAATTTTTAGTTGCTTGTGTTATGTTCGGGATACCCGACCAACCCTTTCTACTTTAGATCCTAAGGCAATCTAATGTGTTTTTTTTATCCTAAAGATCAGAAATGGTACCGTTATTTTTCTCCTACATTGAAGAGGTATTTTTTCTCTCGAAATGTTACATTTGTTGAAATCGAGTTTCCTCCACTCTCACAAACTACAGGCCCAGTAGCCCAAGTTTACCTAGAAGATGATTTCTTGTTGTTTCATGTTCCCTACTTAGCTGCACACTAAGAAAATAAATGATACATGTTAGTTTTCAGGCGATAACCTTTGCATGCTAATAAAAGAGATGAACGCACATAGCTAAGGGGATAACTCCGTCTTACCATTGTATAGAATATGGAGATCTTATTTGCTATTTGCGTAGGCGGACTTATTAAGTTGAAATATAATAGTTTCTTATATATGCCAGTGTAGTCCTGCTAATACGCTAGCTGAAGACTAGCCGGAGAGAACGGAACATCCAACAAGGCTTGCTACCGACCTGGATGATCGCTGACTCGTCGGATGGTTCGGGACGTCCAGCAAGGCTAGCAATCGAGCTGGGAAGACAGCCATTCCATCCTAGATCATGTCCAATATGGCTAACAGAGCCAGTGACCTTCATATAGATAAGTCATGCTTGCATAGCGGCTATCCGCATTCAGAAGAGGAGTAACGTGATAGAGTACAATTGTACGACATTTTGGTCCGTAAGGGTGCCCCCCTACCGAGCCAGTATCCCGGTCTGACGGTCCGCAGACACCGGTTCAGTCGGCACCACCGTTGTCCGAATGAACGTCACAAATGGTGCCTCCGCCTACGGTCACAGAGCCATCCTCCTCCTCTAGCTCCACTAATTCGCCTCCGCCTGTTCCACCAGCTCGACCTCGTCGTACCTGTTGTGATCATCTCTTATATGTTGAAAACTACAAAGGGCTTGCGAGCCATACTCAGTCCTTGATAGCCATTATTAATAGGATTTAGATTTCCAATTCTGTCACGCCCCAGTCCCAAAAGTACGTAGGACTAGGACACGTAAGCATGCCAGCCGCATGGATATGGCAACTCCAATATATGGAAACCAAATACATACGTACGCTGTAATATGAATATCAAATCCAAAAGTGGTATAGAATATATCACAAGTCACAGGGAACAATCTAAATCTCATCCACGAAAATCAATATAAATGAATAACCAGCATCTATATAACTAGATCTCAACATAATTATCTAAGGATGATAGTTGGATGGAAACAAATCCACTACCAACTCGAATGTAAGAGCAAATACAAATAAGTACAACACAACAACACCATATAAGAATACCAGCTAGCAATCACGGCTCGAAGAGAGGACATCCACGAAACATATATATATCAAAATCTGCGCTCCTGTAAATACTCAAGAACAAATACACCTGGCAGAGGACCAGGTCCTCAGAGGGACGTAACAAGATACAGAAAATACGAGCCAATTTGAATACAGTAAACATGCATCATATTTGAAAATAAATAAGTACGCTGTATAAGACAATCTATATGAATGCAAATGAGGACAACTTTTCGACGTATGGGCAAGGGTAGGCTACTCGATCTAATCCTCACAACCTCACGCTCGTCAGTGGACATCATCAGCCGACATACCTCTGGGGTAGCGACCCTCGGACTCCATCAATCGACATACCTCTCGGGTAGCGACCATCGGACACGACCACCATAGTGCGTGCTAGTGACTACGGTGTTACCATAGTAGTTAAAAGCCCATACGCCTAATGATTGTCCTCTATGATACTAAGTGCCATGTGTGTGTCAACATATCTAATACATAGTAATGACTGAAAGAAAACTACACATGCAAGAATAAACAAAAATGCAATAAATATAAAAAATTATAAATAGCATGCAAAAGTACTGTAACAATTTGGCAAGGTATCTTGCCTGGCAAGAAAGCTGCAAAAATGTAATGTCCCGATGTCAACTCCAAAAGTCAGAAGCTACGACCACAGAATGAACGTCTCCGGATGCTGAAATAAACATCGCCAACGTTCCCAGAATAAGCAAAATAGCTAAAAAGCACATCATTTTCGTCCAATTTGGACACAGGGGCAAAACGATAATTTTGGATAAAAGTGGGGTCCACATGTGGCCCACTTTGCACCGAAAAGCGTGCCAAGGGTAACGGTCTCTAAATGGGATAAACTATAGGTCAAACAACTCTAAATGTCAATACGAACCCAACGGTATATCCAAATATGGATTTCGATGGGCCGAACACAATTTTGTCCAAAAAGTCAACTGTGGGGCCCGCCAATTGGCGATTTGGTCAACCGTCTCAGAATTGCGTGAAAATTGGGTCACAGGACCAGCGCGTTACCACGAGTCCAGTGGTGCAAGTTTCGTCGCAATCTGACAAGCGTGCACAAAATACGCGCGAGTTCCACAAAAGTTGCGACACGGGGTGTGTCCGCGGATACGGCCTGATTCCGACGCGCACAGGCGTCCGAATCAGTTCCCACGATTTTTTACACGTCCGGTTACGCTGCGTGCACCATTCGGTACACTTGGTACATGGCGGGGCGGTCCCGTTTGGTGGGGCGCGCTCCATTTCACAACTTTTAGAATTCTGGAAAAAGTGGGTTCGTGGAGTTTTGTGACGAATTTAATTCTGTCCACAGCAGTTAATAATCTAGGGTTATTTAACAGAAAATAAACTAGGTCAAGTGTTCTACACATATCAAAAAGAATCACCGAATTCGGATCTCTGTGGTGGGAGATACGAACTCGGCAATATGGGTGGTCACCGTAGTTTTCTGCGATTCCAGAATTCGGTCTGCTCGCGCCAACTTGGGCGCTGTTTTCGCCTATGGGTACACGTTGTTCGAGGTTTGCTATTATACAAATATGGAAGAGGGTTAAGGGGTGAGCATACCGGTGAAGACGGAACGGCGTTTGGTTGAGCGAGTCGACGGAAAACAACTCCGGAGCGAAGGTATCTCGTGTGGGAATCTGCAGTGCGCGAGGTCGGGGTCGTCGGGATGGTTTGGACGGTCTGGCGGGTTTCTCTTGCTGCGGTGGCGGCTCTAGATGAGAAGAGGAGGATCTGGAGGTTTTAGGTTAGGGTTTTATGAAATTATATATATATATATATATATATATATATGTGAATAGGAATAGGAAGAGAGAGAGGATGGATCGGTCGCGGGTCCATGGGTGTATTGGCTTTGCTAACAAGGGCTTACGAGAGGGGGCTTGCTGCATGGAATGAAAGTGGGCGGCTGCTTGCAATTGGAGTTGTTGGAATGATTGTTTGCTTTAAGTTTGCTTTGGTTTGCTTTGTAATAGTATATTATTATTACTTTATTAATTATTTTTCTTTTCTTTTCTTTTCCTTTATTTTTAAATATATATATATATATATATATATATATATATATATATATATATATACACACATAAGAAAATTTATAGATTAGAATAATGCACACCGTTATGCTAGCAACTGTCCAAAGGGTCTCCTACATGAAATAAATTCCGAAAAATTCCTAATGGTCCCATAAATCCTCTAAGTGTCCGAACACCTAAAATAAAAATTATTAAAAATCTATTTCTCCCATTTAGCCACTAATACTACAATTAAATTATTAATTAATAAAAAAAAAATACGGTTTTTTTTTTGAAATAGGGATTTTACATTCTACCCAACTTATAAAAATTTTGTCCTCGAAATTAAAACTAAGCCGTGGTAGAAAGTCAAGGGTGGTATAAGATTTGTATTGTTTAAAATGCAAGGCTAAGTTTAAAGGGGGTGGGCGATGTTGCGCGTTGCACATCCCGAAAAATCATGGAAAAATCCACATGAGCGAAAAATAGGTTTCTTCATGTTCATGTCCAACGGTGTGAACACCTAATGCTCTTTTGCATAAAAGCGCCCAAAAATTGGAAAATTGCACAAATATGAGAATTGGATGATGGGCACGTCTAGGATAAGGGTGTGAAATTTGTAGGAAGGCAGTGTCTAGTGAAGTGCTCCAATTATCGGAGCACGATAAGGTGCGCTAAGTGATACAATATTTCAAAATTAAATAAAAATATCGTGTTATATTTCTACTGGATTCAATCTAGCCTTAGACTCACTATCTAAGCCAAGTAGGTCTAATTTTGGGTGGGGGGTTCACAATCTACCGAACTTAAAATTTATCCATCTATCACCTAAGGCTATACATCTAGGAAAACTATTCCTCAAATTATTTAATCATATTATTCAATCCTCAAAGTTTTAACACCAAACATATCACCTATGATATGCCCTTAATCAATTATAAAAGAAGGTCACTAAGTCATGTGATTAGCCTTATGGGGTATATCTAGTACTTATCAGTGTGTCTACTTATACCAGCACGAGGTTTCGTCTTTCCGAAATAAGGGAAGACGGAGAGCAATAATAAAGAACTCAAGGTGAAGGTGATAGAATACAAGTACGAGGTTCAAAAAGATTTAAGGAATTCGAAAAGAGAGTTGTCAGGACAGTTGTGGATTGAATTCCTATTTTTGGTAATTTTCTATTTACATGCTCGTATCAGTACAATTATGTAACCGATACGATGTGTCAGACATATCTAGGGGCAAGTATATCTGTCTACTACCATATATCTCAATCCACGTAAAGTAGTCATGCGAAGAGCGAACCAAGCGCACTAAGGTTAGCTAGACCTTAATACACCGATTCTGATTAGGCAATTGTATCATTGTGTGCACCCAATAATACATATGCCATGAGCAAGCTCGATAAAAGAATAAGCTTGCAAAAACTAGGCTATAATAGCAGCATAAGTCAAGGTAGTACAACAAACATAAATACGCTGGATTATGATGAAAGAAGGTAGATAACAATTCAAGTTCACAAAAGATAAGACTCCATAATCTCTACATTTGTCATACTAATTCCTTGTCTAAGTCGATAGTCGACAAAGTGGGGGTATAGCCTCTAAGTTCTTCAGTCTGATGAAACATTATCTTCTTATGCTAGCACACAGTTAATGTCATTCAGCTACACTTCAATAATAGGGCAAAAGACTATGTGATACTATGTTGTGAGGTATACTACCCAACTTATAACAATAAACTAGTACTGTAATTGTCTTAAGGATACCGTAGAAACTCTTGTTAAGGTTTACGAGAAGGGGTCTTGGTACTTATTAGGGTATCCTCTATACTAGGGTCAAATATTATGGTAAAACTTCTAACTAACTCTAGTAGCATCTGTACTACTCTCAAGTCTTCATAATACATCAAGGGGTAATGATAAACCAATCTATAGATAAGGAATTCTACGGTTCACTAATTATTCTAAACTTAGTGGGGTGTCTATATTCTCGTTGTATTCTTAATAGGTGTGCTACCATAATCATCATCCTAATAACAGGGGTTCCTATATTCTAGCAGAAGGCTATACTCAAAGAACTATTAGGGAAGTACAGGAATCAAGCATGATGCAATTATTCAAATAGAACAGATAGGAGGAAGATAAATCATAGTCAATTGTGGATGAGATCCTATACTCTAGTCCTAGGTGCAGGCTTGCTCGGCACAGTAACGTAACCGAGACATTATGCTCTGACCTGCATGGGCCACCACAAAAACATGTCACGCCCCAGTCCCAAAAGTACGTAGGACTAGGACACGTAAGCATGCCAGCCGCATGGATATGGCAACTCCAATATATGGAAACCAAATACATACGTACGCTGTAATATGAATATCAAATCCACAAGTGGTATAGAATATATCACAAGTCACAGGGAACAATCTAAATCTCATCCACGAAAATCAATATAAATGAATAACCAGCATCTATATAACTAGATCTCAACATAATTATCTAAGGATGATAGTTGGATGGAAACAAATCCACTACCAACTCGAATGTAAGAGCAAATACAAATAAGTACAACACAACAACACCATATAAGAATACCAGCTAGCAATCACGGCTCGAAGAGAGGACATCCACGAAACATATATATATCAAAATCTGCGCTCCTGCAAATACTCAAGAACAAATACACCTGGCAGAGGACCAGGTCCTCAGAAGGACGTAACAAGATACAGAAAATACGAGCCAATTTGAATACAGTAAACATGCATCATATTTGAAAATAAATAAGTACGCTGTACAAGACAATCTATATGAATGCAAATGAGGACAACTTTTCGACGTATGGGCAAGGGTAGGCTACTCGATCTAATCCTCACAACCTCACGCTCGTCAGTGGACATCATCAGCCGACATACCTCTGGGGTAGCGACCCTCGGACTCCATCAATCGACATACCTCTCGGGTAGCGACCATCGGACACGACCACCATAGTGCGTGCTAGTGACTACGGTATTACCAGAGTGGTTAAAAGCCCATACGCCTAATGATTGTCCTCTATGATACTAAGTGCCATGTGTGTGTCAACATATCTAATACATAGTAATGACTGAAAGAAAACTACACATGCAAGAATAAACAGAAATGCAATAAATATAAAGAAATATAAATAGCATGCAAAAGTACTGTAACAATTTGGCAAGGTATCTTACCTGGCAAGAAAGCTGCAAAATTGTAATGTCCCGATGTCAACTCCAAGAGTCAGAAGCTACGACCATAGAATGAACGTCTCCGGATGCTGAAATAAACATCGTCAACGTTCCCAGAATAAGCAAAATAGCTAAAAAGCACATCATTTTCGTCCAATTTGGACACAGGGGCAAAACGGTAATTTTGGGTAAAAGTGGGATCCACATGTGGCCCATTTTGTACCGAAAAGCGTGCCAAGGGTAACGGTCTCTAAATGGGACAAACTATAGGTCAAACAACTCTAAATGTCAATACGAACCCAACGGTATGTCCAAATATGGATTTCGATGGGCCGAACACAATTTTGTCCAAAAAGTCAACTGTGGGGCCCGCCAATTGGCGATTTGGTCAACCGTCTCAGAATTGCGTGAAAATTGGGTCACAGGACCAGCGCGTTACCACGAGTCCAGTGGCGCAAGTTTCGTCGTAATCTGACAAGCGTGCACAAAATACGCACGAGTTCCACAAAAGTTGCGACACGGGGTGTGTCCGCGGATACAGCCTGATTCCGACGCGCACAGGCGTCCGAATCAGTTTCCACGAATTTTTACGCGTCCGGTTACGCTGCGTGCACCGTTCGGTACACTTGGTACATGGCGGGACGGTCCCGTTTGGCGGGGCGCGCTCCATTTCACAACTTTTAGAATTCTGGAAAAAGTGAGTTCGTGAAGTTTTGTAACGAATTTAATTCTGTCCACAGCAGTTAATAATCTAGGGTTATTTAACAGAAAATAAACTAGGTCAAGTGTTCTACACATATCAAAAAGAATCACCGAATTCGGATCTCTGTGGTGGGAGATACGAACTCGGCAATATGGGTGGTCACCGTAGTTTTCTGCGATTCCAGAATTCGGTCTGCTCGTGCCAACTTGGGCGCTGTTTTCGCCTATGGGTACACGTTGTTCGAGGTCTGCTATTATACAAATATGGAAGAGGGTTAAGGGGTGAGCATACCGGTGAAGACGGAACGGCGTTTGGTTGAGCGAGTCGACGGGAAACAACTCCGGAGCGAAGGTATCTCGTGTGGGAATCTGCAGTGCGCGAGGTCGGGGTCGTCGGGATGGTTTGGACGGCCTGGCGGGTTTCTCTGGCTGCGGTGGCGGCTCTAGATGAGAAGAGAAGGGTCTGGAGGTTTTAGGTTAGGGTTTTATAAAATAATATATATATATATATATATATATATATATATATATATATATATATATATATGTGTGTGTGTGTGAATAGGAATAGGAAGAGAGAGAGGATGGATCGGTCGCGGGTCCGTGGGTGTATTGGCTTTGCTAACAAGGGCTTACGAGAGGGGGCTTGCTGCATGGAATGAAAGTGGGCGGCTGCTTGCAATTGGAGTTGTTGGAATGATTGTTTGCTTTAAGTTTGCTTTGGTTTGCTTTGTAATAGTATGTTATTATTACTTTATTAATTATTTTTCTTTTCTTTTCTTTTCTTTTCTTTTCCTTTCTTTTTATATATATATATATATATATATATATATATATATATATATACACATAAGAAAATTTATAGATTAGAATAATGCACACCGTTAGGCTAGCAACTGTCCAAAGGGTCTCCTACATGAAATAAATTCCGAAAAATTTCTAATAGTCCCATAAATCCTCTAAGTGTCCGAACACCTAAAATAAAAATTATTAAAAATCTATTTCTCCCATTTAGCCACTAATACTACAATTAAATTATTAATTAATAAAAAAATAATAAATACGGTTTTTTTTTTGAAATAGGGGTTTTACAAATTCTGTCGAGGAGGGTCTCAAATATTTCGGTTGGCGTGCAGCTATGGAAGAGGAGATGAAAGCGCTTTGGGAGAACCATACTTAGGACTTGGTAGATTTGCGGCCTGGTAAACATGCAGTCGATTGCAAATGGGTGTTCACGATCAAAGTGAAACCGGATGTCACTCTTGATCGACTAAAGGCTCGTCTGGTGGCTAAAGGATATTCTCAGACCTATGATGAGGATTATTTTGAGACATTATCCCCAGTTGTCAGGATGACCTATGTACGCGTACTCTTGGCCTTAGATGTTCGCTACGACTGTCCATTACTTCAGCTGGATATCAAGAATACATTTCTCCACGGGGATCTTGAAGAAAAAGTGTATGTGGTACAACCTTCCAGGTTCGTTGCAAGGGAGGGTAAAGTGTGTCATCTGAGGAATGTCCTCTGTGGTCTCAAACAATCATCTCGTACATGGTTTGGTCGATTTACACATATTGTTAGTCAGTTTGGCATGTGTCAATCGAAGAAGGATCATTCAGTATTTTACCGACAAACATCAGCTTGAAGGATATTACTTGGTGTCTATGTTGATGACATTATGATTATAGGAGATGATAGTCAGGACATTGCAGGACTGAAGAAGTTTTTGGGAGAACAGTTTCAGACCAAGAATATGGGATCGTTGAACTACTTCTTGGGTGTTGAACTCGTACGAAAAAAGAGGCACATTGTCATGTCTCAGAGGAAGTATATTCTAGACATACTAAATGATGCAGGAATGATGCAAGTTAAGGAAGCAACATCGCCAATGGACCTAGGAGAAAAGTTACTACCTGCCGAGGGGTTACTGATGACTAATCCGGATCAATATCATCGAGTGGTTGGAAAACTTAACTACTTGACAGTTATGACTCGTCCAAATATTTTCTTTGTCGTCAGTGTCGCGAGTAGATTTATGTCTTCTTCACGAGTTCCACATTGGCAGACAGTTCTCAGAATTCTGCGCTATCTAGTCCAGAATCTTGGAAAAAAATTCGCATGAAAAATCAGGGACATACGAATATTGAGTGCTTTACCGATGTTGACTGGGATGCAAGTCTGACCGATAGACGACTTGATAGTTATTGGCAAAAACTTGGTATCGTGGAAGAGCAAGAAGCAGAGTGTGATCGCACGATCAAGTTCCGAAGCAGAATACCGAACTATTGCTCTCGGCACAGCAGACGTACTATATCTGAAGCATCTGCTACAAGAATTGGGATAATAAACAGGATTTAAAGCAGCAGATATGTGGTGTGATAACTAGTCTGCTATCCATATTGCTACCAACCCTGTGTTTCATGAAAAGACGAAGCATATTGAAATTGACATCCATTTCGTCCATGATGAGTATCAAAATGGGATAATAAAGTTTCATTACGTGATGACCGGTGATCAGATAGTTGATATCTTAATGAAGTCTTTTTTGGGTTCTCGGACTCAATTTTTGTGTAACAAGCTGGGCATGATTGACATATATGCTTCAGCTTGAGGGAGGGTATTAAGTATAAGTATTAATAATGGACTTTAGTCCCACATCGGGTAGAATGATAGAGAGAAGGGTTAGCCTCTCCTATATATATGTAGTCTCCTCATCAATAAAATAAATTCCATTATTCAACTCTACAATATCTATTGGTCACTTGTCAATTACCTTATGCATCACATGTCTATCTCACTCTACTCTATGGGACCTTGATTCTGGAGGTTTACTTTGTGCAATGTATACTCTTACACACTCCGCAACCTATATACTATGAAGTTGTCTACTACCTCAGGCTTCAAGTATCTATCTCACTCTACTTCATGAGTCCTTGATTATAGAGCTTTTAATCATGACTTATACAAAGGCTGAATCCTTACTATTGAGTCATAGAGTTATAGTTGCAAATGATGACACTACTCGTATACTTGGCTCAGGCTTTCTCATTTACTCTCAATCTCCGGCTCGTTATTATTGTTCTGTCTTCCCACACTAACCTTCTTTTAGTTAGTTGTTTTACGAAGGATCTCAACTAATAGTAGTAAAAAGCGCACCTCGCAACAAGTCCACCAATTGTGCCTTGCACCTCACTAGGTGAGGCACCCGCAACAAAGGCACCAAGAAGTAGTAAAGACGTGTCTTATGTATTCGTTCTTTATTTTGTCTCTATGGGCTCACTATCAAAAAATGATAATGATGGGAGTATTGGTGATGATGATTTGATGGAGTTTGATGAAGATGAATGCTTGTTCACTTGATTCTGCTTTTATTTTACAATTTGTGTTCTCATTTTGTTATTTTTTGTTAAAGAACACAATTTTTTTTTAGTTCTGTTGATTGCTACTACTTATTTGATAGTTAAGTTGGTTATATTTTAGCATATTTTTTGGTTTTAATATATTATTTAGTTTTATTTCTTAAATTACTCATTTATTTATTTTATGTACATTTTTATTATTTTTATTTTTGCGTCTCGCTTCGCTCGGACGATATGGACCCTTTGTGCCTCGAGCACGACATGTGCCTTTGAGTACCTTGCCTCAACTGCTTCATCACCTTTTTGTCTCCTTCTGTGGTGCTCCTTCACAGTGGTGCTACATCACGAAAGCAATGATTAAGTTCTAAGGTTCGCATTATCGGAATCGATATCGGATCATTCCTATGAGTACCGAGATCGGCGGTTTCAGATCGGAGTATCGATTTGTTTGGTATTGGAAAGCAAGTAATTATTAGCATTTTAGAAAATATATTTTATACATTTATATATAATTTAAAGTATTTTCAGTATTGTTTCGTAGTAGTTCTGAAGTTGAATGAAATAGTAGTCACCCTTGTCTATTGGTTTACATGCGATAGATTTCTTTTTTTTACATACTTTTACAACCTTAGTGATTGTTTTTTTTTTCAATTTTTTTGCCGAATTGACCGAAAAAGCGACCCCCAATATCGATATCGATCAGTATCGAGTATCGGTCGGTGTCTTATCGGGACATGACAAACCGTATCAGCATCGGCCGATACGTCAAACTATGTGATTAACATGCTACTTAGGTGAATTGACTATACCATTTTGTTATTCCTACATCTAGGAGTATACCACTTTGTTATTCCTACATCTACATTGGCTACTGGTAATGGACTATACTACTTTGTTATTCCTACATCTACATTGGCAATTGTTGAATGGTCTCGTCATCCTCCCTTCATGTTTTTCAAACTATGCAACCGACTTAACCTTCTCAAAATTTACATTTGTCCTTGTATTATGGAAATGACCATTGTAATTGTTTTTCTCGGAGCCCTAAAGGAAGTTAGTGTCATGTCTCATTGGTCCACTTAGATATTTGGGGTCCTTTATTCTTCTAGAGCAAGGTGCGCAATATTGGTATCAAAATCGATTTCGAACCCTTCGTATTGATATCAGAATCGGTAGTTTCGATGGTTTTGATCTAAGTATCAGTTTATTCATGTCGGAAAGCAAAAGATGGAAGAAAAAAAGTACTCTAAAAATCTAGAAAAATATTTGATACCTGTTTAGACATATATTTTGTATGTTGTTTCTCGATAGTTTTAAATGGAATAATATTCAACATTGTTATATCGTTCACCTGCAATATATATTATCGTTCATTTACTTGTCTTTAGACATAGTACAACTGTACAACCACAATAAATAGTTGTGAAGGAAATAATATTAATATGGATGACTTATGAATTTATAAGTATATAGTTTCCAGAAATTGTAATGGTTACACACATTGTAACATTGCCGATCTTTGGAACAAACAAGTCATTTTGTTGACAATATTTTTCCATACTTATCTCTTTTTGGTCAAATTTATTCTGTCGAATGGACCGGAAAAAAGAACCCCAAAACGTGGTATAGGTAGCAGGTGGTATCGGATACGTATCAATATCGGACGAACTACGTTGCAAAGTCTCTTCGTCTTTTGTTACTTTCTGACATTCATTAATGATCATTCTTGTATGAGTTAGCTCCTCTTTTCTTCACGATCGTTTTGAAATTCTCTTCTTTCACAACCTTCCGCAACGGAGTCTGTAATTAGCAAGGTTTAAAGTATCGGCCGATACCGATACGTATCGGACGTATCGGATCGGTTTTGTCCCCTGCCGATCCGATACCAACAGAAAAGATCGGTATCGGCCGAAACTGGTACAAAAAAGTTCGTATCGGTCTGTATCGGCCGATACGGGACCGATACGGGCCGATACGGGGTCGATACCGGCCGATACAGACCGATACGAACTTTGGCCGATACGGAAAAAAATTAAATCAAATCAGATCATTACAGGAACTTTAACAAAGTAGATGTTCTACAAAAAGCCAAAAAAAGTAGAAATTGATTCCAGACATATCAAATCCAATAGAGAACAATAATGAAGAACCAAAATAGTAGACAAAAAAAAACTATAAATAGTGACAAATTCTTCTACAGACATACACATGATGACTATTGTTTTATTCAATTATAATAAAAATAAAATAAAAAACACTTAAATAACACATAAATATGTAAATTATTTTTCTATTTTTTTTACTAATTTATTAATAATTATTTAAATATTGCCGATACAGCCGATACCAAAATATCCGATACTCCGATCCGATACCGTCGATACTGCCGATACAGATACTCATACAAACTGTCTGATACCAATACCGAGTTTTTGAACCTTGGTAATTAGTTCAATAAAATTATTAAAACACTTTTCACCCCAAATCTTCAAATACTCCGGTGGAACCAAGACATCCTCCACCAAACTTCTTCCTCCTGTGTACCTTAAGGAGATGGGTTTGTTGAGCCCAAAAGTTGGCACTTAACTTGAGGTCTCTCCTCTTTCAGATGGATCTTTCCTGTAAGTAATGAAATTTTGTGCTTCTCACGGCTTGCCATCTTATCAATCGCATGCCTCCAACATCTTTAATAACTAAACATCATTCTCTAGGCTCTTCTCCAACCAAGAACCTTTTTCCTTGTCCCCAAAGTCTTTGGTTGTGCTTGTTATGTTCATTATCATAGACCTGTTAATGATAAAGTTGCTCCTCAAGCTACTAAACGTATTAGTGGGTTACTATCTTACGTAGAAAGAATATATCAGCTTTTCTTCATCCGATAATATGTTACTATCGAACTTAGAAAGCATATATCAACTTTTCTTCATCCGATAATATGGTTATTACTTTGACGGATGTCACTTTTTAGAGCAAGAAGCCTACTTTTTCTTCACCGTTTTCAGCTCCTTCTGGACCTCTTCGCCCCACTTTAGATGCTCTTGCATTATCATCATCAGCTACTCTTGAGCTAGGGACTAAAGCTCATTTTGAGCCTCTTTGTTCCTTCTTGGACCTTATGATCCACTCGTCACCGTTCATGATCCAACACCTATGGTAATATAGGGTGTATACACTTAGGAACGAGAACCCACGCCTGCATTGTCATGTGATCTCCTCTATTACTACACCCTTTGTCCCTTCTTTGCCTTAGACGGAGGGGCCTAATGACCTCTATATTAGAGTACATAAGAAGTCAAGATCTTGTACTCTCCATCCTCTTATCTCATTTTATGTTTTATTATAGACTCGCTCCTTTGATCTACATGTTTGTTAGCTCCATGTCCAATGTTTCTTTCCCTCTATACAAAAAGCACTTCAACATTCTGGTTGGTGTATTGCTATGGATGAGTTCTGAGCTTTTTGGTCAATGTCATATGGGACATGGTTACTCTTTCTTAAGGGCACTTACTAGTTGGTTGCAGATGTGTGTTCACCGTCAAGTACAATCCTGACAGTACTATTGAGCGTCTCTAAGCTTGTTTGGTTGCAAAAGGATTCACCTACAGTTATGTATGGGATTGGCTACGAGAAGACATTGTCCCTACCCAGATGAATACTTTCAGAGTTCCCTCTTTGGTAGTTAGCAGATTTTCACTTCATTGACTCGATATTAAAATAAGTTTTCCTCAATAGAGATCTTTTTACAATAGTTTACATATCCTCCTACTTATGAGAGTACATGTGACTACATCGTTTGTCCCGTACGGAAATCTATCAATTGCCTTAAGCAGTCTCCCCGAGCATGGTTTGACAAGTTCAACCATGTTGAGTCTTGTTGATTCTTCCCTCTTTATTCATGACCCCAGAGCATGGTCATCCTCCTAGTCTATGTTGACCTGGGAGAACATGGTCATTCTCCTAGTCTATGTGGACGCTGGGATGACTATGCTAAAATATCAAAATTTAAAGACAATATTCCTACCCATTTCTGCTACTTTCTTGGCATAGTGGTTACTTTCTAGAGAGACTCATCGTCTTCGGCGTAAATATTGCTTATATCTCTTGGATGGAACTGGCTTTCTAGGTTGTCTTCCGGTTGACATTCCTAGCGATCAAAACATTCGTCTCTCCAAAATTAGCTCCTCTTCTGATGCACTTCTCTCTAATCCCGACAATCTATCGCCGACTCGTCGACAAGCTCATCTACCTGAATATTACTACCCTTTGTCATCTTGGACATGTCTCTTTCGGTGTCTCATCTTAATGTCGTCGAACGCATGTGTAAGGTCTATTGATAACCATAACTCGATTAATTCTTGCATCTTCTTCGTCGCAACCTTGTCAGGTGTCATAGCAAGAAGAATACTATAGTTGCAAGCTCTTCTATTGAGGCCAAGTATTGCTAAATAACTCATGTTTTCTCTAAGTTCATATGGCCAAAGAACCTGTGCTTCGTTAACTTCCTCTGCTCTCTATTGCGATAAAAAACCCATCTTCCACATTGTAGAGAACTCAGTATTCATGAGCGCACCAAGAATATAGAGGTTAATTGCTATTTCATTTGGGACAAGGTCAAGCTTTTGGATGTTTTTCATCATGTCCCTACTACCTTGAGTTGGTTGATATTCTCAAAAAAGCTCTTCCAATCCCTTTGTTTCTTCATCTTCTCCAAGTGTGGCTTGATTAACTTCTACACTACAATTTACAAGGGAGTGTGGAATAAA
Organism: Iris macrosiphon; assembly: GCA_036927795.1. Taxonomy (NCBI): domain Eukaryota; kingdom Viridiplantae; phylum Streptophyta; class Magnoliopsida; order Asparagales; family Iridaceae; genus Iris; species Iris macrosiphon. Next base: position 166,688,863 of record JAYESA010000003.1, read on the forward strand.
AGTTTATTTCTCTTTTTGTTGTCTTGTTAGTCTCTTGTTTAGTCCTGTATTGAATAGACACTAAAGTTGCTAGGGTTGTGCATTCGGTGTATTTGATTTAACTGAAATATAAGCTTTGCCAAAACTGAACTTAACAGCAAACCACATAGCACCAAGCCAAACCATGCCACGTAAACTAATAACGTATTTACCGGTATACACCGTATTAATAATTCAGTTAATCGGTCTTAACAGCAAACCACATAGCATTTAAAAAGAAATTTGTGTATAGATATTACAAGTTAAATCATGACTCAAAAATATCAATAAAGAGCCATGCTACAAGGAGGAAGACTCACAAGTCAGGAGAATGCTAATTGGAAGGATTGTTGTCAATACGAAGATTTAAGGTTAGGGTTAGGGTTGGGTTACCTTAGATATATAGTTAAGAGAGGTGGCAAGTTGTTATATGGTGTGGTATGTGCACTTCGAACCAAACCATCTTCCCATGACCACAAACTGAAGTGCAAAACTGTTATTTTACAAAATCCAAAATCACAAAGCGAACCTGTTTTCCTAATAACCGACTGTTCAGTGGTTTTTGACAGCTTGCTACTCACCCCTAAAAGTGGCTCTTGACGGCATGCTACTCACCCCGAAAAGTGGCTGCCCTCCTTTATAAATATCCCATCATCTAATGAAATCATCCCATTTAGTTGAGCTATTACCTATCTCGACAAGAATGACTCATTGGGTCTTTACTGTGAAGCATAACCCAGATGGAAAAGTAGAGCGCTACAAGGCTCGACTAGTGGCAAAAGGATACAGTCAGACATACGACATTGACTATGATGAGACCTTTGCACCAGTGGCGAAGATGAGCACCGTCAGGATCATGATTTCTTTGGCAGCGAATGGTGGATGGAAGCTACACCAACTAGATGTGAAGAATGCGTTTCTTCATGGGGATCTAGTGGGGGAAGTGTACATGGAGATACCACCGGGATTCTGTACCGATAAGACAATGGGTAAGGTCTGCAGGTTGAAGAAGTCCCTCTATGGACTGAAGCAGTCTCCTCGAGCGTGGTTTGACAGATTCGGGAGGGCGATGATTGGGATGAGATATCAGCAGATTAATGCTGATCATACTGTGTTCTTCCGTCGGAGTGGAGGCAACATCACTATGTTTGCGGTGTATGTGGACGATATGATTATCACAGGAGATGATGAGCATGAGATTGTCCGACTCAAGGGGAAGCTTGACAAGGAGTTCGAGGTGAAGGACCTTTGCCTTCTTCGGTACTTCATTGGGATTGAGATTGAGATTGCTCGAGAAGCAGAGGGGATTGTATGTGCTGGACCTTCTCACAGAGACATGGATATTGGGATGCAGACCTGCAGTGACGTCGATCAACCAGGGGTTCAAGCTGTGTGCTGAGGTTGGAGAACCAGTTGACCGAGACAGATACCAGAGACTGGTGGGCAAGTTGATCTATTTGAGCCACACACGTCCTGATATCTGCTTTGCAGTGAGTGTGGTGAGCCGCTACATGCATGACCTAAGGAACGGTCATATTGACGCAGTGTACCAGATTCTGAGATACTTTAAGGGTACCTCCGGAAAGGGGTTGATAATCAGGAAGAATGATCACTTGAGCATCGAGGGCTACTGTGACTCTGACTGGGCTAGCTGTACTAATGACAGGAGGTCTACCTCGGACTATTGCATATTTGTAGGAGGCAACTTGGTCTCTTGGTGGAGTAAGAAGCAGTCGGTGGTGGCTAGATCGACAGCTGAAGCGGAATACAGAGCTATGGCCTTGGAAGTTGCAGAGCTGCTATGGATGAAGAGTATGTTGGTGGAGCTGAAGCTGGATCAAGGAGCCAAGATGAAGCTGTGGTGTGACAACCAGTCAGCTATCAGTATCGCCAACAATTCAGTACAGCATGACAGGACCAAACACATCGAGATCGATAGGTTCTTCATCAAGGAGAAGTTGGACCGTGAACTACTGGAGCTAGGTCATGTTCCAACCAAGGAGCATATAGCAGACAGTATGACCAAGGGACTTAGCTCTGCAGATATGATTAGAGGATGTGACAAGATGGGCTTAATGAATATCTTTCGCCCATCTTGAGGAGGAGTGTTGGTATATTAGAATATTCTTGGTATATTTGTTGGGATATTAGAATATTCTACATGGAATTTTAATGGGGTATTAATGTAAGATGAAGGGTTGTAAGGCTATAAATAGTCAAGAGATTATCAATAAAAAATATAACAATTACTCCAAAATATTCTACATTAAGTAAATGTGATTGCCAATTAAATTGTTAGCCCTTGCTCACCTGCTCTCAGTGTCATCTGGTGGATACAGTGTATGCTATATTATGGATTTATGACAAAATATCCATGACTGGCTGTTATTTAGATAGTCCTCCTTGAATTAAATTGCATATTTTTAGTATTCAAAATATTAAAATACCTCTGATGTCGGAGGACCATCATTTTGGGTGTTACATGGAAGTTATATCTTATGATGCTTTTGGTTCTCGTTATGGATGTCTTGAATACCCCTCTAGGTCTAAACAGTTCTGTAGCTTTCACATAAAGGCCTCCTTATTTCTGTTAATATGTTCATGTTTAATATTCTACTTCCAGTCACCAGTTACCTTTGATATATCATTTTATGTACTTTCTTGAGAAACTTGGCATGCCACAATGTGGATGGAATAAATTTAAACGAAGAATATGCTTGATAAGTGATCTCAACACATTCTCCAATTTACTTTCTGTCACCCTTGATCCCCTTTTCCATATTGCAATTAAATATTATTTTGACAATTGCCTAACTCGAGATTCATATGTGGTGCCGAACAAAACTCAGGTAACCATTATTTAAACACATAGGTAGTTTACCATCGTGACCTCATTCTAGAGAACTTCCGTCTGCAGTAGCTTTTGTGATTAGATACATCTGATTTATTAAATGAACACTAATAGTAGATATGCACCTCAATATCTTATAAGATATTATTCTATAATGTTTCTTTCTCAGCAAAACATATATACGCTTGCCTTTTCATCCATTTTGACTGTATATGTGTTTTCATTTACAGTGAATTGGTAGGTCTCTTTTTTCCGGCAGTAACAGGAATCATGGCTGGTTCAAATCGATCTGCATCATTGAAAGACACTCAGCGTTCGATACCAATAGGAACTCTGGCAGCAACCCTTACAACCTCTTTCCTTTATCTAATAACTGTATTTCTGTTTGGGGCTCTGGCCACAAGGGAGGAGCTTTTGACTAATAGGTAGTTGCATTTTCTAGATGGTATTACATTCTTCAGTTTAGAAGATACTATGCTAGTAGACTTTGCTATTTAATAAGCTTGTACAAGGGATTTCTTTTTCTGCTCCTTTTTCTAGTGGATGACTGTAGCTTTTGAAATGTAGTTCAGAGTTTTTGTCACAAATTTTCCACGCTTTACTTTTTTTTTTGTTTCTTTTCTTTTCTTGTCTTTTTTCTGTTTTTCAATTATTTCTAGTAAGTAAGAGAACAAAGTACTCCAATATTTCTATACTATTGTTTGATCATTTATCATCCACATACCTTGATGCCTAGACTCTTTCTTTTCAAATTTTCCTTGGTTACTTGTAATTTCACTGCAAATGCTAGGGCTTGGATGGTAAATTGCAGTGTTAAGCTAGTATTTGATATCCTCACTTGCAAGTGGGAATTAACTTCATACTACAATAAGCTCATTTATGAGCTAAAAATGTCTGTTCAACCTTCTGACAACCTAGATTATAATGCAGGCTTCTTACTGCTTCAGTAGCATGGCCTGTACCAGCAATCATTTATGTGGGAATCATTCTCTCTACTTTAGGGGCAGCGCTTCAGAGTTTGACAGGTGCACCACGCTTGCTTGCAGCAATAGCAAATGATGACATTCTTCCTGTTCTTAAATATTTCAAGGTCACTGAATGTGGTGAGCCACATCTTGCTACTCTCTTCACAGCCTTTATCTGTATTGGGTGTGTCGTGATTGGAAATTTGGATCTAATCACACCAACTATAACTATGTTCTTCCTCCTATGTTATGCTGGTGTAAATTTATCGTGTTTCCTTCTTGACCTTCTCGATGCTCCTAGTTGGCGTCCTCGATGGAAATTTCATCATTGGAGTCTCTCACTTGTCGGCGCATTGATTTGTATTGGTAGGCTATCTACTTCCCTTCCATTCTATCTCATAATGTTATGACATCTTTTATATATTTACTTCAGTACATAACAGAAAACAAATATCTACTTATCTGGTGATTATTCTTAAACCCACAAAATTTTCCAAATTCATTTTCTTTCTGCTTCCTCGAAGCTTTCTATATCTATTGCTGATGCGATATATGTAGATATGACGAAAGTATGCATTTGTCAGTTGAAGCTATCTTCTGATGGGGATTCTATGTTGGTGCAGTCATCATGTTTCTGATCTCATGGTCTTTCACTGTGGTATCTTTGGCCCTTGCTAGCCTTATATACTACTATGTGAGCATAAAAGGAAAGGCAGGAGATTGGGGAGACGGCTTCAAGAGTGCATATTTTCAGTTGGCTCTGCGAAGCCTTCGATCACTAGGAGGTAAAGTTATCTTATTAGATTATTTCAATACTTTCACTTACTTTTTTCCTAAATCCTCTGGACATGATATGATTTGTCTCTCTCTTATGGAGGCACTCAGTGCAGTGGTTGAACAGTTCTTCACTTCTTTATCTGATCATTGTATGTTTTTCTACATAAAACGTGAAGGTGTATGAAAAAAAAGTATAATATGATACATAGTATTAGTATGAATCATAGTTTAAAGTATCGGCCGATACCGATCCGATACGGCCGATACCGATACAGTTTGGCATGTCCCGATCCGATACCGACCGATATCCGATACTGACCGATACCGACATTAGAGGTCTCTTTTTCGGTCAATTCAGCAAAAAATATTGAATTAAAAAACCAATTAGCAAGTGTGTAAAAGCATAGTAAGGTTGTAAAAACATATAAAAGAGGAAAATTTATCTATCGCATATAAATCAATCGACAAGGATGACTACTATTTCATTCAATATCAAAAATACTAAGAAACAATACTGGAAATACTTTAAATTATGCATAAATGTATAAAATATATTCTCTAAAATGTTAATAATTTACTAATAGTTGTTTGCTTTCCGATACCAAAAAATCCGATACTCCGATCCGAAACCGCCGATACTACCGATACCGCCGATCCCGATACTCATAGGAATGGTCCGATACCGATTCCGATACCGATACTTTGAACCTTGGTATGAATATTGATAAATAGTTATATTTGATACAATGTTATGATGAGATGAGAGGAGGATATATATTGTTGAGGTCTCTGCTTTAAATGACAATTTTCTGAGAGCTGAATTCATGCAGCAGTAATTTCTTTATAGAATCCTCTTAAAGTGTGCCTCGGAGGGATTTGAACCTGGTTTGCTCCATCCGTGACCCTGCACCAAAACTCTAGAGAAAACCTTAGGGCAGTATGGTATAGAAGTCACAGACCCATAGGATACCAACTTAGCCTCTTTCCCTATATTGTTCTGTGGTTTATCATGGTTTTCAAGTTAATCAATTTGTGTTTAAGAGGGCCTATATTGTAATTTATTCTTATTTCCAGCACACTGATATATGAGCACGCACTGAAAATGGCTGGTTTTTCTCTCCAGCAAACCAAGTTCACCCAAAGAACTGGTACCCGATCCCTCTCATCTTTTGCCGCCCATGGGGAAAGCTCCCAGAGAATGTTCCATGCCATCCCAAGCTTGCTGATTTTGCCAATTGCATGAAGAAGAAAGGCCGTGGTATGTCAATATTCTTCTCCATCATAGATGGCGATTACCATGAACTGGCTGAAGATGCCAAGACAGCCTGCCGCCAGCTTAGCACCTACATTGACTACAAAAGATGTGAGGGTGTGGCTGAGATCATAGTGGCACCCACCATGTCTGAAGGCTTCCGTGGCATCGTCCAAACCATGGGTCTCGGTAACCTTAAACCTAACATTGTTGTCATGCGGTACCCAGAAATATGGCGCCGTGAGAATCTCACCCAGATCCCCTCCACATTTGTTAGCATCATCAATGATTGCATTATTGCCAACAAGGCAGTTGTGATTGTCAAGGGCCTTGATGAATGGCCAGGTGAGTACCAGAGACAGTATGGAACGATTGACCTCTATTGGATTGTGAGGGATGGGGGTCTGATGCTCCTTTTATCTCAGCTCCTCCTCACAAAGGAGAGCTTTGAGAGCTGCAAGATCCAAGTCTTCTGCATTGCTGAAGAGGAAACTGAAGCTGAGGAGCTGAAGGCTGACGTGAGAAAGTTCCTGTACGACCTCAGGATGCAAGCTGAGGTGATTGTCGTGACAATGAAGTCATGGGAGGCCCATGTTGGGGACGGGTATCAGCAGGACGATTCGGTGGAAGCATTCACCAGTGCACAGCGGCGAATAGCCTCATACCTTGGAGAGATGAAGGAGACTGCTCAGAAGGAAGGGAAGCCACTGATGGCTGATGGAAGGAAAGTGGTGGTGAACGAACAGCAGGTTGACAAGTTTCTTTACACCACCCTAAAGCTAAATACAACTATACTGAGATACTCGAGGATGGCAGCTGTGGTGCTGGTCAGCCTTCCTCCACCACCTTTGAATCACCCAGCTTACTTCTACATGGAGTACATGGATCTACTGGTCGAGAATGTGCCCAGAATGCTGATAGTTAGGGGTTACAGGAGAGATGTTGTTACCCTTTTTACTTAAAACTGAGATATATTAGACCCCTTGTCCTCTGACGATTTTGTAGTCATCACATCCTGTCCTTTTTCTTCCCCCTTCTAGTATTATTACAGATTGAATTGATTCTTTTTGTTATATTTCAATGTATTTGAAGTAGTCTATGTACATTAGATGCTTAAAATGAAAGAGGACTATACGTTTCTGATAATTGTAAGGGGGGGGGGGGGGATATGTGATTCCCCGAAATACATCTTTCACAAATTTACTATATATTTTTCTTTTTATATCTAGTACTGTGTACTGGACCTAACCCTACTTTATCATACATCAGTTGAAACTGTTACAGCTTTGTTGTCTCTCTTAACTATGTTATTAACCCTTTTTATAGATTTATATTCTGTGTTTATCTTTTGAAATAATAACTTTGGTTGCTTGTGTAGCATCGTCTTCTTGTCTTGTATTGCTTGTGTATCACTGTGTTCTCGTCTTGTGTAAGTTGTTTGGACGTCATATTTACTTGAAGGGAAGAATCCAGTAAAAACAAATAGTAGAGTCATATAAATTCCTTGCTGTGCGATTTCAAAAGATGATAATTGGAGATCCGAGTATACTTCAAACCTGGGGAGCATGCTATAAAGTTCACACGAAGGGGAAAAAAGAGCAGAACTTAAATTATACAACTTCGAAAAAATTTAAGTTTTGCTTGAACAGGTGCATCCCTCTAAAGGTCCCCCCTAATGATTCATTTAGACATGCAACAGCTTCGACGCATCACTTAGCCTGTTCTAGATGAGTGATTTATTCGTGGAAAAAGTTTTGAGTTGATGCACACTTGAACCCTGACATCAATAGTGGCGAGTTCATTTTTGTTCATCCACCAAAACTAGTGAAAATCTATAGTAAACAAAACTAGTGTTGATGTTCACTAAACCACTTTCAAAGTGGTTTTAGGTTGGATAAAAATGACATGTGACAACCTTTGAGTGAGTAGAAGAATGAACATTTTCACAGTTTTGGTGGATGAACAAAAATGGACTCGATAGTGGATTCAATCAGTTTTCTATCAAATATCCTCAGTTTCTATATCCAGTGTGTGAAAAGCTCCTGTAAGTAATAAAGAGAAGCCAGCTCCCCATGGTCCTTTGAAGCAAAAGGTGCTAATAACACGATCTATGCACAAATATAGCTATCAGCTTAGCTATCCCCTCTTCCAGAAACCTATCATCTACATCTATGATGACAATGATAATTTCTTAACTGATTATAAGCTCCAATACCGGACTTAAAAAAATATTGGAGATTTACTATGGTGGAAATCAAATTCACTTGGCAGGACTCATTTCCTAATATCTTAACACTGGAACAGATAGTAACTTTTATTTTTCTGTAAGAATTGACAAAAAGAAAGTAATAGCTTGACGACAGTGCATGTTAATTAACAAAAGGATCCGGCTATACACATTCCCACACTCTACTTAACACACTCCAAATGCTAAATACACCAAAATTTAACTAATTTAAAATTACCAAAATCCTAAACACACCCCCAAACAGCAAATTCAGAAGAAGGATTCACCCCCACAATGGAGAGGCAATCCGTAGAAGATCGATGGGGTGAGTAATTTTAATCATGTTCTTACTCTTTTTGTTTAAATCGAACACAAAAATTAGTTGAAACGATCATTTATTTTGATTGTGAATCACTGTTTGTGATTCGAACACCATAAATTGTTGTTCAAACCAATTTAAATTAGAGAAAAATTGGCTGTATTCGCGGACAGGGTCGTCCAACTAGTGTCGAACACATAGCGCATTGTTCGACTCACGAAGATCGAACGAAAGGCTGAATGTTCGACCAACCGTGGTTGAACAACATTGAAACTGTTCGGCCCCCTTTGGTCGAACAATATTTATTCTGTTCGACTACATCTGGTAGAACAAAAGACTTTAAGTTTGACCACTTCTGGTCGAACAGTGATTGATCTGTTCATTGCATTTTTTGTCACACATTAGTTTAGTTTCTTTAATATTTTTTGTTATCGTCTTCCCTCGTTAATTTTTAACTGTTGATATTTTGAATAAATCTTGCAGGAGTGACATATAGGAGGAGACCTACTGCTTCTAATAGGAGGCGTCGGGCTGAAGAGTTGGGAGCTGAAGGTATGATTCGTCCACAAGCAATAATAGATGCTCCAATTCAAATGAATGAGCAATTTGAGGATCAAATTTTCGAGCAAAATTTGAACGAGCAAGTTGAGGATCAAAATTTCGAACAAGATTTGAACGAGCAAGTTGAGGACGAACATAAAGAAGAACAAGAAGGGGGAAAGATGGTCAGGACGATGATGTATTGACGGGCCCTTGTCCCGGTGGACCTACAGATCATCGACTTATCCCGAGTTTCAAGACTCATGTGGCTTTCGGGATTTGGAATGGGATTGAGATGAACGTGTTGAAGTGTTGGTGCCATACGACTAAGATGGATATGTGGATGTTTGATGGAGATATTAGTGATTTTCAAATGTTGGTTCATCATTCCAAAATTTTGACCTCGAGGTGGATTTCATACAAAACGCCAAACAAAAATCTCATTTGTGCCTTTGTGGAGCGTTGGCAACCAGAGACCAGTCCATTCCACATGCTATTCGGTGAGATAACAATTACGTTGGATGACGTATTTTGTCTGACAGGACTGCCCGTGAGTGGATTACCAGTGGTTGCACCAGAAACAGGAAGGAGACCCGAGACCCCTACGAAATTGATTAGTAGGTTGTTGGGGGTGACAAAAAGGGAGGCAGTCGATGTCGTTCAGGGCCACAGAGGTAGCTCGGTCCGATTGGATTGGCTTAGGGCTCGGTTTAGTGAAGATGTCACTAGTCTCGATAAGAAGAAAATAAAGTGTTCAACCCGTGCATTCTTATGGTTTGTGCTGGGATGCACAATATTTTCAGACAAAAGTGGCACACGGGTTAACACAAAAATTCTGAGTCTTTTAGAGAAGGTCGACCGCGTCCATGAGTATGCTTGGGGAGCAGCTGCTCTAGCATACTTGTATCGACAGCTCGGATTAGCATCTCGGAGTGGGGTGCGACAAATTTACGGATACTTGACATTACTAGAGGTAAAGAACTGCCAATTAATTGCACCATTTTTATGTTCTTATACGTACGTCATATATGCTTCTTATTTTTTTGCAGGCCTGGATATGCGAGTATTTTTTCGTCACAAGGCTAACCCATAATGTCAATTATAAGGAGGGCGAACCACTTGCTATGAGGTCAGCCCAAAGATCCCATGCTGGAGGATCTACCGACCGGGTTTTGGCCATAAGGGAGGTCTTGGACAATCTTCAAGTACATAATGGGAGTGTTACCCTTTACGAAAGTATTTTATGTATTCTATATATTATAAGTAATTTCGTTAATTTATAATGTAGGTCAATTGAATACCCTATAATGGAATGCGGCGCTCTTATCCTCGTGACGAGGTCACTTTCTACCATGGATGCATACGCGCCTTTGACTGTGTGGAGCCGTATCATCCCGACCGTGTGCTTCGACAATTTGGTCTAGTCCAGAAGGTACCTGATTGGCCTTTGGTTCCAAGCTTTGTCTGTCGGGGAAATACGGGTGTCCGCCATTGCAAGTTTGGAACGTTGAAATAACAAACAAAGAAGTACAAAGAGATTCTAAGAAGAAAATCTAAGTACAATATTTTGATCTGGGTAGTGACGATGAAGCTTGGGCGCGACAACATCTTCTTTACTCCGTTGACGGTATGATGAGGGAATGAGGATGCTCTCTCCTATTTTTCTCGCTCCTGATCTTGTGTGCACGTACATAGCTGGACGGAGAGGGTGTAGGGTATGCTACCCTTGCTACTTATAGTCATCCTGCTGACGGGCTATAGGTGCAACATATGCCTTTATTTGGTGGCCGCATAGGACTCCTTCAACAGAATGCGGTTGTAACTGCAGTCGCATGCCATGGACAGGCTGCCACGTGGTCTTGGTTACGATACGTTGTTGAAGAGATCTTGGGGTTGTTGCATGCGTGACTAGGTCAGCTAGACACGTAGTCAGCATTGTTTGTGGAGAAATCATATTCAGTTATAACAGAAAGATCTTGCAAGTCGAGAGCCGCATAATGTCTTGGCCGCATATCGTCGTGGCCGCATACGTGCTCTCGTTTGGCCTTGGTTATATGGACACTCTGGCTGCACGATATTATGGTCGTATACATGCTCTCGTTTGGCCTTGGTCGAATGGACACTCGGGCCTCATGATGATTAGGCCACATGGGTATATAGCCGCATGGAAGCTCTCGTCTGGCCTTGGTCGGATGGACACTCTGGCCGCATGATAACGAGATCTCATGGACATGTAGTCACATATGAATGGGCACGTGGCGTGGCACGTCTGTCGAGGCCATCAATAAGTTGATGTAACCTTTTGTCTTTTCCTGAGCCATCGTCTTCACCAATCTTGAAGCATCTCAGTATGATGAGTGATGTGTCAGAGTCTGACAGTCATCGAATGCTGTGTCAGGAGGGTTTTATACGGCTTCTTGATCTTTGGTTGACCAGGCCGCATGTGGCTTCTCTACGACTTGGTTGTTCATGTCGCATGTAGCTTCTCTGCGACTTGGTTGCTTTTTTTTGAGGGGGGCATGACCTCTAGGCGGCCTGCATAATTTTTTATGATTCTACAAGACCCCTTTCAAAGTTTTCAAAATGATAAGTTTGGAATACTTTGAAAGAAGCATGGCCGAGCGCTATTGGCCGTATATGCAGGGCATGCCGCATAGTCCTGTGGTCGCATAGTTGTCTCTGATAGGCTGTTCGATCATTTAATGAGGAAATTTTGCTTTGATCCTCGTACGAATATCTTGGGATTCTGCCCCATCAGGGGATAAAGTGGCTCAACTAACGAGGAGTCCCCAATATTTGTTATCACTATGTAGATCGAGACAGATCAAAATTCGAACAACCGTCGTCGTTATCCATTGCCGCATAGTCACCCCTAGGGGGGAAAAGAGAGAGAGAGAGAGAGAGAGAGAGAGAGAGAGAAGTCTTTTTCTCTCTTCAAAATCTCCTCTCTTCTTCCTCTTTCTTGTTGTTGCCATGGCTCCCAAGGTTTCCTCCTCCGTTGTTGCTGCCAAGAAGGCCCCTAAGGGCAAAGTTTTCCGGATAAGACATTCGGATTTTGGAACATATAGACACATATGCACGGTCTTGCTACGTGGATGAAAAATTATCTAGAACACGCGCAGACTCTTTACACAGCCTTGCCACATGGATGAGAGATCATCGTGACCATGCGCGGGCTTTTCTCATTAGTCTGTAACATGGATGGCCAACCATCATACGACAGCTAAGACTCTGCCTCATGGATGAATGCTCGACCTTGGTCATGCGACAACCATGATTCTGCTGCATGAAAGATACCTCATGCATTTACTAGGCTCTGTCGCATAGACATCAACTTTGTCTTTGTATGCTGATGTCATATGTTTTCCTTGTGCAGGCTGTAACACCCCGTTCTGCTCAAGCAGACTGCCGTCTCAAACGGCAATAGTGCAACTGTCCCGATCGGCTTTGCCTCAAACAAGAAGCAAAAAATATCCAGACTTGTCCCTACAGGAATCCCGGCTTAGGCTTTCAGATGCTCGCTCAGGCGTATCGCTCTACCGAGGCGAATCATCGCTAAGGTGGGTGGCTACGGTGAACTTGTCTTTGCTTAGCCAGCACACATAAAATCTAAAATAATTATGCTAGTCGCTAGGTGAATCACCCCCTGCATGCTAATAAATCCAACGCACCTAGCTAAGGGAATAATCCTAACTCATATTGCTTGCTAGAACATGGAAATTGAAATACTGCTTGTATTCAGACCCTCGCATGCTAAGTCCCTAACGGCTTCATCTTCCGGCTTACCTTCGGGTCCGAGCAAACGTGTTTATTTATGTTCCTTAGAAACGCATGCTTGTCTGCTTGTACGTTGCCATATTTTCATCCAAACCCCGGAAGACTACCACGTAGTTGTTCCGTGCCCAAATGAACCTGCAAGTATCCGGGACCGTTAGGTCACCAAGGCATCCCCGAACCAGGGGCATGCATCAAGGCAAATAAATACTGTACTGTGATCACATCAAGTTTACCTTTGAATGAGGATCCTGTCCAAGCATGTTCATAATGGAAAATGTGATATTGATTGTATCGTGATCGATATGAACATGGAATGGATATGGAATGGATATGGAATGGAATGGATATGGAATGGAATGGATATAGAATGGATATGGATAACCCTATGGACCTGCATGTCGCGGACAACTTGGTGCACAAGGTTTTGGAGGTTTCGCGGACGGTCGCCGGGGCACTGGGGCCGAGCTGATCCGGACGAAACATATGGATTAGTCAATTGGAATTGAGGATGAAGATGGCATGTGGCGGGGCTCGCTACCTGCGTCGTATAGCATCTTCTATCCCGTGACTATAACTCGTCCTTTATGGCTTTGCCAGCGATAATTGTCATATAGATAAGTCATCCTCGCTTAGCGGCTATCCGCGTGCGAGTCATTGCATAGCATCAATGGATAACTTAACACCTGAACGATCATGTTATAAGAACCCTCGTGTTTGCATATGCTATGCCTCATGAATGTTTATACTTACCGTGCTTGAATTAACAATGTTTGCCTTGGACAGGGAAGGAGAAAGGGTAAGTGGTAAGTCTCGTCGTGTTTCCTCTCATGTTGCACGGCGCACCGCCCGACACGTTAGGCTATTCAATGTTTGCATAAAACTGATCCTAAGGCAACTAGAAAGACAACTTAATAGTTGTGCGCGAAACCTGTATAACGTGTTTGGATTTGTCGAGCGGGCGAGTAGCTTTCCCACCAGTGCATTCAATGTACTGATAATCCACCAGTTTGTATACAGGGTGCGGGAGAACCTCGTTCGGTGCGGATGCCTCCTTCATGCGTGCTAAGGCCAGGAGTTCCCTCTGAAGCCTTGCAACGGTGCGTCCGGAACTGAAGCACATATACAAGACATAATGTTGTGAACATAGCCCGAACTCGCCTGATCATCGCCTGTAAAATTATTCCATAATTGTAGCCACTTGGCACGCTTTATGTTTCAGAGAGAGAGGCTTGAGCGACTTGTAATCTCGGCTATACGCCGCTTGTAACACTTGTTCATATCAATAAAATAGCTTGCTTTACTTCAACTTGTGTTTTAATGCTTCCGCTATATTGTCGACTCAGTGAACCTGTTACCGATCGCCTATGCGTTCATGACTCCACTGCACTCGGACAATCTGTGCGACTCTGTGGCTTAGAACTCTTGCCGCCAGCCAATGAACCATGGCCTTGCACGGGCGTGGATCACGCCCGTGCGGCATCACGCCCGGATAGGTCAAGCGATCATTCCGCGGGAGAGCTGGCGAGGGTGATTCCCGCCTAGCGGGAACGACCGATTGCCTGCGGGAGATCGGGGCGTGACACAGGCTTTGTCCTCCCTCGTGCTGCTCATGATGGAGCATGGAAGGATATAATAACGTCTATTGTTCAGGGTGAAGACCAAATTTATGCAGCGGTTCCTCGTCAAGAACTGATCCATGAGACGAGAAACAATCGTATTTGTTTTGACAGATACGCCTTTCCAGGAGATGAGTACAGTTCGCCAAGAACTGATCCAGAAAATGATGATGAACATCATGCATCATACGCGGAGCTATCCTTGTTCATGCAGTGTGCTAGCTGCGTTTCTCTCTTTTTTGCGGCTTACTACTGGCCGGGAGACTGCGGAATCGATGACATGATTTGGATTAATTGACATTTCTGTCTTCGGTCTTCCCGCATGATTGTAGAGCGCCTGCTCCTGCTCCTCCCTTACTATCCGTCTGTATGGATTCTTTTCCATATACTGAGGTTTGCACTGTGGAGGAATGATCCAGAAAGTATTGAGTTCTACTGCGGACTTGACTTGTGTCAGTAGCAACGACAGCACGAAGGGGTGCCTCTCATGAAAAATGTTCGTATCAGCGAGATTTCATGGAAACCCTTAAAACATGTTTCCATCATATGTACTCATGACCTTGAATACTAATGAAAAATCCTTGAATGTAATAAATTTTCATCATATGTACTCATGATCTTGAATATTAATCAATAAAGTCTCTCCTTTTTCAGAATTTCTCTTCTTTTTTTTTTTATCCCATTGTAGGTTTAGGACTTTGGATATCGTACCAAAGGTAATATGGACGTAGTACAATAACGCAGTCTATTTAGAGTGTCCTACTGGCTGACTTAGGTGGACCTATTACTTCTTGCGCACTGGAGTACAAGTAGTAGGTTCGAGACAAGCCCTGCCAGAAGTGATATGAACGTGGCAAGTTTTGTGGACTTAACACCGCTGGCGTACTTAGAGTTAAATACATGTGATAAGCTGAGATGACAACTGATATCAGAGGTAATGTGGACGTGATAATTGATAGCCAAACATGGGAGGTTTGCTCAGAGGTAATATGGACATGGCAAACACGGCCGAAAGAAATGTTAGGACAGTAGTTCATAGGTAGTATTGTCACTACCACATTTTTAGAGTAGAGCCATTATTGTCATTTGCAATATATATTTATATTGTTTGTAGTTACATAATATGTATAATATGTTATATTACTAGTATTAATGATATGGGTTAGTAGGCTAGACTTGATGTGACAATTAGACTCAACCTTAGACTAGACATTTTGGGACCCACTAGTTAATCCCCTTTCATTAATTTAGAAATTTGTTAAACCCTCACTTGGAATTAAACCCCACTCATTGAATAACTCTTCATGGCAAACCATTGAGGGTAAATGGGATTTTATGCATTAGCTAGCCCTAGGTCCTCATGTGGCCGGTCCTATATAGGGAGAGAAAGCCTCCATCTAGTTTATTCATAAGCTCATAAAAAACTTTAGAAGTAGTTCTTCCCCAAACTCCTTCTTTCCTCTACCAAATTTCAGAAATTTAAACTCCAATCCCTCTTATTTCCCTCATCTAAGAAGCCTAGAAGCTTAGGTTTCAAGGAGCATTAGAGAAGAAGAGGCTTGGCTAGAGAATCCTTGACTTTGCATTGGGAATACATCTTCCAAGAGGTAAAATTCTGAAATCTCTTTTTTTAATTCCGTTTTCATGGTTTTGTTGGCCATTAGGAATCCACCCATGTTTTAGGAACACCCTCAAGGAGAGAAAATTAGTCTATATTAGTTTCCATAATGTTTTCTTCATGAGATTTTGTTCATAGTTGGGATTTTTGTGTTCATGGGTGTATTTTCTCTTTTCTTTATTACAACTAATTATAATAGTTATAAATAGATATATTTAATATGTATTAGTATGTTTAATAGGTTATTAAAGGTTTTGGAATATAGGTTGGGGCTGTATCATAGAGTTTCACATGGGTGCACTCAAAGTATATGATAAAATGACTAGTTGAGGTGTATTTGTTAGAGTGTGTTATTCACATAATATTGTGCATATATATATATATATATATATATATAATAGTGCATAAATATAGATACTTAAGTGTGTGAGACACAGAGGGTACTCGTGTACTGTGTATACTGGGTGCACTGTGTGGAAGATTATGTGCATGGGAGAGTCGGGTTCAGGAACATCAAATTGATGGGGATGATTAAAATACAGTGGTTTCTCGTGGGTAGAATTTTGGTTGTGATAATATTGGTTGTTATACTTGCTGTTATAGATAGGTGTATCAGTGGTGATTGGAGTATCCTGGAGTGCAGTAGGCTAGTATCAGTGCAAGTAATGCTTTGAGTTGTGGGCAATGTGTTTTAGAAGTGAGTATGGGACTGTCACTGTGTTCCTGCATTTGTGCAGTAGCAGCAAGACCAAGGGAGATGCTGCAGACCTTACTTGGGAACCTCGTATCTGCCAATTGGCAGCAGGACTAGGAGAACACACTCGAGCACATTATGCTCTTGCAGTAGTGTGCCTGTAGGATTAGTTGAGGGTTGGGTCTGTTGCAGTCCAGTTTGGATAGTAGGTTTTAACACTTGGTATGTTACATGTATCAGTTTAGAGGGGTGGACTGATACTTATTGTCAGTAAGGGTATTGTGAAGTTTCTGTGTGTTCAGTGAGGGAGTGCTACATAGAGGTGTTGATGTGTGCACATTAGTTGTGTGTGCATATGGGTGTGTGTGTATGTTAGATTATGTCCTCATGTGTGTGAGAGATGAATTTTGTGTCTGTGAGTGTGACTGTGTGTGAGTAATTAGTGGTGCACAGGAACGAGGTATCTAGTGTGCACTTGGTGTGGGGACTGATATTTAAGTATCAGTCCAGTATCCGAGGGCTGGCAATAGATATAGGAGTGAGGGTCACAACAAGCATTGCTGGGTTACACAGTAATGTGCAACAGGAAGAGGACTGCACAACAAACAGTGGGGGAGGGTTGTGTGGCCTGATCAGTGCACTTAGTGAACGGATATGCACTGCTACTCAGAACAAGTAGCAATAACAGTAGGTAACAATGAGCTCAGGCTCTATAGAAAATCAGTGATATGAGGGCATCTGTTGGTGCATAGGTGCATCAAGCATTGGTGTATCAGATGAGGGCCTATGGATAGTATCAATTAGCAAGGTGTAAGTGAAGCTTAGAATGATGTTAAGGTGCAGGTATTAGTGTTGGCATTTGGGGCTCGAGCATTGGCTTGGAGACCCAAGTGCTACTATCTGAAGGGTATAGGGAAATCTGAGTACTGATACCTTTGTATCAGTAAGAGGGTTCAATAATAAGTATTCTGGTCTGTTGTGCATCTGCTCAGATTAGTGCACATGTGTACCAGTTAGAACAAATGGAGAGATGAGTGCAGTAGCCTTATGCATATGGCAAGGGGGACTGATACTCTGGTGTCAGAGTGGAATGAAGTGTCGCAAGTTGATAGTAGATTGAGTTAAGGGGCTTGGTTCAAGATTCACTACAGGTGGATGGGTAGCACTTGTATGCAGTTAAGAAGTGAAGGCAGTGCATTGGTATGAGGAATGGAGGAGTGTAATGTTTAATGGCTTGGATGTATCAGTTAGAACTCTAAGGTAACAATTAGTATTAGTTCGTATAGTTAGTTAATAGGTAATGAGTTTGAGTTCAAGTTAAGGTGTCAACTAAGTATTATATACTATATAAATATATAACTAAGGTATTGGAGTCTAGTTAAGGTAATGAGTTGCCTTGAGATGGTGGGCTAGGTATTAGTAAGTTATGGAAATTTAGTTAAGGTACTCTAAGTTATTAATTATAAGTAATTATATGATAAATACTATGGTGTATTAGCTAGTACTAGTTAATATTAACTAGTAAGAACCTAGAATCAAGGTATTGACCTAGTACGATCTAGTTTGACTTAGTTTAACCTAAAAATGACTTACAGACCTAGTATCAAGCTAGTATAGCATATTTATGATTCCAAAATACTATTTTGACTTGATATTTCATATTTAGGTCCTTGAGGCACTAATATAGATATTGTTTGACATTCTATACCGAATTTCAGGCGAGTACATTCTCTGACAGTTTTTATTATTTTGATCATTACTATGATTCTAGTTGTAGTGTATACTTGACTCAGACACAACAGATATACGGGATAGTATCATAGATACATGTCATGAGGAGTCGTGATTGGAATCCATCGTACTAGCTGGGGACAGAGAAATATTAGCAAGTTATGTCATCATACCCTACTTTACATGCATTATATCTCACCCCACACATCACGTAGGGTATAGTCTGACCATTTATATGCCTCATAGCCTGTTGTATATGATTAGCCTGACTTTTGCTCACATCATAGCTAACCAAATGGTTAGCCTGACCTCACATGTATCAAAGCCAATCATATATAACAAGCCTGATTTAGTCCCAAGCCGATCACATAACAAACTGATATTTCACGACACTTAGCTAGAATTTCTATTCTTTTATTTTAGTATATTTATTTCTAGCATTTACATATATCTGTTCATTGCTGGTTAGTTCTATATGATGATTACATGTCTCTCCAGTATTCCTTATCTTTCAATATTTCTTCCATCATGTATTTTCTTACGTTGTTTTATAGTTTTTATCAATATAATTAAAATTGTTGTTATTGTTTGTGCTTCGCTCCAATCCTGAATGGATAATATTTTTCAGAGGATCTTGAGGATTTTTATCCTACCCATTATAGTCCAGGAGTAGATGGAGATTACATCCTGGAGATTCCAGAGGAGCCACTCCCCTTAGAGGAGACACCACCCACAGTTGTTTAGACAACACTTAGCCTAATTTATTTATGTATTGTATTGTTCTAACTTGAGACTTTGGTTGTATTATGTTGTAAACTTATTCATGTCGAGGTAGCTAGACTCTAGACTTTTGTTTTTCGAGTTGTGTTCTAGACTTATGTCTGAACTTCTTTATATCTTTTCATATATTATCGTGCTATTTATATTTCTTATAGTTTTGTGATTGAGTACCTTATGAATTGATGATCATATGCTTATTCATTATCCTCTTTATGGAGTTGAGATCATAAAAAGGTTATGTTGTGTGTTGTGTTAGTATTTTTGAGACCTAGACAACGTTCTACCGCCGATGTTGCGGCGTAGGCTAGACGTACCCACGGCTCATGCCCAAATTTTGGGTGCGGGTCATGACAAGTATGGACGTGAACTAGCATCCGAAAAACTTATCCAGGAGTGGTTTGCTGATTATGGTCTACACGGGAATGTAGATAGACCTGAGGGTTACTCCACTGGAGAGATATTCAGGCCGATAGCTCAGAGGTAATATAAACATGGCTAGCGTCTAACGAGACTGGTTTTTGAGTGGTCCCTGCGGGAGTGTGCAGGTGGACCTGAGGACTGCTCCGTTGGAGAGCTTTTGAGGATCCACTATCTGTTGCCTATCCAGGACTCTTGAATACCGATAATGGCTTATAGAGGAAGGGCAATGTCGTGCATAAGCATGTACTGGGATGAACAACAAAGGTTAGGCACCTTGTACATCTTTGTTATCCTGATGGGGATAGAGAAAAGTATAAGCCTAGCCTTAGACATAGTACTTCTTCAGAAACTTGCCATTGATAGGCATCAAGAGCAAGTTGCCATTAGGTTTCGCGAGCCGGTAGGCGCCGTTGGAGAATACAGATTCTACGACGAACGGGCCTTCCTATTTGGGTTGGAACTTGTCGGCCGTCTTGTTGGTCATAACCATCAGCCTCCTTACTGTGAGGACGAGGTCACCTATTTGGTAGTTTCTCTTCTTAACCCGTTTATTGAAGGCTCCTGAGAGGTCCGCTTGGTACAGCTCAATGCGCTGTTGAGCTAAGAGGCATTTCTTGTCGAGAGCTTCCAACTCTTATAGTCATCGGTGGTGATTGTCGTCGACGGTTAGACGGTTGGAGAGAGCCACTCGGAGCGAGGGAATTTGGACCTCGAGGGGGAGGATTGCTTTGCTCCCGTAGACCAAGAAGAATGGCGTGCTACTAGTTGGCGTACGGACTATTGTACGGTAGGCCCAGAGACATTCTTCGAGCGTCGCATTCCGATCACACTTGTTAGATGACACGAACTTCTTGAGGAGCTTGATGATGGTTTTGTTGAACTCCTTAGCCCAACCATTTGCTGCTGGGTTGTAGGTCATTGAGGCTATATTCTGGATTCGGTTCTTGATACAGAACCAGTAGAAAGCAAGGCTTGCAAACTGTTACGCCCTGATCCTGAAGGTCCTGACAACTCCTCTGTCGGGTACGAATCACTACGTCGTGGCACTCTCGCCGGGCATAAGTCATTTCCTATCGAGGCGTGATACCGTGCGAGCTTGGGGTTGCGCTCGCACAAGGCAACATCGTTAAAGTTGTGGCTATCATTGAACCGATCGAGTATGCAGCGGAGGGACAGTATTGCAAACAATAATTCATCTGAGTATACGGGACAAATATCTCGATACGGCTCAAGACATCGCTATCGCTTCCACAGATGATCCAGCACCTGCGAACAAGCAAATTGTTGGTGGGTTAGCACTTTGGAGAAAGTACCGATGAGTATAAAATCAACGAACAGAGCAACATTCACTAAAACCAACACTAAATAATTATGTTATAAAATATTATATTACTAGTGATCTTACTAGTTTTACCTAGATTCGTTACATGCAGTACGAGAACGGAGTCATATTTTTTTTTTTTGAAATATCTTTGAAAATAGAATTCAGTTCAATACAACCAAGCATACAAGGCAACCAGTTCAAGCATGATGTACCAATCAGGGTATATGCAGCGTATCTCATGAGCTATACTCAAGGACTCTAGGAACAATGTACCATCAAGGAACTATCCTTCTATCAAGCAAACAAGATAAACTATCTATATGATTTTGGTCCCCGAGAAACTCAAGATCAGTAGCAGTAATCCAGCTAACCAATGACTCTTTTATCTGATGCTATTATCAGCTATGACTCATGGTTTCTCTTCACTAAAATATGCTCAAAATAGCAGCCGGGACCAAGGTTCAGCTCTGCACTAATAGCCATTGTCCGATCGATGCGAATGCATGAAATACTATTAGATAAACTCTATGATGCAGACGAAATGAACAAGCAGACCATCTATCTCTCTCTTCTATCTTTGTGCGGACTGGCCGACATCTCTCTGATCAATTCTAAGAACGAAGTAGTTCTATCCATATACAAGTGATAAGGAAACATGCTCAAGCAATCTCTTACTCTTATTATTAGCACGACAAGGTTCTTCTATTAAAAATTATTCAAGTTCTAGCTAAGCATGCAGTTCTATTATTCATGCAACGAAAACAATAATCTTCTTAGCAATATGCATTATAAAACTCAGATTCATTATTAAGACGTGCAAGAATCAGAGAACAAAGTTCTGCCCACTTACCTAGATCAGTCATCTTCTGGTTCAACAAGAAGCTCTTCAAGAAGGTTTTCTTTTTGAGCCAGTAAACCGATATCTCTTGTACATAGTACCAACGTGGAGTGGGACACATATATTTACCCACCAAGAAAAAATTTGTTCTTGAAACTTCATGGAAAAACTTTCAATATCCAGAGCAGCGATAGTCCTCATCCCTCACCATCCTCAATCGAAAACTCTAGCAACTCAAGAAGCACGAAAGCATAACTCTCAAGCAATAAATTAAATCCAGAAAACTTTTGCACGCATCTTTGAGAATATCTATGGACTTATTTTATGGAACGCTTTATGCAGCAAGAATATCAATGGCAAGGAATCATCATTTAAGAGCAGCAGCGAAAAGGGCGTAAGGATAGAGGATCGAGTTGCTCTGATGCCATTCTGGCATGCCCCGATCCCGATGGTCTTGACAACGCCTACGTCGGGCATAAATTACCGTACCACGGCACTCCCATGGGGCGTAAGTCGTTTGACATCGAGGCATCATGTCGTACGAGCCTAGGGTTGCGCTCGTAAAAGGCAACATCATTAAAGTTGTGGCTATCATCGAACCGATCGAGTACGCAGCGGAGGGACAGTATTGCAAATAATAATCCTTCTGAGCATACGGGGCAAATCTCAAGTCACGAGATTCTCTGAATACAATGGCATCATTCCATACATTATGTCCCTCTATACAAAAGCAGCTCAAAATATCTCGATATGGCTCAAGGCATCGAAACCAGATTTTTGGGTCCTGGGGATGAGGCACGGCTATCGCTTCCTTGAACGATCCAGCACCTACAAACAAGCAAACTGTTGGTAGGTCAGCACTTTGGAGAAAGTACTGGTGAGTATAAAATCAACGAACAGAGCGACATTCACTAAAACCAACACTAAGTAATTATGTTATAAAATATTACATTACTAGTGATCTTTCTAGTTTTACCTAGGTTCGTTACATGCAGTACGGGAACGGAGTCATATTAATTATTTTTGAAACATCTTTGAAAATAGAATTCAGTTCAATACAACCAAGCATACAAGGCAACCAGTTCAAGCACGATATACCAATCAGGGTGTGCGCAGCATATCTCATGAGCTATACTCAAGGACTCTAGGGATAATACACCGACTAGGAACTATCCTTCTATCAAGCAAACATGATATACTATCTATATGATTTTGGTCCTCAAGAAACTCAAGATCAGTAATGGTAATCCAACTAACTAATGACTCTTTTATTTGATGCTATTAGCAGCTGTGACTCATGGTTGCTCTTCACTAAAATACGCTCAAAATAGTAGCCAGGATCAAGGTTCAGCTCTGCACTAATAGCTATTGTCCGGCTGATGTGAATGTATGAAACACTATCAGATAAACTCTATGATGCAAACTAAATGAACAAGCAGACCATCTATCTCTCTCTTCTATCTCTGTGCGGACTGGCCGCCATCTCTCTGATCAAGTCCAATACGAAGTAGTTCTATCAATACACAAGCGATAAGAAAACATTTTCAAGCAATCTCTTATTCTTATTATTAGCACGACAAGGTTCTTCTATTGAGAAGCATTCAAGTTTTAGCTAAGCATGCAGTTCTATTATTTATGTAATAAAAATAATAATTTTCTTAGCAACAGGCATTATAAAACTCAGATTCATTATAAGGCGTACAAGAATCAGAGAATGAAGTTCTGTCCACTTACCTAGATCAGTAATCTTCTGGTTCAACAAGTAGCTCTTCAAGAGGGTTTCCTTTTTGAGTCAGCAAACTGATATCTCATGTACATAGTGCCAACGCAGAACAGGGAACTACACAAACTGTGGACCATTATTGTGGATGATCCTCCATGGTAAGCCAAATCTATATATGACATGGTGCTTGACAAAGCTGATCACGTTTGATGTCTTGACTTCAGCGAGCGAAACAGCTTCTGTCCACTTGGAAAAGTCGTGATGGTTAAGATGAACCGATATCCTTTTGATGAAGGTGGACTACTTAGTCCGATAATATCCATCCCCCGGTCTTCGAACGACCAAGACACAATGGTCGGATGTAGGAACTCTGAGGGTTGGTAGATGAAGTTAGCATGAATTTGGCATGCTTGGCACTTTCTTGCATAGTTGACAATATCTGCGACCATTGTCGGCCAATAGTAACCTATTCTCCGAAGACGGTCCTGTAGCTTGTAACGACCCATTCTGCTCAAGCGGACAGCCGATTCAAATGGCACAACTGCAATGACCCGACCCACTTTGCTCAACGAGAAGACTTGTTTGAGGCAAAGGATTCCAGACTTGGCCCTTCAGAAGTTCAGACATAGACTTTCAAAGGCTCGTTCGGAGTATCGCTCGACCGAGGTAAATCATCGCTAAGGTGGGTGGCTACGATGAACTTGTCTTTGCTTAGCCTGCACACTTAAAATATGGACAATACATGATAGTCTCTAAGTGAATCACCCATTGTATGCTAATAAAGAATACAATGCACCTAACTAAGGGAATAATCCCATTTATATTTCTTGTGTTAGAACATAAAAATAAAACTTGGCTTATAATTGGACCCTCACATGCTACCTTAGCTTCGTGCAAGCAAACCCCGCTATGCCTCGAGTAGATCATTATATACTATTCTTAGTGCACAGTTTTACTTGTTTACACTGCCCGTTCCCTAGATTATGTCGCTCGATATATCCCTGTACAGCTTCACTCCTCGCACTGCACCATATCCCGTGCTAACATAAATACTTATGTTTCAAATATAAATGCATGCCTGCCTGCTTACATTATAACTTGTACTCGTTTACCTCATTTCAATGCTTGCCACAGGAATTTATGCTATAATCAAGTAATACTATCCATATCGTGCATGCATCTAGTTAGCCAGAAGACTATCAAATAGTTCTTTTGTGCAATATGAACCTGCAAGTATTTGGGGCCGTTAGGTCGCCAAGACATCTCCGAACTAGGGGATTGCACCAGGTCAAGTTTAACTCTGAACGAGAATCATGTCAAGTAAAGCAAGAATCACAGCTCGTGGAGTAATACTCGTTTAGAACAAGAATCAAGGATTATCATGTCATATTGTGAATCTGGAAGACCTAAGACTTGCATGTTGCAGACAACTTGTTAAACAAGAAAGATTCTCGAATCTTATTCCACGGACGATCTCCGGGGCACCGAGGCTAATCTGATCTGAATGGAACTCACACAACAGCCTTTCATGTGTGAGCAGGATGGCATCTCTGCTTACCCCATGCCATTCTTGCTCAAAGGCTGATATTCTTATGTACTGGATGGAATGGCTTGTAGTATACCATGTACTTTCATTGCATACTATCCTCGTCAATGACTATAACTCGTCCTTAATGGCTATGCCAGACTCCTGTTTATATAGATAAGTCATCCTCGCTTAGCGGCAATCCGTGTACGAGTCATTGC
Organism: Iris macrosiphon; assembly: GCA_036927795.1. Lineage (NCBI taxonomy): Eukaryota > Viridiplantae > Streptophyta > Magnoliopsida > Asparagales > Iridaceae > Iris > Iris macrosiphon. The sequence goes on from JAYESA010000003.1 coordinate 166,714,079, forward strand.
ATCATGCCTAGTAATCTGGATCACCTGAACGGATATGAGTATAACACACTTATACATAATTGAATATTTGAACAATTTCTGCAACACTTCTGGATAATCCGTATAACTCGTGCACCAAAAACAGAACCTCGCTTATGACACTCGTGTTTGCTTATGCAATTTGACTTGGATTTTATTATGTATATACTCATGCTTTGTTTAACTTGGTTGCCTTAGAGAGAAGGAAGAATGGTAATTTGGTAAGTCTTGCTGTGTTACTCTTATATCGTATGACACACTGCTACACGAGTTAGGCTATTCATTATGCCATAAAACTGATTCTAAGACAAGATTAGAAAGATAACTTAATATATGGTGCACGAAACCTATAAAACATGTTTGGATTTGTCGAGCGGATGATAAGCCTCCTTACCAGTGCATTCATGTACTAATAACCCGCCATATTGCTTGCAGGGTGCGAAAGAACCTCGTTCGGTGCAGAAACCCCCTTCGTGCGTGCTAAGGCAGGAGTTCGCTCTGGAGCCTTGGAGCATTGCATCCGAAACTGAATCGCATATACAAGACATAATGTTGGAACATCGCCTATGTATCATTCCACAATTGTAGCCACTTGGCACATTTTTATTGTTTCGAGAGATAGGGCTTGAGCGACTTGTAATCTCGGCCTAGTGCCGCTTGTAATACTTGTGCAATAATCAATAAAGTGCTTGTTTTACTTTCATACTTGTGTTATTCAATGCTTCCACTATTGACGACTCTGTGAACTTGTTACCAATCTCATGTTCATTTTTTATTCTGTTGTATTCGGACTATCTGTACGACTCTGTGGCTTAATTATTTTACTGCCTATTCGGATCATGGCCTTGCACAGGTGCAGCTTATGCTCATGCGATATCACATCAAGATGAGAAAGATCGTCCCACGGGAGCGCTGGTGCAGTGATTCGCTCATAGCAGGGATGGCTGATTCCTGCGGGAGATCGACGCATGACATAGCTTGGGTCCGGGTTGATGGGCACTGCAAACCCTGTCGTGAGCCTTGTGTAGAGCCTGCTTTGCTTCTGTATTCGATATACATCATAGAAGAAGGTCGTCGTACGAACGATGATACAATATTTTGGTAGCTGTATCGTAATAGAACCAACGGAAATGTTTTCTGATAGAAGTGGCTTCCTTTGGGGTCTCGAGAAGGATTCCATAGACTGCGTAGTTGATAAACGAGAGCCTCCAATCTCGGATGCTAGTTTCTCCCTCTATGGCATAGCTTAAACACATGCAAAGATTATTTTTCAGGCAGACTAGCTCTTAGATGACCACGGTGATTAATTGGTGAGTGTTGGCAGGGACGGCCAAGGAGGCAGCGAGATCGGCAAGGGCGTCAGCCTCGATATTTTGTAGTTGAGGGACGTGCTCTATGAAGAACCACTCGAAGGTAGAGATTATTCCGAGTGCGGCTTGGTGGTAGAAAATCAAATCATTCTGCAGGATTTCGTACTCGCACCGGACCTGACTGACGATCAGCATAGAGTCACCATAGGCCTCTAGGTAGTCGGCTCCTACTTGCTTAGCGAGCTGGAGTCCAATAACAAGTGCGTTATACTCTACCATATTATTGGAACACGGCTCTGTGAGAGAATAAGCACGGTTGATAACCAGATTATCTGGGGAGATCAACACGATCCAGACTCCAGCGATGGTGTCACCCTTAGGCCCTCTTCTTGAAGCATCGTCGAAGAACATCCGCCAAACGGCTTCTGCGCTTGCATATTGGAGTCTGCCACTTCGTCCGGGGTTTCCTCGTAAATCTTTGAGGTTTCTGGCACTGGATGGGAAGCCAGGAAGTCGGCCAATGCTTGACCTTTGACCGTCTTCTGTGGAACAAATACCATGTCGTATTATGACAGGAGTATCGCCCGTATAGCCAAGCGGGAGTTGAGTGTCCCGGGTTTGGTCATGAGGACCCTGAGGGGGTTGACCCATGAGATCACATGGATCATTTGTTCCGTCACGTAATGCCGAGTTTTCTGGATAGCAAAGACCAGAGCAAGGCACTCCTTCTCGACGAAATTATATATGTGCTCTGCGTCGACCATCATCCTGCTGAGGTAGTAGATGGCATGCTCATGACCTGTATCACTCTTCTGAGCTAGCAGAGTGCCAAGAGAGTGATCCATTGCTCGTACATAGAGCATAAATGATTTCCCTACTACAGGGGCTACCAGCACCGGAGGGTTCATGAGGTATTCCTTGATATCATCGAATGCATGCTGGCACTCTTCATCCAAGATAAAGGAGACTCCCTTTTTCATGAGCTGGGTGAGTGGCTGACAACATCCAGAGATATTTTCTATGAATCTTCTGATGTATGCCAGTCTCCCTTGAAGTCCGCAAAGTTCTCTGAGGTTCTTCGGCGGATGCATTTCAAGGATCGCTTTAGTCTTGTCAGTGTCTATGTGGATACCCTTCGAAGTTATAACAAAGCCCAGAAACTTGCTGCTAGAGACTCCCAAAAAGGATTTGGTAGGATTAATCTTGATCTGGTGCGCACATATTAGGTCGAACACAGTCCTCAAGTCATGGAGATGATCATCCTTAGAGCAACTTTTGACAGTGATGTCATCAACGTAACACTCCACTGTCTTGTACAGATATTTACAGAAGATGGTGCTCATAGTTCGCTAGTATGTAGCATTATTTACACCAAAGGGCATAACTGTGTAACAGTATACCCCTACCGGTGTTCGGAACGACGTATGCTTTTTGTCGTCAAAAAATATCTTGATTTGATTGTAACCCGATAATCCGTCCATAAAGGATATGCGCTCGAAGCCACATGTGTTATCAATCATTATGTCTGTGATCGAAAAAGAAAACTTATCTTTTGGGCATGCCGCGTTCAGATCACGGAAGTCTAAGCAGATTCAGATCTTCCAGTTTTCGTGATGACATGCACGATATTGGCCACCCAATTGGGATGTTGTTCCTCGTGGATGAAGCCACTAGCTATCAGTTTATTTACTTTAACTTTGATGACGTTCATGATATTCGGACAAAACCGTCATTGCTGTTGCTTCACTGGCTTAGCATTCGGCAAGATATCGAGCTTGTGGACCATGATTTGGGGGTCCAAATTTGGCATGTATTCATAGCTCCAGACAAAGACATCGATATATTCCCGTACGAGTTGAAACAGGGATTCGCGATCTTCATCGGATAAGATTTTGCTGATGAAGATAGGTTTTGGGACAGATTCCTCGTCCAAGTCGACTTGCACGACCTCGTCTTCGGTGGAAGGTTCTTGCTGCTCGAAATTTAGCTCCCATTACCAGTCTAAGCGCTGGGCCCACGGTTCCACTTCAAAGAGTTCCAGTGAGTCCTCGTTGTCTTCCTCAGGGTCAGCTGACGCCATATTGACAGACAATGTTCTTCTAGAGAGGTCTCCGATATTGGTATCGGAGTCCCACATGGAGGATTCTGAAGAGTGTGACTATGACTTATCTTCTTCCTCCGAGGCTTCGGGAGTTGATGGAGGTGTTACATACCCCAGGCCATACTGGGTCTTATGGTAGTAATCCTCGACTTTGCCTGCCGGAGTGGTGAGACGCAAGGGCAATCATCGATATTTGTCATAATTTATACCTCGATAGCTTTTAAGATCAGAACTCATCTTCTAGATGAGGTGCTTGGCATGACAACTGAACCGGCAAAGTTGTATTTTGCCGAGGTTCTGGCTCTTGTTCCTCCGGGATGAAGGACTGGGGGCATTCTACCCTGCCGAAGATGATGGGTTTGTCTTCCCTCCTCCTCACTGAGACTGTGAAGTAGTAACTTTGGCTAGGGAGGATCTGGTTTACTGCATAGGTAGTAGTTACCTGTGTATGCAGGTCTATACCGTGCTATAGGGAGTACAATATGCTCAAATGTGCGACAACGGAATTGTTCAAAGATAACCCTTTATTCATAAAGTAGGGAATCTTTTCTAAGGAAATTACATCATCCAGGGACAGAGTGTTAGCATGAGCCTCTACGTACTCTTCTAGTTTGTCTTCCTCGAAATTTGTCTCCAATGCGAGCGAGGGCTGTGGAGGCCTCATACGAAGCTTGACCACCAAGGGTTTGGGGGCAGGAGCCAGCAATGGGTCCTTCTTTTGACTTGGCAGCCATACCGTCAGAGGTTGTAGCGCCTTCCTTTGTATTTTTACAACGAGGGGAGGGGTTGCATCACGAGCACGTCCCTTGAGGTAGACCGTCAAAGGTTTGCCTGATGTCACGCCGATCTTTGTTTCGTCGTCGGCATTATTCCCTCATTCGTCCTGGCGGACTTGTTTGTTCAGGAGTGAATCAGAGTAGTAGGCCTCTACCCCTTTGAAGGGATTGACATCGGCGAACTCTGCCTTAACCGTGCCACGGTCGTCAACGTACTTTAGGCATTGGTGCAGGATTGATGATACGATCATGTATTCGTGTATCCATGGACACCCCAACAGGATGTTGTGGGATACGTCTACATCAATGACATAGCATGTGACTTCTGTTTTCAAGTCGTCTATTTAATATTTTAGGCGAATCATGCCCAGAGGATAGCTTCTTCCAATGTTGAAGCCACTGATGGTAGTATTGGTAGCCGCCAGCCGATGCATTGGGATACCCAAGGTCTGAAGTAGACTCCGGGAGATGATGCTGATGGACGAACCTGGATCGATGTGTATCCGGTCCACCGTGATGGCACCGATATACCCTGTGTCATACAGAGGACGATCGTGTCTATTGTTCTTCAGCAACATGTCTTATTGCGAGAACGTGATACTGGGTTTTGCCTCTGTCATATTGTTACAGTGGGGGCATGTCGCAGGATCTTCAGCTGGCGGCTTGACTTGTGCCAAGTAGGTGTCGGCGTTCTGCAATGCCCTCACTCAGAGCGTCCCGGGTGTCTTTGGAGAGTCTAAGAAGCTCGAACAATGACAACTTTGCTGGAGTATTGGCAAGCTGTTCCAGGATGTCGAAGTCATAGGACTTCTTTAGCCTATGTGACGTATCTTTACGCAACAGTTTATCGAATCAAGTTTCTTTTTGCTTGGACTTGTCCGCGGCTAGAGGTTGGGACAAACCCGAATCTGTTGCAGCAGGTGCAGTGAGTACGACCGTTGGCGGAGCATCATCGTTGGGGGTATTACCGTCCCACTGGTAGGTAAGGCCCAATATAGTCGCCCTTACCATAGCTTCTTCAGTATTAGAGGACACCATATGTCATGACTTGGATTTTTGTCCTTTGGACTTGATGGAAGAATGCGTCTCTTGATGCATCAAGTTTGGAGTTAGGTCTGGATGAACCCACATGACCTCGTCCCATGGTGTGCTAAGAGGTATCAGCATGGCGGTTTGGTTGCAAGCTGGTGGAAGATTAAACACCTATAATAATGGCCTTTAGGATTGGTACCACCCAGTCTCGGGCTTCCGCTGCCGGAAAGTTACCAAACTAGAGGGACAACATGTTGGCGGCGACCATTTTGTCCTTAAAATCCAAGTTGAGGGCCTTAGAATCGAGTAGACGCTGGATGTATTACTTCATTGTGTAGCAATCTCACGTCGCATGATGGACGTATTGATGATAGCGGTAGTACTTGTGGTTATTTACATCTTCTGCCTCATCGGGGTGCTTGATGTCGGGGAGACAAAGCTTGTTCCCCTTCATCAGTACGTCAAAGATTGTTGCGACGACATTATTCTCGAAAGAGTAAGTTTCTTTCGGCTTTAGAGTCTATCAATTTTTGTTCCGGCTTCTTGGATATATTGGCAATAATGACCTGCTTTCCTTTGCCGTCACGGCCACTATTGCCACCGTTGTTGTTGTAAGGACGATTTTTCCTGTCATCAGCGTCGAGGATTTGTATTCCTAGTAGTCGGGAGTCCTTTACTTTCCTCTCGACACCGACAAAATTTATGATGAACATCGTTCAGTCTTTGAATTGGGTGTCACCCATCCAGAGCCTGACTGTCGAAAGTAGATTCTTCCAACACATGTCCATCAGCGTGGATTCAGGATTACCCGAGGGCAAATTCAGCACGACTTTCCTGTAACGTTTGACGTATTTTTGTATAGGCTCCTTTTTTTTGCATGATGTCCAGCAATGAGGACATCGTCATGTCACATCCCCCGTCATATAATCGGGCGAGGAAGAGACTTTTAAGATTGTCAAATAACGATATATAGTTGGCCTGGAGGCTGCAGAACCAATCGAAGGTCACCCCAGACAATGCTCCGACAAAGAGCTTGGTGAGAAAAGCCCCACTGAGGGGTAGATGCCATGTTGTTGTCTCAAAGTAGCTCATGTACTGACGAGGAGACGTCTTCCCTTCAAATGAATTTACGTTGAAGGGCTTGTATTTAGGTGGATAGGGCATATCTCTCCACTCGAGGCGATATGGTTGTCGAATCCCGAGCTCGCACAGTGAGTCTCAATTACCCATTGAGTCCAAGAGAGCTCGCAGTTCTCGCACCTCCTGCATTGCTTCCCGAGCCTCATCTACTGCAGAAGGAGTAGATGATCTGGGCCTAATGTGATCTTTATTGACGGGCGGAGCGATGGCGTTTGACTCTCCATTTGCCCCATGATCTTGACTAGCTTGTCCCGAGGTTCTTGGTGATTGTGAGGCCATATTTGTCTTGATCTCCAACATTATTTGGGACAAGGCTTGCATCGACGCACTCATGGTGTGCATCATAGCCTCAAGAGTATCGAGATGCTGTCGATCGTTGGGGCCCTCGTAATCATCTTCTGCCATATACACTATTCTTATATGGGAGGAAGTAGATGGAATAGTGGACGTCACACTTTCCGCCTCGGACTCTTGCAGCTAATAGTCCTCGGAAAAATTTGTCAGTGTCGCATCCTCTTTGGACTCAGAGAGAACACTACCCCCCAGCGTAGGAAGATGCGTCTTCCTGGTGAGGGTGACTACCCCAGGGATCTCGACATATATTTTTTGGTAAGACTGTCCCCTCAGAATGTCGGTTTATCGTAGAATTCTGGGGGATTGCTACCCCCAGCTTGCAGAATCACCAGGGGTCTTGAGAAAGAACCAGCCCCAGCAGTTGACAGTTTCTTCTTGGAGAGGGTTCCCTAGAAAACTCTTTTTGTAGATACTGTTGTATGTCCTCCTTGGGCCCGTCTTCTCGACACGTTGGCCGAAAGCGAAGGGTTTGAAGCGCTAGACTTTCGATCTCCCTTTGTGGAGGAAGACTTCCAAGCAGAATAGCACGAGGCAAAGGAAAACTCCTTCTCCTCTGGTGATTGCACCTATCTTCCGGGACGTTGCCGTGTAGGTGCCTTTGGTTGCAGCCGTTGGAACACCGACTGCCTGTTTGTTGGCACTACTATTTTAGCACCGCAGCAGTTGATGATGATGTTGGCACAGGGGTGTCTTGGCGGGGACACCTCACATGCAGTTGTTGCTTCCCTCGCTTTGCGCTTGTAGTTGATCATATTGTGCAAATCAAGCGAGGGATGATCCACCTTTACACCCTTGTTATGAGTCTGGGTAGACCGAGCACATGGGTGCATAGGTGTTGTCTTTGCTCCCTGTCCTGGGGTTCGTACAATAACTTTTCCCAATTCGGTAAGGAAAGACTTTCGAGACAGAACCTGTCCGTTTGCCACTGCGGGTTGGACACATGGGTCGGTCTTGTACAATTTTTTGTCATAGGCTTTCGTAACAGTTAGCGAAGCCTGCCGACGGCCAACCGTATAAGCAGTTGCTTGAGCTTGGCGAGCTCGTACTGCCCTGGACTCCTTCGACCTAGCACACCCGATGCATAGTATGAAGAGTCCAATTTCACATCCTCCCCTTTCTCAGCAAAGCGCATGGAGTTAACGCTGCATGAGATTCGATCGAAGACGGAGGTTCTACTGCCGTATGTGGCCGTATGTGGTCATTTTCCTGCCACTGATGATCGGTGACGCATGTGGACATTTGCCTATGGTCGACGATCGGTACCGCAGCATAGAAGTACAAAGAGTTTGGAACGTTGAAATAACAAATAAAGAAGTACAAAGACATCCTAAGCTAAAAATCTAAGTACAATATTTTGATCTGGGTAGTGACGATAGATCTTGGGTGCGACAGCTTCTCCTTTACTCCGTTGATGGTCTGATGAGGGCATGAGGATGCTATATCCTATTTTTCTTGCTCTTGAGCTTGTGTGCACGTACGTAGCTGGCCGGAGCGGTTGTAGGATATGCTACCCTTCTTGCTACCCTTCTTATTTATATACTTCCTGCAGACGGACTATAGGTGCCGCATATGCCTGTGTTTGGTGGCCGCATAGGACTCTTTTAACAAAATATGGTTGTAACTACAGTTGCATGCCATGGACAGGGTGCCATAAGGTCTTGGTTACGATATGTTGTTGAAGATATCTCGGGGTTGTTGCGTGCGTGACTATGTCAGTCGGACACGTAGTCAGCACTGTTTGGGCAAGAAATTATCTTCGGTTGTAACAGAAAAATCATGCAAGTCGAGAGAAGCATAACGTCTTGTCCGCATATCGTTGTGGCCGCATACGTGCTCTCGTTTGGCCTTGGTCGTATGGACACTTTGGTCGTACGATATTGTGGCCGCATACGTGCTCTCGTTTGGCCTTGGTCGGATGGACACTCAGGCCGTATGATGACGAGGCCGCATGGGTATATAGCCGCATGCAAGCTCTCGTCTGGCCTTGGTCAGATGGACACTCTGGCCGTATGATAATGAGGCCGCATGGGCATATAGTCACAAATAAATGGGCACGTGGCATGGCACATCTGTCGAGGCCATCAATAAATTAATGTGACCTTTTATCTTTTCCTAAGTCATACTCTTCATGAATCTTGAAGCATCTCAGTGTGATGAATGATGTGTCAGAGTCTGACAATCATCGAATGCTGTGTCAGGGGGGTTTTATGCAACTTCTAGATCTTTGGTTGACCTGGCCGCATGTGGCTTCTCTGTGACTTGGTTGTTCAGGCCTCATATGGCTTCTCTGCGGCTTGGTTGTTCAGGCCACATGTTGCTTCTTTGTGACTTTGTTGTTCAGGTCGCATGTGGCTTCTCTACGGCTTGGTTGTTCAGGCCGCATGTGACTTCTCTGCAGCTTGGTTGCTTTTTTGAGGGGGCATGACCTCTATGCGGCTTGCATAATTTTTTATGCTTCTACAACGGGCTTGAAGTATAAGTTGATATGTGATATTTTGGGAGGCTACTGCCGATTCTGGAGGAGCCATGTACTGTCTCCCGAAGCCCGTGGGAGAGCTACATACCCCGCATGGGAATGTTCACCCGATTACATGGATTGGTATCGGATGTTTTCACATCCTATCATCCAGAATCCAGAGAACGTCTCGACCGCCGTTGGTACTACATCTACCCAGACATGGCTACAACCCTGAAAAATGATCGGACATGCTTTGGGATATTTAGAGTCGATCTACCAGTAATGGGTAGAGAATGAATCAGGACTAGATACTTCGATCTTAGTTACAGTTTTAGTCGAAGCACATCGTGCATTAAAGATCGAGGACGAAGAACCACCCGAATCTTCTAGACGGGCATACACTAGTAGGAGTCATAGGACTCGTAGGTCGTAGATTTATGTCATATTATGCTTGTTGAAATGTGATATAGCTTGGAAAAAAATTGTTGAAATGCTTGTTGAAATTCTTGTTGAAATGCTTGTTAAAATGCTTGTTGAAATAATCTTTGTTTTTTGTATAACTAATAAATGCACGTGCGTTGCACGTAAAATAAAATTTCTAATATTACTATAAAATAGTTTAAGTATTTAAATATATTTTAATTACTGTTTATTATGGATATATGTCTACTTTTTATAAAAAAAGGTTTGATAATGCTAGTCGTCTAATCTGTACGTATATCCTCACGTAATTAAAAATTAAAAATGAAGTAAATTTTAACTAATTATTTAATTATATACAGTACAGATTCACACAGTTCGACCATTACTGGCCGATATAGAAACCTGTCGTAATCATTCCAGAAACCAAACCAGCAGAAACCAGACATTCCAGAAACATTATAGAAATATATCATTGAACAGAAGTCGATTTAACATCTTAAGAAAATATAATTTCATAATTAAACAGTCAAATTATATTCGAATTATACTAATCGTCTAAACTAATCGGCTCAACACCTACTGATGAGCTTCCGGATCCAACAGTATGACAATACTTTTCAAGTTGTTGTTTATAAATTTCGTCCTAACCAGCAGCACATAGAAGACGAGAACCATCCCATCCGTCGATAATGGGCGATAGCGGTGCATCTTTGACCAAATTCACCTGCATACAAATAATAGCATGTCAATAAAATTGAGGTTTATAACACAACCCAAAAGTATTTTGAACTAAAAAATTTACCCGGATGAAATAATTGTTTCCAACAAATACCATGCATACAAGCCGATGGTTCGTTGGAACTTGTGTCCTCATAGGAAGAAACGTAACGCTTATAGCATTGACCATGTTGTAGGTCGATGCCGCCAAATAGTACATATTGGAGAATGTCCACCAGTACTTGTTCTCCCAAACCGGTGCAAAGAAGAAATTCAAAGATTCAAGTACTTTTTCCACATGATCTTTTTTTCTCCAAACAGTAGCGTAGAAATCTCCAAAGTTTGTGAGCTCTTGGATGAGGTCAGTACGAACTTGTGGCCAGGATTCCTTTCCGAAACCTAGTGCATCAGCTATGCACCGAAAACCACAATTTTCGTCCTCTAATACATTTTTCATACTCAACACGTTCGAACAAAATTGAGATAGCACTTCTTCTATATATGCAAGATCAGTGGCTTTGCGTTATGAATGACGTTGAACTGGTTGTTTTTCTTTTCTTTTCATGGAAGTGAACATTGGTCCAACCGAAGGGGATCCACTGACAACTATAGTTTCCTCGAATGGTGAACAACTATCGTGAAAGGACTCAACAATTTCAAATTTGCTTGGTTCATGTTTTGTCGAATTTGAAGTACGAATTTTTGTTTTGCTTGGCCTACCATGAGGACGTGTGTGGACCACCGGTTCAAGCAACGAAGATGTTGAAGGAATTGATATCTCCCGAAGTCTTTTCAGTATCAACAACCTTTGGAAATCGGTAGCCGAGTCAAACATAAAATTAATATAACCCACGGTCTCCACCCAACGGCTTCGGATATCAGCATCAACTCTAATATATGTCTTCTAGGGTTCACATTAAAGTATTTTCCTGTAAAAAATATAAAAAATTACGTAATAAATATATTGTTCAACGAAAAAAATATGATGGGAATAGAAAAATACATTGTTGACCAGACATGACCGAACTCCACATCAACAGTTCGACTAGTACAAGGCGAACACTATTTGTACTATTCGGCCCACGTAAGTCGAACACTATATGTATTGTTCGGCCCCCGTAAGTCAAACATTCACTCTAATGTTCGGCTAGTTCAGATCGAACGGACAACGCTCCGTTCTACCTGTATTGGTCATGTTCATCGTAATTTTTTTTTAGCACACGAAATCTTTTCATACACTACTTAAAACCACAAAAAACGTAATGATAGATATTATATTGTTCCTTCCAAGTACTTTTTGATGCTCCATGGTACTTTTTTTCCACAAAATAGTGTAAGATTTCTAGGATTTTTTTGGTTTAGAGTGAGTTTTAAACTTTGAAAAAGAGAAAGTCTATTAGATATAAGAGACAAAAAATTAATTTTGGGGTGTGTTTAAAAATTATATTATGTGGGGGTGTTTGGAATGTGGATAATCATGTCTTTTAATATATATTTACTTTTAATTTAATATGGGGTGTGTTAAGTGGAGGGTGGGGTGTGTATAGCCGGACCCTTAACAAAATTAAAAAGGGAGAAATGTTAGTCCCGAGGCTTAATCAAAGATGGTAGAACAAGAAGTTGAAGTCGAAATCAGGAGTTCACACAAAAGTTTCATCTCTGATATACCTCGATCCAACGAAGAACTATATAATATAGAATATAGTTGCTAATTACAATTCCTTCTCCATCACATAATTCAAGAACCAAAAACACGTTCTTCCCTGCAAACACATTTTCAATTAGGACAGAACGTTTACAACTAGAAGAAGAGGAGAGAAATATAGAATAAAAATTATTCTTGCTTGGGTGGTGAAGACCACCATTGCTCAAAGAAAGATTCGTCCGCTATCGACGATTTGCTCCCAGGAGTCAGCAAGTTCACAAAAGAACTTCTGGAACGCTCGTAGTCACCTCTTCGTGTGACTCGAACGGACTCCTTTGGACTCATATTTTTCAATTTTTAGTGTGTATCAAAAGGAGGCTAGAGAGCTCTTTATATATAGAAGGATGGAATTCCATCCTCCTCTTCTTTCCGATGTGGGACTAAAAAGTTAATATACAAAATTGATATCCCACAATCGCAGCCCAATGCATAGCCCGCTCAATGTCCGTTCAGCACCTGCTCAGCGCCTTCTCATGCAACACGCGCATGCAACCAAAGCATAAAACTCGCGCAACAAAAGCACACAAGCGCCTTGCGACGATGCTGGCATGCTAAGTGCAATGTGCGCCAATAAAGTGCCACTTTGCGCCCTTGAGCCCGAGTCCGAGTCGCTAAGCCCCTTTAGGACTTAGCTCCTATAGAAAAATATCCAAGAGCATGAAAAAAATCTTAAAAGCTTTTATTAAGGAGTTAATCATTTTTTCCTAATAAAATACTCCCACATGGCACTCATGTGCCCCACCATACCCCATGTGCACACCTCAACCATACAAAGTATTATATTAAGATACCCACTTGGTGGTGTAGCCAATGTGGGACTATCTTTACTAATCCAAAGGCAAAAACACCAACAATCCCCCATATATCTCAATATATGGGTTGAGTATTCCCCACAGTGACTGTCCATCATTCATTAGGATAGATGTCACTTCGACTTGAATCTTCCCGCATGGGTCGAATAACAATATGATACAAGAATGGACTAAGCCTTAAATTATGCACCATAGCTGCAATTCTTTCCACTCACACAATGACATCGGCTGTGCTTCCGGTTGTATATTAAAGGCAATGTGCATGCCTGGTTTCGGTGTATGTATCTTGGACGTCTACAAGTTTACCCTCAAGAGACGGCCTATATCTATTTCCATACACTCTAGGTGAGTTCTTTTAAAGAGTCCTTGGCATGAAGCATTGCTCTTCCCTGCGGTGCTACTCCGCTATGACATAGCCCAAAGCCGAGGTCCCACCTCATTGTGGTGGCATCCACTGTAGCATGAGGTTTCTGCCTCTTTGTAGTGCCAAACTACCCAGCATGAAGCCTTGTGCTTCTTTGCGGTGTTACGCCGTTATGACATGGCTCGCGTAGTCGAGGATTTACCCACTCTAGGTACCTCTTGGTGGTGTCACACCACTGTAATATGAGGACACCGATCTCTTTGTAGTGCTGCCTAGCACTCTTCATTTTATAGCATTAGGCTACATGCCTATATGCGGTGCTACGCCGCTGTGACATGGCTCGCGAAGTCGAGACATTACCCTATCGAGGAACCCCATGGTGGTGTCACCCACTGTAGCATGGAGTTCTCTGCTTCTTTGTAGTGCTGTGCTACCGTGCTTCCTGTAAAGCACGCCGAACATTCCAAATGTCCTAGAACTCATTAAGGCGTCTAAGCCATCCTCCCACAAGATCTTGTTCTACTCAAAGAACATATAATAAACGACAATGGTTCTGGGTCCGTAATCCCTCAATGTCTCAAAGGACTGCCCATTGTTCCTGATATTCTCTCAGTCAATGATCCTTCTTTGAACCAAAAGCTAGATGCCTAGTAGATTTCTCTTTGAACTAATAGCATAAAATTTTATGGTAGAATTATAAAGACAAAATATCAAAAGTCCTTCAAGCCCATATATGTTGTGCCCTTGACTATATGCGGTGTTACGCCGCTATGACATGGCCTGAAGCCGAGGCTTTATCCTGTCAAGGTACCTCATGTGGTGTCTCCACTGTAACATGGAGTACTAAGATCCTTTATACTTCTTATGATCAGCTGGCGCTTGAGGTTTTATATGAACGGATCTGCCAGACCCTCCTGACTTCGATTATCAACCACTGTAATGATGTCATCTTTGATGCGCTCATGTAGTGTCTTGAACGAATCTGCTAGAATCACATAACTCCGAACATTAACCGCTACCATGACACAATCCTTGATGCACTCATACAACACCATGTTCCATAGCCGCACAAATCTCTTCTAACCATTGAAGAGAAAAAATTGATGACACCGCTGCAGTCGCCTGATTGTCGCAGTGAATCGGTACCGTCGAATATGAGCACCAACCACTGAAAGATCGTACATGATCTTCCGAAGCCACTTTGTTTCATCCGCTGCAGCCGCCATTGCATAGAACTCAGATTCCCTTGAGGAATGAGATATAGCAGCTCCACCCTTTGAGAAAACATCCTCTTGTGGACCTTTTTCTCTCTACTTCTGAACACCAGCTTGCATCACTGAAGCCTTCCACTATTGTCGGATATTCGCTGTAGTACAGTGCATAATTCTGAGTCCTTTTGAGATATTTCATTACTCTCTTCACAGCTTTCTAGTACTCAACACCTGGATTGTTCATGAACCGACTCAGCATCCCCACGGCGAAAGCTATGTCAGGCCTTGTGGCAGTTGTTGCATACATCAAACTTTCGATGACGCATGAATACTCCAGCTGCCTAACACTTTCTCTCGGATTTGGCTTCAGCTTCTTGTCACACCTGTACAAAGTATCGATCCTTAGAAGATCCTGATATCCATAGTGTGTGAGCATCTTCTCAATATAATGAGACCGTGACAGCGCCACTCCAGTGCCCGTCCGGATGACCTTGATCCCCAGGATCACATCAGCTCCCCAAGTCCTTCATACTGAACTTGGCTGAAATAAACTTCTTTGTCTTAATGAAACGTGCTCGATCCGTGCCCAGTATCAGCATGTCGTCCACGTATAGACAATCGATGACTCATCTCTTGTCAGCGAACTTTGTGTAAACACACTTGTCTGTCTCACTGACCCTGTAGTCGTTTGATCTTATAACTTTATCAAACTTCTCATGCCACATCTTAGGAGCTTGCTTCAGACAGTATAACGATTTTACCAACTTGCAGACTTTGTCTTCAAGGCCCTTGACGATGAATCCTTCTGGTTGTTGCTGTTGAAATTAGTTGATGTTTTTATTGATTGTCTCATTGGCATTATATAGCCTTACAGTCATTAATACAATGATCTCAATCATTATGACAATAATCTCATAATGGAATATCCTGTGACATATTCTGGCATCCCAAATATGTCCTCAGAATATTCTCATGTGCTTATACTATACTTAAATATGACACCCAACATACCATATCAACACTCCCCCTCAAGATGGGTGAAAGATATTCACTAAGCCCATCTTGTCACATCCTCTAATCATGCTCACTGAGGCGAGTCCCTTGGTTAGTCCATCTGCTACTTGATCCCTGGTTGGAACATGGCCAAGCTCCAGTAATCCACTATCCAACTTCTCTTTGATGAAGAATCTATCAATCTCGATGTGTTTGGTCCTGTCATGCTGTACTGGATTATTAGCGATACTAATAGCTGACTGATTGTCACACCACAACTTCATCTTGGCTCCTTGATCCAGCTTCAGCTCCACCAGCATATTCTTCAACCATAGCAGCTCTGCAACTCCCAAGGCCATAGCTCTGTACTCTGCTTCAGCTGTCGATCTGGCCACCACAGACTGCTTCTTACTCCTCCAGGAGACCAAGTTACCTCCTACAAATATGCAATATCCCGAGGTAGACCTCCTGTCATCAGCACAACTAGCCCAGTCAGAATCACAGTAGCCCTCGATGCTCACGTGATTGTTCTTCCTGAATATTAGTCCCTTCCCGGGAGCACCTTTCAAGTACCTCAGAATCTGGTACACTGCATCCATATGACCCTTCCGTGGGTCATGCATGTAGCGGCTCACCACACTTACTGCAAAGCAGATATCAGGACGTGTGTGGCTTAAATAGATTAACTTGCCAACCAGTCTTTGGTATCTGTCCCGATTAACTGGTTCTCCAGCCTCAGCATCAATCTTGAACCTCTGATCTATTGGTGTAGCTGCAGGTTTGCACCCCAACATCCCAGTTTCTGTGAGAAGGTCCAGTGCATACTTCCTTTGAGAGAGAACAATCCCCTCTGCTTCTCGAGCAATCTCAATCCCAAGGAAGTACCGAAGAAGGCCGAGATCCTTCACCTCGAATTCCTTGCCAAGCTTTCATTTGAGTTGGGCGATCTCCTGCTCATCATCTCCTGTGATAATCATATCGTCCACATACACCGCAAGCATGGTGATGTGGCCTCCACTCCGACGGAAGAACACAGTATGATCAGCATTGATCTGCTGATATCCCATCCCTATCATCGCCTTTCTGAATCTGTCAAACCACGCTCGAGGAGACTGCTTCAGTCCATAGAGGGACTTCTTCAACCTGCAGACCTTGCCTACTGTCTGATTGGTGCCAAATCCTGGTGGTATCTCCATGTACACCTCCTCCACTAGATCTCCGTGAAGAAACGCATTCTTCACATCCAGTTGGTGTAGCTTCCATCCACCATTCGCTGCCAGAGAAATCAGAGTCCTGACAGTGCTCATCTTTGCAACTGGTGCAAAGGTCTCGTCATAGTCGATGCCGTACGTCTGACTGTATCCTTTGGCTACTAGTCGAGCTTTGTAGCGTTCAACCTGTCCATCTGGGTTCTGCTTCACGGTAAAGACCCACTTGCATCCAACTGCTCTCTTCCCCTCTGGCAGTCTCACAAGCTCCCAAGTGTGGTTCTTCTCCAGAGCTCCCAACTCCTCGTGCATTGCCGCTTTCCACTTTGGATCGTTCTTGGCAACCTGCCAATTGTTAGGTACAGTAATACTATCCAAAGATGCTATAAATGCTCCATAAGAAGAAGGGATATGGTCATAAGAAACAAACTGAGCAATATCCCAACCATATCTGTTTGGAGGATTTCCTGCATTACTGCGAGTGGTCCTCCGTACAGATAGTGGTGTGGGAGGAGTAGAAGTAGGAGGAATGATATCTTGTGAAGGAGGGGGTATCACCTGAAGGGGGGTTGGTGTCGGTGCCTCAGAAGTTGGGACGAACGCAGGCAAGGGACTTGGCACTGGCACTGTTGGTACTGGTCCTGCAGTTTGCTTCTCTCTCCTGCTGTAGGTAAGTAACTCTCCTTGAGCCGTAGGCCTAACACCTTCACCTTCTTGTCCCTTCTCTGTGCCTCCATGCCAAACTTCTAAATCGGTTACCACAAAGTTCTCCATCTCCCCCTCTCGCCTAATACTGGCAGTATTAGGCGTGTTGTGTGAAGTTCCGTCCTGGTGGTAGTATGGCTCATGCTCCCGAAAGTGGACATCCATACTGACAAACTTCTTCTTCTCTACTGGACTCCAGCACACATACCCCTTCTGGGTCGCCAAGTAGCCTACGAAGATGCATTTGACTGCTCTAGGGTCAAGTTTCCCAACTGATGGCCTGTTGTCCTTCACAAAACACACACACCCAAACACCTTCAGTGGGAGTATCCCACTATTATTGCCTTGCAATACCTCACATGGGGACTTCCATCCGAGGACCTTCGAGGGCATCCTGTTGATGAGTTGAGCTGCTGTCAACACTGCATACCCCCACAGACTCTATGGGACATTCATGTCGATCATCATACTTCTTGCGACCTCCAGAAGGTGTCTGTTTTTCCTTTCTGCAACTCCATTTTGTGCTGGTGTGTATGCACAGGTGGTCTGATGCTGTATTCCGTGTGATGACAAGTATTCTGCAAGCGTCCTGTTGGTATACTCCGTTCCATTGTCAGACCTCAGTACCTTCACAACTGCTTTGTACTGAGTCTGGACATGCTTATGGAAATCCCGAAAACAAGCAGGTACATCATTCTTATTTTTCATCAAATATAACCAGGTAACACGAGAGACACACTCAATGAAAGAAACAAAGTACTTATAACCATTCATAGTGTTAGTAGCACATGGACCCCAGACATCAGAATGTACTACCTCAAAAGCAAAAGTGCTCCTATGACCCGTGCCAACATATGAGCTCCTAGTAAGTTTTCCTAACTCGCACGCATCACATACTAATTTCTCTTTATTTGTTTTTGCATAAATATCTGGATACAACTTACTTAGAGTATCAAAGGAAGAATGTCCCATCCTCCGATGATGGAGTATCAAGGTATCCTCAGTCCTCTGCTGCAGTCCTTCCATGCCAGCCTTCTCTGCCATAGATACCAATGCTGAGTCCAGTCCTTCTCGATCTAGGTACCACAGTCCCTCATGCCAAGTGCCAGTCCCAAGTCTTCGTCCTGTCCCTTTCTCCTGGAAGGTCACCTTAGGAATATCAAAAGAAACAATGCATTTAAGTTGGAGGATTATAGAACTAATGGACAAGAGACTGACTGGAAAGGATGGAGCATGTAAAACATTGGATAATCTTACTGAACCTGTACAATTAACAGTACCCTTACCGACCACTGGCTGGAAAGTGCCATCAGCTGTCTGAATGCTGTCTGTTGATGCTAGGTGAGTGTAGGAAGAAAACTCACTAGCATTCCCCGTCACATGCCGAGATGCTCCCGAGTCGATAATCCAGTCTGATGATTTAAGGGAAGAGATAGACGCAAGGGCAAGTGATTCGTCGGTACCTTCTGATGGATGGGCATACATGGCAGCGTTGCCCCTAACAAAGAATGAGGTGGACGCCTCCTCTGTTATACTCCTCATGTCTCCCAGTGCCTGGTCCTCCACAGTAAAGGTGCCATCAGCTTCTCCGTTCCCTTCTGATATCAGGAGGTTCGCCCGATAACCTCCTCTGCCGCCTCGTCTACCCCCTCGACCACGACCACGTCCTCCATTATATCCTCGTCCGCCGAACGGTCCTCGTCCACCACCTGAATCTTCCTCCCTAGGTGGTTTGGTACAAGCATACCGATGATGACCCATCTCCCCACAGTTGTAGCACTGTCGGTTATGCTGCCAGGGCTCTCCCTTAGATCCTGTGTTACCTGAGCTGGTGACTGGTCCTTCTAATTTCAGATCGATGGAGGGAAGCTTCAACTCCGGCGATGTTCGTGTCGTGTTCTCACCAGCGGACATCGTCAACAACTTCATCAACGTCGCCACCTCTGTAGAATCTAGCTTCTTGATGATCTCCTCCATCGATGCGTCGTCTATCCAATCACGTCACGTCCGCTCCACGACTCACGCTCGTCCTCGTCGTCCGCTCCTAGATCCGAACATGTCCCTCCTTTTTTCAGATCTAGGCATCCCTATTAGGCGCTGTCTCGTGCTGGTGCGGAGGAGGCGGCAGCACGCATGTCACAGCCGCCGTCGCAGCAACAGCAGCAGTCGCAGCAGCAGCCGCAACAGTAGCGGGACGGGGCAGCAACAGCGAAGGACGGCCTGCGAAGGGAGGAGAAGGGAAGAGGGGGGGTTTGTTGAAGAGTTCGGTGGAGGAGATCCAGGAAATCCTCCTATGGGTTTGTGGAAGCTTGGTGACGGCTAGGGTTTGTGGAAACTTGGCTCTGATACCATGTTGAAATTAGTTGATGTTTTTATTGATTGTCTCATTGGCATTATATAGCCTTACAGTCATTAATACAATGATCTCAATCATTATGACAATAATCTCATAATGGAATATCCTGTGACATATTCTGGCATCCCAAATATGTCCTCAGAATATTCTCATGTGCTTATACTATACTTAAATATGACACCCAACATACCATATCAACAGTTGCATGTAAATCTCTTCGGTCAATTCACCATTCAGAAATGTTGTTTTCACATCTATCTGATGTATAACCAGCTTATGGATTGCACTTATAGCAATCAACATCCTGATGGTCGTCATCCGCGCTACTGGAGCATATGTGTCGAAGTAGTCGATCCCCTGCTTCTGAGAAAACCCCTTGGCTAAAAGCCTTACCTTGAACTTGTCAACAGTTCCATCGGCCTTCATCTTCTTCTTGAATATCCATTTGCATCCGATTGGTTTAGCTCCTTCAGGCAGATCGAGCAACACCCAAGTGTTGTTGGAGGTTATTGAGTCATACTCATCATTTATAGCCTCCCTCCAGAAGATAGCGTCTCTGGTCTTCATCGCCTCATCATAGGTAAGCGGATCTGCTTCCGCATGATAGGTGACGAAATCATCTCCGGAGTCCTCCTGTATCCTCACCCGCTTAGACACCGATTGCGAGCTCTAGTTCGAACATTGTCTCTAGAATGACAACTTCTTCTTGGACTACATCTTCATTGGAAGCGTTAGCCTCCTGTGCACTCACACTATTCTTCGGAATGTCCGCAAAAATAATGTCCTTGTGCCTTACAACTTTATCTTTCAAAGAATTCTGCGTCGCGAGATTTCGATGATATAATTTGACTCAATATCAAGGAACCTCCGAGCATTACCCTTCTCAGCATATCTCAGGAAGATTGTCTTTGTAGTCCTTATTCCTAGCCTCTGAATCTTCAAGTCTGAAAACTTCACATACGCTAGACACCCCCACACTCGAATAATATTTAAGTTGGGTCTGACTTTGAACCAGAGTTCATGAGGAGTGATATCGGAAGTTGCGTACATCACTCTGTTCATAATGAACGTAGCCGTTAGCGCAGCTTCTCCCCAGAAGCAGTTTGGAAGACCCACAGTTAATAGTATTGACTTTATCATCTCTGTCAACGTTCTGTTCTTCCGTTCAACTACTCCATTTGATTAAGGAAAATTTGGAGCAGTCGTCTCATTGACAATTCCATGTTCTTTGCAGAATGATGTGAATTCAATGGACATATACTCTCCGCCTCGATCACTTCTGAGTCTCTTGAGTTGTTGCCATTTTCGACGTTCAGTCTCAGCCCTGAACTCCTTGAACTTCTTGAATGCTTCATCTTTTGTCTTGAGCAGATAGACGAACGCGTACTTCGAGTATTTGTCGATGAAGGTAATAAAATATTTTATCATGGTCTTTGTGGAGAACTGTTTGAAGTCACAGATATCTGAGTGTACCAACTCCAGAAAAATTGTACTTCGTTTTACTCGTTTGAAAGATTTTCTTATAATCTTTGTCTGCGCACAAACCTCACACTTCTCCACCTCCTTACCCCCATATTTGGAGATAAGTCATAGACTAGACATCTTGCGGTACATAGTACATGTCCTAGTCTTGGTGTCCCACAACTATTGTAATGAGACTCTACTCACAAGCAGAAGCTCGAACATCCATCTGATAGTGAAGCCTTGTTCTAAAGTATGTCTCCTGCCAAGATATCACCATCTGACAACCATGGATGTTCACCCTCAAGTCTGCAACAGACTTCCTGAGATTAGTTCATTGGTAATCACTGGTACTTTGCTACACGTACTTCTTTGACTGTAACTTCTCGAAGTCCAGAACCATTATCCCAATCCCCGGATCCTCTGCTTGATCCTTGTTCGCTATCGAGATCTTCGCCCTTCTTCAATGATAGGCTTGACCTAGGTGAACTGCTCTTCCTAGAGCTCTCGTGGCTAGATGCACTAGTATCCATCCACCAGTCAGCAACCACGCCATATGACTTAACCTGCGCAATCATATCAACCAAATTAAGTAATCAAAGTAACCAAGTTAGGCTTTTACCTTGCTATTTTGGTTTTAAATTGGACATGTAATCCTCATTCTGATGATCCTTTATGCTTGAAGAGACATGCGCCAAGGTACTCATAGCCCTATGCGCATAACCTGGTCGCGCATAGACCTTGCTTAGAGCTAGCCACATAGACGCTTCCATGCGCCAAGTTCTGCCATGCACCGAAAGAACGCCATGCACAGTGACTACATTACACTGAGCCCGCCATGCGCAGTGAGTTCCCTGCGCTGAGACTGCTTATGTGCCGAGTTCTGCCATGTTCTAATTGTTGCGATACGTAGATGCATAGTGCCAGTGTCTCTTCGAAAAACTACAGTAGACTTCTTCATGCGGCTACTAGCTTCAGACATCTCCATGCGCCAACTTGCATCAGATGTCGACTTCCTTTCTCTTGGAATGTGCGTCTCTAGCGACACCAGATCAAGTTCACTTTCATCCGTAGGAATGGTAGAGATTGGATTCTCTCTACCCACGTCCAACATTTGATAGAGGACTCCTTCCTCATCCAAATGATTAAAGTGTACTACGTCAATCTTCTCAAGTTTGTAAAAACATGTGTTGAGAAGACTTGAACGGTTGTTCTCCATCTTACTCGGATCTTGCTTTGAGATTGTTAGTCCCGGAGCTTAATCAAAGATGGTAGAACAAGAAGTTGAAGTAGAGATCAGAAGTTCACACAAAAATTTCCTCTCTGATATACTTCGATCCAATGAAAAACTATATAATATAGAATATAGTTGTTGATTACAATTTTTTCTCCATCATAGAATTCAATAACCAAATACACGCTCTTCCTTGCAAACGCAGTTGCAATTGAGACATAATGTTTACAACTAGAAGAAGAGGAGAGAAATATAGAATAAAAATTATTCTTGCTGGGGTGGTGAAGACCACCGTTGCTCAAAGCAAGATTCGTTCGCTATCAATGATTTGCTCCCAGGAGCCAGCAAGTTCACAAGAGAACTTCTAGAACGCTCGTAATCACCTCTTTGTGTGACTCAAACGGACTCCTTTGAACTCCTCTTTCTCAATTTTTTGTGTGTATCAAAAGGAGGCTAGAGGACTTTTTATATAGGGAAGAATGGAAGCCCATCCTCCTCTTCTTTCTGATGTGAGACTAAAAAGCCAATATACAAAATTGATTTGTGTGTTTGTGACGATGCTGACGTGCAAAGTGCGTCAATAAAATGCCACTTTACGCCCTTGAGTCCGAGCCCGAGTCGCTAGCTCCTATAGAATAATATCCAAGAGCATGACAAAAAGCTTAAAAGCTTTCATTGAGTTAAATCATTTTTTCTCCTAATAAAATACTCCCACATGGCACCAATATGCCCCACCACACCCCATGTGGACACCTCAACACATATAAAGTATTATATTGAGATACTCACTTGGTGGTGTAGCCAATGTGGGACTATCTTACTAATCCAAAGGCAAAAACACCAACAAAAAATAACAAGTTAAGAACATCCAAGTCCCATGCCACACCAAATGCTGCCCATATGTGTAATTTTCTTTTACAAATAATGGACTCCTGTCTATTGGAGCTTTTTAATCCCAGGAAAAGAAGGAAGAATTGTTACAAGAGCATCACCATATCCCACAGGTTCTGCAGAGCATTGCGGAAACAAAGATTAGATCATATAAGATTAATAAGATGTACAAACAAAAGCTGGACAGGGTTTGAAGTTTGACATCCTTACCACCATCTCTTCTTAGTATCTGGATTATCTCCCCAGACACGTCAGACTGGAAACAAAGATTGACAAGTGATACGCGATCAATAATAAACTTTCAAACTCCCATGTGCGATGAAATAGTGCAAAAGCAATTCTGATACACACCTCAATTGGAATCTCCCCACCAAGCTGTTCAATAAAGCAAAGGACTTGACCTTCCTTAACTTCTTGTTTCTGCAAATAGAAGATATATCACTAACATTATCTGAAGAGTCCAGAGGCACGGAAGTTATTAACATAATCTAATTTTAGAAAAGACTACATTAGGCAGAGGATATGAAAAACTTATGATGGTAGAGAGATTTTGAATGACAAATCCCAAGTTTAAAGGAGACTGCGTGAGATAGAAGTCAGAGATATTGCTGCAGTTTCCCGAGACGATACTGAACCCCACCCGACCCCCCCCCCCCCCCCCACCCCAACCCCACCCCCCCCCCACACACACGACTCATACTGAGCGCAGATACGAGTATGGTGGACTGCACAATTTTGGTAAAATTTGACAAGACCTTAGGACGTGATATTGCACGAAATCTTTTAAACTCTGAAACATCGGCTTATCGTGGATTAGATAGTGCATCCAATCTACTGAACCTGTTGGTAGCTTGTATCAGGCCATACTTCTAGCACCTTATACTGATACCCCTTAATAATCCAACAGGTACAAATTGAGATCTTGCAGCTGAGATCCTAACTAAACAAATTAGAACTCCTTGTATGTAGTCTTAATAAACATTTCCTTATTAAAAAAACGGAAAAAAAAATTGTACGATGTTTGCTAATGATTTTGTGTTGGTACCATAACCAGTTTTGGTGTTTAGGATCAATCATCTATCACGATGGAGATATTGAGAAGGATGTACGCATAGAATTAAAACATGATCGCTGAAATGGAGGAGTACTTTTGGAGTATATAGTTTGAGTTTTCCTATTATTTACTCCATTTTCTTTAAAAGTTAACAGTTAAATGGTGGCCCAAATGGTAAGTTGATGGCATTCTAGTGTGCAGGTCTCGAGTTCAATTCTCACTAGCAACATTTTGTTTTTACTTTTATATAAATTTTACAACATGTTCACTTGAATTTTGAATAAAGTACTTTTTGTCCCCCTCAAAATTAATTTTTGGTCCACCCCTATTAAAATACTTTAACTCAAAAAAGATTTGAGTTAAAGTATTTCATGACAAGTTAGAGGTGACGTCAATTGAGAGCAAGATGAGAGAATATCATCTTAGGTATTTTGGACGCGATAAGATAGTTTAAGGAGATGTTAGGACCAGAGGTAGGACTAGACGAACATAGATTGAAGTTTTAAAAAAGTATATGATCTTTGTTAGTGTTATAGAGGATAGAAGAGTTGAATGGAAGAAAAGGATTCAAACAATCAATTTGGAAAAAAAGGTGGTGGTTGTCGTCTTTGTTATTTGTATGCAGTCTAATCCAAGATTTGAGATATCACCACCACGAAAAGGAAATCCCACTGGGATCACCATGATCTTATTTCTTCTCATCCTTGCTTGGAGGTAGGCCATGGAGATGTTTTGTTTCATTTTTACATCATGATGAAGTTACCTAGGTGAAAGTCTGTAAAATTACCTTACAGTTTTATAGTGCTTATGCCACTATATCCAATAATTGTAAAATTTTCATCTTCTCCCACCAAAATCAACACCAATTGGAAGATAGCTCCAAGGTTACCTAGAAAACAAAATGTTATAGAACAATAAACGTATATTGGAATATGGTATGCTACTTTGTAAAACGGGGATGGTGGGGCCTGTGGAGGTGTGCTTCTACAAAGGTTTAAGTGGAAGTGAATAAAGTGTGCGACTACGAGCAAGTTTCCTTGATCACAGTGGGGGTAAGCCTCTTGATAGCTGAAAATCAGGTGCACAATGTAGTTTTCCTCCATTAATGGTTATCCCTTCCTAATAAAAAGGATCAAATGTGTGCAACTGAGATTAATTTTGATTGGCTTGGAATAGAATTTTGGAACCCAATTAATGTTCTGGAACGGAGATGTTCCATGACTCGGAAACAAAATTCGCAGAATGTAAATCTCTGGGGTTGAATGATCTCTATGGTATCTCTGTGTAGTTCCTTTAAACTTGAAAAACCCATAGCCTTTATGTGCGATAACAGCTACCTATGTGTTCAGTATATCTTCATGATGTCATATTAAAAGATCTAGAATACTGATCGAGTCAGTCCCAAGTTTCAATTTCGCACTTTGACTAGAAAATAACTCAATGCATTGAGAAATAAACAATCACCAATTCATCACATCAAATGTAATAGAGTCCACTATAAGGGTGTTGCTTTTTCACAGACTGTAGAATGGAGCAGGCTTAATTGATCAATTGTCGGAAGTGAAAGTCCTAATATGAAATCACATAAGCTTAAGCTAAAAAAATCAGAGAAACAGAGGATAATGCAGATACTATTATTCTTGCAAGAGAAATTCCTCATGCAACACTAAACTACTAATATTTTGCTGATGTGGGATCCTCATGCCAATGGTCATGTAATTTATCAAAGATATAGGTAAAAAAGTGTCACACATCCAAGACATTCAAACTTTTGTGAAACAAATGGATACTAATCTGAGATCAACTATACAGTTACTATTCTCAATAATATAAACATGAACTGTAGTTGTTGAGATGCTATCAGCAACAACAACAACAACAAAATATGATGATGATAATGCAGGACAGACAGAATGAACTGGACATATTAGTTCAGACATTCAATGAGAACTAAACGTTAAGGTGACAATTGTACTGAAATAGATCAAAAGTAGTAATTAATCTTATTCGCTTTTAGCTGCCTTCAGCTTGTGAAAACATAGGCAAGGAATGAATTATTTATTTAGTATTCATATTTTAGCTCTCTCAGAGTCATGAAAATAGTTAAACGTCTCATGTTGTTGGTCTGTTCTAGTGAGTATGCGTGTCAATAGTGTTACCTCTTTACATGATGGAGGTGCTCGCTTTCCTTTTATGGTTCGAGATGTCCTAAAGAATCCAACCTGCATAACATACACCATCAGTACCAAAACAAAGAAAGAAATCAACGAAGGGGAAAGAGGAAGATGCAAGAATCAACCTTCGGCGATTGAAGGATCACCAATCCTTCATCTGAAGCTGTATCTATAATGCTCTGGGTACCTCCTGATAAAGGTTTTTGTCTAGAGATGGCCAAGGAAGTTACATCAGCAGACCCGTTCAAATCAGGAGCCACATTTGAAGTGTTACTTTGGATTTGAGGCGAAGCTAGAACAGGCTGTGGTATACTTTTCTCAACCAAGCCCCTTTTGACATAGACTCTAAAGCCAGCAAGCTAGCCATAGAAGAAAATAAAGAACAAAATTGGATAAGAAAATTATAGTTCTTATGATTTAATTGTCCACCATCATGCCTAGGGTTTGGAATGCCTTACTTTCAGTTCAAACTCCACAACAGAAGTTGTATCACAGATAGTTGTAAGCAAAGATTGAACCTGACAAAGTCAAGGTAAGTTATTAATCGGCACACAAAAAACTAATCTCCTAAACCATCCTTCTTAATGACTATTATTTCTTCAGAGACAACCGTGCTTGTCAATGTTTCGTTAGAAGTTCATATTTGCATTCAAATGACTTGAGCCAAATACAGGAAAGGAACAAGAAAGAGGTGACACTAACCTCAAATGAACCTGGAATATTCTGACCTTTATACATATTATCTTCCAAGCTGACATCGTCTACCATATCCTCTTGTATTTTGCATGCATAGAAAATGTTAGCATAAAGATACCAGATATATCTTTAGATATATGAAAATCGAGCAACAGAAAGTAATCAAATTTATTGGCATAAGGTAATCAGAAGTAGTGCAACAAATGATGAAACATCACCATCTAATAAAACCAAGTTTTGTTTTGGATTGGTATCTGAATCAGTTACGGACCCTTCTTATGAGTATCGCTATCTACAGTTTCGGCGGTTTCGGATTGAAGATTTAGAGTTTGGTTTCAGAAAAACAAAAAAAATAATATAGAATTTTAAAACTAGGATGCATTAGCCATAATCTTACGTATTATTTTTTGGCTCCGTTAGTTTTGAATGGAATAACATTCAACATTACTAGATTGTTCACACGCAGTAGATAGTGTTGTTGATTTTACTTGCCTTTAGACAAAGTATCCCCATGACAGAGTTTTGAGTAGAATAATATTAAGATGTATGAATGTTGTGAATTTATAGTATAAAACAAAGATAAATTATAGTGGTTACAGTGTGAGATGAAGTTTTTCATTGACACAATGTTGCATGTTCATCATTGGCACGACCAAAACATTGTGTTGACATTGCTTTTTGGCCATCATTTCTCTTTTTACTTTTCCCCCCCTTTGTTGAATTGGCCGAGTCAATTTCTGCATCAGAAGTGGTGGATTCAGTATGAGTCTATCAGATCAGACATGACAAAACCAATACGATACGGCCAATACATACCAGTATCAGCCAATACTGCCAATTTTGAACAAACCAATATGTGTATGTACATAGAATATAAAAACACTCCACTAACTAGACATGATGCTCATGAGTTTGTTGTTGTATAACCTGTGAAATTACATTCAAGATACAATGATACAAAGTGATGAATATTGAAGCACAGAGTGACACAGCATTATCAATATTGAAACCATAGTTCATGGTATCAGCCGAGACCACAACAGATATCAAACCCGCACAAACTGTCGAAACCAATCAATTCAAAACCACTGAAACCTTTCAAAACACCCGAAACCGTCCTGAAACTGCCAATTAAGAAGGGTTTGTACCAATTCCTACCGATACTGAGAAGCATGATTGAAACACATCCTGTGAAAGAGCAAAGCAAGGCGGAAGGGGGTCAACACCAACATCCAATCTTCTGCCACGACATGGCTGATTATGCTCACAAACTTCTATAGTCAGCTGGGGCCAAATTCCTAGTCAAGGTAGCTACGATCAAGAGAAGGCCTTGCGGTAATCTAAAAGCCTAACTGGAAGTAATACTAAATGCAATTAAGGAAATTGCAGTTACTGCAACATTGTTTCTGCAAATACCTTTATACCAAGTTCAATGGCAAGTTACCTAAATCATATTTCTTTAATCATCATATTAGGGTAGTTTTTTTCTCTTAGATCTCTCATCTCATAGCACACCAACTAGATCTAAAAAAAAAAACACTAGTAATCATCATATCATCTTTACTGGCGCCATCTTTACCTATTCTGGTCTGTCACTTATCCTAACAACTCCTTCCAATGCAATCTATCATACAAACAATTTGCATCAAACAGGTTTCCTTTGACATATGATGTACCTCTTCATATTCTTGATCTAAGCTACCCCCTTGTTTCCATTTAGCCACACAACCATCAAAATGTTCTTGTTACAGCTACTCACCTTTCGAGCGTGATATTATTTGATTACCCAACTTTTTACCAAGAAAAGTATGGTTAGCAGTAATTCCACATCATAACACGACGGACTCTGCATTCTTTCAGTACCTATCAATGTAAGAACAAACAAAAAGGAAAATTTTTACAGCATCTATGGCGACTATGTCGATCAAACTATGTCATAGGTCATGGTTTATTCCTCTGTAAATTATCATCATAACATCTCCAAGCCTTCTCCCATCAGAATTGAGTTGGCTATGGAGCTCAAGCAAGCTCCATAAAAGACTTTGGAAAGTTTATCAGCTTTCAACCCGATGTTAGCCCTATATACTAGTAGTACCAAGATAGCTAGGAAAAAGAGAGGACTTTGCCATAAAACTTGCAAGGGCAAATGGTGGGTAGATAAACATACCCGTTTTGGTATACAAAAGCTCATGCAACCATGGAGCACCAAGTTTTTCCAAAAGAAATAGTCTAGACAAAGAGGTAAAGATGACATGGTTGACTATAGGGTTTGTGTTATCTAAGATGAATTCATGAACTAAAAGGAATTGACATTTCCCCTGAAGATTTGCAAATGGAAGCGTAAAGCCTTTACACAAGATCTGCTCAAGTCTTCTTTTATACTTGTGTTACAAACTTAATCTGTTACCCAGGGCCATCTTAAGAGGGGTTATGTCCCATTATAAACATTTTTGTTCCATTCTAAAAAATTATCTAAGAGAACAATTTTTGACCTTCAATTGCAAGTAAATGCACTTACCAGCCATACTACTGAAACCAATTACAGATGCTTTATCCCAAATCCTTTGTGTCCTCATACACCACATCATAACCTGATATTATATTCCACACTAATTATTGGTAAAACACACACCGTAAATTTACCTTACCTGTTGATTATAATTATATTAAACAATTAGAAAGCATAATTTCTTGTGTTACTCTAGAAAAGAAGTAGCAGACATTTTGTTAAAAGATATCATGCTTGAGAACTCCTAACACATCCTCTACTTTGCACACATTTCAAATTTAATATACTTCCTCTTGGTCCTATAGCTTTCGGTATTTACGATCAATCATTCATCATGATGAAGAGATTGAGAAGGATGTCATGCATAGAATTAAAATATATGGTTGAAATGGAAGACTAGTTTCGGAGTACTTTGTGATCATCTCTGAAATTGAAAATAAAATTCTATAAGATTGCTAATATAGACATGGTTGAAAAAATAGTACAACTGAAATGAGAATGCTAAGATGGATGAGTGAAAAGACATTAAAGAATACGATAAGAAATAAATGTATGTGTAGGAAGTTGGACATGGCGCCATTGAGGACAAGATGAGAGAAAATCAACTTAGATGGTTTGGACATGTACAACGCTGACCAGTAGATGCTCCCGTAAGAAGAAGCGATACTATAGTAGTTAATTGAGCCACTAGAACTAGAGGTAGGCCTAGAGCACATGATTTGAAGTGCTAAAGAAGTATATAAATTTTGTTACTATTACAGAGGATATGGCCCTTAAGAGAGCCGAATAGAAGGAGAGGATCAAACAACTGACCCCGCAAAGTTGGGTATCATAAGTGAGGGAAATGGATTTTTTATTGGCCTCTATGTTGCCTCGCCATAAGAAGTCAGTCAATGGCTATAAACATTGCAAATATGCCTTCCTAACGGCTGCTAAATGAACTCTCCTCATTCTCCCACGATAGTAGGTAGTTCCTTTTTCCCCATACTCTACTTTTGGTATTTCGACTCATTGTACTCATAGTATCATGAATTTCATACCCAATGGTTAACAAATAAGTGAACTATCTTCATGCCCCCATGATAATTAGGTCCTGCTACCGCTCTACTTTAATTATTGTTGGAATAATCTAAATATTTAACCCTCAACCCTCGTCACAACTCTGGAGTTTTGCCTTTTGGTGCAGAGGTAGGGATCTAAAATTATTTTCTCTCAATCTACTTATACTATCATGACTTTTATACTCGATGGTTAACGAAAGTTCTCTTTCTTAGCTTATGGCCCAATAATTGTGATCAGGTGTCACACTTTGATACATGGTGTCTGACAATGCAACTCCTCAAAATGAAGATGCAAGGACACTGATATATATGTCTATGAACCCATGTTCTTATGTGAATTTGTGTTTGGATGAAGGCAATGCAACTCCTCAAAATGTAGAGGCAAGGACACTGCTATAAATGTGTATAAAGTATAAACCCATGCTCTTATGTGAATTTGTGTTTGGATCAAGGTATTAGTGTTATTTGCCTAGCTAAATTGTTAGATATGCTGAACCAGTCTTGTGTTGAGTTGCTTAATTGTACGGGATGTGAGTAGGTGGGTTAGTGGGGAGATAATGTAGGAATCATGTTGTAAGTGGGTTTATATACTTTCTTATCAATAAAAAAGAGGGGAAATATTATGACAAAGCTTTGTCCTTACTAATGGAGGCCTCAGTTCCCCTCGAAGCGAACTACAAATGGAGGTGTTTGTGGGTTCCTCTTGAAGCGAACCCACCCCTTAATATGTCAATGTATCAATTAAGTACCAGCAGGAACCGATACCGACATCCAACCACCGTAACTACAGAGATGCAATACCAACAAAATCCCCAAGGACTGCCAAAAACCGGTACTGTGATCCCTTGTTCACAGGACCGTTTCTGGGCATGTGCAAGTTATGCGATTGCACAGAGTTCCAAAAGTTGGAAGGTCCCAAAAATTTTAAGTTTAGTAGGGAAGCACATATACTACCCCAAAAGAAACGTACAAAGATGTTGCAACCGCCATTTTCTCGGTACACAAATGATAATTGAATATGTTTAAGAGTAGCCAATGAGTTCTTGGTAAACTGTCATAATACATACATACTTCCTGAGACGGAGCAAGCGGCAACAAACTGATTAGCATGACGATGTGCAGGTTCGTGCCTTGTAGAACACATTCCACACAACCACCGGCTGCTGCGGAGGCGTAAATGCTTTACTATTCTGCTGCTGCAAGCCATAGGCATAGGCATAGGCATAGGCATAGGCATGGATAGAAGTGGAATGGATCTGTACTTCTTGTTGTAGTACTCTGATGATGAGTGAAAACTGAAGAGTCCAACATTTGGGGCTCCTCCAACACTACCTGCATGTCTCAACAAAATATGACTACAGAATTCAACATCCCCCCACCCCCCTTTTCGTCTAACATCACAAAGATTGTTGTCTACAGTTACTTACATGTGGCCATTGCTTCTGTTTAGAGTACAGTAGTGCTGCTGCTGCTATCAAGAAAAAGAAGAAGAAGATGCTGATGATTGATTGAATGTGGGGTTGGAGGCGTACATGTACAATGTATTCATTGTATTGCTATTCAGCACTGGGCCTTTCATCCGGCCCAAATATCACGCTCTCTTGTATATAAACTAATGCCCTCCCAAACACACTATATAAACCACCACCAAATCTTTATCCCAATTATTTAGGTTCGGTGTCGAACTCGAATGATCCTTATGGTTATCGGAGAGAGGAGAGAGGTATAAGAATCATAGCTGGGTGGTGGAAGATCGGTGGATCGAGCCACATTGGTGTATTATTTCTTCCATTTATAAAACGGTGGGAGTTGGGGGCAGTGGGTCCAAAAGACATACAATGCAGCGTGCACAAAGTCTCGAACGTTATATCGGGCATCTCAAAAAAAAATTATTTATGGTCGGTTATCTGAATATTTTTTTTTTAAGTTTCACTATGTCTTCCATAAAACTAACAAAAACTCATATATTGCTTTGAAAACTTCAATCCATGTACTTTCTGGTGGCTTATGTCCAAATCAGCTACATTATTTTATTTTATTTCAACTTTTATTTGTGTTTGGTAGTACCCCTAATTTTTCACAAATATATTACTGTAACTTTAACATATCGTTTATCTATCTTGACATTCTCATTTCGGTTATACTAATTTTCTGAACATATGCTTTTTTAATTGTCCAACATTGTAATAAAGCATAGATGGTCTTATAGATTATTATTTTTCCAATATGAAGGGTAATTGTAATCGTAAAAGTACTACATAAACACTTCCAATCTTACCATCATATTGTTATTGTATGCATAATATCATTCTCAAATTTTCCATCATGATAAGTAACTAATCCAAATTTCTGATTGACTTCTAGTCAAAGTTATATCTCGCATCACTCATCTTTATCCTACTAAGTTTAAAATTCTCGTAGTCTAAAGTCTCTCTCCACACTTCTCTCCACAGCTAGATTTTAGCATGCAGAGCAACACAATATCAAACATCATGTACCATAAAACCTACTCTCTGCCTAAGTAATTTTACCAATTTGGCTTTTATATATATGTCCCTTAAATCTACCATATTTTCACACAAGTCTACCAAATTTATTAATCTCTTAATAGTCCCTCAAGTTGTTACTAAATAAGCTATTACCACCCCCCCCCCCCCCCTCTTATTAACTTTAATTAAAATAATGAGAATCTACATGTCAAGTGTACTCGTACTTGATTGGGCTAGTGTTAATAGATTGGGTTTCATAGTAAATCTTATTTTTCTAGTTTTCTCGATTCGTGTGTCTGGTATCATATGAGCATATCACTCGTAGGATAAAATTGCGATAACTTAAAACAGATAATTAACTTATATAACTAACTTGTGTTTTTGGATTTTATTGATCAACCAATTCGTATCTTGACCATCATAAACCCTTAT
Organism: Iris macrosiphon; assembly: GCA_036927795.1. Taxonomy (NCBI): domain Eukaryota; kingdom Viridiplantae; phylum Streptophyta; class Magnoliopsida; order Asparagales; family Iridaceae; genus Iris; species Iris macrosiphon. The sequence goes on from JAYESA010000003.1 coordinate 166,747,763, forward strand.
AGACTAATGCCAGGGACCAGAGCTAGAACCCGCACGATAGATCAAAAACCCCAAAATCCTCGAATTCTAAGAAAACTAGTGCTACTGGTATATCGACGGTACACCACTTGAGATGCACTAGTTTAGTCAGAAGTGGTGAGTTATCCCCTTTAACCATTAGATGTAGCGTCCCGCTCCGCGTAGGCGCTATGTACAAGTGATATCGCCTTGCTTGCTCGAACGGAAGTCTTCTCGGAGAGTTTCCGACCGATTAATCAATGTGAGTGGGCAGAGCTGCATTCTCTGATTTTCGCATGCCTTAATAATGAATCTGAGTTTTTGAGTGCTTGTTTCAAAGAAGATTATTTCATAAGAAGAATGATAGAACCGACTCAGCATGCTAATAAGAGAACTCACATAGCTTGTCATTGAAACGAATCTGTTTGCTTGCTTGCCTAACTGGAGGACTGGAAATGCTTGTCTGATATGAGTTAGAATCATTGCTATGCAAATGAGATATGAGAATTATTGCATGCTTAGTCACACGGACACCGCTATTGAACGAACCCTGCCATGCTAATAACAAAGAGTAAAAGATTGCTTGCACTTATTCTTGATATCGTATGCTAGACTGGAATACTTGAATGCTTGTCCACAAGAGATAGAATTGCATGCTAGAATTATAAGAACTGTTCTTGCTTGTTACTTGTTTAATGAGTTAGTTTTGCTTGAACATGCTTCATTGATTGCTTGTCAAGAGATAGAACTTGGTGAATGGTGTGAACTTGTGCATCTAGACTAATAGTGCACCCTGAGGCTTAAAAACCTTGCTTACGGGGGGGTGTGGCTATTAGGCAAGTGTATTGAGAGAGTGAGCTTCGGCTATATGGACTTGATAGACGTGTTTGCTTGCTTGTTCTGGATTATGTGCATTATCTGGTATTGATAGGAGCTTGCATTCACGCATTTGGTCAGGACAACTTGTGCACAAGGTCATCTCTCGAACGTTCCTGGGGCACTGGGACCGTTTGGCCTAGGAGAGATCTAGATACCCTGAGGCTTAAAACATCTTACTTACGGGAGGGTAGACCCGTCTATTAGTGAGATGGGCTTGTATGTCCCAACTGCTAATCCCGTGGAGGGGGCCATCATATAGTTAGGACGCATGCTAGGCTAGCCTTCTTGCATACCTAACTGTTTGATGCAGGGACGGACAGGAAACTAGAGAACTGTATACATTATGTTATGCAAATTGTTGCTAACTTGTGTGTCTGCTGCAGGGATAGCCGCTCGGCCGTGGGTAAAAAATAAAATGAGTTTATGTATAGCCTGCTTGTTCATTTAGTCTGCATTGTTGAGTTTCTGTTAGTGCTTCATGTATTCGCATCGGTTGGACAATGGCTGTTAGTGCAGAGCTGAACCTTGGTCACAGCTGCTAATAGTACCAGTATGTAAGTCATTGGTTAGCTGGATTATCGATCCTGAGCTTCTCGGGGACCGAAATCATATAGATATGTTGCCTTAATCGCTTGAAAGAATGATAGTCCACTTGATATGCTTGCTTTATCTTGAGGTGATCAGTTTGCTAGATAAGCTTTGCCCCAAAGAGTTAGATTGATTTCACAATACATAAGTGCCATTGTGTTTATTACTTTTCTGCAATATGTGTGTCGCTCCTTTAGTATTGAATAGCTTACTTGCCCTTGTTCAAGCTTTGGCCTTGTGCAAGCACACTTTAGGCTTGTACGGCATCACGTCCGTGCGAGGACGATCGATTCCGTAAGGACCCAAGCAAGGACGAACGCCCCTGCTGGACCGGGGCGTGACATTAGACTCTTCTGCTTTCTTGGAGGATTATGATTGGTTCGGGACATAATTTTGGGGCACTTGGCACCCATCCAAAGGATCCCTACACGGGTCATACTCCCCTTCTCCCTCTTCACTCTCATGTACATTCATACCACTCTTTTACACTCTCATAAATTCAAAACCCTCCCTTCTCCATTCATCTTTCTTTCTTTTTTGCCATAAAAGGAGCATATGCATGTGGTATCATACATGTCCAAGTGGTGTACATCAGACTTAGCTAGGGTTTAGATTTGGATTGACCTTTTTCAATCAAGGCAAGTACACCATACTCAAGTAATAGAGGCTTGACACACTATTTTCACATAATTCTTAACTTATTTTCAGTATTTATTGTAGCCACTAGGGCACATTCATGTAGAGGCTTTATTTTATGTCATTTGTTGCCAATTTTGGGTGGTTGTGGTCATTAATGTATGGATTATGGAAATTTATTGAGCTTCTTGTTTTTCTTTAGCCCTTTAGCTACCTAACACCTTTACACATATTCTTAGGGCCATGGCAAGATAGGATGCACACAATTTCACTCTTTTGAACATAACTATGTGCACACTCCATTATTGGACATGAGACTTGTTTGTCTAGCTCATATTTTTAGTTTAAAGTATTTTTCAATTCGTAGAATCAAAATCGGTTAAGAGATGATCGTGAATAAGATGAATCGAGCATAACAACAGAATCTTGCACACTGATAGGCCGGACAAAATATATGCAATATGCTGCCAGTGCATAGCAATGTGCAAATCCAGCACAATTTTAAATATTTTGTTCTTATTTTTATTACCGATGCGAGTGTAACTCGCCTCAATTTTTGAGGATACTATTATATACTCCTTTATCTATTTATTAGCTATTTATTTTTGTTTATTGGATGGTGTAGTACTCGTATCTGCTTGTTGTAGTTATCGTCGCGAATACAAAACTATATCCAAATTTTCGTGTCTTCAATTAAAGTCAAGTGCGACCCTCCTTATTTTTTTTGGTCATTGAGAATAGCTTATTCTATGATGCAACTCGTGCTAGTGACATTCCCCTACTATGCTCGTACCATATCTTAGGTATGCATTATCGTATCGTGCTCGCTTGATCCTTATTATGTTCCTTACTTGGACCAGCATGATCACCTGCTCGATACCTGCCATACTTGTAATGTTATCTAGAATCGTGGACTACGGTCAAGAAGGTCTGCTTGTGCTTGCATTGTATGAATCAAAACTAGTTACTTTCGACATATGGACCAACCCTAGACTGAGGATTTCCATATCATGATAGTATGTCGACAACCTTACTCATGGCAACCTTTCGGCCGCCCAACGACCTATAACGCTAGTCACTACTCCTACTGGGGCTAGGAAGTAAGCCCCACAACCCAAAGCGGTGAAGAACAAATAGAGCTCATGACCTGAAGTTTGCAGGTTTGAATCATGTTCCCGCCTAAGAACTTGAGATAATGGGGAAGCCTAAGCTATGCCACCACACTCCCTCGAGTATTTGGGAATACATAATACAACTACGATGAACAAAGAGACGAGAACGAGATCTGCTTCAGAATCGAGGGAAAGGAGAACGTTAGTCGGCGAGGCCTATATATCACCCCGGCCTACTAAAGAAAAAAAGCAACGAGACTTTTTCCATATAATGATCGCTGAACATCTGATGCTTTGAGTTCTCCCAAAGTTTTAACCGAGAATGACCCGAATTACAGGCCTTAATTTCTAGGCTGGGAAACGGAGGGAGTATCTTTTAGTCCCGAAAGTTTGAGCTATAAAAGTTTGCTTAACTAACTGCAGAAGGACTTGGTTTATTTAAAACTAACTACGGAGTCATCTCAACACTACTTCTGATTTCACGATTATCTGACCTGCTACTCAATTTAGAAACTGAAAATATTTTGCAAAGCAAAGTTTGAACCGAAAAAAGTGATTAATCATGAGAAACTAAAAAAAGATGATGGCGGAGAAATCCGCTTTACTAAATCATTCGATCGAGGATTTGGCCAGTTCGGGTCCTAATTCTCCCTACATCTGGGGTGCTTGCTCCTTTGACCTCGTTATACACCGTCCACTTTCCTTAGTTTTATTTGATTGCATTATGCATCATTATCACTATGATTAAACTCGAAACCATGATCGTGAGGGCCTTCATCCTTTCATTCTGTGATGGCCTTTCTAGGACGGACATTCAAGAGAAGGCGAGATATATCGAAGTGAGGCGAGCGACAGTGAGGTGACCGATAGGGTGCAAAAGCTAGTGAAAAAACAAAATAAGGCCACCGTTAGGAAGCTAATAGAAGGAAGTGATATCGTTTTGTTGGCGTATCCGTACCTACCTTATAGTCTTTATACCGAAAACCTACCCAATTTTCATAAGTGTAGGATCTTATGTCATATGTCATTACTGTATTTTCCAAATAATGGACCTATTTAAATGTCTAATGGTTCCATAGGCACCAAGATTGTGTAGCTATAGACAAAGAATATTGTTTTGGATAACGTATCCGTAAAGACCTTTTCTATTTTGTAAAAGCTAAGATTGCCCGTGGGTTGAGAAGTGGTCCATGTGACACCAGGAAAAGATGAAACTCTTGTTTCAACTCTTGCTTGCCCAGATGCTACCTCAACTGCTATTGGTCTTGGAACAGAAGTGGCAGAAAGACAAGACCCTGAGGAATCCCAACCCAGTCCCTCGTACTAGGGTTGGCTCCTCGCAGTTCTCCCTTTAACACCAATGGTAGATACGAACTGAACTATCTCATGACGTTCTAAACCCAACTCACGTACCACTTTCAGCGATGAACAACCAAACCCCTGGGACCTTCTTCAACCCCAGGATGTGATGAGTCGACATCGAGGTGCCAAACGACTCCGTCGATAAGAGCTCTTGGGAGTCATCAGCCTGTTATCCCCAGCGTACCTTTGATCCGTTTATCACGAGAGCCCTTCTATACGGGACTCCCGGATCACTATGGCCGACTTTCGTCTCTGTTGGACCAGTCGGTCTCAAAGTCAGGTAGGCTTATACCATTACGCTCACAAGCAGAATTAACACTTGTATTTTATAGAATTTGTGGCTGAAAACCACAAAGTGTTTGTTTTATTTATAGTTCTATGTTTGATCCAGGTGTTATTCCTCGTATATCTGTTTATGGCCTTATTTATCCACAAAAAGGATAGAAAGGCAGTGTCGCATAGCCGATCGAATTTTCTTCTCCCTTCCCAGTCGAGGGGAGCGCTCATCGCAACACGAGAACACACTATAGATAGCAACATGCATGAGTTATGACAAGCTCTGGTGCCCCCAGTGGATGTTTTTAGCCCTAATGACACTCACTTCGCTCGCCTCCGTCGGACCTATAGGTCATTGAGAAAGGGGATGTTGCCATTCGTACGGAGCAATCAACAAAGACCGTCTCCATTCCATTCTCGGCATTTTTTGTCGATCGCTTGCCTTGTCTCATTTTTCTCTAGATTGGATAGAAAATTCTTTAGATAAGGAAGTCGATCGCTCTCCTCCATTTTATCGTCAACCAGATGATCTAATCAGTAATAATCTTTAGGCAAGCTACCATAAGAATAACGAAATAACGTTAGGGATAATCCCATTCGCCATTTTTAGTCTTTATCTAACAAGTGTTTCATCAATTTTAGGTTCTATAAATTTTATAACAACTATCTTCAACATGCGTGGACCTGGAATGACTATGCATAGATTACCACTTTTTGTGTGATCCGTTCTAGTGACAGCATTTCTACTTTTATTATCACTTCTGGTACTCTCAGGGAAAATTACAATATTATTAACCGATCGAAACTTTAATACAACCTTTTTTGATCTTGTAGGAGGTGTTAAGCAAACTTTCATAGCTCAAACTTTCGGGACTAAAAGTTACTCCCTCCGTTTTCCAGCCTAGAAATTAAGGCCTATAATTTGGATCGTTCTCGATTAAAACTTCGGCATGGCCTCATTTCGTTAGTTCAATCACGAGTTTAAGGTTTGCGATAGATGTTGCCTTTCCTGGATAAACGATCTCAAATTGGCTTTTTTATTTTAGCAGATCTGCGTGTGTGTGTGTGTGTGTGTATATATATATATATATATATATATAAAATGACAACAATGGTCCTCGGAATTTGTCAAGTCTCTATTCCTTTATAATCGAAGCCCAAAGATCTATGAACTAGCTCATGCTTGACTAGCCAAGCAGATGAACGACCCTGCATTCCATCATGGTTCCTGGAACAGGAGAAAATCAATCTCTGGAAACACTCAGTTGTTTGTGGAGAATGCCCCCTGGATGAAGCTTATTGCAAGGAAAGCTAAGCGACAAAGAGCATGAAGAGGTTTAGGAATAAGTAAGAAAGCAGAAAATCCTTACTCGAAGAGAGGGAAAGATAGTTTATGATCGCTTCTTTTTTTCAAATAAATATTCATTGGCGCCAAGCGTGAGGGAATGTTATACGTTTGGTAATTTCTCCTCCGACTAGAATGAAAGATTCCATTGACGCGGCTAATACCATGCATATTGTATGTATATTGCAACTCATGCAAGAAAACCCCAGTTGGGGGATGACTTGTGCATACCAGATGACTCTTAGTGCTTCGTATTCCCTATGACAAATACGAGCACATATATGACTGATCGATGGACGATGGTCATCTCGTGTTGACAGTATCCAGCATTTGTGGTACAATATATCTACGATTTATTCCCCAAGTGTCCATGGCTCAAAATTGATACATGACTTTTAGGGTGAGTAACTAACATAATCACGTAGATCGTTGGACATGGAAGGATTTTTGGGATCTATGCATCCATACTAGTTATGCAATAGACTTGGTAGTCTGTTGCGGAGTCGTGCTCTTGACTAATACTCACTAACTCTATATGATTATGTTTTGGCATCGCTGATGGCCACTATGTTACTATTTTCGAGATTATATGTTATTTTTTGCTTTAGCTTGGCCAGCCTTGGTGATTGAAGTGTATGCACTTGACAGGATCCTCATTAGTGATTAGTGTAACCTAGGTAGCTAATAATAATAATAATAATTTATAGAACATGTTTGGCGGTGATGTGGCAGATTATTTTGTTTATTATTTTCTGCAATGGCTAATTTACTTTATAGTCTTTACTTTGGAGGTAGTGTGTTGTGTCACTACCACATTTTTTAGGAAAGGATATTTTAGTCATTTGGTAATTAAATAAATATTGTGCATGTTGAATATTTATTTTATTATTATATTATTTATTTATTGTTATCATGTTAGATTTATTTTTTGACTTGTGTAAGTGGATCTAACTAGTTTAGATTAGAATCATGGACCAACATTTAATTCTAGTTAGATTTGAGCCCAATAGTAAGCTCATTCATTAGGAGGATGATTAATTAAGTTAAATTCATTAGACTAGAACATTCTCTCCTTAACTAATTTCTTCATGAGAGGCCCCAAGGGGTATTTTAGACTTTATATAGTAGCTTGAGAGAGGGGGCAAGTGAGGCCTATATAAAGGGGGTGAAAACTTTATCTCTCTTTATTTTTTATTCCAAATCTAGATCTAAAATTTCCCTCAACCAAATTCTATCAAATTCCTACGAAAATTTTTCCCAATTCTTTCCTAAATCATCATTGGAGGCTAGTAGAGCAAGGATCTAGAAGGAGGAAGCAAGGATCAATAAAGAGGAGCAAGGATCTACAAGTTGGAGGCTATTTTCACACAATTTAGGATTTTTATTGGGAATCCATCTCCCAATAGGTACAATTCAGTTTTTCTCCTTTAATTAGGTTCTAAATCTGTGAATTAACCATAAGCAACTATCCCACATGCATAGGCTACCCATAGGAATTGAAATTTGGTTCATAGGAGGCCTATGGAGAAAGTTATGTGTGTTTTTGTGTTAATTTTAGGGGAATTCCGAGATTGACACATGTTGTATTTGTCAATTGGTCAATTAGATCAAATTGACATGTGTTTGATTGTTTGTGGCTAGTGTCGTATCCATAATTGGATACGTGAATGCCGTATCCCAATAATTTGGTTATACGTGTTAATTTGAGAGTTTTTCCTCCGACACGGGACTTTGTGCATGTCACATTTTGACACTGATACGTAGTTGTATAATTGACTCTTCGTATTGTTCATATATATTATTTTAGACTTGCTCGTGTCCTTCGGGGTACGTTTGGTCATGTGGTGGACTCGTATCACAAGTGTATCATAGATCTAGTATGATACGGGTGCGATGCACTCCACGTGTTTGCTTCATTATTTCTCAATGCATGTGACTTGTGTATATTTATATGTATGATATATTATGTATGGTATAGATGTGTATATAGCTATGTGTCTATATGTATAGTATATATGAGATACTATATCTATAGGTGTAAGAGTATTTATGAGTTTTATATATATATATATATATATGTGTGTGTGTGTGTGTGTGTGTGTGTGTGTGTGTGTGTGTGTATGTTTATATCTATCTATATGTTTATATGTGTGGTTGTATATATACATATATGTATAGATGAAAGGAGTGTTTATATATATAGATTGATACATAGGAGGGTGTATATATATATGTAAGTATATATATAGTGTTGTTGTGTGTTAGTGAGTTGTGTGTGAGTGAGTTAACAGTGAGTGAGGAGGATCGGGCTACACCATCAACAGGGAGCAGCAATATTGAAGCACCAGCAGCAGCATTATGTAGTGTGGACTCAGCAACCAAACAGCAGCATCGAGCATTGAGAGCCAGCAGTGCAGCAGCAACATCGTACAACAGCAGCAGCTGTACCAGTGCGCAGCAACGTAGCAGCAGCGAGGCAGCGCAACAGCAGCAGCAGCAACGAGCAAACGCAGCACAGCAGCGTGTGTTTGCAGCAACGCACAACAACAGCGAGCAGTGCAACACTGTTCTCCAGCAGTAGCAGCAAACGCAGAATTGTTCATCGCAGCAGCAGTCTCTATCAGCAAGGTATGGACAGCTAGGTAAGTAGCTAGTTTCCTTGGTAGTAGCTAGTTATCTAGTTAGTGTAGGTGTATGTATATATGTTTAGCATGTGTTAGTAGTTTAGCTATTGTAACTAGTTAGTTTTATAGTTTTGTAGTTGGCTAGCTAGTTCATTAGTAGCTAGTTCATTAGTAGTTATGTATACATATGTACTTTGGATATCTAGTAGCTAGTGATTACCATTAGTGTTATGTATATATATGGTTATTTAGTAGTTATATATATATATATATATATATATATATATATATATATATATATATATATATATATATATATATTGATTAGTTAGTAGTTAGATACCTACTTATGTATCTCTAGTTATGTGTATATGTATGTATATGTGGGTATATGTATTAGTTGCATTGATGGTTAGTATAGCATGGTGGTTAGTATCTAATATGCATATTAGTATATACTAGTAGTTGGTATTAGAACATACTAGAAGTTTTTATATATATATATATATATATATATATATATATATATATATATATATATATATATATATATATATATATATTTATTAGTATTTTTATATCTAATAACTTACGTATCTTAGGATACGGTATCTTGTTGGTTTTTCTAGTATCTTAGCGTAGCTAGTATGGTTTAGTTTCATAGTGTATTGACCTAATACCCTAGAATTAGACTCGTACAATCTAAAGATAGCTAGTTGGACCAAGTTTTACTTGTTTGACTTAGAGTTGACCTAGTTTGACTATTTTGACTTAGAAATGGCCTTATGACCTAGAAGTTAACTAGTTTAACTTAATTTTATTCCAACGCCTTGTATTAATGCAATATTCCATATATAGGTCTGTGTGACACCAGTTCGGACGTAGTTTGACATTTATTGCTCTGGACCACAGGTGAGTACATTCTCTGATAGTTTCTCATTTATGATATCCTCTATGTCTCTTGTATCTAGTGTAGATATCCTTGATTTATTGACACGATGGTTACACGGATTGGTATATCCGGATCTCGTCATGAGATATTATTCCTTGATATTTATGGTGTATCTTGTGCAAGCCTTGTTCATTATTCTTCTTGTACATGTACAGACATTGGTTCATACGGAGGGTAGCGCCCTTCTTGTGGAAACCCGTATCATGACGTACCATGGTTGGATATACTATACCAGTCGGGGACGGAGAGTATGTAGTGTAGATATGTTATCATACCCTCCTTGTATCAAGTCATGTTCATTGAATAGTTTTAATTATACACCGCACGTATGATTAGCCGAGCCAAATCTTGTATCAAGTTCCCAAGCCGATTATATGTTAAAGTTGGTACTCACTCACTTAGTCATTAGTATTTCTTGTTTATTCCATATTGCTTATTCTTGTATTTATTTTCAGTATTTTCTTTATTGCGTATCTTTTGTACATGTATATTGTATCTTGTATATTTACATCTATTTATTGTTACATAGTTTATATCATTGATTAGAACTGTTGTTAGAGATGTACTTCGCTCCATTTCTGACTGAAAAATATTTTTTAGAGGATCCGGAAGATTGGTGTCCGACATACTATGGACTTTGACCAATAGATGGTGCAGACCTGGACCCACTAATTCTGAAGTGACTACCGGAAGATCTAGCCGGAATCACTTGTTAGCATAGTTAGTTCTCTTTAGCATTTTTGGTACCGGATTTATTTTCGGCTTATATTTGAGAGTTTGATTTTTGTTTCTTTTGTTGTTGTATAATTGTTCAGATTGTATAGTTATGTTAGACTTCTTTGATATTTTCTCGTGCCATTAGAATTATGATTGAGTATTGTGTTGAATTAAGTTTATTATACTCTTCTTGGAGTTGAGATATTATTGGAGGTCTATGCATTATTGTGAGATAATTAGATAGTATAGTTGACCAAGACAGCGTTTTACCGTCAATGCTACGGCGTAGGCTGGACGTTATTCCCGACTTGCATTCCTACACCAGGTGTGGGTCGTAACACATTTTTAGTGGTGGCCCATGCAGGTCAGGCTTCGCAAGTTGTACGATGTCGTGGTAGTACGACGACTTAGTTGTACTACTGCGAGCTTGCGATAGGATATAGGACATAGGACACTAGGATGAGAGAGGATACTCAATCACAAATTTTTTGAAAGATTTCTGGGACTACCCTTGAGAATCTTATTATAAATTCCAATTTAAATATTTCTTCTTATTTTCGTCTGTTCTTACTTGTTGTTATTGAATTCGATTCTTGGTGATTGGTTGTTGAAATTTAATTTTTTGGTGTCGTTGTTGAGTTTGATTTCATATCGAGATGAATTTCACGGACTAAATTACGGTATCTTCTGATAACATATGATGATGAGGACAGAGAGAAAGGTAAAATATCTGTTTTGGTTATGGGGCCTAGAGTTTATCGCAGCCATATTAGCTGGCGTAGTAAAAACGTAGGGACCTGACTTCGGATGTACATATCTTAGTTATGAAATTTAGAAATTCTTGCAATTATACTAGTTGGTACAGCGAGGATTCTAGACGACATGATTATAGAGGTGCATACCTAAGTTATGGAATCTATCGTTTATCATAGCTATGCTTACTAGCGTGACGAGGATTCTGAGTATCATAATTTCGGACAGACGTGTATGATTATCAGGTTGTATCTTAAATTGGTTCTTAAAGTATTATCTCAATACTTATCCACTCTTGTTATTGTAAGATTTAGTTCAATCATTCTTTAGCTTAACGGTAGAGATACTTTCAGTTTTTTAGTCCAGTTTCTTATAGAGCTTTATTCCATTAGAGTCCTTGTTAGTATGATAATTGGTGACTTGCAATTAGATCTGTGTCTTGAGTATCAGTATTGACTATTGGGAGTATGGTTTATAAATCTGTAAGTGGTTCTTGGTTGGACATGTGAGCAATAGGCATCAATCTAGAGATAACCCATAGCGTAGTACCTTATAGCCATAGTTCTATGATAGGTGTCATTATAGTTAGTATTGGTACTATAGGTAGAAGGGGAAGTAGAGAGTATCAGTGGTGGTTCCATGAGTTAGTATCAGTAGCAGCATGCATGCTCTGGATAGTCATGAATTCAGGTAGTTGGGTGAGCCATGTAACAATTAAGTATTACGGGATTATGTCGGATATCAATGGAGCATGACACTTTATTGGGTGATTGACGCCTGAGTGTGCCATAGTAGAGTGGTACCAATAGGTATAGAGAGAGTGTGTGGGAATAAGAATGTATTGTACTAAAGTAGTAAGACTTGTGTTACAGGTAAAAGTAGAGCATTGATGTGAGTAGATAGGAGTGTACTAGTATATGACTATTTATGGGTATATCACATAAAATTAAGGTTAGTGATGTGTTGGAAGCAATAGGTGGAAGAGTATCTAGAAATTGTATGCAGAATGCACAATGGGTGATGAGTGTCAGTGTGAAAGTTTATTAGTGTCAGAAAGTGGAAGCCTGAGTATTAAAATTTTTAATAGTATGTCATGGGTTGAGGAATATCAAGATTGGTCATAGAAGATATGTAGTCTATCACTGATTAGTATATCAGTCTGTAAAAAGTTTAAGAGGAGATATGTATACATCAATAGAGATATGGAATAATGTGTCTGTCTTTGAGAGAAAAGTGAAACATGTGTATTATAAAAGTTAATAACTAATGCAAGTGATCATGAGTTCTAGTGAGTGTAATGAGGTGATCTAATAATGAAGTTAGTGTCCTAGAATATTAAGGACATATGTTGTATAGTTAGGAATCTAGTGTTACTATATCAAGAGTGATAGTGCTTCTATATCAGGGATTAGTTGAGTAATATGCTAGTAACAGTAAGTACCTTGTGTGATAATATTAGATTGGTGTATCAGTTAATATGGATAGAAAATTATTTGGAAGTAATAGTACAAGTGATCCAAGCAGTAGAGGAGAGAGACAATATATATATATATATATATATATATATATATATATATAGAAGTAAGTTTAGTAGGTATAGTACCTTGCTAATTTTGAGTATAGAGGTCGTATGTATCAGGGAATAGTACGAAGGGTATAAGGATATCAGTGAGATGTCATGGTGTTGTAATGGCTAGAAGGTAATTGTGTATGTATTGTGATACTAATGTATAGATAAGAACCTTAGGATGATTAACAAATGTTAGAGGATGAGTTGCACCAAGTATCAAATAGAAAGAGATACCCTAGTAACAAGAGTCGGAGTACCTCAAGTATTATAAAAGTTTAGGCACAAGCATTTTAGTAACTAGTATAATAATATAGAGGAGAGACATGAGTAACTTGGTATGAGAATGTCATCTAAATTGCATATGAGAGCTGGTGCCTCGTATAGACAGTAATAAGATTTGAGTAAGACATCATATCGAGAGTATTAAGTTGGAAAAGGGTGTGCAAATAGAACACATGATTGAAAAAGTATGCAAGTATTCCTTGCAAGAGAATGGTTGAAATTTTTTGGTGATTACAAGAATTGAAACAGATAAAGGAGGCAGTGTCTTAGCGATATTTTTTGTAGTATCCTAGGTAGCAAGTGCTAGTGAGTGAAGTATGTCAATGACCTAGAATTATAGTATATCACTAGTATTTGATAATCCTCAGTATTAAGAATATTATGACTAGGTTGATTATTAGTGAATACTTAGTGAGTGATGGAATAGGCCTCATGTGGCATAGCAGATTATCCCGCACCAGTAGAGGAGATATCCCAGCAGGGCAGAGACTGAATTTCATGATAGTTAGAGACTATATCCAAGTATGATTCTCTTTCAATAGAATGGTAGGATTGTATGTTATATGATAGGATTATTTTAGACTGTAATTGATGGGGGTTTAACACTAGTAAAATTTGTATTACTGGCCCAAGAGAGAGAGGTGAGAGTTTTAATTTCGAGGACGAAATTCTTCTAAGGGGGGTAGACTTGTCACTACCATGTTTTCTACGAAAGGATATTTTAGTCATTTGGTAATTAATTAAATATTGTGCATGTTGAATATTTATTTTTTTATTATATTATTTATTTATTGTTAGCATGTTAGATTTATTTTTGGACTTGTGTTAGTGGACCTAACTAGTTTAGATTAGAACCATGGACCAACATTTAATTCTAATTAGATTTGAGCCCAATAGTAAGCCCATTCATTAGGAGGAGGATTAATTAAGTTAAACCCATTAGACTAGAACCTTCTCTCCTTAATTAATTTCTTCATGAGAGGCCCCAAGGATTATTTTAGACTTTACATAGTAGCTTGAGGGAGGGGACAAGTGAGGCCTATATAAAGGGGGTAAAAACTTTCTCTCTCTTCATTTTTCATTCCAAATCTAGATCTAGAATTTTTCTCAACCAAATTCCATCAAATTCCTACCAAATTTTTTTCTAATTCCTTTCCAAATTACCATTGGAGACTAGTAGAGCAAGGATCTAGAAGAAGAAAGCAAGGATCTATAAAAAGGAGCAATGATCTACAAATTGGAGGCTATTTTCACCCAATTTGAGAATTTTATTGGGAATCCATCTCCTAATAGGTATAATTCAGTTTTTCTCCTTTAATTAGGTTCTAAATCTGTGAATTAACCATAAGGAACCACCCCACATCCATAGGCTACCCATAGAAATTAAAATTTGGCTTATAGAAGGCATATGGAGAAAGTTATGTGTGTTTTTGTGTCAATTTTAGGAAATTTCAATATTGACACATGTTGTGTTTGTCAATTGGTCAATTAGACTAAATTAACATGTGTTTGATTGTTTATGGCTAGTGTCATATCCACAATTGGATACGTGTAGGTCGTATCCCAATAATTTGGTGATACGTGTTGATTTGGGGGTTTTTTCTCCGATACGGGATTTTGTGCATGTCACATTTTGACACGGACACGTAGTTTTGTAATTGACTCTTTGTATTGTTCATATATATTATTTTAGACTTGCTCGTGTACTTCGGAGTACGTTTGGTTGTGTGGTGGACTCGTATCGCAAGCGTATCATAGATCTAGTGTGATACGGGTGCGATGCACTCCACGTATTTGCTTCATTGTTTCTCAATGCATGTGACTTGTGTATATTTATATGTATGATATAGATGTGTATATAGCTATGTGTCTATATGTATAGTATATATGAGATACTATATCTATAAGTGTAAGAGTATTTATGAGTTATATATATATATATATATATATATATATATATATATATATATATATATATATATATATATATATATATGAGATATTATATATATGTGTATATGTGTGTATGTTTATATCTATCTATATGTAAATATGTGTGGTTGTATATATACATATATGTATAGATGAGAGGAGTGTTTATATATATATATATATATATTGATACATAGGAGGGTGTATATATATGTGAGTATATATAGTGTTGTTGTGTGTTTGTGAGTTATGTGTGAGTGAGTTAACAGTGAGTGAGGAGGATCGAGCTACACCATCAACAGGAAGCAGCAACATTGAAGCACCAGCAGCAACATTATGCAGTATGGACTCAGCAACAGAACAACAGCAGCGAGTATTGAGAGCCAGCAACACAGTAGCAACATCGTGCAGTAGCAACAGCTGCACCAGCGCGCAACAATGCGCAGCAATACAGCAGCAGCAAGGCAGTGCAACAGCAGCAGCGAGCAAACGCAACGTAGCAACGTGTGTTTGCAGCAACGCACAACAACAGCGAGCAGTGCAACACTGCTCTCCAGCAGCAGCAGTAAACGCATCATTGTTCATCGCAACAGCAGTCTCCATCAGTAAAGTATGGACAACTAGGTAAGTAGCTAGTTTCCTTGGTAGTAGCTAGTTATTGATAGTTATCTAGTTAGTATAGGTGTATGTATATATGTTTATATGTTTAGCATGTGTTAATAGTTTAACTATTGTAACTAGTTAGTTTTATAGTTTTGTAGTTGGCTAGCTAGTTTATTAGTAGTTATGTATACATATGTACTTTGGATATCTAGTAGCTAGTGATTACCATTAGTGTTATGTATATATATGGTTATTTAGTAGTTATATATATATATATATATATATATATATATATATATATATATATATATATATATATATATATATATATATATATATATATTAGTTAGTAGTTAGATACCTACTTATGTATCTCAAGTTATGTGTATATGTATGTATATGTGGGTATATGTATTAGTTGCATTGATGGTTAGTATAGCATGGTGGTTAGTATCTAATATGCATATTAGTATATACTAGTAGTTGGTATTAGTACATACTAGAAGTTTATATTAGATTTATATATATATATATATATATATATATATATATATATATATATATATATATATATATATATAGTGGGGTAGTTAACTATATGCTAGAGTGACATTACCTTGAGATACCAAGGTAAATGTCAAGGTATTGGGTTGATACTCAAGGTATTGGATTTGAGTATCAAGGTGGGGGTGTAGTGGTGCGATACCGCATTGGTTCAAAGCCAAGGTATCCAATTTGTATTAGTTAGCTTAGATACTATATGTATTGTCTTGTATATATCTATAAATTAGTATTTTTATATCTAATAACTTGCGTATCTTAGGATACGGTATCTTGTTGGTTTTTCTAATATCTTAGCGTAGCTAGTATGGTTTAGTTTCATAGTATATTGACCTAATACCCTAGAATTAGACTCATACAACCTAGAGATAGCTAGTTAGACCATGTTTGACTTAGAGTTGACCTAGTTTGACTGTTTTGACTTAGAAATGGCCTGATGACCTAGAAGTTGACTAGTTTAACTTAATTTTATTCCAACATCTTGTATTAATGTAATATTCTATATGTAGGTCTGTGTGACACCAGTTCGGACGTAGTTTGACATTCATTGCTCTGCTGTTAGAGATGTACTTTGCTCCATTCCTGACTGAAAAATATTTTTCAGAGGATCCGGGAGATTGGTGTCCGACATACTATGGACTTCGACCTATAGATTGGGCAGACCTGGACCCACTAATTCTGGAGTGACTACCGAAAAATCTAGCCGGAATCACTTCTTAGCATAGTTAGTTCTCTTTAGCATTTTTCGTACCAGATTTATTTTCGACTTATATTTGAGAGTTTGATTTTTGTTTCTTTTGTTGTTATTATAATTGTTTAGATTGTATAGTTATGTTAGACTTCTTTGATATCTTCTCGTGCCATTAGAATTGTGATTGAGTATTGTGTTGAATTAAGTTTATTATACTCTTCTTGGAGTTGAGAGATTATTGGAGGTCTATGCATTATTGTGAGATAATTAGATAGTATAGTTGACCAAGACAGCGTTCTACCGTCGATGCTGTGGCGTAGGCTGGACGTTATTTCCGACTTGCATCCCTACACCGGGTGCGGGTCGTGACATGTTGGTACTGTATAGACCCATGTTCATCATTTTTATGCCATAATAGATAGTCATCGTGGATTTATTCTTATTTTGGCTTTCAACCTCCTTTTGAGATTTCTTTGTTGTACTTGCTACTTAGCATTGACCCCAAATGGTTTTATATGGACAGGTCTCGTAAAGGAGCTAAGAGGATCCACCTGTCATCTACTCTGATGTACCATAAGTAGAGGACGGAGGTATGGGAGCATAAGTATGTTTCTTTCCTTGCATACTCGTATTATCATTTTGTTACTAGTCCACTTATTCTTGTAGGCATTTAGGCACCAATTTTGTGTTAGCTCATATATTTTGGGTTCCCATCAACATACAACATGATTGTATATTATCTCTAAGTTGCAACTAGATTATGATTATATATTATTGATACTCATGTTAGTGTTTCATTTTGGTTACTAGCTACCTGATCATATATGATATAAGATTTTGGACGACTCATTGCTCTTTCATATTATGTATCTTATTGCTTCTTGTTTGCTAGAATTGACCTAGAATTTGCTAGAAAATTCTAGGACTCAACTGATGGATTGTAGATTATCCTTTGTCTTATATAGTCGTGATCGTAGTTTGTAATACTAGTGTATTTCGTATTACGCAGCTGGTCGTGTCATATCCATATTATTTATATTTCGGTACTAAGACTGACATTAAGATTGAGATGGAGGAATCAGATGGAGGAAGAGGGGGTGTTTGGGGTGATCAATTTTGAGTGAAAATGCTAATTTCATGGTGGTAAGTTGAGTATGAAAGTAGTAGATGATAGTCATGTGGTTTTGAGTGGGAGAGTTATGAAAGTTGAAGAAAAAATGATGGGCACGAAGGTGGAGGAGGAGGAAGAATAACTTGATTGTCGGATATTTAGAGTATGAGATGGTGTCAAAAGAGGAGAGGGAATAAGAAATGGAGGTTGAGGTGATAAAATTGGTGGGGAGAAAGATTAATGGAAAAGGAAATGAATTGGAAGGAAGAGTTGAGGAGAGTAAGCTGGGGAGAAGGAAGAAGAAGAAGAAGAAGAAGAAGAAGAAGAAGAAGAGGGTAAAATAGGCATTTTATGAATAATTAAGTTAGTTTTTTGGTTAGCACAAATTACAGGAGATCGTGACTCATTTATTAGTAATTTAAGGAAGTTTAAAACAACTAGTATATATGCACGTGCTTTGCACGTATATTGGAGTGAATGATGTTGATGAGTTAGTTTATTTCTACTGCTTTTAATTATATAGGTTAATGGTTCAACCCTTCGAATTATTTGGTAACAATTTAAATGACTTAGCAAGTAACATGAACCCTTTGATTTCCGTAAATGGTTGTCATTATTACATCTCTTAAATGGTTTTCAGTGAAATTTATTGTAAGTATTCTTTTAATTACTAAATATGTTGAAGGGTATTTTTGGAATGAAAAATTTTCACGGTGAAGCCTAGTTTTGACACTATATAGAGGAGATAACTACAATTTAGGGGACTTATGTGAAACTAGGGTAGAACTAAGGGACTTGTACGCAAACCAACCTCATCAATAATTATCACACAAAATAAAGGAGATAAGATGGGCAAACAATCGGTAAAAGGAAGAATTTACTATATGGATTAAACTGTTGTCGCAATTCCATAATATATACCTAGTTATAGCTAATATGAACTTGTAACTCCATTATATACACTTAGTTATAGCTACTATAAACATGAATATTCTCCAATACCACCATATTATCTCCCTAACCTCTCTCTATCACAAGTTCTTTGTATATCAATAAAAACATATATATATATATATATATATATATATATATATATATAAGCGTGTTTTTTTTTAATATTATTTGCTTCTTTCTATATAAGTAGTTGCTTTCTGTGGCAGCCTTCGCTAGATAGCCACCTTCGCTTAGAAAGGAGAAAGTAAAGTTGCCTTTCTAGTCATTTTTTTTTCAGATGTCGATTTAATTGGCACAAGCATCAGACACTACCCAGGAACAATAACAACTGGCACAAGCATCAGACCCTCCTATGAAAGAAGAACAATTGGCAGAGGCATCAGATTTACAAAAATAAGTACAACAAAATGCACTCCACTAGATGTATAAGGAAGATTTCCAAGAACAAACTAAAATACATTAAGAGGAAGAAACAAAAGGATTGACAAGCACGAGAAAAACTTGGGAGAAATATGGAAACAAATTTAATCTTTCAAAAAAGGAGCCTTTCTTCGGCTACCAATGCCACTGGGGCTCCTTGAACCAGCTGAGTCTGGGGAGCCACGCCTGCCCTTTTGCCCTATTACTGAACTTCCATGAACACTCGGGGGAGACGAGCGCTGAGGCAAGGCCGCTTTTCCCACTCTCTCACTGCTCAAGGCTTCGAGTTCCAATGACTTAGCCTCCTCCACCAGCGTGGCCGACTGGTTCCACAAACAATAAAAGAAGGGGAAGAGTATAGTCATTCACGCTCATTTACATGGTAACAAAAATCACAAGCGTATATTAGCCCATTACCCTGATCTCATTTTCTTTCAGACGCTCCTTGAGTGCATTTACTGCAGGGCTCAAACTGCAAAAATTATGAGAGAACAGCGTTATACCTCAGCCTATAACTGAAATCAGAAGAAAAGAAGAAAAGCTTTCATCCGCACCAATATTCCATTAACTTGCAGAGAGACGCCTGATAGGTTGATGTGTGATGAATATACGCGAGTGGATGAATTTTACCCTTGCTGAACAAAAAACAGGGATGAAACGAAGTTGCGATAAAGGCATAAAACATATGTCATCACTAGGAGGCTAATACAGCAGTTCCAATTACCGCATATTCTGTGATATAGCTTGGTTATAAGCTAAACGTTCTTCCTCAAATAGCACACGTTGCATGTCTATGAATGATGCCAACGGAGAGTCTAAACTCAGCAAAGCCTTTGCTGGCAGAAGTTGAAGTGGGACTTCTTTTCTAACATAATCTGCACCGCTGTTGGACGAAACATGGTAGAGAAGATATGCATTAGAAGAACAGTCTATCCATGGAAAGTACATAGAATCATTTTCACCACTATTATACTTTTCCCTACTGTAACCTTACAGGATAGAACATTGGAAAACATAAGACTAAACCCATTGCAAATTTAAATGGATTTCAACATAAATGCAAGTTGAGAAGGCACTAAAACCTTTTTCCTTTTCAAATTTTAGTATTTGTTATAATGTCCACCAAAATTTATTGGCTGGGGTTTTAAATTAGAAGGAATTCATAGAAGCATTCTATTGCATACTTTAAATTTATGCTTCTAAAGTATGCTAAATTAGAATAATTATTTGGACATATAACATGCATCTGAATTCCTTCTAATTAACTTACAAATTAGAAGTATACATTGGAATATAACAAATACTAAAAATTTCGAAATGCTTAGTATTTTTTTAGAAAATATACTTCATAGAAAAAGAGTTGCTTAGTAGTATTACAAATGATGTTGTAGTTAAACACTTTCAAAGTATGCAAACTCGAAGAGAACAATTGTGAGATTTAATGCTTTATTGTATAAAAATAGTACTATTTAATATAATATTATATTATTATATCCCAAGAAAAATTTGGGGACGTTGTCCTGAACCCCTTTATGATTGTGCCCCCAGTGGATTGTAATCCTAGATCCGCCGCTGCCACTGACTAAAACATATCAAGCATTACCACTAGCTACAAACCAGATATAAATTTTGATAGTGCTCAAATCTTAAGGACAATATTTAAGAAACCTGAAACCAAACATGAAACTTGTGGTTCCTGTCAAGTACAGAAAAAAATGTCGAACTCAATAATTTGGTCGTGTCCAAGATAGATACCATGTGTCTATAAGATTCTTTATCAACAAAATATAACCATTAACATTTATCAAAGTTGTATATCTATAAACTTACAAATGTCAAACTCAATTATTTGGTCGTACCCAAGATAGATACTGTCTATAAGATTCTTTATGGACAAAATATAACCATTATCATCTATCAAAGTTGCATATCTATGAACTTACAACTCTCACACATCTTAATACTATTCCATTCAAAACTATCTAAGGTAGGTTTTTTTTGTCTACAAAAGCAAATGAATAAGCAATAGTATCGTATATATTGTGGGTGAACGATCTGACAATGTTGAATATTCTTACATTCAAAACTAACAAAGAAACAACAAATAATAGATAAATTAAGCCTAAATGTATCAGATATTTTTGTAGTCTTTTAATAAATTTGGCTTTCCAAAACAAATTCTGATTTTTGATGTTTTGTGCGTGTATATATAGTTTATGTGCATCATAACACATGCCCAAATAATAAAGGCATTGTTCTTGTTGTTATATAACTGATATATAAATATAACTATAAAATTAATTGAGATGACATGACAGTTAAACTGAATCGAGTCATAATCGAGGTAAGAGTGTCAAGCCTAGACGAGTCTCGTCGAGCTTCGTGATTTGAGCTTTACTATGTTCAAGATAGTCTAATTTACAATGCAAAGCAAGCTCGAGCATAGTCGAGCTTTTATTGAGCCGGGTCGAGTCGAGCTACCCAGCTGTTCTATTCTACTTTCAATTAAGAGCAAGAACATAAAATATTAGGATTCTCAAATGTATCTAACATTCAATATACGATAACAAAAAATATAGCAGGAAGACAAAAAAGAAACATTCATACAGATACCTCATATCCATGTTAGAGCGGTGCAAGGCCTCCTGCATGCTTGCTGTCATATCCATAGAATTTATATCGAGCCCTGTGTTACTTAAGTGTTCAGCATTGTAAGGTACAAGAGAGGTTTCTCTCATTCTCTGCTTTCCTAAATAATTGGCATCATCATGAGAAAAGGACTCCTCCAAATCTGAAGACCTTCCCGGAACCTAAACACCATAATATATCTTGTTTTGAATCACAGTGGACGCAACACAGCATGTAAAGGAGCCAATTGAATATACATGTCATAATCAGCAGTAGAAGTTGCCTATCTTGAGAACATCATAATTTTAGTAGCCAACATATCAACAACTAAGTTTCTTCTCTTCTCGACAACATATCAGCAGATGTTCTTGTCTAGTTTCTTCTTTTCTTGATAAAGTTATGTAATGTAGGATGAGGATATTTACTCAATCATCATCATCCATGTGTACCCCCATCGGAATGGGGTCGGGTATGGGCATAAGGAAGCTCCATAAAAGAATTGACAAAGTTATACGACCAGCTGTCAACGGACAATCAACCATCTATTTTGGTGCCAAATTCCTAGCGGAGATAGCTATATGAGCATGAGAGGGTCATGCCATAAAAGTTGTGCAGCCAGTTGGGAGGTAGCTAGACCTACCTTTTGGATATGCAGTTTAAGCTCATAAAACCAAGGAGGCCTCCAAGCTCCCCTAGACTATAAAGAATCTACACGAAGAAGTAAGATGATATCATTGTGTACAGGGAATTACATTCATCTCCGTGACATATTAAGCCAAAGAGTGAAAATAGATGCAATCCCAATAGGATGTTTACTCAATAATGTTAGTAAATCAGTTTTGCATGCTAATGCCCCAAACAACAAGAATTTGGTCACGGCCAATCAATTTTTAACATGTGAGATGAGGATGTCAATACATGTTAGTAAATAGCCCTATCCGAACGAACTGCAAGAAATATAAATGGCAAGATCAAGGATATAAATCAACACATCCAACTGACTGAAAAAATTTAAACCATGCCTCAATTATAGGATACAGTGCAAGGGAGCCATCATGATAGGGTTGCCTGGCTCATACACGCATATGGTAAAGGAGCCAATAAAAGCATCAACTCTCTTCCAACATTAAATACAAATTTAATTTTACAATGTCGGAACTTATGCAGTTTTCCTGTTGTCATTGGTTCATGTACCGTATGTGTGTGAACCACACACACAAAAGGAACCCATCGCTATACAAACCACCAAATCCAGATTGACTAAATGGTCATTGCAACACCTCTCTCAACTATGACTGTCCCTAAATGCTGCGTGAACGACTCATCAAATAACTTATAATCATCAGAACAACATATACCATGAGTTCATCAAATGACACTTTATGTTCAAATCTATTTTGGAAATTGAAAATCACATAAGATATTTGATACAACAGAAAGCAATAGTTTAAACTTAATAGGTGTTGTAGCTATGTGAAGAATCAGTTGACCATGTTATTTCCGGAAAATATTAATTTGGCATCTTATATTGCCTCTTAGTATCTATTCCTACATGCAAACTACAAGATTTGGAAGAATAATGAGTAACTGTGCGTGAGTGTCAAAGATCTATGTATTCAGTTTCTAAGAGTTTGTTATGAGCAAATAGTTGTTGTAAAGAAAAGCAGTGATTGGATCTACCTTCAAAGGTTTTATCAGACTTGAATCACAAGTATCTTTGAGGCTCTCGATGGCAAGTGCTGATGCTGACTTCATGTTCTCAGAGGAAGTCCAAGATGATTCAACCTCTACGACAGAACTATTATTAACAGGAGAAACATTCCTCTGTTTACCATCCAAAGATTGGAAAGCAATAACCTGAATTCTTCCAACCTGATGAGATTAAATAAGTGTGAGATAGAGAGAAATACCCAGTTTAGGACTTGTAAGCTGATAATCATCATTTAAAATAACTTTTGAGCATCTTCACTGAAACAGGAAAATATCAATCCAATGAAGCCAGTATCCAGCAATTGATACATTGCTTGAGTCCGGACATCTGCAAATAATAATAAAATAATCAAACTCAAAGTAGATTTTCAGTGTAATAATGAAAGTTAATCTGCAATGTGAGAACTGCAAGCTTCAACCTAATCAAATTATACAATATTAAACCAGAATCAATAACTACTGGAGTTATAGGCATTTCTTATTTATAGAGGCATGATAAATGACTCATAAATCTAGATCACTGACACATAGTCATCCTCCTAAAGAAATTTAATCTTCTGGTGACTCAAGAAGCTTCAGATGGGCAGGGCTGAAAACTTAAAAACAGGATTTTTCTTCAGTTCCTCTTCCCAATATTTTTTTACCAACATATCATTTACCAGTCATGGCATTTGTTAAAATGTCTAAAGTCAATAAAAATAAAAATCCTCTCTTATGCTTCCAAAATTTCTTGGTTAGGGAAATTAGTGTGCCAAGCTAACAACAACCAATGTACAAAATCTAAATAAATTAGTTGAAACATCCACGCTGTTCAAGAATATATTAGTATGAGATAATTGCAAACTAGGAGAACCTGGAAGGTGCTTTTTAATAATTTGGAAGGTGATTCTTACAAACTTTGAGGGTACTTCTTAAGAACTACACATACATGTGAATTGCATGATTGATTTTCATTAAAGTCGCCGGCACAAAGAGGAAGGAAACAGATTTTATTAACAATCATATGGTTCATGGCAAGAGTTGGTAAATGTAAAACACCACAAAAACCTGAACATGAAAATGAAGCTTCATGTGAAAGATTGAATCAAGTTGGCAACCAGTCCATAGCAATATCATTATATGGGGGTAGTTTAACTTTAACCTAATGGTTGGGCCATTAATTGAACAACCTGTGATAGAAGTAGAAATTCCTTCTCAAGTAAGGTGCCTACGCAATCACCATAAAATGTCTCTGTCCTGGGCATACTGACGGGCCTAGAAGTTAGAACTGTTCTGATTCATCTAAAATCATCCCGAGTTAGTGGGGCATTATCAAGCGGGATACTATTAGAATGGCCAGTGCTCAAACACTAGCTATAGGTCGCATAACTACTAATTTATGTATATTAAATTAACAGGTATATTTAAAACATAGTAATTTTATGACAAGACTTGTAAAATGTTTTCAAGTATGTGTTGAAACATACGCATGTGCATCTAAATTTATGAAACATATAAATGGTGAAACACTAGGTGGTCTTTGGGTCTAGCAGAACAGTGACAAGCATATCTAGGTTCATACAGAGATTACTACAAAGCACCGCCAATCATATCCACATAAAGTCAATGTAGTTGGGCAACATGACATTGACTGACACCTACAACCACACGACATTGAGGCTTACATAAAGTTCTAACTCGTATGAGAATTTCACTTTATTACATAACAGCACATCTTGGAATGTAAATGTCGTCAGTTTACGTGACTTGTCTTCCGGGAAACAATACTTTTGAGGACTACTATTTATCCCATTACAGGGTGCTCCTTTCCCCTGCATGGTCAGAATATGTGGCTGACTCCCTAGCTCAAGGTAGCCTTCCATTGGCAGTAAGGGGCTGTTTGGTTCACGGAAGTAGAGTGAAGTGAAAAATTTGGAAGTGAATAGTTTGCGTATGCATGTCGTGCGTACGCATATCTTATGAGTTCCTTCGTTTGGATGTTTATTAGAAGTGAGTTGGAAAGTGTAGCTTTTTGTAGTTCCAGTGTTTGGTTTGTAATGTAGTGGTAGTTGAGAACTTATATAGTTTTCCACTTTTAAATATGGTGAGGTTACTTCAACTACTATTATTCATTATTATTATTATTATGTATGGATTAAAAAAATTAAGTAATAAATAATAAGTATTATTATTATAAATTAATAATTATTATTATTATTATAAATTAATTATTATTATTATTTTAAATATAATTAAATAATAATTAATATATACATATTTTCAGATTTTTTTTCAGATTAATATATACATATCATAGAAAAAAAAGACACTCCCCACAGGAACCACCGACCCTCCCCACTCTTCGCACCAAAAACCACTCACTCACTCTCCCCTCTCTCTCTCCATTCTCTCAAAAAAACCAAAAGCCACCGACCCTCCCCACCCCTGAAGCCGACGCCAGAAGCTTCCTAGAAGCTCCCCATAAGCCGACGCCGGAGCTCGACGGCGGCGGTCCTCCTCCCTCCCATTTTTTTTTTTTGACTGTAACCTCTTTTGGAGTTCCGGATATGACTTCGACAGAAAAAATATGAAAGTAGAATAGGGAATTGGGAGAGGGACAGGAAGTAGTAAATGTCCCATCAGGGACTTCACAACCCACTTCCTATTTTCCGACCAAACACCGGAACTTTGTATAATATGGTGCAGTTCCAAAAAGTTAGGTAGTTCCGGACTGAGATCCGTGAACCAAACACCCCCTAAGCCCAAGGGCAAAGTTTGAAAATAATAATTTTTTTTGTACATGGATAGAGATGTAATTACTATTTAGTCCTTGGTATTCTCATATCATAATTGATATGAGGGGTAGTTGGGTAAATTATCCCAAAATCCTCTCATCTCCCTCCATTTTTCTCCCATTTTTGGGAGAGATTTTTTTAGTAAATTTTCTCCACTTTCCCTCCCCCCCCCCCTTCCCAAACAACCATCACTTATAATTTTTCTCACTTTTTCCTCAACTTTTTTCTTCCTCCCACTTTCCTCCCTTCCCAAACATCTCACTTTCCTCCCTTCCCAAACACCACCTAAATCTCTAGTATAGTAACCGATGAACCCTTCTAGAACTTATCAATTTTCCTTATATAAGCTTACCCAATTAACTATGACTAGACCTGGAGGGTGACACGTGAATCATGACTGCAGAAAACAAGCAAAAGATAGAAACGATGCTAATGTGTAACCTGTGCAAAGGATAATGGGACTCTTCTTCCATGTTTATCATTATCATTTTGGATTGAAGTTCAAAGTACAATTTACATGATTCCATCTCATCATCTTGCCATGTATTGTTACCATTATTCTAAAATGCATTGAAAAAAGAACCTAGGCGCTATGCGGCTACTCATTGCCAAAATTTTCAGTATATTGTACGTTCTAAGCGGTAGGCAGCATTATGCGGGAAAAAAAATATTATACGAAAAAAAACAGCATTGTGTCTAAAGAAGTAAAGCGCCGCCAAGATTTTGGAAATTTTTTGTCAAGTTTTTGTTCAAAAAATATTTTTTGTCCTGATCCCTTTTATTTTCTTGGTCAGTTTTTGGCTTGGCCCAAAAAATAATTATCTTGGTAAATTATGAATTATATTTCTATATGTTTGCTAAAGTTCTTTGTAATGAAATTCTTGTTATATATATATATATATATATATATATATATATATATATATATATAGTTTTGTATTAATTTCAATGAACTACAAAATCTTAAGTTTTTTAATTGTAACACTTTTTTCGTATAAATCCGTCTAGCCACTTGGGCGCTAGGCGCCCCCTGCTGCATAACGGCCGTCTAGCGCTTTCTATAACATTGATTGTTACATTTTCAAGAGCATTGTTGTAGATCAATATCAAGAGGAGTCTACATTTATTTTCAGCATTGCGAGCCTATATCTGTATGGTTTTTGACATTTCACCAAGGCAAAGAAATTGTGCCAAGAGATGTCATATGAACAGAACACCAAGGAAGCCTGGCCACATCTTACATGGATATCTACAATTCCTGTATTACTTTCCTAGTAACCCACATTATTTATTTTAATATATATGATGACTACATAGAGGGCCAAAATAGTCGGTGTTCTTCATAGCTCCATGCCAATTTAACTTCCAAACGTTTAGTTACTATATATCCTAAAGCATTTCATTTTAAGTAGCATGTCCATTTGAAGAAAACAAGAAGACTATGAAATGAGGACTATGAAATCGTATCATTTGCACCATATTGACTTTATGAAATCGTATCACGTGCAGGCGCCCTTTTGAATCTCAAAATTTTGAAGACTAACATTTTAGAAACCCCTATAAAAACTAAAATTGCATTTAATAGAAAATATAATCCTCGGGCTCATTCCTATGAATATGAAACATCCGGTCATAAAAACTTTTGTCAAATCTTCCATGGAGCTTTGCTATGCTCCATACCAACCTCATTGGGATAAGGCTCGGATGATGATGATGATGATAAACAGCCTCTAATGATAGATAGTCAAAGCTTGATGGGAAAACAATGAATTGAAGAATGGATATTTTAGCAAATGCCCTCATTCTAAATGTAGAACTAACATATACCCCCAATTTTTTCTTTAAAAAATTTAGCAAATGCCACCATTCTTTGTACGAAAAGTAAAAAATTTAAGATATAGCCCCACTATTTTAACCAAAATCTTTATTGTTTTACATAGAATGGCGGCATTTGCTAGTTTTTAAAAAAATGGGGGTATATGCTAGTTTCTACATTTAGAATGGGAGCATTTGCTAAAATATCCCATTGAAGAATTAAAGAAACATGTTATGTATTTGTCCTAGAAATATCTGAATTAACAACCAGTTATTGATACAAGGCAACTTGAGTTCTATTCCCATCACCAGTTATATTGATAGTAGAATTCTCTGCGAATCAGGATTCTGAAGTAATGTAATATATACTATCTACTTACCCACATGAGAAGGAAGAACTGTAATGTGTGGATGGGAATGGTACCATCCAATAACCCTTGTGGTCTTTCCAGTTGTCCTGGTCATTCTGTGCTAAAGAGTCAAGTTGAATAACCAAATGGATATACTTCCTATTCTTGATTAAAAAATGACAAAAAGTATTCTAAAACAAAATAATGGATATCTCAGCTTCAGCAGATGCTGCAGCTAACTGCTCAGGATTAGTCTCCACTCGATCCTTGCGACGATCAGATCTCATTTGTGGGGATGCACCCCAAATTAGAGCAATTGCGCTTCCACTGTTCACATACTACAGACAAATTGTATTAGAGCATGAAAAGCAAAATCCAAAAGTAGTGAAAACACTTTCATATTCTAACAATTGAAATTCAGTAGATAATATTGTTGAATAGATGGGAAATGAGTACATAATAAGTTCATAAGATTCTTATAATAATAACTCAAGACTAAACAACAAGAACATAGAAAAATCTCATCACACTATCACAACATATAGTGTCTCTGTAGCAATATATGAAGCAGGGTACTCCAAAAATCATGCCGTGCGTGCACCTGGTATCTGATACCTGATACGGGTACTGCATGGGTACGGCTGGGTATGTAGTTTTTTAGAAGTCCTAAAACTTCTAGAGGCCTGGGATACAGCTCAAAGTACCAGGCCTGAGATAGCTTGGGTACAGCTCCAGGAACCCAAAATAGCATGTGTAGTGTGTACATAACGGAAAAATAACCTGGCTAAGTAACCCAAGTAATAAGTTAAACCCTAATCTTTTGCTGACTCTCTCTCGTCTCACTTAGGTTTTGGTATTGTGGATAATCACAAAGTTCTTAGAGTGGCAAATGGCGACGGAGAACGTCGTGTGGCTCGAATTTCCGGCAAGTTGTTTTTAATCTATAGATTTTTCACGTATTTTTATGCACAACTGTTTCTGTATTTTTTTCATTTTTCTGTTGTATTTTTATAGCATAATTGTTATGTTTTTCTTCTCCTTTCATCTGTTTGGCACTGAATTTGTAGGATAATGGAGGTAAATGACTTATAGTTTATACTTCTGTTATTTTGTTAATTTGTAGGATAACGGCTGCTTCATATGCTTCGGGAAGTTTTACTTGTGTTACTAGGAGGTTCTCTAACAGTGATGAACTAGATGACCATCCTCTTTGGGTATATGTAACTATAATGTTGGAGACATGGAAATGCTGGAAATAGGAGTTGATATTGTAACTTTTGTCAATAAAAAAAATTTAAAGGGTCCTACTTTAGCATGAAGGCACATCTACAACAAATGGTTAACTAAGGGAAGAGAATTTGTAACCAAAAACACCAGAATGTTTGGATGACGATGGATGAGACGACGTTGATGGATTAGACTAAGAAAGGATAAATCCTAAAATAGTTCTATTACCCCCTTCCCAAAGTGGCTTGAACTCGTGTAACCTTGGAAGCGGTATTGAATGTAATGTTGAGTCTAAAAGAAGGAAAGACTTCTGCTTTAGAAAAATCATTCTACACCGGAGCTATGTAGAAATTAAAAACTGATATTGCTAGAATGTTGTTTCAATTGGTTTGCCCTTTTAATTGGCGAGGAACCCAAATTATGTTAAAACATTTTCATGTTGCAAATAATAAAATTATTGGCTTTTTTTGTAAGGCGATACAAGATGGTGAATTGGCAAAGACGTGAAAGGCCTAGGCGAGGCCTCAAGGAGGCGATGTGAGGCCTCGGGACTAAAATTTTGGGGTGCACAGTAGATAGGTCATAGTTACTACAACTTTGAATGTCCCAAGTGGTTAGCAGCTCACTTTAGGAGTAAGAAAAAAATGTCAATTTCAATTAGAGCAAACCAAGTTTGTTAAGGTAACAGTAGGCAGCAATGACCAAAAGACCTATGAGGATGTCTCAATATAAAATTGGGAGTGCAAATTGTGTAGTAAGTCAATAAAAACTTGTGCTTTATGTCCTAACATGTGGTTTCCTTCTAATTTGTATGATAAATGTATAATTAAAAAACTATAAGCATCCCATGCAAATCACGTTGTGTATACTAATACACAAGTGTAAGACTTCTACATGAACTGCATAAAGTTTCAATCAAGAAACAATTGTTATGATCATATTTAAGTCAAGGCGGGTCGATGCTTAAGGTGGCAAGGCGATAGAGGATTTGAAACACCTAGGCGGATGCCTAAGGCGGCAAGGCGGGAGGATTTTTAAAACCTTGGGCTTTCCCAGTCCTGGTTACATTCTTTAAGAACCACTCTTTTATAACAGGAGACCAAACATATTAGCTACGAACTCCAATTTCTCTCATAACGTGATGATGAAGATGGCTGCACAAGAAGTTTGAAGTAGATGTGCAGGACACCCAAGTATCATTTCCCAAGATTTAAGGTCCAAAGTCCACATATCTTGCATAGAGTCATATCCACCAAAGAAATCACCAAGACATGAGAACCTAGCAAACTCCAAATTAGCCAACAATGAGAGAGTAGGATATAAAGTAGGGGGACTGAGAGAGACTTAATGTTTTCCACTTGGCGATGGACATCATAGGGATAAGATTTGATATGTTAGGGCATACACGAGAGGAGGGGAATGAAGAGGGAAAGAATAAAAACTATTATACCTCCTTTTTTGTAGTATATTCCAAAATCGTTTAATAATATCCATAACTTTTAAGTTATTTGACTTGGATTAGATTCCATATTCAAAACAAAAATGCTACGGATAGGGATAGGGTTACATGTAAGTCAGGCAGGTCGATGTAGTTGCTTAAGGTGGCGAGGTGATAGAGGATTTGAAACACCTAGATGGATGCCAAAGGCGGGGAGCCGGGCTTTTAAAACCTTGGGCTTAGCAAGTCCTGGTTACATTCTTTGAGAACGACACTCTTATAACAGGAAACCATACAAATTATCTAAGAACTCCAATTTCTCTCATAACATGATGATGAAGCTGGTTGCACAGGAAGTTTGAAAGCTAAAGTTTGAAGTAGATGTGCAGGACATCCAAGTATCATTTCCCAAGATTTAGGTTCCAAAGTTCACATATCTTGCATAAACCAAAGACATCACCAAGTCATGAGAACCTAGCAAACTCCAAATTAGTCAACTTACTCTCCTTGGCACTTGGAAAATATATCCTTAAACATTTGGTTCTCTCTCCACATATTTCTTTATCAAAATTTGGGGTACTTGATCAAGAGCTTCAAAAAGCCACTCATTGTCATGATTTCTTATATTTTAAGTTGTGCTTCGGTTCCACATGTTCGTGCTACGAAAATGAAAAAGAAATTGCGGACCGATGGTCCATTCGAACCCTAACCCTGTCACGGTTCAAAACAGTTTGAGACAGTTCGTACCAATTCAACCACTTAACTCGTTCAATTGGTCGGACCAAACTGCTTTCTGTAGTGGTTCGCAATACCAGATTACCAGTCAATCGGTTAGCCTGGAAGGTTCGAAACGGTTTTTAAGACATTTTCTTTTATTATACTTTTAAAAACTCATCCTCTTTGTACATCTATGCTCAAAAGGACAGAAACTGTTAATGATATCGATAAAGAATGACAAATCAAGAAGAAATGAACAGAAAACCTAAATAAATCATTAGTGCACATGCTATACATGGAAAACTGAGGATATATTAGTAAATGAGAGACCTTTTCCAGGCATATAACGGTATCATCAGAGGATTTCATGATCGTTTATTATACTTTGGACTGGTCTCCAAGTGTTTGCATCATACAAGAGAAGGCAGTCAATTGCAAATATCTGCAGTATCTCGTGGATTGAAACATAAAAAAAACATCTAGTCATGTGTACCTATTGATAGCATTAAATGAGGATAGAACTCTTGTTCCAAGCTGAATTCCCAATTGTGTTTCTAAATAAATTCATTTGGAATCTACAACAATATTTAGCTACCTAAACACTTGAGCAGATCTGTGATTGCAAATTAACCAACTAGAGTTATTTAATCTACAAATACATGAGCATCATCCTCCAAGCATTCTTCATTGAAGACTAGACTGGTTATGGAGCACGAGAAGCTCCACAAAAGAACTGACAAAGCATTTATGACCGACTGTGAACATGAGAATAACCCATTTATGCTGGTGCCAGATTCCTATCTAAGTAGCTATAAGCAAGAGTGGACTTTGCCATAAAATCTAGAAGACCCTTTTGTGCGAAGCTAGACCTGCCTTTCCAGTCATGCAGTTGAACTCATGCACCAACGAGCAAGCTCAAAGTTTCACTAGACTGAATCACTGAAAAATAGTGTAGACGATAAGATGATATGATTTTGTTGCATGTCTTGATTCTCAACTTCCTTTTGACTCAGTCTACTTCTAAATCATTTTGTCAAGTTTTCATGTCCATCATTGACCTCTAATTCTCCTCATTTCAAGTTGCCACAAATACTTGATGAAGTGGTTAAAGACGCTGAACCCATTTGGTTACTATATTTTCCTTGTGCATGTCACTCAGATTTGGTGTGGGCATGTGAGCATGAATGTACTTGGGGGTTAAGGTTTTCAAAATATTCTGAAACCGACAACGTATTCCCCTTCTGTTAGTGGACGTCTTGTTTGATCTTAGCTAGTGTATGTAGTCCATATTGGCCAAGTCACCTAACCTAAATTTCGTGTTCTTTCTTTCAATGACTCTCTTTTATTATATGTTGATTTCTAGGCTTGGCCACAACAGATTTTCCCTAGGAAAATGCTTTCATCTCACCAACATTTCACAAAAACCACATATTTGTTATATGCTCAATCTCCAACTTAACCATGGACACAATATACAATTGGTTGCAATAGACCTTCCGAGTCATTCCTAAGCTTTTGGCAGGAGCAAAAAAGAACTTGCTTGATATAAGTAAGAACCCTAGTTGTGGCATTCGAACTTCGCACTTAGAGAGGCCAACTGAAATACGGCATAGTAGATAAAATTGAAGATCCGAGTACGGCATGGGTACTACAGTTGTATAAATATACACATGATAACATATCTATATATATTATATCTTAATACCATCTATATATACATGTTTTGGATAGTGACTACATTACAAAAAGTTATATCAAGTATCTATTGCAAAGAAATGTTATTTATCATATCCCAATTATATTTGGCACAATCATGCCCGCCAGATAGTACTCAACCATGTTTCAGGTCATTTTGGAGCATAGATATGTATCCATCATGAGTGCCAAAGAAATATCATTTCAGATACATCTTAGATACGGATACGGTCCTCCAAGGAAGTATTTGAGCAATCTGGGAGGCCAACCTCATCAAGACGGGCTTCACTTTCTGCCTATGAAAAAAGGGGCCATGCAGGGAAGCTAGAAAATTTTGCTCTAGAGTGCCATAATCATATATGATGCTGTATAAATTAAACAGCTAAACCACCAATTAAACCTGTATAATCCAGTAAAATGCACATATCAAGCCTCTGCTACTGCATGCTACCCTCTAAACCTAATATCTACTTCAGATCACTGACTGAGAACACCAAAAACCCTAAAAAAAACCTTTCGAAATCAGGAAAAGTCCACGATGAGGTGTAAGATCAGGATTCCATCTGCTAAACCTGCTAACGATTTCAACTTTCCCAACTCTAGACCTAAAATAGCCACACAAAAATATAATTTCCCAGAAAAAGGAAAGAAAAAACAAATCAAATAGTACCAATTAAACCAATACAATCAAATAGAATGCACATACAATCCTTTGCCGGTATATGTTACCAAGTAAGCCCTAGTATTTCACTTGTGATCACAGTAACAGGACACCAAAAACCCTAGAAAATCCCTTCGAAATCTGCAAAAAATCGCAAACCTACTTCTTAATTCCTCTAAAGATTCCAATTTGCGCAACTCTAGACCTAAATTAGAGAAGAAGGGGGGGGGGGATGATTCAAATAGTACCAAATAAAGCCATATAATCAAACAGAATGCACGTATCGATCCTTCACTAAATCCTAGTATTTAGTTGTGATCACACCCAAAAAAAAAAAAAAAACTAGAAAATCCCTTCCAATTCTTGTAAAGATTCCAACTTTCGCGACTCTAGAACTAAATTAGGGTTAAAAAAGAAAAAAAAATCGGAGGGATTAGGAAAAAAATTATGGGGGTTTACTTGGATGTCACCGAGGAGTAATCCCATGATCTCCTCCTTCTCCGTGGTGAGCGCGTGGGAGAGGCAGGTCAACCACACTTCCTCCGACATCCTCACGCCGGTCAAAGACATCTTCTTCTTCCTTCTTCTTCGATTGGTAGAGAGAGAGAGCACTCACTCTGAAACGAATTCGGTAAGATTTTCCTTTTTCTTTTTCTGACTCGCTTTGTGTACAGAGCAGCTGGGATGTGACCAGAAAACTACAATGGCAAATTCTCGGCTCGTGAAAGGCACTACAGAGTAACTAATCCAATTATATAAATATAATTTACTCAGGCTAGTCCAAAATTTATTATGACTGTCCATCATCTTCATCTACCTCCTCATGCTCCCCCTCCCGCTCCTCCACCGTTCGTCACCGTCCCCACCACTCGCCGATGTCCCAGCACGCAGCAGCGGCCCCTTCCTCCACCACTCGTCGTCGCCCCCATCGCTCACCACCGCCTCCGCAAGGAGCAGCGGCCCCGTCCTCCACCACGCACGCGCCTCCGCCTCCTCCCCCGTCCTCCACCGCCGCCGCCTCCTCCCCCGCCTCCTGCCGCCTCCTTCCCCTCATACTCCTCCGCCTCGTCCCCCCTTCCGGCCTTCACGTAATCCAGCCCTCGTGGTCACCTCGCGTAGCCCTCCCTTCCGGATTGTCAAAATTTTGACAGTTATACCAATTGGAAGGACTGTCAAAATTTTGACAGTCCTAAAAGATCAGCATATATTTTTAGGACAGTAAAAATTTTGACAGTCCTAACAATTGGTAGGACTGTCAAAATTTTGACAGTTCTGATTATAAAAAAAATCAATTGAAAGTGGGCAGCCCGGTGAGTAATTTTTGGGAGTAGCAAACTTGTAATTATCAATGATGAAAATTTGGGCTGTCCCGAGTGAATTTTGTAGTATCTTTATCAAGAACCCAAATTCTACAGACACATCAAAAATTACTTAGTCTATTTTTTTTTTTACTTATTTACAAATTTATCTATGAACAAATTGTTTTATGCTACCCAAATTTTTATGAAGGATTGTCAAATTGACAGTCCTCATCTCAAATATGACTATCAAAAATTTTACCAGTCCTTCTTATTGGAAGGACTGTTAAATTTTTCGACAGTCTGTCATCTTTAGGACTTTTAAAAAATTTGGCATACTTTATTTTGGAAGGACTAGTAAAATTTTGACAGTCCTTCCTTTTTGTCAGTCCTCGACGACGATGGCGGTAGCTTGGGAGAGGTCGAAGACGGAGGTGGCGGCGGCGTAGTCGAGCCAGCGGCGGAGGTCAGAGTTGGAGACGGAAGAGACGGGGGAGGAGGTCGTGGCGACGAGGGTGGGGCCCGTGGAAGGGGAAGAGGAGATCGATGTGTCGGGAGAAGGAGGTGGAGGCAACACCGATTGTCGCCTCTGCCTCCTCCTTGTCGTCCTCGTCCTCCTCCTCCACCCTCCTCCTCCTCCTCCTCCTCCCCTCCCCTCCACCCTCTCTACCCCCATCCTCCTCCTTCTCCTCTCCTCAACCCTCGTCCTTCTCCTCCACCATCTCTGCCTCCTCCTCCTCCTCCTCCTCCTCCTCCCTCCTCCGCCACCCTCTCCTCCTCCTCCTCCACCCTCTTCTCCTTTCAATTGTTGGTGGGCAGCCCAAAGTAAATCTGGGACTGTCCTGAGTAAAAATTCTAAAAATCTTAACTGTCATGAAGTAATGGGTTGTCCTAAGTCGTGAGACTCATCTCACCATTTTAGTATTCATATTCAGTATATGTGTACAATGTCGTATATTTTTTCTGTGCATGTTTTTGGATTTTCTATGCTACTTTTATGCATTTTTTTGTTTTTGGCTAGTGACTCAGTCCTTCCCTTATATAGCCCCCTTTTCTTTCTCTCTTCTTGATTTCCTTTTTCTTTCATTTTATTTTCTTTTCCTCTTCCCTCTTCTCCTTTATCCACAGCTTGGGGGCCGGCCTTGGCCATTGATTTGGTGCTAGTATTGGTAGTTGGTAGTATTTTAGGCAAGTACATCTTGTCAATGAGGAAGAACTTGCCTATTTTTTTGTTTCTCATGGTTTCTTGAATTTTATTTTCTTATGATATATTCCATAACCTTCTCTACTTGCTTAGTACTTAGCATTTTTTTGATGGCTTGAATGGAGTATATCTACATTTCTATGTTCGGATTTCCATGGATTTTTTTTGTTTTTTTTTTTGTTTTGATATACTAAAACTAGTTATTTTTTAAAACTGTAGTTTCATGTGATAGAGCATTAAATTTTATATGATTTTGACTTTTGAATCGCTTAATTTGGAGTTAAAATAAAGATTTTATGATCAATTTTTTTTTTGGAGCTTTGTTCTCGGACCTGTCTGGCAGGGACGATGAACAGTATCGCTCGCATTGTGCCATGCACAGAAATTTGGCCGCGTGCAGTGCGCCGAGCATGGATTTCTTGTCGCGTGCATCACTCTCTTGCCACGAGCAATGCGTCGTGCATGAAATTCCTATATCGCGCGCCATGTATGGATTTTTTTCGCCGCATGTGCTGCGCGCATCACTCTTTTGCCGCGAGCAATGCGCCGCGCATGGAATACATGTTGCGCGTAGTGAGCCACGCAAAGATTTCTTGCCGCCGCATGCGTTGCACGCATCACTTCCTTAATGCACGCATCCCTTTCTTGCCGCGCAGCAATGCATCGCGCATGGAATTCTAAATGCGTGCTGCGCGCCGTGCACATAATTCTTGCCGCGCATGGTGACCCGGATGACCCATTTTTGCATGTTTAGCTATTTTGTTAGCTAGAATCTGGTAAAACTCAAAATATGAAAGTTGTAGATCTTTGTCTTGCCTTTTCAAATATTTTTTGATTGTCTCATTTGGAGTTCGGATGAGAAAGTTATGCCTAATTTTCTAAAACATGTCAAAAATCCAGTTTTGTGTAATTTGGTATGTTTGATTATTTTCTCCATTGTTGCTATATTCTTCAATTGTTTTGATTTTTAACTTTACTTTGAGATTTATATGAATACAAGTTTCCCTTAAATGGTTTAACCTGACTGAGATACTTACAAGAATATGGATACCTGAGCAAGGACTATGAGTATACTGAAATCGTGAACTCCCAGAACCTAACATATACTGATACTCCCGATAGTGGCTCGACGAAGCGAACTCCTGACATGCTAGAATTTTTGAAACATAATTACTTGAATAGTTATGATAACTCCCGTGGTTGATTGCTTGTCCATGTCCTGAATGTACTTGTGAAGATCATGTTCAGTCTTGCATCATGTCTAAGGCAAAATTCTTAAGCACCACGGTCAGGAATTCTTGATAACTTGTCCAGGATAATAACTAGAATAATAATCTAGAAAGCATCTAGAGAGATTTTTAGGCTATATGCAATCCCGGTATCCTAGCGACACCTGATAGATTTGGATCTCTCCGTCGTGAGGTACACACTTCCAGCACGCCATCAAGTGTTGCACTAACAGAAAAATAATTATACATAATTTAATTGTATGCTATGTATCCTTACATCTGGATAACCCGGATAGTCTACATGGCATGTGGCTGTATGGAATCTCAACCTACACGTGCTAGTAATTAGGGCTGTGATAACCCTATGTGAGACTCGTCTCACTGTTATAGTATACTACCCGATATACGCGTAAAATATGTGTATAGCTTGCTTTATGTTTAATTTCTTACTTTATGCTTTATGTCATTTATGCATTGTCTAGGTTATTTTTGCAAGTTTTCTCTTAGTTGTATGCTTTGGACAGTTGGTCCCTTGGTTTTCATGTGCATGGCTGTGATGAGCCCGTAAGAGGGGCATGGATTATGATCCAATGGCCTACAATCAACCATTTTCCTATTTAAGCAAAGCATTTCTCTTTTCTTCACTTTTTCTCTTCTTTTATTTATCTTTCATTCTTCACTTCTTCAGCCTTCACCGAGAGCAGCCGAGCTTGGCCTTGGCCGTGGGTGACCTTGGTAGTAGTATGCTAGAACTTGATTGTAGGCAAGTACATCTTGTCAACCGAAGGAACAACCATAGATCTTGCTTTGATTCTTAGTATAACTTGTTTTAATCATTTGATCAGTTTTATTTTTGGGTAACACTTAGAACTTATCTCATTGATGATTTTGTTTTTCTTGAAATGGATTGCTCATTGAGCCCGAGAACAGCAAGACGGAGAATGCAAAGTTGGCCTAAGAATGCATACAAAAAGTACGCAGGAAACCCTTGGTGCATAAAGCAAAGTTTGAGCTCACTTGTGTGTGTTTCATAAATTTCTTAGAAGGTAAGCCAAGATATGTTGAGTACTCTAGGTGCACTTCTCTACTCCTTCGTATTTTTTGTAATATGGTAATTCCTCCAAAAGTACATCAATTCTACTTAGCGCACTTTTGAATGGGTCTGCAAGTCATCAAGAATATACGTCACTGCTTAAATAGCCAAGTTAGCGCACTTTGCAGATATTGCAGAGTTAGTCCACTTTGGTAGAACTTTCTTTACTGGCGCACTTTGTTGCTTCTGAAGAATGGCATAATTTGTTGTATTGGCGCACTATGTGGTATTCTCCAGAGATGATATACTTTGTAGTCCTTCGTAATTACTTAATGACTAAGCAATGACTTCTGACCATTCTCGAGAATTGTGTTCTCGACTGCAAGATTGTCTTAACTGTTGTGCCATCCATTGAGACTTGCGTTTTGTCTTATAGTAGACCTTTCCACGCTCTTTGTGCGCCAAACCGTCTTTTTGGGCATACTTGAAGAAGTGTGCTAAGCTCCTGTCTCGCGCATTTCTATTATTGTGCGTCAAGGTTCTAGGGTGCATTTTAGTATCAATTGTGCGCCAACATTTGCTCAGAGCACTTTTGGTATCAAAGTGTGCCAGAACTGTCCGGACTAGTGATTGTGCGCCAATAGTAGTTTTGGCCCATTGTACGCGAATATTATTTTCATGTCTAATGTTATGCGCCAACCCTAAATTAATATTTTATGCGCCTGTATGCCAGTATTCTCTTTAATATGCTTAACTATTGATGATTCTCTGGTTCTCTTTTATCCCCTTATTTTAGATAATTCTGGTTATTTTCTGAATATGACATTCTTGATATTGATCTTAATTTTCTGACATAATCTAGTGATTGTACACTATAAATGAACTCTTGGATCTTGAAATAGAACTAATAATCATTATATTGTACTGATAATCCTGATACTGTACTGATAATCCTGATATTGGCTCGACGTAGCGCACTCCTGACTCGAGAATTCTTGTACTGTCCTAATCAAGGCCATAAGTAGTACCTGTATTGCATGTTCCATTATTTCCGTGGTTGATTTTGATTATGCTTGTCAAGCTATTGTCTAGTCTTGCATCATGTATAAGGCAAATTCCTGAGCACCACGATCAGAAATTTTGAATAAATTATCCAGGCTAATAAACTAGATTGATAACTAGAATTATTTAGGAAAATTTCTTGGCTACATACAATCCCGATATCCCAGCGACACCAGTAGATTTGGAGCTCTCTGTTGTGAGGAACAAACTTCCAGTACACCATCGAGTATTACATTACAAGTAAAATACTATATAAATTAATTATATTATGTATCACGTACGTCTGGATGATCCGGATAGACTGTAGGGCATGTGACTGTATGGAAATTTTAAACTGCATATGTTAGTAATTAGGACAATGATAACCCTAGTTAGCTAATAATAGCAAGCTGTAGGACATGATTGGCCGTGATTGCTTGATTTTTAGTCTAGTCTTGTGTCACGACCCGCACCCGGTGTAAGGGCACGAGTACGTGGGTATGTCGAGTCTACGCTGCAACATCGGCGGTAGAACGCTGTCTAGGTCAACAATAATATCTAAATATCTCACACACTATATATAATGTACCTGTCAATGATATCTCAACTCCAAATGGAGGAACAATATGATAATATGATAATCAATACCCAATCACCATAAACTAGAGAAAGATATGAAACGATATGAAAATAGACGAATAGAGTAAGTAGTAACAATATAAAGTCTCAAATATATATACAACACATCAAATATCTAAGATATGGTCACATCCAATATAATAATAAAATAGCTAAATCTTCTCGACATGATCCATATAGTACCAGTCCGTGTAGCAATGTGTCAGAATTAGATATATCGGTTCTAAAACAAGTGATATATACACTATCATAAAATAAAAACTTACTCGCTTGTGGTCCTGAGCAAATGGTATGACTCAATATCTGAGTTAGTGTCACACAGACCTATATAGAAAATATCATGTCACTTGGGTGTAATAAAGTGAGAAATAACTAAAATGAGTCAAAATATGATTTCAAGGCCACTTTCTAGGTCATACTAGGCCAAAACAGTCAACTCTAGGTCAATACCTTAATTTTAGGTTCATAATTAGTAGGTATTAGATATAATAGCTAATATACTAAGTGTCTATATATACTAGGTAATATATTACACTAATTATACTTACTAGTTATTAAACTTGATGTCTAGACTAACGACCCATACTATAACTAATACCTTAGTATATGCCATCACCCAATACCTTTACTCACGAACACTTACCTACACTAATACATATCTTGCCTATTATCTCACTTCTCTTCTTGCAATATTGAGTATCAGACCCATATCCTGGTATCAGTCTTATCCTCCACTTTCACTCAGGTAGGACTTCATAACTAATACTTCCTTATCTGTTCAGATACCCCCATCACTCTCATGTGCACTAATCATTATTATTAAGGCACTCATCTCAGTATGTATACTGATACATATCAGTGTGTTCACTGACACACCCACTGGAACTAGCACAATCCTCAAATACCTCCTTATCCCTTGCTATTATTGTTGTATACATCAAACAGTGCCTAATGCAACTGTTATCACTCCAAATGTGGCACATCTAAAACCAGATTACTCTCCCCATTTCTGGTATACTGGAACACCTATGTTGGGCATTGATCCCCCCTCACTTCTCCAACACACGCATAGATACACACTAGTCCTCTCATACCCACACTCAC
This sequence comes from Iris macrosiphon, assembly GCA_036927795.1. Lineage (NCBI taxonomy): Eukaryota > Viridiplantae > Streptophyta > Magnoliopsida > Asparagales > Iridaceae > Iris > Iris macrosiphon. Next base: position 166,789,691 of record JAYESA010000003.1, read on the forward strand.
ATGTTGTTGATACACACCTTCCAACTTACACACACACCAAGGATCAAACTCGAGCCCCATTTTTAACCCGACACCAGTCTTCATATGCTGCCCATAGAGCAGCAACTTCTCCTTACCTTAGTTGCAGTACATAGCAGTGCACCTAGTGCAATACCGCTACTGATCTTGTTTCCTACTGTTGTTGTTGCAAAAGAACAATAGTGCATAGCAGTCATTTACTTTCACCCTTCATCACTGCTACTGTTGGTCTCTTCCCAGTCCTCCACTGCTCCCAGATTCTACTTTTACCTGAACATTGGCTCACCTGAATGCATATCATTGATACCCCTTTCCAGTGGCACTTTTTCTACAAACACTCACGGCGCATAGCAAGTATCAGTTGCTCTTACTCCTATTGCTACTGAATGCATCCCAAGCCTCATGCATCCATACTGCAATAATACACTCCTCGACTGCAACTGCAGTACACCTCCTTACACCACACACACCAATGTGCACATATATATATATATATATATATATATATATATATATATATATATATATATATATATATATATATATATATATATATATATATTGTAAACCCCCTCAACCAATTTAGGGATTATTTTATTGTTAAAAAATTAGAGACTAGGGATAAACATATTTAATTGGAATTACGTGAGACAATTATAGGTACCCTCTGACCACAGTGCAACCTTAGCTACGCAATGTTCATTAACTTCGTCTTGCACAGTTAATTATTAATCTAGTTAATTAATTTATGGCTAATTGTACCTCAATTGGACCTGACCAGCCCATATCATTGAACCCTGGCCGGCCCAAACCCCGAGGCCAACCCCGAAGTTCATCCCCTATATAAATACATAACTTTATTCATGTAAACCCTAAACCAACAAAACCCTCACAAACCCCTAATCCTAGCCGAATACTCTCTCTCTTGCAACCGAGCCTCCACCCCCGACTACCCAGCTCCCTGACAACACCACCGCTTGATAGCGCCGGCGCCACCCTCCCATCGACCGACCGACCCCGACCGCTCCTATCACCCCAGTCTCATCGACCGACCGACCCCGACCGCTCCCATCATACCCAGCCCCATCGACCGACCGACCTCGACCGCTCCCATCACCCCCAGCCCTTCGATCGACCGACCCCGACCACTTCCAGCACCCCCAGCCCCCTCGACCGACCGAACACGGCCGCCCCCGCTGCACGACAAGCCGTCGTGCGCCAACCCGACCCCCTCGGTAGCCGCTGCTGCCATTGTTGTCGCTGCCGCGCTTGCTGTAGTGCCGTCGTTGCCACCTTGCCAAAGCCGCCTTTTCGCCGGACCCCCTCGACGAGAGCAGGCCCCGTCCGAGCAGCCACGTAGAGGTAACCACATAAAACCTCCGCTTCTTCATGTTAATATTGTATCGTCGTATCGAGAATTGTGATATCGGACACAACCCTAATTATGTAAATGTTGGATTAATGATTAATAAGATTTAGGATTTGTGTATTTACTAGCAAACGCCTTAATCATGAGACCTAACATCAAGGACTAGCGTTTTACCCTAATACCTATACATAAACCACCTAAAATAAGCATAGAAACCAAGGAACATGTGTTCGCACAGAACAAAGATCGTGGTCAAACCGTAACTTGAAATTATTGTCTCAAGGCCCAGGATGATCGAGCACAGAATACGTGTGCACCTTAGCTACGCGCACATGTGACGTTGTATTCGAACAGACGTGAACTTGCGATAATATTCAAGCATCGCGTTGTAGTCGTGTACATTTAATGTTTAGCGTCTGATATTAAATTGTTATATTATATTTGTGTTTAGGACCTTTGGATCAGCCAGAAGATACTGCAGGAACCGGCTTCTGGCATTCACAAATTCAGGACCCAGGCAAGATACCTTGCCATATTTACTGTCTAATTTAAATTATGCATATGTCGTATTGTATGCTTGTTGTTTTTGCTTTATACAACTGTGCGAGTCCGAGATTGTCTCGGGTGCATTCGACGGATACGTCGATGATTAGTATACCTGACCTAGTCATTAGCAGACTCACCCCATTGGAGGATACCCTGTTATCTTCTGAGACCTGATACCTCACACATTCACTGAGACATATTCATAGTGGGATGCGGGTTTGCATACTCGACTAGCTATCGGTGGGTGTGACCTACATCACGGTTAGTACGTAGTTCAGGTTATATTTTATTGGTAGAGACTTGGCATATAGATACGTAGTACACACGTCGAGGATTCGACTTGCGTATCTACATTGGGCGGAGAGGACATTAGTAGGCGTATGGGATACACCCATTGGAGTCCGTAGTATCTAGAGAAGCCACGAATCCAATGACTCCATTTACACTGCTGCCACATTCTTCGGAGCGATATGGACGATATACTGCACTGCTGCCATGCTCTTTGGAGTGTTAGATGTTATGCCTTCGCCTACCCATACGTAACAAAGTTGTTCTCACATTGCATTCACTTAGATGGTTAGCACACCCTTATTGTATTTAGTTTATTCAGTATTTATATATGGCATATTTCTATGTATCTTGTTATGTCCCTCTGAGGACCTGGTACCTTTCCAAATTTGGACGAGGCTTACTATCCCACAGTATACGGCCCAGAACATGAGACAAGATTCGCTACCGCAGAGGAGCTAGAGGTTCTACCTTCAGAGTTCCCGTGATCACTTGGTAGGCCTTTTGCATAGGATTGGGAGCATTATTATCTAGTCAGCCGATGCCCTAGTCATTACCTTTTATCTATCATTTTAGTACTTTCTTTCGTCATAGTAGTGGGTTTGTCCCCACCAGACATTATTGGTTGTACTATGATATCTTGAGACTGGCGTTTATCTTCCAGCAGTTTATTTATTATTTCATTCTTGCAGTTTACATTATGGATGAGATTAGTTACCTGTTGATTCATTGTTATGGGACATGTTAGTATTTTAGGACAGCGTAGTACTCTTTGCTATGATCCATTAAATTGGGATATCCTCGGAGACGTGACAGCTGGCTATTGCCACGTGGTCTAGTTCCATGTATTTTGGGACTGGGGCGTGACATAGTTTTAGTGGTGGCCCATGCAGGTCGACTCTATTCGCTTGTGGTATGGTAACGTACCCAGCGAGCCTGTAATATGATGGAAGTTACTAGGTCTCATCCACTTTTGATTCATCTTTGAACTTTCTTCATACTGCTTCTAAATATCTGCATCCTGTTTGTTGCTTTCGTAATCTTTTAATGAAGTCCTATCTCTTACAGCAAGATAAATTTGCACAGTGGACGAGGAGCACCCAGTGCCGTGGTGCCAGATAACACCACCCAAAGAGAGGAGGTACCCCAAGGGCAACCCCCGCTACAGACCCCGCTGATACATTGGCACGAGACATCGCAGGGCGATCCTACACCACAGCCCGAGGGACAGACTTTCCAGACAATCCCCACGCAATATTTTGAGGGCCAGACTTCAGGAGCTAAACCGATGCCGCAGACTGAGAGGCGGACATCTGAGGAGATGCCTACTGCCCAGCCAGAGATTCCACTACCATCGCCTCCACCTTATCCACCCCAGATGCCACAGCTAGATGGCCAGCCATAAATGCTTCAGTTCTTCCAGGCAATGATGCAAGCACAGTGGAAGCAGACAGAGACATTGAGGCAGAGTCTGATGGCAGTACTAGAGAGGACACCTGTCCTAGCACCCGTACCAGCACCTCCACCAGCCCAGACAGGTGGCACTGTTAGATGGTTCCGACAGATGGGACCATATACCTTCTCAGGCAATGAGACTGCCGAGCAGATCTCCGATTGGGTCGCCAACACGGAGATGTTACTAGAAGCTTCACAACAGTACCCCGACCTTTGGATGACCGCAGTGAGGGCCCAACTAAAAGGCAACGCCCATCACTGGTGGAATTCTATTGAGCGCAGTGTAGGCAAGAACCAGACTTAGGAATAATTCTTAGAATACTTTCATGCAAAGTATTTCCCAGCTACAGTCAGAAATATCCTATACTCCAGTTCCTACATCTAGAACAGGGAAATATGACTGTTGACGCATATGACGCGGAGTTCAACCGCCTTAGCAGATTTGGTGCCGTCCTGATACACAATGATCTCAAGAAAGCCCAGAGATTTTATCACGGCCTCAATTTCAAGCTATAGAGGTATACCACCACACATACGAGGATTTCTTATGAAGAGGTTCTTGCGAAGGCGAGAATCCAGGAGGCCATCGTCAGAGGAGCTAGACGTTCCAGCACAACTATACCAGCCAGAGCACAGCCCAGAGCAGGAGGACCGATCTGACGTCCCAGAGCACAGACACAGCAGAGGGCAGCACCATACCAGCAAAAGGAGCTTCCGACTTGCCACCACTGTGGTAAGAGAGGACATTATGAGAAGGACTGCAGAAAGAGACTGAGGACATGTCTGATTTATGGGTCAGACCAGCACCAAGTTTGAGACTGCCCACAACGCAGAGAGGTAGCACCGCCGGCCGGACAGAGGTCAACAGCACCAGTTCCGAGGATACTACCACCGCCAGGAGGTAAACGTCCACCAGCACCCGGAGGATTTCAGAGGGGATCATCCTTGGCCCCACAGAAGGCGCAGCTTGACCGAGCTCGACAGCAGACCGGAGGGCAGAGGCATGGACAGGCCTTTGCACTAGCAGCTACAGAGGAGGAAACAGAAGGAAAAGCTATCACAGGTACCATTTTGGTCGCATCTTTACCTGCAACTGCATTGTTTGATTCTGGTGCTACGCTATCATTTATATCTAGTAGATTCGTAGCAATGCATAGAGTAGCGACTTCTCCCTTACCTAAGAGTTGGAAGATTCTTACCGGAGGAGGTATCGTGTCGGTTAACAGCACTATTAGAACATGTTCGGTAGTCGTATGTGGTAAAGAGATGAGAGCACTATTCTTCGTATTGCCTATGTCGTACTTTGATGTTGTGTTAGGCATGGACTGGTTAAGCCAGTATAATGCCGTACTGAACTGCCGGAAGGGTAGCGTCACTTTTAGACCGCCAGATCAACCGAAGTTCGAGTACATGTGAGGGACCGTCGAACAAGGAGTAGGACAGATAGATGGAGCTTACATGGCTATAGAGATTGCACCCCCGCCAATAGTTGCAGAATTCGAGGATGTTTTCCCCGAAGAACTGCCAGGCTTACCGCCAGATAGGGACATAGAGTTCACTATTGAGCTAATACCCGGAGCAGCACCAGTATCTTCGAATGTGTATCGTTTGGCGAAGAAGGAGTTAGACGAGCTGAAGCTATAATTAGAAGAGTTACAGAGCAAAGGATTTATCCGTCCCAGTGCATCACCCTGGGGAGCACCAGTGTTGTTTGTACCCAAGAAGGATGGAATAATACACATGTGCATTGATTACAGAGCCCTTAATGCTTTGACTATCAAGAACAAGTACCCCCTGTCGCGGATTGACGATTTATTCGACCAGTTGACAGGAGCAGTAGTGTTCACAAAGATCGACTTGAGATCGGGTTATCATCAAGTGAAGGTGCGAAGAGAAGACATTCAAACGACAGCATTCAGGACTTGTTATGGTCACTACGAGTTCTTAGTGATGCCTTTTGGACTAACGAATGCGCCAGCTGTATTTATGAACTTGATGAACAGAGTATTCCACCAATACTTAGACCAGTTCGTGGTAGTCTTCATCGACGATATTTTGGTGTATTCGAAGAGCCATAAGGAGCACGAGGAACACTTGAGACTAGTGTTAGAGACGCTAAGGAGAGAGAGACTTTATGCCAAACTGAGCAAGTGCGAGTTTCTCCTAGATCGTGTCACTTTTCTTGGACACGTCATCTCAGGAGATGGTATTTCAGTTGATCCGACGAAGATTTTATCAGTAGAGACATGGCCAACCCCTACCAATGTCTCAGAAGTGAGGAGTTTCCTAGGACTTGCCGGATATTACCGGAGGTTCGTAGAGAACTTCGCGAAGATTGCAGAACCGTTGACCCGCTTGACCCAAAAGGAGCAGGAGTTCAATTGGACATAGGAGTGTTAGAAATCATTCGACGAGATGAAGAAACATTTGACTACGGCACCTATCTTGACCATACCTTCTGGACCCGGAGGATTCGTGATCTATAGCGATGCATCCAGGAAAGGATTATGATGTGTCTTGATGCAGCACGGGAAGGTTGTGGCTTACACCTCTAGACAATTGAGGACACATGAGAAGAACTATCCCACCCACGACTTGGAGCTTGCAGCAGTGATCTTTGCCTTAAAGCTTTGGAGGCACTATTTATAAGGAGAAAGAGTGGAGATATTTACTGATCATAAAAGCCTAAAGTACGACTACACCCAGAAGGACCTTAATCAGAGGCAGAGACGCTGGCTCGAGGTAATGACAGACTTCAAGATTGAGCTACAATACCATCCGGGAAAGGCCAACGTAGTAGCTGACGCGTTGAGCAGAAGACCTATGACATTTTTCTTGATTATCCAACAACATCTGTTGAGAGATCTAGAGCAGATGGGTATAGAGGTTTTTATGCCCGGAATAGACGGACAGTTGTCGAGTTTCCAGTTGCAATCGACATTAGTGGAGAGAATCAAGGCTGCCTTGCCGACAGATGCCAGATTTCAGAGGCTTAGACAGAGGACAGAGGCTGAAATACAGACAGGACTGCGAATGCATGAAGATGGGACTTTGAGATGCGAAGATCGTCTCTATGTTCCAAATGGAGAACTTCGTCAGGAGTTGATGGCAGAAGCACACAGTTCAACCTATTCTATTCATCCAGGAGGTACGAAGATATACAGGGACTTGAGACAGTACTACTGGTGGCACGAAATAAAGAGAGAGATAGCACACTTTGTGGCCAAATGCCTGGTGTGTCAGCAAGTAAAGGCTGAGCATCAGAGATCTGCAGGATTACTTCAACCGCTACCTATACCGGAGTAGAAATGGGAGCACATCACTATGGACTTTGTTACAGGTTTTCCGAGGAGTCCTAGTGGCCGCAACACAGTTTGGGTAATTGTGGATAGACTCACCAAGTCCGCACACTTTTTACCCTTCAGAGTTGGGCAATTGACAGAGGTCTTATAGCAGATATGTACATGAGAGAGATTGTGCGACTGCATGGAGTGCCAGTTAGTATAGTGTCTGACAGGGATACGAGGTTTACCTCTTACTTTTGGCGGAGTATGCAGGAGAGTCTTGGTACTCGCCTGAAGTTTAGCATAGCGTATCACCCACAGACATATGGCCAGTCCGAGCGCACCATTCAGACATTGGAAGACATGTTAAGAGCGTGCAAGCTTGACTTCAGAGGATCATGGGAGGACCACTTACATTTGGTCGAGTTTTCCTACAACAACAGCTATCAAGCGAGCATCCAGATGGCTCCTTATGAAGCGTTGTACGAAAGAAATGCCGTTCTCCAGTATGTTGGATGACATAGGCAAGAGGCAAATTTTCGGATCAGAGTTGGTTGTTCGCACAGTAGAGAAGGTGAAGAAGATCCAAGGGCACCTACGAGCAATACAAAATAGACAGAAGCATTGGACGAATGCACATCGACGACCCTTAGAGTTCCAGGTTGGAGATCACGTATTTCTAAAGATCTCGCCTACTCGAGGGACTATCAGATTCGGAGGCAGAGAAAAGCTGAGTCTGAGGTACATCGGACCATTCGACGTATTAGAACGTATCGGAGAGGTTGCTTACAGATTAGCCTTGCCACAGACTTTGGAAGGAGTCCATGACGTCTTCCATGTATCTCAGTTGAGGAGGTATATACCGGATCTGAGTCATGTACTTGACCATTCAGAGATCACAGTCAGGCCGAGCTTATCATACCAGGAGGAGCCTTTTAAGATTCTGGACCGGAGCGAGAAGGTATTGCGAGGTCAAACTATCCCTCTAGTTCACGTCGTATGGAGACATCATTCACTAGGCGGGTCGACCTGGGAACGCGAGAAGGATATTCGACAGTGCTATCCCCACATCTTCGAAGGACTAGGTACGTATTAGCACTTTATTTATTCAGTTAGAAATTCTTGTCATACGTATGTTTTAATTTCGAGGACGAAATACTCTAAGGAGGGTAGATTGTAAACCCCCTTAACCAATTTATAGATTATTTTATTGTTAAAAAACTAGAGACTAGGGATAAACATATTTAATTGGAATTACGTGAGACAATTATAGGTACCCTCTGACCATAGTGCAACCTTAGCTACGCAATGTTCATTAACTTCGCCTTGCGCAATTAATTATTAATCTAGTTAATTAATTTATGGCTAATTGCACCTCAACTGGACCTGACCAACCCATATCATTGAACCCTGGCCGGCCCAAACCCCGAGGCCAACCTCGAAGTTCATCCCCTATATAAATACATAACTTTATTTATGTAAACCCTAAACCAATAAAACCCTCACAAACCCCTAAACCTAGCTGAATACTCTCTCCCTTGCAACCGAGCCTCCACCCCGACCACCCAGCTCCCTGACACCGCCACCACCACCGCTTGACAGCGCCGGCGCCACCCTCCCATCGACCGACCGACCCCGACCTCTCCCATCACCTCCAGCCCCATCGACCGACCGACCCCGACCGCTCCCATCACCCCCAGCCCTTCGACCGACCGACCCCGACCGATTCCAGCACCCCCAGCCCCCTCGACCGAACGAACACGGCCGCCCCCGCTGCACGATAAGCCGCCGCACGCCAACCCGACCCCCCCCGTAGCCGCTACTGCCATTGCTGCCGCTGTCGCGCTTGCTGCAGTGCCGCCGCCGCCGCTGCCACCTTGCCGGAGCCGCCTTTCCGCCGGAGTACGCCCCCTCGACGAGAGCAGGCCCTGTTCAAGCAGCCACATAGAGGTAAGCACATAAAACCTCCGCTTCTTCATGTTAATATTGTATCGTCGTGTCAAGAATTATGATATCGGACACAACCCTAATTATGTACATGTTGGATTAATGACTAATAAGATTTAGGATTTGTGTATTTACTAGCAAATGCCTTAATCATGAGACCTAACATCAAGGACTAGCGTTTCACCCTAATACCTGTACATAAACCACGTACAATGAGCATAGAAACCAAGGAACATGTGTTCGCACAGAACAGAGATCGTGGTCAAACCGTAACTTGAAATTATTGTCTCAAGGCCCAGGATGATCGAGCACAGAATACGTGTGCACCTTAGCTACGCGCACATGTGACGTTGTATTCGAACAGACGTGAACTTGCGATAATATTCAAACATCGCGTTGTAGTCGTGTACATTTAATGTTTAGCGTCTAATATTAGATTATTATATTATATTTGTGTTTAGGACCTTTGGATCAGCCAGGAGACACTGCAGGAACCGGCTTCTGGCATTCACAACTTCAGGACCCAGGCAAGATACCTTTCCATATTTATTGTCTAATTTAAATTATGCATATGTTGTATTGTATGCTTGTTGTTTTTGCTTTATACAACTGTGCGAGTCCGAGATTGTCTCGGGTGCATTTGACGGATACGTCGATGATTAGTATACCTGACCTAGTTATTAGCAGACTCACCCCATTGGAGGATACCCTGTTATCTTCTGAGACCTGACACCTCACACGTTCACTGAGACATATTCATATTGGGATGCGGGTTTGCGTACTCGACTAGCTATCGGTGCGTGTGACCTACATCACGGTTAGTACGTAGTTTAGGTTATATTTTATTGGTAGAGACTTGGCATATAAATAAGTGGTACACACGTCGAGGATTTGACTTGCGTATCTATATTGGGAAGGGAGGACATTAGTAGGCGTATGGGATACACCCATTAGAGTCCGTAGTATCCAGAGGAGCCACGGATCCAATGACTCCCTTTACACTGCTGCCACGTTCTTCGGAGCGATATTGACGATATACTGCACTGCTGCCACATTCTTCGGAGTGATATGGATGATATACTGCACTGCTGCCACGATCTTTGGAGTGTTGGACGTTATGCCTACGCCTACCCATACGTACCAAAGTTGTCCTCACATTGCATTCACTTAGATGGTTAGCACACCCTTATTGTATTTATTTTTTTCAGTATTTATATATGGCATATTTCTATGTATCTTGTTACGTTCCTCTGAGGACCTGGTACCTTTCCAGATTTGGACGAGGCTTACTACCCCACAGTATACGGCCCAGGACAGGAGACGAGATTCGCTACCGCAGAGGAGCTAGAGGTTCTACCTTCGGAGTTCCCGTGATCACTTGGTAGGCCTTCTGCCTAGGATTGGGAGCATCATTATCCAGTCAGCCGATGCCCTAGTCATTACCTTTTATCTATCATTTCAGTACTTTCTTTCGTCATAGTAGTGGGTTTGTCCCCACCAGACATTATTGGTTGTACTATGATATCTTCAGACTGGCGTTTATCTTCCAACAGTTTATTTATTATTTCATTCTTGCAGTTTATATTGTGGATGAGATTAGTTACCTGTTGATTCATTGTTATGGGACATGTTAGTATTTTAGGACAGCGTAGCACTCTTCGTTAGGATCCATTAAATTGGGATATCCTCGGAGACGTGATAGCTGGCTATTGCTACGTGGCCTAGTTCCATGTATTTTGGGACTGGGACGTGACATATATATATATATATATATATATATATATATATATATAAGACACACATACACCATATACCTATATACATGTAAACTAGTATCAATTAATCAAATACATAGAGTGTATAGTTGAGATACTCATGATACACCTCAAACCAAACACCAAAACTCACCAATTCTCAATAATCATCATTTACACATATCAATTACATATATAAATAGCTAATATAATATGTTACAATAGAAATTGGAGAGCAATCACACTATCATGCACAAATACCTAAAATGGACCCATGTATCATAATGTATCACAAAATATCATGACACGTCCTACTCGTATCCAATTGTGGACACGTATCTAGCCTCAAACACTCAATCTAAGTCTAATTAGACCTAATTGGCCTAATAACAAATACTTGATGCATTAATATCATAATTTCTCCTAATTGGGCACAACAATCTATATAGAAGTCACAGTATGAGGCACATGAACCTAATTCTTGTTCCTATGGGTAGCCCTAAGCCATGGAAGAGTTTCTAATGATCAAATACATGAATTAGAGCCTAGAATGAAAGAGAATTTAGAATTATATCTATTGGGAGATAGATTACCAATGAGTTGCTCAAATAGACACGATCATGACACAATCTCCTTGTCAAATCCTTCTTTCTAAGTGTTCTTGCCAATCTCAAGCTTCTAGTCTCCTTAGATGGTGAAATTGTAAGGGAATGAGAGTAAATTAAAAAGAATTGTGGAAGGATGAGTCAATTTGGAAAAGAACACAATTAGGGATAATGAATGAATGAATTAATGAGAAGAGAGAGAGAGAGAGAGAGAGAGAGAGAGAGAGAGAAACCCCCTCCTATAGTGGACGACTCCTTGCCTCTCTCCCAAGCAACTATACAAAGTCTAAAATGCCCCCACTAGTTGTCATATAGGTCTTTAGTTAGGGAGGGGTAAATTAGGAAGCTTCTATTCTAATGAATGATTAATTCTAATCCCTTAACTAATGAAGAGGGTTGAGTCTATGGGCCTAGCCCAATAGTTGGGTTCAAGTTTCATGACAAGTCTAATTAGGTCCACTAGGGTCAAGTCCAATATTAAATAAAATATTATATATAATACAAAATACCAACACAATATATATAAAAATATGAATGGACAAAAATACCCCTATCTAGAAATGTGGTAGTAACATCTAGTCTTATCCTGATTTATTTAACAACTAATCCAAAAATTGTAACCTGAGTACTGATTCCAAATATCCTTGTTTATATACTCCAGAACTGTTTAACTATTATTTTACCCCTGCACTTATTTTAATATTTCTTGTGTTATTCCTTATTGATTTGTCTGCATGCTAGTTTTTAGTTCCTAATATTAGCTCCCTTGTGGTACTTGCTATTTTGGGGTCTGACCCTACTAGTTTTGTATGACCAGATATCGGAGTAGGACCGCATGATCTTCCGTACTTTTCGCCTCAAGATGGTGAACACCAGGAGCACCCGAGGCCATGAGTGGGTTCCACTTTCATAACCCACTTGATCATGTATAATTATTTTTTTTGAGGCATTTAGCCACCGAGCACGTGTTTAGCTCATATTTTGGGACTTTATATTCTAGCCTGCGGGCCTACATGTACAGCATATTCTAGACCTTAGCTAGATCTTATCATTTGATATGATAATCCTGCTAGGTCTTTATTTTATAACTAGCTTCATGATCATCTGTGTATGTATAGTTTGGAACGTCTTACTATGATATATTTGGTGATCATACATCTTGTTCCTTGTTTGAGATTGAGACACCTAGGATTCTTGACCCAGAAATGACTGTTAGATTATAGAGTAAAAATCTCACATGTCTAGACAGCCGTGACCATATCTCGGAGTATAGAGTACTCCCGTACACGTAGCTGGCTTTGTCTTCCCCCGTTCTCCAATATTCTGGTTCTGTGGCATGACAGATTTTAAGTGGTGGCCCATGCAAGTCTGAAAATTTAGAAGTGTGGGAGTTTACAAGATATTTAAGATGTCTCGGTCATGTTACACCTTGATCTCCTCCAGTGTCGAATTTATATCCCTAAAATCTTGATTCAATATCCACTTTGATCATCGATCAATCATTTTCGTCCCTTTGATGATCTTTGTATCATTTATCTTTCAAGAATATTGTTCCTGGTCCTTCTGATCATCCAGCTAGAGTTCCTCCAGTATCAGGACAATATCCCGATGTCCAGTAAATCCTTGAGGTTCAGCCTCAGCATTCCGGGACTAGATCCAGAATAACTCAAAATAAGGAACCTCAGATCCAGCCAGTACCTTCCGTACAACCCGTACTTGATGTAGAAGGGAAAAACAGTGTTCTAATTACTATCCTTCAAGAATTATTGGTATCTCAAGGATGTCGAGAGGATGTACTCATTCAGTTAGTACAAGAGGCTTTGGAAAGAGGCGGACATCGTGCCAACAACTCGGCAAGCAACTTTAAGTGCCTTAAACCCTTGTATTTCTATGGCATCAAGGATGCGATTGCATTGGATGCGTGGCTTCAGGACACTGAGGCTATTCTAGAGATAGTTGAAGTTTCAGCTAGGGTGGTTCGGTTGCAGTTGCTATATCTGGCCGGAGACTGATGGACAACACAGATGGTTTCACTAACAATACCCATCCCGTGGGTCGTATTCAGCAAAAGGTTTCAGGTCAGATACTTTGACGTGGTATCACATTATGATCTACAACAAAGATTTAATAACTTGAAGCAGATGGACAGGACTGTCGACGGCTATGCGGTAGAGTTCTGTAGGTTAAGTCGGTTTGCTCCCACTTTGGTGGCGACCGAATTAGATTGAGCAAGGAGGTTCTAGCAGGTACTTTACCTAGAAATCATCTTGGCAGTAGAACAACATGAGTTTCAGACGTTTGATGCCGTGATACGAGCAGCGAGGAGGCATGAGTAGACCTCCCGGAGGATTATCGATAGAATTAGGGGCCAAAAGAGGTCTTGTGGGAGTAGATAGAGTTTATATCTCGTGTCGAGTCGTAGTGTACGGGAGAGATTTTCTCGCAAAACTGATAGAGTTTTCGATGAGCGATTATGATGTTGTCCTAGGAATGAATTGGTTGAGTGCTCGACACACATCGATATATTGCCATGATGGTAATGTTATCTTTCGTATCCCCGGAGTGGAAGAATTCTCATTTTCTAGAGGAGAGATGGAGTCTCCGTCAACAATCATGAGAATGACAGTAGCAGAAGGAGTACAGTTCCCCGGAGTGGTCAGTAAGTTTCCAAATGTGTTTCCAAAAGAACTTTCAGGTATGCCACCAGAAAAAGAGATTGAGTTTACCATTGATCTACTTCCAGGAACAGCACCAGTGTTAGAGAGAGTCTACAGGATGGCACCATCAGAGTTGGAAGTCTTGTACCAAATGATTGAAGAATTGAGAACCAATGAATTCTTTTGTGCTAGTGGATCACCTTGGGGAGCCCCAATGCTACTTGTGAAGAAGAATGATGGAATGTCACGATTATATGTTGATTATCGTACCCTGAACGTAGTAACTATCAAGAACAAGTTTCACACCCGATTACCGATTTGGTATTTCTTGAATTTCTAGGATTTAATTTTTTCTAATAATGTATTCCTGCTATATTTCTCATATTGGTTCCTGTCATTTTATTTATTATTATTTTTTGTTGTTGAGAGAGACTGCCCGATACCAGTAGAATACTCATTGGCATTGCCATCGACCCGGTTTAGGACCCGCATGTAGAATGGACACTTGGTTCGGTTCATTTGACTGAACCTATGACTAAACCATTTTTTCTTTCCTCTTAGTATATATATGAGCTTTTCTCTCTCTCTCTCTCTCTCTCTCTCTCCCTATCTCTCTCTCTCTCTCTCTCTCTCTTTTTTCTTATTTATTTTTATTTTCCTCCTCCCTTTCTTCCTTCTCCCTCACCCCCGTGCACCACCCCTAGCTGAACCTTAACACTGGACCTAGCTAGGAAGAGGTCGTCGGACTCTTAGGCAAGTATATCTTGCTCCATGATAAAACCTTGATTTTGGGATTTTTATATATATGTTGTTTTAAAAATTTGTTTGATAGAAAATATTCTTCATGCGTTCCTAATCATTTTTAGTTCTTGGTATTTTTGGTTTTGATGGGCAATTTTTTGTAGATCTGAGTTTCAAGTTAGGGTTTTCCACGAGTCCCATGAGTTTTCTTTAGTTTTAATCTATTAAAACTTAGTGTTTTCGAAAACTAGTTGTTCTTTATGTTAGAGCATTTTATTTCGTTCGATTTGGCTTTTGTTTCACTTGATTTGTAGTTAAAATAAAGATTTTATGAAGAAAATAAAATTTTAGTTTTTGGAGCTTTCGGCCATGGCTGAACCTGCTGTTTGTGAAGACGAAGTCTTTATGCGGCCAGCGACATATGCAGAAGAGAGCGCTATGCGTCCCGAGAGGGTTATACGGCCTGAATTTTTTGCCGCATACTGACAACATGTGTCTATCTTAATAGATGCATGACTATTTAAATACACAAAGTGTTTTGGAACTAAGTCCTTAAACTCCTTGTGTATTTACTCAATGAACGAATGAAATAATTGCTAAGTCCAAGACGGGCATCTATGCGGCAATCTAAGCATGCGGCAAGCGGACTTATACGACATTGGCACCATGCGCCTCTTCTCTTTTGACGCATAACTCCGTTTCGTCCTTGCACATTTTTTATGGTTTTATCTTTTCTTCCTGAGATACTTTACGGCCTGTCACATCCATCACTTTATGTTACTTTACTGACACTTCATTTATTGACCCATCACTCAGAACTTGCCCCAAAGAGTGGACTTTAACCCTGTCCATGCATCAATTGAGTCCATGCGACAATTGGGTGCATGCGGCCAATGAGTGCATGCAGCCAGTGGGTTCATGCGACAATTGAGTTCATGCGGCCAGGAATCCTTGTGTGTATTTTGTGTTCCTTTTAATTATGCTCATTTAGTAATTCCTTTTAGTGATTATTATTGTGTGCTTTCTTATGTTGATACAAGTTTATATTACTAGACAAGCTTTGCATATAGTTCACGAGACAAGTTCACAATTCTCACCACATCATGGAAATGCTTGTGTATGAAAATCTATTGCATTTTGGAATCAGACAATCGAGTGTGAGTATTGCCCAATGTATCATATGTCTCAAATATAATAACTCGTGAAGAGCTCGTACTCGGGACTGGTCATTCTAGGGAGTTCTCAAGTGTCCACGAATCGAGAACTCAAAATAATTGAGTAATAATTAAACAAGATAAGAATTACCTGAATTATTGGAAGGAAAGAATATTACGCTACCGGCTATACAGATCTCTAAGGACCCCATGCAGCATGGAATAACCCCTGCTAGGCAAGGGCTCCATGACTGACCAAATTTATGTGTGCTACGGCACTACGAGACAAGTTTATATACAAGTTTATGTCTATAAAGCAAGTTTATGATCACAAGTTTAAGTTTATACTTATAAGTTCAATTTTTATTTCTGATAAAGTAACAAGTTATGTTGTAGTGATATTGAATGCACATTTAAGTTTACTCGACAATGTACCCTTGGCCATCCGGGTTGACTGTAGTGCCGGTGGTAGCAATATTCTTAAAACATGTACTTAGTAATTAATGCCTGTGAAAACCCTGGCTAGTTAATTATAGCAAGCCATAGAGTTGTTTGGCCATATGATGAATGATGTTACTTTTATTATAGCTCGCTCTTCTAGTTTCATTTTTCTTTCGGCGCGTGGTTAGGGTGCTAAGTTCTGCTCGGGTGAAGGTCTGCAACCCCGGTCCTTATTTGGTTTAAGGGTTGTGGTCCTGATCCAGAGTAGTTCCTATGCTCTCTTGCTGCCCGTCGTCTTACTTTTCTCTTTTTAGCATTTTTGTTATATGTTCTTCAGTTATATTTTGAGACAATTACATTGGTACCATACAAGTCTTGATCTGCATTTATTCTTATCTGACTTTTTTCTGCTTATGTTATTATATGTTTTGTCTATCCCCTTGAGATCCTTTATGGTACTTGTTGCTTAGAGTTCTGATCCCACTAGTTTTGTACGATCAGATTATCCCAAAGATAACCCGATATCAAGAAAAATTTGGCGAGTATAAAGATCTAATGTGGATGAGAAGTGAATCGAAGATTTATTAAGGTTAACTTGTTGCCCCGACATAAGTTCGTATTCTGTAAGAATAGAATTGATCAGTAAAAGAATTCCTGATAGAACATTCACCAAAAGGGATGATGTCATCAGCGAAAAAGAGATGAGTATAAGCATAATTCATATTGGACAACTTAAGGCCAGAATATAAAGCTCCACAATTATATTACTTTTAGAACTTATATTTCACCCGTAGAGTCGGTCGTATCTTAAAAATAACCGACAAGTCTTGCACCATGTAATTAACTCGACAAATATAAAAGCCTACAAACGCGCCACCCCCGTGGTCTTGTCTCCATCCAACTGCCAAATTAACGTATGGCATCGTTCTTCTCTAGCCTTCTCTTGCTGCTACTCATCATCACTGCTCTCGCCGTCGTCGAAGCAAGAGTTCGGAACTACACATTTCATATAACGTACCAGTACATGGAGAACACCGTTATCCACTGGCACGGCATTCGTCAGATCGGCACGCCGTGGAGCGACGGGGCGGAGGGGATCACCCAGTGTCCCATCCTTCCCGGAGAGACCTTCGTTTATAAGTTTGTAGTTGATAGAGTGAGTTTTCAGAAGATTTATCTGGTCTAAGAAATAGCTTAATTAATACTAATTGTGTACATATATCATTGTGTATCATCATCTTCTACTTCTTCATCTTTCAAGCCTTTTTCTATTAGGATGAGTGAGGTCCGCTGCAAAGCATAAAAACATTGAAAAAGGGTTAATCTTACAAAAGTTATCACAACTTCATATCAAAGTATCGGCAGTATCGACGGATTCGGCCTATTAGATTATCGATGTTTTATTTTAATCGAAAAACAATTATATCATATATTTAGACATAATTTTAAGTATTTCTACTGTTATTGCTTAGTAAAGCTGATTGGTTTACATTTGATGGATATGTTTTATTCTTTTACATGTTTTACAATCTTATTATGTTTCTACACACTTGTTGATTGGTTTTTTTTTTTTTTTCAATTTTCTTTACCGGATTGAGCAAAAAAGAGACTCCCAATGTGGCATATCGATCAGTATCAGATCGGGATATGCCAAACCGTATCGATATCGGCCGTATCGAATCGATATCAGTTATCGTTTGGTATCGAACCGGAATATGCCAAAACCGTATCAATATCGACCGTATCGAATCGGTATCAGCCGATACATACCGACACTGCAAACTGCTTCGTATCAAACATTTGTTTTGGTGTCCACTACAGCTTATGAGCATGAGGAAGTCTGGTTAAAAGTTTTCCTAGAGTAAGTCTAGACGACATGTATCACCTGATGTTGAATTCTTCGAGCAATTTATTGCAGGCTGGGATTTATTCTTACCATGCACACACTGGTCTGCAAAGATCGGCAGGGCTCTATGGTTTGATTAATGTGGTTGTTCCCAAGGGAGTGGTCGAGCCCTTCAGCTACGACTACGAGAGGAACATCATTCTCAACGACTGGTGGCACAAAAGCACCACAACATCACTCGGGGTTCATGGTCCCATTGCATTGCAACCTTTCTCGCAATCGTCCTATATCATATATAGTCTTCTTGCATCTCTGGATCCAATAGCATGTCAGCGATCTACCAAGCTTTGTCTGCCAACTTCACTCCTAACCCGAATTCCTATGCCTCTAATCCTGACAATTTAGGCCATATATAAATTCACTTACGCAATCCTTCTCGAGGACTTTCTTTCCTATTCAACATAATGGGCTCACGTATCCGCTCTTTTTGTGGAGAGCGTGAAGGAAGGCACGTATGACTTTCTATCATTACTAGTGTCACGACTTGGTTCTACATAATATAGAAGTATCCACTCCACGTAACGTTTTACAAGTCTAAATTATACTTGTTAAGACAAGAATGAACACAATTAATAATTGATCTCAATACAAGGTTATCACAGCGAAATAAGTCGACAAATTGATTCACAACAAAACATATGAAAATAATATCTTTTGTTGATACTTTGCAGCAGGATACAAATGCTCTAGATGGCCAACTGAAATATCTACAAAAGATTTACAATGTTCTAAATATTATGTCATTTATAACAAAAGGTAACATCTTTACAAAGAAATTATCAACTCGTCCAACGATTTCTCCGATCTCTAGCTCATAACTGTCCAAGCGACTCCCTACACATGTGAAGGAGGGGATTAGCACCTTAGGAAATGTACTAGTGAGTGGGGCCAACCCAACTCACTTAAACCAATTCCATATTCAAGTGATCTTTCTATTAGGGACTAAGTTGTTTCACAGTTCATATTCAATAACATAAAGTGGATGCATTAAAACATATTCATATCTTTATATTCAATAATATAAAGTGAAATGAGGCACTACCAGAATAAGTCAAATTAGCGACGTCTGAAAACGTCGCTAAATGGCATAATTATGTCTCTGAAAAAATTTAGCGACGTAAGCGACGTTTCAATGAAGCCGCGTTTAAGCTAGTCGCTAACAGAAAAAACTTCGCAAAACGTCGCTTTAACAACATTTTCTAGCGACGTACTTACGTCGCTAATATTTTTCATATTAGCGACGTTTAGCAACGCAACGTAGCAAAATTAGCGATGTGTTGTGTGTCGCTATACATCACTAATTTTTTTCTATTTAGCGACGTTTTGCAACACATTTAGCGACTTTTATTGACTTGGCAAATACTATCATGTCAGCAATTTAGCGACATTCAGCGACATATTTAGCGACGTATTCAGTGACGTATTTAGCGACATTCAACAATGTATATAAACGTCGTTAAACGTCGCTAAACGTCGCTAAATTTTCAGTAAAAAATAAAAAAATAGAATATAAAATGGTTTCCAAACCAATCTTCGTGCAGTTTATGAATTCACAATTTATATAAATAGACCCGGAGCAACCCTTCGTTGAATTTTCTGGGTTCGCTGACGCCTTCGGTGGAACACTCAACACCGGTAAATTAACATACATTTAATATGAATAATATAGTAAAATTTGAAGAAAATGAAACATTGATGCATTCAGCCAACCAAACTTAGAGATAGTAAAATCGGACAATCTATTACGATACTCTCAAGGGTCTCGCACAGGTTGGCACAAAGGCTACTCGCAGCACAATAGCATATAAGCAAGCATAGCATAACATTCAAAACGCATTTTGAAAATATTTAGATTTATTGTTGGAACATCCCATCGAGGCATTGAGAGAGAGCGTGCACATAACCCACGAACGAGCTTTCGAAACAGGGATATTCGAAATGAAATCCAAAGGCGTAGAAGCTGTCACTACCCAATTCTAGAAAATAGGGTTATATTTTTTTTTTATTTGATAAATAGTGTATTGTATTTAATTATTTATATTTATAATTAATTAGTGCTTGTCTTATTTTTTATTTTGATTGTTTTAGGGTTTTGGCTAGCCTGGACCCATGTCAGACCCTAGTGGACCCCTGTCCGACCCAGCCCACACCCTTGTGAGAATTATTTTGGGGCTTAGATTTATTATTTTATTTTTAGGAGGTTAGTTGGAGAGATTTGGAGCTAGTTTGAGTGCATTTGGAGGCCCGGAACCCAAAACCGAGTGAGTAGGGGCATTTTGGGAATTAGGTGACTTATGTACCCATTTAATTCCATGGCCGGCCTACCTACCCCCCCATTTCCGAATTCCAGCAGCAAGGAGCAGCTCCCCCTCCTCTTCATTCCACTTCTTCCACTTCTTCTTCTTCATTTCTTCTTCTCCACTTCTTCTTCTTCTCCTTCTTCCTCCAAAGTAAGTCTCTTCTTCCATTTTTCTTCTTCTTTCTTCCATTCCTTCTTCTTTAAGCTAACCCTAACCTTGCATTTTCCCCAACCTAGGTGTGAGAAGCTTAGATCTAGTGTGGGAGCTAGAGTTGGTGGCTTGGAGCTTGAGGGAGGTGATTTCTAGGAGATCGGTGACCTTGGCCTTGGGATTCCAACTCCCAAGAGGTAAAACCTAACTTTCCCCTTCCTAATTATTTTTATGTAGTGTAATTAGTGTTGTAGAACCCTCCTAGACCCTAACCCTACCCGTAGGAGGAAGTTGGAACTAGTTTGGGTGAGTTTAGAAACTTTGACATTAGGTTTTGTGTCGAATTCGGGTGGAATCCGAATTTGGCCCAATTTTGGGTGATGTCCTAGGTTAGATGGACCTAGGTAGACGTTGTCGGGTGTCTAGAGGGTGAGTGCGTGTCTCCGTTCGGACACGGGAAGCCGTGTCGCGGAGAAACGGGCGTTTCGGGCGAAATTGGGGCTTTTCGTCGTCGCCGATTCTAAGTTTGTGTGCGTTTCCGCCACGGACCTAGAATCGACGCGGGAGCACATTTTCTAGGATCTAGACATCGTGTAGAGCGCGTGGGTAAATTTTGGGCCGATTCCGAGTTCGTTTGGTGTGCGTTTCAGGAGGTTTTCCGAGCCGCGCACCACGTGTTCGTCGAAATGACCGAACGGCCATTTCGACTTGGTTTCCTCGTTTCGGCTTTGTGCGCGCGTTGGGTTAGTATCGGGGAGTGTGTGCTAGAGTTCTCGGACTATATTATATATATTTTAGGGTATTGGTGAGTGTCGGGGTCGTTGGGCGTGAGTGGGGCGTGTGGTTTGTGTGTCGTTGTGTGTTGTGTTGTGTTAGTGTATATGTGTTTATATATATATATATATATGTATATATTTTTATGTATGTGTGTTTATGTATATATATTTATATATATATGTGTGTATTTATATCTATGTGCTTGTGTGTGTATATGTCTATGTGTATATATATATATGTGTATATGTGTAAGTGTGCTTGTGTGTGCATATGTATATATATAATTGAATGTGTATGTGTATATATATATATTTATGTGTGTGTGTGTATTAGTGTGTTTGTGAGTGTGTAGGTGTGTGTGTTAGTGAGTGTGTTAGAATAGATATAAGTGTATATATATATAGGTATCTAGTAGTATATATATGGTTATATATGTATATATATATAGAGAGAGAGTGATATATATATATATGTAGGTGTGTGTGTGTTGTGGATTGGAGGGGGGTTCAGCCACTGCCTGAAACAGCAAGTAGCAGCAGCGCAGCGGGGACACAGCACAGCAGCAGCAGCAGCAGCAGTAAAGGGAGCATGCAGCAGCGGGGCAGCGAGGCCGCAGCGCATAGCGCGCTGCTGTGCAGTGCACAGCAGCTGCAGCAGCAGCAGCATGCTGCTCAGCAGTAGCAGCAGCATGGGCAGCAGCATCAGCATGTAGGAGCAGCGGCAGCAGCAATATGCAAGGGCAACAGTAGCAGTACGCAGCGCTAGAGCAGCAGCAACATTCGCAAGGAGGTAGTTGGTTTAATAGTTAACTAGATAGTTAGGTATTTAGATAGATAGATAATAAGATGAATAGATAGTTAGATAGCTAGATAGCTATTAGTTGATAGATAAGTTAAGGATAAGATAGATAGGTAGTTGGATAGATTGATAGATATATATGCTAGATTAATAGATAGATAGAGTATTAGATAGATTAGATAGATAGATAGATATCTTGATAGGTATATATGTATATTTTAAGAGTTGGGTAAGGTAATGGGTATCGGGTAAATGTGTGTGGATATCTAAATACATAGGTATATACATACTTAGATGTATATATATATGGTAGATATATATATTACCTAGCCTAGATTAATAACTAGGTATATAATTAATAGCTAGACAGCTAGTTAGAGGGCCTTAGGGCGAAACTTTAATACCTTGAGATACCGAGGTATCTCGATACCTTGAGATATTCAAGGTATTGAGTTTCGAGCGGGGTATTTGAGCTTTAGCCTAGGAAATGCTTGGGAGTGATTTTTATATGTTTATATGTATATAATTACGCGTGCTAGCATAGGTTTTAGCGGGTTTAGGCGGGGTGCGTGGCCTAGGGCGAGGTATCGGATACCGAGGGTATCCCGTATCTCGATTAGGCGAGTTTGTGAGTTTAGTAGCTTAATGAGCTCGGTTTGACCTAGAATTTCAGGGGCACCCTAGTTTGACCTAGCTTTGACCATAATTGTCCCCGTTGACCGTAAAAGTCAACGTTTGACCTAGTTTTGACCTAGAGTTGACTTTTTGGACCCCGGGTTGACTTTTTGACCCGAATTTCACCGGTTTGACCCGTTCGACCTAGAATAGCCCTAGAAGCCTGTTTTTAATTATTTTATATCAGTTTAAATGCTTAGAACCCTGTTTAATCCTTGTTTTTCGCATTAGGTCCTTGCGACACCGGTCCGGACCTCGATCCTCATCAGTTGCTCAGGACATCAGGCGAGTACCTACCTCTGATAGTTTCCATTTCATGATAGCGTTTATATCACCTGTTCTAGAACTGTAATACTTGATTTTGACACTTTATTACACGAGCTGGTACTAGTGGATCCCGTCATGAGGTGCTATCCCCCTTACCGTGTTCAGCGGGTACTCTATCACGTGTATTTCATCATGTGCTTCGGGTATTGATTATCATGTGCTATCATGTGCTTCTTGTGCTCTCGCCTTCGTGTGCGCGAGCTATTATCATGTACGTAGCGTGTTGTGGTTGGATCCAATGGTATTAGTGGGGGAGGGGAGTAGGAGTTGGTTATATGATCAAAGCCAAAACAGTATTCATGTGTATGTCGGTTATGCAACTCACGCATAACGGAGTTATCGTAGTGTTCTTCATGTGCAACCTAAGCCGATCATATAACGAACTTGTGCTCAAGGCACTTAGCTAGTATTCATGTTTCTCACCTGCAGTTACTTTTCCACTACTTGTATTGTTCTCCAGTTTATATTACAGCTATTTATTGTGCTCCAGCATATATTTATTTCCTGTGCATCTTGATTACTTTTCTATTGCTCGTCATATACACCTTACCATGCATTTGGAGTTGCTTTCAGAGTTATGTACTTCGCTCCAGTCCTGACTGGGCATATTTTTTTCAGAGGATCCTGAGGACTATTGCCCTACGTTCTACGGGCCTGGTATTGACGACTGTTGTGACCCCGAGGAGGAGTGCGCCGAGGAGACGCCGTTAGCACCCTAGTTAGCTAGGTGGGTTTCCTGGGTTATTTCCAGTGGTTTGTATTTTGGATGACTGTACTTATTCTTTTGATGCTGTGATGTTGTAGCTTTTAGACTTGGACTGTATTATTTTGGATTGCCTTGCTCTCTTGGTTCTATTTCTTGTTTATATCATATCGTGCTTATATTCTTCCTCTAGTTTTGTGATTGAGATTATTGTCATATATATATTGCGTGGTTGCCCTCCTGTTGGAGAGGATTTTATTCACATATATATATTGCGTGGTTTTGCCCTCCTTTTGGAGAGGTCATGCCGGATTTTTCTGTGAGTTATCTAGATAGTTGGTTGACCTAGAACGGACCTTTACAGCGTTCTACCGCCGATTCTGCGACGTAGGCTGGACGTACCCACGGCTCATGCCCGATTTTCGGGTGCGGGTCGTGACACGTTTTTGGTGGTGGCCCATGCAGGTCTGCTTTTTAGGTTTACCTGCTATAGGATATAGGATATAGGCTGAGAGAGAGAGTGCTCAATCACAACTAGGACCCTTCCTACTTCCTTTTGCTATCTTTAATTTTTCTGAAATTGTTTCTTTTGTAATATTATTGTCCTTCATTGATGTTATCGTTTCTTGCACTGTATTGACTCCTTTTGATCTGTGTTTTTCTTGATTCCATTCCAGCACTTGCTTTATTTGATTTCGGTGCTTCCCATAGCTTTGTGTCTGTATCTTTTGCTGTTAGACACCATCTTGTTGCTGAACCTTTAGCTAGACTCTGCAAGATCACGACCGGGGGTGGTATCATCCTAGTCCGTGATATTTGCAGAGACCGGAGAGTTACCTTGGGAGGCCGGGAGTTGAGTGTGTGCCTACTCGTAATGCCACTTCCGAGCTACGATATTGTACTCGGGATGGATTGGTTGAGTACGCATTATGCTAGTATAGATTGTCGTGGAGGCAGAGTTTTGTTTAGTCCGCCGGGTGAGCCAGAGTTTCAGTTTGCCAGAGGAGCAGCGGTGCAGACCGAGGGAGTCTTCTGCGGAGCCCTGGTGGTAGAGCCGAGGTCGCTACATCCACTGATAGAGGAGTATATGGATGTCTTTCCGGAGGAGTTGCCAGGGTTACCCCCGGACAGAGATGTGGAGTTCTCTATAGACTTGGTGCCAGGCGCGGAGCCGATATCCCAGCACGTCTATAGAGTCAGCAACAGTGAGCTGATAGAGTTGAAGAAGCAGGTGGATGAGCTTCAGGACAAGGGATTTATCAGATCTAGTTCTTCTCCGTGGGGTGCTCCGGTACTTTTTGTGCCGAAGAAGGATGGGTCGATACGGATGTGTATCGACTACAGGGCTCTGAACAGCCTCACAATCAAGAACAAGTATCCGCTGCCGCGTATTGATGATCTTTTTGACCAGTTGAGCGGAGCGAGGGTGTTTTCCAGGATTGATCTGAGGACAGGCTACCACCAGGTGAAAGTCAGGAAGGAGGATATTCCGAAGACAGCTTTTCGGACCAGATATGGACAGTATGAGTTCTTGGTGATGCCGTTTGGGTTGACTAATGCCCCGGCAGTGTTCATAAATTTGATGAACAAGGTGTTCCATCAGCATCTGGACAGGTTTGTGGTGGTGTTTATAGATGATATCTTGGTGTATTCGAAGACCCCAGAGGAGCACGAGGAGCATCTGAGGATAGTGCTGGAGACTCTCAGGAAGGAGGAGCTTTATGGAAAGCTCTCGAAGTGTGAGTTCTTCCTTGACAAGGTTGAATTCCTTGGTCATGTGGTGACTGGAGAGGGTATCTCGGTGGATCCGAGAAAGATCGTGGCAGTTGAGGCATGGAGTGCTCCGAGTTCAGTAGCCGAGGTCAGAAGTTTCTTGGGACTGGCAGGCTACTACAGGAGATTTGTTCAGGATTTTTCCCGGATTGCAGAGCCGTTGTCCAGGCTGACCCGGAAGGACGTGGAGTTTGTTTGGTCAGAGGAGTGCCAGATCGCCTTTGATGAGCTGAAGAGGAGGTTGACGACAGCTCCAGTGTTGACGTTGCCATCAGGTTCTGGAGGATTCACTATCTATAGTGATGCATCGGGGAAGGAACTGGGTTGTGTGTTGCAGCAGAATGGGAGGGTGATTGCCTATGCTTCCAGGCAATTACGTCCTCATGAGAAGAACTACCCTACCCACGATTTGGAGTTGGCAGCGGTCATTTTTGCTCTGAAGTTGTGGAAACACTATTTATACGGAGAGCGTGTGGAGATCTTCACAGACCACAAGAGCTTGAAGTATGTGTTTACCCAAAAAGAGCTGAACATGAGGCAGAGGAGATGGTTGGAGTTGATGAAAGACTTCGACATATCATTGCAGTATCATCCAGGGAAGGCGAACGTAGTTGCGGATGCATTGAGCAGGTATCCGGTAGCTATGTGCCTGACTACAGATCGTTATCTTCTGGCAGATCTAGAGAGCTTGGGCATTGAGGTGATAGTGCCTGGAGTTGAGATGCAGATGTGGGGACTGCAGATTCAATCAGAGTTGGTAGACCGGATCAGGGCTACACAGTTTGAGGATGAGTCCCTGAGGAGCATCAGGGAGCAGGTTCAGATGGGTTTAGCAGACGACTTTACCATTGCTGATGATGGTTCATTGCGGCACGGTACCAGGTTGTGTGTGCCGAGTGGGTCGTTGCGCGAGGAGGTTCTCCAGGAGGCGCATCGATCCCAGTACTCTATGCATCTCGGTGCCAACAAGATGTATAGAGATCTGAGACAGCATGTATGGTGGTACGGGATGAAGCGGGAGGTAGCACGCTTCGTATCCCGATGCTTAGTGTGCCAGCAGGTGAAGGCGGAGAGGCAGAGGCCAGGAGGTTTACTCCAGCCGTTACCCATTCCGGAGTGGAAATGGGAGCATGTGACAATGGATTTTGTTTCTGGACTTCCCCGTTCTCCAGGCGGGAAAGATGCGATTTGGGTCATCGTGGACAGGTTGACCAAATCGGCCCACTTTCTACCATTCAAAGTGGGTACGTCTACAGAGAGACTAGCAGAGATGTATGTGCGCCAGATAGTCAGACTGCATGGAGTTCCAGTGAGCATAGTATCAGATCGGGACAGTTGCTTTACCTCGCATTTCTGGAGGAGTCTGCAGGCTAGCTTGGGCACCCAGCTCAAGTTTAGTAATGCATATCACCCGCAGACAGATGGTCAGTTAGAGAGGACCATTCAGACACTTGAGGACATGCTTCGGACCTGTGTTTTGGATTTCAGAGGCTCTTGGGAGGATCACTTGCACTTGGTAGAGTTTGCTTACAACAACAGCTACCAAGCTAGTATCGAGATGTCACCTTTCGAGGCGTTGTATGGACGGAGGTGTCGTACTCCGTTGTCATGGGATGATGTAGGTGAGAGAGCTTTGCTTGGCCCGGAGATGGTGGTTGATGCAGCGGAGAAGGTCAAGCTCATTAGAGATAGACTTCGGGTGGCGCAGGACAGGCAGCGGCATTGGGCCGATAGCCACCGGAGACCTTTGGAGTTCGAGGTATAGCTTAGAATCTAGATTTTGTTCTTGTGTTTGTTTGTGATTGCTTGTTTTAGACTAAGTGCAGAGACCTTGTTTGTGCTAGGTTGGAGATCTGGTGTTCCTGAGGATTTCTCCGACGCGGGGCACTATTCGCTTCGGTGGAGGCGGGAAGCTTAGCCCACGTTTCGTCGGACCCTTCCGTGTTCTTGAGAGGGTCGGCGCCGTGGCGTATAGGCTTGAGTTACCGCCTACGCTGGAGGGAGTTCATGATGTGTTCCACGTGTCGCAGTTGAGACGGTACGTGGCGGATCCCAGTCACGTATTGGATCACTCGGAGATCGCAGTGGGCCCTACTCTTAGCTATCCAGAGCAGCCGGTGGAGATTCTGGATCGGCGGGAGAAGGTGTTGAGGAACCAGACTATTCCCTTGGTTCGCGTCGCGTGGAGGCATCACTCTCCAGGGGAGTCGACCTGGGAGAGGGAGGATGAAATGCGCGAGCGATACCCCTATCTCTTCGAGCCCTGAGGTATGGTTCTTTCTTTGCATTCCTGTCCTAGTTTCGTCTTTTAATTTCGAGGACGAAATTATTTTAAGGAGGGTAGGCTTGTCACTACCCAATTCTAGAAAATAGGGTTATATTTTTTTTTTATTTGATAAATAGTGTATTGTATTTAATTATTTATATTTATAATTAATTAGTGCTTGTCTTATTTTTTATTTTGATTGTTTTAGGGTTTTGGCTAGCCTGGACCCATGTCAGACCCTAGTGGACCCCTGTCCGACCCAGCCCACACCCTTGTGAGAATTATTTTGGGGCTTAGATTTATTATTTTATTTTTAGGAGGTTAGTTGGAGAGATTTGGAGCTAGTTTGAGTGCATTTGGAGGCCCGGAACCCAAAACCGAGTGAGTAGGGGCATTTTGGGAATTAGGTGACTTATGTACCCATTTAATTCCATGGCCGGCCTACCTACCCCCCCATTTCCGAATTCCAGCAGCAAGGAGCAGCTCCCCCTCCTCTTCATTCCACTTCTTCCACTTCTTCTTCTTCATTTCTTCTTCTCCACTTCTTCTTCTTCTCCTTCTTCCTCCAAAGTAAGTCTCTTCTTCCATTTTTCTTCTTCTTTCTTCCATTCCTTCTTCTTTAAGCTAACCCTAACCTTGCATTTTCCCCAACCTAGGTGTGAGAAGCTTAGATCTAGTGTGGGAGCTAGAGTTGGTGGCTTGGAGCTTGAGGGAGGTGATTTCTAGGAGATCGGAGACCTTGGCCTTGGGATTCCAACTCCCAAGAGGTAAAACCTAACTTTCCCCTTCCTAATTATTTTTATGTAGTGTAATTAGTGTTGTAGAACCCTCCTAGACCCTAACCCTACCCGTAGGAGGAAGTTGGAACTAGTTTGGGTGAGTTTAGAAACTTTGACATTAGGTTTTGTGTCGAATTCGGGTGGAATCCGAATTTGGCCCAATTTTGGGTGATGTCCTAGGTTAGATGGACCTAGGTAGACGTTGTCGGGTGTCTAGAGGGTGAGTGCGTGTCTCCGTTCGGACACGGGAAGCCGTGTCGCGGAGAAACGGGCGTTTCGGGCAAAATTGGGGCTTTTCGTCGTCGCCGATTCTAAGTTTGTGTGCGTTTCCGCCACGGACCTAGAATCGACGCGGGAGCGCATTTTCTAGGATCTAGACATCGTGTAGAGCGCGTGGGTAAATTTTGGGCCGATTCCGAGTTCGTTTGGTGTGCGTTTCAGGAGGTTTTCCGAGCCGCGCACCACGTGTTCGTCGAAATGACCGAACGGCCATTTCGACTTGGTTTCCTCGTTTCGGCTTTGTGCGCGCGTTGGGTTAGTATCGGGGAGTGTGTGCTAGAGTTCTCGGACTATATTATATATATTTTAGGGTATTGGTGAGTGTCGGGGTCGTTGGGCGTGAGTGGGGCGTGTGGTTTGTGTGTCGTTGTGTGTTGTGTTGTGTTAGTGTATATGTGTTTATATATATATATATATGTATATATTTTTATGTATGTGTGTTTATGTATATATATTTATATATATATGTGTGTATTTATATCTATGTGCTTGTGTGTGTATATGTCTATGTGTATATATATATATGTGTATATGTGTAAGTGTGCTTGTGTGTGCATATGTATATATATAATTGAATGTGTATGTGTATATATATATATTTATGTGTGTGTGTGTATTAGTGTGTTTGTGAGTGTGTAGGTGTGTGTGTTAGTGAGTGTGTTAGAATAGATATAAGTGTATATATATATAGGTATCTAGTAGTATATATATGGTTATATATGTATATATATATAGAGAGAGAGTGATATATATATATATATGTAGGTGTGTGTGTGTTGTGGATTGGAGGGGGGTTCAGCCACTGCCTGAAACAGCAAGTAGCAGCAGCGCAGCGGGGACACAGCACAGCAGCAGCAGCAGCAGCAGTAAAGGGAGCATGCAGCAGCGGGGCAGCGAGGCCGCAGCGCATAGCGCGCTGCTGTGCAGTGCACAGCAGCTGCAGCAGCAGCAGCATGCTGCTCAGCAGTAGCAGCAGCATGGGCAGCAGCATCAGCATGTAGGAGCAGCGGCAGCAGCAATATGCAAGGGCAACAGTAGCAGTACGCAGCGCTAGAGCAGCAGCAACATTCGCAAGGAGGTAGTTGGTTTAATAGTTAACTAGATAGTTAGGTATTTAGATAGATAGATAATAAGATGAATAGATAGTTAGATAGCTAGATAGCTATTAGTTGATAGATAAGTTAAGGATAAGATAGATAGGTAGTTGGATAGATTGATAGATATATATGCTAGATTAATAGATAGATAGAGTATTAGATAGATTAGATAGATAGATAGATATCTTGATAGGTATATATGTATATTTTAAGAGTTGGGTAAGGTAATGGGTATCGGGTAAATGTGTGTGGATATCTAAATACATAGGTATATACATACTTAGATGTATATATATATGGTAGATATATATATTACCTAGCCTAGATTAATAACTAGGTATATAATTAATAGCTAGACAGCTAGTTAGAGGGCCTTAGGGCGAAACTTTAATACCTTGAGATACCGAGGTATCTCGATACCTTGAGATATTCAAGGTATTGAGTTTCGAGCGGGGTATTTGAGCTTTAGCCTAGGAAATGCTTGGGAGTGATTTTTATATGTTTATATGTATATAATTACGCGTGCTAGCATAGGTTTTAGCGGGTTTAGGCGGGGTGCGTGGCCTAGGGCGAGGTATCGGATACCGAGGGTATCCCGGTATCTCGATTAGGCGAGTTTGTGAGTTTAGTAGCTTAATGAGCTCGGTTTGACCTAGAATTTCAGGGGCACCCTAGTTTGACCTAGCTTTGACCATAATTGTCCCCGTTGACCGTAAAAGTCAACGTTTGACCTAGTTTTGACCTAGAGTTGACTTTTTGGACCCCGGGTTGACTTTTTGACCCGAATTTCACCGGTTTGACCCGTTCGACCTAGAATAGCCCTAGAAGCCTGTTTTTAATTATTTTATATCAGTTTAAATGCTTAGAACCCTGTTTAATCCTTGTTTTTCGCATTAGGTCCTTGCGACACCGGTCCGGACCTCGATCCTCATCAGTTGCTCAGGACATCAGGCGAGTACCTACCTCTGATAGTTTCCATTTCATGATAGCGTTTATATCACCTGTTCTAGAACTGTAATACTTGATTCTGACACTTTATTACACGAGCTGGTACTAGTGGATCCCGTCATGAGGTGCTATCCCCCTTACCGTGTTCAGCGGGTACTCTATCACGTGTATTTCATCATGTGCTTCGGGTATTGATTATCATGTGCTATCATGTGCTTCTTGTGCTCTCGCCTTCGTGTGCGCGAGCTATTATCATGTACGTAGCGTGTTGTGGTTGGATCCAATGGTATTAGTGGGGGAGGGGAGTAGGAGTTGGTTATATGATCAAAGCCAAAACAGTATTCATGTGTATGTCGGTTATGCAACTCACGCATAACGGAGTTATCGTAGTGTTCTTCATGTGCAACCTAAGCCGATCATATAATGAACTTGTGCTCAAGGCACTTAGCTAGTATTCATGTTTCTCACCTGCAGTTACTTTTCCACTACTTGTATTGTTCTCCAGTTTATATTACAGCTATTTATTGTGCTCCAGCATATATTTATTTCCTGTGCATCTTGATTACTTTTCTATTGCTCGTCATATACACCTTACCATGCATTTGGAGTTGCTTTCAGAGTTATGTACTTCGCTCCAGTCCTGACTGGGCATATTTTTTCCAGAGGATCCTGAGGACTATTGCCCTACGTTCTACGGGCCTGGTATTGACGACTGTTGTGACCCCGAGGAGGAGTGCGCCGAGGAGACGCCGTTAGCACCCTAGTTAGCTAGGTGGATTTCCTGGGTTATTTCCAGTGGTTTGTATTTTGGATGACTGTACTTATTCTTTTGATGCTGTGATGTTGTAGCTTTTAGACTTGGACTGTATTATTTTGGATTGCCTTGCTCTCTTGGTTCTGTTTCTTGTTTATATCATATCGTGCTTATATTCTTCCTCTAGTTTTGTGATTGAGATTATTGTCATATATATATTGCGTGGTTGCCCTCCTGTTGGAGAGGATTTTATTCACATATATATATTGCGTGGTTTTGCCCTCCTTTTGGAGAGGTCATGCCGGATTTTTCTGTGAGTTATCTAGATAGTTGGTTGACCTAGAACGGACCTTTACAGCATTCTACCGCCGATTCTGCGACGTAGGCTGGACGTACCCACGGCTCATGCCCGATTTTCGGGTGCGGGTCGTGACAGAAGCCAGGCTATGATACCAACATGTCACGCCCCGATCTCCTGCAGGCTAAATCGGCCGTTCCCGTTAGGCGAGAATCATCGTGCCAGCGCTCCCGCGGAACGATCACTTTATGACCTATCCGGGCGTGATGTCGCACGAGCGTGAGCCACGCCCGTGCAAGACCGTGATTCATTGGCTGGCGGTAAGAGTTCTAAGCCACAGAGTCGCACAGATTGTCCGAGTGCAGCAAAATTATAACGCATAGGCGATTTGGTAACAGGTTCACTGAGTTGACAATATAGCGGAAACATAACACAGTTGAAGTAAAGCAACTCTTTATTGATGTAAACATGTGCTACATGCGGCATATAGCCGAGATTACAAGTCCCTCAAGCCTCTCTCTCTGAAACAGTAAAAGCGTGCCAAGTGGCTACAATTATGGAATGATTGTACAGACGATGATCAAGCGATGTTCATAACATTATGTCTTGTATATGTGCTTCAGTTCCGGACGCAGTGCTCCAAGGCTTCAGAGGGAACTCCTGGCCTTAGCACGCACGAAGGAGGCATCCACACCGAACGAGGTTCTCCCGTACCATGCATACAAACTGGTGGATTATCAGTACATTGAATGCACTGGTGGGGAAGCTACTCCCCCGCTCGACAAATCCAAACATGTAATACAGGTTCCGTGCACCAACTATTATGTTGTCTTTTTAGTTGCCTTCGGATCAGTTTCATACAAAAATTGAATAGCCTAACTCGTGTGGCAGTGCACCGTACGACATGAGAGGTAATACGGTGAGACTTACCAACTTACCATTTGGCCTTCCCTGTCCAAGGCAAATATTATTAATTCAAGCACGAGCAAGTATAAACATTCAGGAGCATTCATAATAAAAACCAAGGCAATAACATATGCAATATGAGAGTCGTTATATCATGATCGTTCAGGTGTTCAGTTGTTCCTTGATGCGATGCAATGACTCGCACACGGATAGCCGCTAAGCGAGGATGACTTATCTATATGAATACGAGTCGCTGGCATAGCCATTTTGGACGTAGTCAAGGGCAAGGATAGCATTCTACGAGAGTACACGATGCGCTGTAAGCTACCCAGTCACGTACACGATGACTACACACGAGCTCCATCCGGATCGGATCGGCCCCAGTGCCCCGGTGACCGTCCGTGGAACAATACCTCGGGTCCGAGTTGTCTTGCGACATGCAAATTTTGGGTCTTTCAATTATCACGAGATACACGAGTGCACAAGAACACGAGAACACGAGTGCACTAGAATACGAGTATACTAGATACTTGAATCTTGATTTTGTATAGTGAATAACTTGCCTTGATGCATTCCCCTGGTTCGGGGCTGCCTTTGGTGACCTAACGGTCCCTGATACTTGCAGGTTCAATCATTCACGGAACGACTACTTAGTAGTCTTCCAGGGTTTGGATGAAAACAAGGCAACTTACAAGCAGACAAGCATGCATTTGTATAAACATAAGCAATCACGTTGGCTCGGGCCCGAAGGTAAGCCGAGGGGTAAAACCGTTAGGGACTTCCCGAGCAACATGTTCTAGGGTAGCATGCGAGGGTCTGAACATACATATAAGCAATGTTTCATTTCCATGTTCTAGCATAAGCAATACAAGTTGAGATTATTCCCATAGCTAGGTGCGTTGGATTCTTATTAGCATGCAGGGGGTGAATCACCTAGCGACTAGCATGTAGCATTCCAGATTTTATGTGTGATGGCTAAGCAAAGACAAGTTCACCGTAGCCACCCACCTTAGCGATGATTTGCCTTGGTAGAGCAATACGTCAAGCGAGCCTCTGAAAGCCTAAGCTGAATTCCTGTAAGGACAAGTCTGGATATCCTTTGCCTCAAACGAGTATTCTCGCCTGAGCAAAGCGGGTCGAGATATTGCACTTTTGCCGTTTGAATCGGCAGTCCGCCGCAGCGGAACGGGGTGTTACAGCCCCAACGATTCTACGGAATCGGGTCATGACAACTAGGACTACTGCGTATCTGCAGGAGGATGATTACCGGCGCACATCAGGGATAAGAACAAATCATACTGCTTCCATGAAATCGACACCGATGTCGATGTAGAAGGCAGTAACGTCGGTGGAGTCTGTATCGATAAAGGCACACCAGGAGGACGTATCTGCTCTAACGTTGCTAGTCGATGGTTGTATGAATCTATGGTAGATAACAGCCTCGTACTGCTATAAATTATTAAATCCTGCATCATCGTCAGCCTCTCTCCCATGGACAGCTGTGATGTATACAGCTCCGTCATACTGCGCTCTGTCGACGCTCTAAGATCAGCTGTCATATCCCTGAGCTCCATGATGCTGCGTTCGAGCGTATCAAATCGTGCGACGAGCGTCACATTGTCCGCCTGCGGCTGGGACAGGGGCTGCTCCCTCATCCTTCGTAACAACTTATCACGAAGAGACGCAATCTGATGGTCAACGGTCTCCAGGACTCGGACACATCGCACATGTCATCAGGATGACGGTTATACATCCACGAACGCTAATACAGATAGTAATTCATATCCATTTCTAGATACTTCTACAAAGATGAATAGACATCGTTCAAGTATATACTCGTATGAATATTTGGTAGTGTATATTATCCAAATGACACTCACTCCAGATATGCAAAGATGAATAGACATCATTCAAGAAAATAGTTAAATTACAGTACATGTCACATGTCTAAATAGATTTTATATTGATATTTTCAATCCTCTTCTAAATATTTATTTTCTTCGTTTAAATACAGTACATGCACTGATACTCCTATTCCTAGCATTGATACTCAAGAATACCCAATTATGTTATATACCTACTCATCTACACACATATAAGAATACTCAAAAATATAGTACATGCACTGATACACCTAGTCATAGCACTGATACTTCTTCGTTCAACTATGTATCCTGGATACTCATATGCAGTATATTAGTGAATGTCAACTCTGTATCCTGGATATCCACACTTGACATTTGTTTAGTCCATAACTTTCTAATTGAAAATTCAAGTCATGGATATCCAGTGTCAGTTTTTTTTGGTCCAGGATACATAGTTGACACTCACTGATACACTCCTGGATATCCACACTCGACATGTATACGTGTGTTCGTGTCTGATAAAATGCTTACAACCTTATCCTCGATATCGTGTCCTAACCTTTCATATCCATGTGTCCTACAATTTTACCATACGTATCATGACATGACATAATACAAACATGTGTGTGTGTGTGTTCGTGTCCGTGTTAGGGTTGGTGTATGCGTGTTAGTATGTCCGCGTGTCTGAGTTTGGATTAGTGTTAGTATCCGTGTGTGTATGTGTGTCCGAGTTAGAATTAGGATAGGGTTAGTATCCGCAATACCAAGATATCCACACAACACACACCCCCTTACTGCACTGTGCACAAGTGTGCACTGCACAATACCTCACTTGACACCCAAGACTGCATCTAATTAACTCAGATAGGGTTAAGGTCTATGTCGTATCTCGACTTTGGGTTAGGGTCTGTGTCATGTCCTATGTCATGTCATAACCAAATTGGCACTCTCCCGCACTACCTGCAGCACTTCTCATATAATCCAATATCCCGACCACATCATCTATATATAATATCAAAGGACCCCCCAAATCAACGGCTATGAAGTATAACGGCAATACAATTAACTGCTCCCTAGCCACGATTTGCTACCACTGTACTACGCAACATTTCTCACATAACTCACATATAATTTCTTCTACCCCACACCATGCCCACTCTTCCTCTCATGCATTAGATGCTGCTACCCCCATCAGGTGCTGCCTAGGCTGATGCCATTTGTAGGCATTGCAAACAGCTGCTGCCTTGCCTCCCTATTGTCTGCTACTGCTCTAATTGCAAATTATTGCTGCTGTTGTAACTAAATGTTGCTGTTGCTACTATAATTTAGTGCTATTGCTGCTATTAATGCTTGTTGTTGATGTTGCTCTTCTAATTATTGGTACTACAACAGCTATTGTCACCTATAACTTGCCCGATCACCCCTAATATCTGAGAATACTCACCTCCACTACTAATAACACTCTCCACAAGTACTGGACTGCAGTGAAACCCGAGCACCACATCCCCTTCTCGTCACCTCCATGTCACAACACCAACACCACAAAGCTAACACACACACACACACACACACACACACACACACACACATATATATATATATATATATATATATATATATATATATATACTTAAAACTTATATATATGAGAATTAGGGTTAGGGTTTACCTGACCGAGGAGGGGGGCTGACTGATCGATGAGCCGAAGGCGGAGGGAGAGTCGGAGCACAGAGGGGGGGAGCTGGAGCATAGAGGGGAGAGAGCCGGTAGGGAGGGGGTAGGGACGGGGGGAGGAGGAGGAGGAGGGGGGGTACTTCGCCCGAGGGGGGTAGGGGTGTACTTCGCCGGAGGGGGGGGGGCTAGGGGGTAAGGGGGGTTTTCGAAATTTTTGGATGAGAGAATGGGAGAAATAAAACCATGAACCCTATATTAAAAAGTTTAGCGACGTCATAAATAGACGTCGCTAAACGTCGCTAATTAAAAAAAATTAGTGACGTTATCAATAGACGTCGTTAATTAAAAAATTTGTGACGTTGGAGACGTCGCTAAAAATAAAAAAAAAGTAACGTCGGTAAATACGTCGTTAAATCATAAAAATCAACGATGTTTAGTGACATTAAATAAGCTTATAGCGACTATTCTTTAAAAATTGAAGTACAGTCGCTAAATGTCGCTGTGTCGCCAATAGCGGTGTATAGCGACATTTATTTTAGTAGTCGCTCAAGTCTTTGATATTAGCAACGTTTTATTATGACGTCGCTAAAAATGTCGTTATTTCATCATATTTTGGTAGTGAGGAAAAACATATTCATAACACTTAATAGTAATTTCTTTCCAACAGTCGATTTGTCCATTCCTGCAAAAAAAGGATTAAATATCATAAATTAAGCATCACAGGACCGTCCTTGCATCAGATTTGTTAAGCGAATAGAAAAGTTACTATTAGTGTGCTGACTAACTACATAATGGTCACTGGTGATACACTATTTTGAACTATCTTTAATGTTACGACATCCCAAGTAAAGATAGCCAGCCTTGATGTAGGACTTTAATACCTGTGTCATTTATCTCTCATGAAAAAAATGCACCTGTACTCTTTTGCTCTCAAAGAAGGCACATGTGCCCATTCTCCTGGCTGGGAGAATTCATTTTTCATTTTTTTTCCCTAGGCCCACATGATCCAGGTGCCACGGATATTGTTCAAGAAATCAAATTTTGTACACAAATTGTCCAGGACCATGAAAATGAGTATGCTCTAGCTACAAAAATATAACATTCATTATAATGAAAATATGAAATTAAATAAATGCAATGCAAACTTTATAACATTTTTTATTTCTCGAGCCCTATGCTCGTAACTAATCCAACTTTGTGACATATTGGTCCCAAATATTTCTCGTGAATTAATGATATCAAACTATTTCCATAATGCTTTCTCATGAAAGCCCAAAATACAACATCTTTGAAGAATACCCTTTCAAGGGCTAATGTCTCATCCACGTGCATCGGTTCATAATTCATACAACTCCAACATTTCAAGCAACAACAATAATATTAGTGACTTTCTTTTTCCATTATCTTTTATTAAGGCATTAAAGATTATATTTCATAGGAAACAAAAGAGTTCTTTTATAAAGCATGAAGAAGGCAAGAAGAACTAATACCCCTCACTTGTAAAATTGCCTTTATGCCTCGATTGGTATAATCATGCAAGTGAGTCATGTTCCATAAACTATCTAATACGATCAAGTGAAGCAAGTCTGCATCATCATTCAAAAAAAATTAATTTCTAGCACAACTTAAATTCAATCAGCTTACTCAATCCAAAAAGCTAAAACAATGCTTTAGCTCGAAGCAAGTCATTACAACTACCGATGTCAAAACTCATTATTTTTTCATATATATATATATATATATATATATATATATATATATATATATATATATATATATATATATATATATGAACCTTAAAGATGATTTGATAGTTTTGAAAAAGATAAGAATGTAGTCATATATATTCAATACTGTCAAATTTTTGACAATCCTTCAATAAATTGGAATACTCTTAATTGTGATGTCCTAATATTATTTGTTATGCTTTTTATCAATGCCCCAAATAATCTAAAGGGGCCTCTGGTGAAGGGGAAAAATGATTTGCTCCTTTTCTGGAAAAAAATTCGGGTGTACCGGATGAGCCATTCTCATACCAACCGTTAGATTACCATAAAAATGTGTGCATGTATATATTTTTATATGTTCTAACGGTTGGAGATGGAAAAAATGTACTGCATCCGGTCGATACAATAATTTCTCTCCTTTCTGTGTGAGCATATCTGAGCATATCCTTGTACAAAATATTATCAAAACTAAAATACATATAGAGAACCAAAATTCACAGTGATGTCCACTTGGTAATCTTCTTCCATCTTTAATTGATGTTCTCCATCCAAAATTAACACTAACGAGACAAATTGGTTGACGAATCAAAATCAGCTGAGCATATATATTAACAAGACAGACTAGTACTGCAGGGACACAACATGACCGTCGTCGAAGCAGATGGCTACTACGTGAAGCCCTTCGCCGTGGACAATCTCTACCTCTACTCCGGCGAGACGTACTCCGTCATCGTGAAGGCCGATCAAGACCCGTCGAGGAACTACTGGGCTGCCCTCAACGTAGTTTCCCGAAAACCAAGAACCCCCACCGGAGTCGCCATCCTCAATTACGGACCGAATCATCCTTCGAAAGCTCCTCCTACAGTTCCACCAGCCGGTCCCCCGTGGAATGACACAATGTCCAGGTTCAACCAGAGCCTCGCCATCCGAGCGCACCCCGACTACATCGACCCCCCTTCTCCTACTTCCGACCGGACGATCATCCTTCTCAACGCAATGGGGTTGATCGACGGCGACACCCGCTGGGCTCTCAACAACATCTCCCTTGCGGTGCCCGATACGCCCTATCTAATCGCGCTCAAGTACAAACTCGAAAACGTCGTCGATCCGAACCCCCCACCGGAGAGCTACGACTACAAGAGCTACGACATTCACAGCATCCCGTCGAACCCGAATGCGATCACTTCCAGTAGCTCGATTTACCGGCTGGATTTTAATTCCACTGTGGACGTGATCTTGCAGAATGCCAACACGTTAAACCCTAACGACAGCGAAATACACCCGTGGCACCTGCACGGGCACGACTTCTGGGTGTTGGGGTACGGGTTGGGGAAGTTTGATCCCAGCTCGGTCGAGAAGTTCAATCTGGTGGATCCGATTCGGAAGAACTCGGTCCCGTTACACCCGTACGGATGGACGGCTCTGAGGTTCCGGGCGGACAATCCGGGGGTCTGGGCGTTCCATTGCCACATCGAAGCACATTTTTTCGAGGGCATGGGAGTAGTGTTTGAGGGAGAAGTGGAGAAGGTGGGAAGGCTTCCTAGCTCCATCATGGGGTGTGGGAAGTCCAGAACGCTTGCTTAGAAGACGTTCATGATCGATCATCTGGACCGTCGGCCAACATTTTTTTTATAGGCTAAAGCCATGCTTTCATGCATGCCATTGCCAATTTCTCCATATTTTTTTTCACTTTTTTATTTTTACTTCTCCAATTGCTACAATAATGTGTGTAGTGAATAAACTAAATGTATCATATAGATTTAATTAGTAAAAATATGCAAGAATATATTAAAAAAACGGTAAAATTATTTTTTTTTCATTATATAGTAGTATAAATTTACTTGGTTATCATAAAAATAAAATACTTGGTCTAACTTGGCCACAGAGTCAGACAGTCCGAGTGCAGCGGAATAAGAAATCGTACAGGTGATAGATAACAAGTTCACAGAGTCGTCATAGCGGAAGCATTGAATAACACAAGTATGAAAGTAAAACAAGCACTTTATTGATATTGAATAAGTATTACAAGCGATGCTAAGCCAAGATTACAAGTCGCTCAAGCAATCTCTCTTTCTCACTCTCTCGAAACAATAAAGGCGTGCCAAGTGGCTTACAACTTGAAATAATATATAGACGATGTTCCAACATTATGTCTTATATACGTGTTTCAGCTCTGGACGCAACACTCCAAGGCTCTATAGCGAACTCCACGCCTTAGCGCGCACGAGGAAATTTTTTACATCGAACAAGGTTCTCCCGCACCCTGCAAGCAATCTGGTGGGTTATCAGTACATGAATGCACTGGTGGGGAGTCTTCTCGCCCGCTAGACAAATCCAAACACGTTATATAGGTTTCGTACACCATCTATTAAGTTATCTTTCTAGTCTTGCCTTAGGATCAGTTTCATGGCATAATAAAAAGCCTAACTCGTGTGGCAGTGCACCTTACGATATAAGAGAAATACGGTGATACTTACCAACTTACCATTTGTCCTTTCCTGCCCAAAGATAAATCCAAGTTAAACCAAGAACGAATATATATAATGAAATCCACGGAATCGCATATGCAAACACAAGTGTTACGGTTGTATTTCTGATTCGGGTGCACGAGTTAGACGGATTACTCAGAAGTGTTGTAGAAGATTGCTCAGGTGTTCAATTACTGATTCAATGCAATGACTCGCACGCGGATTACCGCTAAGTGATGATGACTTAATCTATATGAACAGGAGGTCACTGGCATAGCCAGAAAGGACCGAGTTATAGTCTCATAACAGAATGGGGTGCAACTCTTGATACAAAACGAGCAATTCAAGGCGAACATGTGATACAGAAGAGCCATTGCACGCCATCCCGCCGATTCAAGCGACTATCATGGATAGACGGCTAGTCCAAGATAGTATGCTCTACCAAGGCTCAAATACCTTGTATTATCCTACCCAAAACGAGGTGGCATACTGGACCGATAGTTGGCATGCAATACACCAAAAATTTCTCCTAGGCCGGTACGATCCTAGTACCCTGGTGATCATTCGAGGAATCAAGCAAATACCTTGTACACGAGTTGTCATGACCATGCAAGTCTCTAGTCTTAGTTCTCTTATCAGGTACATATTCAAGTCAGATTCAAGTTCAAGTTCAGGTTAAAGATTGTTCATAAAATATTGACTCCCCGAGCCGTTCGATTCAGTGCAGGATGAGTGTTGTTTAACTTGTCCTGATGCAGTCCCTAGTTCTGAAATGCCTTGGCGACCTAACAGTCCCGAATACTTTCAGGTTCATACTTGCATGAAACGACTATTCGATAGTCTTCCGAGAAACCTAGATGAATGCAAGGCAAGGATAGTGTTACACGGTCGTGGCATTAATTTATGGGACGAGCATAGCGAATATATAAAACAGACAAGCATTAAACACTATGAATATAACTTAAGCAAACATTCGGCATCGTCTTAC
This sequence comes from Iris macrosiphon, assembly GCA_036927795.1. Lineage (NCBI taxonomy): Eukaryota > Viridiplantae > Streptophyta > Magnoliopsida > Asparagales > Iridaceae > Iris > Iris macrosiphon. Next base: position 166,831,408 of record JAYESA010000003.1, read on the forward strand.
TTTAAAACATAAGCGAGTACACTAGCACGAGTCTAAGGGTAGCACGAGTAATGAAACTGTATATGGGCATATAAGACGGCGCATAAGGAAATCTAGCAAGTTACTTTCTTTTTCATGTTCTAGACAAGCAATACAAGATAGAATTATTCCCTTAGCTAGGTGTGTTGTATTCTTATTAACATACAAGGGATGATTCTCCTAGCGACTAGCATATTTCCTCCATATTTTTAAGTGTGCAAGCCAAGCAAAGACAGGTTCATCGTAGCTACCCACCTTAGCGATGATTGCCTCGGTCGAACAATACTCCGAGTGCGCCTTTGAAAGTCTAAGTCTGACCTACTGAAGGGCCAAGTTTGAATTTTTTTTGCATCAAGCAAGGCTTCTCGCTGAGCAAGGCGGGTCGGATCGTCGCACTTGTGCCATTTGAATCGGCTATCCGCATGAGAGGAACGAATCTTTACAAATATGACGTGGATATCTTGTACTATAATGCAAGTCACTAAAGAACTATACACCTATGCTAAATACCATCACACGTGCTACTCGCACCGATGGTCAGTCAAGTGAGTAAGCTCGCGTCCCTACATGAACTCACTCTGTGATATACAATGATACATATCAAGGCCTGGGGAGTCATAATGATAACTCCACAACTTGGGGTGCATCCACTAGACACTAGGTCAAACACAAGTCCTAACGTCAACGCCTTCGTCGACCGCACCCGAGTCATTCTCATACGCTCATAGTTATATAATATTTAAAGCAATAAACATGTGAACTATAATAACTGAATTTAAACAGTACAATAATGCAAGGTATACTTGCCTGAATCCTCAAGCCGAGAATGTCAAAGTCCTGCTCCCGAAGCCTCGTCCGAACGATCCAATGAGCCAATATATAATATATCTATTAGTCATTACGCTAAGATTTGCTAAGTACTTATAAGAGTACATCTATACACCTCACCTAGAACTAACTCAAGTAAGGGGAATTCTAACTAGGTCAACAAATAGGGTTGACTAGGCAAAGTCTAAAATGCACAAGTGTCAAGTCCCTCTAATCTCGATATTAACCTCAAAGTAGTGTCACAACTTAGGTGCATTGATCTCGTGTTAGGGTAGGGTCCACCATAATTATGTAAATGTCACATACTACGCCCTAAGTCCAATAGTCAAAACTCCACAATATTTTTATGTATCAACCCCATTTGTCATACCAAATGTCAAGTGTCTCCAATATTGTCAAATCTGGACATTAAGTAAAATAGGTGTAAAATATAATATACACCATGGTGTTACATCTAGGTATTATACCCTCCATTAATATTGTGTTAAAACACGTTTTAAATCATGGAACAATGGATTCCTTACTCATTATATGCTAAAATTTACAAACTCATTATTTACTAACCAAAACTAATCCGATCTCATTCACAATATACACACAAATCCCATAGTATATAATCCTATATTTAAACATCAAGATCTAAGAATATTTGGGACCTAAACATGGGTAAAAAATCAGTTTTAACTAAGTGTTTGACAAGTGGTTACCATGTGTGGTGCAAGTGTCCCATAGTGTTCATGGGTTAAAGGAGTCGAAGAAGAAGAGGAAGAAGATGATGAAGAACATGGAGAAGAAGAGGATGTAATATTTGAAGGAGAAGGTTAAGAACATGTAGAAGAATAAAATAAAGAAGAAGGAGAAGAATAAAGTACTAATGGTTAAAGGTGGGGCTCGGGATGGCTGCTCCTCCTGTCGGAGCTGGTGCTGCGGCGATCCGGCGCTGGCTGTTGTCCGGGGGGGCAGTGGAGGTGGTGGTGTTTCAGTTGGAGTGGTGGTGGTATTTCGGTTAGGAGGGGATGGAGAGGAGAAGGTGATGATAGTGGCGGTTGTGGTGGTTGGTGGTGGTGGTATCGGCTGCTGTGGGAGGTGGTGGAGTTGATGAGGAGGTCAACTGAAGAAGGAGGAGGAGAAGTAAGGGTGATCATGAAGGTGAAGGTGATGGTGGTGGTAAGGGTTTCGATTTTAAGGGGGGAAAGAGGTGTGACCGAAGTTGAGGGAGGGAGAGGAAGAGTGTAATAAATGAAGGGGAGAGAGAGGCAGAGAGAGGGAGTATTTAATAAAGAGAGAGAGAGAGAGAGAGAGAGAGGAGGAGGGAGCTTGGGGATTAGGGCAGGCTAGGTTCCCTAGAAATGGGTGAGGTATTGTCATGAAGGAATGGGTTGAGGTGATCGGTTAGAGTTTGAATGTAGGGTGGGGATTGAGTGTAGGTATAAATAGTGTAATCACCTGAAAATTTTAAGAATTTTTAAATTTAATTTTATGGAATTTAGTTAGCATTTTCTGTAATTCTAAACTAAGGTAGACTGATTAAAATAAATTTTTAAAAGATATTAAATAATATTAAAATGTGATAAAAATTATATTTTCTAGTGTAAAATTAAAAATCGAGCATGGGGTATTTTTCCGAGAATTTATTGGATCCCGGATGAATTTTTAAAGCATTAAGAACTATTGTAAAATTTAACTGATTAATTAAATCAAATTAATTAATAAAACCAACCCAACCCTGAGACTGAACCGGACCGGACCGGCCGGTCTGATCAAACCGAACTGGCCCAACCCTTAGCGGGTCGGATCCGGGTCAGAATCGACCCGCTAAGCACCCGACCCGACCCATTCAGAACCCTAACCCCCAAAATTGGAACAGCCGCGACGTTTCCCCTCCGGCGGCCGTTTCCGCCGCCGGAGACCCCCTCGGTTCAACCCCCCATAACCAGCGACGGTCCCCCTTCATTTTCCGGCCAACGTCCGGCCCTCCCTCTGCCATGGCGAGCCTATATATACCTAACCATGGCCGCCGGATTTTCCCCTTACCTCTTTCTTCTCCGGCGAGCTCTGAGTTTCCGGCCGTCTCCTCCAGCACCTCCAGACTCCGGCGCCATCGCCCAGACCGCCGGACCCATCCGCCTTACCACCAGCGACCACCGCCGGACCCAGAACCCCGTTCCAGTCGAACCCGGGTTCGATTCTCCTCCGTCCAGGCGAATCCGGCCACCCGCAGCGTCGGATCCGGCCGTCCCGACCAGCGCCGACCCTCCCAGAACCGGCGCCGCCTCCGCCCGCACTCAAGGACGACTCCGGCAGACCCGGACACGACCCAGAACGCGAGTACGAGCCTAGACACGATCGGACACGGGATCCACAGAACAGGACACAGCCCTAGTTCAGACGCGTGTCGGACACGATTTATACTTGGTTTTCAGGCCCTGTTCAGGTACCCATAACTTTTGATTAGTAGCTCTGTTTCATATTCCGTAAATTTCATCGCGTAGCCTGTATGACCCCCTCGGTGCCCGTGCAACCCGCTCGGGGCATCGCGACCTGTGGTGATCGCGAACCGCGATCCAAAAACAGGAAAAATATATCCCTGTTTCACCCCGGAACTGAGTACGCCCCGCCAAACGGGACGACTTGGTCACGTGCGGTCTTCATCGATACGTGAGCATCGTAGATACGGACGTGCGGGCTTTCGCAGAGGCTGATTCGGATGTGCGTGCACACCGGAATCAGTGCGTATCCGCGGACAACATCCCGTATCTGACTTTTCTGTAATTCACTGTAACTTAGTGTATACACATCGGATTGAGACAAAACTTACGCCATCGGACTCGTAGCAATACGATGGTCCTGTGGGTCAAGTTTGGTTCGATTCTGGGAACGTTGGAAAATCGCGTGTCGTGGGCCCCACAGGCTCCACCTGACGGGCGATTTTGAGAACGACTCATCGGAATCCAATTCTGGAAGTTCCGTTGGGTTCGTATCAATGTTCCTGACTTGTTGGCACTAAGTTGGACTGATTTGGAGACCTTTGACCCTGACTCGGTTTTCGGTGCAAAGTGGCCCACATATGGATCCGCTTTGGCCCAGAAATGTCGTTTTTGCCCTTGTGTCCAAACTGGACTTAAGGACAGGCGTTTCTAATTATTTCCTATGTTCTGAGACTGTTGGTAATGTTCATTTCAGCTTTTAGAGGAGTTATTGCTAAACCCACTGTTACAAGGACCGCTACTGGTATTCCAATCCCAGGCAAGTGTACCTTGCCATAAATTACAGTTTATTAGTTTATTTTGTTCTCTTGCTCTATTTTCTGTGACTAGTGTGCATGATATAACCTAGGACCGTATGACATACTTAGCGTCCGATTACAATCGGGTGCCAACCCCGTACGCGGAGTTGTGTACGTCATTTAGTGTTAGACATTCGAGACCCTTTATATTCTCGTGCTTGTTTATCAAGTACACTATAACCTAGGACACTTGACACCATACATTGACAGAATCTTTCTGAGATATTCAAGGTGATTCTGTATAGGATACAGGATGGACAAAGTTATTATACTCTTAGATTATGACTGTTGCATTAGCTCTGATCTCACGTGACATGGACATGCGACGTGTGGTTACATTGGGTGGGGAGAGGCACACAGGCTACAGGCTGTTATATATATATATACTACTATTGTGAGGTTGTAGACTCTCGAGCAGAGCTAGACCACTACTAGATATTGCTGCTTCCGGCTCCCCGACACAGAGCTTGTAGCAGTCTCAGCCTGAGTACTAGTGTTGCTCTCAGTTGCATTTTCACATAGATGGTTATGTAGTTACCCTGTTTATTTCATTTTCTATTTCACTGCATCTATTTTGGCTTGTATTATTTGTACCTTGCTATGTCCCCTGAGGACCTGGAATGGATGATGTCCCCAGGTTTAGCAGAAGAGCATTATCCCGAGGTTTACGGGACAGGAGGTGAAGCTGTACCAGGAGCTATTGCTGAAGGAGAACCTAACATAGAAGCAGAGGTGATGGTTGAAGACTTTACTTGAGCTTATGACATTTGTACTCTTCAGATACTTTATTTTGGACTCTTTTGTTCTGGTCTGATGAACCAGTGTTTTAGACTCTTACCGGGTTGTTCCCCGACTGTAATCCTCCTGATTTTCAAAATTTTGAATTTGGAAATTCTCACCATTTTCTGGAATTTTCTGTGAATTTTCTGTAATTTTTAGCAATTAAACTTAAGTGTTTTAATTATTCAATGATTTTTAAATGATAATAAATAATATTAAAATATTATGAAAATAATATTTTATGGTGTAAAATAAAAATCTAGACATAGGATAATTTTCTGGGAATTTATTGGACCCCGAAAATATTTTTAAAAGCCAAAACCCTATTTTTAATTAATTATTAAATTAAATCGGGCTGAACCGGGTTCAAACCGGCCTGAACCGGCCTGAACCCGGTCCAGCTGAACCGGACCGGCCGAACCGCCTAGCGGGTCGGGCCGGGTCAGCCCGACCCGTCACTGTCCAACCCGTCCGACCCGTTAAACCTTTCCCCTTCCCTGTAACCTACCCCGGCCGTTGTCGCTCCGCTTCCGGCCGTTACGCCGCCGGCCGACCCTTCCCTCTTTCTCTCAGCGTAACAGCAGCCGCCTCCTAGCCTACCCCATTCAACCGCCGACCGGTCCTCTCCCAATCCCCACTATATAAAGCCCTAGCCACCCGATTTCCTACCCTCCTCCGTCTTCTCCGGCGAGCCGCCCTGCCGCAGCTCCTCCAGCCCTCTCCCCGCCGCTGTCAGTCCCTAGCCTCCGCCCTCTCTCCCTCATCTCCGCCTCCGTCTCCTCGAGTCAGCCGCTTTCCCCTGGAACAGAACTCGCAGCCGACTTCGCCCGAGCGTCCCCGCTGACTCCGGCTGTCCTCGAGCCTCCGACGCCGAGACCCGCAGCGGCCGCCTACCACCAGCACCAGCCGCAGACCCCTCTGATCCGACGAGCCCAACCATCTCCGGCGGACACAGGAACCCTAACCCTAGTTTCAGTATCTCGTGTCGGACACGAGTCGGACACAAGATTTTCAGGTTTTCGGAATCCACTTCAGGTATTCATAACTTTTTGCTCGTAGCTCGGAATTCGATTCCGTAAATTGTATCGCGAAGCCTGTGTGACCCTCTCGGTGCCGGACAAACCGTTCGGGGCATCGCGTCCTGTGGTGATCGCACACCGCGATCCAAAAACAGGAAAAACCAGACCCTGATTCACCCCGGAACTGAGTACGCCCCGCCAAACGGGACGACTTGGTCGCGTGCGGTCTTCACAGATACGTGCGCGTCGTTGATATGAACGTGCAGGATTTTGCAGAAGCTGATTCGGATGTGCGTGCACACCGGAATCAGTGCGTATCCGCGGACATCGCCTCGTATCCGACCATTCTGATTCTTGCTGTAACTTAGTGTACACACGTCAGATCGAGACGAAACTTACGCCATCAGACTCATAGCAATACGCTGGTCCTGTGAGCCAGGTTTGGTTCGATTCTGAGAACGTTGACAAAATCGTGTGTCGTGGGCCCCACAGGCTCCACCCGACGGGCGATTTTGAGAACGGCTCATCGGAATCCAATTCTGGAAGTTCCGTTGGGTTCGTATCATCGTTCCTGACCTGTTGACACTAAGTTGGACTATTTTTGAGACCTTTGACCCTGACGCATTTTTCGGTGCAAAGCGGCCCACATCTGGACCCCGCCTTGACCCGAAAATGACGTTTTTGCCCTTGTCTCCAAATTGGACTCAAGGACAGGCGTTCCTAGCTGATTAATATTTTCTGGACCTAATGGTGATGTTTGTTTCAGCAGCCGGAGTACTGCCTGTAATCCCAGCTGAAGCCCGAGCTACAATTGGAGCAGGAAACCCAGGCAAGTGTACCTTGCCAATATCTGCAGTTTTTGCTATTTGTTTTATTGATATATATACTTGTTGTACTTGCTTATACCTAGGGCCGTGTGGCATACTTAGCGTCCGATTACAGTCGGGTGCCAACCCCGTACGCGGAGTTGTGTATGTTATTAGAGATGGACATTCGAGACCCTTTACATTCTGGTACTTGTCTTATCAAGTATATTATACCCAGGACACTTGACACAGATCATGAACAGAATCTTCCTGAAATATTCAAGGTGATTCTGTATAGGATACAGGTTTATGACATAGACATGATATTCCTAGATGTTATATTCATAGACATTGTATGACTCACTGCATTAGAGATAATTTTACGTGACATGGACATGAGGCATCGTGGACATGAGACGTAAGATTACATTTGGGTGGGGAGAGACACGCAGGCTTCAGGCTGATCATATAAATATAATTCATAGTAAACACATAGTAAAATACATAGTATAGCTGCTACCGGCTCCCAGACACAAAGCTTGTAGTGGTATCAGCCTAAGTTTTAGTGATGCTCTCAACTTGCATTTCACATAGATGGATATATAGTTGACCCTATTGTTTCATTAACTACTTTACTACATTTATTTTGGCTTGTGTTTTCTTGTACCTTGCTATGTCCCCTGAGGACCTGGATCCGGATTATGTCCCCAGGATTTGCAGACGAGGTTTATCCAGAGGTCTACGGAACAGGTGCTCTTCACGGAACAGTACCCATAGCTGAGGACGAGGTGATCGCTGAGGACTTCTCCTGAATCATTGCTTCGCCATGCTCAGTCGTTATTTCTTGTTTAATTAAACTATTTAATTTCTGTTTATGAGAACAATTGTACCATACTTTATATCGGGTTGTTCCCCGAATACTTTACTGAGACTGGATGTTTAATTTACTTTCCTTATTGCTGTTGATTTTATTATCTTTTCTGTGGATGAGATTAGTTCTGACTTGTTGTTATAGACCTTATATACAGCTTAAGTATGCCCTGATGGATCCATTAAATTGGGTTGTCCATCGGTGCGTGCTGCTGGCCATTATCACGCGTCCAGTCCCTCGATATTTTGGGACTGGGGCGTGACATAGTTTTTGTGGTGGCCCATGCAGGTCACGACAAAATTGTTCGGTTTCAACTTAGGGACCGAACAGGCCTGCAATAAGATAGGATAAGTTTTTAGGATCTCATCCACTTGTTTGAATCGTTTTTGATATCTGTATCGTATTCGAACTAATTTTGACTTGCATCTTGCCTTGATTCCTGTGTGTCTCTTATAGTTTCTTTTTGATGCAGATAAATGGATTTACGAGAAAATGACGGAACTCCAGCAAGAACACCAATAGGTGTTGAAGCCACCTACGGAGAATATGAAGTGACGCTATTGAGTGGAGATCCCTCTACTCACCGAAGCAGACAAGCAGATCCACAATCTTCTAGATTTCGGCGTGATGATATTCCACCTCCGCCCCAGTTCACTCCTCAGATGCCAGTCTTTCCACCAGGGCAAGCAATGGACGGGCAGCAGATGTTCCAGATATTTTACGCCATGATGCAAGCTCAACAACAAGTTCAACAGCAGGCACATCGTCAGGAGGCAGAGTACCTAAGAACCAGCCTAGTAAACGCATTGGAGCAAGTGAACCCACAAGCTAGGCGACCAGCGACGGGATCTATCACTGATTTTCGTCAACTCAAGCCCCGTACCTTTTCGGACAAAGAAGGACCAACCGAAGTTCATGAGTGGCTCACCAATATACAACACCAGTTGGAAGCAGCTGAACTACCGAGGGAACGTTGGATGACCGCCGTCAGAATGCAGTTGACGGACAATGCCCATCACTGGTGGATATCTGAAGAGACCAGGCTCGGACCAGACCGAGTCACTTGGGAAGAGTTCTCCAGACTCTTTCAAGAGATGTACATTCCGGCCATCGCTCGATCAGAACTGAGGGACAAGTTCAATCGCCTCACCCAGGAAGCTATGACGGTGGAAGAGTACAATGCCGAGTTCATTCGTCTGAGTCGCTTCGCTCCTACTTTGATCCCAACAGAAGTAGAGAAGGCCGAGAAGTTTTTTGACGGACTCAACATCGAGCTACAGAAATTGATTGGATCTGTCGCACCCACTTCGTACTCGGACGTTCTCGCTGCAGCCCGACGCATGGAGCGCGTCACCAGGAGAGAAACCAGTCTAAAGCGGCCTACCCCATCAGCAATATCCAAAGCACCACAAGAAGAAGCTGCAAAGAGGCCTCATATACACCAGCCACCCAGAGCCTCTCCGCAGACATTACCTACATGTCAATACTGTGGCAAGGTAGGCCATACTGAGAAGGACTGCAGACGCAAGTTGGGATTATGCTTGATTTGCGGGACCAATCAACACTTAGCCAAGGACTGTCCTTATCATCGAGGAGGAGCACCAAGAGCAAACCAACAAGCTCTACCAGCACCAGGAGGGAATCAACCAAGGCCACCATTGGCACCACAAGCAGCACTTTTCCAACAAGCCCAGCAGCAGCAGCAACAGAGGAATCCACCAGGACGCGGCCAAGTTTTTTTCGCGATGACTGTGGGAGACGCGTAGAACCATGGCGTAGCTAATGCGAGTAAGTCTTTATAGTTGTTCCGTTTCTAGCATTTCTGTAGCTGTGTCTGCTGGTTCGTGACCCCAGACTTAACCTGATAACTTTAATTTGTTAATAATTGATAACCTAGGGTTAACTTTAAATCTGTTAATAATTGATAACCTAGTGTTAATTTTGAACTTGCCAATAATTCAGAATGTTTTATAAATGTTAACCTGATAAGTTTTAAAAGATAACCTGGTTTTATAAAAACAGTAATTTTCTGGATTTCCCATATTTGGGAAATTGCATAACTTCTACTTAGGGAAATGATTTTTCCTATGTGTTCAAACCCTGAACCTTGATTTTCTTTATTGTATTGTGATTCGAATAAAATTTGTAACCGTGTCATCCCTGTTGACCGGTTATTCTTTGATTGCGAGGACGCAATCCTCTTAAGGGGGGTAGATTGTAATCCTCCTGATTTTCAAAATTTTGAATTTGGAAATTCTTACCATTTTCTGGAATTTTCTGTGAATTTTCTGTAATTTTTAGCAATTACTTAAGTGTTTTAATTATTCAATAATTTTTAAATGATAATAAATAATATTAAAATATTATGAAAATAATATTTTATGGTGTAAAATGAAAATCTAGACATAGGGTAATTTTCTGGGAATTTATTGGACCCCGAAAATATTTTTAAAAGCCAAAAACCTATTTTTAATTAATTATTAAATTAAACCGGGCTGAACCGGGTTCAAACCGGCCTGAACCGGCCTGAACCCGGTCCAGCTGAACCGGACCGGCCAAACCGCCTAGCGGGTCGGGCTGGGTCAGCCCGACCCGTCACTGTCCAACCCGCCCGACCCGTTAAACCTTTCCCCTTCCCTGTAACCTACCCCGGCCGCTGCCGCTCCGCCTCCGGCCGTTACGCCGCCGGCCGACCCTTCCCTCTTCCTCTCCGCGTAACAGCAGCCGCCTCCTAGCCTACCCCATTCAACCGCCGACCGGTCCTCTCCCAATCCCCACTATATAATGCCCTAGCCACCCGATTTCCTACCCTCCTCCGTCTTCTCCGGCGAGCCGCCCTGTCGCAGCTCCTCCAGCCCTCTCCCCGCCGCTGTCAGTCCCTAGCCTCCGCCCTCTCTCCCTCATCTCCGCCTCCGTCTCCTCGAGTCAGCCGCTTTCCCCTGGAACAGAACTCGCAGCCGACTTCGCCTGAGCGTCCCCGCTGACTCCGGCTGTCCTCGAGCCTCCGACGCCGAGACCCGCAGCGGCCGCCTACCACCAGCACCAGCCGCAGATCCCTCTGATCCGACGAGCCCAGCCATCTCCGGCGGACACAGGAACCCAAACCCTAGTTTCAGTATCTCGTGTCGGACACGAGTCGGACACAAGATTTTCAGGTTTTCGGAATCCACTTCAGGTATTCATAACTTTTTGCTCGTAGCTCGGAATTCGATTCCGTAAATTGTATCGCGAAGCCTGTGTGACCCTCTCAGTGTCGGACAAACCGTTCGGGGCATCGCGTCCTGTGGTGATCGCACACCGCGATCCAAAAATAGGAAAAATAAGACCCTGATTCACCCCGGAACTGAGTACGCCCCACCAAACGGGACGACTTGGTCGCGTGCGGTCTTCACAGATACGTGCGCGTCGTTGATACGGACGTGCGGGATTTCGTAGAAGCTGATTCGGATGTGCGTGCACACCGGAATCAGTGCGTATCCGCGGACATCGCCCCGTATCCGACCATTCTGATTCTTGCTGTAACTTAGTGTACACACGTCGGATCGAGACGAAACTTGCGCCATCAGACTCGTAGCAATACGCTGGTCCGGTGAGCCAAGTTTGGTTCGATTCTGAGAACGTTGACAAAATTGTGTGTCGTGGGCCCCACAGGCTCCACCCGACGGGCGATTTTGAGAACGGCTCATCGGAATCCAATTCTGGAAGTTCCGTTGGGTTCGTATCATCGTTCCTGACCTGTTGACACTAAGTTGGACTATTTTTGAGACCTTTGACCCTGACGCATTTTTCGGTGCAAAGCGGCCCACATCTGGACCCCGCCTTGACCCAAAAATGACGTTTTTGCCCTTGTCTCCAAATTGGACTCAAGGACAGGCGTTCCTAGCTGATTAATATTTTCTGGACCTAATGGTGATGTTTGTTTCAGCAGCCGAAGTACTACCTGCAATCCCAGCTGAAGCCCGAGCTACAATTGGAGCAGGAAACCCAGGCAAGTGTACCTTGCCAATATCTGCAGTTTTTGCTATTTATTTCATTGACATATATACTTGTTGTACTTGCTTATACCTAGGGCCGTGTGGGATACTTAGCGTCCGATTACAGTCGGGTGCCAACCCCGTACGCGGAGTTGTGTATGTTATTAGAGATGGACATTCGAGACCCTTTACATTCTGGTACTTGTCTTATCAAGTACATTATACCCAGGACACTTGACACAGATTATGAACAGAATCTTCCTGAAATATTCAAGGTGATTCTGTATAGGATACAGGTTTATGACATAGACATGATATTCCTAGATGTTATATTCATAGACATAGTATGACTCACTACATTAGAGATGATTTTACGTGACATGGACATGAGGCATCGTGGACATGAGACGTAAGATTACATTTAGGTGGGGAGAGACACGCAGGCTTCAGGCTGATCATATAAATATAATTCATAGTAAACACATAGTAAAATACATAGTATAGCTGCTACCGGCTCCCAGACACAGAGCTTGTAGTGGTATCAGCCTAAGTTTTAGTGATGCTCTCAACTTGCATTTCACATAGATGGATATATAGTTGACCCTATTATTTCATTAACTACTTTACTGCATTTATTTTGGCTTGTGTTTTCTTGTACCTTGCTATGTCCCCTGAGGACCTGGATCCGGATTATGTCCCCAGGATTTGCAGACGAGGTTTATCCAGAGGTCTACGGAACAGGTGCTCTTCACGGAACAGTACCCGTAGCTGAGGACGAGGTGATCGCTGAGGACTTCTCCTGAATCATTGCTTCGCCATGCTCAGTCGTTATTTCCTGTTTAATTAAACTATTTAATTTCTGTTTATGAGAACAATTGTACCATACTTTATATCGGGTTGTTCCCCGAATACTTTGCTGAGACTGGATGTTTAATTTACTTTCCTTATTGCTGTTGATTTTATTATCTTTTCTGTGGATGAGATTAGTTCCGACTTGTTGTTATAGACCTTATATACAGCTTAAGTATGCCCTGATGGATTCATTAAATTGGGTTGTCCATCGGTGCGTGCTGCTGGCCATTATCACGCGTCCAGTCCCTCGATATTTTGGGACTGGGGCGTGACACCGACATACTCTGCTGAGACTGGACTTTGATGTACTTTCTTTATTTGCTGATGTTCTTACTATTCTGTGTGTGGATGAGATTAGTTTTTGACTTATTGTTGTAGACCTATATTACAGCTTAAGTATTCCCGATGGATCCATTAAATTGGTTTGTCCATCGGTGTGTACTGCTGGCCAATGCCACGTGTCTAGTCCCTCGATATTTTAGGACTGGGGCGTGACAAATAGTTAACATGCAAATGAGAGAGGGGGAGCACATGACCAGTCAAGCATTTCAAAAATAGATTTTTTTTATTTGTCCCAACCAATAGGAGTTGGACACCTAGCTAAGTATTTATACAAAGGTCCATAATAGTTTAGGATTTGCACAAAAGAAGGAAAATTGGATTGGATGTGGAAAAAAAAATCCATATTTGGTGTATTGAAATGAGATAAATTGGTGTGTGATATTTTTTTATGAGCCATGAGGGTGTGAATATGGGTTTAGTTGGTGTTTGGTCTAGTTTTGGGTTAGGTTGAGTCGGTTGCCCTAAAATAATTAAAATTGTGCCATAGGTGTTACTTAATAAATTGGAAGTACATGGGATCTCAATTGGGGTGACACAAGTATCATGGACGTAGTAGACTCGGAATAGATTATCGTCATATATTGGGTTGTAAGAAACGGATCGATATTGTGTCTTCAATTTCAATTGGAACGGACATAGGTGCAAAGTCTAGGTTTAAAAATTAGGTAATTATGACGAACGTTGTGCGATTAAAATAAAGTACAAAAGAGTGTAATTATGAGTAACACAAAGGTTATGATGGAAGACTGGCACGTCTAGGTCAAGGGTGTAAAATTTGTTTGAAGGCAAAAGCTAGATTAGTGCTCCAAATATCAAATTAACGACAAGGTGCACTAAGTGAATTAAATTAAATGAGGTACATTATAACTCCATTAACTAATTTAAAATAACCATAAATAAATTATAATCCTAATTTTAGGTCAGAGGGTTTACAAATAGTTTAACCGATACTAAAACTAGCTATCATTAATTTTGATTTATCTAAACTAGAAAAGAATTCAAATTTTGTGCTGCATCCTATTAATGAAAGTTTCCATATTAGCTAATTTTGTTAAACATTATCATAAACTACTAAACAAGAAATAATTTTTTTCTTTCATAGTTTAGCTAATTTTGTTCATCCCATTCAAATGTTGTATGGCATCTCATTAGATGCATTCCATTAATAAAGATTAGCTAATTTTGTTTGTCACTCTAAATTTAAATGGGTTTAACGTTATCATAAATTACTAAACTAGAAATAATTTTTTTTATAGTTTAGCTAATTTTGTTCATCCCATTCAAATGTTGTGCGACATCTCATTAGCTGCATTCCATTAATAAAAATTAGCTAATTTTGTTTGTCACTCTAAATTCAAATGGGTTTAACGTTATCATAAACTACTAAACTAGAAAAAAAAACTAAATTAGCCATCATTAATTTTATATACTACCATATTAACTAAAAAAGAGTGATTAGCTATATTAAAATAATCTTAGTTAAGTTTTAATATTTTATATACATACATATTATTATTATGGATAAAAGGGATATGAGCCATAGTGTTCATATTCCTACATGAGCTATGCACATGTGGACTAATAGGAATAGAGTGTACTAGTGAACATGGGATGTAGGACTATTTCTATTGGTCCACATGTACGTGGCTCGTATAAAAATATGAGCATTATGGCTCATATCCCGTTTATCCTTAATTTTTTTTATAGATCGGGCGTAGAACCGATCCTGGCCAAGTCACGACTCGACCGGGCTTGGTCAACCGAGTTGGGAAGCATAATCCGATTCCGACCGAATTTTGAACCAGACCGGGACTTCGAACCTATGAACTGAACTCAGCCTGCCGGATCATCCCGTTGACCGGTCTCGAACTAGCGCAGACCGAATTTGACTAGACCGACCCGAACTGGGTTCCGGACCGTCCGACCCAATAATCACCTCGACGGACATCTGCTTGCATGTTGCATGTAGAGAACATAGCATTTTTGTCCGTGGGGACGTGGCCTGTTGGTTACGATGGGGGCTCCCGTAGAGATGGACACATTTCGAATCCCTCCTAGAAAATTTTTAATCCGGAAAAAATGACATATCAAAAAAAAAAAATAGCCTTCTTAATTTTTGCTAAAGAATTTATGTGTCCTTTTTGGTGCAAATAAAATAAATGGTTCCAAACTACATTATTTTCTTTGTTTAGCTTTTGAAACATTTATGTCAATTGTTTATTGGTATTTAGTTGTCCAGCGATCTTGGTAGCTTCTTTGGTCTTATGAAAACCTCGCAGGATTTGAAATCTGAGATTAAATGGGGGGTTTGTGTGGTGTTTTGTGTTCAAAATGTACGTGCATCTGTCGGAACTTATTTTCTGGTCGATGCCCTGCGAACATAGTGCACTTGGCATGAAAATTGTTGATATCCTCTTCTTGGATTCACAAGTGAAGTGCTTTCTTTAATTGCCATATAGCACTCATTTGTTACTTCATCCTTAAGATCCATTCGTAGTTCCCTTAGGGCATAACCCCCTTAGAGCAAATCAGAAACAAACAAACTTTTCCCATCGTAATATAATACTTCAGTTGATAATTGATAACAAGATCAAATGAGTCTACTAAGTTACTAGGCTCTGTTTGGTTGCTATTTTGAAAGTAGTTTTTTGATTTTAAATATTAGTACATAAAAAATTTGTGTTTGACAGTCATGTCTCTGAAACTGTTTTTCAATTTTTTTTTCTTTCGAAAGTAAACGTTTAAATGCAAGTTCCAGAACGCAGCTAAATCCTATTTTCTGAGTGAATTTTTCACTCTTCTTCAATACGTGAAAAAAAGGGTTCCCCAACCCAACCCCCTCCTTTTTTTTCAACAGACCCCTTCCAGACAACCCCCCTGCCCCCTTCTTTTTCTCCAGACCGGCGACAGTCCGCAGCCGCGCCGTCCTCGTCGACGATGTCACTTCCATGGATTTGCCGGACGCCACCACTCCAGTGCTCGCCAGCATGAAGACAGCGGCCCTCCGTCCATCCGCAACACGTCCAAGATCCTAGTCGACGTGATGTTCTTGAACAACCGGCTGTCAGGCATCTCCATCGGCCCCGTCAGATCGATCTGAACCGCCATCAGTCCTCATGGTCTCGGGCGTAGGAGGGGAAGGGGCATTTGGTGGTCGAAGGAGATGCTGGCCTCGCCGGCGGAGGCCTAGTTGGAGGAGTTTTTTGAATTTTGGGGGTGGAGGGGTTTCTGTTTGCTGTGACGACATCGACTCCATCGACAAGGACGACGACGACCCCTCGAGTGGTCGTAGAGCAGGGAATCGAGTTGGGGAGGGTGGAGGACACGAAAATGAGAAGTGACAGAGGACACATAAATTAGCTTAAAAAAAATTTCCAAACAAATTATACCAACCAAAACTTTTAAAAAGAATTTCAGAAAACTATTTTTCAGATGAAAGTAACCAAATGCAACTTCAAAATTTCTGTACTCAGAAAACAATTTTATAACTTATTTTCTAAAAATTATTTTCAGAATAAAATTTCAGAAAGCCTATCCAAACGGACGTTACTTTCTCTAAGAAAACTACAAAAAAAAAGTGCTAAACCATCAAAAATATGTACTTGATCTCCTTGGCACCGGCATGGGGGTTACTGATGCAAAAGCCATGGTTTATTCACATGATGGAGCATGCATCCGTGTTGTCATCACTGAACATGTTGGTGTGCTCGTCCCCCAGGATAGAGCCATGGCCATGGGCAGCTGCTGCTGGTGCAGCTGCATCATCATCATCAGCCACCGGCTTGATATAGCCCGGGGGCGCCTTCTTGTCATAATTCCCAGCAACATAAGGAGGGAGGGTCACATCGTTGTAAGGGACATAGGGCCACTTCTCAGAGTGCTTCCCTGTGGACTTCGCCCTCGCTAGGACTTTCTTGGGCTCCACGTAGCCGGTTACTGTCACCCACTGGTGCTTCCTGTCGATCACCACACTCTTTACTCCTGTAAAGAATATACCAAACGAAATCAAGTTTAGTACTGTTAAGAAAATGTGGAGCTTGATCATATTAATCTCCGTCAATAAACAGGGGCGGACGCAGTAACTTAGAAGAGGGGAATAATCTCAAATTTAAACAAAGTCTAATTTTTTTTAAACAAAGTTAGTTACAACAAAATTTTATTAAAAAATTAAATATTTTGTCATGTGATTGCATAAACTTATCATTAAATTAAATTTGATGCATAATAATCTTAACTATTTTAATTTCCATATTTATCTAGTTTCGTCTACGTTAGGAGAAATTATTGGGTGGTCCGAATTCACCACTTGGCTATGGTGAATGGTGGATCCGACCACTAATTTGTAGACACTCGACATAACATTTGGTATTAAAATTTTCAAAAAAAATATGTATATATATATATATATATATATATATATATATATATATATATATATATATATATATATATATTCACTTGGCATAAAATTAAAAAAATAGATTTTTTTTTTCCAAAAACATGAAAAAAACACACACCTAGAAAATAGGAAAAGTGAAGTGATACAGTAAAATATGTGCCAAGTGTCAATAAATTAGTAGTCGGGCTCACCATTTACCATAGCCAGATGGCGAGTCCGAACCATCCAATAATTTCTTCTAAGGTAGGAGGAAAATAAATAAAATTTATGAAGGAAAAAGTAAATATGATGTAAATATGTATATATAAATTAAAAATTTCGGAGACGACAGAACATAAATTTGATAAAAAATAAATAAATAAAGAACATGAATATTTAACTCGAAAGAAAAAAAAAATTCAGTGAGGATAACTGCCCCACTCGACATGTAGGTCTGCCCCTGAAATAATAAAAATATCCTTGTTGTATACATTGCAGATGTTGGCGAAAATCTTTGTATATTTACGACTATTTTCTTCTTTTGTTGATACCACCACATTCGTAACAAGAAAAATAAAGAGATGATAAATAACACGAAGACAAACAACAAACCTTTCATTGTAGAGAGGGCTCTCTTCACTTTGGCTTCACAGCCGTTGCAATCCATCCTGACCCAGAGCTCCACCGTCCGCATTTGCTTATACTTTTTGGGCTTGCGGGCGATAATGTCCAGCAAGCCAGATAAGTATTCAAGGGTGCCCTTAATGCCCATGGTGCTTGCTTGCTTGCTTGCTTGCTCTTCAAGATACGAGGGAAGAACTTCTCTTATATAAATATGTAGTGAAAAGAAGAAGAGAGTTGATTTTATGAGATTTGGGGACTTAAGAGAGGGTATTTATAGTGACTGTGATGTGTCCTGAATAAGAAGGTTGCATTGATGCCTTTCTTAAACCTACCAAATTTCTAATGATAATATTTGATTTGAGATTCGGGTTACAAATGATTTCTATCTCCAAAAGAAAATAAATCAAATAAAGATGAATAATTCTATGGGGACACATTTCCATTGACATACTTTATAGTCACATTGACATGGCAAGTGATATGACATGTCCATATCAGCCTTAAAAGTTAAAAGAAGAAATTAATTAAAGGCCAATAATTATCCGTCTTGTACGTAGATGGACACTTTTGACATTTAAATACCAGTTTTTGGCATGTAGATGAGTAGTTTTGGTTGAAAAAAATAATATTTCAAGTCACGCAAATTAAGGTATGATTCTTGTATAACTTTCTTCCAGGTTGTCTAAATTAAGGTTCGATTCTTGTGTTATCACTTTCTTCCTGGTTGTTTGTTCCCCTTTTTTTTTGTTTATCATGATTTTGTGTGAGTTAACGTTTAAAAATGTAATTGGGTTTATATATGTAATAATAATCTATTCGTTTACTAATCGGTGGTGCAATACTAATCGGTGGTTCAATGTTTACATTGTTGTGATTAGATTCAGGAGGTTGAAATTGTGTCCCATTTGTTGATTATCAGGTTATCTCTTCGTGTATATATCACATAGCCCATGTACCATACAATATCAAAACTGTTGTGATTATATTTGGTAGAATGTAATCTTTGAGTCTTAATTATTGTCTTAATTTTTGACATGTAGATGAATAGTTTTGGCAATAATTTTTTACAATAATTAATTACTTATTTTTGGCATGTAGATGAGTAGTTTTGGCAGGTTAATTCTTTCTTTTAAAGCTAACATGGACATGCCATATCACTCAGTGTGGCTATAGAATATGTCAATAAAAATGTGTTCCCGTAGAATTACTCTTAATCTTTGTAATATGAATCTAAATATCACATTCTAAGAATTCCTCTAAATATCCTATATTTCTTTTTATAAAGATTCAAGGTTTTTAGACAAAA
Organism: Iris macrosiphon; assembly: GCA_036927795.1. NCBI lineage: Eukaryota > Viridiplantae > Streptophyta > Magnoliopsida > Asparagales > Iridaceae > Iris > Iris macrosiphon. Next base: position 166,850,492 of record JAYESA010000003.1, read on the forward strand.
AGTAACAAGATTTTGAAAATATTGACAATGGATATTAATTTTATAAATCCTATATGGGTATTTATTTGATTACTGACTCTATCCTATTTGAGAATATTGCCAATTATGTCTAATTTCATAATCTTGCTAATTTAGTTTGATTTAAGAAAAACCGTCAATTATGTCCAATAAAAATTAATAGTTATTTGTGTAGTCTTTAATTAAAATTGGAATATATTAGAATGAAAAACTTGACATAGGGTGGTCCTCAATATCAGTCATCATAATCCTCAACCAAATTCAAGAGAAGTGATTCTCCTGTGGTTTGGCGTTAAAGTGTTGAGTAGGGAGAGGGGACAAGCATGCCGTGTTGGGTTATAGCATCTAATATTCCAACTAATTTAACTGATTAGCAAATTAATTAATGTGCTTAACACAGAAAAATCCATTGTTGAAGCAGCATTTGGAAGTGTTCTTCTTTAACCACTTTCCTCTTATGCTAAAAAAAAAATCCTTGAATTAAGCAGCAATTAACATTAATTGATTGCTTGTAAGCTAATCATAGGGTCATATATGCTAATTCTTATGTTATGGAATAGTAAATATTTATTTAGACATTGTATGGCAGAAATAAGGCAAATGGTAAGCAATCACAATATCATTCGCAAATATAAATAATTAGATGATTCTTTCTACCCAGAATAAATTTGAATAATTGGATTATTTCCAGTTGTTATATGCAAAGGTTTCCTCGAAACTCCATTAACTAAATAAATGTAGTGTGTCGCTCTGTAAGAGTTATTGGGAAGGTCTTTAGTTCCAGTTCAAGTCTAAAAAAAAAAAAAAAAAAATTGAATTACTCGATGGATTAAATTAGGTTATGTTTACACATTCATATCCAATCAGATGATCCTCTACTTGGATTTTAATTAAAAAAGAATACTCTGAATGGAATATGCTAGAAATATTTAACCATTTTATTCCATATGGCTAATGAAATTGTATCCATCCTAGTGAATTCTAAAAATTGCAATCAATTGTCCAATTTCAAAAAAATAACTATATGATCATATGTTTCCTTAAATGAAGAAACTACTATTAGGTTTTCAATCTTTCGGAGTCTAATGAGTGATTACCTTATGCTTGGAGGTGTAATTTGAGATCTGGATCATCCCTATAGTTACTAAACATGTAACTAATGGTTGAAATAAAGATATATTCTGCAGTGGTAAAGGTCTGATGTTTGCATCAAAAATATTATATGTTGGCGGTGATAATGATAAAGACTTGATGTTTGCATCCAAAATATTACATGTTGGAGGTGCAAAAACAACAATTTCATATTCATGAACAAAACTGTCTACTTTTTGACCTTCTCTAGAGATTATCAATGGACGCATAAATCTTATATTGAACTAGGCATGCATGCCTTTCTTCATATGTCATGCTTGCATTATTCAATTCTACCTACCATCAGTTTGGTATATCATGTCTTATCAAAATCAGCCTTTTTAGTCAAGCGAAGTCTTGACAAATTGCAAATGTGAAATAAATAATACACATCCATAGCTTGAGCGCAAATTAGTACTTATGTTCACACTTGCACAATATCTCAGCATCCATCTATATCATGCTAAGATAGGTAGGTATCCTTTGTAAATCACCCCCGTAAGTTGATGATAATCTTGTGTATTCTTCTTTAATTGGTGGTCCCAATATATAGCTAGCAGAGAGTATAAAAGAAACAATGATTCCTAAAATTACTCCTAACAAATATAACTAAATCAAATCAAACAAATTTTAACATATTATACACAATTATATATAGTTGCGTTAAAATGGTAAGATATCACGGAGTTTTAACATTAATAACAAATCATATGGTATTTCGAAAATCATGTTAAGAATTTAGAACAAAGTAATATATTCAACAAAGATGTTATTGATCACCCAAAAAATTTGGATGATGCTATCTTCTATTACGTGCCATCAGAAATGGCAAATTTTAACATCAACATTAAAATTAAAATTAACATTAATACTAATATTAACATTAAAATTAAATTAATATTAATATTAATATTGATATTGATATTAATATTAATATTAACATTAAAAAAATTGGTGGATAAATTTTCTGGGTTACAATTTGTCATGTAAGATGTTACGTAATAGGAGATGACATTACCCAAAAAATTTGATGATGGATAGGATAATTGATATACTTATATATGGGAATTCTACTTAGGCCTGTGTTTGTTCAGAGCGTCAGGTTAGTTTTGGTGTCCATTTTGTAATGCATAAATTTCACATTTATGTTACGAACTTCGTGATTTTTCTTTCACTACGATCCGTGCGGCGCACAAGCTTCCTCCTCGAAGACCCGTGCAAGTCTTCCCGACCGAACTTAGCTAGGTCGCTAAGAAAAATAGATAATAGTGGAGCAATATAGAAACTTGATGACTTCTTTATTGATATTAGAAAAGCTTACAAGTTTTCAGTGGTGAGGAGCAAATAAGTTTTCCTCTATTTATATTGCCTCAAGGGCTTACAGGAATCTTCTGGAATGAGAATATTCCAGGAATTATTCTTGAAAATATGCTAAAAATTATTCTATATCATAAGAATATTCCTTTCATTATTATTAATTCCAAATAACTAAAAAGAAAGTCTCTATAATAGAAAGTGTATAACTCCATATGCAGAATTATATTCTTCCATGTGCAGAATTATGGAAGCATTCCGAATCTTGGTGGGGCCACAAAATATGGTGCATGACATTCTCCCCCACCTAATATGTTGACGTTTCCGTCACACACGTCCGTTAAGTAACGGTTGGATATGGTCCTCGAACTGATGCAACGTGTCAACGTATTCCCATTTGAATTTGTCATACCCCAGAACCAGAATACTGGAGAGTGGAGGAAGACAAAGTCAGATACATATACCAGAGTACTTTATACCCCGAGATACGATCACGACTATCTAGACATGTGAGGGTTTACTCTATAATCCAACAATCATTCATGGGTCAAGAATACTAGGTGTCTCAGTCTCAAGTAAGCAACAAGTTACAAGATGTATGATCACCAAACATATAATAGTAAGACATCCCAAACTATACATACACTGATGATCATGAAGCTAGTTACAAAATAAAGAACTAGCAAGAGTACCATATTACATTATCAGCTCTAGCTATAGTCTAGAATATGCTTTATATATAGGCCCGCAGGCTAGAATATCAAGTCCCTAAATACGAGCTAAACACGTGCTCGATGGCTAAACGTCTCAAAAGAATGATTATACAAGATCAAGTGGCTGATGAAAGAGAAACTCACTCATGGCCCTGGGTGCTCCTGGTGTTCACCATCTTGAGGACGGAAGTACGAAAGATCCTGCGGTCCTGCTCCGATATTTAGCCAAACAAAATTAGTGGGGTCAGACCCCAAAATAGCAAGTACCACAAGGGATCCAATCTTAGGAAATAAAAACCAACATGCAGATAAATCAATAAGAAATAGCACAAGGAGCAGTTAAATAAGTACAGCGGGTAAAATAACTATTAAACAGTTTTGGAGTATTTAAACAAAGATATTTGGAATTAGTACTCAGGTTACAATTTTTGGATCATTTATTAAATAAATCAGGACTGGACTAGACTAGACTGGAAATCAAACAATCACGGCTAATCATGCCCTATGGCTTGTTATTATTAGCTAACTAGGGTTATCACAGTCCTAATTACTAACACATACAGTTTGGAAATTTTATACAGCCACATGCCCTGCAATCTATCCGGATCATCCAGACGTACGGAATACATAATATAATTAACTTGTATAGATATTCTACTTGTAATGCAAGACTAGACGGTGTGCTGGAAGTGTGTCCATTATGACAGAGAGCTCCAAATCCACTTGTGTCGCTGGGATGTCAGGATTGCATGTAGCCAGAAAATTTTTCTAAATTATTCTAGTTATTAATGTAGTTTATTAGCTTGGACAATTTATTTAAAATTCCTTACCGTGGTGCTTAGAAATTTGTCTTATATATTGTAAACCCCCAAATTTTTGCAAGAATTTCAAATTGGGATTTTCGCAATTTTCTGGAATTTTCTGGAAATTTTCTATAATTAAAATCAGTGTTTCTAATTATTAAATGATTTTTAATTGATAATAAATAATATTAAAATATTATAAAAATAATATTTTTGGGTGTAAAATGGAAAACTGGATTGCAAGAATTTCAAATTGGGATTTTCGCAATTTTCTGGAATTTTCTGGAAATTTTCTTAATTAAAATCAGTATTTCTAATTATTAAATGATTTTTAATTGATAATAAATAATATTAAAATATTATGAAAATAATATTTTTGGGTGTAAAATGGAAAACTGGACTTAGGGCAATTTTTCTGGAATTTATCGGACCCCGGACCTATTTTTAAATCACCTAAAACTATTTATTAATTAATTAATTAATTAATTAATTAATTATTATTATTATTATTTTTTTATTATTATTATTTCTCACCCAGCCCAGCGGCCCGGCCCGGCCCATTGGGCCCGAGCCCGGCCCAGTCCCTAGCGGGTCGGGTCGGATCCGCCAGACCCGACCCGAGACCCGCTAGCCCGTCCCCCCCCCCCCCCACGCAGCTGTGTCCGCGTCTCGCGGCGGAGCCGTCGCCTCCGGCCACGTCGCTCCGCCTGCTCCGCTCCGCCACCAGCCCCCGCACCGGCCGCCACGACCCACCGGCCCCTCCGCCTTGCCCGGCGCCACCCTCTCCCTCACTCTCCCTTTAAATTTCCCCCCCCGGTCGTCGACCCCACCGCCTCAGATCCCTCCGCCGTCTCCTCGCTCCACGCACCCCACCGGCGCAGCGCCGCCGTGCAGACCCCAGCTCCGCCACCCTCTTCTCCGGCGCCACCCTCCGCGAGGCCCTGCGCCACCGCCCTCGACGACGTGTAGCAGCCGCCTCCTCTTCCCCTTCTTCCTCCCAACGCCGGCAGCCCTCGCCGTGCCTCCGGTCGGCTCCGCCCGTCCCCAGCGACGCCGCCCCGAGCCGCCCTAGCCCGAACGACCTCCCCGCTGCCGTGCCGTCCGCCGGAGCTCCGCCGCCCAATCCCCAAACCCTAACCCTAATCCCCTTTTCTTCGTGTCGTGTCGGACACGACACGGACACGGAAATTTTCGGTCTTTCGAGCCTCGTTCAGGTACTCGTATCTTGCACCCTGTATCTCCGTTTTCAATTCCGTAAATTGCGTTGTGAAGCCTGTATGACCCTCTCGGTGTCCGGATAAACTGTTCGGGACATCGCGTCCTGTGGTGATCGCACACCGCGATCCAAAAACAGGAAAAACCAGACCCTGTTTCACCCCGGAACTGAGTGCGCCCCGCCAAACGGGATGACTTGGTCGCGTGCGGTCTTCACAGATACGTGCGCATCGTCGATACGGACGTGTGAGAGTTCATGGAAGCTGATTCGGGTGTGCGTGCACACCGGAATCAACGCGTATCCGCGGACATCGTCCCGTATCCGCCTTTTCTGCAATTTACCCTAACTTCGTGCACACTCGTCAGATCGAGACGAAACTTGTGCCATCGGACTCGTAGCGATACGCTGGTCCTGTGGGTCAAGTTTGGTTCGATTCTGAGAACGTTGACAAAATCGCGTGTCGTGGGCCCCACAAGCCCCGCTCGACGGACGATTTTGTGTTCGGCTCATCGGAATACAAATCTGGAAGTTCCGTTGGGTTCGTATCAGCGTTCCTGACCTGTTGACACTAATTTGGTGAATTTGGAGACCTTTGACCCAGACGCGTTTTTCGGTGCAAAGCGGGCCCACCGGCGGACCCCGTTTTGATCCGAAACTGTCATTTTTGCCCTTGTCTCCAAATTGGACCCAAGGACAGGCGTTTCTAGCTATTTGACATCTTCTGAGCGTGATGGTAATATTTATTTCAGCATTTGGACTCATCTCTGGATATTTCCCCCAAGAACTATTAATCGGATCCAAACAACAGGCAAGTACCTGCACTTCAAGTTTAATCTTTATATTGTGATAGTTAATTCCCTGCCTTACATATACCATTGATGATTACACGTAGTGCTAGAACACTGGATTTCATGTCTTGAAATATTGGAGTTCATGTCTTGTTTTTCATGTCGGGTGGGAGAATACTGAAAGGCATGTAGTTTACCCTGACCCTTGCCATGATTAATAGCTGTTGGTACACGACTGTCCATCACCCGGATCTCGATTATTCCTGTTTAATAGCCGTCTATGACGGCCGGTTTAACCCTATAAACCCCTACATGCCAACTAGGTATTCTAAATACACAAGTTCACACACATAGTTTCTTGTCTTGTTACAGTTCCTATTGCCTGGTTGTAATTCATTTTCCTGTCACCTTGTTCCTGTTTTATTCATGTCCCTGTCTTACAGCAATTAACTCTTAGTTATTGTTACTATTTATTTATACATATCCTCAACATGATACCTGTCAGTTCTTTTTAATTGTCATGAATATTTAGTTTAATCTTGTTGTGCATTGTGTACTTTGCTCCTTTCCTGACTGGATCCGTTGTTTTAGGCGATGATGAGGACTTTGCCCCTACCTATTATGGCCCCTATGAGTTAGCAGGTGACACATTGAGGAGCCGGCTCCCACTCCGGAGACTACCTTTGAGGAGGAGTAGCCAGTTAGTTATTATTTTATTTCCTTTCAGCACATACTCGGGTTTGTCCCCGATTTATCTTCTGGCTTGTATTAACTGTGGTTTAGTTGTCACAGATTAAATATTATGAAATCTTAGCATTTCTTTTTCCTGTGATTATTCTTACATGTTCATTATTGTGGATGAGATAGATGCTTTTTGACCCCAGAAATGACCTAGACAGCGTACTACCGCCGACACTGCGGCGTAGGCTGGACGTGCCCACGCACTCGTGCCCGAATAACCGGGTGCGGGTCGTGACATATATGATGCAGGACTGGATAATAGCTTGACAAGCATAATCAAAATCAACCACGGAAACAACGGGACATGCAATATAGGTGCTACTCATGGCCTTGATTAGGACAGTACAAGAATTCCCGAGTCAGGAGTGCGCTACGTATAGCCACTATCAGGATTATCAGTACATTATCAGGATTATCAGTTCCATGTTAAGATTCAAGAGTTCATTTATAGTGTACAATCACTAAATCATGTCAGAAAATCAAGATCAATATCAAGAATGTCATATTTACGAAATAACAAGGATTAACTAAAATAACAGGATAAAAATGAACCAGATAATCATCAAGAGTTAAGCATATTAAAGAAAATACTGGCATACAGACACATAAATCATCAATTCAGGGTTGGTGCATAAAATCGGACAAAAAAATAACATCCGTGCACAATAGACCAAAACCAATATTGACGCACAAATGGCCAAAAATACTATTAGCGCACAATCACCCGACTTTTGGTCTGATTCATTAAACAATAAAAATAATTCAACTGAACAAACCGAATAGTTTATTCGGTTCGGTTTCGTTTTTGGATTTAGATTTTTAGAATGTCAGTTTTATTCGATGTTGACAATTTCGGTTCGGTTGAAACCGAATAAACATCACCCCTACTATTATATGTGGTTCGGATTGGACTTGTCTTTCATGCCCGTATGCTCAGCCCAACCCGAAATCGACCCGGGCTTAACCTGGTTAAGTCTGACCCCGAAAATTTTCGGATACGACCGGGTTGAATTTGGATTTAGAAACTTTGGACCCGGTCTGGACTCTTAATCGGGTTGGCCCAGCCCGGCCCACACTCGATTGATGTCGGTCAAAATGGGATCCGGGTGGGCCCAATACAGATCTTCAACTGGCTATTGCCAGGCACGTTACTGGTGGCTATAATTGGACCAAGTCACGTAACGAGTTCCAACGCTCTATCCATTCTACCAAGATGAGATTCCACTAAAAAAGGACAGCGAATTGCCGTCCATCTTCCGCCAACCGAGGGTGCTAGAAACGAGACGCGTGTCCGGCCACGCGTCTAGCTGCATTTCCACGAGTCAAATGCTAGCCACTGGCTGTCCCCTCTTTATAAGCTCCCCCAACCTAGGCTTCTCAACCATATCATCAGCCAGCGCAACTACACAAATTAAAGAAGAAAAAGCAGCAGCTTCAGCACAAGTGAAGGAAGAGAGCAATGGCGTCCCAGTACCAGAAGCAAGGCCAGGTACTACACTGATTCACCATCATGGGTGAACAATATATTTTAGAATGTTTGTTTCATGTACTAATCTCACCGAAAATAATCCGAAAGGAGGCTTACGGTACTGGGACCGAATCGAAAACTTCTGCAGCAATTTGAAGTCGGATATGGTAGCGATTGGATTCGAGGGTAGGTAGTAGAAGTATTTGGGAGAGGAAGGAATCAGGAAACCAGGACCGTACGATTTTAATATTCAACTCATGAATTAATTTCTTATAGCCTACTTCAGAATTTCCTATGACAAATAATTCTGCAGCCTTTTACTTTTTAAGTTTTACTAAAATTATTCTTATACCTCTTTACAATAAATTTATATTTATTTATTGATTGGGATATTTTAGAAATTTTTTTTAATATAGAAACTATTAGATACCTTCTGGACGGATTCAGAAATGTAAACTGGGATAGGCGATAGTGGATTTGGGTGGACTACTATCAGGGGCCGATAAGGGTCCAATTTTTTTTTTAAATATAAAAATAATTGTGTTGAAAATAGAACCAGTATTTATCATTGACACAAATCAGTTATAATGTAGTGGTTATTATCTCCCATGAACTAAGTGTTCCCATGAACTAAGGGTCGGTCCTGCTGAGTATGGACTAACTCGTACAAAAGAAAAAGAAAAAGAAATTAACCTTAGTGATTTTATTTTTTTTAACAGGACACTTAAAATTTAGTGTGAGTTAAGTATCCGAAATTTTGACTATTTCCTAAAAAAAAATTATTATTATTATTATTAATTTTTTTTTTTTAGAATAGTGAAGGTATAAAAATATTTGCTAAAATATTTCTTATTTATTTCAAGTATATCTTCTTATTTTACAGTTGAAACTTTTTTTTTCCTTTATACTTCTCGCTATGAACGATGAATTTTGAAACAATTCATGTTGTACATTAGTCTATGATCACGTCCATATTCATGTAAATGTGATTGATCCTGAGTGTGCACATAGGAGAAGGCGGAGGAGATGATGGAGAAGGGAAGGCAAGCGGTGGACGCGACCAAAGCGAAGACCCAGGAGATGGCCCAGGCGGCCCAGGCGAAGGCGTCGGAGGGGACGGCCCAGGCGAAGGCGTCGGAGGGGACGGGAGGATACCTCCAGCAGACGGCGGAGGCCGCCAAGCAGACGGCGTGTCAGGCCGGGCAGGCCATCAGCGGGACGGCGCAGGCGGGCACGGAGAAGACGGGAGGATTCCTGCAGGCTGCGGGGGAGCAGGTGAAGAGCTCCGCTTTCGGAGCCGCCGACGCCGTGAAGAGCACGCTGGGGATGGGTGGCGACCAGAAGAAATAGGTCGACGCGGCGCGATTTCCAGCTGCTGGTTGAAACTTGACTATTGTGTCTGCATTTGCGCGTTGAATTTGGTGTAGTGAAGTGTAGTGTTATGTATGCTTAATTGTTGTCTTTGACGTCTAAGCTGCCCTCTAGCTCCGTGTTTGTTTAGAGCTAATTTGAGCGGCTTTTGAATTTTAGAATGAATAAAAATGCAGTAATACTGATGGATAGTGGTGCTGGTGCTGGTGCTTATTGTTGTTTTTTTTTTTTTCTACTTTTTTTCATACAAGCATCATTAGTAAGGGTCATTTCACATTCTAAATTTAAAATATAGGATTTTATTTTGTAGAATAGTAAGTCTTATTTTAGTTTTAATTTCTAGATTTTGGATTCTATTTTACTTATGGAAGTTGTAGGTTGTCTCTCGATTTTTAAATTTTAAATTGTAGAAATTTATTTTTTGAATATTTTTAGATTTTATATTGTAGAAATTTATTTTTTTAGAATAGTAAGTTTCGATTTGGAATCTAATTTTCTAGATTATATATATATATATATATATATATATATATATATATATTAATTTTTTTATATTAATTTTTGAATACACAATTTTTGGAACCGGAGTCAATTTTATCGAAGTTAGTTGCAGTTTTTTTAAAACGACAAGTTTTGTTTGTGTTGTCCGAATTATGTCTGCAGAAATATTACAAATGTGCGTTTAAGAAGTTTTTTTTTTTTCGAATTTATCGGTTTTTGTGAACAGATCGACAAAATTGATTGAATTTTATTTTGAGCTTTGAGCAACGGTAATTTTTATTACCTTTAAAGAGTGTTTTATTTTCGTATTTTTTTTATTCATTCATGTTATACCAATTCTGTTAAAGTTTTTAAGACTTATATTTCCACCAACTTGTAATAAATCTGTTTCGTGATATGTCTAAAAGCCAAAGAAAAAAGAAAAGAAAAGAAAAGAAAAGTATATACACCATCATGCATGTCGCTCTTTAGGCATCAAAACGATGTTGAACATCCAGTTGCGCATGTGCCAGGGGGAGGAGGACAAATTTTAACCATTGATTTGTTGCACGCAACAATCCCGTCGAACATGCAACTCATCTTCGTTCCTCTCTCTCTCTCTCTCTCTCTCTCTCTCTCTCTCTATATATATATATATATATATATATATATATATATATATATAAAAAGCTCACAAAGAGTCGAGTCATGATCTTCATCCTATATTAGAAGAGTTCGCATATTCAAGATATGGTCGTTTTTCAAATCAATTAGGAGGTTGGTTTGTACTATTGGCTTGGGAACTACTTTACTTGATGAGTAAAACTTTGATACAGTAGGTATCAAAATTTTGATACAACTTATGTATGATATGTGGACTTCTTTCTCTTTGATACAGTCTATTGTATCAAAATTTTACTTTTTTCTGAGTTTGGTTGGTTATAGTCGTATCCGCATGCATTATCGGACATGATGGACGGTGACGATAACGACACATGTGTAAGTGGTTCCGTCTACAATTTCAACAAGAGAGAAAAAAAAATTAATACAAAGACAATGAAGTGAAGAGTTGCAACCGTCAGACTAAAACTAAACTAAACTTTTAATTGTAATATGGAAGGAAGCAGTGGATCCAAAAAGCATGTAATGTATCGTGTACAAAGTTTCGAACGTAATATCGGACATTTAAAAAAAAAAATACTCTATCGTATCACCTCAGATGTCATCTCCAAGTCTTGGTTTGATCATTTTTCGAAACAAATGAAATATATGACACGATAAAGAGGGGGTGAATATAAAATAATTATAATATTTATGAGTTTGTCACTTGTACACAATAAAAAAGTAATTGAAAAATATATATAATATATTACTTTTTATAATTACTAGTAATGCAAATTCATCCAACCAAAGAAAATGTCTCACATTTTATCCACATGAGTTAGAAGTATTTGATTATACTTAGATAATATTAAATAGTTAAACAATTAGTTATAAATTTTTTATTTTTAATAACGTGAAGATATACATACAACTTAGATTGCTCATTTTTAGTTATTTTTAAGTCTCTTTATAAATAATAGAGATAAGACTTATTTTCACATAAATATCATGAATTATCACTTTTACAACTTAAATATCGCACACTAATTTTAAGAACACTTAAATATATTGAATTAACACAATTTTGCAAGTTGCAAACTTCCACTTGTTTATGTTACACTTAAAAGTCATGTGCAAATTACATGATTATATTATTTTTTCTATATATTTTATTTCTACAAATTATACTTCTAAATCTTAACCTCGCTATCCCTACATCTCTCCATATGGATACCACTATTGTTGTTTCTTGTATGGTCTATATGCATTAAGGACCATCAAAATCTCAATCGAGTGCACATAATAGCCTCCTATCAGTATTTTGGGATAAAAGACAACTTTGTAAGTGACGGAAGGAGGGACAAGTTGAGCGCAATTCACACGAGAGGCAACAATATCAAAAAGGAAATTCCAACGCACTTGTAATTAATTTATGAGAGAATTAATTTACAACATTTAAAATATTCAATGTATTTATTTGAATAACAATCCTCTTCATGTGTAGACAAGTCAAAATTGTAAACTTAATTTAATTGGGTACAACTTTAACCATCAAATTCCAGATTTTTCTTCTTCCAAACTTTACCAAAAGGAGAAACGAAAATCTCGTGACATCACCACACCGCCATTTCATCTCGTGGAAACGGCCTATAAATACAAATACGAGGACCCTCCACTTTTTGCTTCTCTCTTCACGAGACTCCTTCCTCCTCTCCTCCAACAACGACACTACACAGTGATGAAGAAGCTCACCTTCCTCTGCAGCTTCGGCGGCGAATTCGCCGGCGACCGCCACCGCTACGTCGGCGGGGACACCCGCCTCGTCTCCATCGACCGCCGCGGTGACGTCACTCTCCCTAGGCTCCTCTCCAAGCTCTCGTCGGTTGCTTCCCCCCACTCTTTCAAGATCGTCAAGTACCAGCTCCTGGAGTCCTACTCCCTGGTTCCGATCGCCTCCGACGACGACGTCCGCCGGATGGTCGAGGACTACGACGCGCTGGCGGCCGCCGGGAGCCTCCGCCGCCTCCGGATCTTCCTCTGCGACGTAAAGCCCCGAAACCCTAGATTTGCTCCTCTGTCGTTAGGCGATTCCAACCATCAAAAGAGGCTCCTGACGAAGGATGCCCACGGAAACAAACTTAGGGTTTCTCGTGGATGTAGAAAGTCCCCAACTTTGAGCGGATTTCCCGCCGGAGTCTCTCCAAGACAGAATCTTTTTCCGAATCACACGACGGAAACTTGTTCGGGGAAGCGAAGTTTCGTCGGAAAATGTCAGCATTCGCGCATTCATCATCAGTTTATAACCAAAACGAATAAGTTTAGTCCTTCCAGTGCTGAGAGTTTACGGATTGATAGGAGGATCTGCATGCCCAAATGCCCTCTCGGGTCGAGACCGAGCGCGTATGGCCTTCCTGCATTGACGAAGAAGAAGCTTCGTACAAAGCCGCTGGTTTATGTTCATCCTTACCTGCATCGCAAAAATGGTCAGGAATTGAGTTCGGATACGAGTCGCCACTGTGGCCTCGAGTTTCCCTTGGACATTTCTATGCACCGGTTGTCTTTGAGTTCATCCGTCAGAGCTTGCCCGCAATTGCCGTACTCTTCTGCCAGTAGCGACATTCATCAAAAGCATATCGCCACTTCACCAAGACAAATTGAACAGATTCAGCCTAATAAAGGGGAAGATGGGGTTCACTTGGTTAGCAAAATAAATAAGTCCATGAAAGTTTCAGATGAAGAGGCAGCTCTGTTTCAGGGACAAGTTTCTGTTGACATGAAGAATGAAGCTGCTTATACTTGGAAGGATCAAGAAACTATGTCGTCCACATCAAATGTAGAAGAGAAGGTACTTTTGTTCATTGCTCTATCCATGTTATTGCTTTTTTCGATCAGATTGGTGCTCATTAACTTACTACTCGTTATTGCAGGCTAATGGGGCAGTAACTAGTCTTTGCTTCGAAGGAGCTGGTAAAACCAGCTGCGATATGCTTTCGCGTTATGCACATTTAGCTGAGCAAGGGTTACAGGTAAAGAACAACATTCTATGGTCCAATAAGTCTCTTCCTGGGTAACTAGTTATTTTGCTCGTATCATGTCCATGAGCTTACTCTTAGTATTTTACTTCTATGTTCTGATAGACCATACATGAGTCTGATCTTGAGCAAATGAAGGAGCTGGGATCAGGTGCTTTTGGGACTGTCTTTTATGGTAAATGGAAAGGTTCTGATGTTGCCATCAAACGTCTAAAACAAGGCTGCATTTCTGGAGCTGAATTGGAGGACAAATTGGTGATCTTCCGATTCTCTGTGTTTGTCTTATGATTTTTATTGTCAGTTGAAAATCATATGCCGAGATAGAATAGAAATATTGGTTGTCGATGTTTCAAATCTAGAACTCTAGTTGAATGTGGAAAAATAAGACGCTAGGTAAGGACTTTTTGACTTGAGTTAAAGTTTGTACAACTTTGTTTTGTGCTAAACAGGAGAGCACAATTCTGTTGTAGAAGACACACTAGGAAAGACAGTTGTGCTTGAAGAAGAAAAAAATGAGCAAAATTTGAAGGGTGATTATATTTTATTTAGTTTGCTTTTTAGATAAAGATGGAACTAAAATCATCCTTATTTTGTTATTACAAACAACGAAATGGCTACACCAAAGGAAGCCAACATCAAGTGACCACAGGAACAGAACAATGCAGCATCTGCTTGTATTATCTCTCTGACCAACAAATACACGACCAACAAATACACTATCCAAGAAGGAAAAACAATCAGCACAATTTTTGGGTTCATGGCTTTGGTTTCAAATAGATGAACTTCTAGTTTACCTTCCCAATGCTACAATACCTTCCTATCAGCTTGCCATTTAAGTTAACTCGAGGGGAAAAAATACGCTAGAATTACTTCTGATACCTACCAGATTGGTCGAGTTGTGATTCAAGAAAACCATTGTTTGAGTGTCTCACATTTACTCGGTTATTGGGAGGCGGCTTGGATCATTGTTAAGTCCCATATTGTGCTGGGATAGATTGACGGTTGATACATTAATATATTGGGTTGGTAGTTGACTTAATAAGGGGGTTCCCTTTTAACTCATATGTGCCATGACCAATATTGTTCCTCAACCTGGTTTGCCCCTTCTGAGTGGTCAGCCATCCCAAGGATAGTAGGATTGCTGTTTTGTGTTCATTGCAAGTTTGACTTTCATGACAACAACTAGGTGGAGAACTTCATGTTTTACCAAGGGGCTATTATCCACTGTTGCAAAGGTCTTCTTTCTGTTTCCGAATGAACTTGCATTTTTGTGTAAAGTTTCACAAGAAACTCAATATAGAATTTTCATATTTCTGTTTCTGGTGTATAAATTCTTTTTTAGGTTTCAAACTTTTGGAAGGAAGCACGTCTGCTTAGCCAGCTTCACCACCCAAATGTGCTCGCATTCTATGGGGTGGTTACAGATGGACCAATGACAAGTTTGGCTACAGTAACAGAGTACATGGTTAATGGTTCCCTTAAACAGGTTCTGCAAAGGAAGGATAGGTATATATCTGTCTTCTTTTTTCTTCTGAAATGACATCCCTTCTCCCAATAGCCATTCATTCTTTTAATCGCCTTCTTTGTGAATTTAAATGCCTTCTTTTACCATAATTTAAATCACAACTCTTATGGATTTCATGCTATTATTCACACGTATCCAGTTAGAACTTAGAAATTCATGCTATTATTCTTTTAATCACCATCGCTATGAGCATGTAAAATTTATACCATGCAAAAGTACAACATTAACAATGAAGTTTTTATACAATAACTTGGCACCAATCCTGTAATAAGATACCTAACTGGACACTGGGAAAGAATTGACAACCTCACGAACTTGCTTAGTTCCACTGGAGTGATTTGCTTTGATGAAGACTGTTTCACATATTTTCTAACATTAAAGCTCATCATCGATGAGAAGCTAATACCTTTAGAATTTAGTGCTCTTTAGTCTCTAATATCTCATATATTCAAATAGTACCTTATTTAACTTAAAATTCCACTCTTAGTATTATACACGCATGCACACCTACCTCATACCATTCCAACTTAAATATTGTGAATGCGTTGGTGTTCTCCCATAAAAGGTTGAGAAAGGTTGGTTTACGATCTCCGAACTGGGACACAACACAATAAAAAACAGTAAGCTACTCCTTTCCCAATTTCTCTCTCCATATTCCTAAAGGAAATGACAGCCCTTAAATAAAAGATCCAACAACAAAAATAGTGTCTCGACTCTACATTATTCCTAATTTCTCCGAACCCTAAAGTCATCATGGCTACTCTACAACCATCATAATTAAGGTTTGATAATTTTATTCATTTTCTTATATACTTCATCTATATCTAAAACATTTTTGAACAACTGTTGTGAGTTTATGGGATGGTTGTCACTTAGCCATTTTGAACCCCAAGACCCATATTTAATCGGGTTGGTACCATGCATCCATGGACTTGCGATGGATTCCCAAGACCCATATTTAGTCGCATTGTTTTTGGGTTGGACTAGGCCAGTCTCGACAATATAACAATATTGACATCATTTAAAGGCAGACGGTATTTAAGGAGGAGAAAATGATGGAGGAGCGCAATGGGTACACTCATTGGATATTCTGGATCAAATATGGACAAATTTGGTTGTCATATTAGTTAAATATTTTTAGATAACTTTTGCATGTAATAGATCTAGCAAATCATGATCTTTGGTCATGATTGACTAAGATATTTGCTTTCTATATTTAGGATTATGTTAGATTTTTATTTCTTCTTTCCAAGCAATGTAGGCCTATTTAAACTGTAAAGGCATAAAGTTTGAATTATTTATCTCTTCAATAGTACTACTTTTGAAGTTAAGAATTGCTTTCTAAATTACTGGTGGATTACACTCTCATGGATCCATATATCGTTTATGGATTCAAACACCTATATAATGTCCGTTTCGGTAGCATTCGTTATCCCCGCTTTGCTTCAAAGTCGTAACACCTTCATCGGCACGTTCCGGCAAGCCAGCCTTGGCAAATTCTCTTCCGCCAAGCTACTCTGAAGTGTATGAATGAATATATCTATACTATTTTTCCTATATCAGAAAATAATACGGTATTTAAGAAGGAGAAAATAATACAGGCAAGGGTCTTCATATCGGATAAGAACGACAAATACTGTTCTATTAGCATTTATTCTAAACCAAATTCTTTTTTATATCTGAAATTCCACAAATCCTTTACATTATGTTTTTCTAACACTTCATTTAAAGGCCAAAAAATTTGTTCTGCACTGTTGCCTTTTGAATTGCATTTGCTTTCTTATGCTTTTAACTAAGGGTCAAAACCTTTGTTTTGTAATTTTACCGTTTGAAACAATCATCACTGCCTCTACTTTTTCTATTGGGCAAGGTATAAGTAGCTTCCCTAACTTTCTCAGTTTCATACGAGCCATTAGTTTGTTATTTTTTTGCTTGTTACTCATTTATATGACATGCCCATAGTCCAGGCATAATTTCATCTGTAAGTGAAGAAGCAAGGTTTAAATTCATAAGAGTAAGTAATGCAAGTTAATATGTTCACCTGCCCTATGTCCTCAGATGTTAGATGTGTTCCCGGATCCCACTTTGTGCATTGTCTTGTTGTGGAATTTGATGAATTTTATAAAGTATTTTTATCAGATTCTTTTTTGAGGCTAAAGATTTTTTTCCACCTTGCCTTATACTTCCTAACTCATCATTCAATTGACTTGAAGGACCATTGATCGTCGGAAGAGGGTGATTATTGCTATGGATGCGGCATTTGGTATGGAGTACCTCCACGACAAAAAGGTTGTTCACTTTGATTTGAACTCACGCAACTTGTTGGTAAATATAAAAGACCCTCACCGCCCTGTTTGCAAGGTAATCATGCGAGATGATCAATATATTTTAACTATTTGTGTTAGCATGAGATTTATTATACAAGTTACATTGTGTAAGTGGTTTGACAGGGCCATCGATCTCTTGGATGAATTATAGTATCTATCATGGACATGGACATGACGTGATACTATTGGGTTAGCATGAGATCTAGTATGCAATTTAACAGGGCCATCAATGTCTTGGATGTTTGCATCTTTTATGGACATGACGTGATGCTATAAGAATGAGAATAATAGATGAGTTGTGAGCTGCCCCCTTTCTCGCAAACACTCACAGACTCATAATTGCATAAATAAACTTCTTCCTGTGCAAACATCCGTAATTGCTTAAGAATTAATAGTAGGGCTTGTGCTGGAACATATGCATTATTAGGTGACAAGATTAGAGCTCAAGGTGCTACATATATAGCTCAATAATAAGTAACAAATAATAAAGATTTGGTGTGGGGATACAGACCTGATCAATTGGTTGACTATGTTCCAATTTTCATTAAGTTTATACTATTATAATGTGTTAAATGATACCAAGAGGGTGGTTTAGTGGTAACACTGCTGAGGGAGGGGAGAAGTGGCGTGGGTTCAAATCCTTAGACCGGGCAAAACTTAATTAAATGGGAGGGGGTCTTGGTGCTAGTAGCTCACGACAGGGACGGTCAAGAAAGAAAAGAAAACCTATTAAATGATACTGCATCTCAAGAATTTGTGGGAAATCTATGTGTGATTTCTGTTGTGTTGATTCTCACTGTATGACTCATATGTTCCAGATTGGAGATTTAGGTTTGTCGAAGGTGAAACGAAGGACACTAATTTCAGGTGGAGTTCGAGGAACTATTCCGTGGATGGCTCCAGAGCTTTTGAATAGTGAAAATATGGTTACAGAGAAGGTACGCTACTTCTTACAGAGTACTTGTCACAATATGCGAGGACCAAAATTGAATCATATGCTTCTCCCTTCAGGTTGATGTATACTCTTTTGGGATTGTCATGTGGGAACTTTTGACCGGGGAAGAACCTTATCAAAACATGCGTTCTCAGGAGATAATAGGTATTGTTCATTCGAAGTCTTTTTATTCTTTATAGTGTCTTCAGAAATAACATTAGATTCAATGTAACATGTTAATAGAAGTTCTTATCATAGAAGTCAACCTGTTTGTTCTGTTATACCTTGCTGAATGAATGGCTTACTAGAGGGGCTTTTCAAATTGCTTAATGGTCTAGGCTTGTTATCTAAATTGTAGATCGATGGTGCCATCATCACCATCAACATGCAACTTTTGCCATTAGAATGGGATTAACTGTGGAGCATGACCTATAGGCTATAGGTTGTTAGGGACCATACACAGTGTCATACAACTTGAAATATTTGTGGTTTATTTGTGAAACATAATGCTTATCAAACAAAAAAATTCTTCTCTAGTCTTTAAAAAAAAAAAAAATCCATTCTATTTTTCACAAAATTTCTCTATATCCACTTATTGTTATTATAGTATAACAGAGCTGAGTCAAATTCTTATTGTCCTTGTTAAAATATTTGTTTTAATATATTTCACCATCCAACTTTTGTCATTAGAGTGGGACTAGCGGTGGAGCATGGTCTATATGTTCATAGGGATCATTCCATGTCATACAGTTTGAAACAATTGTGATGTATTTGTGAAACATAATGCTTAATCAAACACACTAGTTTCCTTTCTAGTCTCTCTTTTTCATATTCTGTCCTTTCCGCAAAGGTTCTACTTTATAGTGTAACAGGTGAGTCCAATTTGATAGTTATTGTTAAAAGATCTGCTTTGATATATTTAAAACTGTTTTGATTTATGCATTACTACAGTGTGCACCCTAGCGTTATGTTCAAGGTTGCCTTGTTTATAGTGGATACAAGCTGATTTGACTCGTTGATACAATGTTTCTAAAACCCACCCTTATTTATCTTTACCAACCGGGATAGGTTGTTTAACCTCAAGTTGTAACTATCGTGTTCGAGTTGGGCTCAGCGTACGAAATAGCATTATCTTGAGCCTATGGAGCCACTATGCTATTTGCTTCACCTCCTATGTACAAGGTTATAGCGGATAGAACCCAAAAGTGGTTGAGGTGTGCCATAGACATGTTGGATATCAGATGATAGAAACACATTGCACCACATGGTAATGGTTCAATACAAATATTGTATTTATGACAGAATCTACAAGCATATTCTAAATTTTTGGGAAACCTTTTAAAATGTAGCATCTTAACTTCGAAAAATGATACAATAACTGTTAGGATTATTTAATGGCTAAAGCATCATAACCGCATGCTATACAAATATATTTTATTTCATATTACTTTTGTTTGATTTATGTTGCCTCTAATATATTGTTTTCTGTTTACCTTGGTAAGTCCTAGGACTCAACTTATTATAACATTACTAGTTGAATCTGCATGCATGTCAAAAATTTATTCTTTAAAGATGCTCCAAACGATAGTTAGTGTGTATTATAATTTAGTCCGAGAGGAAGGTCCTCCTATATATATGTACTTGAACCACATCAAATAAGTACAACAATGTAGTTTTCTTCGTGGTATTAAAGAATGGTTCGTCTTGGATCTCTCTCTACCTTCCACCAAATTAAACTTTAGTCTTTGTTCCAAATTCTTACCTTATATCTCTGTCTTTGCAAAACCCTAACGGGATTTAAAACTCTCACCCCATCATCCTTAATCCCCAAATTCCTAGCCCACCATCATCCTTAACCCAAACCCCATTATCATCCTCTCTCCCCCTGATTACTAAAGACTAACCCAAACCCTATCCTCTTCCTATCCCTAACCCTAACCCTCTTCAAAAAAAAAAAACCCACCACCACCCTCTCCAAAACCACCCAAACCCTAGCCTCTACTGCAAACCCTAGTCACCACTAAGCCTTCACCCATTAACCACACATAATCCAATTGCAATGACCGATAACCTTAAAGCCACCCATTCTCCAATATCCTAGGTTAAAGAAACTGAAAACCAATCAAAAGGCTTAATTTCAACTTGATACCCTCAACTATTCAAGTTTTTCAATTTGATACCCTACACTTTCATATTATACCAATCACTACACTCAACTATTATATTTTTAAGTCGATATCCTCCGTCGGTCAGGGGTTAATTTTTACGTTTCAAACAAAATAAATAATTATATTTGACCAAATTATCCTCTCATCCCTCGTGGGGGTATTTGAAATGACCACGAATGAGGAGGATATTTTTGTCATTTAGGATTTTCCATTAACACTGTTAGGGTATTAAGTTGTACAATTATAGTTGAGGTTTTAACAAGGTTGTAAAAATCGCTAGTCGGCCGCTAGTCGGTTCGCGGGGACTGGGGATTAATTAGTCGGGGACTAGTTGGGGACTAGTCGGATTAGTCGGTTTAGAAGTTTATATATATATATATATATATATATATAAAATAAAAAACAATATTTGCAATATATGTCATATGTCATCAAAATATAAACTTAGTATCCAATTTTTATGTGTACAGACAGTTCACTGTTTATGAGATGTACAAAATGAATATGATTATCATTTTTTGTTTTTTTTGTGGTAGTGCACGGTACATGTGCTGTTGTGCACTGTCTTTCTTTTGTTTACTGTTCTTTCATTTGTTTTGTTTTTTCTGTTATCAGATTATCATATTAGCATAGCATAGTTAGATGGTATTGGGACTAACTTTCAGTCAATTAACTTAGTATTAATTACCAAAAAAAATGGACTGATACTGCTTGTCAATTTTCTTCCACTAGGACAAGGCTAACTAACCACTCAATGAAGACTTGGTCCAAAACACATGCATACATATAATGAAATGGATAATATATATAAATGGAGGCATGGCAGACCTTTATCAAAAGAATTTATGCGGTTGTTTGTTTCTTATCCACAGTGTGTTACAAGAAGACAAAAGCAACAAAGTCTAAAAAGGAGGGCTGAAAGTTGCAATAAAGTCAAAAGTGGCTATTAAAAAAACAAAACAAAAGAGAACTCACAAAGCCCTAAGAAGGCTGAAGAATAATAATAGTCAGTAGCCAAAACAAGAAGCAAAACACAAGCCAAAAAAAAAATGAAACACAACAAAGAAAACGAAAGCAACAAAAAAATAAACATAGCAAAATTACCTGCCGGAGACTCGACGGCGGTGTCTGGTCGGCTGGATCGACGGCGGCTGCTCTGCAGGTCAGATTTTTTTTTTCTCCTCTTCTTTCTTCTTTTCTCCTTCTGTCGGCTGCTGGTTAGGTCCTTTTTTTTGGATTGGAGGCCTAGTCGGCCGACTAGGGGCCGATTAGGCGTCCGACTATCCCTAGTCGGCCGACTTGTGCCGACTAATGCACCGGCCGACTTTTTCCAACCCTTAGATGCCAAGTCGAGTCGGCGGCGGCCGACTAGCAACTAGTCTCCGACTAGTCGGCCGCCTAGCCGGATTTATGCGACACTGGATTTTAAGTTGTCTAATATTGGTATATTAGAATGTATTAGGAGGTTTTAAGGCTATATATATATATATATATATATATATATATATATATATATATATATAGCCAAGAGATTATAATAGAAAAAGAACTCCAAAATTTTCTACATGGTATTAGAGCAGACACCTTCTGGAGGTGGCAAGGAGCATGATGATCGCCATGAATGTCCTACAGAGTCTGTAGGGATATGCAGTGTTGACAGCAGCTCAACTGATCAACATGATGCCCTTGAAACTACTGGGGTGGAAGTCTCCATGTGAGATATTGCAAGAAAATAATAGTGGGATACTTCCGCTGAAGGTGTTTGGCTGCGTATGTTTTGTGAAGGACAACAGACCGTCTGTTGGGAAACTTGACCTTAGAGCAGTCAAGTGTGTCTTCGTGGGTCATTCGGTGACTCAGAAGGAGTACGTATGTTGGAGCCCTGTAGAGAAGAAGAGGTTTGTGAGCATGGATGTTCACTTCAGGGAGCCTGAGCCATACTGTCAGGAGGGAATCTCATCAATGACAACTCACCTGAAACTGAGAGTATGAGGCGAGAGAGGGAGATTGGTGAGAGTTTGGTGACCGATTTAGGAGTATGACATGGAGGAACGGTTGAGGATGAGAGTGAAGAGGAACATGGGGAGGAGATGAGAGGTGTTATGCCCACGACTCAGGGGGAGTTACTTACCTACAGTAGGAAAAGGGAAGCAAACTGCAGGACCAGTACCTATAGTGCCAGTGCCAAGTCCCTTGCCTGCGTCCGTCTCGACTCCTGAGACACCTACACCACCACCACCAGATTTTCCTTTAGGTGATATCATTCTTCCTACCCCTCCCACACCATTATCAGTACGGAGGACCACTCGCAGTAATGTGAAAAATCCTCCTGATAGATATGGTTGGGACCTTGTTCAGTTTGTTTCATATGATAACATCTTTTCTTTTCATGGAGCATTCATTGCGTCTTTGGATAGTATTACTGTACCTAACAATTGACAGGTTGCTAAGAACAATCTAAAGTGGAAAGCGGCGATGCACCAGGAGTTAGGGGCTCCTGAGAAGAACCACACTTGGGAACTGGTAAAACTACCGGAGGGGAAGAGGGCAGTCGGATGCAAGTGGGTCTTTACTGTGAAGCAGAACCCAGATGGATAGGTTGAGCGCTACAAGGCTCGACTGGTAGCAAAAGGATACAGTCAGGCGTACGACATTGACTACGGCAAGACTTTTGCACCAGTGGCGAAGATGAGCACCGTCAGGACCCTGATTTTTTTGGCAGCGAATGGTGGATGGAAGCTACACCAACTGGATGTGAAGAATGCGTTTCTTCATGGGGATCTAGTGTAGGAGGTGTACATGGAGATACCACTAGGATTCTGCACTGATAAGACAGTGGGCAAGGTCTGCAGGTTGAAGAAGTCCCTATATGGACTGAAGCAGTCTCCTCGAGCGTGGTTTGACAGATTCAAGAGGGCGATGATAGGGATGGGATATCGGCAGATCAACGTTGATCACACTATATTTTTTCGTCGGAGTGGAGGTCACATCACCATACTTGCGGTGTATGTGGACGATATGATTATCACAGGAGATGATGAGTAGGAGATTGCCCGACTCAAGGGGAAGCTTGGCAAGGAGTTCGAGGTGAAGGACCTTGGCCTTCTTCGGTACTTTCTTGGAATTGAGATTGCTCGAGAAGCAGAGGGGATTGTTCTTTCTCAGAGAAAGTATGCGCTGGACCTTCTCACAAAGACATGGATGTTGGGATGCAAACCTGCAGCGACGCCGATCAATCAGAGGTCCAAGTTGGGTGCTGAGGCTGGAGAACCAGTTGACCATGACAGATACCAGAGACTGGTGGGCAAGTTGATCTATTTGAGCCACACACGTCCTGATATCTGCTTTGCAGTGAGTGTGGTGAGCCGCTACATGCATGACCCAAGGAAGGGTCATATGGACGCAGTGTACCAGATTCTGAGATACTTGAAGGGTGCCCCCGAAAAGTGGTTGATATTCAGAAAGAATGATCATGTGAGCATCGAGGGCTACTGTGACTCTGACTGGGCTAGCTGTGCTGATGACAGGAGGTGTACCTCGGGCTATTGCATATTTGTAGGAGGCAACTTGGTCTCTTGGAGGAGTAAGAAGCAGTCAGTGGTGGCCAGATCGACAGCTGAAGCGGAGTACAGAGCTATAGCCTTGGGAGTTGCAGAGCTGCTATGGCTGAAGAGTATGCTGGTGGAGCTAAAGCTGGATCAAGGAGCCAATATGAAGCTGTGGTGTGACAACCAGTCAGCCATCAGTATTGCCAACAATCCAGTGCAGCATGACAGGACCAAACACATCGAGATCGATAGGTTCTTCATCAAGGAGGAGTTTGACAGTGGACTACTGGAGCTAGGCCACGTTCCAACCAAGGATCAGGTAGCAGACAGTCTGACCAAGGGACTTAGCTCTGTAGATATTATTAGAGGATGTGACAAGATGGACTTAGTGAATATCTTTCGCCCATCTTGAGGCGGAGTGTTGGTATATTAGAATGTATTCTGAGATTTTATGTAAGATGGAGGGTTGTTAGGGTATATATATACAAGAGATTATAATAGAAAAAGAACTCCAAAATATTCTACATCTAATATTAAAGTTTAGGGTATTAAGTTAAAATTTAGCCCCAAACTAACCAAGAATCCAAAATGAAAAAGAAAATTCTAGAACCAAATGAAACCTTGTTTCCTACCCTTAGCCTAGCTGACCTATAACATGACTTGTCTATTGATGCAATTTCTACGTGCTCTTTGTGAACCGAAAGTCTACAATTCATGTCTATGAGTTAATCTATTACTAATGGGGCCTCTTACCATTCAAGGATTGTTTTTAAGCCTCTATTCCATGAGGTGATATGCTTCTATCTATTACTTTGTTCTGCTACCATAGTAATTAAAGGTGCAAGGCGCATCACAACGCATAGGGTGATCGAGATTGAGGCCCGAGGTAGAAGCGATAGCTTCGTGAGGGCGAGACATACATTTATACAAATTATGTAAATTATTTATAAATCATGTGTAATAAATATAATTTATAAGCAAACAAATGTTTTCATTAGAAAGGACAACAATTCTTTTTAGGAAAATTTGTTTTTGTTTAAAGAATTCTATTACAACTTTGCACTGAGTATGTAAATGCATCAAAGAATTCTAAGCAAACAAGAAAATAATTTGGAGATTGCTGTAGTGAAGGATCGATCGGCACGTGATTGCTATGCTCCATTGACTATATGATGTCGCTTTGGCGATACTTTCTCCTTCATAAATATGAG
The DNA here is from genome assembly GCA_036927795.1 of Iris macrosiphon. Classification (NCBI taxonomy): domain Eukaryota; kingdom Viridiplantae; phylum Streptophyta; class Magnoliopsida; order Asparagales; family Iridaceae; genus Iris; species Iris macrosiphon. Next base: position 166,875,883 of record JAYESA010000003.1, read on the forward strand.
CTTCAGTAAGTCTACTTTGAAACTTTAGTGTTCTTCAATAACACATATACTAGAGGTAGCGAGGACATAGTAGGCCCGAGGAGAACGTCTTAGAATTCTCGTAGAGAAGACAAAGTGTGCAATGCAGGTTACACACAATGGAGGAAATTTGGTTGGGCAGAATACCTGCAGGATTCTGGTTCTTGCCTTTAATGACACAAAAATCGAGGCTATTTATAGTCAGGGCGGACGAAGCGGTCAGCCTGTTGATATTCTGCTAGAAAGCTGCTTTTAACGGTTGTCGATTTCCCGCTAGAAGGCTGCTTTGAAAGGTTGTTCAGCTCTCGCTTGAGCTAACTGCTGCCAGCAAGGCGAGTGTTCACGCGTGAAGCATGGAACGCTTTCCACCTGGCTGGCTGCCATGAATGCCTCAGAGGACGTAAGGCCCTCATTAATGAGGCGACGCCTCGGAGGACGTAACGTCCTCCATTAATGGGGCTTTTAGTCCCTCATTTAATGAGAATGGTGCATTAATTGTGCACCAGCTCTGAGAAACTCTATTGGCTGTTCTGCTGCCTCTAACGCGGTTGTTGATGATGGCTTTCGACGGAGATTAACTAATGGCTTCCAAGGGAAGTCTGTTGATGGCTTCCAAGGGAAAATCTGCCAATGGCTTCCAGCGGGAAGTCTGATGATGGCTTCCAATATGAATGTTGTTGATGACTTCCAGCAGGATTGCCTCTAACCTTCTAACATGGAAGTAGGAATATTTCCAGCGAGGATGTTTACAGCGGGACTACTTTTCTCTCTTCAGCGATATGAAAATATGTTTAGCTTTTGGGGACTTCTTCCCCGAACCTCCACGACGGGCATTTCCCCCTTGACCCCCTTCCGTTGAACGGACAGCGAAACCCCGTCAACTCTGCGTAGGGTGATAATTTCATGGGAGATTCGAAGATCGTGGGACTGAGACTTTGGCCATTTTTTTAGTGCCAACAACAAATACAAAATTATTGATTTTTTTTTTACCCAATAGTTTGCTAGACCATTTTTAAGTTCACGTGAACTAAAAGGCAATGGCATACTAATACTTAATAGAGGTACAAAGAATCCAAATTAAAAGGAAGAAAAAAATACATTTTATTGAGTTGCTTCATGACTGACAGCAAAAAAGAGTGAGAATCACAAGGAAGATAAAAGGACTTCAGTTTATCCTTTTTCTTAGTTCTTTTAATATATTTTTTTGTATATTTTTATTTGTTCTCATCTTTTTAATATGAAAGGTATATTAAAAGACAAACCAATAATTCTACACAAAACAAATCAAAAGGTAAAAGCCTACTTAAAATAACATATAAAATAGAGTATGTGTGAGGGGCGTTTCACATGGGCTTGAGGCTCGCTAAGAGGCATTGTGAGGCATGCACATCATAAAGGAAGTCTCGCTCTGCCTACACCGAGCCATTAAGGAATGAGCCTCACGAGTCTCATGCTTCACAACTATGTACTTCTAGTGCTTGTGTTGCTTGACATTTTTAATATGCTCGAGTCTTACTCGGATGTACATAGAAAATATAATGCTTTTGCTTCCAAGTTGAACATGCTTGTCATGTCCAACTTGAGGGTAGTATTAAGTAACTACTTCGTCACATATTTGTGGCCTTTTCTACCTATATTACTTGGACTTGGGTACGGATGTCGGGTACGAGTACATATCCAAGAGTTGGGTCCTTCAAAATCATAACTGAAGGACACGCGGATACAGCTAAAAAGGATCCAATGCAATATTCTATGGGTAGATTAGGGTTGAAGAATACAATGTTTTAATACACATCTATACAATAAAACTTTGAAAATATTCCATGTGAATGCACCAAAACCCTAGAGTTTTAGTGAAGGTTGAGGGGTACACATTTATTCTAAGTTTTCTAACTCGTCGCCCCTACAAGTCAAAGACTCATTTTTGGCAAAAGAGCTGGATTCACGCAATAGTGTTTTTATTTATTTATAAAACCCAATTAAAAATCACACCAAAGATATTGAACCTTTTGCTCTTGTACCATGTAAAAGTCATACCGGTGCACCAAAATTCTAGAGTTGCATTGAGGGTCATATATTTATTTCAACAATAATGAAAAAACACCATACGAGGTACATGATATTAAGAATTGAACCATCAACCTGATATTGATATATTGTTATATCTGCTTCTATATCAGTCGTTTAGTCCATTATAGTTAGTCGGTATATTGGTTGTATTTTCCTAGTTTTCGATTTCCATATCATATACTATATTGCGTTGGATTAGGGTAAAATCTGATACAATGGTCGACCACCTTCAACCATTCTTCTCCCTCGAAAAATTCTTCCATCGAAGTAGACGTGTTATCATATAAAAATGTCGAAGGTGTTTGGCAAAGGACGTCCTCATGATGCTTGAATCAATGTGTATGAATTTGTACCTTTTAAATGATTCCTTTCAACACATCAAATGCATTGAACATCTCGTACACTTCTCCTAGTAGTAGGTGTTGGTGAAGAGCAAGTGAAAACTAATTTCTTCACACCCATTTGTAAACAACAAATGAAGAGAAGAGCAAGCACACGAGACAATGATACGAGGAAAAGTCCCTCAATATGAGAGAGAAAAACAATGGGGCCTCGCCATCAAATTGATCTTCAACTATAAGATGATCGAAATACAAAATTTTCATTATCCAGACAACCAGATGATAACTAACGTATAATTCTTCATTTCAAAAGAGTAGTTGAGTGTAATTCTTTACCATTCGTCTCAAACCATCTAGTGTGGGTATCCTAAAGAGTAGTCGAGTGAAATGAGCTCTAATGTTGTTTGCTTGGTTGCCTTGAGGGTGTGCCAAGGTCCCTTATATAGGTCATATATGTCCTTTGATCTTCTTAAGCTTCAAACGACTGTGACTATTATTCTTCCTACAAGGCTACACAAGGCTAAACATCCTCCAAGAATGGTGTCTTCTTCCAATAAAGACTTTCATCTTCCAAGAAATTCTTTCAATCTTCCAAGGAAGGCAAAAACATGCATGCATTGACCAAGTTGAATGCACCTCGTAAGGAGGGTAATTCTCAAATGTTGGAACATCTACTTGCAGAGCAGATCTGCTGTCCAGTGCAAATCATGTCCTATCATGTCCCCTCTCTATTACATGTGGGTCCGAACAGAATTTGAAAGTAAATATGGAGATGGTGGCCCACATGTAATAGAGGAGGGGACAAGATATGACATGATTTGCAGTGGATAGCAGATCTGCTCTCATCTACTTGCCCTCATACTGACTAAAACATATTGACCATTTTATCTCATTACATAAGCTAAAATTATCCAAAGATTAATTATCGATTTACCAATTCTAAGCAACTTATGCTAAGGGGTTTCTATGCCAATGCCACATTGACCTTAGCAAAATTTTACTTGAATAAAAATTACTATTCCTTTGTTGCTTCTTTTGAGATTATCATGTCAAGAACCATCTCACCGGTTGGATCACCTTGCATAATTAGGTTACTGCTAGCGACAATGATATCACCGATATTCTGTCTCTCATAACTTAAGAATCTTAATTGTGTGAAACCCAAGATTTAGTCTCACATTGGATATGGATGATAGTTTGGTTGGTTTGTATGCTAGTTTTGGGTCTCATATGTCCGGGTTAACCATTTTGGCAAATAGACAACGTGATGCTATACATGAAGCTCATGAATGAGTCATGTAATGGCAAGCCCGTGGGCCGTGGGTATCAAATCAGGTGACCTTCGTGGCTATGGTATCATGATGGATTTTTCAGCGAAGGTTCAATGGTATTATAGACTTGGGAGCAAATAACTAACTAGTACTACACCATTTCACTTTCATGCCCCCCTTTTTTTATCAAAACATTTATTATAGCTTGGTAAATAGCGCTCTTCCTTTTTATTCATTTTGAGGGGAAATGACATTTCTGTACAACACAACATGAAAATTATAAAGTGAACACAAGTAAAAGTATTGAGGAGACAACAAAGCAATAATTTTCTCCATCCTCACTCCTTCAGGTGAGACTGACATGAAATAATTCAAACTAAATCCATATTTTGCATCACAAATAACTTTCCTCAAGTCACTAATCAAGTGATAGTTTTTGACATCTTGTCTCATTTTTCTTCCTTTTGTCTCATTTCCAATGTTATACAGAAAAAGTTTGGTAGTTTCAATAGGTTTTTTAATTTTCTTTTTCGTCTCATGCATATATCTCATTTGATGACGACAATTTTACGTGGTTGGTTGAAAATGTTTCATCTTTATTTAATTGATATTTTCCAGAGATTACCAGTGCATATATGAATTGTTAGGAATTGTCTGTTGATTTTTGATTAAAATGAAAATTTATTGGTTGTGTCACATATGACTCTTTTTTCTCGAGGTAATTCACTAGTCGTATCTTCACGCTCTTTCAGGCGGTATGCTTGAAGGCAGCTTACGTCCAGAGATCCCTAGCTGGTGTGACCCAGCATGGAGATCATTGATGGAGCGGTGTTGGTCATCTGATCCTGGTTTGAGGCCATCTTTTTCTGAGATTGCCAAGGAACTACGTGCTATTGCTGCCTCCATGAACATCAAGTAGAAGGCATGATGTGGAACAAATTGATATTGTGAAGAGATCTGTATAGGTTATATTGGAGACTTGTAGGAAATTGTTTGTTTCTTGTATCCGTGTAAATATTGAGAGGAAATTTTGCACCGCGACATAGGCTAGTTTTGTCGTCCGGTGTTGGGAGGCTGATCTATAGAGAGTGGCTTCAATACAGGTTCACTGTTGTGGGTTTTTTGTCGCCACAACTTGCAGAGAACTTGATGAATGTCGAGTAGCTAGCATTGCGAATAATGTCTACTATTGCCTTCTGCTGCTGCAGCTGCTGACAAGGCATGGGGGTTGGTATTAGTTAGAACATCATAATATTGTGAGGTACTAAAATTGTAGACTCGTTCATGTTTCTGATTAATGGTGCAAGAACTTTTGACGTTATTTAATCTTATGATGCTTGTTGTTTAATATAATTTTGGCAAGAGTTTCTTGTCTTTTATACAATATAAATTTTTGGGCTAATTAGCGTTTAGACCTTGGATTTTATATCAGTTTAGAGTTTTAAGTTCGAACATGTCCAATTGAAAATTTTAGATCCAATATTTTTTTCCCTTTATACCCTCCCTTGTCTATATATGGAAGTTTCATTGCTAGGCATGGAAGGGAGGGTATAATAGGAGGAAAAAAAAACACAATAAAAATTCAGGGCTGAAGTTTTTCAATTGAACATGTTAGGACTTAAAACTCTAAGCTGGTATAAAATCTAGGGTCTAAACACTAATTAGCCCTAAAGTTTTTGATGCCGGTATAAAATCTAGGGTCTAAACACTAATTAGCTCTAAAGTTTTTGATGACTCAAAGTCATCAGGGATACCTACTGTAAAGTGAGATGTTTCAAAACTTCAGAATTCACCGTCTTGTTCCTTGTTTGTTTGACTTTGGTTTTGTAGAAAAATAATATTTGATTTTGGACTGGATTTTTAGTGGCCGACGAAAAAATAGAATCTAGTCTTCCTTTCTGATCCATTCATTTCTGCAAACATGTGGGATCCAAAACTATGCCTCCTCTTTGCTTGAGGTTGGATGGCCTTGCCCCCACAAGCACTCAACATACCTTTTGCCCTTACTACTGTTCACGAAACCTAATAAACCGGTACTAGTACACAACCTAACAAAAAGGACATTATGTTGTATAATGCAGACATGAGTTGCATTTGACCGTTTCATGTGATGCATGTCGCAAGTAGGGGTGCAATAACTCGTACGGATTGGGTTAGTCTTGAGCTCAATCCGGCCCAAAGAATCCGAGTCCAATCCGATCTGGGGGTTCAACATATGAAGCCTAAGATCGAATCCGAAGGAATAGAAAAGGAACTTGGGTTCCTAGGGTTGGGCCAGGTCCTTCTGGTTTATGAGGTTTATCAAGTTCTAATATGATATTTGAAATAATTTGAAATAAGTTTAATATTAAACACATAATTAAATAGCAATCGATGTCTCAATCATTTTAAATTATAAATTGAAATGAGATATTGTTCCACATTAATCTTTAATGACAACCAAATAAACTTTGCATAAAACTGGAAATATTTAAATAAGTATCCAAAAAAACATCTAACACCACTTGATAGTCAACATCCAAAAATCTGGTCAATCTAGCTATTACCACCTCCATAACCTTAAGGTTAAGAAAGAAAACTATGATGATGACTTCCACTGCATTACTTTGCAAAAAAAAAAAAAAAAAAATGAGTCCGAATTCTGGATCAAAACAATACCAAGTTCCTGAAAAATAAGGAAAGAAAGATAACAAAATGAATTAATTGAGTGGTATCCATATCAATTTAAGAATGTAAATGTCTCAATTAGTATTAATTGAAGGATATAAGTTTCCCATGAGAAGAATATAAGAGTGACTCAATTTAAGAAAGTAAATGTCTCAATCAATAAAAGCTATAAATGATATAAGAATTCAGATATTATTTCAGTTTTTATTAAAACAAATTTAGATATTTAGTTCCCTTAGAAAAGAAAAGGATAAGAAACATATGAGAAAAACTTAAGATCCAATCTCAACTACATCGATCACAACTAAAGAATGCAAAACAGATTTGTACATGTCAGAGGTCATGAGTAATGAATTCTAAAATAAATAAAGTCGCTAAAAAGATGAAATGGAAGAACAAACTTAATTACCTATCTCACTGTCCTCTATTTCTTCCAATTTCTCTTCAATCTAAACAAAGAGTTATTTGAGTTTTGAATCCAATTTTGTGCATAGATTAACTCAACAAGATCAGGTGTTAATGAACTCCTAAATTGATCAAATACACGACCTCCAGTGCTAAAGGAAGACTCCGAAGTAGCAAGACTCCGAAGCAATTGTCAAAATTGGAATTGCAAGTACATCACAAGCTATCTATGGCATATATAACATAATACTTCGATTGGTTTGTTTTCCACCAATTTAGTATATCAAAGTTTGAAACAACACTTTTTTTGGTTCTTCCTAATATATTTCTAACTCAGATTGTGTACTTGCACTCATTTGATCTTCTAAATACTTGCGATATTCAAGCACCACATTGCCCACTTCCTTATCGGCTCTTTGAGAACAAGAAGTTTGAACCCTATTATCACACTTAGATGTATCTTTCGTACCCAAGTTACTATCTGATGGTAAGGACTTGCTAAGAACAAACGATTCATGGAAGTGTTTACCTTACTAGTCAATTCTTTTGTCTTTTCTTCATTGTAAAATTTTGTATAACGAAACTCTACAAACTTTAACTTGCGACATGAATCTAAGACTATAACAACAATCAACATAATATTCATTTTATCAACAATTTTCTAATACTTGTCAAACATAGCCTGCATTTTCAAACCCATATTGGCAAACAGAGTGTCCTCACTGTAATAGCCTTTCAATCTTAAATACCTCCTTAAAGTAAACATGACTATTGTCATACTCTGAACATAATTTATTTTTTTTCTGGCCTTGTAATTTTTTTTAAGAATGCACACGATCTTAGCCTTTTTCCAACCATTCACAATGGGTATCTCGCTCTTTAAAACATTTAGAAACTGTGGATAAATTTTTTTTTTGAAACACGAGCAGAATCCAACGTATAATATGTTGGATTATATCGTGTGCTAACATCTAAATACAAAGCTTGTTATATTTTCATCAATAACACACTTCCTAAATGTATGTAATTATGACGGAGAACTCCTTACATATTTAATGCAATCACAACTTCGATGAACTGTATTTTGAATTGGTTCCATCCCATCTTAAACGATAAGGTTAACAATATGTGCAGAACATCTCAAGTGAAATAATTCTCCATTCATAATTAGACCCTTCTTTTTCTTATACTTTCTCTTCAAAGACCGAACAAAAACATCGTTTGCACTATAGTTATATACTGTAATGGTATATAACTTTTCTATACCCCATGACAAATTGACAATAGACATTGTTCCACAGTATTAGTTGTTTACTCTCCACGATGTGAGGCTGGAATTATTCAAAAAATAAGAATTTTCTTTGCAACGACCAATCACTATCAATATAGCGTGCAATGAGACACATGTAACAAATATTCTGAATTGAAGTCCACATGTCAGTTGTGATGCAAACATGTTGACCTAGACTAAAAATTATTTCTTTAAGTTTCACCATCTCAGACGTGTACAACTCAATGCAATATTTTCTTATAGTTGTACGTAACATCAGCTAAAATTTAGGCTACATAACTTGGTAAAAACTTTTAAAACATTCATGCTCTATGAACTTAAATGGAACTTCATCCACAAAAAATATACTAGCAAGTGCTTTTCTACATGATTTTTGATCAAATCTCTTATTTACCAAATCATTTTGAGATTCTTTTAATGAAAGAGATAATAGTGTCTCATTTAAATCCTTGGATGATTTGTGAGGGTTTTAGGAGTTTTTTTTTTTGCATGATGTGATATTGTACTAGTACTCTGCTTGTTATGACAAAGTCTTTTCTTATAGTAATTGCATGTTGCTCGATCGGGTAAACCCTCGGATTTTTTATTTTATTTAAGTGAAATGTCCCTAAACATGATATTTTAAATAATAAGCTTTCTTATGCTTAGTTGAGTTTGCATTTGCATTTGGATTTGTTGGTTGTTCATTTGAATCTGGCATCGGTACGTATGAATCTACCACCAATACATTTGTGTTCCCTATTTGAGTCCAAAATAAAAAACAATTGAGAAACATGAAATTAAGTAGATTACTACACATCAAATTCTACATATTCTAGTAAACTAAACACATCAAACATTCAAATGTAATCAAAGTAATTAAGATTAAACTAGAAATGTCACGACCCGCACCCGCTTTTCGGATACGAGTACGTGGCCAAGCCCAGCCTACGCTGCAGCATCGGCGGTAGTACGATGTCTATGATAACAATAGTCTATACAAGTACATGATTCATATATATCTTCCACAACTAAGTCACAATAAAGAGAAACTAATAGTCTCAATAATTAATTAAAAGAATAATCCACTACAACTCGAGATAGTCTCGGGAACAAACCTGATAAAAATAAATAAGAACAACTAAAACTAGAGTCCACTAAGCCTACTAACTAAGAAATAGATACGAAAAGCATAAGGCAGAAAATATGCTACTCCGCATCTGTAGAAGCAACTAGCACATTGGTAACGTCAGTGTCACCAAGATACGCACCATAAACCTCAAAAAAAGTTGCGTCGTCTAAAGCTGAAAAACAGTTATCTAGTCAAGATTGGAGCAAGTCACCATAAAACTATATTACACAGTATAATATACAAGCACGCAAGAAATAATAGTAAGGGAAATAGGAACTATAGGCATGATATGACATGGCAACTAGGGGTACAACAATGACGTAGAAACTAAGAGCACAACAATGACATAGAACTAAGAGTACAACAATAACATGAAAACAGTAGGAGGTATACTCAAGAGAAGGTGACTACTAGACAAGTAAAAATGTTAATCAATTCACGTGTACAATGTATTTTAGAATACAAGTGTTCCGCATGTGGACAACTTGGGAGTCTGTATTCAATGCAATCAATATATAGGAAGTTTGTATTCAATTCGTTGACCACATGCTTACTCATCGTATTCCCCCTCCCGACTCTCTCATAATTAAACATGATCACTTTGCATTAATTTTTACTTTGAACATTGAACATTAAACGTTGAACATGGAACATTGAACATTGAACATTGGAACAAAATCGTTAGGTGATCATGTATGATGATAATTAGTATAACTCTCGTGCATCACAAAAATAAGTAAGCCAACAATATCAAGGAAAGAACACATGCAGCATAAAATAAAGGCAATATAGGCTATAGTGATACTTTCTTACTCCGGAAGAGGGTAAAGTCTCAACTCAAGTCGTCGTTCAATCTACCCCACCACATAAATTAAAACAAGTTAAATTAAAAAAGTGGTCAAATAGATTTTCTATTCTAATATATTTAATTCTGAATAAAACAACAAAAAATACTATTTTAATTTTATTATAATCTGATTTTAAGGCTAACCATAAATTTTAGGCCACATAATATCAACTTTACAATTTTGGGATCCGTTGCACACAAATCGAGACGTTACATTGACCAAAAGTCAACCGACTCAAATCTTTGATTTGTGTGTGAAACTCTATATATTTCAATGCTACATGAACGCTAGAATCTACGATTTTACCGAATCTTTAATCGGTTAGAAATTATCGCCAATATGGCACACTGATGATAATTTTCGGTAATTTTTTGCTTACTTCTAGGTTGCACGAATTTTTAAGAATAGTAAACTAGCATATTTAATTATGGTAAAACTATATGTCGTGGTTCATTGTGTTAGATTTTTGAAACTTCAAACGGATCATGATTCCGAGTTCGAGATCTTCCAGAATCTTGAAAACACCAAAACGTGTCAGATTTTGGACAACTGGCACTCCACGAATTTTTTAGAAAATTAGGTTCAAAAATTTATGAAAACAAATTGCATATTCAGAAAATATACCTTGATACGGTTCTAATGCAAGAAATAGAAACATGTTTGGAGTCTGGAGCTAGTCGCAATGGCTTTTCGAAGTTCGAGAAATCCTAGATGAGAACCTCCTTAAAAGTCTCTCTCTCTCTCTCTCTCTCTCTCTCTCTCTCCTTCTAATTCGGCGCAATAATAACCTAGGGTCACAGAGGCTGACGGTTGGGGCTCGCAGGAACTGACTATACGTTGGCTAAGCTGCTGACTGGGTAATATAATTTTATGGTAAATAAGTTCCTTGCCTTCCCCAGCGTATTCCAAAAATTATTTATTAATCAGTTTTACCTAATTAACTCCAAATAAATATGTAAAAATATTAGAAAAATATAGAATAATTCTAGAAAATATAAAATAGCATTATAAACCTTAGATAAATACTTGAGGTCATTTTATGGTCATAGACTTCTACAGTAAATTCTAAAAGTCCTAAAAAATTAGTTATTAGCCCATTTTAAAACCAAATAATTCTAAATAAATTACATAAAATATATTTAAGTATTTTAACCCTAAACTAAATATTTTGTAGGAACAACATACAAGTATGATCTCACATTAAATCATGAAGGTCCTAGAAAATTACGTTTTCTAGGTTTTAATTACCCAAAAAATCTAGAAAAAATCTCTAAAAATCTAAAATGGCCTAAATATGATTCTAAACCTTAATATGAGTCTCCATGAGCTATATGAACCTTATTGTTACATTATTATCCTTAAAAAACTATATTTAGTATTTTAAAATAAAATTTCCATAAAATTACAAGTGTATTCTAATCACTAATTGTGTATGGTAATTTGGGTAGTGGATGCTACAACGTACCCCCTTAAAATATTTGTGTCCTCAAAGTCAAAAAACACAAGTAACTATATCTGTAGTAACCTATACAAGCACTTTTTATGGTAATATATTAATAGTTTTCTAGGTTGATGCATGGAGCAATGATGGTTTGGGAAAAACAAAAAGAGACAATCAATGAGTATTTAAACTAATGTGGTCTAACATTTACTAACTAAATATGCACAATAATTAGGCAACCATTGCTAACTGAAAGGAACTATGGGACATGGTTAGAACGGTAGATGCAAACGTATCGAAGAAATCATGGACGGAATCAAGCATGATGCATAAGAGAGACAAAGACAGAAGACTCATTGGGTTGGGAATCCTATTTGTGGATGATATAACTCTCCTAAAGTTATACTAAATCCTAGCTTTAATTCTATTCGTAGGCTCACATCTAGTACTACTAAGTTGAAGTACTAACCATAAGTTCGCAACTTTATGCGAAACCGGACCTGCATGGGCCACCATAAAAACTTGTCACGACCCACATCCGCTTTTCGGATACGAGTACGTGGCCAAGCCCAGCCTACGCCGCAGCATCGACGGTAGTATACTGTCTATGATAATAATAGTCCATACAAGTACATAATTCATATATATTATCCACAACTAAGTCACAATAAAGAGATAAACTAATAGTCTCAATAATTAATTAAAAGAATAAGCCTACTAACTAAGAAATAAATACGAAAAGCATAAGGCAGGAAATATGCTACTCCGCATCTGTAGAAGCAACTAGCACATTGGTAACGTCAGTGTCACCAAGATACACACCATAAACCTCGGAAAAAGTTGCGTCGTCTAAAGCTAAAAACAGTTATCCAGTCAAGATTGGAGCAAGTCACCATAACACTATATTATACAACATAATATACAAGCACAAAAAAAACAATAGTAAGGGAAATAGGAACTATATGCATGCTATAACATGGCAACTAAGGGTACAATAATGACATAGAAACTAAGAGCACAACAATGACATAGAACTAAGAGTACAACAATGACATAGAAATAGTAGGAGGTATACTCAAGAGAAGATGACCACTAGACAAGTAGCAACATTAATCAATTCACGTATACAGTGTGTTTTAGAATACAAGTGTTCCATATGTGGATGACTTGGGAGTCTGTATTCAATGCAATCAATATATAGGGAGTCTGTATTCAATTCGTTGACCACATGCTTACTCATCGTATTTTCCCTTTTGACTCTCTCATAATTAAACATGATCACTTTGCATTAATTTTTACTTTGAACATTGAACACATTGAACATTGAATATTGAATATTGAACATTGGAACAAAATCGTTAGGTGATCATGTATGATGATAACTAGTATAACTCTCGTGCATCACAAAAATAAGTAAGCCAACAATATCAAGGAAAGAACACATACAGCATAAAATAAAGGCAATATAGGCTATAGTGATACTTACCTGCTCCGGAAGAGGGTAAAGTCTCAACTCAAGTCGTCGTTCAATCTACCCCGCCACATAAATTAAAACAAGTTAGATTACAAAAGTGGTCGAATATATTTTTCTATTCTAATCTATTTAATCCAGAATAAAAAAACCTAAAATACTATTTTAATCTCATTATAATCTAATTTTAAGGCTAACCCTAAATTTTAGGCCACAGAATATCAACTTTACAATTTTGTGACCCATGGCATGCAAATCGAGGCGATCCGTTGACCAAAAAGTCAACCAGCTCAAATCCTTGATTTGTGTGTAGAAATCTATATATTTTACACTACATGAATGCTGGAATCGACGATTTCACCAAATCTCGAATCGGTTAGAAATTATCGCCAATATGGTGCACATATGACAGTTTTTGGTAGATTCTGCTTACTTCTAGGTTGCACAATTTTTTTAGAAAAGTAAACTAAAATATTTAATTATGAAAAATATATATTTCATAGTTCATCGTGTCACATTTCTGAAACTTCAAACAGAGCATGATTCCGAGTTCAGGATCTCCCAGAATCTTGAAAACACCAAAATGTGTCAGATTTCGGACAACTGACACTCCACGAATTTTCCAGAATATTAGGTTCATAAATTTATAAAAAAAATTGCATATTCAAAAACTATACCTAGATGCGGCTCCAACGCAAGAAACAAGAACGCGTTTGGAGTCCGGAGCTAGTCGCAATGGCTTCTCGAAGTTCGAGAAATCCTAGATCAGAACCTCCTTAAAAGTCTCTCTCTCTCTCTCTCTCTCTCTCTCTCTCTCTCTCCCCCCTTCTAATTCGACGGAATAATAACATAGGATTTTAATACCCTATTTATAGGTAGAGGTTGACAACTGGGGCCCGCATGCGTTGAATGTACGCTGACTAAGCAGCTGACTAGGTAATATAATTTTTAATTCCAAAAATTATTTATTAATTAGTTTTTACCTAATTAACTACAAATAAATATGTAAAAATATCAAAAAATTCCAGAAATTTTTTAGAAAATATAAAATAGCATTATAAACCCTAAATAAATACTTGAGGTCATTTTATGGTCATAGGCTTCTACAGTAAATTCTAAAAGATCTAGAAAATTAGTTATTAGCCCATTTAAAAACTAAATAAACCAAAATAATTTTTAAAAAAATCAAATAAATTATATAAAATATATTTAAGCATTTTAATCCTAAAGTAAATATTTGGTAGGAACAACATGCAAGTATGGTCTCACAGTAAATCATGGAAGCCCTAAAAAATTACGTTTCCTAGGTTTTAATTACCCAAAAAATTCTAGAATTTTTTTTCTAAAAATCTTAAATAGCCTAAATATGATTCTAAATCTTAATATGAGTCTCCATGAGCTATATGAACCTTAGTGTTACTTTATTATTATTATAAAATTATACTTAGTATTTTAAAACAAAATTTTCATAAAATTACAAGTGTATTCTAATCACTAATTGTGTATAGTAATTCGGGTAACGGATGCTACAAGAAATCATAAGAAAAATGAACATTGATTTTGTTTAGAATTAGGTGAAAGCAAGGTTGTCGAATCGTGTACACACACACACACACACACACACACACACACTATCACGACCCGCACCCGCATGATCGGGTACGAGTACATGGGTACGTCCAGTCTACGCCACAGCATCGGCGGTAGAACGTTGTCTAAGTCATCAATATCTAGCTATCAATCTTACTAATATAACTAGTTCTATCATATACTCAATCACCATAATCTAAAGGCAGAATAAATAAGAAAGATAAACTGTCACTCCCCGTTCCCGATATACGTATTTGGAACGTATTTTTATTTTAGCATTGTTGCATGAGCATGGATACTAAATCCATTCTTTGGTTTAACCTTGCTCATGATTTATTTTGTGGGTTGGTTCAAGTCATGAGTACCCTTGGTTTAACCCTCAACCCTACCATATATAACCCAATATTTTTTCTCTCTCTCTTCACTTCTTCATTTCTCGCTCTCTCTTTAGTTTTCTCTCCCCATTTTTATAGGCAAGTACCTTGCATGAGAAATAGAGAAACCCATCATATTATTGTTCAATTATATTTTTTATGTGTTTCTTAGCACTTTTAGTTCTTGGAGTTTTTTGTTTTGATGAATGGACTAGTGTAGATCTGCATTTTTAACTTAGATTTTTTATGGATTTCATGAATTTTTTTTTATTTTGATCTATTAAACATGTATTTTAGAAAAATAGTTTTTGCTACATGATAGAGCTTTCAATTTAGAGCATTTTGGCTTTTGGTTCACTTGATTTTGACTTAAAATGAGAATTTTATGGATAAAACAAGATTTCAGTTTTTGGAGCTTTCGTCACGGCTGAACCTGCTGTTTGGAGAAGACAAAGCTTCATGCGGCCAACAAGTTATGCGGCTGAGAGTGTTATGCGACCCGAGAGGGTTATGCGGCCTGAACTCTTGCCGCATACTGACAGCATGTGTCTATCTTGTTGGACGCATGACTGCTTATTCACACAAGTGTCCTTGAATACCTTATGTTTTCACTCGCTGAACGAATGGAAATTTTGCTAAGTCCAAGAGACCTCCATGCAGCATCAAACTCCATGTGGCACCGACACTTATGCGACATTGGAGAGTATGCGGCCACCATTTTTCCTTGGACGCATGACTCTGAAACCATGGCACATGTTTCGATAATTTTTGTCTTTTCTTTCTGATACACTTTATGGCTTGTCACATCAATCTTTATGTCACATCACTGACACTTCATTCATTGCCTGTCACTTCAACACTTGTCCCAAGGAGTAGACTTTAACCCTAAGCATGCAACCTAACTTCACATGCGGCCTGACTTCATATACGGCCAGGATTTGTCATGCGGCCCTGACTTCATATACGGCCTCGACTTCCCATGCGGCCTAGAGACCCATGCGGCCTTGCTTGTTTCGATTGAATATCTTCTTGATTTATGTGACCCGATATTTAATTAGTAATTGGACTCGAATACTGTATCCGTGCTGATACCACTATTGCCTGATAATTGTCCATGATTTAATGTGCGTCGAGGTATGATACATCGTGTCACGTGTTAAGTGATTATATTTGGGTTGTGCATTGAGAATGCCTCAAAATTCCTGAACGCGTGATATTATAAATATATTATTTCTCCCGCACGAGCATAATAAGCGAGTCAATTGCCAAAGCATGGCTAGGATATTGATTGACTGAATGTTGCATACACGCTCGGGTGAATCTAGATTTGACTTCCATGAATTCATATCTAGCGTGCCAGTAATTTGTACGACATCTTAAGGAAAATTCTCATGTGACCATGCGTTGAGATTTTAAACACAACATAGGTCTAATTAGGCAACTAAAAGTGTTAGTAACATTGGAGGGAACGGTATCCCGAGATCATGCCAACGAACCTTCCCACAAAGATTTATTCTAAGTGCGATGTGGGCTGGCCACCACGGATATTGTTTATCATCTTCCTTAGTGGAGTATAGTATCTGACCTATTATTATGCCGAACCACTGTTTTACTATAGGAACACTGGAACCGCTAATACCATTTTTTTTATCGCAGTGTCCCTTCGGGGGACTGGTGCATCCGTTTATTTATCGATTGGTTCGGTTAGCTCTTGTTCGGCACTGACGTGATATGAGAATTCCTATTATGCATTATTTCTGAGATAAACTCAGACTCCACAAAATAGCAAGCAGTATAAATGATTGGCCGATATAAGATATGGACTTTGTTGTGATTGTATTATTCGGTTAGTAGTCTAGGAAAATAGACTATCATAGTGTGATGGTTCAACCCTTGTCCTTGTTTGGTTGTAGAGTTGGGCCTTTGTGCTAGGATATGCCATGGATCTAAGTTACGACACTGAACCTATATATTATTATTTATTTTTTTGAGTTTTTGTTTCTCCATTTCGTGCTTCCGTTGTGGTACTTGCTATTTGGGGTCTAACCCCACTGGTTTTGCATGGTCAGTTTCGAGCCAGCACCCGAGGATCCAGCGTACCTTCCTCCTACTCATGGCACGTACCAAGAACATGGTCGCAGGGGATAACGAGTGGCTTTTCTTCTTTCCTGCTCATCATTGAATATTTATTTCTTTTTGGGCGTTTAGCCACCGGCACCTGTTAGCTGGCTCATCTAAACATTAGTTTCCTTACATGATTGTATTAAATTAGACTATAGCTGATCACTTTTATGTACCTTTGTTACTCTTCCAGCTCCTTATTTTGCATAGCTGATCTCCAGAATATTTTGAGAAAGCATTTGGGACGTCTTATTACTTTATCATATATGCTCTATGCTTACTGTTTCTTGTTTGAATGATTGAGACATATAAGTTCTTGACCATAGGAGACTTGATTGTAGCATGCAACCCTTATCTTATACAGCCGTGATCGTCGTACGATGTATAACACCTTGTACGGGGTAGCTGGTCATGTCCGTCTCCGTATTCCAATACTGGGGCATGACATAAACCAAATAACATTCTAAAGGAAAGAAACTAGATTTAATATGGAATAAAAATCATTAACCTAGATCTTTATAATTGTCACCTCAAGGTCTACAGTGTAAGAGCAATCATGTCTATAGCATCACTCTAAAATTTCAGAATGTAGAGCACAACAATTGTAAACTCCCTCACCCAAAATAGGTATTTGTGTATATTTTATATTATTATATTTATTATAGATGTTGAATTTATTTAGAATATTCTCTTAGTTAATTAGAAACTAAAATTTTTAGTATATTTACTTATATAAATATTCATTTAGAATTATTTTAGGTTATTTTAGATTTTTTGAGATTTTTCTAGAATTTTTGGTAATTAAAACTTAGAAAACATAAATTTCTAGGACTTCTATGATTTACTATACGACCATACTTGCATGTCGTTCCTACCAAATATTTATTTTAGTTTAAAATATTTAATTATATTTTTTTGTAATTTATTTAGAATTTTAAGAAATTTATTTAGATTTTTTAAAATTATTTAGGATCTATTTGGATATATATAGTCTTAATATTAGATAGATGCTAATTTAGTGTTAATAGATATTAATAAGATTTTATAAATTATTTGTATTATCTTTAATTATATTTAAGATTATAAATTATTGAGATAAATTTAAACTCTATTTTAAATTAATTCAAATCCTGAACCTACTAGGAAATCAACTTCAGGCATATCCTATCCTTATTTAAATTCATCATAATCCTATCCAAATTAACCAATCCTAGTCGTATTTAATTAAGTAGTGTCCACCATTATAAATACCTCATCCTTCATATTTTCTTCCCCAAATTCCTCTCTTTTTCGTCCAAAAATAGTCAAAATTCGTCATAAATTCAGCCTCATTTTCTACTAGTTATGACGAATTAAAAAGACGATATCTCCTAGCTCCGGACTCCAAACGCGCTCCAGTTTTTTTTGTTAGAACGATAATGAGGTTAGCTTTCTGATTATATAAATTGTTTTTTCTAAATTATTAGTATTAAATTCTGGAAAATTTGTAGAGTCCAGCATGTCCAAAAATAGACGTGTTTTAATGTATTCACAATTTCGGGAGAACCAGGAATCAGAATCATGAACCGTTTAAAGTTTCAGAAAGCTAATGTCGAGATAATCGACATATATTTTTCCCAGAATTTATTTCGAAGTATTTATATACTGTTAATTCTGTAGAACTTCTAGGTTAGAATTTAACCATCGGTGCACAATACAAAATTTGTATGTGCCATAATTCCCAAACGAATTTGAATTCAGACGAGCCGTAAATTCTAGTATATTTTTGATGCTGAAATCTACAGGAAATCATGCATAAAAGTCGAGTTTGTATCGGTTGACTTTTCGGTCAACAGATCGCCTCGATTTGTGTGCCATGAGTCTCGAGTTGATAAAATTCAGTTTCTTTGGACAAAATTTAGGAATTAACATAAAAATCAGAATAATAAGATTAAAATAGAATTTTAGAGTAATTATTCCAGAATTAAATAAATTAAAATAAATTATCTTTTGACGTGATAAATTTGTAATACATAGGCTATTTGGACTGTGACTTGGACTCTGATTCATACCAGCAGCAGGACCCCAGGCAAGATACCTTGCCAAATTGTTTATAGTACTTTGCATGCTATTTATATTTCTGTTTATTTATTTTATTTCTGTATAGTTCTTGCATGTGTAGTTTTTCTCTAGTCATTACTATGTATTAGATATGTTGACACACACATGGCACCAAGTATCATAGAGGACAATCATTAGGCGTATGGGCTTTTAACCACTCTGGTAAACCGTAGTATATAGCTCGCACTACGGGCGTGTGTCGCGCTGGTCGCTACCACCGCTATGTCGATTTCTGGAGTCTCGCTGGTCGCTACCCCCGCGGTATGTCGATTTCTGATGTCCATTGACGTGTGTGTGAGTTGTGAGGTAGATCGAGTAGCCTACCCTTGCCCATACGTCGAAAAGTTGTCCTCATTTGCATTCATATAGATTGTTTTGTACAGCGTACTTATTTATTTTCAAACCATATGCATGTTTACTGTATTCAAATTGGCTCGTATTTTCTGTATCTTGTTACGTCCCTCTGAGGACCTGGTCCACTGTCAGGTGTATCTTTTCTTGAGTATTTGCAGGAGCGCAGATTTGGATGGTTACATGTGATCCGAGGATGTCTTCTCTTCGCGCTGTGATGGATAGCTGGTATTCTTATATTGTGTTATGGTGTTGTACTCATATTGTATTTGCTCTTATATTCGAGTTGGTAGTGGATTTGTTTCCATCCAACTATCATCCTTAGATACTTCTTATTGAGATCTAGTTTCATAGATACTGGTTATTTATTTCTATATAATTTTGATGGATGAGATTTAGATTTTACCCTGTGACTTGTATTACATTTCATACCACTTGTGGATTGATATTCATGTACAGCGTACGTGTGTATATGGTTTCCATATATTGGAGTTCGTATACATACGGCTGGCGTGTTACGTGTCCTAGTCCTACGTATTTTGGGACTGGAGCGTGACATATTTTTGTTGTGGCCCATGCAGGTCGAGAGCATATTGTCTCGGTTACGTTACTGTACCGAACATGTCACGCCCCGGTCCCGCAGGGCCGTTCGTCCTCGCTTTGGTCCCTACGGAACCGATCGTCCTCGCACGGGCGTGATGCCGTGCAAGCCTAAAGTGCGCTTGCACAAGGCCAAACCTTTAAAACAAGGGCAAGTAAGCTATTCAATATCTGAAGCAGCGGCACATAACATTGCAGAAAAGTGAAGAACACAATGGCATATGAAAATAGGCTCTTTTATTGATATTCACAAATGTTACAAGCGGCACATGGCCGAGGTTACAATTCGCTCAAGCACTCTTCTCTCGATTACAATGATACCGTTCCATACATTATGTCCCTTTATACAAAGCAACTCAAAGCAGGCACAACTCGATGCGGCTCCAGGCATCGACTCCAGATTTCCGGTTCCTTGGGATGAGGCACGGCTATCGCTTCCTCGGACGAACGGGCACCTGAGAACAAGCAGACTGTTGGTGGGTCAGCACTTTATGCAAGTATTGGTGATAAAACAACTGAACAGAAGCTACACCCCCCTGAAACCCACACTAAGTAATCATGTGGCAAAACATTGCATTACTAGTGATCTTGCTAGTTTTACCTAAGTTCATTTCATGCAATTCAGAACTATAGTCAGATTACATCTTTGAAAACATAACTTTGAAACAGTTTTGCACATTCAAACTATAAGCATACGAATTGGGACAGTGCGGTATCGTGTAGTGCGCAGCATATATTGTGCAACACAAAACTAACTCTTGGGGCAAAGCTTATCTAGCAGACTGAACATATCGAATCGAGGCAAACATATCATGTATTTATTAGCACATAAGTAGACACATCTATATGATTTCGGTCCCCGAGAAACTCAGGATTGGCAGCGGTAATCCAGCTATCCAATGACTCACATTCTGATTCTATTAGCAGCTGTGACCGAGGTTCAGCTCAGCACTAATAGTCATTGTCTGACCGATGCAATGCATGAAGCACTAACATATAATCTCTACGATGCAGACAAAATGAACGAGCAGACTTAAGCACAAACTTATATTTCTTATCCCATAGCCGAACGGTTATCCCTGCAGCAGACACACAAGTTAGCCACATTTGCATATTCATAACTTATGTATCAAAACACTTGGTGTCATAAATCAATAGGTATGCAAGAAGGTAAACCTAGCATACGCCCTATCTATATGACGGTCCTGAGAAACTCATTGATGGACAACAACACCCCCCTAAATCCTTTCGGAACGGAACATCAGGGTGCTCTCACAATCCCTTCCGGACCGACCGATTCCCAGTGCCCCAGGAATCGACCGAGAGACTATTACCTTGTGCACAAGTTGTCCGAGACCAATGCAAGACAAGCAACATTCACATTCACATTCACAAGCACATAACAATCTAATAGCCACACCCCCCCTGGAACCCGAAGGCACGGAACATCAGGGCGGACTATTAGACTATACTCTTCTTCTTATTCAAGCAAACACATCTTTTCACATATCTAATAGCACACCCCCCTGGAACCCGAAGGCACGGAACATCAGGGTGCACTATTAGTCTATGCATATACGAATCAAAGGCAGCAGTTCGATATAACAAAACAGACAAGCAAAACATACTTTTTGACAAGCACGATTGATTCTTATTTAACATGCAAAAACTATCTCCTTCTTTCTTAGCATATTCAGGAAACATATTTTAGGCATTTCGTTTACTTATCTTCTTAGCATGGCAAGAGTTCGTTTGAGCTGTGTCGGTGTAACTAAGCATGTAACATTTCTATCTTTCTCTTAGCATTTGCAGTAGTTCGTTCTCATTTCTGACAAGCATTTATATTCTCTTAGTTAGGCAGCGTATTCGTTTCAATGACAAGCTATGTGAGTTCTCTTATTAGCATGCTGAGTCGATTCTATCATTCTCTTATGAAAATATTCTTTTTAAGCAAACAAGCATTCAAAAACTCAGATTCATTTTTAAGTTGTGCCAGAATCAGAGAATGCAGTTCTGTCCACTCACCTTGATTAATCGGTCGGGAACTCTCCGAGAAGACTTCCGTTCAAGCAAGCAAGTCGATCCCACTTGTACATAGCGCCGACGCGGAGCGGGGCACTACATACTTACCCACCAACAAAGAGTTTCGTTCTCGAAACTCAAGGAGAAACTCACGAAAACACAAGCAGCGATAGTCCTCATCCCTCGCCATCCCAAATCCAAAACTCAGCAATCCATAATCATAAATCTCAAATTACATCTCAAGCAAATGAAAACAAATCCAGAAACTTTTGCCGGCATTTTCGAGAATATTTACGGACTCATTGTATGGAACGTTCACTGCATCTCACATCAGGCACATCTCAGAGTTGGAAGCAACGGAATGGGCAAGGAATCGAGTCGCTCTGATACCATTATGTCACGCCTCGGTCCCGCAGGGCCGTTCGTCCTCGCTTTGGTCCCTACGGAACCGATCGTCCTCGCACGGGCGTGATGCCGTGCAAGCCTAAAGTGCGCTTGCACAAGGCCAAAACTTTGAAACAAGGGCAAGTAAGCTATTCAATATCTGAAGCAGCAGCACATAATATTGCAGAAAAGTGAAGAACACAATGGCATATGAAAATAGGCTCTTTTATTGATATTCACAAATGTTACAAGCGGCACATGGCCGAGGTTACAATTCGCTCAAGCACTCTTCTCTCGATTACAATGATACCGTTCCATACATTATGTCCCTTTATACAAAGCAACTCAAAGCAGGCACAACTCGATGCGGCTCCAGGCATCGACTCCAGATTTCCGGTTCCTTGGGATAAGGCACGGCTATCGCTTCCTCGGACGAACGGGCACCTGAGAACAAGCAGACTGTTGGTAGGTCAGCACTTTATGCAAGTACTGGTGAGATAAAATAACTGAACAGAAGCTACACCCTCCTGAAACCCACACTAAGTAATCATGTGGCAAAACATTGCATTACTAGTGATCTTGCTAGTTTTACCTAAGTTTATTTCATGCAATTCAGAACTATAGTCAGATTACATCTTTGAAAACATAACTTTGAAACAGTTTTGCACATTCAAACTATAAGCATACGAATTGGGACAGTGCAGTATCGTGTAGTGCGCAGCATATATTGTGCAACACAAAACTAACTCTTGGGGCAAAGCTTATCTAGCAGACTGAACATATCGAATCGAGGCAAACATATCATGTATTTATTAGCACATAAGTAGACACATCTATATGATTTCGGTCCCCGAGAAACTCAGGATTGGCAGCGGTAATCCAGCTATCCAATGACTCACATTCTGATTCTATTAGCAGCTGTGACCGAGGTTCAGCTCAGCACTAATAGTTATTGTCTGACCGATGCAATGCATGAAGCACTAACATATAATCTCTATGATGCAGACAAAATGAACGAACAGACTTAAGCACAAACTTATATTTCTTATCCCATAGCCGAACGGTTATCCCTGCAGCAGACACACAAGTTAGCCACATTTGCATATTCATAACTTATGTATCAAAACACTTGGTGTCATAAATCAATAGGTATGCAAGAAGGTAAACCTAGCATGCGCCCTATCTATATGACGGTCCTGAGAAACTCATTGATGGACAACAACACCCCCCTAGATCCTTTCGGAACGGAACATCAGGGTGCTCTCACAATCCCTTCCGGACCGACCGATTCCCAGTGCCCCAGGAATCGACCGAGAGACTATTACCTTGTGCACAAGTTGTCCGAGACCAATGCAAGACAAGCAACATTCACATTCACATTCACAAGCACATAACAATCTAATAGCCACACCCCCCTGGAACCCGAAGGCACGGAACATCAGGGCGGACTATTAGACTATACTCTTCTTCTTATTCAAGCAAACACATCTTTTCACATATCTAATAGCACACCCCCCTGGAACCCGAAGGCACGGAACATCAGGGTGCACTATTAGTCTATGTATATACGAATCAAAGGCAGCAGTTCGATATAACATAACAGACAAGCGAAACATACTTTTTGACAAGCATGATTGATTCTTATTTAACATGCAAAAACTATCTCCTTCTTTCTTAGCATATTCAGGGAACATATTTCAGGCATTTCGTTTACTTATCTTCTTAGCATGGCAAGAGTTCGTTTGAGCTGTGTCGGTGTAACTAAGCATGTAACATTTCTATCTTTCTCTTAGCATTTGCAGTAGTTCGTTCTCATTTCTGACAAGCATTTATATTCTCTTAGTTAGGCAGCGTATTCGTTTTAATGACAAGCTATGTGAGTTCTCTTATTAGCATGCTGAGTCGATTCTATCATTCTCTTATGAAAACATTCTTTTTAAGCAAACAAGCATTCAAAAACTCAGATTCATTTTTAAGTCGTGCCAGAATCAGAGAATGCAGTTCTGTCCACTCACCTTGATTAATCGGTCGGAAACTCTCCGAGAAGACTTCCGTTCGAGCAAGCAAGTCGATCCCACTTGTACATAGCGCCGACGCGGAGCGGGGCACTACAGAACAAGCCTGCACCTAGGACTAGAGTATAGGATCTCATCCACAATTGACTGTGATTCATCTCCTCCTATCTGTTCTATTTTGAACAATTGTATCCTGCTTGATTCATGTGCTTCCCTAATAGTTCCTTTAGTATAGTCTTCTGCTAGAATATAGGAACCCCTGTTATTAGGATGATAATTAGAGTAGCACACCTATTAAGAATACAACGAGAATATAGACATACCACTAAGTTTAGAATATCTAGTGAACCTAGAATTCCTTATCTTTAGATTATTATACCATTACCCCTTGATGTGTTAAGAAGACTTGAGAGTAGTATAGACACTACTAGAGTTAGTTAGAAGTTTTACCATAATGTTTGACACCTAGTATCACATAGTCTTTTGACCTATTAATTGAAGTGTAACCGAATGATATTTATCGCATGCTAGCAAAAGACGACAATGTTTATTCAGACCATAGAAATTAAAGGTCCTTGCCCTATTTGGTCGACTAGCGACTTAGATAAGGAGGTTGTATGATAACTGTAGAGATTGTAGAGTCTTTTATTATTATTGCTTATGTTATTTTTGCTTTTACGAACTTGAATTATTTTGTACATTCTCTCATCATAATCCAGCGTTATATTTTCTGTGCTACCTTGAATTATGCTGCTATTATAGCCTAGTTTTTGCAAGCTTAATCTTATATCGAGCTTGTTCATGACATATGTGTTATTGGGGCCTGATCAACTACACTAATACAAATTGTCTAATCAGAATCAGTGTATTATGGTCTAGCTAGCCATAATGCGCTTGATTCGCCCTTCGCAATAGTATTTTACGTGGATTGAGATGTATAGTGGACCAGTAGACAAATATACTTACCCTCTAGATACGACAAAGCATATCATATCAAGTATATAACTGCACCGATGTGAGCATGCGAATAGAAAATTACCAAATAAAGATTTCAATCCACAACTGTCTTGACAATTCCCATTTGAATTCTTTAAACGCTTTGATTCCCATACTTCCATTCTATTACCCCTCCTTGAACTCTTTTCCGTTGCTTTCCGTCTTCCCTTGTTTCGGAAAGACGAAATCTCGTGCTTGGATATAAGTGATACACGGATAGTACAAGATATACCCCATAGGTCAATCACATTATTTGATGACTATCTTTCATAATTGATTAAGGGCATATCACATATGATATAGTTGGTGTTAAAGTTTTGAGGATTGAATGACATGAGAAAATAAATTGAGGAATATTTTTCTTAAGTGTAAGAGTCTTATGTGATAGATGGATAAATTCTAAGTTGGGTAGAAATTGCATTATTAAACTTGAGAAGAATTCTTTTAGATTGTGATCAAGTAGGATTAGATTAAGAGATTAAGTCCTTTTAAATATGGAGAATTTTAAAAGAAGGATTAAGATAATGAGAATTTAATAAATTTTAAAAATCTTGATATTGAGGACCCAATATTGATACTTTGAGCACATGATTTAAATTTTGAATATTGAAGGATGAATCATCGATTTAAATTTTTAGGATAAATATAGAATTTTAGACTTGAACAACTGGTGAATTAGATTTAAATTTTACAATTTGATGATTTGAATTAAAAGTTTAATTTTGATTGTTGGGTCACCTATTTGAAATATTGAGGATGTAAATTGAGTTTAAATATTTGAAGAGTACAAAATTCTTAATTTGTGAATAGGAATAAGATTTGATTAGAATTGTTTATTGTTCAAGGTCTAGAGGAGATTATGATAGTTGGAAATGGTGATATAAATTTTGATGTGGGATGTCATATAGACTTGAGTTAGATTTGAATGTTGAAAAAAAAAAAATTCGAGAAGAGATTACGACAGGTTGAATTTTGATTTAAACAGTGGTTATCTTAATTTTGAAGTGATCGCGATAGATTTGAATAGATTTTATTATTTAAATTTTTGGAAGAGATTGCGATTGATGTACCTTATGTACGAATGTGAACGATTTAACAAATTATGTCTTATTTTAATTTCGAGGACGAAATTGTTTTAAGTTGGGTAGATTGTAAACTCCCTCACCCAAAATAGGTATTTGTGTATATTTTATATTATTATATTTATTATAGATGTTGAATTTATTTAGAATATTCTCTTAGTTAATTAGAAAATAAATTTTTTAGTATATTTACTTATATAAATATTCATTTAGAATTATTTTAGGTTATTTTAGATTTTTGGAGATTTTTCTAGAATTTTTGGTAATTAAAACTTAGAAAACATAAATTTTTAGGACTTCTATGATTTACTATACGACCATACTTGCATGTCGTTCCTACCAAATATTTATTTTAGTTTAAAATATTTAATTATATTTTTTTGTAATTTATTTAGAATTTTAAGAAATTTATTTAGATTTTTTAAAATTATTTAGGATCTATTTGGATATATATAGTCTTAATATTAGATAGATGCTAATTTAGTGTTAATAGATATTAATAAGATTTTATAAATTATTTGTATTATCTTTAATTATATTTAAGATTATAAATTATTGAGATAAATTCAAACTCTATTTTAAATTAATTCAAATCCTGAACCTACTAGGAAATCAACTTCATGCATATCCTATCCTTATTTAAATTCATCATAATCCTATCCAAATTAACCAATCCTAGTCGTATTTAATTAAGTAGTGTCCACCATTATAAATACCTCATCCTTCATATTTTTTTCCCCAAATTCCTCTCTTTTTCGTTCAAAAATAGTCAAAATTCGTCATAAATTCAGCCTCATTTTCTACTAGTTATGACGAATTAAAAAGACGATATCTCCTAGCTCCGGACTCCAAACGCGCTCCAATTTTTTTTGTTAGAACGATAATGAGGTTAAATTTCTGATTATATAAATTTTTTTTTTTAATTATTAGTATTAAATTCTGGAAAATTCGTAGAGCCCAGCATGTCCGAAAATAGACGTGTTTCGATGTATTCGCGATTTCGGGAGAACCAGGAATCAGAATCATGAACCGTTTAAAGTTTCAGAAAGCTAATGTCGAGATAATCGACATATATTTTTCTCAGAATTTATTTCGAAGTATTTACATACTGTTAATTCTGTAGAACTTCTAGGTTAGAATTTAACCATCGGTGCACAATACAAAATTTGTATGTGCCATAATTCCCAAACGAATTTGAATTCGGACGAGCCGTAAATTCTAGTATGTTTTTGATGCTGAAATCTACAGGAAATCATGCATAAAAGTCGAGTTTGTATCTGTTGACTTTTCGGTCAACAGATCGCCTCGATTTGTGTGCCATGAGTCTCGAGTTGATAAAATTTAGTTTCTTTGGACCAAATTTAGGAATTAACATAAAAATCAGAATAATAAGATTAAAATAGAATTTTAGAGTAATTATTCCAGAATTAAATAAATTAAAATAAATTATCTTTTGACGTGATAAATTTGTAATACATAGGCTATTTGGACTGTGACTTGGACTCTGATTCATACCAGCAGCAGGACCCCAGGCAAGATACCTTGTCAAATTATTTACAGTACTTTGTATGCTATTTATATTTCTGTTTATTTATTTCATTTCTGTATAGTTCTTGCATGTGTAGTTTTTCTCTAGTCATTACTATGTATTAGATATGTTGACACACACATGGCATCTAGTATCATAGAGGACAATCATTAGGCGTATGGGCTTTTAACCACTCTGGTAAACCGTAGTATATAGCTCGCACTACGGGCGTGTGTCGCGCTGGTCGCTACCCCCGCGGTATATCGATTTTTGATGTCCATTGACGTGTGTGTGAGTTGTGAGGTAGATCGAGTAGCCTACCCTTGCCCATACGTCAAAAAGTTATCCTCATTTGCATTCATATAGATTGTCTTGTACAGCATACTTATTTATTTTCAAACTATATGCATGTTTACTGTATTCAAATTGGCTCGTATTTTCTGTATCTTGTTACGTCCCTCTGAGGACCTGGTCCGCTGCCAGGTGTATCTTTTCTTGAGTATTTGCAGGAGCGCAGATTTAGATGGTTACATGTGATCCGAGGATGTCTTCTCTTCGCGCTGTGATGGATAGCTGGTATTCTTATATTGTGTTGTGGTGTTGTACTCATATTATATTTGCTCTTATATTCGAGTTGGTAGTGGACTTGTTTCCATCCAACTATCATCCTTAGATACTTCTTATTGAGATCCAGTTTCATAGATACTGGTTATTTATTTCTATATAATTTTGGTGGATGAGATTTAGATTTTACCCTGTGACTTGTATTACATTTCATACCACTTGTGGATTGATATTCATGTACAGCGTACGTGTGTATATGGTTTCAATATATTGGAGTTCGTATACATACGGCTGGCGTGTTACGTGTCCTAGTCCTACGTATTTTGGGATTGGGGCGTGACAACAATTACTAAAAATATTATCCAGTCAGGATTGAAGCGAAGCACACCTCTAACAGCAGTTCAAATAAATAATAAAGACTATGTAACAATAAATAGAAAAAAATACAAGATAAATAGAATAAAAGCAAGAAATATACAAGATATGAAATATTGTAAATAAATACAAGAGTAAAGAGTATCATATACAAGAGACAAGAAATACAACTAACTAAGTTAGTGAGTACTAGCTTCAGTATGTGATTGGTTTGGGAACTTGATTCAAGGATTATGGTCTGGTTAATCATACGCGTGGTGTATGATTAATACTATTCAAGGAACAAGACATGATCACGGAGGGTATGATCACATATCTACACTAACACTCTCTGCCACCGACTGGTATAGTGGATCCAACAATGGCACGCTACCACACGAAATTCTATGAGAAGGTAGCAAATCTTCTCAAGAATCGGTATCTATACAAGTACAAGAACAACAAGTCTTGTGTTATGACCCGCACCCAAAATTTGGGCATGAGTCATCGGTACGTCCAGCCTACGCCGCAACATCGATGGTAGAACGTTGTCTAGGTCTCAAAAATACTAACACAACTCACAAGAAAAAACTGTCAATGATCTCAACTATATAAGGAGGATAATGAATATGCATATGATCATCAATTCATAAGGTACTTAATCACAATAACTATAAAGAAGGTAAATGGCACGATAAGACATGAAAAGATATAAAAGAAGTTCCAACATAAGTCTAGAACACAACTCAAAATAATAACAATAAGTCTAGCGTATAGCTATCTCAACATAGATAAGGTCTCAACATAATACAACTAAAGTCTCAAAGTTTAGAATAATCCAATACATAAATAAACTAGGCTAAGTGTTGTCTAAACAACTGCAGGTGGCGTCTCCTCTATGTGGAGTGGCTCCTCCGGGATCTCCGGTATATAATCGTTATCTACTCCTGGACCATAATTGGTAGGACATAAATCCTTAAGGTCCTCTGAAAAATGTTATCCAGTCAGGATTGGAGCGAAGCACAAACACTAACAGCAATTTTAATTATATTAATAAAAAATATAAAACAGTGTAAGAAAATACTGAAAGATAAGGAATACTGGAGAGACATGTAATCAATGTATAGAACTAACTAGCAATGAACATATATATGTGAATGCTAGAAATGAATGTACTGGGACAAGAATAGAAATACTGGCTAAGTGCCATAAAATATCAGTTCGTTATGTGATCGGCTTGGGACTAGATCAGGCTTGTTATATATGATTGGCTATAATACATGTAAGGTCAGGCTAACCATCTGGTTAGCTATGATGTGAGCAATAGTCAGGCTAATCATATATAACAGGCAATGAGGCATGTAAATGGTCCGGCTACACCCTATGTGATATGTGGGGTGAGCTATGATGCATGTAAGGTGGGGTATGATCATATTACTTGCTAATATTTCTCCGTCCCCAACTAGTACGATGGATACCAATCACGACTCCTCATGACAGGTATCTATGATACTAGTCTGTGTATCCGCTGTGTCTGAATCAAATATACACTACAACTAGAATCATAATAATGATCAAAATAATAAAAACTGACAGAGAATGTACTCGCCTGTGGTCCTGAGAAATGAGTGAGGATCGATGTCCAAAATGGAGTCATAAGGACCTAAACATCAAATAATGGTGTTAAGGAGTGAAAAGAAATGATACTCATGAATACTAGCTAGGATGAGGTTTCTAGGCCACTTATAGGTCCATACTAGATCTTGAAAATCAAACTAGGTCTATACCTTGTTATACTAGGATTCTAGGTCTTAATAAGGTTAATTAGTCCATAACTTGACTTATAATAGTTATCTCTACTAACTGAGTTAATACTAGTTATACTAACTATTATTATTAGGTATAACTCATGGGTGTTGGTATTACATAACTACCTTAGTTATTATCTTAACTGATATAATAACCTAACCCAATAACTTAACTAACCTGACCCTACTCTTGCTATTGCTGCTAAAGCCTTAACTGCTCAAGTTCACCCCCTCCATAATCTGATACGCTTGTATCACCTCTCTTGCACTTGCTCTTCAACGTATGGTTGCATTTGTAATACTCTAATAGCACCTCCTGATGTTATTCTCCAAAACGCAAGTACCTTACTAAATAACTACTCTGATATTCACTAGTGTTAACTGCCATCAACCCAACATCACATACATAAATGTTCCAGTTAACCCCTCTCCCATACTCTAATACCTCTCCAACTAACATAGGCAAAATACCTACAATTTAACTAAGTACTGCTATGCTAACTCAAGTGATACTAGTACTAATACTCTATGTTACTATATATATCAGTACCACATCCCCTTATACCCAGTCATACACATTAGACACACAAACACTCATAAGCCACATTGATCTGAATACTTTACAAGTTGTACCTAGTGTCCATCACCACTGAACTAACACCTGGACACTATAACTTGTAATGCAACCCACAAGAAACAACACACTAAGTGTACTTCTTACACATGATAATTCCCCAGTCTCCAACCCTACTTTGATACCAACCTGATACTGCACCTCAACTACCTACACCTACCTTTGTGCAGTGATATCCCATATCACTGATACCTACCCGAGCCCCTTTGCCCAAATTGTTGCTTTTGTGGCTCCTACTAATCAGTGCACTACAGTGCTCATCAAGCTTGCACATGCAGTCCTTAACTGTATTACACAGCAACACTACTGCCCTGATCCAACCCGAGTATACCCACTCTCAAGCACACTCATATTGGTCATTTCAACAAATACCTTGAGTGCACAACCAAGATACTCATGATACACAACCAATCTTCATGCCAAAACCCTTAATAACCCATAAATACTAATTATACATATCAAATATAACTATATGTATATATATATCTATTATGGTTAGTTGCAATGAAGAATGGAGAAAAAATACTCCACTCAAACCAAAACCCCCAATGGAACACAACTTCATGTAGAAAATACTATAGAAACCAAAAGAAACTAATTCTCTCCCCTTGAGGGTATTCCTAAACCATGTGTGGGCTCCTAATGGCCAACAAAACCATGAAAACAAAATTTAAAGGAAATTTTTTAGAATTTTACCTCTTAGAAGATGGATTCCCAATGCAAAGTCAAGGGTTCCCTTTGCAAGCTTTTTCTTCTCCAATGCTCCTTGAAACCTAAGCTTCTAAGCTTCTTAGATAAGAAAAATAAGAGGGATTTGGAATTAATTTTCTAAAATTTGCTGGAGGAATGAGGGGTTTTGGGGAAGAACTAAATCTAGGGTTTCATGAACATTAAATGGAGCTTGATGGAGGCTCCCCCCCCCTCCTTATAGGGCCGACCACTTAGAGACCTAGGGTTTAGTCAATGCATAAAGTCCCATATGCCCTCTAGGATTTTCATGAAGAGTTTTTCAATAAGTTGGATTTTTATCCCTAATGGAAACTTAACAAATTTCTAATTAAATGAAGGAGATTAACTAGTTGGTTTAAAAATGTCTAGTCTAAGGTTGAGTCTAATGGTCACATCAAGTCTAGCCCACTAACCCATATTATTATTATTAATAATAATATATATACAATACACATGATATAACTATAAACATAATATGTATATAATATTACAAATAACAAAAATGCCCCTACTCTAGAAATGTGGTAGTGACAGCTTGCACACGATATACCAAGATACACAAGGAATAACATCTCATGACAGAATCTGAAAATACCAATTTGTGTAACCATGTGTCAAGAAATCAAGAATATCTATACTAGATACAAGAAATATAGAAGATATCATAAACAAAAAATTGTCAGAAAATGTACCCGCATATGATCCAGAGCAATAAATGTCAAACTGTGTCTGTATCGGTGTCTCACAGACCTATATATAAAATTTTATGTCATTACGGTATTTTGGAATCATAAACATGTCATATTAGCTTGAAACTAGGTCTCTAAATTAATACTAGGTCTAACTAAGTCAAACTAGGTCAAATCTAGGTTAACACAGTCAAACTATATCATTTTCTAGTTTTTAGGTTGATTTTACCTATTTACAAGGTTTATAAAGTTATACTAGGTCTTAACAAGTCACTATTTGGTTTTTAGGTGCCAACTAGGTCAAACTAGTCAATACTAGTTAATACTAGGCTACTACTAGATTTATAGGCTATACTAATAAGTTACTAGCATATATTATCCTAAAATATACTTTTATCTATAATTTCTAGCAATACATTGGCCTATAGCTATTTACCTTACCCCGTGTCACGGTATCTTAACCCGTATCACACATTTACCTAATACCTTAGACCGTATCGCAAATACCTTAACTATTAGTCAATATCTTAGTTCTAGGGTCAATATCTTGGCTAAACTAGGTTTTAAAGTCATACTAGTTAGCTATGATATAATAATATCATATATATATATATATATATATATATATATATATATATATATATATATATATATATATATATATATATATATATATATATATATATATATATATATATATATATATATATATATATATATACTAATATATACAATGACTTAGTCTAACACTTAATACATAGCCAATACCTTAGTATTACCTCATTACCTAGCTATTACCTTAGTATTATCTCATTACCTTAACCAATACCTTAACATATTATCATGTATCCTAGCTTTTAGACTAATACCTTAGTTAATATCATTACCTTGACCAATCTCCAATACCTTAACTCATACCTTGGTACTTAATCCATTACCCAAACTAGACACTACCATTACCATGGTATCTTAATCCAATATATAATATCACAACATTACCTTAGTATCATAGTATTATCTCATACTAGTTCTAATATTTTGGTGCCTTGGTATTCTAAACACCTTGATATATCCTAGGATACCACACTCTAATTTATTCCACACATATCACACTTGTTTGTACATAGTACCATGGTACCATATTATGTATCATATGATACCAACCCCCAAGATACTAATCCATGACCATAATCTACACTTACCCTACATCCAATATACTCACCCTACTCTTGGCACTTGACATCTTAATATTATCCATTATCTAATTCTAATACCCAATATTTTAGTATCTTGGCCAATACCTTATCCTTCTAGATACTTATCCAACTAACTCTAATACTAATACTTTATACCAAATAGGATACCTTACTCAAGCCCCAATACTCACTTATCCTCACTCATGATACTTGATTGTCATGATACTAATATCCTCATGGTACCCAAGTATCACACTAGTACCTTGCCCCAAACTCTAATACCTTGACACATAACTTACATATACTTGGCTCACTTGATAACCACTTGTATCAATACTAACATGCACACTAACTAACACCTATTATCTAACTTATATATATATATATATATATATATATATACTTGACAACCTATGATACCTACACCCACTTGATATCCATACTACCTAGGCTCATTGGATATACTAAATGCCAATGTCGTATAGTCAATTCTCTACTTGTAACCAATATTGCATCTATTAGACCTATTCAATAAATTTTAGGGTTAAATGTCATGTCCCTTCGTATTAGCTTTCTGAAACTTCAAACGGATCACATTTTCGTGTCGAAAGCTCCCAGAATCGCAAAACATCAAAACATGTTCGTCTTTCGGACACCTGACACTCAAATAATTTTATAGAAAGTTTTAGAACGAATTTAACCTAACTTCGATACAGTTCTTTAAAAAAAAAGAGATTAATCGGAATCATGAGTTAGGAGATATGGGTTTGCTTGGATTGAGTTGAATTAGTAGAAAA
The DNA here is from genome assembly GCA_036927795.1 of Iris macrosiphon. Taxonomy (NCBI): domain Eukaryota; kingdom Viridiplantae; phylum Streptophyta; class Magnoliopsida; order Asparagales; family Iridaceae; genus Iris; species Iris macrosiphon. The sequence continues at coordinate 166,910,751 of JAYESA010000003.1, forward strand.
ATGGGTTTGCTTGGGGAAGAAGCTTTGGAAAAAATGAGGCTAATGAGTGAAATAAAATGAATGGATGAGCCCTAAATTGAATTTATCTCTTATACTAAGGTTTGGTCATGCCAAAATATCAAATTTGTCCCTCTCCATTTGTCATGAATGGAATCTATTAACTAAAGGAATGAATCTCTATAACTAAGATGAATATTCTATTCATGACAACTAAACTTAATTAATTCTAATTATTAAAGTCATGACTAACAATAATTAGCACTAACTAACACTTGCAAATTCTAATTGGCTATCCACTAACTAACACTAATATAATTCAAGGCAATCATTAATATAAAATAATATATAAAAAATTTAATAACATATAAAATTACTAAAATATTTCTATGGTAGAAAGTGGTAGTCACACACACACACACACACACACACACACACACATATATATATATATATATATATATATATATATATATATATATATATATATATATATATATATATATATATATATATATATATATATATATATATATATATATATATATATAACATGATAATTCAAAACATTAACGGTTAAAGTTTAAGGATACTACTAGTCATTGTCATTTGTAATACTTTAAAAGAAATAAACATTTATGAAAAGATGTCCATCAAAATTCTAGCATCCACATCACTAAGAAATAGTTTAAGTGCCTCAATATCAATAGAAAGATTGGGAATGAACTTTCTATTGCCTTTAAAAGATTCTTTTTTATTCTTCTATAATTTTAATTGCAGAATTTAAAGGTGAATGTATGTATCAGATGATACATGATAAATATAGATACATCACGATACGTACAATACACCAATTGTATCATAAGATACATATCAAATTTGTTTCGGTTGTCTAATACGTATCGAAAACCAACGATACGTACAATACACCAATTGTATCATAAGATACATATCAAATTTGTTTCGGTTGTCTAATACGTATCGAAAACCCTGAAATACGATATGTATCGCGTATCGTATGATAATGATAACCATGGATATTGCACATGTCATACAATAAAAAAACCCACAAAATTCCTAATTAGATTAATAATAATGAAAATCTAAACTCATTATTTAACAGAATAGAAAACGATGAAGATGATCTAATGAGAAATAAATCAAATTCAACCTTACGAAATCCAGAAGTAAGATTAATTAGATTGCTTGATTAAAAAAAGAAAAAAAAAAGAAAAAAAATACAAACGAAAACCAGAGAGAGATAACATAGTAACAATCAAGGAAGACAAGTTAGATCTCATAGAAAACAAGAAGAATTGAAAATGTAGAGACAGAAGAATCGAAATTTTGCACCTATTTGAGAAACCTTTGAAAGGGAATCCAATAATGATGATGAAATATAAAAAGGATCGAAGAAATATTGTTAACTGAACAACTAATTTGCCTTTTAAGAAGAACTAGTGAACTATATTTTCTCTTGGGCTAATTAGAGTTTAGACGCTGTATTTTACACCAGCTTAGAGTTTAAGTCCTGACTTGTCCAATTAGAAAGTTTAGACACTGAATTTCTATTATTTGTTTTATTTTTCCATTATATATTCCTCCCATGCTTGACAATAAAACATTTCTATATAGATTATGGAGGGTATAATAGGAAAAATAAAAAAATCCAGGATCTAGACTCTAGTTAGCCCTTTTCTCTTAGATGGTTAGGAAGTGAATATTGCAAAAGAATAGTTGAATCCACAATTTTATAATTAAAGATTCTAGAGAGTTTAAGCCTTCAATGGTATGGAGGCTACATCAAAGAACAATCTTTTTTTAAATATGTTGATGACGAGGTAAGGAGTTGACGAGTCTGGCTGGAAAAACTTTAGAGTTAAATTTTTTTATCTGAGAAGCATGAAACAATATACTATTATATATATATATATATATATATATATATATATATATATATATATATATATATATATCGGGCTAAGGTTCCTCGGGAACCCGAACCCAATCCAATTTTTGATTGATTTCAAATATTTTAACCTGATTCCCGAGTATCTTAAACCCTAGTCCAACCCATTAACGAGTTTACTCGACTGGGCTCTAGTTTTGCCACCCGAGTTGCACCCTTATGGTATATGGGCTTTATCGTTCGTCCACAAGTCACACAGAACACGTAATCATTTTAGACTAGTAACCTGCACGTACATTACATGTGAGTAAAAAAATATTAAAAATACTAAATATAAAATTATTATAAACGCTATCGTTCCTAGGAATCGAACTCAAACAACCAAAAAAAATACCTCTCCCACCTTAACCACTTGAGTTAGAATTGTTAAGATATAAATAAATAATATTACGTAGTTAAAATAATTAGTTATTTAAAAAATAGTTAGTGGAGTATTTAAATACTGTTTAGACGGCTCAATTTTGAGCCATTTTCAAGCCTCTTATAACAGTAGAGATATAGATACAAATATGTCAACTTTTATACCTGTTGTTACGGACTTAGTAATTTTTTCTTCACTACGACCCGTGCAGTGCACAAGCTTCCTCCTCGAAGACTCGTGCAAGCCTTTCCGACCGAACTTAGCTAGATCGCTAAGAAAAATAGAGAACAGTGGAGCAAGATAGAAACTTGAAGACTTCTTTATTGCTATTTGAAAAGCTTACAAGTTTTCAGTGGTGAGGAGAAAATGAGTCTCCTCCTACTTATATTGCCTCAAGGGCTTACAGGAACCATCTGAAATGGAAATATTCCAGAAATTATTCTCGAAAATATGCTAGAAATTATTTTATATCCTAAGAATATTCCATACATTATTATTAATGCCAAATAACTAAAAAGTAAGCATATAGAATGGAAAGTGTATTTCTCCATGTGCATAATTGTATTCCTCCATGTGCAGAATTCAAGAAGCTTTTCGGATCTTGGTGGGGCCACAAAATATGGTGCGTGATATTCTCCCCCACCTAATGTGTTGACATACCCGTCACACACGTTCGCTGAGGAACGCTTGGATCTGGTCCTCAAACTGATGTAACGTGTTATCGCATTCCCAGCTGGATTCGCCGTGCGGCATTCTTTTCCACTTGATGAGATACTCCACATAACGAAAAATACCTCGTCGACAAGTTGTCCTTGAGTCAAGCATGACGTCCACTTTTTTGTCAAACGACGTAGTCATGGTCGCCGTTGGCCGCTTCAAAACTCCTCGCTGAGGGTCCTCCAAGTTTGCATGATAAGGCTTGAGGTAGCTTGTCGAGATACGGCCGAAAACCATGATTCATTAAGTCCATAAAGGCGGTAGGGGCATTGGTTAATCCGAATGGCATTACTAAAAACTCATAGTGGCCGTAGCGAATGCAAAAGGCTGATTTTGGCACGTCGTCCGGTTTAATCCTGAGTTGATGGTAACCCGAGCGAAGATCGATTTTCGAGAATACCGTCGCACCTTGCAGTTGATCGAAGAGGTCATCGATCCTAGGGAGGGGATACTTGTTTCGAACAGTGGCCTTATTCAATTCACGATAGTCGATGCAGAGCCGCAACGAGCCGTCCTTTTTCTTTACAAAAAATACAGGCACACCCCACGGAGATACTCTCGGACGAATATACCTACGATTTAGCAATTCTTGTAACTGAATCTATAACTCTTTTAGTTCTGCCAGGGCCATTCGATATGGAGATTTGGAAATTGGTCGAGTTTTTGGAAATGTATCAATAGTGAACTCTATCTCTCGAACGGATGGCATACCGGGCAACTCGTCGGGGAATACATCAGGAAAATCTGCCACAACGAAAATAGACTTAACATTTGCGCAATCTCGTTGCGTGTCTCGAATGGACGCCAAGTACCCTTCATAGCCGGAATATATCATCCTCTAAGCAGACATTATAGAGATCACCATACAGGCATTCAGCGCTCTCGACTGTGGACTGCACGCATAGCAAAATTTGATCTCGCCAGGTAGACGAAATAACTTTTTTTTACGCACAATCAATGGTAATCGAGCAAGCGCCGAGCCAATCCATCCCCAGAATGATGTTGTAGTCCCTAATGTCTAAGACTATCGCATCTAGTGATAATTTTCTTCCTCCGATGCAAATATTACCTTTATGACAAACAAATGAGCCGACAAATCCACGCCCGATGAAGTACGGACGCTAAGGTTTAGGCCTAGCGGTGTTATAGGAAATGTGTTCTCGGCGGCAAAATTCATCGCAATAAAACTATATATGGCACCGGAATCAAACAATACTTGAGCATGTACATTATTGAAAAATAATATACCTGACACCGTCGTGTTTGATGCGAGTGCCTCATCCTGAGTCAGAGCATAGACCCGACCTTGAGCGTTCTGTGGTGCCGTTTGGTTCGCTCGAGGTGCTTGTCCCTGATCTTGAGGTGTACGATTTTGTTGCTTCTGTTGATTTGGTCCTCCCTCCCGACAGTTCACTGCCATATGCCCCTGGCGACCGCATTTAAAGCACGATCCATTAAATACTCGACAGTTTCGAATGATGTGTCTGACACGATTACATCGGTGACAGACGAGCTCCCTGCCTCTCTGTCATGCCCCATTCCCAAAATACGTAGGACTAGGAATACGTAACATGACCAGCCATATGTATACGAAGTCCAATATATGGAAACCATATACACACGTACGCTGTACATGAATATCCAATCCACCAGTGGTAATATATTGTCACAACAAGTCACACATAATCTATATCTTATCCACAGCACAAATAATAAGTAGGAATAAAGAGCTGAATAATAACTGAATATCCAAGATGAGTATCAAGTCTGATAGTCAGGTGGAAATAAATCCACTACAAAATGACTATACTGAAGTAGCAACAAGGATCTCTAAACGGCGGTAAGGAAATCACAGATACTCCGAAGGTAAGACCTCCTCCATCTGGTAAGTAGCGTCCAGTCCAGGTCCGTACTCCTGCGGATACTCCTGCTCGTCTATATCTGGAAAGGGACCAGGTCCTCAGAGGGATGTAACAAGATACATAATAACATGCCAATAAGTACTGAAAAATAAACATCCAATAGGTCGCCTAACCGTCTAAGTGAATGCAGTTTGAGAACAACTTTCCACCAAGTGGGCTATCTGGCCATATAGTAGGATTGGTATGATTCTCTTAGAGAATCAGGGGCCTACTAAGCATGTCGTCTTTTGAACGACAGAGGCCGCCAAGTAGTATAGGGGTCATCATGACCGCGTATCTCCAGTGGAGCGTACGGGTGACATAAAAGAAAAGTGCAAAGGAGCCCAAATATCTTACTTGTTGTTCTTTCCATCCCATGCTCTAAGCATGCCACATCCATGACACGATAAAACCTCTAAATAACCGCCAGGTCTACTAGCATACAAAGTTTCTATCAGCAGTCATCCCTAATGCAAGGCCCATGCGTACAGGAGGCCAGACCTGTCACGCAGTCCGTGATCTATATGAGACTCACAACTCGTTTAACAACTGTGTCCGGGCCAATAAATTTAATAATGCTCCATAATACTGGGGTGGTCTCATAAAGTAGGTCCAAAAATCTACATAAATAAATATGATACGACGACATCGTCGTTGTACCCAAGTTTCCTTGGACGCACAATTTATTTAGCAATAGCTGAACTGAATAAGCAGAAATAAACTATGCAGACATCATATGTAATATAAATAATAGTACGATATCAAGGTATACTTGCCAGGCAAGAATTTTGTAGAGTGCAAGCGTCCAATATAGTGTTTAAGTTTGATGGAAGAAGTGGTGTTAGGGTTTGGGAGAGTTGTAATATATATAGGGATAAAGAGGTGGTGGGATAATTTTTAGCGGTCTCAAAAGCCACTGCTGCTGTTGTTTCTTTCTTTCTTTCTTTCTTTGGTTTTAGTTTCGGTTGAGAAGAGTTTAGTAATAATAGAGTTAAAGAGGCAGTGGAATGAGAAGGCTCACACGCGCGGAGAAGGGAAAGGAAAGTTGGTTTTTGCTACTGTTGCTGTTGATATTTTCTTCTCCTATCGGGTCCGGGTAGGGGTTAAACAGGTAGTGGGTTTAGGATAGAGGATTTCGGGTTGAGATCCAATAGGAAATATATATATATATAAATATATATATATATATATATATATAAATATATATATATATATATATATATATATATATATATATATATATATATATATATATATATCTATTCATAGAAAATTCTAAAAATTATATTGGTGCATACCATTAAGCTAGCAACTGTCCAAAGGGTCTCCTACATGGAATAAATTAGGAAAATTTTATAATGGCTCCATAAATCCTTTAAATGAACAAACACCTCAAATAAAAATTAAATAAAATATATTTTCTCTATTTTCAGAATTAGGGGTTTTACACTCTCCCTGTGTTTACACCCTGATTACCGCCATTGTTGGGGCGCTTAAATACGTTGTTACCTCCCATGTTGCTAGGATGCTTGTGAATGAAATTTTGTATAGCACTGGTGCGAACTGGAGGGTACTGCGGCTCTAGGAAGAGGGCATGGTTTAGGGACTCACGCATGGTACGGTACTGAGGGACGATGACGTGGGCTCGAATGGAAGGTCGCAGTCCTATCTCAAACCTACGTGCTCGACTTTCGGCATCACAGAGGTGAGACTTAGCAAATTTTGCAAGCCTGTTGAATTCTGAGACATACTGTCGCACTGTCATGTTTCCTTGTTGCAGATGTATGAATTCGTCTTCCTTCTCGTGGCAGATGGCGGGTGGAAGATACTCCTCCTCGAAGGCCTTACAGAATACGGACCAAGAGATAGTCGTCCTGCCACCTTCACTCATTATAGCTTGTTTGTGCACATCCCACCAATCATGTGCGTTTAAACGGAGCTGAAGCTGAGCGCAAGCGATTCTCTTTATTTCGTCCATGCGAAGCACTTCGAAAATGGTCTTCCAACTTAATCAGCCAATCCAACACCACAGAAGGGTCCTCAGTCCCCTTAAAGGTAGCATGACACATCTTTTTGAACTCTGATATTAGCAGGATGGGACCCATTTCGTCTAAGGGTAGAGGTTCCAGAGAGTCCTAAGGTCCCGCGGTATCGGCTACAACTGGCACTACCGCGGCGGCCGCTGATGCAGAATGGTTGCTGGCGACGAGCGTCATCATAATCATTTACAAGGTATCCATTTGCTTCTGCTGTGCTTCGGCCTGAGTTCGCTGCGCCAAAAATTGAGCCTCAATCCGGGACTCGAATTGGTTCTGTCGTAATTTGGCTTGTCTTTGCTGCATTTTCATCAAACGCATCATCCGTTCGAACGGATCGACAGAGGGTGCGGCAGCTGGACTTCCTGAGCTGTCTGATGTGCCGGAACTGCTCCCTTGTACTTGCGTAACCATCTGCGCTTGTGCACCCGGCTCTGAGGTTGTTCCTTCAAAAAAAAGTAACTTGTATCAGTCTCAAAATATATTATGGACTCACTGTATGGAACGCATCTCATTTTGGCCAAGCGAATTCAAGGGTTCAACAGGGAGGGACAGGGTCATTTCAAGAAACTTTTCTGACACGAAGGTCAAAGGATCTGAAGCCATGCTCTGATACCAATATATCACGTCCTGATTTCTGTTAAATCGATAATCTTCCCCCGGACGTGATGTCGTGCATGCGTAAGGCGCGCGTGCACAAGGCCTACGCATAATTATATACTTTAGAACAAATGTAACAGAGTACGCAACAAGATATCGCACATTGAGATATAGAAAAGTTCTCTTTTTATTGATAATGAATATCTGGTTACAGACTCTTGATCCAAAAGTAATGAGAATGCCGCACGGACTTACAACTTGGACGCAAAATAAGATAGTCGATCCATATATTACATCCCTTAATAATATTTCAGAAACACAAAACACCTTGGGTGCGAGTTGTCACCATCGCCTAGTAGCTTCAAAAGGTGAGAGCGAGCTTCTTTCTTGATTATGTACTTGAGCTCCCAAAAGTCACAACACGAACGCGCCTTGATCGGGGAAAGGTTGGGGGGAAAGATTCAGCTCCTCGCCACGTTGCCTCAGCTCGGGGAACCTGCTGCAACGAGGGTCAGTACTTCGAAAAGTACTGGTGAGGGCGAGCTAACCCAACTACCAAGATCGATAACGTATTCATGTGAATATGCAATATTATTATTATATGATCTTTCTATCTTGTCTTAGTTCAACTCTTTATATACGATAGAGTGGAATGACATAATAAAATATGCCACCGTTCGATGACTTTACCTGTACCATCTGAACCACCTGTACAGAACTTACCATGACCTTCCCTGCCACGAAGATATAGTTAGTATGCACAGTTTAAATATACATAGCAATCACTTGGTCGTACGAGAGATGGGTCGGCTTCCATTCTGCCTCGGGTAGCTAGCCCTTGGCGGACGCACGGACCCATCCAATGCTAGGATTACACTAGCAAATTTGTTCTACCCGGGTCAAAGTGGTCCCAATCCCCCGGCGATCGTTCATAGAACGACATCTCTTATGCACAAGTTGTCCAAGACCATGCCTCATCTACAAACTAAGTTATCAATTGAAGCATATTTCAAGCAATGTAAGTAAATGAACTTCATGCATTTTCCATAGTCTAGGCTACCTTGCACAATAATCACATTTCTCATTTGCACTATACGTTAGACAGTTATAGATAAATGAATTCTAACTACAACTGAACACGAAATAGCTACATGTATAGCGAACAAGCACGCAACAAAGTGATCGTATAATATTTTATATGACAAGTATTACAAGTGTTTCAAGTTTACTTCTTCTTTTATCTTGACTCAAATTATTCTTTTGGTATCGTTGATTAGAATGCACAAATGAGTCAATTTATTAGCAATGAAGACTTGGAAGAAGGGCGCTAATCGAAGTAAAGCCACTCACAAGTTGGTGAACTGGAAAAGAAAAGGGGAGATCTTCAAGACTCTGCTTGCGCGTCACCTACACGATCACCTGCACGCACTAACAGTTGATCAATATCTCCTGCTTCGATCTCCAAGGGTTCGATACGAATTACGAAATTCAAAGAACGAAGACAATAAAATCTATCAAAACCGTTCAAGAAAAACTTAAACCACAAAACCAACAAAAGGCAACCAAGCGGCATTCGAAAACGGGCAAAGAAACCAGTGCAACGGAAAGGCCCCTCTCGACTCTGTCGCCGAGTCCTTCCTTGAGGCATGATCCGTTGAATGTGGGACCTGATTCCAAAGAAACCAATCCATAACGAGGAAAGGATCTTGATTTAATTTGTCCCGATCGAACGATACCAAGTATTTCTTAGCCACGCTCCCCGAATAGGGAAAACGGGGCACTACACATGGTTCTCCTTGCCCGGCTTGTATCGCAGCTCCATGTCAAACTCGACCAAGAAGTCTTGCCATCTCGCTTGCTTGGGGGACAGCTTCTTCTGCGTCTGGAAGTAGCTCGTGGTGATATTGTCTGTCATCACCATGAACTTGGTACTGAGGAGATAATGACGCCAGGTCCGCAAGCAATGTACCACTGCGGTCATCTCATTTTCTTGCACAGTTAGCGACGCTCTGTGTCATTCAACTTGAGGCTCTCTAATGCAACGTGGTGCCCTTCTTGCACCAACACCCCTCTAATTGCAAAGTTAGATGCGTCAGTATGCACTTCGAACGGCTTGGAGTAGTCCACCAATGATAAGACCAGTTCCTCCGTCACTGCCCTCCTTAGTGCATCAAATGCCTCATCATATTTGGACGTCCAGCTCCATGCACGATCGTTCCGCAACAGGTCTGTGAGTGGTACGGCTATGGTGGAGTATCCTCGGATGAACCACCGATAGTAGTTCGCCAGGCCTAAGAATGATCGCAGCTCTGTCGCCCTTGTGGGAGCCTCCCACTCTCGTATGGCCTGGACCTTCGTCTCGTCCATCCATATCTTGCCACGTCCGATCCAATGCCCCAAGAAAGGCATCTTTTCTTGGACAAAGGAACATTTCTTTCGCTTGATGAAGTTGGTTCTCCCTTAGCACCTGGAAAACAGCCTTCAAGGTCTCAATGTACTCCTCCATCGTGTTTGAGTATACGACGATATCATTGAGATACACTATGACGATATCGTTGAGATATACCACGACGAACCGATCGAGAAAGGGATGGAAGAGCTTGTTCATCAAAGTGCAAAATATTGCAGGAGCATTTGTTAGACCAAAATGCATAACTAAAAATTTATAATCTCCATACCTCGTGACGCATGCAGTCTTGGCCTCATCTCCTTCGGCTATCCACACCTGATAATATCTCGAGCTCAAATCCAGCTTGGAGAAGTACCTCGCACCTCCCAACTGATCGAACAAGTCTGCTACCAATGAGATAGGGTATTTATTTTTTATGGTCACCTTGTTAAGTGCATGATAATCAATGTACAAACGAAGGATTCCATACTTCTTCTTCAGAAACAACACTGGTGCGCCGAATGAGGCCTTAGACGGCCTAATGAATCTAGTATCGAGCAGCTCCTTCAGTTGCTTCTTCAACTCCTTGAGCTCTGGCGGGACCATGTTGTATGGGACCATCGCGGACGATTTTGTGCCCGGCTCTAACTCGATGGGGTGATCCACCTCCATCCGTAGAGGTAGCCTCTTCAGAAGCTCTTACTGTATGATATCCCCAAACTCCATGAGGACGTTGCTGATCTCAGGCGAAAGATCCCTATGCACGGGTGCCTCCTCCGTCTTGAGCACCGCTAGGTATGTCATCTGTCACGACCCGCACCCGGAGTAGGGATGCAAGTAGTGAACAACGCCCAGCCTACGCCACAGCATCGGCGATAAAATATTATTTAGGTAAACTATCTATCTAATAATCAAGACATAACAATGCCACCAATGTAATATGAATATACTCAATCACAGATCTATAGATGGAATAAAGCACGAATATGATAAAAGAATAGAAGAGTCATAAATACAACTCATGAGACAAAAATAATATCCATTGAGTCAGAGAAAAACTAATAACAATGTTGGAGACAAATCCAGTACAAAAAAAAACTAACTACTAAGCTACGAGTTATGGGTCATCTGTCTCAGTCGGGATGAGACCATCCTGAGACAAGGTCTCTGTCTATAAACCAACAATATCCTGAGGCCCGTAGCGAGTGGGGTACCACTCCTCAGTGTCATCTGGGAAAAATATATCTAGTCAAAAAAGGAGCAGAGTACATCTCTAACAATAGTTCTAATAAATAATATAAACTATGTAACAGTAAATAAATATGAATATACAAGATGCAATATACAAGTACAAGAGATATGCAATAAAGAAAATACTAGAAATAAATACAAGAATGAGCAATATGGAAATGAACAAGAAATACCAATACTAAGTGAGTGAGTACCATCTTTAACATGTGATCGGCTTGGGAACTTGCATAAGGATTATGGCCTGGTTAATCATACGTGCGGTGTATGATCAACACTCACAAGGAACAAGATAAGCACAAGGAGGGTATGATCACATATCTACACTAAATACTCCCCGCCCCCGACTGGTATAGTGGATCCAACCATGGTACATTATGACACATAATTCTCTGGGTAGGTAGCTAGTCTCCCCAAGAATCAATGTCTGTACATGTACAAGAAGAACAAGAAAACAAGGCTTGCACAAGATACACCATACATACCAAGGGATAATATCTCATGACGAGATCCGGACTAATCCGTATAATCATCGTGTCAAGAAATCAAGGATATCTACACTAAATACAAGGAACATAGAGAATATCATAAATGGAAAACTTTCAGAGAATGTACTCGCCTGAAATTCGGTGAACAGTATCAAAAATGTCTGGTACGGTATCTCGAAGACCTAAATATGAAATATTACATTAATACAAAATTTTGAAATAAAAATAAGTTAAACTAGTCAACTTCTAGGTCATAAAGCCATTTCTAAGTCAAAATAGTCAAACTAGGTCAATTCTAGGTCAAACTAGCTATTTTTAGGTTGTATGAGTCTATCTCTAGGATATCGAGTCCATACACTATGTAATTAGGCCATACTAGCTATACTAGGATACTAGAAAACCAACAAGATACCGTATCATAAGATACGCAATTGATTAGATATGAAAATATTATAATATGTATATACAATCAACAATATATAATATTTCTAACTAAACTAATGCTAAGTGGATACCTTGGCTTTGAACCAAAAGCGGTATCACACCACCTACACACTCATCTTGATGTTCAAACCCAATACCTTGAATAAAATCTAATACCTTGACATTACCTTGGTATCTCAAGGTAATTCAATATCTAACATTTCTAACTATCCAAACACCTAACTATATACTAATATGTATTTAACTTATGACAATACTATACTAACTTACCCCTTCGGATATTCAATACCCGTACCCAAGATACCTCACTCTCATTACCTTGGTGTATCTCAAGGTAATCTAGAAATACCACTAACCAATGCTAACTAGTACCTATCTACATATATATATATATATATATATATATATATATATATATATATATATATATTATAACTTACTAACCACCAATATATATATATATATATATATATATATACATATAACTAACTAGCAATCAATACATATATATATACATATAACTTAACTAGCTAGTCTATCAACAAAACTAACTAACTAACTAGTGTTATAGATCAAGGCCAATCCCCTTACCTTGTTGCTGTCCTTGTCTAGCTGTAGTTATTTGCTGCTGGAGTTGCTGTTACAGTTGCTGCTTGCTGCCAATGCAGTTGCTGCATTACTGCTGCTGCTCATGCTGTTGTTGCTTCTCATGCTGTTGCTGCTCATGATGTTGCATTGCTGCTCGAGCTGCTGCTGCTCTCCTCTAGCTGCTGCATTGCTGCTCGAGCTGCTGTTGTTGCATCTGCTCATGTTGTGCAGCAACCCAACCCCCCTAGCACACACACACACACACACACACACACACACACACACACACACACATATATATATATATATATATATATATATATGTGTGTGTGTGTGTGTGTGTGTGTGTGTGTTTGTGTGTGTGTGTGTATCTCTAGTGCTATATATATATATATATATATATATATATATATATATATATATATATATATATATATATATATATATATATATAACACTAGAGATACATATACATATCTATATATACATACATAAACATAATATCACTATACATATATACACATAACCATACCATTATAACACTCTAATAGCTATAAACAAGTTGTATTAAATTAAAGTACAAGAAAATAAACACGTGGAGTGCATCGTACCCGTATCACACTAGATCTATGATACGCTTGGGATACAAGTCCACCACACTACCAAACGTACCCTGAAGGACACGAGCAAGTCTAAAATCATAATTATGAACAATACGAAGAGCTAACTACACATCTACGTGTCCGTGTCAAAATATGATATGCTCAAACCCCCGTGTCAGAGGAAAATCTCCAAATCAACCCGTATCTCAAAATTGTCGGGATACGACCTACACATATCCAATTGTGGACATGACACTAGTCACACACAATCAAACACATGTCAATTTGGTCTAATTGACCAATTGACAAATACAAGATGTGTCAATCTCGGAATTCCCCCAAACTTGACACAAAATAACACATAACTTTCTCCATATGCCTCCTATGAACCTAATTCAAATTCCTATGGGTAGACTTAGCATATGGGGTGGTTTCTAATAATTAAAATATAGATTTAGAGTCTAATTAAAGGAGAAAAACTAAATTATACCTATTGGAAGATGGATTCCCAATGAAACCTCCAAATTGAGTGAAAAAAGCCTCCAACTTGTAGATCATTGCTCCTTCTTGTAGATTCTTGCTTCCTTCTTGTAGATACTTGCTTTAATAGCCTCCAATGATAATTTGGGAAGGAATTGAAAAATAAATTTGGGTGGAATTTGATGTGGGAATGAAGAAATTTGGAAGAAGAAATTCTAGTTCTAGATTTAAAATGGAAAAATGAAGAGAGAGAAACTCTCCCTCCCTATATACATGGACGGCCATATTTTCCCCTTCCTAAGCTACTATGTAATATCTAAAATACCTCTTGGGGCCTCTCATGAAAAAATAATTAAGGAAAGAAGCTTCTAGTCTAATGGGTTTAACTTAATTAATCCTCCTCCTAATGAATGGGCTTCTAATTGGGCTCAAATCTAACTAGAATTAAATATTGGTCCATTGATCTAATCTAAACTAGTTAGGTCAACTAAAACAAGTCTAAAACAACAAACTAATATCTAATAATAATTAAATAATATAATAAATAATATACAATATGTACAATATTTAATTAATTATGAAATAATCAAAATACCCTTTCCTAGAAAATGTGGTAGTGCCATCGTCTCTCCATGCTTCACACTCTTCTTGAGTTGGATGGCGGAGAGAACTTTCACCTTCACGGACTTGTCTCGTGCAACATTCACCATGCACGACGAGCCCTCCTCTATGATCCCGATGACTCCCAAGTGTGGCATGGGAACTGCTTTTGCTGAAGTCAGGAAGTTCATCCCTAGGATCATCTTGAAGTAGTCGAGAGGTGCGACCGTGAGACTGGTGACTCCCGTCTAGTCTTCCACCTCTATCTTCACACCTTTGGCCACCCCCTACACGGGACGAGCCACTGAGTTGACCGCCTTCATCTTGCTTGAGTCATTCTCTAGCACCAGACCCAAGCACTGGACCTCTGCGTCCGAGACAAAGTTGTGTGCTGCCCCAATGTCAACCATCGCCCTCGTACTCTGGTCTTTGATGTTCATGTCCACATATATAAGTTCTCGATTTACGACTTTGGTCAAGACGGACTTGCTCTTCAAGGCATTAAGCAAGCGTAGGGCTCCCATCTGAGCCCCCATCATTGGTCCTTCCTCGGCCTCCTCGCCTTGGACCGCATTCACCCACTTGCTTTTGTTCTTGCAGTCGCGGGGGAAATAATTTTCTCTGCACACGAAGCATTCTATTTTGCACTCCATCTGGGGCTTCGCAAGTTGATTGTCCTTCGACGGGGCCTCCTTTCTGTTGCCTTTCTTCTCTCCCCCACCATTGCCCATGGTAGTGGTCTTTGTGTTGGGCTTGGACGTATCATTTTATCGATACTCCAAGACGGCAGTATTCAGGTCTTGGACACGATGCCTCTGCAACTCTTGCGTCATCGACGGTTGCAGACCGTCAAGGAAGAAGAATATGTGGTCGTCTTCGCCCATGTTGGATATGGCAAGCATGAGACGAGTGAACTCCGCAACATACTTCTTGATTGACCCAGTGTACTTGAGTTGACGCAAGCTCCTCATTGCCACTAACTCAATATTTTTCGGGTAGAATTTAGACTTGATCTCCTTCTTTAGATCCTCCCAAGTCTCGATTGAGCAAAAATCCTTCTCCTTTTCAATGCACCTACGATGCTACCAAAGCATAGCATCATCAGTGAAATAAAGGGACGTTGTATTTACCTTATCGTCTTCATCCTCAATGTGAATCGCCTTAAGGTATCGCTCGATGTTCTATAGGAAGTTATCCACTTCCTTTGCGTCTCGAGCGCCATTGAAGGATTTTGGCTATGGGTACTTCACCCTAGGTGCCACCTCCCTACTTGAAAACCCACTATTGGCGATGTCTTTCTCAAGAATAGAAGCTTTAGTCTTGAGTTCTTCACGTAGTTCAATAATCTCTGCCTTCATAGCCTAGCGTTCCTCCTTGAACCCAGCTTGCATCTTGCAAAGTTGCTCTCGGAACATCGTAATGACATTTGTGACATCGCTCTCCAAACCATGAGAGAACTCTTCGCAAGCCGTTCGATTTTACTCCACTTGCGCCTCTGCGCCCATCACACCCTACTCCAAAGTTCCAAGCGGGACATCATATCACCAAGGTCCGGCTCCAACATCGGCTCCTTGCTTCTGCCTGTCACGCCCCAGTCCAAAAATAATGAGGGACTAGCCACGTGACAATGGCCAGCAGCATAACTCCAATGGACAAATCCAATTTAATGGACACGTTAGAGTGCACTTAAGCTGTAATAAATATCAATGCAGTCTACACCATCTATCACAGAATAATTTTAATCTCATCCACAGAAAGAAACATAACTAAATATGATAGACTAATCAAGATAATAGATAAAAGAAATAGTCAATTATTAAGTCAACATTTGTAGTGTCTCGGAGAATAACCCGATAAATTAAGAAAAGAGAATAAGTCAATACATAAGTTAATGAGTCAAGATATGAAATAACTGGAAGCATAAATAGCTGAGTATGTAACAGAATACTCAGGAGAAATCCTTTGGCACAACCTCGTTCTCTTGTGCCAGTACTGCTCCAACGTCAGCTCATGTCCCGTAAACCTTGGGGTAATCCTCCTCTACTATACCTGGGGACATAATCCGGATCCAGGTCCTCAGGGGACATAGCAAGGTACAAGAATAACTCAAGCCAAATAAAATATAATATATACAAAATAGATCACCAGGACAAGCTATGTAACCAGCTATGTGAAATACAAATGAGAGCATCACTAGTACTCAGGCTGAGACCACTACAAGCTCTGTGTCGGAGAGCCGGTAGCAGTAATATCACGTAATGGGCCAAGCTATGGAACAGAGAATAAAGTACCGCAATAATAAAATATATATGTATGTAATCATCCTGTAGCCTGTATGTCTCTCCCGACCCATTGTAATCACACATCTCATGTCCACGACGTCTCATGTCCATAACACGCAAGATCATGACCTCTAACTAATACAGCGAGTCACAATAATATCTATGAATATGCAAGCCTTATGTCACAAATCCTGTAAGCCTATACAGAATCACCATGAATAACTCAGGAAAGATTCTGTCTCATGAATAGTGTCAAGTGTTCAATGGTATGAAGTACTTGGTAAAGCAAGCAAGAAAATATATATGATCGTGGTATCAACTCTCTAAATAACGTTACACGACTCCATGTACGACGTTGACACCCGAATCTTGTTCGGACGCTAAGCAATGTCTCACAGTCCTAGGTTGAACAAGAACATCGCAAAAGTATATAGAAAGAATACAAGCAAATAATATTACAAGATCTACTGCAAGTTGGCAAGGTACACTTGTCTGGGTTCTGAGCTCCGACAGTTGCTCTGATATAAGTGGAATCTCCAGGTACGCCTCCGGATGCTCAAACAAATATTACCATCGCTCTCAGAATACATGAAATAGATAGGATTGACTACCTTATAAGTCCAATTTGGATACAAGAGAAAAATAGACAATTTATGGTCAAAGCGGGGTCCATATGTAGCCCACTTCGCACCAAAAAATATGCCAGAGATAAAGTTCTCCAAATTTGTCAAACTTAGTGTCTATGAGTCCAAAACGATGATACGAACCCAACGGAACATCCAGAACTGGATTTCGATGAGCCGGTCACAAAATTGCCCGTCAAATAGAGTCGTGGGGCCCACGAAATGGTATTTCGTCAACGTTCTCAGAATCGAACCAAACTTGGGTCACAGGAGCAGCGTAACGCTACGAATCTGATGGCATAAGTTTTATTATAAAACGACAAGCACACACGAAATTATGACGAGTGTCAGAATATGCCAAAACGGGATTTTTCGACGGATACGCGTTGATTCCGGTGTGCACGCATATCCAAATCAACTTTCGCAAAATTCCACACGTTCATGGTGACGATACGCACCTTTCGGTGCAATTCGCACATGACGAAGTTGCTTCGTTTAGTGGGACGCACCCCGTTTCAAAAAAATTGGGTTTAGAAAATCAAGTTTTTGGTCAACTTCAACCGCGAATAAATTACATCATACAACAAATTAAAATAAACTAATTAAGGAGATTAAATCTCGGTTATGTTTTCTAAATTACTGTTAAAGTAGAATTTAAAAATATTAACTAAGTTGGAAGAAAAATAGCCATGAACATGGGTGTTTGGGACAGTTTTCTGAACTACAAATTGGTTTTTTTTGTTTTGCATCATAATTACGACCGATACAGGACACGATACACCGAACTAATTACACAGGGTTCAAGAGGGTCATGTGATCTTCGCATAGGTTTTGACAGGTCGACATTTGGATTACTGTGCAGGTAGATACAATGGTAGGAAGTAGGATACCTTGCTACTGCTGTTGCTCGGGAATTCAGGCGGCTACTTTGCGGCGGCAGTCCGACGATCGTCGGAGGCTGTGGTTGGTCGGGGTGGTAAAGGAGATGATGGTGGTGAGGTTCGACTAAGCTGGGGATTATATAGGGTGGAGGTAGGGCGGTTACAGGGAGCTGAAGAGGAGGGGTCGGAGAGGTTTCGGGAAGGGGAAGTGAGGGGGTGAGGGGGTTACTATAGCTGAAGTTGGGGAGGTTTCAGTTTTGGGTTTTAGTGGGTTTCGGGTTAGTGGGTTTGGGTATGGGTTGGTGGATTTCGGTTAGTCTAGTTTGGTCTGGGTTGGTTCGGTTTAGCTTGGTTTTGGTTGGTTTAGGTTCGGTTTAATAAAAATTAATGCAATTAGCTATCCAAAATAGTTTTAGACCCCAATAAATTTCAAAAAAAATTACACAATATTCTATTATTAATTATACACCAAAATATATAATTTTTGTACTATTTTAATAACTAATTTAATACACAAAATTATAAATTCATGAAGAACATTTATTATAATTAGCTAAAAATTACAGAAAAATCTTCCTTAATCTCAAAAATTCATAATTCCAATAATTAAAATTCTAAAAATTTAGGTGTTTACAATCTATCCACCTTAAAATAATTGCGTCCTCGCAATTAAAAAAATAAAACGTAACCGATCAAGAAAAATTTGCTCCAGAAGAGATGACGTGGTTGCAAGACATGTTTGTTGAAGCATGACACAAAGGATAAAAGACCATGAACAAGGAAAAATTGAGAGGAAGGGTGAGGGTTTTGTTCAAGCAGAACACGTAGGGAAGAAATAAAAACTTTTTTCTAGTCAATAAGAGATAAGTAACTCAAGAGTAAAGAAGCCTGGTTAGAACGAAGATCAACTACAACTTATGAAAACTTGGGTACCATTGACATATTACTAATCTAGACTAATAAGTTCATGCTAACATAATACTAGGTTTAGGCTAGAAAATTGAACTAACAGATACAGGCTAAAGTATTACTAGGATTATTCGCTATTATAGATAGCTATGATAAAACTAAATCTTACTCATATTCGCTACTCCTCGAGTCTGTGCCTCCTCCACTATCATCGCAAAAGCATGTCCACATCCCTGTGGTGGTGCCCTTTGTTGTTGATGGGCCTGCTGAAAGAGAGCTGCCTGTGGTGCTAAGGGTAGCCTCGGCTGATATCCTCCCGGTGTTGGTAAAGCTTGTCGATTAACCATCGGTGATCCCTCTCGACGCTCAGGGCAATCCCTTACTGAATGCTGACTGGATCCGCAAGCTAAACATAATCCCAATTTGAGTCTGCACTCCCTCTCAATATGGCCTACCTTGCCACAGTAGTGACAAGTAGGAAGGGCTAGTGCTAGTGGTGAATATGCTTTCTATGGTGGATTCATCTGTGGTCGCTTTTCAGCTTCTCCATGCTGTGCTTGGTCTGGTGCTAGTGCATACGGCCGCTTCTGGCTGGACTCTCTCCAGATAATGCGCTCCATGCGTCGGGCTGCAGTAAGGATGTCCGTATAAGAAGTAGTTGCAACGGAGCTGATTAATCTTTGTAGCTCAAAGCTAAGTCCGTCAAAGAACTTCTCCGCCCGATATTGCTAGGCCTCTTGATGAACCTGCTGTTGGGCTTGCATCATTGCGTAGAATATTTGGAACATCTGCTGTCCGTCCATAGACTATCCTGGTGGAAAAATGGGCATTGGTGGAGTAAACTGCGGTGGTGGTAGAATATTGTCTCGCCGGAACCTCGAGGCGTGCTGATCTGCTTGATTGCTTTGTTGAGTGGAGGGATCTCCACTTAATGGCATCACCCCATCGTTATAAGTGACCACAACACCTTGTAGTGTACCCACAGAAGTCTCGTCGCTGGCTCGTGGATCTATTACTCTTCATACAAAGTGAACTATAAGAGGCGCACAGAGGAATCAAGGCAGGATGCAAGTCAAGAAATTATTTTAAAGTCGATATAGAGGTCAAGAATATATCAACAAGTGGATGAGATCCTATAATTTATTCTTATCCTAATCGCAGGCTTGCTCGGTCCCTTAGTTAAACCAAAGCAATATAGTCGTAGACCTGCATGGGCCACCACAAAAACTATGTCACGCCCAATCCCAAAATACCGAGGGACTAGCCACGTGGCAATGGCCAGCAGCACAACTCCAATGGGCAAATCCAATTTAATGGACCCGTTATAGTACACTTAAGTTATAATAAATATCAATGCAGTCTACACCATCTATCACAGAATAATTTTAATCTCATCCACAGAAAGAAACATAACTAAATATGATAGACTAATCAAGATAATAGATAAAAGAAATACTCCATCATTAAGTCAACATTTGTAGTGTCTCGGGGAAATCCGATAAAATAAGAAAAGAGAATAAGTCAATACATAACTTCATGAGTCAAGATATGAAATAACTGGAAGCATAAATAGCTGAGTATGTAACAGAATACTCAGGAGGGATCCTCTGGCATAACCTCGTCCTCTGGTGCCAGTACTGCTTCAACGTCAGCTCATGTCCCGTAAACCTTGGGGTAATCCTCCTCTACTATACCTGGGGACATAATCCGGATCCAGGTCCTCAGGGGACATAGCAAGGTACAAGAATAACTCAAGCCAAATGAAATGCAGTATATAAAAAATAGATCCCCAGGGCAAGCTATGTAACCAGCTATGTAAAATGTAAATGAGAGCATCACTAGTACTCAGGCTGGGACCACTACAGGCTCTGTGTCGGGGAGCCGGTAGCAATAATATCACGTAATGGGCCAAGCTCTAGAACAGAGACTAAAGTATCGTAATAATAAAATATATATGTATGTAATCAGCTTGTAACCTGTATGTGTCTCCCCGTCCAATGTAATCACATGTCTCATGTCCATGACATTTCATGTCCATAACACGCAAGATCATGACCTCTAGCTAATACAACGAGTCATAATAATATCTATGTATATGCAAGCCTTATGTCACGAATCCTGTAAGCCTATACAGAATCACCATGAATAACTCAGGAAATATTTTGTCTCATGAATAGTGTCAAGTGTCCTATGGTATAAAGTACTTGGTAAAGCAAGCACGAAAATATATAGGATCGTGGTATCAACTCTCTAAATGAAGTTACACGACTCCGCGTACGGCGTCGACACCCGAATCTTGTTCGGACGTTAAGCAACATCTCACGGTCCTAGATTGAACAGGTATATCACAGAAGTATATAGAAAGAATACAAGAAAATAATATCACAAGATCAACTGCAAGTTGGCAAGGTACACTTACCTGGGTTCTGAGCTCCGATAGTTGCTTCGATATAAGTGGAATCTCCAGGAACGCCTCCAAATGCTGAAACAAACATTACCATCGCTCTCAGAATACATAAAATAGCTAGAATTGACTACCCATAAGTCCAATTTGAACACAGGGACAGAATAAACAGTTTTTGGTCAAAGCGGGGTCCACATGTGGCCCACTTCGCACCGAAAAATGTGCTAGAGATAAAGTTCTCCAAATTTGTCAAACTTAGTGTCTATGAGTCCAAAACGATGATACGAACCCAATGGAACATCCAGAACTGAATTTTGATAAGTCGGTCATAAAATCGCCCGTCAAGTGGAACCGTGGGGCCCACGAAATGGTGTTTCGTCAACGTTCTCAGAATCGAACCTAACTTAGGTCACAGGACCAGCGTAACTCTACGAATTCGATGGTACAAGTTTCGTTGCGAAACGACAAGCACACACGAAATTATGATGAGTGTCAGAACAGGCCGATATGAAATTTTTCGACGGATACGCATTAATTTCGGTGTGCATGCACATCCAAATCAACTTTCACGAAATTTCATATGTCCGTGGTGACGATACGCGCCTTTCGGTATAATTCGCACACGACGAAGTCCCCTCGTTTAGTGGGACGCACCCCGTTTCGGAAAATTTTGGGTTTAGAAAACTAAGTTTTTAGTCAACTTCAACCGCGAATAAATCACAGCATACAATAAATTAAAATAAACTAATTTAGGAGATTAAATCTCGGTTATGTTTTCTAAATTACCGCTTAAGTGAAATTTAAAAATATTAACTAGGTTGGAAGAAAAACAGTCATGAACATGGGTGTTTGGAACAGTTTTCTGAACTATAAATTGGGTCATTTTTTCTTGTTTTGCGTCGCAAATTATGACTGACATATGACACGATACACCGAACTAATTACACAGGGTTCAAGAAAGTCATGTGGTCTTCGCATAGGATTCGACGGGTCGACATTTGGATTACTGTGCAAGTAGATACAACGGTGAAAAGTAGGGTACCTTGCTACTGTTGTTGCTCGGGAATTCAAGCGGCTACTTTGCAGGGAGTTGAAGAGGAAGTGGGGGAGTGAGGGGGTTACTGTAGCTGAAGTTGGGGAGGTTTCGGTTTGGGTTTTAGTGGGTTCGGGTATGGGTTGGTGGGTTTTGGTTAGTCTAGTTTGGTCTAGGTTGGCTCGGTTTAGGTTTGTTTGGGTTGGTTTAGGTTCGGTTTAATAAAAATCAATGCAATTAGCTATCTAAAATAGTTTTAAACCCCAATAAATTCTAGAAAAATTACATAATATTCTATTATTAATTATGCACCCAAATATATAATTTTTGTAGTATTTTAATAATTAATTTAATACACAAAAATATAAATACATGAAGAACATTTATTATAATTAGCTAAAAAATACAGAAAAATCTTCCTTAATCTCAAAAATTCATAATTCCAATAATTAAAATTCTAAAATTAAATTCTAAAAATTTGGGTGTTTACACTGCCATTTCTGGTGTTCCTCTTGGGCGATGTGGGATGTTGGTCGTTGACAGTCTCGGATGTCAACATGGCTACGATCAACCTGGCTCTGGTACTACTTGTCACAGACTTAGTAATTTTTTCTTCGCTACGACACGTGCGGCTCACAAGCTTCCTACTCGAAGACCCGTGCAAGCCTTCCCGACCGAACTTAGCTAGATCGCTAAGAAAAATAGAGAATAATGGAGCAAGATAGAAACTTGAAGACTTCTTTATTGATATTAGAAAAGCTTACAAGTTTTCATTGGTGAGGAGCAAATGAGTCTCCCCCCTATTTATATTGCCTCAAGGGCTAACAAGAACATTCTGGAATGAAAATATTCCAGAGATTATTCTCGAAAATATGCTAGAAATTATTCTATATCCTAAGAATATTCCATACATTATTATTAATGCCAAATAACTAAAAAGGAAGCATATAGAATGGAAAGTGTATTTCTCCATGTGCATAATTATATTCCTCCATGTGCATAATTCTGAAATCTTTTCGGATCTTGGTGGGGCCACAAAATATGGTGCGTGACACGGTGCTCTAGGGAGGGAACAAAAGAGAGAACCTACGGACTCGACTGACCCATTAAGAATCCAATTACAAAAAATAGAAGAAGAAGAAAAAAAAACCGAACTCGAGTGACCCTTGCGGTTACCGGGGAGAGGTATAAAATCCTCACTGGGTGGCAAAAGTTCGGTGGATTGGAGACGGTGGACCCAAAAGACATACAATTCAGCGTGCACAAAATTCCGAGCGTTACGTCGAACATCTAAAGAAAATAAAAGAATTTTTTAAAGTAATTAATTGACCAGTACACAGGCTGAGCTCCTCAAACCCTTCTCAAATCCTTCCTAAAACCCTAATTTCTTCCTCTGCCGATTCCACTTTTTCACCATTTTATGCCAACGGTCGAACGTACTCCCTCGGTCAACTCCGACGAACTAAACTCAACTCTCCGTCTCTTTCTCTCTTCTCTAGAAAAAGTGGCAACTTTGAATTCAAATAATATCTTTACTTTTTCTTCTATAGAGAGAGATGGGCGGAGGAGCTGATGCGAACAAGCCGACGATGGCGGAGAAGGTCGCAAGCCTGGCGGCGGCGGCGGAGAAGGAGGTGGAGGAGCAGCCGTCTTCTCCCGTCCCGGTGAAGCCGCCGAGCGCTGACTCGGTGCACGTCCGCCTGAAGCAGGCTCTGCACACCGACGACCACTCTGTGCTGCTGCAGTGCCTGTACACAACCGATGAAAAGGTCCTATCTTTACTGTTGCACGGACACGACTATGACACGATACGGACACTGTGCCGGCTCTCAGACGCTCAATTTTTTTGTGTCGATTGATTGCAGGTGATTTCGAACACGATTTCGCATCTGACACCAGCGGACGTTCTCAAGCTCTTGAAATCCCTTATATGTATCACCCAATTAAGGTAGTAATTTTTTTTATCCATGGGCGCAAAATTTTGTTGTATTATATGAACATCTAATATGTGATATACTTCGTTTCAACCTGTTGATTGGACACCTAAAGAAGCACGGACACTCCAAAATTTATGCCGTGTCATGCATTGGACACGTATCAGACACGCACATACACTCCAAACTGAAATGTGCCGTGTCGAATCCATGACGTGCAACATAGTTGGAGACAAATATGACATAAGGATACGGGAGTTTGGTGTGTCTTGGTATATTTTGGAGTGTATGCAATGTTGCAGAAATACATAAACGGGCACGGACAAGATATAGATATGGGATACGAGCATTTTCAAATAGGTACAAAGGTAGTTTACCTATGTTGCATGAGTATGGATATCGGCACCGGTACGGACACAATACGGATACAGAAACGGACCGTGTCCATGCAACATAGAATATATGTTTAACGTCTGATACATGTTTGATATAATCCGACATGAACACCGACACCTTTTTAGAATCAATGTTTACTAGGTTGCAACCAATTCTTTTCTTATACATGACCTACTTATAAAGAAAGGTGAACAAATTCATGATTCAATTTTTTTCAGTTTTCGGTAGAGAGAAATATAGCAACTGGGTGCATCACCCGTAGATATTGGTCGAATACACCGCACGAGAAATCTTAGCTAAATAGTATTTGCAAGAAGACAGTTATATTATACTTACTGCAATGCAAAATTCCAAATGGGATATTCTTGTAGTGCATCAAAAGAAGAGAGTCTGCAAGAAGCATAGATTGCCTGCACTCTGTTGTAGGTTAACATAGTTTCATAATGGGCTAATTAGCTTTTAGACCCTAGATTTTATACCAGTTTAGAGTTTTAGTCCTGACATGTCCAATTGGAAAGTTTAGACCCTAGTTTTTTATTTTTTGTTTATTTTTTTTTCCCATTATACCCTCCTTGGTCTATATAGTGAAGTTTCATTGCTATGCATGAGAGGGAGGGTATTATGGGAAAAAAGAAAATAAAAATTCATGGTCCAAACTTTCCAATTGGACATGTTAGGACTTAAACTCTAAGCTGGTATAAAATCTAGGGTCTAAACACTAATTAGCCCTTTCATAATTCATAGTCTCAAGTTATTAGGCTGCAACCTTGTTTTATCTGATTAGGTATTAACTTCTTCTTGAGTGCTACATCTCTGTGAGAGCTGCATCACCTTATTTCATGCTAGCATTCTTCACTCAATCTGGTCCAACATAATGCATGATGATGTTTCATACTTCCATTCTTGTCTCCATTTCATGTATTCATGCAATTTAGTTCAGTAACTTGGCATCTGGAAACTGGAAAGCTTCTTTTGGTTTTGTAGAGAAAATGACAGGTTTATCTGGTCGTTGCTCCTCACTTACAAGAAAGATTAACTTGGAGAATAGCTGTAGAATCAAAGGCGGAGGGGATGGGGCCAGGTGGGGAACGTGCCCCACCTTGGATTTTAAAAACTTTCAGTCACTTATTAGAAGTGCCCCATCTGAATGAAACCCATATTTTCACCATCAATCAAATTCTTTGGAAGCTTAAATGAAGTTGGGTTTTCCACCCAATTAGTCTGCGTTAAGAGCTTAGAAGCCAGGAGCGGGAGCGGGGACAGAAGCGGGGGCGGGAGCGGGAGCGGGGGCGAGGAAGCGCGACTACTTAGAAGATTCTAAATTTAGGAGCGTGATGGGAGCGTGCGCTAATAAATTTTTAATGTTTATTAATTATTGTTATCAAAACTTATAAATATCGTAAAATTTATTAGAATTTATAAAGTTCAGTTCAAAGTTATAGAGAGATCTTTCACATGTTAATTTTTTATGACGTCAAAGTAAGAAATATTTAGTTTCTTGGTACTTTGATAAATGTGTATTGAAAATATTCCAATTTCTCTCACAAAATTTATGTCATCTTCTAAAATTATGGTCATATTATGGGAAGTGATCATGTCGTCGGGGAAACGAGCTTCCGTCCCCGGAGAAACGAAGCTCCCGTCATCGGGGAAACGAGCTCCAAACGAGCTCCCAAGTAAGAAACGCCGAATCGAAGTTTCTTACTGAGATTCGTTGACCTCCTAGGAGTTTCTGGCTTCTAAGGTTAAGAGAAAAAGAGAGTAAAAAACGCAATTATTTCCTATAGCTAGTAATTTCGGAATGATTCAAGAGGATCTTCCATATTTGATCATGCCTATTTGCACTAATCCAGTCTTCCAATTATTCGGCTTTCCATTTTGCGCTATATTCAACCTCTTTTTCTTATTCCAAAAGTTCAACAAGAAAACCTATAAATTTGAGTATCAAAGAATAAATTCTAATGCACTGGAGGGAGAACTACTGTAGACTATATATATATATATATATATTTTGAAGGAGGTAATTCTTATTAGCGGTTAGCTTCCTCACCGGAATCCACATGGGTCTGTCTTGGGTTTTTTTGTTAGTAAATGTTAGTAGCTCTCAAGGTAGTCAAAGGTGCAAGACGCACTCGAGGCGCAAATGGTGGCGCAAATGGTCCATATCGCTTGAGGCGCAATGCGCACTTAAGGCGCGCGTCCGAGCGAAACGAGGCGGAAAAAAAACATAAAAATAAAATTTGGTAATTCAAAAAATAAAGCCAAATAACATATTAAAACAACAAAAACATGATAAAACATAACCAATTGAACCAACAGAGCAGCAGTAGCAATAACAGTCAACAAAACTAACAAGAGTTTGTATTTTTTCTACAAAGCTTTGAGTAAATTTTTGTTTTTTCAGTTCAACTGTAACCAACTTTGGCAACCGTAGAAAGGACTATCTCCCTCCCACTTGTATGAGGTAAGGATCATCTCCATGCCTCAAAGTATTTTGTATAAATATATATATAAAAGAACAAAGAAAAGGCGCGCCTTTTCTTGGCCGCGTCTTGCTGAAAGACACACCTTAGGCGCGCCTTTGACTACCATGATAGCTCCCCCTCCGACTGGATTGAAGCCTAGGAGCTTAACGCCTCCCCTCTAGCCACTTAAGTCATGCACATGTGGACCAAATTGAATTGACTCCTACATCCCATGTGCACTAGTACACTCCATTCCTATGGGTCCACAAGTGCATTGGCTCATGTAGGAATATGAGCCAAGGGCTCATATCCTGTTTACCCTATATATATATATATATATATATATATTCACTTTTTCTCTTTAACAAATAAATTCAATGTATAAATTATAACCATAATTCCATTATGATGGGAGTTAGTGTACTCTATTGATACCAATTGCCAATATAAGATAATAACTAGAAATGCATGCAATTTTCATTTCATTTGAGTTTAGAAATACTGAATACACAGTCGTTAGCGGTCTCTAAATATTTATTGCAATTTTCCAACTAGTCTTTGTTTTCAGGTGTTCGGTTACAGTATAGGAAGCAATGACACTGGAAGCGGTGTCCTGTATGTGTCACATCGTATTGGACACAACATGACACTCTAAAATACAATAGGACATGTCAAAAATGTGCTGTGACTAGTCATTATTGTGTTGTATTTGTGTCCGTGCAACATAGGTACAAGTTATAAATGCTTGTTTGTTATGTAGTTGAGATACAAGTACAAAATTAGTCATCCTCCTCATCCTCCATAGTAGTAGTTGATTCTAACCAACTTTGCTCACTGTATTGAACATACGACATTTAAGCCCCAAACACTATTTAAATAACTTTTTGATGAATTCTTATTTTCTTTCTAATATATTATTTCATAGTCCTAAAAATTAAGAAAATTATGCGACACATATCCTTGGTTCCAGACCATAGTGCCCCACCTGACATAGAGTTCTCGCTCTGCCCGTGTAGAATTGCTTGTTTTTTGAGTAGAGCATTTTTTTTTTATACTATTTTTCTAATTTTATTGGCATATTAGCATGCCGCAAAATTATCTAAATGGGGAGTTAATTGGATGCATATTGTGGCAATGAGATTGCATCCAAACAAGCCACATCTTATATTTCTGGGAAACGGGGATTACCGGTTACCTAGTTGGATATCTCGTCATTTAAAAAAAGGCTGCTTTCGAAGTATGGATTTTGTATCTAAACAACACTTAAAAGTATAAGTTGAAGACTTCAACTTAAAGGAGAGAGCTGAAGTAGAACTTTATATTCTTCTCTCAACAATTTTGAAGTAGGCACCCTAAACACTTCTTAGTTAGACTTGCTTGATAATATTGAGATTTTATATATCCTTGTGCTTTCTTAAGAGCCTTGTTTCTCTCATGTGATTTGTATTTGTATTTGTAATTTAAGATGTCACTCTGCAACTTCCCTTCCCTGTCAATTTCTTTCAAAGCAATGGGTTCTTCTAGTCAATCAGTAATGGTGGTAATATGATTGTTTTTTTATGATAAATCATCTGGTTTTGATACCGGTCAAAGCTGCTATGCTTAATGTCTCACGTATGGAGGTTCTTCAAGAAATGGTGATGTTTACTTCAGGAAATCTGGGGAGCTCATTAAAAAATTATTCGGTCTAGATTTGTCTCATCTTCTTAAGCATGCATATCAGGCATACTTTGAGGGGGGAAAAAACTACAGATTACCTGTCTCCACAGAATGACTCTTTTGCCTTGTTGCTTTCAATGCACCATTGTTCCCCCCTTGTTGCTTTAATGATCCAACAGCTCACATCCATTGAAATGTATAAGTTTCTGCCTGATGATTTCTCTTTCTAAAAGATTTGAACACTTGCTTCAAGAGTATTTATCCTGATTCTAGTATTCTTTGTGGTTGCCTCTTGTTTCCTCAAACACAATGCCTTTGTCTAGAGACTCTAGACTATCCCTTGCAATGTATTGCCTTTTGTTACACATAACATACATGTTTTGAGAAAAGGATGTTTCATATAGTTTGTCACCATTAATTGCCCCTTCCCTCCTTTGTTGCTTTGATTGCACCAATTTTTTTTTACCCTCGTCTCCTCTTGGTGCTTAGTTGAACCAACAGTTCATAACTTCGTCTTCATTGTAAATATTAGCTGTTGACCCCCTTTCTATTGCAATTAAAGCCCTTTGTATGATATTCTTATCCACTCACGTTTCTAACTTGAGTACAATTATTTGGCCTAGCTGACGGGTAAAGATGACAAATAAAAGCTGTTAATACTTACAGCTCTACTTCAAACACCTCAACCTAGTTTGGCAGTTCTTTTAAAGATACTAACATGAAGCTGATAAACAGATGTGATAGGAAGAAGTGCTTCACAATTTTGTCTTCGAAAGAAACACGTTGAAAGCAATTTCTGGGGATGACTGAGGGAATATTTCTTGAAATGATGTCCTGTCAGTTCTTGGTCCTGCCGGTGTCCCCCGACTACCACTTAGAGACTTTTACAACCTTGATAGATAGTACTATTCAAATTATAAATAATCTTACAAGCAAAGAAACATAGGAAGATTCGTGCAATGAAGAGTTGAAATCCGCTTAATTGTCACACTTTAGACACTGTGTACTATAGTTCATTTTGACAACAAGTTTGAGCATGCTCGTGTATTTTGCCCTTATGAGTGTATCTTTCAATATTTGCTTAAAAGGATAATCAGGATCCATCTTATAAGATGCATTGTTGCACTTGCTTCTGGTGCTTTATGTGTAGCCTTAAGTCGGTGACTTCAATATCTTGACTTTTTCTTTGCAGAGGGGCAGTTTTGGTTCGTGTACTTCCATGGCTTGAAGGCCTGTTTTGTCAACATGCAAGCAGTATAGAGTCCCAAGAATCGTCTTTGACCATCCTTAATTCCTTACACCAGGTTAGTGATTATCTATTTCTGCATCATTTATTGATGAGTTTCACACACATCTAATTGTACAAGAAACTTCAATATTCTCTAAAGATGGGCAGCAAATGCACATGGTGGGCACATGCATCCTCCTTTCTTCATTCAGCTCTTGGGCCATCCATCTCATCAAATCTAATTCGCTTCTCTCTTGAATGATTCTCACATTACATATGCAATGCGAAATTGGATTTCTTTTCTTTTCCTTTTTCCAAATAGTTAAACTGCATGCACAAGCCCCGTTTGGGACTATGTTTACTTGTCTCAAAACCTAGTTTTGGGACTAAAATTTAGTTTTAGGTTGAATATATAATGTTTGGCAGTTGGTTTGGTTTGAGCAAACTAAACTAAGATTTTCTTTGTTGCTTTTCCTTCTTTTTTATTTTTTCTTCTAACACCAGGTAATATCTTTTGTGTAAATTTTATGAATTTATGATATATTAGGTAAGATTAGATATGGTAATATTTAAGTTTCATTACATTATATTTAAATTTAAATATGGTCAGATAAATTTAAATTTAGGTAAGATTACTTTTGTTAATATTTAAATGTAATTAGATAATATTTAAATTTAATTCAAATTCAAATATGGTTAGAGAAAGTTAAATTTAAACTTGATTAAATTTAAATTATAAATTAGTTTATAATTTTTTAGCTTCTTAATTTAATTATATTATTTGATATGTAGATATTTCTATATTATTGAAAATATCCAACTCCAACAAAATAATTTCAAAGAAAAAAATCACTTGTTCCAACAAAAATCAAAATATTAGTCACATTACATAATCCATATGCATGCATATCCCCATTTGTATGCATACCCTTCTTGGTAAATTCCACATACAAAATTCAGTTATCAGTGTACATACCCAAACAATTTTCGATTTACCCAAGCACCCAATTTTGATTTTCTCTGTTTTCTTTATCAAAACATTGTTTCCCAAAATTCTGTTATCCAAAAGGACCAAAACTATGTTTAGAAAACTCCAACCTATGTTGGCGTACTGACCCTAATGTGGCGTTTGGATGAAGGTTTTGTATTTCTAGAAATCCACTTTCCATTCATTTGTAATTCAACATTTCCATACCCATGTTTGGTTAGGTTGGGAATATGTAGCCCGAAAAATTCAATTTTCTCACTCCCATATTTGGATCAGACAGGAATATGAATCTTAATTGATTTAGTTTTTCCATGAATATCCTTTCATTAATTTCATGATGCTACTATTACCTAAATTCAGTTTGGTGTCATTGAGGGTATTACCGTTCAAAAATATTGTAATTAATGCACCCAACCAACATTCTCAGAAAAATAAAAATATTTCCAAGGGGGACCTTGGATTTTACTTTTATATATTTCCTTCCAATTTTCAACCTCAGACTTACCAAACATGGGTAAGAAATCCAAAACTCATTTCCAAGCCTCTAAAACTTGAGCCTAACAGCCCTTGGTTTTGAAAATAATATTTCTAGTGGCTGCCAAAATAAGCAAGGTTTACAGGAAGTTATTTATTAGTGGCCATAGCCTGCAACTCTGCATATCTAAATATATTGCGTTGCTGCTACTGTTCTCTTGCAGATCATGCAATCAAGGATATCAACACTAAATCAGCTCTCCAACTTACAACCTGTCTAGATATCCTGTGTGTGCAAGTGAGTTGCTTCATTTCTTCAAGCAACTTTAATTCTGGATTTTAGTCTTCTTGTTCTTAGCAATGCTCCTATTTTGCAGATCCCGGACAATGAGGATGAGAGCGCAGTCGCTACCATAATCTACGAAGACAGAGACAGTGACGAGGAAGATGATAACGATGACGCAATGGACACCGAGGAAGAGGAAGAACAACTTGGTGCCTTTATTTGACTCTCCTCAGGATTCTGATGGTAGTGAGGTCATGAGTGATTGATGTTAGTATTTTCAAGGCTGGTGAAGAATTATAAGGAGAATCTGTTTGTACCATTTATTAGCAATGCTCCTATTTTTCAAGGCTGGTGAAGAATTATATGGCCCTTCATTTATTAGGGGATGCCAGTTCTGTGGAATAATTACAAAATTGCCAGTAGCTTTCAAGGGAGGAAGACCAACTCAAGAGTTGAAGAGTGTGGCATTGATAGATGGAGCTAGATGTAGTATTTTGTTTGGTTGGTTTATTGGGCTAGACTTAAGAAAATAAAATTAGTGTTATCGTTCTTCGTGATGAGTCTTGTACGAAGTACTGTCCTAAAAGAATATTAGAGGTTTATGTTCTGACATTTTTCGAATTTCTTCTAGAGGTAAAAATTTTCTTCTACTGGCTTTCCATTACTGTGTACACAAATATGAGAGAGTTATATGAACTTGGCCTTTTCTCAGAGAAAAAAATGGAAAATTAACAAAATTAGGAGTGGAGGAGGAGGGACATTTTTTTTTTTTGTTAGTACCAAAACAACTAAAAATATGTAATATATATAGGTAGTCCATAACCCTAAAATGTAGCCGTTTGTGAATTAAACAATAGTCTCATTGGCTAATTGTTTGCAACGGACAGAAAATTAAAAGATCAAACGGACAAAAAAATGAAGAAAATAAAAATATTTTGGGTCTCAACTTGAACCCGATATTAAAATTCAGATCGACATTCAATGTCCGCAAATGTGGGTGTGTATCCGCACGCATCATGTGAACCGAGCCGTGCAGCAACAAAGATGCGTGCATGATGCCTAGAGGTCCAGTCTACAACTACTCAGAGAGAGAGAGAGAGGGCTAATTAGCGTTTAGATTCTGGATTTTATACCAACTTAGAGTTTAATCCCTTACATGTCCAAGTTGGAAAGTTTGGATCCTAAATATTTATTTTTCGTTTCACTTTTTTCATTATATCCTCATTTCCAACATGGTTGTTGTCCTTGTAAGGATATAATGGAAAAAAAATAATTCAAAAAAAAAAATTTAGGATCTAAACTTTCCAATTGAACATTTTATGACTTAAACTCTAAGATGGTATAACATCAAGGGTTTACACGCTAATTAGCCCAAGAATACAAATGCAAGAAAGGAAAGTGTTGCAGCCAACTAAAACTAAAGTTAAATTTTTTCCACATTTTGGGAGAGTTATTTGTATTTACCCTATTACTATTCCATAACTATATTCTCTCCCCCTCTACTTTTAATTTGATTAGTGCTATCCTTCTGTTTAGTGTTAAATAATGGAAGATAAATACAAATAATATTTGAAAAATGTATAAAATAGGGATAGTAGTAATTAATATAATAATAGGGAATAACCAAATTAAAGGTTAGTAATAAAGTTCAACTACATAAACTCACATAAGAACTTACGAGTTGAACTTATAATAAAGATATGACAAGTAGACAAATTTTTTAGTTTAGTCCTTTATAATTTTGTATTTAGATTCTTTGAAAAAATTAAAAGATAAGATGAATGTAATCAAATAGTTGTAAATTGCATAAGTTCTAAAAATTAAGAACTGATGAGTTTCTATAGAAATTTTGTTTGTTTAATAAGAAATAAATACAAATAACTTTTCTTTGGGTGACAACGGGAACATACTGATTCAAAGCGATAATAGTATAAATGTTGATATTGGCTTCTCGACACGACTGTAGGTTGGCTTGTTCCCATGTATTTTTGTTTCCCCAAATGCTTTTAGGCACTAATATTAATTATTTCATCTCTAATATATAAAACCTATGGACATTGGTGGCCTTTCAAGAGACTTGTGTGCAAAATAAGAACACATCTTTCTCAAGAAAGAAACAACTTGAACCTCTTGCAGTCATTATTATCTTGTGTCGGCCTGGTTGATTTTGAGAAGTTTCAAGTCACAGAAACAAAGTCCCGTCGTTTTTTGGTTGC
Organism: Iris macrosiphon; assembly: GCA_036927795.1. Lineage (NCBI taxonomy): Eukaryota > Viridiplantae > Streptophyta > Magnoliopsida > Asparagales > Iridaceae > Iris > Iris macrosiphon. The sequence continues at coordinate 166,944,949 of JAYESA010000003.1, forward strand.
TAAAAGAATAGAAAATTTGCTATAGCAATAAAATATTTAAATAAATTTAAAAAAAAAAAAGAAAAAAAATTGGTAAAATTATCTAGAATGAAAGAGTTTGCCATCTAGGTTAGTGAAATTATGCCAAACGAGAATTTTGCCAACCATGTTGGTAAAATTATGTCCTTTTTTTATACAGTATAGAAAGTAGAGCCCGTCATTGAAAGGGACTAGGCCTGCGGGGAAGTTCTCGACCTACTCGAGACAGGTCGCAGTGTAGCGGAGCACGATGACGACGTCCCTCCGGCCCATGCGGCTGATCTTCCGGTCGTTGTCGCAGACGGCGACGTAGCCGATCCAGGTGGAGCGCTGCGTCATCCAGGAGGCGACACCGTGGAACCACTTGGAAAGGTCGACGAAGGAGCTGCGTAGAGGGACTTGGTGACGCAGTAGTTACGGTCGGAGAGGATGACGTCGCGGCGGTGGTGGGGCGCGACAGCGGGGTTGGAATGGAAGGCGTGGTAGACGGCCTGGACGAGGTCGCCGTAGCGGGTGAGCTCGCGACGGAGGTTCTCGTCGTGCGGTCGAGGAGGTCGTCCCAGTCGGAGGTGCCATCGGAAGGTGATGGGGTTCTTGGGAGAGAGGCGGGAGGAGCTGAGCGATGCTGCGGGGGGAGGGGGGGGGGGGGGGGATGGCCTCGGTGGAGGCCTCCCGAAAAAAAACCAAGAAACCAATAACCAACAAAAAAAGCTACCTAGAGCAAAAAAAAAAAGGAGCATAATTTTGCCAACCATGTTAGTGAAAATATGTTTTGTCATAATTTTGCCATCTTCCATGGCGAACTCTTGCGTTTTTTATAATTTTACTAAATTTTTTCGTTTTTTATTGCTACAAAAAAAAATTCTGCTAAAAGGACGTATATAAAAAAAACAAAAACAGTAATTTTTTTTTACCGTTTATCCACTATTCTCTGTCAACTAGTCCTACTGTTTCGATAAATTCAAATTCACGACAAACAAATTTAAAATTTTGAGAGAAGAGAATAGAACTAAAACCTAACAATTAGGGAGGGGCTAAGTGCAAAATATTCCAATAAGATACCATTTTTTTTACGAGCTATGCTATGACTACAACAAAATGCCTACAACCCTCTTACAACCGTCACGTGGCAGCTGTCCATGTAGTGCCCCGCTCGGCGTTGGCACTATGTACAAGAGATATCGGTTTGCTGACTCAAAAAGTAAACCTTCTTAAAGAGCTCCTTGTTGAACCAGAAGATGACTGATCTAGGTGAGTGGACAGAACTTCATTCTCTGATTCTTGCACGCCTTAATAATGAATATGAGTTTTTGCAATATTTTTTTGCTTAATAACATAATGTTTGCATTGAGAATGATAGAACGAGAACCTGCTTGCCTAAAAAGAGATAGAACCATTGCCATGCTAAGTATAGAAATGAATGTTGTATGCTAGTTACACTGACACCGCTATCGAACGAACCTTGCCATGCTAAGGAAAGAGTAGAACTGCATGCTTAACTAGAAGAGATAAATAGACCCGTGCCATGCTTGCTTAAATTAAAGATCGTTCATATGTTTGCTTGTCGTCGTGTATATAATTGCTTGCCTTTGATGCAAAAGTTAGATTGAATGTATGCTTGTATTGTTATAAAGAGTAAATGGCTTGTCTTGTTAGAGAAGAGACTAGTAGTCCGTCCTGATGTTCCGGTCCTACGGGATCTAGGGGGTGCGGCTATTAGATAAGAGATAGATGGATTGAAAGCTTGTATTGTCACGTTGTGTTATGCTTGTGATATGCTTGTTATCGAGGAGCTTGCGGGGGATAGAGGCTAAATGACAAGTTTGGAGACTAATAGTGCGTCCCGATGTTCCGGTCCTACCGGATCTATGGGGGCGTGGCTATTAGAATGGTGGATGGAGACTGATGGGGTGAGACTAATAGTGCGTCCCGATGTTCCGGTCCTATGGGATCTAGGGGGACGTGGCTATTAGATGGGAGGCAGTGCTTCTGTTGGGAAGAGTTTGTGTTAGAGAAGTTAGCTTGTTCATGGAGATAGCTGCATTTTAGGTAGTTAGGGCGCATGCTAGGCTAGCCTTCTTGCATACCTAACTGTTTGATGCAGAGACGGACAGGAAAGAGAACCTTGTTTATATATGCAAATTGTTGCTAACTTGTATGTCTGCTGCAGGAAAAACTATTCGACAAAGGGTAAGAATCACTAAATAAGTGATATAACGTTTTTCTTATTGTTTTGTATAGTGTTTTATGCATTCGAATCGGTCGGAAAATGGCTATTAGTGCAGAGCTGAACCTTGGTCACGACTGCTATTTTGAGCGTATTTTAGTGAAGAGCAACCATGAGTCACAGCTCTAATATCATCAGATAAAAGAGTCATTAGTTAGTTGGATTACAGCTACTGATCCTGAGTTTCTCGGGGACCGACATCTTATAGATAGTTTATCTTGTTTGCTTGATAGAATGGTAGTCCACTAGATACTGCATTGTCCCTAGAGTCTTTGAGTATAGCTCACGAGACACGCTGCGCACACCCTGATTGGTACATCGTGCTTGAACTGTTTGCCTTGTATGCTTGGTTGTATTGAACTGAATTCTGATTTCAAAGATGTTTCCAAAATAAATAATATGACTCCGTTCCTGTACTGCATGTAACGAACCTAGGTAAAACTAGAAAGATCACTAGTAATGTAATATTTTATAACATAATTACTTACTGTTGGTTTTAATGAATGTTGCTTCTGTTCGTTGATTTTATACTCACCAGTGCTTTCTCCAAAGTGCTGACCCACCAACAGTTTGTTTGTTCGTAGGTGTTGGATCGTCCGATGAAGCGATAGCCGTGCCTCATCCCCAGGATCCGAAAATCTGGTGTCGATGCCTTGAGCAGTATCGAATTGTTTTGAGCTACTTTTGTATAGATGGACATAATGTATGGAATGATGCCATTGTATTCAGAGAACCTCGTGCCTTGATCCTTACCCCGTTTACTCAGATAAATTATTGTTTGTAACATTGTCCCTCCGCTGCGTATTCGATCGGTTCGATGATAGCCACAACTTTAACGATGTGCGGACGCAACCCCAGGCTCGCACGACATCACGCCTCGATGGCAAACGATCCACGCCCCGCGGAAGCACCGCGGTGCGGTGATTCGCGTCCAGCGGGGGCGTTGTCGGGACCTTCGGGATCGGGGCGTGACAGTCCATTGGAGGAGGGGGGAGAGGTGGGACCCGGTGGCTTTCCGGGTGTCACGCCCCGAGGCGTCCCCCGAGTCGTGACCGCCGTGCGGGCCTGGGGTTGCGCCCGCACAAGGCTTTAATGATTTGCTTAACAAGCACATATTCAGAGTACGCAGATAAATTGAAACACAGATTTGAAACATAGAAAAGTTCTCTTTATTGATAATGAACATCTATTACAAACTCCTGAACGAGTCAGCTAATATGCCGAACGGCTTACAAAAGGGTTGACTCAAAATGAGATAGCAGTCCTGTACATTACATCCCTTTATAAACTCAAAACGATAAAGACCTCCAGGCTGGAGGATCGCTTTGCCACGGAGCTGCATTTGTGTATGAAGAGTTGCAGCTTCGGACTTCAAAAGGCTTCGAGGCGCGGTGAAGATGCGCTAACAGCTGGACTGGATCGGGAAGATGACTTCGGCTCCTCGCTCGGTTCGCCTTAGTGCGGAGAACCTGTTTCAACGAGGGTCAGCATATCGAAACATGCTGGTGAAGGCGAGCTAGCCTGACTATACCAATCAACACGTTGTTTAGTGAAGCATGCTTATTTTGTGGGTTTCTATCTTGCCTTAGTTCATTTACAAGTAAGCAGCATATAGAATTTACTGAAATGAACTAGCCACCGTTCGGTGGATTTACCTGCCCGTCTGAATGACCTGCACAATACTTACCTTGCCTTCCCTGCCACGAAGACACAAGTTAGTTGCAACAGGTTTAAATATACATGATGATCACTGGCATGATTGCCATAGTGGACTAGTCCGAGGCAAGGATAGCATGCAACGATAGTACACGAGGCGCTGCACGCCACCTTGTCCCGTACACGATGACTATTACACGAGTTCCGCCCGGATCGGATCGGTGCCAGTGCCCCAGCGACCGTCCGCAGAACTATACCTTGTGCACAAGTTGTCCATGATCGTACACGATTAACACGTTAACAATTTATGCAGTTGAGGCAACACGATTGCAAGAACACGAGTGCAAGTACACGAGTGCACGACAAGTAGTAATGCATGATTTATTTAGCATAGCCTCCCTGAACAATTATGCATATACAAGATGTGTTCTATACTTAGCACGTTTTATAGAACATTTGCACGAACAAGCATACGATAAGGCAACAGTTCACAGGTTTGATTGACAAGCATAATAACCAAGTATATTTGCCTTTTATCTTGGTTTCTTTTATTATTATTTGGTATCGTTTGATCGGGGCAAAGGAGAGTGCAGATTGATTAGCTGTGAAGCTTGGAAGCAGGACTAGCTAATCGGGTTGGTAGCCACTCACTTAGATTTTGGAAGGGAGAAGGAAAGAGGCGCTTCACGACTCCGTTCTTTGGAATGGAAAGTATTATATAGAGCAGGAGGAAGCTTCGTTCACCTGCATTACGAATAGCTCGATTAATACCTCTTCCCCTTTTCCAAATCTCAGAATTGAAGTGCAAGTCAATGAACAAAAACAATGAAAACCATCGGAACCGTTCAAAGAAAACAAGCAAATCCCAAAACCAACTCAAAGCACGAAAGCAACAAGCGACATCGAAAACCGAGGCAATAAAAGATAGCAGCGGAGAGGTCCCTCCTGACTCTGCCGCTAAGCTTATCCTTGGGGCGCAGTCCACTGAATATGGGAATCGATTCCGAAGAAACAAATCCATAACGAGGACGAGTTCTTAATTCAATCTATCCCGATCGAACGATACCGACTTGTGTTTCTTAGCCGCGCTCTCCGCATCGGGAGAACGGGGCGCTACATCCTACCCAACTAATTGGAAGTTTCGTCCCGAAACTTAGGGTAGAACTTACCGTTAGGGATTATTTTGTTGGGGACGACGATCAGGAAGGTTCGGACAGGAATTAATGGCATGGCCTAATTGTCCACACGCTAGGCATAACCCAAGTCTCAAACGGCAATTGTTGGCAGTGTGCCCACGCTTTTTACAGAAATTACACGATGGCCCTGGGTTTCCTCTTTTGTGCCCTCCGTTGTTAGGGCACTTTGAAGCAGTATTTCCTCTCTCGTCGCTTTGGCGTTTGTGACTGGATGTATGCACAGCGCCGGCAGGAACGTGAGGATAGTGTGGTTCGAGCGACAGGGCGTGATTCATGACTTCACGCATTGTCCGATACTGGAGAACGGCTACGTGCGAATGGATGACAGGGCGTAGTCCACCTTCAAACCTTCTAGCTCGACTCGCTGCATCAGGTAAATAGGCCCTAGCGAATTTGGAGAGTCAGTTGAACTCGGCAGAGTACTCTTTAACTGTCATGCTGCCTTGCCGCAGCTGCACGAACTCGTTCTCCATCTGGCGTTGGACTGGAGGGGGTACATACTCCTCTTCGAACGCGGCACGAAAAGTCGTCCACGAGATCGCCTCCTCTCCGTGATCAAATTGGAGAGATCGTCGATGCACGTCCCACCAATCGTGTGCGTTGAGGCGGAGCTGTAGTCGCGCGCAGGCGACGCGCTTCTCTTCGGGGACCTCTAGCAGAGCGAAATGATCTTCAAGTTCGGCCAACCAATCTAGAGCTATGACTGGGTCCTCAGTCCCGTTGAATGGGGTGTTGCAGACTTTCTTGAAGTGGCCAAAGTCGAAGGCAGTCACGTCCCTCGCTCTTGGAATTTGCGGTATCTCTACTTCAAGCACGGGCTGCTCCACCGGAGTCGTTGTTGTTGCGGCGGAATGGTTGGCAGCCAAAGTCTGAACGATCTGATGCAGGGTATCTACCTGCTTCTGTTGGACTGAGAATCGTGCTTCTATATTGTCATAAAACTTGAGCTGACTCTCTTCCGCTCGCTTCTCGGCCCGTTCATGGCGAGCCTCGTCCCTTTGTTGGTTTTCCCCCAACATCTGCAATATTTTCTGAACGGGATCGATGCTTGGCATGGCTCGCTGGCTTTCTGAACTTCCCGAAGTGCCCGAACTACTTCCTTGGCGTTGCATTTCGTCCGGGACTTGTGCTGCAGATTGCGCAGGATTCATTCCTTCAAAAGAAGGTAAATTACATTAGGATCATAATGTATTATGGACTTATTGCATGAACGTATCTCATTTTGGCCTAGCGAGTTCAAGAGTTCGCATAGGAATTTGATCGTTAAAGGAACTTTTCCAGCACGAAGTCTAAGGAACTTTGAATCTGTGCTCTGATACCACTATGTCACGCCCCGAGGCATCTCCCGAGTCGTGACCGCCGTGCGGGCCTGGGGTTGCGCCCGCACAAGGCTTTAATGATTTGCTTAACAAGCACATATTCAGAGTACGCAGATAAATTAAAACACAGATTTGAAACATAGAAAAGTTCTCTTTATTGATAATGAACATCTATTACAAACTCCTGAACGAGTCAGCTAATATGTCGAACGACTTACAAAAGGGTTGACTCAAAATGAGATAGCAGTCCTGTACATTACATCCCTTTATAAACTCAAAACGATAAAGACCTCCAGGCTGGAGGATCGCTTTGCCACGGAGCTGCATTTGTGTATGAAGAGTTGCAGCTTCGGACTTCAAAAGGCTTCGAGGCGCGGTGAAGATGCGCTAACAGCTGGACTGGATCGGGAAGACGACTTCGGCTCCTCGCTCGGTTCGCCTTAGTACGGAGAACCTGTTTCAACGAGGGTCAGCATATCGAAACATGCTGGTGAAGGCGAGCTAGCCTGACTATACCAATCAACACGTTGTTTAGTGAAGCATGCTTATTTTGTGGGTTTCTATCTTGCCTTAGTTCATTTACAAGTAAGCAGCATATAGAATTTACTGAAATGAACTAGCCACCGTTCGGTGGATTTACCTGCCCGTCTGAATGACCTGCACAATACTTACCTTGCCTTCCCTGCCACGAAGACACAAGTTAGTTGCAACAGGTTTAAATATACACGATGATCACTGGCATGATTGCCATAGTGGACTAGTCCGAGGCAAGGATAGCATGCAACGATAGTACACGAGGCGCTGCACGCCACCTTGTCCCGTACACGATGACTATTACACGAGTTCCGCCCGGATCGGATCGGTGCCAGTGCCCCAGCGACCGTCCGCAGAACTATACCTTGTGCACAAGTTGTCCATGATCGTACACGATTAACACGTTAACAATTTATGCAGTTAAGGCAACACGATTGCAAGAACACGAGTGCAAGTACACGAGTGCACGACAAGTAGTAATGCATGATTTATTTAGCATAGCCTCCCTGAACAATTATGCATATACAAGATGTGCTCTATACTTAGCACGTTTTATAGAACATTTGCACGAACAAGCATACGATAAGGCAACAGTTCACAGGTTTGATTGACAAGCATAATAACCAAGTATATTTGCCTTTTATCTTGGTTTCTTTTATTATTATTTGGTATCGTTTGATCGGGGCAAAGGAGAGTGCAGATTGATTAGCTGTGAAGCTTGGAAGCAGGACTAGCTAATCGGGTTGGTAGCCACTCACTTAGATTTTGAAAGGGAGAAGGAAAGAGGCGCTTCACGACTCCGTTCTTTGGAATGGAAAGTATTATATAGAGCAGGAGGAAGCTTCGTTCACCTGCATTACGAATAGCTCGATTAATACCTCTTCCCCTTTTCCAAATCTCAGAATTGAAGTGCAAGTCAATGAACGAAAACAATAAAAACCATCGGAACCGTTCAAAGAAAACAAGCAAATCCCAAAACCAACTCAAAGTACGAAAGCAACAAGCGACATCGAAAACCGAGGCAATAAAAGATAGCAGCGGAGAGGTCCCTCCTGACTCTGCCGCTAAGTCGATCCTTGGGGCGCAGTCCACTGAATATGGGAATCGATTCCGAAGAAACAAATCCATAACGAGGACGAGTTCTTAATTCAATCTATCCCGATCGAACGATACCGACTTATGTTTCTTAGCCGCGCTCTCCGCATCGGGAGAACGGGGCGCTACACCGGGTGGCCGTCACGTGACAGCCGTTCATTGGAGGGAGAGGTGGGGCCGGATGTGGCCCACGTAGCAAGGGGGAGAGAGGGTTGTAAGAATGTTGTAAGCATTTGGTAGTAAACTTAGCATTATTATTTTGGGCCCAGCTATCCACACCCCATGACCTACTAAGCACACCCCATATAACTTAAGTTGAAAAATAGATTCATGTTTAAAGATCCATATACCCCACATGACCTAGTAAGCACACCCCACCAGCCTCCCTCCTACACACTAGTCATCTTCTTCTTCCTTATTTAATTTTTACCTTCTCTAACCCAACCCTAAAACCCTACATTGAAATTGTGAAGAAGCCATCATGGAGGAAGAAAGTCCACTTCAAAGACACAATATACGTTCTCTCTTTATGTAATTTTTCGGTTTGAAGTAGTGTATGGGAAATGTTGGACCAAAAAAAAAAATTCGTGATGAACACGACCAATACTGGTAGAACGGACCACTGTCTGTTCTACCTGTATTAGCCGAACATTTCAGTAGCAGTTCGATTGGAAGAGGTTGAACAAGACATGTATAGTTCGAACAATGAATGTCGAACATGTCGGTTAGTGTCCGACCTGTATTTGTCGAACATGTCGGTTAGTGTCCGACCTGTATTTGTCGAGCATAAGAAGGACCGAACATGTTATCTTCCGTTCGACACACTATGGTCGAATCTGTACAACAATGTTCGACTGTCGTGGGCCGAACACCATTCTGTGCACTCGACAGATCAGGCTCGAACAGAATCGTGAATACACCCACTTTTTTTTCGAAATTTGTTTCGTTTTAACAAGAATTTAAGGGATTTGAAACCCTAGCAGTAATTATCAATGAAAATAATACTCATTTTGAACTAATTAGAATGTTCGAAGAGAGGGGACCGGTTGGATTTGGAGAGAGGAGAGTAGAGAGGGGACCGGTTGTAAGGGTGTGGGTGTGCTTAAAAAAGATAATAGATTTTAGGTTATAATAGAAAATAATATTTTGATCATATGATAGAATATACTTAGCATTTATATTAATTTTATTTATTTAAAAAAGAATATATTTAACACTTTGGATGTGCTAAGTAATACATGGGTGCATAGATTCTCCCTTTTGTTTCCCCCTATAGCCACTGAAGACAGCCGAAGTAATAGACTTCCAGAGAACCCTAACCGTCCACGTCAGCAGCAACCCCCACCCATCTATAAATTACAGCTGGTGCTTCTAGCCCACAAAATTCCCCAGTTCTCTCTCTCCCCGAAATTCTCTTTTGGGGAAAATAAAAGTTAGGGTTTCGTTTGTTTCCGCCAAATCTCCAAAATCATCGCAGATTTCTCGCGAGCATCAGATCTATCCGGTAAACATTCTTCTTTCGACATCGGATCTTGATCTTTTCCGCTCGATTAGGGCTAGATTATGGTTTCCTTATTCTCCATGATGATGTTATATAGTTTGTCATAGGCTATGTTTGTGATTGTTTCGGTTAATTTTGCTCTGAAAAATGATGCGATTGAATCACTGTTGATGGCTATGTTTGTTATAGGCTATGTTTGACTTGATTAATCACTGTTTATGGCTTTGGCAGTTGTAGTAGTAGTTGATAATTGTTGATTGTCATGGTCCTGATTTTTTTTCTTTACACCAAATCTATTAAAAAGTTCCAATCGTTGAGTTATCTAGACCTGGGCAATATAGATCGTCTCTCCTATAATAATTGTTTAGGGCATACTCGCTGTTGGAGTTTGTTAAAGAAGTTGCAACTAATTCTTGATATTTGTAGCAGTGAGTAATCTTTTTATGATGGCTGGTTCAATCTTATGTAAGGTTCTCTATCTCATAATCTCAAGTTTCTTATCCCGAATGTGTAAAGTTCGATTCTTTGATTTATCTAGCTCTGAATTTAGTTTCTTTTTATCTTCAAGAGCCTATATGTTCTGCTAATTTTGTGAACATTTTGTTTCAGGTATTTGTCATTCTGTCTGCATAGATGGTATTTCTTGTAATAAACGTTTGGGGCCCCTTTCTATTTTATGGTTGATCTTGATTATTGTTGAGTACTTTTGTTTGAGAACTCAAATCCGTTGTTAAAAAACTCCCAACGGTGACAGAAAATTGATAGAAGTAATTTGGTTCCTTTTTGTATTCTGAAATAACATAGTTTAATTGTATATAAGCTTGTTAGAATTGATTCCTCTGGCCATTCAAGTATTCAGGATTTAGATATGAATTCAAGAATCTTTACTGGAATTAATATAAATGTATGACACTCAACAAAGTTTTGGTGTTGTGCCAGGAGATTTACCAGCCTTTTTATTTGGTCTAATGTTATGATATTTTAAATAACAATGGGTGAACATGAATTCTATATCATAGTCTCAAGCTGCCATGGTGGAATCGGTAGACACGCTGCTATTTGTGTTGCAGTGCTAGAGCATCTCGGTTCGAGTCCGGGTGGTAGCATTTTAAATGAGACACAAGGAATTGCATCATCTCATGTTCACCATGATAATCAATAAGTTGGGAGTTAAAAAAATTCCCCCCCTCAAAAGGATGGTGTTTTAACCCAGACGTTTCTTACAATACACAATACAACCTTACAATATGGTATGATGCAACCTATAAATGATACACAATTTATTTGAAAATATTAGTGGATGATTTGTCTTATGATACATTATGTATGATATCTTATGATCATAGTTTGCAGAATCGGCCAATACCGATCCAATACGGCCGATCCGATACGATTTGGCATGTCCCGATCTGATATCGACCGATACTTGACCGATATTGACATTTGAGATCTCTTTTTCAGTCAATTCAACAAAGAAATTTGAATGAAAAAGGCCAAAAATCAAAGGTGTAAACGTATAGTAGGTTGTAAAAGCATGTAGAAGAAAACTTATCTATCACAGGTGAACCAATTCGCAAGGGTGACTACTATTTCTTTCAATTTCAAAATTATATTAAATCATGTTCAATATGGATTTGAAATGTAGACATAAATTCCTAGAGTTATTGTATCATACGGTACACTATACAATACACAAGCAAATTGATACACCATATCGCGAGCTGACAACCTAGGAGGCTAGGATATGTACATTGGCTTCATATCATTGCTTGTGAAGCTAAGTGCTGTTATATTTTTTCAGTGCTTATGTTTAGTGCAATTCTTTGCTTGTTAAGATAAGTGCTGTTATATTTGTTCAGTGCTAATGTTTAGTGCAATTCTGTTTGAAGTTAAATTTCAGTTCTGGATTTGTTTTTTGAATACTATTTGTTTATTTGAGTGCATTTGATTTCTGTTATTAACTTGTGTATAATTTCCTTGATAACTTTGTAAGTTGTATTATCGTTAGATTGGAGTTGGGGCTAGTTGGTTCAAGTTTGGAGACGGCAAATTGGCGTTTGCCATTTTTCCCTTTTTTTATGGAAAAAGCAGCAAAAGCTGGGAACTAACTCCGTTTTGACCAGAATGCTGGGAAACACCAAAGCTATGTTTCAAAATGGGAATCAAACTAGCCCCGAGTCTTAATACATTTTTGAGATGATTGACCAGAATGTAGACTTACGCAATGACCAGCAGCTGTCTATCTTGTAAAACTGCAGCCTTTTAATTTGCTTCAAGTAACATGCCAAAGGAAAGGAGTAACCGTTCTGCATCCTTTGAAGCACGATCACGTGCATCGCCGTTCCCGTGTAGCTCAAGTACTCGTCATAGGGGTGGTTCTTCATCATCATCTAGGAATCCACCAGTCTCTCGGAATCCACCTCAATCTCCTATAGCAGCAGCTGAAGACATCAAAAAATGGGTTGAAGTACGTTGTCCTGTGTGCATGGAGCACCCTCACAATGCTGTCCTACTAATTTGCACCTCCAGCAACAAGGGCTGCCAGCCTTTCATGTGTGACACCAGCTACCGTCACTCCAATTGCCTAGATCAGTATCGGAAGACTTTCTCAGGGTCATCATCACAAGAAAACGAAGCTGAGAAACAGCCATCAAAGCTCTCATGCCCTCTCTGTCGTGGATTAGTCACTGGCTGGACGGTTGTGGAGCCTGCTCGCAAGTATATGAACTCCAAGCTGCGGAGCTGTTCAACAGAGTCATGTGGTTTCACTGGGGAGTATGGGGATTTGAGGAAGCATGCCAGAACAGAGCACCCATCTGTAAGGCCCTCAGAGGCTGACCCTGAACGACAAAGAGACTGGAGGCGGATGGAGCAGCAGAGGGACGTCGGTGATCTCGTCAGCACGATGCAGTCGGCAATGGGTGGAGAGGATGGGGGACTTGGAGCCTTCATTGAGGATGAAGATCCGACAAATGTTTCGTATAACTCTATTACTGTTTTCTTTATTCTCCGATTTCGCGGGCCTGGTGGTATGGTTACTGGGCGAACTTCTGGAAGAGTTTCATCGAGGAGCAGAAGAGGAAGGGCCACGTTTCACTGGGGAGAGACGCTTAATGAACCAGATACTTCTGTCATTGGTACCAGCAGTGGTGATGGTGATGGTGATGACAGTGACAATGATGTCGTCGACAGCGGGGTATCAGAGGAGATGCTTACTGCGTCTAGGCAAAACCAAGGCCGGCCAAGGCGACAACTGAGGTTGTCAGATGAGGAGGATGTTAATGAGGATGATGACATGTTGTGATGCCTGGGGTGTGAATCTCCATCAGTTCATGTCTGGGCTGGTTGGGGATCTCTAAATCAAATGTATGTATCCTGTGGTGAGCTACTACCCTCATGGCTTTGTTCAGGTGTCTCTTGTATGTTGCCTCTTGCATCTTGCTGAGCCTATTTTACTCTTTTTTGCAGCTGCAGCTGGAGCAGTACTGCAGTTTGCTATGCCACCGTGACTAGGATTCAGGAAGTCCTGAAGTAGTGGTCTTGGAAAGTAAATGGAATAAAATGTTGAAAGAGAGAAATATTTATTGAGATTAGCGGCTCAAAAAAATAGTACTGGTGAGCCTTTGGAAGTTTATGGGCTATGTTTTGGTAGTAGTTTCTCTCTTTTTGAGAAGTTGGATGTATTGGTGGTTCTGTGGTGTCTGCCTGATGTTATATACGGCCCTACATTATTAAATTTTTTTAATGTGAGATATTGCTCTTTGTTAACCCGCTGAGTTTTATCCTGCTGATGCTTTCCTGCATGTTTCGTAGCCAGAGTTTTGGCGATGATTAATTGACAAGTGCCTGCTAATCTTATTTATATATTTTTAATGGCCTGTTCATTGCCTTACATTATGGGGTTTCTGATTTTTGTTCAAATTGTTTATTTGACACGGTGACACCAATCCTTCTTTTGTTCGCAACTTGCAAGTATGGAGCTCATACATTAGTGTTTTATTCATTTTCTTTTACATGTAAGAGTAACTTTTCAATCTCGAATATTTTCATTATCTCAGTTCTCCAAAGACATGAATTCCATTGCAAATTTTTTTGGACAATGTTAGAGATTTTCAATTGAATGATGATTTTTCTTGCTTGATCTCTTTGTATCCATCTGCATTACTGATGATTTTTTGCTGGATATCTTGTCTTTGTTGCAAATCACACCCTGCAAATTGAGTACGCAAAGTGTGGGTTGAGTCTGAAATAAGACTAATTGTTCCATGCCAACACTTCATTGTTTTTGCAGTTAAGTTTTCAGTCTATTGTGTACCTAAGTTTTTGCATATTGTGTTTCGTGTTGTGATGAGTTGCGCTTATATATATTGAGTTTTGTAGTTACAAAGATGCAACTGCCAATTTTTGTTTTTTTTGTTTTTTGATAAAGAAAACTAGCAAAATCTGGCTTAGTGTCTACTGTTATTGAAAATTCCAATGTTCGAATCATGTTTGGTTTACGGAATCATGACATTCGGAAAGGAAAGTCGTTTATTTTTTATGTTTGGAAGCCAACATTCGGAAAGGAAAGCCAAAGAAAATGTTTGGAAAACAAAAAAAATGATCCCCAAGGGAGCGGAAAATAGAGGGGAAAGTGGTTCCTCCATTTAGGGATTCATTTTTTGATCTTGACAAAATTTTTGACCATTCTAAACGCAAGAAAGAAAAAAAATGGATGGAAAAAAAAAATGGATGGAAATGATAATTTTTTCAAAGAAAAGAAAAGAGGAGAAAAGAAAAGAGGAGAGGAGAGGAGAGGAAGGAATTGAGTTCGCTTGTCGGCAATTTGTTTGTGCAATGTCATTGTGGAATCTAGTTAGTTGTATACACTGGACGGCAATGAAAGATCTACAAAACTATCGGCTAGTTGTTGTATACAGTGGACAACAATGGAAGGTCTATACAGGACGGACAGGAGGTTTGGGTTGTCCTCGTTATGGGCAGGTCCTTGGGAGTCATCTGCGACTCCTACATTTTGTAGGTCATGTTGGATCTGGAGCCCTAAGTAGATGAGGGGGTTGTCCACAGGAGCCTAAGTAGATGAGGGTTGTCCACATGAGCGAAACTAGGATTAAAATTATAGGAGACCGTGCTACTACATATAATTTTTTTAAAGTTGTCATGCTAATTGAACTTCAAATAACAAAAAATATACTAAAAATTAAACAAGAATAAGCAAAAAGATTAAAGTCAATATTTTTAAAGTGTTACAAAAGATGAAACAAAAAATGTACATATATTTTTTTAAAATATTTAAAACAAAGATGAGTTTCAAAACTCATGTCTCTCATTTAAAAATTCAAAGCGCTACCACTAAGCCAACTTATCTTTGTATATTGGAGGACTAAACTAAAATATATTTACAATTGTAAAAAAAAAAAAAATCTATATAGTAATCAACAATTTGTAGGGGTGCGTGTTGGTTTTGGTTCGGGGCTTCCCTTAGATCTTTATTAAATCCATTCCAAGACAAAGTCTTTTGTTGGTAGTGCCGGATTTTAGATTTTGAGATCTGAGATAAATTCTAAAAATGGTGTCCTCAAAGCTTAATTTTAATTTTTTTTGCTGGATATCTTATCTTTGTTGCAAATCACACCCTGCAAATTGAGTACGCAAAGTGTGGGTTAAGTCTGAAATAAGACTAATTGTTCCATGCCAACACTTCATTGTTTTTGCAGTTAAGTTTTCAGTCTATTGTGTACCTAAGTTTTTGCATATTGTGTTTCGTGTTGTGATGAGTTGCGCTTATATATATTGAGTTTTGTAGTTACAAAGATGCAACTGCCAATTTTTGTTTTTTTGTTTTTTAATAAAGAAAACTAAGCAAAATCTGGCTTAGCGTCTACTGTTATTGAAAATTCCTTTGTTCGAAAGTGATAGGACTAAGGTAATGTTTGGTTTACGGAATCATGACATTCGGAAAGAAAAGTTGTTTATTTTCTACGTTTGGAAGCCAACATTCGGAAAGAAAAGCCAAAGAAAATGTTTGGAAAACAAAAAAAATGATCCCCAAGGAAGCGGAAAATAGAGGGGAAAATGATCCCCAAGGGAGCGGAAAATAGAGGGGAAAGTGGTTCCTCCACTTAGGGATTCATTTTTTTTATCCTAGAAAATTATTTTTCCTATCAATTTTTTTCACAAATTGTTTTTTGATCTTGACAAATTTTTTGACCATTCTAAACGCAAGAAAGAGAAAAAATGGATGGGAAAAAAATGGATGGAAATGGTAATTTTTTCAAAGAAAAGAAAAGAGGAGAAAAGAAAAGAAGAGGAAGGAATTGAGTTCACTTGTCAACAATTTGTTTGTGCAATGCCATTGTGGAATCTAGTTAGTTGTATACACTGGACTGCAATGAAAGGTTTACAAAACTATCGGCTAGTTGTTGTATACAGTGGACAACAATGGAAGATCTATACACGGACATGAGGTTTGGGTTGTTCTCGTTGTGGGCAGGTCCTTGGGAGTCATATGTGACTCCTACATTTTGTAGGTCATGTTGGATCTGGAGCCCTAAGTAGATGAGGGGGTTGTCCACAGGAGCCTAAGTAGATGAGGGTTGTCCACATGAGCGAAACTAGGATTAAAATTATAGGAGACCGTGCTACTACATATAATTTTTTTAAAGTTGTCATGCTAATTGAACTTCAAATAACAAAAAATATACTAAAAATTAAACAAGAATAAGCAAAAAGATTAAAGTCAATATTTTTAAAGTGTTACAAAAGATGAAACAAAAAATGTACATAATTTTTTTTAAAAATATTTAAAACAAAGATGAGTTTCAAAACTCATGTCTCTCATTTAAAAATTCAAAGCGCTATGGCTAAGCCAACTTATCTTTGTATATTGGAGGACTAAACTAATATATATTTTACAATTATAAAAAAAAAAAAAAAATCTATATAGTAATCAACAATTTGTAGGGGTGCGTGTTGGTTTTGGTTCGGGGCTTCCCTTAGATCTTTATTAAATCCATTCCAAGGCAAACTCCTTTGTTGGTAGTGCCGGATTTTAGATTTTGAGATCTGAGATAAATTCTAAAAATGGTGTCCTCAAAGCTTAATATTAATTTTTTTCCATATACAATATTGTTATCAACCCAAAATTCAAGAAATAAAATAATAAATATAATATAATATTCAAAAGAATATAAGTTATAATGAAATATTAATAAAATTAAAGATGTTCCAAACAAAAATAAAATAAAATTGATGTTCCAGAGAATAAAAAGAAGAAGAAGAAGCTAACGATGGTTGGGGTAGTTCATAATGGTAATGAAAAAAATTAACAACAAATAAATAATCAACAACAACAAAAAAAAAATTTCTTTCTTAGTTTCTCTATTAGTTGATTTCAATATCAATAGAAATAACTATGTAATCAAATAATAAGAATATATTTTTTCAATAAATTAGTCAACCACAAATAAATATAATAAAAAAAATAAAAAATAAATAAATTATAAAGCTCACATAATAAAAAGAGACTAATTCCAATAGGTATTTTAGGAACAAAATTTACTCGTAATTGCCGACTCCAACAAATAAATCGACTAAGCAGATAACTATAAACATTATGCAAGAATACATTTTTTCAAAAAATTATAAGTCAACCACAAATAAATAAAAAACTCAATAACAATTTATATATAAAGAATTAAATCAAAATCTCACCTCAAAGTGAGGGAGTACCTAATTGTCTGATTCCTTTCCTTTTTTAAGAAAAAGAAAAAAATGTTTATTCCGACGGCCACAAAAGCCTCTCTCACCAAAAAATTCCTAAAAAAATGCTCTATTAGAACATATTTTGTTGTTTTAAGGCTTTAAGTATATATTTTATGTGTAAAAAAGATTAAAAAAAATTAAAGTCTCATTTCAAAGGGAAAGGAGAAAGTTAATTCCGACGGTCGAGTCTCAATAAACAAAACAAAAAAAAAATCCAAAAAAAGTTACCTCTTAGAACATCCGTTGCTTTAAACATGCAATATGATAGACATACAATTTGATTTTGGCCTGGACTCGATCTTTATCGATCTGAATCTTGGTCAAGTTCACTTATCTAGTTAGCCTAGATTTGATTTCTAGAGGCCCCAAATTATAACAGACTTATATATACTTTAAAAATGAATTTTTTTGCTCTCTAAAAATTTTGTCAAAAGGCTGCTGTCTCATGGACCTCATATAAGTCCAAACATAATTCTTGGTACCACAGATTATGTTTTACTTTGACTCTGCATGTTTCCATCTTGAGCATTTAAGTAACGTAAGGTTTGTACGATTTATGTTTTTTATTTTTTATTTTTTATTTGGATCCTTTTCTATCCGATAGTTGTTTGATTGAATATGTTAGCAAATGTTCAAAATCAAAATATTTAAACTAGTATATATCTCTTTATTTTTTTTAACTAGCAAATAATTTTTCTCCTATGTAAAAAACAAAAATTTGGTTAAAATAGTACGAATATATCTTATATCATTTTAGAAATTTTTTTGACTTACCTTTTATTTTATTTATTATATTTAAATATGTATCAGACCGTTTTAGTATAATTTCATTTTTGACAAAAATTGTATAGAACCGGCAATCACATTTGACCAAACATTTAGTACCAAAATAGCCATATCATTATCATCTTTCCCAACCGTTTCCCAACCATTGCTGTCCCCGTGCGCCACCCCGCTCCCCCATCCCCGCCGTGCACCCTCCCGCTGCCCCCCTCCCCGCCTGCTCCAGCGCGACCCCACGACACCCAGCACTTCCTTGTCTCCTCCCGCGACTCTGTCTTCTCCGTCTCCGATGTCGGCGACATCCAAACCCTAACCCTAATTCACGCCGACTACACCTCATCTCCGTCGTAGCCATCGACGGCCCCAACCGCCGTCTCATTGTCGCCTCTGCCTCCCCATCCTCCGTCGCTGACTACAACCTCCGCTCCCCCAACCCCAACCCCAACCCCAATTCTTCTCCTCCTCTTCCTCTCTGATCCCCGATCGAATCAACTCACTGGCGGTAGATCCGCCCACAGTCGGCTTGCTCCACTGCACGTCGAGCTCGCCTGCATCTCGCCGACTCCGTACCAACGGACGATGAGCCGGAGAGGTTGATCTCCTGATCCAGCGGCTGCGCCTTGCGCACCAGCCGACTGGATCTTGTCGATGAGTCCGTTCTTCGACGCAGCGCCTCTACGGAACCACCGCGGGCGAGCAGCCTTCCACTGACCGTCAGCAGCAGATCTGCAACCTTGGATTCCTCGGAACCGTTCTCCGGTGACCGGGGTCTCACCTCCGGTGCCACATCCAGGTGAGACTCTCTACCGACCTCTCTCTGCTCCTCTCCTTCCTCTATTTTTAGGTGTCTCTCTTCTTTATTTCTTCATTCTTCTGAAAAAATCTTGATTTTCTTTCTTTTGTTTAAAAGGTGGAATGGCCTTCTCTACTCTTTCTTGCATTTCTCAATTGTTTTGTTGGGAAGAGGGAACGTCAGAGTATTTGCTGGGAAGAGGAAAAACATATGCTTTTTCTTAATTCTTGATTTATTCTCTCCCCTTTTTTGCGATGACCGCGAAGAGGAACAGGTCAGCGGTGGTGGCAGGGAGGTCGGGGGTGGCGCTGTTGAGGAGCTGGGATGGGTGGGCGGATGTCACGCCCTCGTCTCCGTAGGGAAGGAACGTCCTCGTTTGGATGTGATGTCGCACAAGCCTGAGTTGGGTCCGCGCAAGACTAGGTTCGAACAGACGTTTGATAACTAGTTCGCAAGGTCATTATAGCGGAATCATTGAATAAACACACAAGTATGGAATAAAACAAGCTCTTTATTGATAATCAAGAAATATTACAAGCTCTTTATTGATAATCTCGGCACTAGGCCGAGATTACAAGTCGCTCATGCGCTCTCTCTCTCTCTCTCTCTCTCTCTCTCTCAACAATAAAGACGTACCAAGCGACTTACAATATGGAATGATACATAGGTGATGTTCCAATACATTATGTCATGTATATGTGTTTCAGCTCCGGACGCAACGCTCCAAGACTCAAGAGTTAGCTCCACGCCTTAGCGCGCACGAAACGATTTCCGCACCGAACGGGGTTCTCCCGCACCCTGCAAGCAGCCTGATGAGTTATTAGTACATTGAATGTACTGGTGGGGAGGCTTCTCGTCCGCTCAACAAAACCAAACATGTTATATAAGTTCCGTACACCATCTACTAAGTTGTCTTTCTAGTCTTGTATTAGGATTAGTTTCATGACATATGATATAAACCTAACTCGTGTGGCAGTGAGTATAACACGGCGAGACTTACCAACTTATCATTCGTCATTCCCTGTCCAAAGATGAAACCAAGTTAATCAACATATAATGCATGAAACGAGATGAAAGAGTGCGCATACACACATAGTGTTACATGCATGTTCTCGACTCGGACGTGATGCGCTTGAATGGTATACGATGTCGTGCCTTCATTCTGTGACCATACATATGTGTCGTGCTTTCTTTAACTTGGACAATTAACGAGCTACACGTTGAGTTCTGTGCATTTCGTGATACGGTCACAGCTACGTACACCAGAGGGTTTACTCTACAATCCAATAGTCATTTCTGGGTCAAGAGTCCTAGGTATCTCAATTTCAAGCAAGTAACAAGTTACAAGATGTATGATCACAAAAAATATAATAGTAAGGCGTCCCAAACTATACATACACAGATGATCATGAAGCTAGTTACAAAATGAAGAACTAGCAAGAGTACAATATTACATGATCAGCTCTAGCTATAGTCTAGAGTATGCTTACATGTAGGCCTGCAGGCTAGAATGTCAAGTTCCAAAACACGAGCTAAACACGTGTTCGGTGGCTAAACGTCTCAAAAGTATAAGTACAAGATCAAGTGGGTGATGAAGAAGAAATTCACTCATGTCCTCGAGTGCTCCTGGTGTTCACCATCTTGAGGCAGATAGTACGAAAGATCCTATGGTCCTGCTCCGAAATCTTGCCATACAAAACCAGTGAGGTCAGACCCAAAAACAGCAAATACCATAAGGGAGCCAACTTAGAAACTAAAACCAGCATGCAGACAAATCAGTAAGAAATAGCACAAGAAATAGTTAAATACGTACATCAGGTAAAATAACAGTTAAACAGTTCTGGAGTATTTAAGTAAGGATATCTGAAAATCAGTACTCAGGTTACAATTTTCGTATTAGTTAAATAAATCAGGACACGACTTGACTAGAAATCAAGCAATCACGACCAATCATGCTCTACGGCTTGCTGTCATTAGCTAACTAGGGTTATCACAGTAATAGTTATTAACACATGCAGTTTTGAGATTCCATACAGTCACATGCCCTGCAGACTATCCGGGTTATCCAGGCGTAAGGATACATAGAATTGATTATATCAGGTATAATAATTTACAGGTAAATGCAACACTCGACGGCGTGCTGGAAGTGTGCCCCTCACGACGGAGAGCTCCAAATCCATCATGTGTCGCTGGGATACATGGATTGCATATAGCCAGAAAATCTCTCTAGATGTTTTTAATTCATTATTCTAGTTGTTATCCTGGACAAGTTATTAAGAATTCCTGACCGTGATGCTCAGGAATTTTCGGTACTTAGGAATTTTTCTTAGACATGATGCAGGACGGGACATGACAGTAGCTTGAAAAGTACATTCAGGACAAGAGCAAACAAATCAACCATGAAAATTTATCTTATCAGTTCAAGCATTTCAGTTCAAAAAATTCTAGCATGTCAGGAGTGCGCTTCGTCGAGCCACTATCAGGAATATCGGTACAGGTCAGGTTAACTCGATACGACGAGCTATTATCAGGAATATCAGTGCAAGTATGGTATCCGGAGTTCAAGATTAACAGTGACAATACAATTAATGTTCAGGAAATTTCAGGTTCTGGCAGGTTGTCACAAATCGAATTATATGCAATTAGGGAAAGCTTGCATTCATAACAACTAAACAGAATAAGCTAAACAATGGAAACAGTTAAACCATAAGACCACAATTCATAAGAAGTTGAGCTACTACAAGTATCATAGGCACATGGGATAATCTGGCCGCATGCAACAAGCCGGTCACATGTAAGAGCTGGCAGCATGCAAGAGCTGGCCGCATGCAACACATTGGCCGCATGGAAGATGCAAAGTCCACTTCTCGGGACAAGGTGAGTGACAGACAATAAATGCAAAGTCAGAAAAATGACTGATGTGACTGACCGTGTCAAAGAAGTGACCGATGTGACTGGCCAAAAAAGGGAGTCAGAAGGAAAAGAAAAAAATCATAGAAAGTCGTGACAAGGCGACGTTGAGTCATGCGTTCGAAAAAGAGGGACACATAGTTCCGGGCTGCATGGACGACCACATGCTCCTCTTGGCCGCATACACACTTGGCCGCATGAAATCTTTTGAACTTAGAGAACTTTTATTCATTCAAGTTCCATGCATTTGGCCAATGGACGCATGTGCAGATTCAGTCATGCGTCCAACAAGATGGCTGCACGCTGACTTGGAGCGAGAAGTCCGGCCGCCTGCCAAGCGAGCCGCATGTAACTCCTTCATCCTAGAACAACAAGTTTCAGCCATGGAAAAGCTCTAAGTCTGCAAACTTATTTTCTCCATGAAATCCTCAATTCAAGTTCGAATCCAGCAAAGTAAAGTTCAAACCGCATGAAATCAAGTGCTCATCAACATGGAACTACTAGTTTTTGAAAATATCAAGTTTTAAGAGATCAAAACCAAGTAAACTCATGGAAGCTACAAACTTGAAACTTAGATTTACTCCAACCAAGGCATCAAAACCGAAAATAACAATAAATAAATATGAAGAGCAGTTCATAAAGCACAATATAGACTAATAAAATGCAAGAGTGGCTAAAAAGTGCAAGTTCTTCCTTATTGGCAAGATGTACTTGCCTAAACCCACTACTAAGCTAGTACTACTACTACCACCAAAGGGAATGAGGAGGCCGGCCTCAGGCTGCTCTCGGCTAGGGAGAAGAGAGGGAAGAGGAAGAAGAAAATGAAGAAATAGAAGGAAAGGAAGAAGAATGTGGAGAAGAGAGAAAGGGAAGGCTATATATAGTAAGGGAGAGTCACCAAGCACAAATCTAGAAATTACATGAAAGCAGCTAAAAAAATTCATAAATTACACGGAAAGCAATTTTACAGCTATAACACACATATACCAGATAAAATACAATAATACTGAAATAGTGAGACAGGTCTCACACCTGTCCCAAGGATGGGCTTAGCGGCAGAGTCAAGAGGGACCTATTCGCTGCAAGTTTTCTTGCCTAGTTTTCGCTGTCGTATTGTTGCTTTCGTGCTTTCAAGTTGGTTTTTGAGTTTGCGTTTTCTTGAACGGTTTCGATAATTTTATTGTTTTCGTTCGTTGAGCTTCGTTTTCGTATCGATTTTGGATGAAACAGAAGAAGTATTGATCGTCTGTTCGTGGCAATGTAGGTGATCGTGCAGTAGACGTCGCGCGAGCGGAGTCTTGAAGCACATCTTATCTTTCCTCTCCCTACCAACTTGTGAGTGGCTACCATCCCGATTAGCTAGAACTTCTTCCAAGTCTTCACACCTATAATCTTGTTCTCTTGATTGTTCCGATCAAACGATACCATAATAACTAAAAGAGATCAAGATAAAATGTAATAGACTTGTAATACTTGATACTTGTCAACCAACTTGTTAACGATTAAATTGTTGCATGCTAGTTCGCTTAGAATATTCTTTCATCGTATTTTAATTCTAGTTAGAACATATTCTTCTATTATTGTGCTATATGTCGAACACTTTACTATGTGATAAACTGATCAGGAAGACTATGCAAATTAGATCATGCCATGTTACTTGTCTCGTGCTTGTTTTGTCTTGAACTGCTTCGATTGATGACTTAGATTAGACTTCGCTTGGTCATGGACAACTTGTGCACAAGATCTTAGTTCCTGCGGACGGGCGCTGTGGCACTCGTACTGATCCGATCCGGACGAAACTTTCTGATAGTCGCCTGCTTCAGACGGGATGGCCTGTAACGCCCCAGTTCCTTGCATTGCATGTCATTCCATCCCGAGTCTATTACTCGTCTACTATGGCAACACCAGTGACCCCCTCGTATATTTAAACTGTGTAAGCTAACTATGTCTTCATGGAAGGGAAGATCATGGTAGGTATTGTGCAGGTGGTTCAGACGGGCAGGTAAAAGTCACCGAACGGTGTAATGTTTATTTCAGTACATTTCTATATCTATTGATTTTTGTAACTTGAACTAAGGCAAGATAGAAAGACCACATAATAACTTGCATCCTTTACGTAAATAACGTGTTGATTGGTATAGTTGGGTTAGCTCGCCTTCACCAGTGTATTTCGATGTACTGACCCTCGTTGCAACAGGTTCCTCGCGCCAAGACGATCCAGCAAGGAGCTAGGGGGACTTCCCAATCCAGTCTACCTACCGGCATGTCCTGTTCGTGCCCTTGAAGCGTGTTTTGAAGTTCGAGGAGCTCGTGCACATACCTTATGCAGTTCCGTGGCAAGGCGATAGCTTCGTCCGAAGGTGTCTATAGCTTTTGAAGTTTTAGTAAAATGATGTAATGTATCAGACGACTATCTCATTTTGCGTCCGCTTTTGTAAGCTTGCGCGAAAATCTTTTGTACTTGTTCAAGAGTTTGTAAATGATGTTCATTATCAATAAAAAGAACTTTTTTTGTAGCAATATTGTGTTCAATTATCTGCTTATTCTAAATATGTGCTTGTTATATCAAATACCATGGTCTTGTGCATTTCGCAACTTAGGCTCGCACGGCATCACGTCCGGGGGACGACTATTGATTCCACGAAATCGAAACGTGACACGGATTGCCGCAATCGAGCAAAACTTAGATCTATATGAACATGAGGTCACTGGCTTAGCCATAAAGGACAATGCATAGTCTCGGACGTAGATGAGGCGTAACACAAGAGTCATGGACGTTACCTACAATCCCGACTAAACATGGAGAGACTACCATATCGAATGAGTCAGATGGGTTATCCAAGTGTAGGATGCACTACCAAGGGCCCGACCACTGTATATTGCGTAGCCCCAAACCGGGGAGCATCCTACCAATTTGGTCGCGCAATACCCATATTCCTTCTTGGACGGTACGATCCCGGTGCCCCGGCGATCGTCCGAGGAATCCATGTTATTACCTCGTGCACGAGTTGTTCGTGACCATGTAAGTCTCTAGTCTTACTGATTCATGACATGTACAGGTTCAATCTTGGATTTATGTTCATAACACATTGGCTCCCAGAGTCGCCTGATTCTTGTACGAAACGAGTCTTGCTTTACTTGACATGATTCTTATTCAGAGCTTAACTTGACATGATGCAGTCCCCTAGTTTGGGATCTGCCTTGGCGACCTAACGGTCCCAAATACTTTCAGGTTCAGACTTACACGGAACGACTATTCGATAGTCTTCCGACGAAACTAGACGATGCAAGACATATATTGTGTTACTTGATTGTAGCATGAACTTACGTGACGAGCCTCAAAACGAGACCAACGAGTACTAGTTAGCACGTAAAGCAGGCAAGCATTGAAACCAGTGTTCTAAAAATCGGGCTAGGCGGCGCCTAGGCGCTAGGCGGCCGCCCGCTGCACCGAATTCGGCCAATTCGGCCTCCTAGGCGCCTGTTCGGGCCTAGGCGGGCCAGTTCGCCCAGTTTGGCCCAGTTCGGCCAATTCGGCCCTGTTCGGCCTGTTCGGTCAAGGCAGAAATTTAAAATTTTAAATTTTCAAATTTTGAAATTTGAAATTTCAGATTTGAAATTGCAAAAAATATTCAAAAAAAGTTCAAATTCCAAAAAAAATTCAAATTTCAAAAAAAATTTAAAAGAAATGCAATAGAAATTAAAAATATCAGGAAACAAAAATCTAAATATTAAAAAAATTTAAATTTTTTATAAAAATTTAAAACTAAAAATTCAAATTTCAAAATTTTTTTTTTTTTTTTCTGTTCGGCCGCCTAGGCGGCCCTTTGACACACCGATTCCGCCTAGCGCAATTTATAACATTGATTGAAACAGTAGAAACATAAACCTTTACACTAGCACGAGTCTAAAGGGCTTGTGCGAAGATTGAAATCGTGCAAAGGCATGCAAAGCGGCGCATAAGAAAATCTATCAAGTTACTTCTTTTTCATGTTCTAGACAAGTAATACAAGATAAGATTATTCCCTTAGCTAGGTACATTGTATTCTGTACTAGTATGCAAGAGGTGATTTGCCTAGCGATTATCATGTATCGTCCATGTTTTATGTGTGTAGGCTAAGCAACGACGGGTTCATCAGCCACCCACCTTAGCAATAATTCGCATCGGCCGAGCGATATTCCGAGCGCCCCTTTGAAAGTCTAAGTTTGAACTCTTGAAGGGCCAGTCTGAATTCCTTTGCATAAAGCGAGTCTTCTCATTGAGCAAAGCTGGACGGGTCGTTGCACTTACGCTGTTTGAATCGGCTCTCCGCATTGACGCGGAGCGGATCGTTACATTATACATCACTTAGAACAAGTCTCGTCTTCGAGACTTCCTGAGCGCAAACCGTTCTATCGCACACTATCGAATCTAACTCAAGTATACTGCTCCGTTCACTTAGAACCGTTCGAATACAACTTCTTACTCGTCTTTCCTCATTCCGTGTCGCAAGCATGCTGGGTCTGGTTCATTGAATGACTCTATCACTCAATCCGAGCTGATTATATCTACTCGAATGCTGTATTATCTGACTCGGTCTCTACTGCGCTTTAGCGTAGAATATATATCGATTAACACAGGACATGATCTATTGTGTACGAAGATCTATGACTGAGGTTAACTTACCCAAATCGTTATACTTATCCAAGCACATCTAACACATTCACTTGCAATTGTATTCAAGTTCAACATATCATTGAGTCTGGATCGTATACACATATTCCAAGCGTCCTCGAAATACATGTATTTCAACCAAGCTTAGCGATAACGGAGTCTTTGTACTCGAGTTCAACATATCACTGAGTCTGGATCGTGCACACATTTAAGGCGTCCCCCAAACATATGTATTTTAATCAAACTTAGCGATAGCGAAGTTGGACAAGTTATTTGGGACAAATCTCAAGTGTTCTCGTCTTACAAATTACGATGATACCTCGACCGGAGTCGATCAAAATCTATGCTAATCTAAGTCCAACTCAAAACTAAACATTGCACTACCATCAAGCACGATCTATCCAATATACTGACTAGCGTCCAAGTTCTATCGTCCATTCTGTTCGTGTCAAATACCAAGTTATGCTAGCGTACACTTCCAGTTCCAAGTCCTAACTCTAAGTCTTGCTGCCCCAGTTCTATCGTTTACCCAAGTGATACTCTAAAGTCAGTCATACAAGTTCTTACACTCGGCATAGGGTCGTCTGCCTAACCGCTATGTCAACTCACATGGTCATATGTACACTTTCACGATTCATATCGTACAAATTCGTTGTACTATGCTCGCACCAATTTCTAAGGTCAAACCATTGTTCATTCGTACGGGTATTCTACCCAAGCTCGCATCATTCAGATTTCTAAACATCGAGCACAAATCATCCTACTTCCATCACATATTCGTCATAAGATCCGAGTCCGTTCAGCAAAGCCGTTCCTAAGATACGTTCGTTCAGCCAAATTCTCGATATATATCAATGTTGCGTGTCAAACCTAGTGATTTGCATAGTCTATCTCCTCAACTATGTTTGATAGAGTCCACCTATCCATTCTTTTCTAAGTCTAGACCACCAAGTCACCATTCACTTCTAAATCTTCGATCTCAATCATAACTCTAAGTCGTCCAACACAATTCATGTATCTGTTCACAAAACCATCAAGCTTGTCTTACTTCACGTTCTAGACTAACTCATCCTCGAAACACTTTCGATTCACTTATA
Source organism: Iris macrosiphon (assembly GCA_036927795.1). Classification (NCBI taxonomy): domain Eukaryota; kingdom Viridiplantae; phylum Streptophyta; class Magnoliopsida; order Asparagales; family Iridaceae; genus Iris; species Iris macrosiphon. The sequence continues at coordinate 166,972,496 of JAYESA010000003.1, forward strand.
TCTTGAAACTCATCTTATCGTGTCATACCACAAGTTAAAACGATCCTCCAACTGTCATGTTCCGATCTCCTGCAAGTTTGATCATCCCCGCTCGACGTGATATCACCATGCCAACGCTCTTGCAAAATAATCGTCCTCATTGGGGTATGACACATGTGCGAGCCTGTAGTTGCGCTCGCACAAGACAAGAAAGTCAAACGTTATGGTTATCATCGAAACGACCAAGACACCTTATCGTTACACTTCGTTTCATCCAAGTTATCCATCAAATCGTGTTCATCTAATAACCGTTTATGCCGTGATTATAATTCGCCTAACCAACTCGTCCAAACTTTAATGTTATTGTTCGATCAATCCATAGTCTACCTCTAGCATTTTCTCAAACAACTAAGTTTAAATCCTCTAGCCAAAGTCTATTCACCTTCGTTACGTTTCATTTTATCGAGTTCGTCTTCATAATCATCGAACATGTTAGGTCCTGATCTTCCGCGAATTCGATCATCCCCGCTGGACTTGAAATCACCACGCCAACGCACCCACGGGATAATCGTTCTTATTTGGGCATGATGTCGAGTATTATCCTTCGAACTAGATTCAAGATCGTTCGTCCAAGTTCAAGGTTTAATCCTTTATCGCTTACCTCAATATATTGAACCACAAAATTCTCTAACTTGTATAAATTCGTGCCATCTTCCAACTATTGATATCGTATCAACTCTTATTCAAATTCGAAACCACAACATCCATACTCAGGCTAAATTTTATCGAGCGATATCCTACTCAATCCAAACTTTCGATGCGCGCTATCTCCCATCGCGCTAACTCTGATCACATTCTAGATTATTCCATTTCAAACTCAAGTTTCAATCCGTTTGATTCAATTCGAAATCGCTCATACGATCCACTAAGTTTCCTCGACCAAGTTATTAATTCCATTACTCCGAATCCTTATTCGATATAAGCCTTATCACTTTCTCAATACATTCTCAATCGTTCGAACATTTTCAAGCCGATCCATACACCACTCAGGGTTCGAGCTACTCGACAAATTCTCAAAACTCACTCTATCCTCAAATCACTTATTCGTTCCTGAGCAATCACATACACCACTCATGAATCGATTCATCCAATTAAATTCTCAATCGCGTTCGTATCGTTCACTCGCATATCTGTCAAGTTCATTCCTGAAACTCATACAAGATCCCCTAGCGTTGCCTCGATAATCTTAGTTCGTATACACCTCTATCGATAGTCATCCAAGTACAATATTTTGACTTATACTTACCGACACGAATATCCGTTCGAACCATTCCTCAAAATCCAATCACAATTTTCTAGATTCGCCTTAGCGATAGTCTGATAATGTCTCTATCGATAGCCATTCTAAGTCTGACTTACCCTTATCCGAACGATAGTCAATCTCACTCGCACACTTGCTCGTACCAATGAGTCTAGGTGCGCGATACCCAACATGACTTAGCCAAAAGGCTGTGTGTATAGCCACCCCGTTCGAACGATATTCTAGTCTCGCACACAAACTCGCTAGTATGAGCGTAGGGGTATTATGGTTCGCACATAACTTGTCAATTCTAGCACGAGTCTATTCCCATAAAGCCCGACACAGTTCGACACAAAGGCCTTCACATTACTATCCGTTCAACCAATCATTCACATGCACTTTTTAAAAATATTTAGACTCATTGTATGGAACATCCCAATGGGACAACGAGAGAGTGCGTATGTACATAACTCACGAACGAGCTTTCAAAACTGAGAGAATCGATACGAAGTCCAAGGACGTAAAGCCGTGCTCTGATACCATTATGTCACGCCTCCGTCCCCGTAGGGACGGAACGTCCTCGCTTGGGTGTGATGCCGTGCGAGCCTGAGTCGCGCCCGCGCAAGGCCAGGTCTGAACATGCGTTTGATAACTAGTTCGCAAGGTCGTTATAGAGGAAGCATTGAATAAACACACAAGTATGAAATAAAACAAGCTCTTTATTGATAATAAAAATATATTATAAGTGACGCTAGGCCGAGATTAGAAGTCGCTCATGCTCTCTCGAAACAATAAAGACGTGCCAAGCGGCTTACAATATGGAATGATACATAGACGATATTCCAATACATGATGTCCTGTATATGTGCTTCAGTTCTGGACGCAACGCTCCAAGGATCCAGAGTTAGCTCCACGCCTTAGCGCGCACGATGGATTTCCGCACCGAACGAGGATCTTCCGCACCCTGCAAGCAACCTGGTGGATTATCAGTACATTGAATTCACTGATGGGGAGGGTTCTCGCCTGCTCAATAAAACCAAACACGTTATATATGTTTTGTGCACCATCTATTAAGTTGTCTTTCTAGTCTTGCCTTAGGATCAGTTTCATGGCATATGCTATAAGCCTAACTCGTGTGGCAGTGCGCCATGCGATAAAAGAGTAACACGGCGAGACTTACCAACTTACCATTCGTCATTCCCTGTCCAAAAATGAAACCAAGTTAACCAGCATATAATGCATGAAACGAGATGAAAGAGTGCGGATACAAACATAGTGTTACAAGCATGTTCTCGACTCGGGCGTGATAAGCTTGAACGGTATACGGTGTCGTGCCTCCGTTCTGTGACCATACATATGTGTCGTGCTTTCTTTAACTTGGACAAGTAACGAGCTACACGCTGAGCTCCGTGCATTCGTTACTTGCCTCAATGCAATGACTCGCACGCGGATTGCAACAATCGAAAAAACTTAGATCTATATGAACATGAGGTCACTGGCTTAGCCATAAAAGACGATGCATAGTCTCGAACGTAGATGGGACGTAGCGCAAGAGTCATGGGCGTTACCCACCATCCCGACCAAACATGGAGAGACTACCATATCGAATGAGTCAGACGGGTTATCCAAGTGTAGGATGCACTACGAAGGGCCCGACCACTGTATATTGCGTCGCCACAAACCGGGGAGCATCCTACCGATTTGGTTGCGTAATACCCATATTTCTCCTAGGGCGGTACGATCCCGATGTCCCGACGATCGTCCGAGGAATCCATGTTATTACCTCGTACACGAGTTGTCCGTGACCATACAAGTCTCTAGTCTTACTGATTCATGACATGTACAGGTTCAATCTTGGATTCATGTTCATAAAATATTGGCTCCCAGAGCCGCCTGATTCTTGTCCGAAACGAGTATTGCTTTACTTGATATGATTCTTGTTCAGTGCTTAACTTGACATGATGAAGTCTCCTAGTTTGGGAACTGCCTTGCGACCTAACGGTCCCGAATACTTTCAGGTTCAGACTTGGACGGAGCAACTATTTGATAGTCTTCCGGCGAAACTAGATGATGCAAGACATGTATTATGTTACTTGATTGTGGAATAAACTTACGTGACGAGCCTCGAAAATAGACGAGCGAGTACTAGTTAGCACGTAAAGCAGGCAAGCATTGAAACATAAGTTTTTACACTAGCGCGAGTCTAAAGGGCTTGTGCGAGGGTTGAAATCGTGCATAGGCATATAAAGCGGTGCATAAAAAAATCTATCAAGTTACTTCTTTTCCATGTTCTAGACAAGTAATACAAGATTTGATTATTCTCTTATCTAGGTACGTTGTATTCTTTATTAGCATGCAATATGTGATTTGCCTAGCGACTAGCATGTATCGTCCATGTTTTATGTGTGCAGGCTAAGCAAAGACATGTTTATCGATCGTAGCCACCCACCTTAGCGATGATTCGCATCGGCCGAGCGATAATCCGAGCGCGCCGTTGAAAGTCTAAGTCTGAACTCATGAAGGGCTAAGTCTGAATTCCTTTGCATCTAGCGAGTCTTCTCACTGAGCAAAGCGGGACAGATCGTTACACTTGCGCCGTTTGAATCGGCTCTCCGCATTGATGCGGAACGGATCGTTACAGCGAAGGCGGGGGTAGAGGACGAGACAAAGGCAGAAGTTAGAAAAAAGGTTTATGGAGCGACGGTGAGGGAGAGGAAGAGGAAAAGAGGGTACTTGCTGGTGTGGGGGATGGGGGAGAGAGAGAAAGGAGGAGGAGAGAGAAGGGAGTATAGAAAAGTGAGATTATTTTGGTCCTAAATATTTGGTCAAAGGTGTTGACGTCAGTCATGGACGGATTCTGTTAAAAATGGAAAGACTTGCACATTATGATAAAATAGTGGAGTGCACCCTTAAATATGGTAAATAAAGTGGAAGATAATGTAAATTTTTTTTCAAGTTTTTATTATTTCGTACAAAGAATAGAGATATTTACTAGTTAAAAAAATAGTGAAAATATATGCTATTTTTAACATTTAGAACCATGACATTTGCTAAATATCCCTTTATTTGATTCCTTGATGTATGTCTCGGGACTAGTTTCTCTTTTGTGATCTGATTGACCTCTGTGTCTTGAAGCTGTTCTTTGTGGTTTCATTGTGACTATATTTGAAAAAAAAAATAAAAAAAATCATCTGCTTGTGTTTGGAAGGCAGGAAAAAAAAAAAAAAAAACTTTGAAGTAGGCGATGCAGTTATCAAGCGACAAATGGTTTGTAGTTTTGCTATTAGGTTATCATTTCATCATGCAAACTTTCACGAGGAAAGTTCTCGCCATGATCTAATGCTGATGAAAGGAAACTTGTGTGATATTTTATTGCTGGATTGATGCGCATAATTAAGCTGTGAATTTGCATCATCAAAGGATAAATGGTTGGTAGTTTTGCTATTAGGTTATCATTTCCAGACACAGATTGTAGTAGCAGCATCAGAAAAATTGAGCCTTCACGGAAATACAAGATAAGAAAGAGCGAGGAGTGCAACATTTAAGCCCACATAAATACCAGTTTATGATACAATATGTAAACCAATGACACCAATTTAAAGTGACAACTGAATCTAATATTTCGTACCAACCGCTTCTTACATTAACTGAGTGTCCACAGACACACATATACCCATACATATCAGCTTTAACTTGAATGCATAACAAAGTAGATGTAGAAAATAGGCACAAAGACCAGGAGGATCAAGGACCACAGTGCCACTATACCATATAACCCGAATGCCAAATTCTCTTCTTCTTCTTCTTGTATCCAAAGATGATCCGTCGAGCCCCAACCACAGTTAAGACCTAGCGGGATCCGTCAAGCCCCAACCTTGCAGTGAACCACTTCTTAACTTCCTCCATCTCTTCCGGCACGGTGTAGTGTCCGATCCTGCACAATTGCTTTGAAGATCTAAGCGAAACCGCGGATTTTCTACCAAGGCTGCCAACGAGTACTAATTTGCCTGCTTACCCGTTATAAGTTTTGAAAGTAAGACTCCTGAACCCAGATGATCTCAAAACCTCGGCAGACTTCTCACCGTATTTGTAGAGGACCTCGTTATCCGCTTCAACAAGTAAAAGGTTCAAAAATTAAGAGAAAAAAAGGGTGCAATCAATGCATATTGGTTGAGAGAACCCCAAACTGGTGCAGGATCTAATCAGAATTGTGCAAGTAGACTTGATATTTAGTATGATCGTCTCTAGACGTGTAACTACAATCTTATAAATCTTTAAGAATCAGAAATCAAAGTGCCCTCCTTCATCGACACCGATCCAAGGGAAAATAAGATCACAAATATAACTAAAACGAGATACTATTATATGTTATGATTTATATTCAGTACGATTGAAATTGGAATGCGAATCTGAATTCCACTATCGGATTCGGATTGAGACCCCAACATATTTTTTATTTCCTCTTTCTTTCTTTGACTTGTGACCGTTCCAATTAATAAATTCCCAAAGGCTATTAAATTTCAGCCCGTTAGCATCATTATTTTCACTAATCTCAATTAAATCAATGGATTATGGGCTACCTGTATATATACGTCATATTTTTATTTGTTGACATATTAATAACAACAACAACTACATTCTGTCGCTCCCCCTTCACTCCACAAATCTGTTCAATTCTCTCTCTCTCTCTTCTGGGCAAAAAGCTATGTTCGGATCATTTTTTCTGAAGTGTGCAGTGACGGAAAGTCGGTAGAGGATTTTACCTCTAAGAGGAATTGTAGAATAGTCTGTACATAGACCTCGAATATTTTTTTTAGGACAATGTTTCGTATACGACTCATCCCCAAAGACCAGTAACACTAGTTTAATCTCTTTTATATTCTGTTTACAAGTAACGTGATTTTATCTAACAGTAAGATCATAAATATAACTAAGATGAGATGTTATTATGTTATGATTTGTATTCAGTACGATGGAAATTGGAATGTTATTGTTCACATATTGTATACAACTGGATACCTCGTCCGTGACAAAGCAAAACTGGTAAGGAGGCAGCTCGTCGTGCAGCATCTTGTGAACTTTCAACCTTGCTCTTCAGGATCCTATAAACCATAGGGAACCGTATATATAGACATGAAACAAGAAAAGAGCAAAGAAATTATGGAAGAACACTAATAGCAACAGACCTCGAGCACGGAAGCCAGCCGCTTAGACCAACAACTGCGCTTATGTTAACTGGGTAGGGATTACCATTTCCGAACCTCCCAAGAGTACAGCAGCTAGCAGAGTAAAGTGCTGTTGCTGCTCCCATACTGAAGCCACCGACACCAAGCTTGACTGTAATTAGCAATGGACAAAATCCTGAGGTTAATAATCCATAACACGAGAGGTGTATCTAAAATTGCAAACTTAACGAATTAAAGATTATTACATATTACACCCTTCGGAATGTTAGATTGAGAAGTTATTTTGTCAACATTAGCTAGGTAAGTTGCATATCATTTGAAACGGAGCTGTGAGGCTTCTATTAGATCTATAGGTTGCTAATTTTTTTTTTTTTTTTTTTTTTTGCATAATGTTCAATAGATAGATAATCTGCAAACAAGCAAAATTCGTAACGCTAAGATTATACTAGAGGAAGTTCTACATTTAAGGAATTAATTCTACAACGATTGCACTGCAAATTGTAAACACTTGCATTCCATTGGGAGACTTACTATCAGCAGGTTCAGTTGACAAAAGATTCGCAATATGTGCAGCTGTAGCATCCATTCCCTCAACATCATCAGGACCATCGACTGAAAGCTCCGCGACGTCAAACCCTGAGGAAGAAAATTCATCAATTTTGTGACACAGGAGATTCAATATTAACTTCAGATCACACTTGCCATATATGTTCACTTCAATATAGCCCAAAATGATAACTCAACATGCAATAACCAGAAGCAAATACTTAGGTGTACATGAGTCTGCTTACATGCAGTACAAGGGAATCCACCAAAAGCTGCAACAGGTCTAGTAGGAGCAGTCGGACATATCCATTTGATCTGCAGGGAACAAAAAACAAAACGACGACATTAGTCGCATATGTCCCAGAAGCGAGGAATAACTTGATAAAAAGAATATTTGCCTTCCGACAATTAAAATATGTTAACTATATGCCCTAACATTGAAGAAGATCAAGATCAAGTTTGTTAGCTCACATTTGGAAGAGTAAGGGTTTCAAGGAGCTGGGACCAGCTGCAAAGAAAAATCATACATCATCAATAATGTTTTTCTCAAAATAAGTTGTAGTCACCTTATGAACATTTGAAGTACAATTTAATGTAAAACAATCAGTAGAATAAAATGTAGTTTTTTTTTTTTTTAAATTTCTAGAGAAATATGGTAAACATTGAAAAACTGATAATAATGAACAAAACATTTTTGGTACTCAACATACGTTCAATGCGAAATACCTATAGGAAAACATCATAACTACAGCTCATTTTAGAACTTCTAAAATCTAAGCCAGAAGTATGGTCAAGTAGAAGTGCGTGAATATTGTTTTTTTTCAAGCTTTTCATTCTAAAATTTCTTCGAATTTAGGAATAGTAATTCATGTTATGCAACACTTATATACATGTTATGCAATACTTAAGCTATAACATTGAGGAATAGTAATTGATAATGCAGACGATACTCGAAAAAAAAGTTTGTACAGTAAACAAAAGCAGTATATAAAGCCTGGAACCTAGCCTCGTCATCTATTCAAGTCTGTCGAAAAAAAATGGCTATACACTAAAAGAATCTCTGAAATAACATTGGTTTCTCTTCGTTCAAATGTTCTGTACCTTTATAGAGTTAGACTTAACACAGAAACTAGGCCTCGACAAGAAAATTCTACATGGAGAAAGGAACTCTTATTCAGAACACCAATTGTTCAACTATGTTGGATGTTTAACTATGATTGGAAAAAATCTTTACATGGAATTCATGCTTGTCACTGTTTAGATCATTACTCATTTGTGTTGGAGTGAGTGGGTCCTAACCTATGTGAAAAATATCCTGGAGTTGGATTGAGTATTCCTATATATAATAGGAATACCTCAATATATTTGAATTATGTATTCCTACATATAATAGGAATATTTCAATGGATTTAGATTTGGATTGGATATTCCTACATATAATAGAAATATGTCAATGAATTTGAATTTGGATTTGGATTAAGTATTCCTATATATAATAGGAATACTAGTTGTGGGTTTGAGGCCATATATATTAGGTAGGTGTCTCCTAGTCCTAAAATATATCTCACAGTTCTCAAAATTATTGCAAAAGGAGGCAAGAGTACTTTTACAACATTGGAAGGAGAGAGGAGGAGATTGAAGGCTATTTCGAAGAGGAGATCGGTCTCGGGTCATTCTTTTCTCGTCATCTCCGTTCTTCGTTTGCCTGTGATCTATTTTCTATTTCAAAGAGTTATGGTAATCCGTTTAGATTGGTGAGAAGTTTGTAAGGAGTCGATGTATTTCTTATTCCATTAGTGGAGGCTTTTCAGGGTTGGACTCCGATCGTCCCGTGGTTTTTTCCATTTGAATTTTTCACGTAAAAATCTCCATGTTTGCGATTTGTGTTTGGCATTTTTGGTTTGTGTGCTTTTGCTCGGTTCTCTCGCAAGGCTTCTTGGTTTGGGGAATGATTTTCGTACTTTCGTTCCAAACAAAGTGGTATCAGAACCAGGTTCTGAATTTCAGAGACGTCAGGAATTGACAGGCAAAGCAGGGAGGAGAGATGGACGCGAAGCCAGTACGCATGGTAAACCTGAACGGTACCAACTATCATTATTGGCGGAGCAAGATGAAGGATTTGCTGTTCATCAAGAAGCTGCATCTTCCAGTATTTGCGTCCGAGAAGCCCAGTGACAAATCCGAAGAGTACTGAAAGTTCGAGCATATACAGGTGTGTGGATATATAAGGCAATTCGTTGACGAGAACGTGTACAATCACATTGCCAATATTGTGTACGCTAAGACGCTGTGGGATAAGCTAGAATCTTTGTATGCGAAGAAGACCGGGGTAACCAAGTTGTTCCTGATCAGAACGATGATGGATCTGCGGTACAAAGATGGTGCGTCTATTAGAGATCACTTGAGTGAGTTCCAGGGCGTGGTTGACCAGCTATCCTCGATGAGAGTCAAGTTCAACGACGAGGTTCAGGGACTATGGCTGTTGTGTACAATGGTAGACTCGTGAAAAATTGTACGAGTGTCTATGATCGCTTCTGCTCCGGAAGGCATGGTCAGTATAGAGTTTGCCAAGAGCGGGGTACTGAATGAAGAGATGCGGAGACGTTCTTAGGGTACTTCATCTACATCCCACTAAGATGCGCTAGTTTCAGATCGAGCCACAGAAGAAGCAAGAGCAGGGTTCCATGTAGTGGCAGAGACAAGAGCAGTGGAAAGTCCACTGGTCGGTATGAGGACTCAGAGTGTTACCATTGTGGCAAGAAGGGCCACATCAAGCAGAACTATTTCGCTTGGAATAAAGAGAAGAATGGTGACAAGGAAAAACAAAGTGAGAACACTACAGCGACGACCTCGGCACATGGAGGCGACGTGATCATTGTAGGTGATGATGTAGTTATGAACCTCGCATGCGATAACAACTCTTGGCTGGTGGAATCGGGTTCTTCAGCGCACATATCTCACAACATGGCACTATTTTCTACTTACACAACATGCGACTGTGGAGTGTTGAAGATGGACAACGGAGATGTGTCGAAAGCTTTTGCTGTTGGAGATGTACATTTGAGGACAAAGACGGGTGCAGTTCTTGTTCTCAAAGATGTCCGTCATGTTCCTGATATCCGTTTTAACCTGGTGTCGGTAGAAAGGTTGGATGGAGATAGTTTCTTTAACCTCTTCGGGAATGGTTAGTGGAAGCTTTCCAGAGATTCGATGGTGATTGCCAGAGGAAGCAAGAAGTCCGGACTCTATTATATGAAAGGTAGTGCACATGGAGAACAAGAGGTGAACGCAACTATTGATACGTCTACTGAGTTGTGGCACAGGCGACTCAGCCATATCAGCGAGAAGGGGATGAGCTACTTGGTGAACAGGAAGGTGATTCCAGGGCCAAAGTCTACAAAATTGGAGAGATGTACGCACTGTTTGGCGGTGAAGCAAAATAGAGTGTCTTTTCAAAGTCACCCAAGTTCAAGGAAGCCGGCGTTGCTCGAGTTGATTCACTCGAATGTCTGCGGTCCTATGAAGGTAAAGTCCATTGGTGGCGCTTCCTATTTTATGAATTTTATTGATGATTGTTCCAGGAAGGTATGGGTATATGCCTTAAAGACCAAGGATTATGTGCTGCCCACTTTCAAAGAGTTTCAGGCCTCTGTTGAAAAGGAGGCGGACAAGAAGCTACTATGTGTTCGGTCCGACAACGGCGGCGAGTACATTGGTCTCTTTGATGCTTATTGCAGAGAGCAAGGGATACAACACCAGAAGATTTCGTCGAAGATGCCTCAGCTCAATAGTGTAGCAGAGCGAATGAACATAATATTTATGGAGAGGGTATGGTGCTTGCTGTCAGAAGCAAACTTGTCAGACCGCTATTGGGGTGAGGCACTTTACACAGTTGCTTATGTTATTAATTTATCTCCTAGTGCTCCTTTGCAAGGTGATGTGCCTGAAAAAGTATGGTACGGTAAAGAGCCGTCATACAATCACCTGCGAGTGTTTAATTGTAAGGCTTTTGTGCATATACTGAAGGATAAAAGATCCAAACTTGAGCCGAAGATGAGGCGGGGCATCTTTGTTGGCTACGGTCGGGATGAGTTTGGCTATAGACTCTACGATCCAGTAGGAAGAAAGCTCTACAAAACCAGGGACATAATTTTCGTCGAGGATCAGACCATGACCAACACTCAGGATTCCGAGATGCCTTCTGAGGCTGAGGAATTGTCTGAGTTAGAGTCATTTTGCTTCGAGTAGTTTTCAGAGGACATCACAGAGGATCCAGTTATGGGGGAGCCAGTACATGGAGTTTCTTCCAACCTTGATCATCAGTCTGCTGATGGTGATCAGGGTAACCCTCAGGAGGATGAGCATGCAGAGGAGATATTTCTAACGGGGAGGAGGCTGTTGATATACAGCCAACACCAGTGGTTCCGTTGAGGAGGAGTGATAGAGAGCATCGACTATCTACGAGATACTCACCGGGTGAGTATGTACTACTGACTGATGAGACAAAGGCCGAATATTTTTTAGAGGCTATGGAAGACGAACACATCAGGAGTGGATAGAGGCTATGCAGGAGGAGATGAGTTTCTTACATGCCAATTCTACTTATGAGCTGGTGCGGTTGCCAAAGGACAAGAAGTCTTTGAAAAATCGATGGGTATTCAGAGTGAAGCAGTCAGATGATGCTACTCGCCCTCGATACAAAGCGAGGCTGGTAGTTAACAGCTACAGTCAGTGGAATGGCATAGATTATGATGATATCTTTTCGCCATTCGTCAAGCAGTCGTCTATTAGGATAATGCTAGCATTGGCAGCCAGTTTTGACTTGGAGGTCGAGCAGATGGACGTGAAGACGACATTCCTCCACGATAATCTTGAGGAGGAGTTGTACATGGAGCATCCAGAGGGATTCTGTAAGAAGGACAAGTCATACTTGGTCTGCCGGTTAAGGAAGAGCTTGTATGGTCTAAAGGAGGTTCCGATGCAGTAGTAAAGGAAGTTCAAGTCGTTTATGAGAGAGCATGGTAATGCACGGACGACGTCGGACCACTGTGTATTTGTGAGATACTTTGTCGAGGATGATTTTATCATTTTACTGCTCTATGTTGATGATATTCTACTGGTGCGTCAGAATGCCACTAGGATAGCAGATCGAGTTGAAGCGCCAACTGGGCGCGGCCTTCTCTATGAAGAATTTGGGAGTAGCGAAGACTATTCTTGGGATGGTTATCAGCTGTGTGAGAGAGAGAGAGAGAGTCCAAGCTGCTACACTTATCCCAAAGAAGTACATTCACTGGGTACTTCAGCGTTTCAGGATGGACGGGTCAAAGAAAGTGAGTAACCCCCTTGCGACTCACTTTAAGTTCACTGAGAAGCAGTATCCATCTATCGAGGACGAGAAGGAAGATATGGAGCAGGTTCCATATGCCTCAGCTGTGGGGAGTCTCATGTATGCTATAGTGTGTACGAGGCCAGACAACGCTTACGCAGTTGGCATAGTTAGTAGGTATACGTCCAATCCTGGAAGGGTATATTGGAGTGCGGTCAAGTGGTTTCTACGATATCTTCAGGGCACTGCTGATTGGAGAATTTCTTTTGGTGGTGACGAACCGAAGCTGGTTGAGTATACATATGCTGATATGGCTGGAGATGTAGACACGAGATGATCGACTTCGGACTATGTGATGATGTTTGTTGGTGGAGCGGTATTGTGGCAGTCGCGGTTGCAGAAGTGTGTTGCCTTGTCGACGACAGAGGTATAATACATTACTACGACAGAGGCTTGCAAGGAGTTGTTGTGGATGAAGAAGCTGCTGCAGGAAATGGGACTAAAGCAAGAGCAATACCCTTTGCTTTGCGATAGCCAGAGTGCAATTCACCTTGTGAGTGCAATTCACCTTGTGAAGAACCAGATATTTTATAGCCGGTCTAAGCACATTGATACCCGGTATCACGGGATGTGGTTGAAAAGAAGTAAGCGGCGCTTGAGAATGTTCATATGGATGACAACGGAGCAGACATGTTGACAAAAAATTTTCCAAGGAAAAAGTTTGAGTACTGCAGGAGGATGGTCGGGATGACGACCCCCTCCACATAGTTGTGAAGGGAGAGATTTGTTGGAGTATGTGGGGTTCCCAACCTATGTGAAAAATATTTCGGAGTTGGATTGAGAATTCCTGCATATAATAGGAATATCTCAATATATTTGGTTTATGTATTCCTACATATAATAGGAATATGTCAATGAATTTAGATTTGGATTGGATATTCCTACATATAATAGGAATATGTCAATGGATTTGGATTTGGATTAGGTATTCCTATATATAATAGGAATACTAGTTGTAGGTTTGAGGCTATATATATTAGATGTCTCATAGCCCTAAAATATATCTCTCAGTTCTAAAAAATATTGCAAAAGGAGGCAATAGTCCTTTTACAACATTGTAAGAAGAGATGAAGAGAATGGAGACTATTTCGAAGAGGAGATCAGTTTCGGATAATTCTTTTCTCGTCATCTCTGTTATTCGTTTGTCTGTGATCTGTTTTCTATTCCAAAGAGTTGTGGTCATCCGTTGGATTGGTGAGAAGTTTGTAAGGATTCGGTGTATTTCTTATTCCATTAGTGGAGGCTTTCCAGGGTTGGACTCCGATCGTCCCGTATTTTTTTATTTGAATTTTCCACGTAAAAATCTTCATGTCTGCGATTTGTGTTTGGCATTTTTGGTTTGTGTGCTTTTGTCGGTTCTCCCGTATGGCTTCTTGGTTTGGGGAATGGTTTTCGTGCTTTCATCCCCAACAATTTGGTTCGCGAAGTGGAAAGAAAATCAGTTCTTTATTTTTTTTTCTTTGAGAAATTGCAATTCCTATATATTACTTTTTCTTTCCGGTGTTTGGTAAGGCTGTAAAATTGAAAGAAAAAGTGAATAATTGGAGGTAGAGGTGACTGGGGGAATTATTTTTGCTCTTATTTTTCTTTCCCTTGGTAATCAAATATTTTTTTGTTTATTTTCTTTGGCATCCAGATACAAAAAATAAATTACTTTTCTTTCCCAGACCCTGATTTCGTGAACAACGTTGCTAGATATAACCTAAGTATTACTTTGTGCAAGCAAATTCTTGCCATGGTCATAGGACACCAAGATAGTAATACAGTGGCCCCCAAAATCAATAACCTTCATGCATGTTCCCTAGCTTTCTCTATTCATAATGGTTCCGGTAGTTAAAAGCTACGGTCAGCGGAAGGTCATAGATTATGATGAGATCTTTTTGTCAGTCGTCAAGCAATCGTCTATTCGGATGGTGCTAGCATTGGCAGCCAGTTTTGACTTGTAGGTCGAGCAGATGGACGTGAAGACGATATTCCTCCACGGTGATCTTGAGGAGGAGTTGTACATAGAGCAGCCAGAGGGATTGTGTGAGAAGGGCAAGTCACACTTGGTCTGCCGGTTGAGGAAGTGCTTGTATGGTCTAAAGTAGGCTCCGAGGCAGTGGTAAAGGAAGTTCAAGTCATTTATGGGGGAGCATGGTTATGCACGGACGACGTTGGACCACTGTGTATTTGTGATGTACTTTGCCGAGGATGATTTCATTATTTTACTGTCCTATGTTGATGATATGCTACTGGTGGGTCAAAATGCCAATAGGATAGCAGATCCAGTTGAAACGTCAACTGGGCGCGGCCTTCTCTATGAAGAATTTGGGAGAAGCGAGTTCTTGGAATGGAGATCAGCCGAGAGAGGGAGAGAGAGAGAGAGAGAGAGAGAGAGAGTCCAAGCTGCTGCACTTATCCCAAAAGAAGTACATTCACTGAGTACTTCAGCGTTTCGGGATGGACGGGTCGAAGAAAGTGAGTAACCCTCTTGCGGCTTACTTTAAGTTCACTGAGAAGCAGTATCCATCTACCGAGGACGAGAAGAAAGATATGGAGCATGTTCCATATGCCTCAGCTGTAGGGAGTCTCATGTATGCTATGGTGTGTACGAGGCCAGACATCGCTCACGCAGTTGGCACAGTTAGTAGGTATACTTCCAATCCTAGAAGGGTACATTGGAGTGCGGTCAAGTAAGTTCTACGATATCTTCAGGGCACTGCCGATTGAAGACTTTCTTTTGGTGGTGACGAGCCAAAGATGGTTGACTATACCGATGCTGATATGGCTGAAGATGTAGACCCGAGACGATCGATTTTGGGCTATGTGATGATGTTTGATGGTGGAACGGTATTGTGGCAGTCGTGGTTGCAGAAGTGTGTTGCCTTGTCGACGACAGAGGCAGAGTACATTACGACGACGGAGGCTTGCAAGGAGTTGCTGTGGATGAAGAAGCTGCTGTAGAAAATGGGGCTAAAGGAAGAACAATACCCTTTGCTTTGCGATAGCCAGAGTGTAATTCACCTTGTGAAGAACCAGACATTTTATAGCCGGTCCAAGCACATTGATATCCGGTATCATTGGATAAGGAATGTGGTTGAAAAGAAGCAAGCGACGCTTGAGAATGTTCATACGGATGGCAACGGAGCAAACATGTTGACAAAAATTCTTTCAAGGAAAAAGTTTGAGTACTGCAGGAGGATGGTCGGGATGACGACCCTCTCCACAGAGTTGTGAATGAGGAGATTTGTTAGAGTATGTGGGTTTTCCAACCTATGTGAAAAATATTACGGAGTTGAATTGAGTATTCCTACATATAATAAGAATACCATAATATATTTTGATTATGTATTCCTACATATAATAGGAATATGTCAATGGATTTAGATTTGGTTTGGATATTCTTACGTATAATAGGAATATGTCAATGGATTTGGATTTGGATTTGGTATTCCTATATATAATATGAATACTAGTTGTGGGTTTGAGACTATATATATTATGTGTCTCCTAGCCCTAAAATATATCTCTCAGTTCTCAAAAATATTGCAAAAGGAGACAATAGTGCTTTTACACCATTGGAAGGAGAGAGGAAGAGAATGAAGACTATTTCGAAGAGGAGATCAGTTTCGGGTAATTCTTTTCTCGTCATCTCCGTTCTTCGTTTGTCTGTGATCTATTTTCTATTCCAAAGAGTTGTGGTGATCCGTTTGGATCGGTGAGTAGTTTGTAAGGAGGATGGTCGGGATGACGACCCTCTCCACAGAGTTGCGAAGGAGGAGATTTGTTGGAGTATGTGGGGTTCCCAACCTATATGAAAAATATTCCGGAGTTGAATTGAGTATTCCTACATATAATAAGAATACCATAATATATTTTGATTATGTATTCCTACATATAATAGGAATATGTCAATGGATTTAGATTTGGATTGAATATTCCTACGTATAATAGGAATATGTCAATGGATTTGAATTTGGATTTGGTATTCCTATATATAATATGAATACTAGTTGTGGGTTTGAGACTATATATATTAGGTGTCTCCTAGTCCTAAAATATATCTCTCAGTTCTCAAAAATATTGCAAAAGGAGACAATAGTGCTTTTACACCATTGGAAGGAGAGAGGAAGAGATTGAAGACTATTTCGAAGAGGAGATCAGTTTCGGGTAATTCTTTTCTCGTCATCTCCGTTCTTCGTTTGTCTGTGATCTATTTTCTATTCCAAAGAGTTGTGGTCATCTGTTTGGATCGGTGAGAAGTTTGTAAGGAGGATGGTCGGGATGACGACCCTCTCCACAGAGTTGTGAAGGAGGAGATTTGTTGGAGTATGTGGGGTTCCCAACCTATGTGAAAAATATTCCGGAGTTGAATTGAGTATTCCTACATATAATAAGAATACCATAATATATTTTGATTATGTATTCCTACATATAATAGGAATATGTCAATGGATTTAGATTTGGATTGGATATTCCTACGTATAATAAGAATATGTCAATGAATTTGGATTTGGATTTGGTATTCCTATATATAATATGAATACTAGTTGTGGGTTTCAGACTATATATATTAGGTGTCTCATAGCCCTAAAATATCTCTCTCAGTTCTAAAAAATATTGCAAAAGGAGACAATAGTGCTTTTACACCATTGGAAGGAGAGAGGAAGAGATTGAAGACTATTTCGAAGAGGAGATCAGTTTCGGGTAATTCTTTTCTCGTCATCTCCGTTCTTCGTTTGTCTGTAATCTATTTTCTATTCCAAAGAGTTGTGGTGATCCGTTTGGATTGGTGAGAAGTTTGTAAGGAGTCGGTGTATTTCTTATTCCATTAGTGGAAGCTTTTTAGGGTTGGACTCCGATCATCCCGTGAATTTTTTCACGTAAAAATCTCCGTGTCTGCGATTTATGTTTGACATTTTTGGTTTGTGTGCTTTTGTCGGTTCTCTCGCATGGCTTCTTGGTTTGGGAAACGATTTTCGTGCTTTCGTTCCCAACAATTTTGGTTCACGAAAAGAAAAGGAAATCAGTTCTTAGTTCTATGTTCTTTTCTTTTCTTTTTTTTTGAGAAATTATAATTTCTATTTATTAATTTGTCTTTCCGGTGTTCTTTGAAGTCGAAAAATTGAAAGAAAAAGTGAATAATTGGGGGTAGAGGTGACTGGGGAAATTATTTTCGCTCTTATTTTTCTTTTCCTTAGTAATCAAAATTATTTTTTTTGTTTATTTTTTTTGGCATCCAAATACAAAAAAATAAATAAATGAATTACTTCTCTTTCCAGACCCTGATTCAGCGAACAACTTTGCTAGATATGACCTAAGTATTACTTCGTGGAGGCAAATTCTTGCCATGGTCATAGGACACCAAGATAGTGATACAGTGGTCCCCAAAATCAATATCCTTCATGCATGTACCCTTATCTATTCATAATGGTTCCGGTAAGAACCCTTCATTATAAACATTGAGAAAGCAGGAATCAAAAACTTCTACTACTAATTGTTAAAAGATTTTGGTACAAATTAAAGTTTAGATTTATCAATTCAAATATCTAACTCATCTATCTTAATAATCATTAATAAGAATAATATTTTTTGTATTCTTATTATTTTGATTATTTTATTTCTATTTTATTGTTAATATTGTATTTTATAAATAAGAAGGTTATTTATGTAATCAGTGTGATGATGTTTCTACCCACCTCCATATTATGATATTTCTATTTACCTGCATGTTATGAGATTTCTACCAACATGCACATATTTCTTTTTTCTTTTTGGTATCAGAACAAGAAAAATATCTTTCGCATAACCTACATGTGACAATTTTGTCACACTTCATATCGGTCGTGCAAGGACAGAAAATATGGAACATTCACCAGTTGGACGTGAAAAACGGTAGATAATTTTGTCACCCTTCATCTCAGCCGTGCAACGACAAAAAAGATGGAGCATTCACCAGCTATTAGATATGAAAAATACATTTCTTCATGACTTTCTCACCGAGAGAACATATATGGAGTAGTCCGTGGATCTGAAGATCCAAAATTTTCAGATCATGTTTGCTTATTGAACGAGGCGATTTATGGTCTCAAACAAGTCCGGACACGAGCCGTTTTGGAATCATTACGTGACAAACCATGCATGACAACCACACACAGTTTGAGAAAATATGTTAAAAGATCAAGGTTCTTACAAATTAAAGTTCATGCTTATCAATTCAAACCTCCAACTCATCAACCTCAATAATCTGGATAAGAATAATATCCCTTGATTATATTTTTATTATTTTGGTTGTTCTGTTTTTATTTTATTGTTAATATTGTATTTTATAAATAAGTAAGAAGGCCATTCATGTGAGATTTCTATCCGTCTGAGATTTATATCTATCTAGATGTTGTGAGATTTCTAACAACGTGCACATATTTATTTTTTCCGTTAAGTGCAAGGTGTGTGTGTTTCGGTTTCTTTGTTCTATAATGTTCATGGCTAGCTACGATGCCTCCCTTCCCTCCAACCCACCATGGAGCATTGGGAATCTTTCACCAACCTGACATAGTTCCAATATTAATTTCAAAGTATGATTCCCCATAAAGTTTCAACAGCGCGTTGACATTCCCCCCAACTTCTTTACACCCCCTCTTTCTGCACCAAAAGGGGAGCACCATCTCGAAACAGTACAAGCTCAAAGTAAGAGATCAGGAATAGCATAGCTTTGCTAATCATTTTTAGGGAAAGTAATCCTAGGAATAAAACTAGCCGAAGAATGAGAACAAAACCATTTCAATCACATCGAGTTAAAGAAGGGAATAAGTTGAAAGATCAAATTGCAGTAAAGCAATCTAAAAAACTAGTCATATTGACAGACTGTTCACATATATGCTACCAAAATCATACATACAAGCCCTCCATGATTATGTTATTGAAAACCAAGAACATAGTTCTGAATTCTTCTCAAGAAGTATAGGCAAACTAATCAATTAGTTGGTATACAATCAGGGACGGATCCAAGTGGTTGAATGGGTGGGCTGTAGTCTATCCAACTTTTTTATTTTTTGGTTACTACATATGCATATTCAGTTCACCCAAAGACAAAAAAATAATTCAGCCCACCCAAATCACTAGGACTGCACTTACACGAGAGAGAGAGAGAGAGAGAGAGGAGAGAGAGAGAGAGAGAGAGAGTTCACACAACTACAAGAGCAGGAGCAGCCTCCCTCTCTACGACTACAAAATGAAAAATATTTAATTATGAGAAGTCCATGAAATGTCACAAACTGAGAAATATTAATTATGTTATTCGTCATTATTCATTCTATATGTGGATCTTTCCTTTGCGTGCTTGCAATCAGTTTTTCTATATTTTGTCTGATTGCAACAAGTTTTCTATTTTCTTTCATGACCATATTGCTTGTGCATTGTGCTTCAGTAACTCGAAGCATCAATAGTTTCATAGCATAGTATTGACTGTGTACCGTTATTTAATTTTGAATTTTTTTTTTATGAAACTGAAGCCTTCCTAGGATGAGCAACATCTTTAAGAATACAAGTGTGGAAGCTTTATGTGAGAAAATTTTGATTTTTTGTTCAGTACTAGAAGTCTAAAACTGGAATTTATTCAAGATGATATTCTCAAATGAAATTCAAAACCCATTGAGGATTTAAGATTTGCCAAAGAATGTTAAATTGATTTGTTTTTTCTTGTGATTTTACATTTCTTTTTTGTGTGTTGAAGCTTGAAGGCTCTCTCTTCTTGTTCTTTTTTACTATAGTATGTAGTAAGAATTTGAAGGTTACATCATTTGCTTAGTCACGAGCATATCCAAAAGGAGATTTTCAGAGTTTAAAATTTTCCATACTTGAATTCATGTTCTAAGGGGACGATATCCTTAGTTGTCAAATATGGACTGTGAGTGGACATGTTCTAATTGGGCTAAATTTGAAATGGAATGGTTTGATGGTTTATATTCGATATAGATATCTGTTTCTCAATGTTTTTATTCATTATGACAGGTATCGAACCTTTAAAATATAGGAAAACTCTGTCGAATTTTCGGCATGAAAATTAGTAGTACTGTAGTAGTTCATCCCAACTTTAAATCCTGGATCCGCCCCTGTATACAATCAAACTACTCAAATGTAAACTAGTTTCTTAGACTAGAAGTATGAGAGAGTGATCATGTGTACCAATTAGATTGATAATGTGGAGAATGAATAAGATGGTTTCTGATTTAGCAGTGATCATACACAAAAGAAGGGTTCAAGGATTTCATGTAGAATTACCTTGATCCATTGTCTCCAACCCCATGAAGCCATACAACAGTTGCTTGATGTGTCCCCTTAGGCTTCACCACATGGGTCCTCCCGAACTCGAAAGGCCTCCTGGTACTCCTACCACCTGCATTTTTTAACACAAAACATCAACATACCAATGTGACAATCGTAGAAAAAAGAAGAAGAAACCAACTAAATGAAACAGAAAAAAGAAAAGAAAAAGAAAATAAGGGGACCAAACCAGAAACAAGAGAGCTGCTTCCATAGCTCATCTTTGCTGGAAAAAAGAATGCAGTGAATGACTTATGTTGCAACTTAAGCTACTACTTCCTGCACCAAATAAGAAAACAACTGACCCCTATTTATAACCATTAGTGATAAATGGAATATGAACACTGTTACTACTTGCACCAGATACAAAGCTAGCTATCTAGCTCTTCTAGTCCATAATCTTTTCCAACTTACAAAGGGACAGCCAGCACCTCAATAACTCAAGAAAAGATGTGTATGCAATTTTATATTTTTTTTCAGTCGAGAAAGAATCTGTTATATATATATATATATATAACAACAATCAACATATAACTCGCATAACCCCTCCACATCTATGAACCATCATGAACCGTTGAGCAAATAAGACAACAACCAACAGGAATCGATACCTCGAGGGACAGTGGAAGGGGAACCAACAGCGACCCGAGAATAATAAGTATTTTCTCTTTTTCTTCAATAAGAAACAATCAAACCCCCTTTCTTTAGTTGCTTTTACTTCTTCTTGTTGTCAATGAGATGATTAACCAGAAAGAATCAGAACTGTGTGTTAGATCAGCTAGCAAACAATACAAAAAATGCGAGAAGCGAGCTGAAGAAACGATTGTGAATACAAAGAGTTTAAGCACTAACCCCCCACAAAAAAAAAAAAAAAATGGTCAACTTTTTCTTTTTCTTTGAGATCTCTGGGCTTTGGCAATGGTGTAGAGTACAGACAAAGAGGGAGAGGAAGAAGCCACACATCATCATAACCAAGCTGAAGTTGTATCCAAGAGAGGTCACATGTTTCCACCTGGGTCCATCAGATATCTTCAGGTTTTTCAGAACCTTACTTGACCTGAAGTTTGGCACACCTATGCACACACCAAAAACAATTATGTAGTTCCAAAAGATACCCACCCCTGCCTGCAACAGTATATTATTCATCTTAGCATTGTCCTTGGCTCGGCTGATACAGACCGATATACCAACGATTCGCTCGTTTCTTCTCAAGATTTCTGGGAGCGGGATAGATTGCATCGACAACCTGGGTTCAATAGAGTGTAAGATAAATGGTCGTTTGATGAGATAGTGCTCCCAGACTTTGATGGACTGTACGATCGAGTAGAACTCCATCCCATGAGTTGACCATTTTCGCTGAGCCTCGATTAGCTTCTCGCTCCGAAAAGCAACTGGTTTTCCTTCTTGTGATTAGCGCTGATGGCCTCAGTGGTTGATAAAGAGAGATACGAGAGACTTTGTGCCTTATGTTTCGGTTCACATGTGCAACTTGAGTCCGGTGCAGGACGAAATAGCGGCTAATAATCTCGACAGACATGAGTCAATCAGCCAGGCAGGCATTTTTTTCTTTTTTCCAAAGCACACCACCAAGTTGGAGTTGTGTGTGTAGAGAAAGCGAGATCACTTTTGCAAATTCTCTTCTTCCTTTTTTTTCTTTTTTTTTTTCTTTTGCGAGTAGAGGATCCGAGGAGTGGTAGCTGGAACCTTCTAAGAAAACAAACAAACAAACATAGTCAATTATAGTCCCCGTAGGCTCATTTTGTAGAGAGAATCGAGCATTCCTGGCGTCCATTTGATTTGAGCTTGTCAACCAAGTTCTTGAGCAGCACGAGGAAGCGTTTGTCACTACCACACTCGTTCGTTTTTTTTCTTTCTATTAAATTAACAGTGGCTATGGCAGGCAAACCCGCAATTTAATACTCAAAAGTTGGTACTACATATCTTTTCCCATTTATTCTTTTATTCTACATTCTTTCTAAACAGAGTGCAATGTTTCTGGAACTAAAATGCATTCAAGCCTAAGCATAACCTAAGGTTAGCTCAGGTTAGGTGTCGTGAGTAGCTAAACTCGAGCTCCCGATAGAGAAACTAGGGGTCGAGACAGGGGAGACCAACGTTCCACATCTACACGCTCTCGCTTCTTTCTCCGTCACTGTCACAGCGTCGTGAGTGCTACAAGAGCATATATATATATATATATATATATATATATATATATATATAGAGAGAGAGAGAGAGAGAGAGAGAGAGAGAGAGAGAGAGAGAGGCATGTAGTGATCGGTAAGCTTTGAACTTTATGCATTAGGGAGACAATTTTGGAACAAGATAGTGGAAACACGATTTAATTCTAATGCTGGAACCCAAGTAATCTAAACAAGAAGAAAAAAGAAAGCGAAACAGTGGATCATCTGTGCACAAGAGTAGTTTCTGTCAGTCAATTTTTCTAACAATTCTTTTTTTGGTAAGAGTTCGTTTATATTGTAAAATGAATGATGACATTCTATTAGGCATAACAATTTGATCCTTGATAGTTGCTCTGTACGAACAATGCCAGCCTCAACCAACAGATCAGACTGTACTTAGGTCCGTTTGGTTTCCGGACAACGCAATATAATTGTCATTGTATTGTCAATCTAATCCGAATATTTAGTTGGATAAAAAAAAATTAATGTAATTATGATTACAAATTTAATTATATTACATTACTTTTTTAGAAAACCAAATACGTTATCAAATTCATGTAATCGCGACTACACTACAACTTAAAAATCTAACAAACTGAAAAAAAAAAACTTTAAATACACTTTATTTTTATTTATTGTTATTTTTTTAAAACACTTGGCTTTTAAAAAAAACTAATTCATTTAAAAAATAAAATGTTTTTTATTTTTATTTTTCTTATTTTTTCAAATATACTTTTTAAAAAAAATTAATTGATTTTTAAAATTTTACATTTTTTTTATAAAAATATATATTTTTAGCTCATTTAGTAAAGCAAACATTTCAATGTAATTGATATTACATTACATGATTTGATTACATGTTCCAACCAAACATGATAATGTAATTGTAATTCTATTTATTGGTATCAGAAAGCAAATGATTATTAATAAATAAAATTTTTTTTTTAGACATTTAAACTTAATTTTAATTATTTATTGTGTTGTTTCATAGTTATTTTAAAATTGAATAAAATAATAGTTACCATTGCTGATTGGTTTATTTGCGATACATAAGTTTTCTTCTTTTACATGCATGCTTTTACAAATTTATTATGATTTTACTTTTTTTTTATTAGTCTTTTTCGATCAATTTTCTTTGCCGAATTGACTGGAAAAGAAACATCTAATGTTGGTATCGATCAGTATCGATATCGGGCAGGGACATGCCAAACCGTATCGGTATCGGTCTTATTGAATCAGTATCAGGCGATACTGCAAATTATGGCTTTTACAACTTTCCTGTACTTTTATATCCTTGTTGATTAATATTTTTTTGCTAAATTGACTGACTGAAAAGAGATCCTTAATGTTGGTATCGGTCAATATCAGTATCGAGATATGCCAAATTATATCGATGTCGACTATATTGGCTGATATTGCAAACTATGAATAATAATATACGTGAATCCAGTTCTCAACCCAAGGGTCTTCTACCTGCAAGGATGTATTCAATGTAAATATTGTTAGTCTCGGGGCTACATCAAAGATGGTTTGAACACGATCAGGGACAGATCTTCTGATAAACTTTTCAGTCTATCCTATGTTTGATCAAGATGTTGTAGTCAAAATTCAGAAGCTTCTGCAAACAAGTTTGCCTTCCGGGATCTCGATTCCAATGAATCATTATAAAGAATATCTCTAATTACAACTTACTTCCACGAACACAGAAATCAGAAAAAATAATCTCGGTTCTTCCTTGCAATCGCAGTTGCAGACGGACATAACGAGTTACAACTAACGGAGAAGTAGAAGAGAAAGAAGAAGAAGAAGAATTAATGCTTGATGGGTGATGAAGATCACCGATGCTCAAAACCAGATTTTTCCTACCACGATTTGCTCCCAGGAACCAGCAAGTTCTCGAAGAACTTCTGGAACGCTCGCGTCACCTCCCTCCTGGACTCACACGAACTCATAGACTCTTCTTGGCGGCACAACAACCTCTCTTCAACTCTCTCTCTCTCTCTCTCTCTCTCTCTCTCTCTTTCTTGAATTATGTCTTTCCTTCTTGAGAGGGATGAGAAGAGAATATTTATAGAGGAACCTGGCCACCTAGTCGGTTACAAAGAGATAGGAACAAAATTAATTCAAATCCCACAAAATCGGATCTGAATTAAAGACACAATCTTTCCATAACCGAATATGAACCGCTTATGCCAACAGTGCAGCGGCACAACAATGCAGCAGCACATGCATGTAAACGATCATACGCGCATAGCTGCGCATAGTCCGTGCATGCTCTCTCTCAGCACCTGCTTCGCTCCCTTCTCATGTGCCTGCGTATGCAACCACACTAGCAACAACGCATGCAACTCGCGCATAACCGAACGCATGAGCGCATCAAATACGTACAAGCGCCATGCGCCGATGCTGACGTGCTAAGTGCAAAGTGCGCCAACAAAATGCCAATTTGCAGCCTTGAGCCCGAGTCTGAGTCACTAAGCCCCTTTGGGGCTTAGCTCCTATGGAATAAATTTTAAAAGCATGACAAAAAGCTTAAAAGCTTTCATTGGTGAGTTAATCCTTTTTCCTCCTAATAAAATACCCCGACATGGCACCCATGTGCCCCACCACACCCCATGTGCACACCTCAACACAAGCAAAGCATTATATTGAGATACCCACTTTGTGGTGTAGCCAATGTAGGACTATCTTTCATAGTCCAAAAGCAAAAATACCAACAATCCCCACATATATCAATATATAGGTTGAACGTTCCTCACAGTGACTACCTATCATGCATTAGGATAGCTGTCGTTTATTGAATCTTTTCGCATGGGTCAAATATCAGTATGATAAAAGAATGGACTAAGCCTTGAATTTTGTACCAGAGTTGCAATTCTTACCACTCACACAATGACATCAGCTGTGCTTCTGGTTGTACATTAAATGCCTTGTGCACGTCTGATTTTGGTGTATATATATTGGACGTCTACAAGTTTACCCTCAAGATATGGCCTATATCTCTTTTCATACATTCTAGGTGAGTTCTTTTAAAGAGTCTTTGGCATGAAGCCTTGCACTTTCTTGCGGTGCTATGCCACTATAACATGGCCTAAAGCCGAGGCTCCTCCTCATCATGGTGTCATCCACTGTAGCATGAGGTTCCACCCTCTTTGTAGTGCCAAACTACCCAGCATGAAACCTTGTGCTTCCTTACGGTATTACGTCGCTGTGACATGTCTTGCGTATTCAAAAATTTATATATTTTATCTCTTGGTGGTATCACGTCACTGTAACATGAGATCACCGGCCTCTTTGTAGTGCTTCCTACCACTCTTCATTATACAACATTAGGCTACCTGCCTATGTACGGTGTTATGTCGTTGTGACATGGCTCTCGAAGTCGAGGCATTACCCTATCGAGGAACCTCATGGTGGTGTCACCTATTGTAGCATGGAGTCCTTACGCTCCTTTGTAGTGCTGTGCTACCGTGCTTCCTGTAAAGCATACCATACATTCAAAATGCCTGAGAACTCATTAAGGCATCTAAGCCATCCTCCCACAGGACTTGTTCTATACAAAAAAAAATTAGTAGACAATAATGGTTCTGGGTCCGTAACCCCTCAATGTCTCAAAGGACTACCCACTGTTCCTGTTATTCTCCCAGTCAATGATCATTCTTTGAACCAAATGCTAGATGCCTAGTAGATTTATCTTTGAACTAATAGTATAAAAATTTATGGTAGAATTAAAAAGACAATATCAGAATGTCTTCAAGCCCATTTTAACTACTGTGTCCTCGACCAGCTGGTGCTTGAGACCTTTTGTGAACGGATTCGCCAGATTCTTCTGACTCCGAACATAAATCACGACAATGACCCTAGTCCTGATCAGACTGTTCACTGCCCTGTGTCTTAGCCGCACAGTCCTCTTTTTACGTCCCTCTGATGACCTGGTCCCTTTTTAGGTGTAGACGATTACGACTATTTGTAGGAGCACGGGTCAAGACTTGCTACTTCTTTCTCTTTCGATGAGTTCTTTCCATTCGAGCCTATTTGATTATCTAGTTGATGTATTATCTTTCTTTTATTTTGTTATAGAGGTTGGACTCTACACTTACTCTAGTTTGATAGTAGATTTATCTCCACCCAACTATTAGTTCTTCTCGACTATTTCATATTAGATATATTGCCATATTTGGTTATTTATTTCTATTTGATTTTGTGGATGAGATTAGTATTACCTGTGACTTGTCATTATATATCACTTGAGAATTATTATTCATAATATAGCGTACGTATGTGTTATAGTTTTTATATATTGGAGTTGCCATATACATACGGCTGACATGCTTACGTATTCCTAGTCCTATATATATTGGGATGGGCGTGACAAGATGGTCAGTTAGAGCGTACCATCAAGACTCTAGAAGATATGCTTCGTTCATGTACCCTTGACTTTGCTGGTTCGTGGGAGGATCATTTGTACTTTGTCGAATTCTCCTACAATAACAGTTTTCAAGCAAGTATCCAGATGGCACTGTTCGAGGCACTATATGGCCGAAAGTGCAGATCTCCGGTAGCTTGGGATGATATTGGCGAGAGGCAATTGCATGATCCCAAAATGATAGCTCAGACAGTTGAAGTAGTCAAGCAAGTACGGAAGCATATCAAGGTAGCCCAAGATCGACAACGTCATTAGGCCAATTCGTATCGGCGACCTCCTTAGTTTTCTGTCAGCGACCATATATTCCTTCAGATTTTTCCTACACGAGGAGTCATCATATTCGGTGTGCGGGGAAATCTTGGTCCTCGGTACATAGGTCCGTTCGATATTCTCGAGCAAGTAGGAGATATTTTCTATCGTCTTGCTCTTCCGTCGTCACTTAGTGAGATACATAATATTTTTCATATATCCCAGTTACGACGGTATATACCGGATACGAGTCATGTCCTGGATTATTCAGAATTGGTTGTTGGTACCAATCTTTCGTATGAGGAAAGACCTGTATCCATTTTGGACCGGAGAGAGAAAATTCTTAAGAACCGGGCCATTCGTTTAGTTCGAGTTGCTTGGGGCATCACTCACCGGACGAGTCAACTTGGGAGCGCGATAATGATATCCGAGCTAGATACCCGTATTTGTTTGACTCGTGAGGTATATTTGTTCGTATATCTCGTACCATGATCTTGTCTTGTACATGCTTGTCTTGTTCTAGGTAGTTCGTAACATATGATTGATATTCGTATGGTCTTGCTTATTTATTATCTATCCGATCTCTAGAGATACCTTGATAAACCCGGTGCCTTATTAAAATTTCGAGGATAAAAATTTTCTAAGGAGGTGAGAGTTGTGAGACCCGTCTCACTATTTTAGTATTATTGTATTTTATCTGGTATATATATATGTATTATAGCTGTATATTGCTTTCCGTGTAATTTATGAATTTTTTAGCCTCTTTCATGTAATTTCTAGAATTATGAATTGTGCTAGTCACCCTTTGATATATATATATATATATATATATATATATATATATATATATATATATATATATATATATATATATATATATATATATATATATCTTTCTCTCTCCTCCTCATTCTTCTTCATTTTCTTCTCCCTCTCCTCTCCTTAGCCGAACCTTAGCCCCAGCCGTGAGCTTGCCTTGGGTAGTAGTGGTAGTAGTTTAGTACTGGGTTTAGGCAAGTATATCTTGCCAATGAGGAAGAACTTGCTATATTGTATTTATTTAGCTTTCTTGTATTTTATTTGCTCTATATTGTTCTCTACAAGTTTCTCTACATGTTTACTTCTTGTTATCTTCGATTTTGATGCCTTAATAGTAGTAGATCTGAATTCTAAGTCTTTGGGTGTTCATGAGTTTACTTGGTTTTGATCTCTTAAAAGTTGATATTTTCCAAAACTAGTAGTTCCATGTTGATAAGCACTTGATTTCATGCGATTTTAAACTTTACTTTGCTGAATTCAGACTTGAAATGAGGATTTCATGAAGAAATAAGTTTTCAGACTTGGAGCTTTTCTATGGCTGAAACTTGCTATTCTGGGACGAAGAAGTTCCATGCGTCCCGCTTGGTATGAGGCCTGGAATTCTCGCTTCAAGTCAGCATGTGGCCATCTTGTTGGATGCATGACTGAATCTGCACATGCGTCCCTTGGCCAAATGCATGAAACTTGAATGAATGAAAGTTCTTTAAGTTCAAAAGATTTCTTGCGGCCCAAATGTGTATGCAGCCAAGATGAGCATGCGGCTGAGTCGAGCATGCGGCCCGGAGCTATGCGTTCCTCTTTTCTTTGAACGTATGACTCAGCACCACCTTGGCACAATTTTCCATGATTTTATCTTTTCCTTCTGACTCCCTTTCTTGACCAGTCAAATCGGTCACTTCTCTGACACGACCAGTCACATCAGTCACTTTCCTGACCTTGTATTTATTGCCTGTCACTCACCTTGTTCCGAGGTGTGGACTTTGTATCTCCCATGCGGCCAACTCTCCCATACGGCTAGTGTGTTGCATGCGATCAGCTATTGCATGCGACCAGCTTACCCCATGTGCCTATGATACTTATAGTAGCTTATCTTCTTATGATTTTTTCTCTTATGGTTTAACTGTTCCCATTGTTTAGCCTATTATGTTTAATTGTTATGGATGCAAGCTTTCTCTAAATTTCTTATAACCTGATTTGTGACAACCTGTCAGAACATGGAATTTCCTAAACATGGATTGTATTGACACTATTAATCTTGAACTTCCGACACCTGACCTAAACTGATACTCCTGATAGTGGCTCGACGAAGCGCACTTCTGACATGCTAGAATTGAACATGGATTATATTGACACTATTAATCTTGAATTCCCGATACCAGACTTGCACTGATATTCCTGATAATAGCTCATCGTATCGAGTTAACCTGACATGTACCGATACTCCTGATAGTGGCTCGACGAAGCACACTCCTAACATGCTAGGATTTCCTAAACTGAAATGCTTAAATTGATAAGATAAATTCCCGTAATTGATTTTCTTACTCCTATCCTGAATGTACTTATCAAGCTACTATCTTGTCTTGTCCTGCATCATGTTTAGGGTAAATTTATGAGCACCACGGTCAGAAATTCTTAATAACTTGCCCAGGATAACAACTAGAATAAAGTATTAGAAGCATCTAGAGAGATTTTTTGGCTACATACAATCCCGGTATCCCAGCGACACCTGATGGATTTGGAGCTCTCCGTCGTGAGGGGCACACTTCCAGCATGCCGTCGAGTATTGTATATTCCTGTAAATTGCTATACATGATATAATCTATTCTATGTGTCCTTACGCCTGGATAATCCGGATAGTCTGTAGGGCATGTTGCTGTATGGAATCTCAACCTGCATATGTTAGTAACTATGACTGTGATAACCCTAATTAGCTAATGATAGCAAGCCGTAGGGCCTGATTTGTCGTGGTTGCTTAATTTTTAGTCTAGTCTAGTCATGTCCTGATTTGTTTAACAGCTGATCCGAAAAACTATAACCTGAGTACTGATTTCAGATATCCTTGTTTAAATACTCCAGAACTGTTTAACTGTTATCTTACCTGTTATTTAACTGTCTCTTGTGCTATTACTTACTGATTTGTCTGCATGCTGGTTTAGTTCCTAAGTTGGCTCCCTTGTGGTACTTGTTGTTTTGGGGTCTGATCCCACTAATTTTGTATGGCCAGATTTTGAAGCAAAATCGCAGGATCTCCAGTATTTTTCGTCTCAAGATGATGAACACCAGGAGCACCCGATGACATGAGTGGATTTTTTCTTCATCACCCACTTGATCTTGTACTTATATTTTTGAGGCGTTTAACCACCGAGCACGTGTTTAGCTCGTATTTTGGAACCTGAAATTCTAGCATGCGATCCTACATGTAAAGCATATTCTAGACTATAGCTAGTGTTGATCATGTAATATTGCACTCTTCCTAGTTCTTCATTTTATAACTAGCTTCATGATCATCTGTGTATGTATAGTTTGGAATGCCTTACTATTATATGTTTGGTGATCATACCTCTTGTAACTTATTGCTTGCTTGAGATTGAGACACCTAGGACCCTTGACCCAGGAATGACTGTTGGATTGTAGAGTAAAATTTCTCACATGTCTAGACAGCCGTGACCGTATCTCGGAGTATTGAGTACTCTGATGTACGTAGCTGGCTTTGTCCGCCTCCGCTCTCCAGTATTCTGGTTCTGGGACGTGGCACCCACAAAATCGGATATGAATTAAAGACGCAATCTTTTCATAACCGATTTAGAACAGCTTCTACCAGCAGCACAGCAGCACATGTGCGTAAACGAGCATAGCTGCGCATGGCCCGCGCAGCACCCGCTCCACTCCCTGCTCATGCGCCCGCGCATGCAACTACGCATGCAACTCGCGCATAACCGAGTGCATAAGAGCATCAAATGCGCACAAGTGCCATGCGCCGATGCTGACGTATAAAGTGTCACTTTGCGGCTTAGCTTCTATGGAATAAATTCCAATAGCATGACAAAAAGTTTAAAAGCTTTCATTGAGAAGTTAATCATTTTTTTTTTCATAATAAAATACCCCAACATGGCACCCATTTGTCCCACCACACCCCATGTGTACACCTCAACACAAGCAAAACATTATATTGAAATACTCACTTTGTGGTGTAGTCAATGTGGAACTATCTTTTATAGTCCAAAGATAAAAATACCAACAAATATATAACTTTTATCCCTCGTGATGCAATTGTATGGACTTTAACACTCTCCCACAAAAAGATCGGGTGAGATTAGAATTTTTTTTCTTTCACGTCTTTGTTTACTGGGCTTCGTTCATTGTCGCTATCAGTCCAATTGCTATATGCAAAATCTGGGTCAAATTATCCAAAAAAAAATTTGTTGATCTTCATGGATGTGAGACGACCCTTTTCCGAATTTCTAAATGTAGTCAACTTGTACAAGGGTCTTGTTAAACATAATTGATAGAGTAACATTTTTTTTGAAAAATGCTATTTATATTCAATAAATAATTAATTATTTTAAATATATTTTTTTAATTATTTTATTGGGTCTTCATACAATTTTCAAAGCAAAAGATTATTCTTTTTAATGTTTGGTAGATGTAGTTCACAATTTTCAATACAAAAAATTATTTATTAACATGTGTTTTTTAGAAGACATGTTAACAAGACCTCGTGTACAATACATGATAGCTAACATATAGTCAATAGTTTTGGGAACACAACTAGATTAATGGGTTGCGTGTTACGTTTGATGAGTTCCGAGCTCAGAGATTTCCTTCTCTTTTATTTTTCAAAGATTAAGACATAGTCAATAATGACCGTCCCTCTAATGAACTCTCCTCAACTAGTAACAGTCTCCTTCCATTTAATTATTGTTTGAGTTAGAATTTAAATCCACCCCGACAAAACAACACAAAGGATGGAGTATAGAGCATTAGGCTTCGTTTGATAGTAATGATGGAAAATATTTCTTTTTTTTAATTGATATAGAAAAATAAGTAAAAATAAAAAAATAAAAAATATAGATTTTATCAATTTTATCCTCAATTAAAAATATTTATTTATAATTTGACTTCATGAATAATTTTTAAATAACATAATTAATACGAAAATATAATTGTTAATTAATATAAGTTTTTATTTTTTTTTCTTACTTTTGGAGTGACTAAATTTTTTTTGTTTACGAGAAAAAAATATTTTTTCCACTTTTCTTTCATTCCATTTTTTTTTATACCATTTCTTTTATACCAAACAAGTAAATATTTTCTCTAATTTTTTTTTCTCCGTATTTCTTTCCCTCACTTTCTCAACTACCCAACACATCCTTATATCCATCTACTTTGCAGTTGTTAGTGTATATCCGTTCTTGCAAAGAAATTCTAAGTGTTGGTTTTGTTGTCGCTTTATTTGTTTCCAGTCTTGACCTTTATTTTTGGCGCATGAAGCAAAAGTTGTGCACTTATTCAGTGAGCCGGGATGATGGCCAGAAATATAGCTTGCTACATCCAAACTAAGAGACAAAAGAACCAAATCAGGAACAAATGAAAACAACTTTGATGGGTTTGATGGGTAAGGACAAATCTCCGAATGATTTCTTGAATGTGGCACCGAAAGCAAATTTTATTGAAAGTTTAGATACAGTCCGAAAATACACTTTGCAATGCGATAAAGTTTTTTTTTTTTAATGTCCACATCTATATTTAAAAGTGGACGATGGACTTCCAATAGTATTAAATATTAAAATGGAATATTTATGAGCCACTTTTAATGTTTTATCAAACAAATTTTGAAATTAGTACTTTTATAAAAGTACAACTTACTTATTGCTAAATTTTGCACTTCTTATTTTGGGTTATTTAGATTTAGAATCTTGAATAATATCAAAATTTTACATTTATGTCTTCATATTGTTCAGAAGAAAATTTTGATTTTTTTTTTTCTAACGACTGACTTGGCCTGACCGTCTAAAATAAAAAAACTAAATATAATTTTTGTATATTATATGAGATCCTAAAATTAAACAAAAATACGTAAAAGTTGTGTGACTTGGATTATTTAGTTTTGCATATTAGGGATGTGTGACTTGGTTTATTTAGTTTTTTCATGACCAATTGAGAATGACAATGTTGTTTGCTTCTATCATGATCTCAACAGTCACACAACCCTTCGGGACTAAGCATTCAACAATGCGACCGAGACAGATATTTGACGATACACGATCCTCATGAAGTCGTCCCCATCGAAACTATCACTAGGAGGATTGTGTGGCTCAAGCGACATCTGACAATACAAGATGCTCATAAAGTCATTCCATCGAAACTACCGCCAAGAAAGTTGTGATGTTATTGAGATCAGGATAAAATAAAAAGTTATTTGTATTTACACCCCCCCTCCCCCATTGATAATGCTATCTCCGCTACCCTAATTTTTTTAATTAGCACTACCCCCAATTCTTTTATAACTTGATAATTGTAATTAGTGTTAACCCCCAAAAAATGTGTCACGATCCGCACCCGGATGATCGGGCACGAGTACATGGGGACGTCCAGCCTATGTCGCAGCATCGACGGTAGAACGATGTCTGGGTCAACAATACTATCTATCCATTTCACACAGCAATATATAACCTGTCAATGATAATCTCAACTCCTTAAGGAGGACAAGATGATAATATAAAGTCAATAATTATACTCAATCACAAGAAAATATATAAGGAGGATAAATGGCACGATATGATAAAACAAAGAAGTCGCAAATCTAAACAAGTCTAGGAGTAATAATAATACATCACAAAAGTCTAATATACTATAAACAAATCTAGTACTATAATTTTGAGTAAAGGTAACTAGGATAACTAGTGATATCGGCTAGGCCTCCCGGTAATTATTACTGCACTAAAGGGTCCAAAGCTGCAGTTACTACCTCTTGCGATCCGTAATGAGTCGAACACAAATCCTTCTAATACTCTGGAAAATATATCCAGTCAGGATGGAGCGAGCACAACCCAATAGCAGTTCCAAGTTAATTGATAATGACTATAAACAGAAATAGAGAATGTAATACAAGATGACACTACTAGAATAAGCGGGATTAGCGACGTTTTTTAGCGACTCCATGTAAAAACGTTGCTAATTTAGCGACTCCATGTAAAAACGTCGCTAGACGTCACTAATTGGCGACATTTAGCGATGTTTAGCGACTTTTATTCAGTTTTTAAAAGATTAGTCGCTATAAGTACAATTTAGGTCGCTAAACGTCGCTAATATATTTTATTTAGCGACGTTTAACGACGTTTTTAGCGACGTATATAATTTTGGACATTTAGCGACGTCATTAGCGACGTTTAAGGCGTCGCTAAATTAGCGACGTAATTATTGGCGTCGCTAAAAACGTCGCTAAATTCTAAATTAGCGACATCTTTATTGGCGTCGCTAAAAACGTCGCTAAATTCTAAATTAGCGACGTCATTATTGGCGTCGCTAAAACGTCGCTAATTTTTTTACTTAGGGCTGATTCCCCCCCCATTTTCTTTGATCTCTCCCTCTCCCTCTCCCAAATTTCAAACCCGATCTCTCCCTCTCGATCTCTCCCTCTCCCAAATTTTTTACTCTGGCTCCTCCTTCCTCCCTCCGACGACCCCCCTCGGCCGCGTCCTCCCCCTCCGGCGCCCCCTCCTCCCTCCC
Source organism: Iris macrosiphon (assembly GCA_036927795.1). Taxonomy (NCBI): domain Eukaryota; kingdom Viridiplantae; phylum Streptophyta; class Magnoliopsida; order Asparagales; family Iridaceae; genus Iris; species Iris macrosiphon. The sequence goes on from JAYESA010000003.1 coordinate 167,007,603, forward strand.
GGCGACTCCCCTCCGCCGCGTCCTCCCCCCTCCGACAGCATCCTCCCCCCTCCGCCGGATCACCATCACCACCATCATCTTCCTCACAACCACCGCAGCCAGTCGATCATCACCACACCTCGACCACTCTTTATCACCGTTGACTTTTCTTCTCCGATCAACACCGCCTCGATCACCACCATAGCCGACTTCACCTTCCCCACGACCTCCCCGACAGCAGTCTCGACCACCATAGCCACGACCACACCCCGACCATCACCACCAGTCGCCACCATCAGCATCACCACCACCATCACCTACTGTTTCCACCATCTGTTGCTACTATTGGCCGGAGAGCCACCGCCGGAGATCGACCTCCACGGGCCACAAACGAGCGTCACCCCCTCCTCGGTTATGAGCACGTCGAGGTTTGTACTTGTCCTTTTTTCCTTCATGTTGTGTTGTTGCATTGACACTGTGGATTCGTGAACCCTAGTAACTAGTGTAAATGTGTGCATGTATAAATAGTAATAGGTGTTAGTATTTACTCCTTGGAAATTAAGTTGTTAGTTGTGGGTGTCACACATTTCTATATGTTGTGTAGAACATAATTTTTTGGGCTGAGTTTGCTCGTGGAGGAGTCCTCATCTACCGCCTTGCCAAGATCGACGCCGTGAAGGTGAGATCGATCACTCGCTCTCATCAACTCGGGTCGTGATGACGGCGTCGACACAATGATTTAAGCTCCCAATGTTTGATTGATGCAGGAGGAACAAATGGCTATATTTGAAGCAAACGGATGTGGAAGCCAGCCCTTGACATGGGCCCAAACCAGAAGCATGGTTCTCACTCATAAGGTAATTTTGCTTCACATTTCCCTTTCCCTCCCATTGTGTATATGTATGTACCTAAGGTTATGATTGGCCATGGGAAACGAAAATGTTCTCATATTTTAATTCTTCTTCTTATAATCAAGGTTATACTAGAGAATTTGAGAATGACAAGCATCATTTCATTCATATTTAGAGAGGCTGTGACTGATGTTGAATACAAAGGTTAATTATCTCCTTCTTTTTCGCAATAGTTTTCTTTTTTAAGGAATTAATAGGCCATGATTTCGTTCTGTCCATATTTGATGTAAATTAATTGTTGCAGATTACCTTATCCCAAAGGGGTGGAAGGTGATGCCTCTGTTCATATGTTAGATGGCAGGAATCCGAGCCTCGACTACGCTTGCAAAGGTGCGGAGATCGTGAGGGCATCGTACTGCATGGAGCTTAAGTTCCTTGCAAATCCAGTCACTAACCATGTCCAGAGCACCCAACAACATAAAAAGCACCATAGATTCTCTACTAGAGTGCTTGAGGTATTGGAAAGAACAACTCTTCAGGTTGAATAGAATCTTTGTTACTTATCCTTTTCTTTATTTTCATATTTTTAATCATCAAGTCTTCAGGTTTAATAGAATCTTTGTTACTCTAGTTTGCTGGCAACAAATTCTAAGGATTGGGTATAGTCACAATAGAATTTTCTATATCCTAATCTTATGGCATTTACTTACGGCATCCAAGCATAAAGATAATCTATTAGTAATACCTACATTAGAAAATGGACATTGTTTTATACTTTCTATATCCTAATCTTATGGCTCGGCACCATCACAAAATGAATAACTTGAGTCTATGCTTCCTTCCTTAGGCTGTTAGTTTGGAAGCATGAGTTAGATATTGAAGTTAGGCTGCAACACATTAGGGCTAGATCTGCAGACTTGTTGCTATTCTACATCAAGAATTGGTGAACTTAGCGGAAGAGGGGACAAGAAGATTTTGAGGGAGGTATGCTTGCTTGATTCAATTTGATTGAAGTTTAATAGCTTTTTTTTTCATAATGTTGTTGTTTGTTACATTAAAAGTCAAAGTGAAATCAAAAGTGATAAATGAAAACAAACATGTAACATACACATACACCTAACTCATTTTAGATCCAATGCCTATGTGAAGCCTTGTAATCTTTTGTTAAATTTCTTACAAGTCAGTCGTAAGTTTTCATTATCATTTTATAGGTTGTATGAATATTAAACTTGGAAGGAGCAGCCGTCCTGCCTAAGAGAGCAACCTAGGTGATACTTCCATTTTATAGGTTACAAGTCAGTCGTAAGTTTTTATTATTTATTTTTTTTAATTTTTTTTAAATTTAGCGACGTATTTAGCGACGTTTAGCGACGTTTAGCGACGTTTATACACGTCGCTAAATTAGCGACGTTAATAAACGTCGCTAAATATGTTGCTAAATACGTCGCTGTACGTCGCAAATTGCTGACATGGCAGTACTGCCAGGTCATTAAAGACGTCGCGGTCACATCGCTATATACGTCGCTAATTAGCGACGTTTAGCGACGTTTGTTTACGTCGCTAATTAGCGACGCTGCGTCGCTAAACGTCGCTAATTTAGCGACACAATTAAGTCGCTAAAAAACGTCGGTATAGCGACGTTTAGCGACGTTTTTCCTTTCAGCGACGTGTTGATTTCTGACTTCTGTAAAACGTCGCTAATTACGTCGCTAAACATGATTAGCGACGTTTTTTGTCATTTAGCGACGTTTTTTGACGTCGCTAATTTGACTTTTTCTAGTAGTGTGAGAAACAATGAACAATATCATATTATGGTAGAAAAGAGACAGATAATCTAGAGCAATATGGTATAAACTGATCATAATGAAATAGAATAAAGGCAATAAAATAGAATATAGTAAAGAACTGTAACTATATTAAATGTTTGAAATACTAGTTATATATCTGATCGGCTTGGGTTATCAAGATCTACTATCAAGGCTATAACATAATCATATGTACAGTATGATTGGCTGTTGTCTATAAGTAACACGATCAATAACACAATAATGTATGATTGCCTGTTGTCTACTATCACGGATCAATAACACAATCACGTATGATTGGTTGTTATCTACATTATACAATACAATGTTTAAGGTTTTGATCACATATCTATCTAGCATTTTTTCTGCCCCCAACCAATACTCATAGATCCGATCATAACACGTCACGAACACGAATATAATATGAGTACATGAAGAACACGAATGAACATGAGCACAAGGAATACCCGATGCACACGATAAAGTACATGCGAAAGGAGTATCCAGAGTACACGATAATGGGATGATATCTCCTGAAATGATACATATAGTACCAGTCCGTGTAACCACTGTGTCAGAATCAAGTAAAATATTTCTAAATACTTGTATTATAGTAATTATCAAATAATAAAAACTATCAGAGAATGTACCCGCCTGTGGTTCAGAGCAATAAATGTCAAATCGTATCCGTATCGGTGCCTCAAAAAATAAATATAAAATATCAACTCAAAATAGTATTTTGGAATCATAAACATGCTATAATAGCTTGAAACTAGGTCTTTAAGTCAACACTAGGTCCAACTAAGTCAAACTAGGTCAAACTGAGTCAATACTAGTTAATAATATATCAATACTAGGTTTCTAGGCTATATTAATAAGTTTCTAGCATATATTACCTAATATATACTTCTACCTATAATTTATAGCAATACCTTGGCCTATAGTTATTTACGTTACCCCGTATCATGGTATCTTAACCCATATCACATATTTACCTAATACCTTAGCTCGTATCTCAAATACCTTAACTATTAGTCAATACCTTAGTTCCAGGGTCAATACCTTGGCTAAACTAGATTTTCTAGTCCATACTAGTTAATACCTTACTAATATCCAAGTTTCTAGACTAATATCTTAGCCGTATCACCAATACCTCAACTATGGGTCAATACATTGCTAATACTAGGTTTTAAAGTCATACTAGTTAGCTATAATATAATAATAATAATATTATATATACTATATAGATATATTAATATATACAATAACTTAGTCTAACACTTAATACCTAGTCAATGCCTTAATATTACCTCATACTATTTCTAATATTTTGGTATCTTGGTATTCTAAATATCTTGATACATCCTAGGATACTACACTCTAATTTATTCCACACATATCATACTTGTTTGTACATTGTGCCATGGTACCACATTAAATATCTTATGATACCAACTCCCAAGATACTAATCCATGAACATAACCTACAGTTACCTTACATCCAAGATACTCACCCTACGCTTGGCACTTAACATCTTGATATTATCCATTACCTAGTTATAATATCCAATATCTTAGTATCTTGACCAATACATTATCCTTCTAGATATTTACCTAACCAACTCTAATACACACTTACCCTCACTCATGATACTTGAATGTCATGATACCAATATCCTCATGGTATCCAAGTATCACACTAGTATCTTGCTCCAAACTCTAATACCTTGACACATAACTTACCTATACTTTACTCACTTGATAACCACTTGTATCAACACTAACACACACACACTAACTAACACCTATTATCTAACACATATATATATATATATATATATATATATATATATATATATATATATATATATATATATATATATATATATATATATATATATATCATACATATGCTTGGCAACATATGATACCTACACTCACTTGATATCCATACTACCTAAACTCATAGGATACACAAAATGCCTATATCTTATAGTCAGTTCTCTACTTGTAATCAATACTGCACCTATTAGACCCATTCAATATATTCTAGGATTAAATTATATTTTAGACCTTTGTATCAGCTTTCCAAAATTTAAAACGGATCGCATTTTCGTGTCTGGAAGCTCCCGGATCGCGAAAACACCGAAATACGTTTGTCTTTCGGACACCTGGCACTCAAACAGTTTTACAGAAAGTTTCAGAACAATTTTTTTCTATTAATTTATATATTTAAAAATCTAACTTCGATATGGTTCTTTTAAAAAAATGAGAGATTAATCAAAGCCTGAGTTAGGATTTATGGTATTTCTAAGTTGCTTTGGCTGCTAAAAATGAGACTGAATACTATGCTGAATTTGGACTATTTTGGACAAAAGAACACATGTATACACCCAATTTACCAAATTTACCTATACGTATCATGGTGTATCATGATATGGACTCTACGTATCTAATTTTGGACATAAGAACACCTTCACACCATCAAATAAACATCAATAGTTCTCATTAGGACACAATACACACACTCAATTGACACAATTGGGGTTTTCCAAAATTGAGCCCCAAAATTATGACATCAACTTAGATCTACAAAATTGAGGGCTCATAGTGCCTAGATCTACCATTAAAAAGTCAAATCTAACCATGCAAATATTCCTACATGACCAAGGGGTGTTCCTAACCATAAATTTAATAAAATTGAGATAATTATCTAGTATTTTGGTAGCCTCTTTGAAGAATTTCAAACTTGGACACGAAATAGATGAGTCAGACACAATCTTCTAGCAAGCTCATCTCCTATGGATCTTCTTGTGCTCTCCAATGCTCCAGGCCTTCATGATGGTGAGAATGAGTAAAAATGAGAGTGGTTGAAAAGAAATTTGGTGGAGAATTGATTTGCTTGGGGAAGAAGAAGATTTGGAGAAGATGGAGGCAAAGGAATGAAATAAAATGAATGGATGAGCCCTAAATTGAACTTATCTCTTATAGTAAGGTTTGGTCATGCCAAAATATCAAGTTTGTCCCACTCCATTTGTCATGAATAAAATTTAATTAACTAAAGGAAGGAATCTCTACAACTAAGAGGAATATTTTTTTCATGACAACTAAACTTAATTAATTCTAATTACTAAAGTCATGACTAACAATAATTAGCACTAACTAACACTTGCAAATTCTAATTGGTTAGCCACTAATTATCACTAATATAATTTTAGATAATCACTGATATAAAATAATATATATAAAATTTAATAACATGCAAAATTATTAAAATATCCCTATGGTAGAAAGTGGTAGTTACAATCCTACCCCCCTTAGAAAAATTTTATCCTCAAAATTTAAGGATGAAAGTAGACACGAACTGAAAGGATAACTCATGGTCCAGAAGATAATCTCATCTCCTTTCTTCTAACTGGTTATAATCTATTTATCATAATCCTGGCTATAGTTAAACCCTCATCTAACCTTGGTCCAAGAAAGTCCTATCCGACTCATACAACATACAATTCCATTGAAAAGGAAATATTCACAGTTTATCAAATATGTACGGTTATATTCTTATTAGTCCTGATATTGCAGTCTCTACCAAGGGTCTAATACTAACTATACCATAGCACTAAAAGTTCTCATGCACACTATATGGTACTAAAAGTCACATTGATCAATAGGTGGAAGGTAAAGAAGTAAAATGACAGAATATGATAACCCAACACCTGTAACATCGGTCCCCTCGACAGTCATCACAAAGGCCTTGCCCTGATGTGGTGGCTCCCTACGCTGGTGCAGGATAATTTACGGTGTCACAGGTAGCCTAGTTGTACCTCTTTCACTGCTTGGAACACATGTACTCCTACTCCCTATGATACTTCTTTGGATACCTTACCTCATTATCACACTGATACATTCAACTAATACTATCACAACACTAATACTCACTGATACTAAACTAACACATTGCACCTATCCCTCATCACTCATCCTACTCTTGATACACCCTGGACACTTGCACCCTCTAGGCACCCTTGGTACACAGTCACCAACTCCATAACTATACTGGATACATGCTTGATACTCTAGGATACCAACTACTAACTATACTTTGACACTTATCTTAGATCTATGGCTACAAATGGTACTATGTTATGAGTTACTTCTAGGCTTATACACTGATACCTAATGCTTTCCTACCCAACTAGGAATCACTCACAGACTCACAAGTTACACTCTCAACAATCAACATTTATACTCAAATTGGACACAAATATGCCTACAAGTTACCAAACTACTACACTATCCAAAGATGATGACTCAAAAACTAATGAAGGTGAAGATCTATAAGGAACTAACTAGAGAAACTAAAGACATCTCTATCCTGAGCTAGTAGGGGTGATGGAACAAAATTCAATAACAAAATATTGAATAATAGAGATGATATGTTAAGAACTAATTTAAGATATAATCTGATAACCATACGCGTCTATCTAAAATCATGTTACCCAGAATTCTCGTCACGCTAGTAAACATAGCTGCGCTAAACTATAGAGTCCATAAATAAGGTACACACCTCTAGAATCATGGTATCTAAAATTTTTGCCCTATTGCTAGCTTGACTGCAAAAACTCTAAATTCTATAACCAAGAAAAATATATCCAAAATTAGGCTATATGTCTTCGTCACGCCAGCTAATATGGTTGCGATAAACTCTAGACTCCATAACAAAGGCAGACGATTACCTTTCTCACTGTCCAAATACATTATCAGAATGTACCTCGATATAGTCCATAAAATTTATCTCGATACAAGAATCAAATTCAACAATGAATATGTGAAGGCAAACGAAAATAAGATAATCAGATTTCAAAATAGAGTTTATAGTACGATTCTCAAGGGTCATCCTAGGAATCATAATTTGTGCTTGAGTATCCTCTCATTCTAATATCCTATATCCTATATCATATTGCAAGCTCACAGTAGTACAACTAAGTTATTGTACTACCATGATATCACACTAATTGCGAAGACGATACCTGCATGGGCTACCACAAAAATATATCATGACCCACACCCGGATGATAGGACACGAATACGTGGGTACGTCCAGTCTATGTCACAGCATCGACGGTAGAATGATGTATAGGTCAATAATACTATCCATCTCACATAATAATATATAACCTGTCAATGATAATCTCAACTCCATTAGGAGGACAAGATGTTAATATAAAGTCAATATCTATACTCAATCACAAGAAAATCTATAAGGAGGACAAATGTCACGATATGATAAAACAAAGAAGTCACAAGTCACAACTGGATATTCCTCAACATCAACATTAATCTAAACAAGTCTAGGAGTAATAATAATATATCAAAAAAGTTTAATATACTGTAAACAAATTCAGTACTATAATTTTGAGTAAAGGTAACTATGATAACTAGTGATATTGGCTAGGTCTCCCAGTAATCAGTCCTGTACTAAAGGGTCCAAAGCTGCAGCTACTACCTCCTGCGGTCCGTAATAAGTCGGATCACATTTTCGTGTTAGAAAGCTCCTAGAATTGCAAAAAAACTAAAATGCGTTTGTCTTTCGGACACCTGGCATTCAAACAGTTTTACAGAAAGTTTCAGAATGAATTTGGCCTATTAATTTATATATTTGAAAATCTAACTTCGATGCGGTTCTTTTAAAAAAATGGAAGATTAATCAAAGTCCTGAGTTAGGAGTTATGGCATTTCTAAGTTGCTATAACTGCTAAAAATGAGGCTGAATACTATGACAAATTTGGATTATTTTGGACAAAAGAACACATGTATACACCCAATTTACTAAATCTATATTTATGTGTCATGGCGTATCATGATATGGACTCTACATATCTAATTTTGGACATAAGAACACCTTTACACCATCAAATAAATATCAATAGTCCTCATCAGGACACAATACACACACTCAATGGACACAATTGGGATTTTCTAAAATTGAGCCCCAAAATCATGACATCAACTTAGATCTACCAAATTGAGGGCTCCTAGTGCCTAGATCTACCATTGAAAAGTCAATCTAACCATGAGAATATTTTTACATGACCAAGGGATGTTCCTAACCATGAATTTAATAAAATTGAGAGAATTATCTAGTATTTTGGTAGCATATTTAGAGAATTTCTAATTTGGACACGGAAGAGATGAGTCGGACACAATCTCCTAGCAAGCTCCTCTCCTATGGATCTTCTTGTGCTCTCCAATGCTCTAGGCCTTCATAATGGTGAGAATAAGTAGAAATGAGAGTGGTTGGAAAAAAATTTGGTGGAGAATTGGTTTGCGTGGGGAAGAAGAAGATTTGAAGAAGATGGAGACTAAGGAATGAAATAAAATGAATGGATGAGCCATAAATTGAACTTATCTCTTATAGTAAGGTTTGGTCATGCCAAAATATCAAGTTTGTCCCTCTTCATTTTTCATGAATGGAATCTAGTTAATTAAAGGAAAGAATCTCTACAACTAAGATAAATATTTTCTTCATGACAACTAAACTTAATTAATTCTAATTATTAAAGTCATGACTAACAATAATTAGCACTAACTAACACTTTTAAATTCTAATTGCCTAGCTACTAACTATCACTAATATAATTCTATATAATCACAAATATAAAATAATACATAAAAAATTTAACAGCATGCAAAATTACCAAAATACCCCTTTGGTGGAAAGTGGTAGTTACACCCCCCCCCCATACACACACAAAATTTCTAACTTTAGAAAATTTTGTGTGTGAGAGGGAGGGGAGTAGTGCTAATTTAAAATAAAAATTTGGAGAGGGAGGGTAGTGGAGATAGCATTAAGAATTTGGTGGTGGGGGGGGGGGGGTAAATACAAATAACTCTAAAATAAATTAACAGCATTTTTGATTGTCATGACAAAAATAAGTAATCCAAGTGACACGACTCCGTCGTGTAAAAAAGCTAACCCAACTCAATTTTTTAATGTCAAAATAGATACTAAAACTAAATAGAGAAATTTTGATTTGCCTCCACTTTATTTATCACAATTCAAGATACATCCAACACAATTTTCATAATGTAAGAACCCTCTCCATTTTGGACCGAAATCGTCTAGAACTGACGGTCAACTACTTTGATCCAAACTTTTTGACCAAAATACCATCCTCCCATCGTCTTCTTCTCCGCCTCCCTCCCCCATTCCCCGTCGCAGGCAGTCAGAGCCCCCTCCCTGTCGCGCTGACCCCCTTCCCACCCCGTCGCAGCTACTCCCAGCTACTGTCACTATCGGCGCCCCCTCCGTTGCCAACGTTAGAGAAGGGAGGGGTGCTGCTGGGGCAGTGGGGGAGGGAAGAGAGAGAGAGAGGGAGGGGCGTAGGAAAGAAGACAATAGGGAAGGGATATTTTGGTCAAATATTTTGGGTCAAAATAGTTTACCGTCGGTTCTAAACTATTTTCGTCAAAAGTAAAGGGTTCTTACATTATAAAAAGGCCCTTGATAAATGCACTACAAAAAAGACTCATGACAGTCCAAAAATTATTTAGATAATTATAAGTTTACCACTCTCCAAACTTAATCAGGACAGCCCAATTTTGTTTTTCAGGACTGTCAAACTGTCAAAATTTTGACAGTCCTAACAATATGAAGGACTCTCAAAATTTTGACAGTTCTACCAATTGGATGTACTCTCAAAAAATTTACAGTTCTAAAAAAAATGTTGATTCTATAGGACTATCAAAATTTTGACAGTCTTCAAATTTTTAGGACTGTCAAAATTTTGACAGTCCGGAGGGGGAGGTCTGCGCAAGGCGAGACAAGGGAGGAGGAGGAGGACTGTGAAACTCGTCTTACTGTTCTAGTATTCGTACCCAGTATACGTATATTATATATGTATAGCTTGCTTATTATTTAATTGCTTACATCTTGCTTTATGCCACTCATTTATTTTTTATGTTATTTTTGTAGATTTTCTTAGTTGCATGCTTTGGACCGTTGGTCCCTTGGTTTTCTTGGTGGGTGGCTGTAATAAACTCGAGTGAGAGGCATGGATTATGATCTAATTGTCTACAATCAATCCCTTGTATATGTAGGCAATCCCATTCTCTTTTCTTTATTTTTTTTCTTTCCTTTCATTTTTCTCTTTCCTTCTTCGTTTCTTCCACAGCAGAGAGCAGCAGCCGAGATTAACCTTGGCCATGGGTAACCTTGGTAGTATTAGGGCATGGATTGTACTCGTCAAGTTACTGTCCTATCTTGCATCATGTTTAAGGCATATTTCTGAGCACCACGGTCGAAAATCCTTGATAATTTTCCAGGCTAATAACTAGAATGACAATCTAAAAATCATCTAGAGAGATTTTTTTGGCTACATACAATCCCGGTATCCCAGCGACACCTGATGGATTTGGAGCTCTTCGTCGTGAGGGATACACTTCTAGCACACCGTCGAGTGTTGCACTACCAGAAAAGATAAGAAATGATTATACCTGATAAATCTATACTATGTACATATTCGTCTGGATAATCTGAATAGTCTGCAGGAGGAGTGGCTGTATGAAATCTCAAACTGCATGTGTTAGTAAATAGGACTGTGATAACCCTAGTTAGCAAATAATAGCAAGCCGTAGGGCATGATTGGCCGTGATTGGTTGATTTCTTGTCTAGTCCAATCCCATACTAATTTATTTTCAACAACTGATCCTGAGAACAGTAATTGAAACCTGACTCCAGATATCTAGGTTTAATACTCAAGAGCATGTTTAATTATTATTCTTATCTGCTGCCCTTATTTAAATATTTCTTATACTATTTCTTATTGATTTATCTGCATACTTATTTTAGTTTCTAAGATTGGCTCCCTTGTGGTACTTGCTATTTTGGGGTCTGACCCCACTGGTTTTGTATGGCCAAATTTTAGAGTAGGAAAATCAGGACCGCGGGATCTTCTGTATTTTTTACCTCAAGATGGTGAACACCAGGAGCACCCGAGGACATGAGTGAGTTTTCTTCTTCATCACCCACCAGATCTTATATATTATTCTTTTGAGGCATTTAGCCACCGAGCACGTGTTTAACTCGTGTTTTAGAATTTGATATTATAACCTACGGCCTACATGTAAAGCATATTCTAGACTAAAGCTAGAGTTGATCATGTAGTATTATACTATTGCTAGTTCTTTATTTTGTAACTAGGTTCATGATCATCTGTGTATGTATAGTTTGGGACGTCTCACTATTATATGTTTGGTAATCATACATCTTGTAACTTATTGTTTGCTTGAGATTGAGATACCTATAATTCTTGACCCAGGATTGTCTGATGGATTGTAGAGTAAACCCTCACATGTCTAGACAGCCGTGACTGTATCTCGGAAGATATAGTACTCTGGTATACGTAGATGTCTTTGTCTGTATCCGCTCTTCAGTATTCTGGTTCTGGGGCGTAACACGGTTTAAGTGGTGGCCCATGCAGGTCTAAAAATTCAGAAGTGTGGAGGATTTTACCAATGTGTTTAGATGTCTCAATCATGTTACTCATTGATCTCCTCTAGTACCGAATTTATATCCCTAAAATCTTGATTCAACATATGCTTTGATCCTCAATCAATCTTGTCTATTCCTTTGATGATCATGTGTTATTTATCTTTCAGGAACATTATTTATGGTCCTTCCGATCATCCAGCCCGAGTTCCTCCAGTAGCAGGACAATATCCCGATGCCCAGCAAACCCTTAAGGTTCAGCATCACCATTCCAGGGCCGGGTCCAGAACATCTCAAGATGAGGAACCTCATATCCAACTAGTACCTCCTGTGCAACTAGTACCTAATGCAGGAGGGAACAACAGTATGCTTATTGGTATCCTTCGGGAATTATTGGCATCTCAAGGATGTTGAGAGGATATACTCATTCAGTCAGTACAAGGGGCTTTGGAAAGAGACGAACATCGTACCAACAACTCGGCAAGCAACTTCAAGCACCTCCAACCCTCGTATTTCTATGGCACCGAGGATGCTATTGCATCGGACGCTTGGCTTCAGGAGACTGAAGCTATCCTAGAGGCGGCAGAAGTGCCTGCAAGAGAGCAAGTGTTAGTAGTTCGATTACAGTTTCTAGACTTGGCCCAAGAATGGTGGATAACACAGATAATTTTACTATCAGTACCCGTACCTTGGACTGTCTTCAGTGAAAGATTTCAGACCAGATACTTTGATGCAGAATCTCATTATGATCTGCAATAAAGGTTTAACAACTTAAAGCAAATGAAAAAAACTGTCGACGGCTATGTGGCAGAGTTCTGAAGACTTAGTTGGTTTGCTCCTACCTTGGTGGCAAACGAATTGGACAGGGCTAGGAGGTTCCATCATGGACTTCACCTGGAGATCATATTGGCGGTGGAACAGCATGAGTTCCAGACTTTTGATGCAGTATTACGAGCAGCAAGAAGGCATGAGTATACCACCCAGAGAATCATGGATAGAACTGGAGGGCGGAAGAGGACCCACACATCAGGAGGTTCAATCTTCAGCACTAGCCCCGATAGTTAGGGCTTTAACCAATGGATCTCCGAGGAGGCCAATTTCAACATCCTCAGTCCAACAAACAGTATCGACCCGACCTCAGCAGAGGATATCTTTTTCTATAGGATGTTCACATTATGGGAAACCAGGACACATAATCTCGGAGTGCAGTTGAGCGCAAAGATTATGTTTAGCTTATGGGGAACTAGATCGCAGAATGGGATCTTACCCACACATAGCTAGTTCATCATCATCCTCCCTGGCAGGACCACAGTATAGGGCTCCAATACTGATTCAGCAAAACCAGGGTTAGAGGCCTTTGCCGACCCAATCCCAAGTATTCCAGCAACGGAAGCCACAGCAGAATGCGTAAGCCCAAGCTCAAGTACAAGCCTGGCAAGGAGGTCCGCAGCAGCGATGACCAGCACCGATAGGATGAGGCCAGGCTATGGCACTAACCGTGGAGGAACAACTAGCTTCAGGTGAGGTGGTGGTAGGTACCATTCTCGTCAACTCTCATTCGGCTTTAGTATTATTTGATTCTGGTGCATCACATTCCTTTATGCCTCCATGATTTACGATACGAGTGGATTAGAATCGAAATCCTTATCAGTAAGACTCAATATACTTACTGGTAATGGTATCGTAGAAATTGATAGAGTTTATACCTCGTATCGAGTCATAGTGTGCAGGATAAAATTTCTTGCTAGACTGGTATAATTTTTATGGGAGATTATGATGTCGTCCTAGGCATGGATTGGTTGAGTTTCTGATACACGACGATAGATTGCTATGATGGCAAGGTTATCATTCGTATTCCCTAAGGAGAATAATTCTTATTTTCTAGAGGAGAGGCAGAGTCTTCATCAGCAATCATGAGAATGGCAGTAGCAGAAGGAGTACAATTTTCCAGAGTTGTTGATAAATTTTCAGATGTGTTCCCAAAAGAGCTTCAAAGCATGCCACTAGAAAGAAAGATTGATTTTACCATAAATCTACTTCCCGGAATAGCACCAGTATCAGAGTGAGTCTACAGGATGGCGCATTCAGAGTTAGAAGTATTGTACCTAATGATTGAGGAATTAAGAACCAAGTGATTCATTCATGCTAGTGAATCGCCTTGGGGAGCCCTGATGCTACTAGTAAAAAAGAAGGACGATACTTCGCGATTATGTGTTAATTATCGTACCCTCAATGCGGTGACCATCAAGAACAAGTATCCCTTACCAAGGATTGATGACTTGTTCGATCATCTTAATGGAGCAGCGATATTTTTCAAGATTTATTTACGGTCAGGATATCATTAGAGTCAGAGAACAAGATATACGTAAGACGATATTTAGATCAAGATATAGACATTAGAAGTTTTTAGTGATGCCCTTTGGAGCAACCAATGTGCCAGCGGTGTTTATAGATCTCATGAATCGTATTTTCATGTCATACTTGGACAAGTTCGTGATTGTTTTCATCGATGATATCTTGGTTTACAGTTGAAGTAAAGCAGAGAACGAGCAGCATCTTCGCGCAGTTCTTCAAGTCCTTAAAGAATAAAAGTTATATGCCAAGTTTAGCAAGTGCGAGTTCTGGTTTGATCGCATTTCATACTTAGGGCATACTATTGCTAAATGAGGAGTTGAAGTGGATCCCTAGAAGATAAAAGCCGTTGAGACATAGCCAGTACCTAGAAAAGTTGTAGAAGTTCGTAGTTTCCTAGGACTAGCAGGATATTATCGAAGATTTATGTCAGACTTTGCTAGAATTTTTGCGCCCTTGACACAATTAACTCGCAAGGATATGTACTTTGATTGGACAGATGAATGTCAAACATCTTTCAAGAAGCTCAAGCAGAAGTTGATCATGGCACCTATTTTGACTCTTCTAGATGGGACGTATGGTTTCACCATATATTATGATACGTCAAGAAAATGACTAGAGTGTGTTCTTATGTAGTATGGCAAGGTTATAGCTTATGCATCTCGGCAGCTACGAGATCATAAAAAAAAATATTCTAATCATGACTTAGAGTTAGCAGCAGTAGTGTTTGCGCTCAAACTTTGGAGACATTATCTATATGAAGAGCGAGTAGAGATTTTTACTGATCACAAGAGTTTAAGTATGTTTTTACCCAGAAGGAACTCAATATGAGGCAGAGGAGATGGCTAGAGTTGATGACAAATTATGATCTAGACCTTCAATATCATCCTGGGAAGGACAATATCGTAGCCAATGCTTTGATCCGGAGGACAGGAGTTTATTTCCTGACGACACAGCAACAGATTCTAGAAGATCTTCAGGAGATGGACATAGAAGTAGTATTGACAGACGACACAACATTTACGGCTGTTCTGCAAGTTCAATCTAGTATAGTGGAGAGAATCTAGGTAGCACAAACAACAGATATCAAGCTTCAGTGACTCGGAGCAGAGTGTGGGGCAAAACGTAGACCGAAACTGAGCATTCATCGTAAGGGAACTCTATATTTTGGGAATCGTCCGTGTGTACCTAATAAAAACATTCGTTGTGAGGTTATGTCAGAGGTCCATAGTTTATCATATTCAATGCATCCCGGAGGAACAAAGATGTACAGAGACATTCGTCAGCATTTTTGATGGAATGGAATAAAGAGAGAGATAGCTTGGTTTATCTTCTGATGTTTGGTTTGTCAACAAGTTAAATCTGAACATCAGAGGCCCGCATGACTTCTCCAATATTTACCAATTTTGGAATGAAAGTGGGACCATATCACCATGGATTTTGTGACCGATCTTCCTAGATCCCTAGTTGGCAGAGATACAATTTGGGTAATAGTGGATCAACTCACAAAGATAGCTCACTTCCTTCCCTTCAGAGTAGGTCTACAGATCAGTTTGCTCGGATATAAATGAATCAGATTATCATACTTCATGGAGTGTCAGCCAGCATCGTATCAGATAGAGATTCCAGATTGACGTCTGACTTTTGGCAGAGTCTACAGTAGTGTCTGGGTACCCGTCTGAAGTTAGAACATAGCATCCAGACTCTAGAAGATATGCTTCGTTCATGTACCTTGACTTTGGTGGTTCGTAGGAGGATCACTTGCACTTGGTTGAATTCTCCTACAATAACAGTTTTTAAGCAAGTATCCAAATGGCACCCTTCAAGGCACTATATGACAGAAAGTGCAGATCCCCTGTAGCTTGAGATGATATTGGCAAGAGGCAATTACTTGGTCCTAAAATGATAGCTCAGACAGTTAAAGTAGTCAAGCAAGTCCGGAAGGATATCAAGGTAGCTCAAGTTCTCCAGCGTCATTGGGCTGATTTGCATCGGTAACCTCTTGAGTTTTCTGTCGACGACCATATATTCCTTCGGATTTTGCCTACCCGATCGAGGAGTCATCAGATTTGGTGTATGGGGAAAGCTTAGTCCACGGTATATTGGTCTGTTATATATCCTCGAGCGAGTGGGAGATATTTTTTATCGCCTTGTTCTTTCGACGTCGCTTCACGAGATACACAACGTTTTCTATGTATCTCAATTACGATGGTATATACCGGTTTTAAGTCATGTCCTGGATCATTCGGAATTGGTCATTGGTACCGACCTTTCGTATAAGGAGAGACTTGTATCTATTTTGGACCAAAGGGAGAAGATTCTCAAGAACCGGACTATTCGGTTAGTCCGGGTTGCATGGGGGCATCACTCATCGGGCGAGTTAACTTGGGAGCGAGAAGATGATATCCATGCTCGATACCCGTATTTGTTTGACTCGTGAGGTATACTTGTTCGTATATCTCGTACCATGATCTTATTTTGTGCATGCTTGTCTTGTTCTAGGATTGTGCTTCATTCCTGTATGCCCTTGCTTGCCTTGATTGCCTGTCCCCAGAGTTCTTGCTAGACCCCGTGCCTTATTAAAATTTTAAGGACAAAATTTTTTAAGGAGGTGAGAGTTTTGAGACTCGTCTCACTGTTCAAGTATTCGTACCCAGTATACGCATATTATATATATATAGCTTGCTTATTGTTTAATTGCTTACATCTTGCTTTATATCATTCATGCATTGTTTATGTTGCTTTTGTAAATTTCTCTTAGTTGCATGCTTTGGACCTTTGGTCCCTTGGTTTTCTTGGTGGATGGCTGTAATAAAATTGGTTGAGAGGCATGTATTACGATCAAATGGCCTACAATCAATCCCTTGGCTATGTCATCACCCTGATTTTTTAGAATATTTTTAAAACAATTTTACACATTTTTTCGTAATTTTCTGGAATTAAAACTAAGCTATTTTGTGATTAAAGGATATTAATTAGTATTAAAATATTATGAAAATAAAATTTTTGGGTGTGAAATGAAAAACTGGACATAGGATAATTTTTGTGAATTTATTGGACTCCGAAAATATTTTTAAAGTCCTAAAAACTAATATATTTTTAAACCTAAATAAACCCTGACTGAAGCCGGTTTATTTAGAAATAAACCAAACCAAACCACTGTCAAACCAAACCGAACCAACCTAGCCTTAACGGGTCGGGTCGGATCCGAATCGAACCTGACCCGGACCCGAAACCCTAACCGAAACCCAAATTCCCAATCCTAACAAAATCACTGTTCCGGCCTATTTAATCCCTCGAAGTTCGCGCCCCACCGCCGCCAGATCACCGTCTCCTCGCTCCGCCGCCCAGAGTCACTCCGATCATCCCCATGCCATCTTCGACCCCGCTCCAGCCGCTCACAGCCCGACCATCTCCTCCAGATCTCCTCCTCGACCACCGTCCAACGCACCGCCTGGCATCGAACCCCCAACCGCCTGAGCCCCAGCCCCCGTCATCATCCCCGACGTCTCCCTCTTCCTCCGCCTCGAGCACGACCCCGCAGCCCCGTCGACCTCTACCTCCCCAGCCTTTCATCTCCGCCCTAAGCTCCGCCCAGCCCCAGCTCCACCTCTCGACCATCTCTCTCGACCCGTTCCCGACCATCTCCGCCGACGTCCTCCACCCGATCACCGCCCAGATCTCCTCCCCGACCAGAATACCCCACAGCCGACCGCCCGCTGCCCTAGCACGGACACAGTGACCCGGACACAGCCGCTCTCAGACCGGATACAGCAGACTCGAGGCAGGACACAAAACAGTAAACTGGACACGAGAAATTTTCGTTCCACGGAGCCCTGTTCAGGTAACCCGTTCTCTCTCCTCGTTATTCCATTTTTCATTCCGTCAGTTGTGACGCGTAGACTTTGTAACCCTCTCGAGGCCCGTGCAACCCGCTCGGTGCGTCGCATCCTGTGGCGACCGAGAACCGTGATCCAAAAACAGGAAAACCCACGCCCTGTTTTACCCCGGAACTGAGTACGCCCCGCCAAACGGGACGACTTGGTCGCGTGCGATCTTCACCGAAATGTGCACGCCGTTGATACGGACGTGCGGTATTTCAAAGAAGTTAATTTGGATGTGCGTGCACACCGGAATCAACGTGTATCCGCCGACAACGCCCCAAATCTGCATGTTCTGGAATACGTTGTAACTTTGTGTACACACGTCGGATCAAAACAAAACTTATGTCATCAAACTCGTAGCAATACGCTGGTCCTGTGACCCAAGTTTGGTTCGATTCTGAGAACGTTGACAAAATCGCGTATCGTGGGCCCCACGGCTCCACTTGACGGGCGATTTTGTGATCGGCTCATCGGAATCCAATTTTGAAAGTTCTATTGGGTTCGTATTATCGTTCCTGACTTGTTGACACTAAGTTTGACAAATTTGGAGACCTTTATCCCTGACACTGTCATTTTTGTGCAAAGCGGCCCACATGTGGACCCCGCTTTGACCAGAAACTGTCATTTTTGTCCCTGTGTCCAAATTGGACTTAAGGACAGGCGTTTCTAGCTATTTGATATTTTTTGAGACTGTTGGTGATGTTTATTTCAGCTTTTGGAGGAGTACCTGCAGGATCCACTGATACAGGGACAACTGTTGGTATTCAAACCCCATGCAAGTGTACCTTGCCAATATTGCAGTTCGTGTTACATATTTCTTGCCTTATTTATATATTGTTGTACATGCTTGACTTAGGACCGTGTGACTTTACTTAGCGTCCGATTAATAGTCGGGTGCCAACACCGTACGCGGAGTTGTTTAACGTCATCTAGACATGGATACCGATACCCTATACTTCTCGTGCTTGCATTATCAAGTACATCTTAACCCAGGACACTTGACACTATTCATGAGATAGAATCTTCCTGAGATATTCATGGTAATTCTGTATAGGATACAGGCTTTATGGCATAGACATTATATTCATCGACATTAGATGACTTGCTGCATTAGATATGATCGTGCGTGACATAGACATGATGCATCGTGGACATGAGACGTGTGATTACATGGGGTGGGGAGAGACACACAGGCTACAGGCTGATTTTATATATATAATAGATAGTAAACTACATAGTAAAATATTTAGTAACACTGCTACCGGCTTCCAGTGTAATCACCTGAATTTTTAAAAAATTTTAAATTTAATTTTCTGGAATTAATTAGCAATTTTCGGTAATTTTTAAATCAATAAATTAAAGCTGTCTAAGTTAGAATAAATTTTTAAATGAAATTAAATAATATTAAAAAGTGGTGGAAATTATATTTTCAAGTGTAAAATTAAAAACCGAGCCTGGGGTATTTTTCAGGGAATTTATTGGACCCCGGATAAATTTTTAAAGGATTAAAAACTATTGTTAAATTTATCTGATTATTTAAACCTATATATATTATTTAAACCAAACCATTTATCTAAACCGAACCCTGAACCGGACCGAGCCGGCCGGTCAAACTAGACCGAACTGCTCAGGCTAGCGGGTCGGATCCGGGTAAGAACCCGACCCGCCAGCACCAGACCCGACCCGTTCTAAACCCTAACCCCCAAATCTGAAGAGCCCCGACCCCTCGCCTGGCTGGCGGCCGTTTCCGCCGCCGTGGCCGCCGGGCGACCCTGCGATTCAGTTCCTCCACACCCGGCGACCCATCCCCTTCCTCTTCCAGCCAACGTCCGGCCGATTCCCATCCCCAACCTCCTATAAAAGCCTAGCTAGGCCGACCGGAATCCTCTTCACACCCGACGCCACCGAACCACCTGCTGGACCTCCCCTCCACTCAGCCGACCAGCGCCGGCACCGCATCTCCAGACTCCGCCGCCACCTCCCAGAACCCGGACCCGGCCGCAGCACCTCCAGTGACCACCCCGGACCTCCAACCCTCCGGCCATTCGCCTACCCGACTCCAGAACCTCCCCGAGCGTTGTCGTGGACAGTCCGCCTCCGACGAACGGTGCCTTCACGACCTCGTCGACCCGCCAGTACAGCCCCGAGCCTCCCAGACCTCCGCCCAGTGCCGTGAGGTGTCGACGCACCTCTGACCTAGCCCAGACACAGCTTGGATACGGAATCAGGACACAGAGACTCGAACTTGACACGCGCAGATCGAATTTTTCAAGCCCTGTTCAGGTAACCACGACTTTCTGCTCGTAGCTCGGTTTCCTATTCCGTCAGTTTTATCACGAAGCCGGTATGACCCCCTCGATGCCCGTGCAACCCGCTCGGGGCATCGCGTCCTGAGGTGATCGTGAACCGCGATCCAAAACAGGAAAAATTAACGTCCTATTTCACCTCGGAACTGGGAACGCCCCGTCAAACGGGACGACTTGGTCACGTGCGGTCTTCACCGACACGTCAGCGTCGTTAATACGGACGTGCGGAATTTCGCAGAAGCTGATTCGGATGTGCGTGCACACCGGAATCAGTGCGTATCCGCGGACAACACTCCGTATCCGGCTTTTCTGTAATTAGCTGTAACTTAGTGTATACATGTCAGATCGAGACGAAACTTGCGCCATCGGACTCGTAGCAATACGCTGGTCCTGTGGGTCAAGTTTGGTTCGATTCTGAGAACGTTGGAAAATCGCGTGTCGTGGGCCCCACAGGCTCCAACTGACGGGCGATTTTGAGAACGGCTCATCGGAATCCAATTCTGGAAGTTCCGTTGGGTTCGTATCAACGTTCCTGACTTGTTGGCACTAAGTTGGACTGATTTGGAAACCTTTGACCCTGACCCAATTTTCGGTGCAAAGCGGCCCACACATGGACCCGTTTTGGCCTAGAAATATCGTTTTTGCCCTTGTGTCCAAACTGGACTTAAGGACAGGCGTTTCTAACTAATTTCTATGTTCTGAGACTGTTGGTAATGTTCATTTCAGCTTTTGGAGGAGTTATTGCTGAACCCACTGTTACAAGGACCGCCACTGATATTCCAATCCCAGGCAAGTGTACCTTGCCATAAATTGCAGATTATTAGTTTAATTAGTTCTCTTGTTTTACTTTTCTGTGACTATTGTACATGTTATAACCTAGGATCGTATGACATACTTAGCGTCCGATCACAGTCGGGTGCCAACCCCGTACGCGGAGTTGTGTACGTCATTTAGTGATGGATATTCGAGACCCTTTATATTCTCGTGCTTGTTTATCAAGTACACTATAACCTAGGACACCTGACACCATACATTGACAGAATCTTCCTGACATATTCAAGGTGATTCTGTATAGGATACAGGATGGACATAGTTATATATTCTTAGTTTATGACTGTTGCATTAGATCTGATCTCACGTGACATGGACATGAGACGTGTGGTTACATTGGGTGGGGAGAGACACACAGGCTACAAGCTGTTCTATACATATATACTACTATTGTGAGGTTGTAGACTCTCGAGCAGAGCTAGACCACTACTAGATATTGCTGCTACCGGCTCCCCGACACAGAGCTTGTAGCAGTCTCAGCCTGAGTACTAGTGTTGCTCTCAGTTGCATTTTCACTTAGATGGTTATGTAGTTACCCTGCTTATTCATTTACTATTTTACTGCATTTATTTCTGGCTTGTATTATTTGTACCTTGCTATGTCCCCTGAGGACCTGGAATGGATGATGTCCCCAGGTTTAGCAGAAGAGCATTATCCCGAGGTTTACGGGACAGGAGCTGAAGCTATACCAGGAGCTGTTGCTGAAGGAGAACCTAACATAGAAGCAGAGGTGATGGCAGAAGATTTTACTTGAGATTATGTTATTTGTACTCTTCAGATACTTTATTTTGGACTCTTTTGTTCTGGTCGGATGAACCAGTGTTTTAGACTCTTGTCGGGTTGTTCCCCGACATACTCTGCTGAGACTGGACTTGATGTACTTTCTTTTATTTGCTTTTATTCTTATTATTCTGTGTGTGGATGAGATTAGTCTTTACTTGATATTGTAGACCTTATATTTACAGCTTAAGTGTGCCCAATGGATCCATTAAATTGGGTCAGTCCATCGGTGCTTACTGCTGGCCATTGACACGTGTCTGGTCCCTCGTTATTTTGGGACTGGGGCGTGACATGGTTTTTGTGGTGGCCCATGCAGGTCTACGACAAAATTGTTTGGTCTCAACTTAGGGGCCAAACAAACCTGTAAAAGGATAGGATAGGCTATAGGATCTCATCCATTTGTTGAACGTTTTTGAAACTCTATATCGCATTCGAATTAAGTACTTGATTTTGCATCCTGCTTGACTCTACTAAACGTTCTCATAAAGTTTATTTTGCATGCAGAAAAATGGATCCGAGAAATGGAGATGAAGTTCCTTTTACACCACAAGACGCTGTGGTTACCTATGGTGATGGGGTTACACCAGAGAACAGAGGTCAATCCTCTCAGAGTGGACAAGATGAGCAGCATAACTCAAGGTTCAGGCGCGATGATATCCCACCTCCGCCACAGTTCACTCCACAGATGCCTGCCTTCCCACCAGGACAAGCAATGGATGGGCAGCAAATGTTCCAGATGTTTTATGCTATGATGCAAGCTCAACAACAAGTTCAACAGGAGGCGCAGCGTCAGGAGGCAGAGAACTTGAGAAACAGCCTAGTAAATGCATTGGAGCAGGCGAACCCGCAAGCTAGGCGACCAGCGATGGGATCTATCACTGATTTCCGTCAACTCAAGCCCCGTACCTTTTCGGGAAAGGAAGGACCAACTGAAGTGCACGAGTGGCTTACGAACACACAACATCAGTTGGAAGCAGCTGAACTTCCTCGGGAGAGATGGATGACTGCTGTCCGAATGCAACTGACGGACAACGCGCACCATTGGTGGCTAGCTGAAGAGAGGAGGCTCGGACATGACCGAGTCACTTGGGAGGAGTTTTCCAGACTCTTCCAAGAGATGTATATCCCAGCCGTTGCTAGATCAGAACTCCGAGATAAGTTCAACCGCCTCATCCAGGGCAACATGACTGTGGAGGAGTATAATGCTGAATTCATTCGCCTGAGTCATTTCGCCCCTTCTCTAATTCCTACCGAAGAAGAGAAGGCGGAGAAATTCTTTGACGGACTCAGGTTCGAGCTTCAGAGGTTGATTGGATCTGTTGCCCCTACATCGTACAATGACGTCCTTGCGGCAGCACGACGCATGGAGCGCATCACCAGGAGGGAGTCAAGCCTGAAGCGACCATTTTCCTCAGCACCATCCAAGGCAGCACAAGGGGATTCTGCAAAGCGACTCCAAAGGAATCTACCGCAGAGGGCAGCACAAAGAACCCTACCTACTTGTCATTTCTGCGGCAAGTTAGGTCACATTGAAAAGGAGTGCAGACGCAAATTGGGACTGTGCCTGGTTTGCGGATCCAACCAGCATCTATCCAGGGACTGCACAGCACGTCGAGAGGGAGCACCACGACCAGCTCTACCTGCACCAAGGCCAGATTATCCAGCAGTGGGAGCACAGCAGACGGGAGTTGGAGGAGTCAGACCACCAGCTCCAGGAGGATATCAGCCAAGACCTCCATTGCCACCTCAAGCAGCACTATTCCAACAGGCTCGTCAGCAGAGGGGACCAGCACAGGGACGAGGTCAGGCTTTTGCATTGGCTGTTCAGGAAGAAGCTATTGCTGGAGAAGTTATAGCAGGTACCATCTTAGTAGCTTCATTACCTGCTGTAGCTTTATTTGATTCTGGGGCATCGCACTCATTTATAGCTGCTAGCTTCGTAGCCACACATAGAGTAGCTACTGCACCCCTTCCGAAGACTAAGAGAATTCTTACGGGAGGTAGAATTATACCTGTTAGTGATATCTGTAGATCATGCTCAGTAGTAGTCTGCGGAAGAGAGATGCGAGCCCAATTTCTGATCTTTTCTATGCCTGACTATGATGTGGTACTTGGTATGGACTGGTTAAGTCAGTATCATGCTACTCTTGATTGTCGGCTTGGAAATGTTATATTCAGACCACCTGGACACTCAGAGTTTGAATTTCTTCGAGGAGCTGTAGAACAAGGTGTTCAGCCAACTCTTAGGGCATTAACTGTAGAAGGGGAGTCAAGTTACCCAAGAGTTATATCAGAGTTTGTGGATGTATTTCCCGATGATCTTCCAGGTCTACCACCTGATCGGGAAATAGAATTCACTATAGACTTAACTCCAGGAGCAGAACCTATCACTTCAACAGTTTATAGACTAGCACCTAAGGAGTTAGTAGAGTTGAAGAAGCAAGTTGATGAACTTCTGGACAAAGGTTTCATCCGGCCCAGTGTATCACCTTGGGGAGCACCTATACTTTTTGTACCGAAGAAGGATGGAACAGTTCGCCTATGCATTGATTACAGGGCGTTAAACGCTGTGACCATTAAGAACCGGTATCCCTTGCCTCGTATTGATGACTTGTTTGATCAGTTGAGTGGAGCTAGGGTATTTTCGAAGATTGACCTAAGATCCGGTTATCACCAGATTAGGGTGAGAAAGGAAGATATTCCGAAGACAGCCTTTAGAACCAAGTATGGACACTATGAGTTCTTAGTAATGCCGTTTGGTTTAACCAACGCACCTGCTGTGTTCATGAGCTTGATGAACCGAGTTTTCCATCAATACTTGGATAAATTCGTGGTGGTATTTATAGATGACATTCTGGTATATTCCAAAAGCCATGAAGAGCACGAAGAGCATCTCAGAATCGTGCTAGAGACGTTGAGGCAGGAGAAGCTTTATGCTAAGCTCAGTAAATGTGAGTTTTGCATGGATAAGGTGCCATTCTTGGGACATATTATCTCAGGAGAAGGGTTGTCAGTTTATCCAGAGAAGATTGCTGCTATTGAGACTTGGCCTACACCAACATCAGTTGCTGAGGTGAGGAGTTTTCTAGGACTTGCCGGATATTACAGAAGGTTCGTAGAAAATTTCTCAAGGATTGCAGAGCCAATGACGAAGTTGACACGGAAAGATCAGGACTTTGCATGGACAGAAGAATGTCAGAGGGCCTTTGAAGAATTGAAGAGGCGTCTAACAACAGCACCAGTCTTGACTCTTCCTTCAGGGTCAGGCGGTTTTGTTGTTTATAGCGATGCGTCAGGTAGTGGCCTTGGATGTGTTTTGATGCAACACGGCAAAGTTATTGCTTATGCATCGAGACAGTTGAAGGTCCATGAGAAGAACTACCCAACGCATGATCTGGAGCTAGCTGCTGTAATATTTGCACTGAAGATTTGGAGGCATTATCTTTATGGGGAGAAGGTGGAAATCTTCACTGACCACAAAAGTCTGAAGTATGTATATACTCAGAAGGAGCTTAACATGAGGCAAAGACGCTGGCTGGAGTTGATGGTAGACTTTGATATAGATCTGCAGTACCACCCAGGGAAGGCGAATGTAGTAGCAGATGCACTTAGCAGGAAGCCTACAGCTTATTTCTTGACAATGCAACCTGAGCTATTGAAAGATCTACAGGAGCTTCAGATAGAGGTTATTCTACCAAGGCAGAGTGGCTTGCTGGCTAACCTGGGAGTGAAGTCATCGCTCGTGGAAAGGATTAAGGAAGCTTTGCCCACTGATGCAAGATTTCGAAGACTCAAAGAGAAGACAGAAGCAGGCTTGCAGACGGGACTTCGCATACATGAGGATGGTACATTAAGGTGCGGAGATCGTCTATATGTTCCAAATGGAGAACTGAGACAGGAGCTAATGACTGAAGCGCATAGCTCGATATACTCTGTTCATCCAGGAGGAACAAAGATGTATCGAGATCTAAGGCAGTATTACTGGTGGCATGGAATGAAGAGGGAGATTGCGAGATTCGTAGCTAAATGCTTAGTCTGCCAACAAGTGAAAGCCGAACATCAAAGGACTGCCGGAATGCTGCAGCCGCTTCCCATACCAGAATGGAAGTGGGAACATATCACCATGGACTTCATCACAGGATTTCCAAGGAGCCCTAGTGGAAAAGATGCGGTATGGGTTATCGTGGACCGACTCACTAAGTCTGCGCACTTCTTGCCATTTAGAGTTGGGCAGTCCACAGAGATACTAGCCGACATGTATATGCGACAAATAGTAAGATTGCATGGAGTGCCGGTTAGTATTGTATCAGATCGAGATTCGAGATTCACCTCTCATTTCTGGCGAAGTATGCAAGAGAGTCTTGGCACCAGACTAAAATTCAGCACGGCCTATCACCCCCAGACAGGTGGTCAATCAGAATGTACAATCCAGATCTTGGAGGATATGCTGAGATCTTGTATGTTAGACTTTGGAGGGTCTTGGGAAGATCATTTGCATTTGGTAGAGTTCTCATATAACAATAGTTACCAGGCAAGTATCAAGATGGCACCTTTTGAGGCATTATATGGTAGAAAGTGCAGATCGCCAATATGCTGGAGTGATGTCGGAGAGCGACAAATTTTGGGACCAGAGTTGGTGATGCAAACAGTGGAGAAGGTTAAACAAATCCAGAATCATCTTCGTGCAGCTCAGGACAGACAGAAGCATTGGGCTGATACACACCGACGTCCATTAGAGTTCAAGGAGGGAGAACATGTGAGTTTTGCATGGAGAAGCTTTATGCTAAGCTCAGTAAATGTGAGTTTTGCATGGATAAGGTGCCATTCTTGGGACATATTATCTCAGGAGAAGGGTTGTCAGTTGATCCAGAGAAGATTGCTGCTATTGAGACTTGGCCTACACCAACATCAGTTGCTGAGGTGAGGAGTTTTCTAGGACTTGCCGGATATTACAGAAGGTTCGTAGAAAATTTCTCAAGGATTGCAGAGCCAATGACGAAGTTGACACGAAAAGATCAGAACTTTGCATGGACAGAAGAATGTCAGAGGGCCTTTGAAGAATTGAAGAGGCGTCTAACAACAGCACCAGTCTTGACTCTTCCTTCAGGGTCAGGCGGTTTTGTTGTTTATAGCGATGCGTCAGGTAGTGGCCTTGGATGTGTTTTGATGCAACACGACAAAGTTATTGCTTATGCATCGAGACAGTTGAAGGTCCATGAGAAGAACTACCCAACGCATGATCTGGAGCTAGCTGCTGTAATATTTGCACTGAAGATTTGGAGGCATTATCTTTATGGGGAGAAGGTGAAAATCTTCACTGACCACAAAAGTCTGAAGTATGTATATACTCAGAAGGAGCTTAACATGAGGCAAAGACGCTGGCTGGAGTTGATGGTAGACTTTGATATAGATCTGCAGTACCACCCAGGGAAGGCGAATGTAGTAGCAGATGCACTTAGCAGGAAGCCTACAGCTTATTTCTTGACAATGCAACCTGAGCTATTGAAAGATCTACAGGAGCTTCAGATAGAGGTTATTCTACCAAGGCAGAGTGGCTTGCTGGCTAACCTGGGAGTGAAGTCATCGCTCGTGGAAAGGATTAAGGAAGCTTTGCCCACTGATGCAAGATTTCGAAGACTCAAAGAGAAGACAGAAGCAGGCTTGCAGACGGGACTTCGCATACATGAGGATGGTACATTAAGGTGCGGAGATCGTCTATATGTTCCAAATGGAGAACTGAGACAGGAGCTAATGACTGAAGCGCATAGCTCGATATACTCTGTTCATCCAGGAGGAACAAAGATGTATCGAGATCTAAGGCAGTATTACTGGTGGCATGGAATGAAGAGGGAGATTGCGAGATTCGTAGCTAAATGCTTAGTCTGCCAACAAGTGAAAGCCGAACATCAAAGGACTGCCGGAATGCTGCAGCCGCTTTCCATACCAGAATGGAAGTGGGAACATATCACCATGGACTTCGTCACAGGATTTCCAAGGAGCCCTAGTGGAAAAGATGTGGTATGGGTTATCGTGGACCGACTCACTAAGTCTGCGCACTTCTTGCCATTTAGAGTTGGGCAGTCCACAGAGATACTAGCCGACATGTATATACGACAAATAGTAAGATTGCATGGAGTGCCGGTTAGTATTGTATCAGATCGAGATTCGAGATTCACCTCTCATTTCTGGCGAAGTATGCAAGAGAGTCTTGGCACCAGACTAAAAT
This sequence comes from Iris macrosiphon, assembly GCA_036927795.1. Lineage (NCBI taxonomy): Eukaryota > Viridiplantae > Streptophyta > Magnoliopsida > Asparagales > Iridaceae > Iris > Iris macrosiphon. The sequence continues at coordinate 167,036,107 of JAYESA010000003.1, forward strand.
TCAGCACGGCCTATCACCCCCAGACAGATGGTCAATCAGAATGTACAATCCAGATCTTGGAGGATATGCTGAGATCTTGTATGTTAGACTTTGGAGGGTCTTGGGAAGATCATTTGCATTTGGTAGAGTTCTCATATAACAATAGTTACCAGGCAAGTATCAAGATGGCACCTTTTGAGGCATTATATGGTAGAAAGTGCAGATCGCCAATATGCTGGAGTGATGTCGGAGAGCGACAAATCTTGGGACCAGAGTTGGTGATGCAAACAGTGGAGAAGGTTAAACAAATCCAGAATCATCTTCGTGCAGCTCAGGACAGACAGAAGCATTGGGCTGATACACACCGACGTCCATTAGAGTTCAAGGAGGGAGAACATGTGAGTTTTGCATGGAGAAGCTTTATGCTAAGCTCAGTAAATGTGAGTTTTGCATGGATAAGGTGCCATTCTTGGGACATATTATCTCAGAAGAAGGGTTGTCAGTTGATCCAGAGAAGATTGCTGCTATTGAGACTTGGCCTACACCAACATCAGTTGCTGAGGTGAGGAGTTTTCTAGGACTTGCCGGATATTACAGAAGGTTCGTAGAAAATTTCTCAAGGATTGCAGAGCCAATGACGAAGTTGACACGGAAAGATCAGGACTTTGCATGGACAGAAGAATGTCAGAGGGCCTTTGAAGAATTGAAGAGGCGTCTAACAACAGCACCAGTCTTGACTCTTCCTTCAGGGTCAGGCGGTTTTGTTGTTTATAGCAATGCGTCAGGTAGTGGCCTTGGATGTGTTTTGATGCAACACGGCAAAGTTATTGCTTATGCATCGAGACAGTTGAAGGTCCATGAGAAGAACTACCCAACGCATGATCTGGAGCTAGCTGCTGTAATATTTGCACTGAAGATTTGGAGGCATTATCTTTATGGGGAAAAGTTGGAAATCTTCACTGACCACAAAAGTCTGAAGTATGTATATACTCAGAAGGAGCTTAACATGAGGCAAAGACGCTGGCTGGAGTTGATGGTAGACTTTGATATAGATCTGCAGTACCACCCAGGGAAGGCGAATGTAGTAGCAGATGCACTTAGCAGGAAGCCTACAGCTTATTTCTTGACAATGCAACCTGAGCTATTGAAAGATCTACAGGAGCTTCAGATAGAGGTTATTCTACCAAGGCAGAGTGGCTTGCTGGCTAACCTGGGAGTGAAGTCATCGCTCGTGGAAAGGATTAAGGAAGCTTTGCCCACTGATGCAAGATTTCGAAGACTCAAAGAGAAGACAGAAGCAGGCTTGCAGACGGGACTTCGCATACATGAGGATGGTACATTAAGGTGCGAAGATCGTCTATATGTTCCAAATGGAGAACTGAGACAGGAGCTAATGACTGAAGCGCATAGCTCGATATACTCTGTTCATCCAGGAGGAACAAAGATGTATCGAGATCTAAGGCAGTATTACTGGTGGCATGGAATGAAGAGGAAGATTGCGAGATTCGTAGCTAAATGCTTAGTCTGCCAACAAGTGAAAGCCGAACATCAAAGGACTGCCGGAATGCTACAGCCGCTTCCCATACCAGAATGGAAGTGGGAACATATCACCATGGACTTCGTCACAGGATTTCCAAGGAGCCCTAGTGGAAAAGATGCGGTATGGGTTATCGTGGACCGACTCACTAAGTCTGCGCACTTCTTGCCATTTAGAGTTGGGCAGTCCACAGAGATACTAGCCGACATGTATATGCGACAAATAGTAAGATTGCATGGAGTGCCGGTTAGTATTGTATCAGATCGAAATTCGAGATTCACCTCTCATTTCTGGCGAAGTATGCAAGAGAGTCTTGGCACCAGACTAAAATTCAGCACGGCCTATCACCCCCAGACAGATGGTCAATCAGAATGTACAATCCAGATCTTGGAGGATATGCTGAGATCTTGTATGTTAGACTTTGGAGGGTCTTGGGAAGATCATTTGCATTTGGTAGAGTTCTCATATAACAATAGTTACCAGGCAAGTATCAAGATGGCACCTTTTGAGGCATTATATGGTAGAAAGTACAGATCGCCAATATGCTGGAGTGATGTCGGAGAGCGACAAATCTTGGGACCAGAGTTGGTGATGCAAACAGTGGAGAAGGTTAAACAAATCCAGAATCATCTTCGTGCAGCTCAGGACAGACAGAAGCATTGGGCTGATACACACCGACGTCCATTAGAGTTCAAGGAGGGAGAACATGTGTTTCTGAGGATTTCACCTACTCGAGGAACCATCCGCTTTGGGAGCAGAGGCAAATTGAGTCCAAGGTACATTGGGCCCTTCGATATCCTGGAGCGCATTGGTGAGGTGGCCTATCGTCTTGCATTACCTCCATCTTTAGAGGGAGTGCATGATGTGTTCCATGTCTCACAGTTGAGAAGATATGTGACTGACCCAAGTCATATAGTGGATCATTCTGAGATCGCAGTAGGCCCAAGCCTGAGGTACGAAGAACAACCAGTGGGTATACTTGGCACCAGTGAGAAGACACTAAGAGGGCATACAATTAAACTGGTTCGTGTGGCTTGGAAGCAACACTCTCCTGGTGAATCTACTTGGGAGAGAGAAGATATCATGCGCCAGAAATACCCCCATTTATTCGAGGATGCAGGTATAATTTAAAGTAATTATTGTAATTCCTGTAGTTCTGTTCTTTTAGTAGTATAATCTTTAAATTGCGAGGACGCAATTTTTCTTAAGGGGGGTAGATTGTAATCACCTGAATTTTTAAAAAATTTTAAATTTAATTTTCTGGAATTAATTAGCAATTTTCGGTAATTTTTAAATCAATAAATTAAAGCTGTCTAAGTTAGAATGAATTTTTAAATGAAATTAAATAATATTAAAAAGTGGTGGAAATTATATTTTCAAGTGTAAAATTAAAAACCGAGCCTGGGGTATTTTTCAGGGAATTTATTGGACCCCGGATGAATTTTTAAAGGATTAAAAACTATTGTTAAATTTATCTGATTATTTAAACCTATATATATTATTTAAACCAAACCATTTATCTAAACCGAACCCTGAACCGGACCGAGCCGGCCGGTCAAACTAGACCGAACCGCTCAGGCTAGCGGGTCGGATCCGGGTAAGAACCCGACCCGCCAGCACCAGACCCGACCCGTTCTAAACCCTAACCCCCAAATCTGAAGAGCCCCGACCCCTCGCCTGGCCGGCGGCCGTTTCCGCCGCCGTGGCCGCCGGGCGACCCTGCGATTCAGCTCCTCCACACCCGGCGACCCATCCCCTTCCTCTTCCAGCCAACGTCCGGCCGATTCCCATCCCCAACCTCCTATAAAAGCCTAGCTAGGCCGACCGGAATCCTCTTCACACCCGACGCCACCGAACCACCTGCTGGACCTCCCCTCCACTCAGCCGACCAGCGCCGGCACCGCATCTCCAGACTCCGCCGCCACCTCCCAGAACCCGGACCCGGCCGCAGCACCTCCAGTGACCACCCCGGACCTCCAACCCTCCGGCCATTCGCCTACCCGACTCCAGAACCTCCCCGAGCGCTGTCGTGGACAGTCCGCCTCCGACGAACGGTGCCTTCACGACCTCGTCGACCCGCCAGTACAGCCCCGAGCCTCCCAGACCTCCGCCCAGTGCCGTGAGGTGTCGACGCACCTCTGACCTAGCCCAGACACAGCTTGGATACGGAATCAGGACACAGAGACTCGAACTTGACACGCGCAGATCGAATTTTTCAAGCCCTGTTCAGGTAACCACGACTTTCTGCTCGTAGCTCGGTTTCCTATTCCGTCAGTTTTATCACGAAGCCGGTATGACCCCCTCGATGCCCGTGCAACCCGCTCGGGGCATCGCGTCCTGAGGTGATCGTGAACCGCGATCCAAAACAGGAAAAATTAACGTCCTATTTCACCTCGGAACTGGGAACGCCCCGTCAAACGGGACGACTTGGTCACGTGCGATCTTCACCGACACGTCAGCGTCGTTAATACGGACGTGCAGAATTTCGCAGAAGCTGATTCGGATGTGCGTGCACACCGGAATCAGTGCGTATCCGCGGACAACACTCCGTATCCGGCTTTTCTGTAATTAGCTGTAACTTAGTGTATACATGTCAGATCGAGACGAAACTTGCGCCATCGGACTCGTAGCAATACGCTGGTCCTGTGGGTCAAGTTTGGTTCGATTCTGAGAACGTTGGAAAATCGTGTGTCGTGGGCCCCACAGGCTCCAACTGACGGGCGATTTTGAGAACGGCTCATCGGAATCCAATTCTGGAAGTTCCGTTGGGTTCGTATCAACGTTCCTGACTTGTTGGCACTAAGTTGGACTGATTTGGAAACCTTTGACCCTGACCCAATTTTCGGTGCAAAGCGGCCCACACATGGACCCGTTTTGGCCTAGAAATGTCGTTTTTGCCCTTGTGTCCAAACTGGACTTAAGGACAGGCGTTTCTAACTAATTTCTATGTTCTGAGACTGTTGGTAATGTTCATTTCAGCTTTTGGAGGAGTTATTGCTGAACCCACTGTTACAAGGACCGCCACTGATATTCCAATCCCAGGCAAGTGTACCTTGCCATAAATTGCAGATTATTAGTTTAATTAGTTCTCTTATTTTACTTTTCTGTGACTATTGTACATGTTATAACCTAGGATCGTATGACATACTTAGCGTCCGATCACAGTCGGGTGCCAACCCCGTACGCGGAGTTGTGTACGTCATTTAGTGATGGATATTCGAGACCCTTTATATTCTCGTGCTTGTTTATCAAGTACACTATAACCTAGGACACCTGACACCATACATTGACAGAATCTTCCTGACATATTCAAGGTGATTCTGTATAGGATACAGGATGGACATAGTTATATATTCTTAGTTTATGACTGTTGCATTAGATCTGATCTCACGTGACATGGACATGAGACGTGTGGTTACATTGGGTGGGGAGAGACACACAGGCTACAGGCTATTCTATACATATATACTACTATTGTGAGGTTGTAGACTCTCGAGCAGAGCTAGACCACTACTAGATATTGCTGCTACCGGCTCCCCGACACAGAGCTTGTAGCAGTCTCAGCCTGAGTACTAGTGTTGCTCTCAGTTGCATTTTCACTTAGATGGTTATGTAGTTACCCTGCTTATTCATTTACTATTTCACTGCATTTATTTCTGGCTTGTATTATTTGTACCTTGCTATGTCCCCTGAGGACCTGGAATGGATGATGTCCCCAGGTTTAGCAGAAGAGCATTATCCCGAGGTTTACGGGACAGGAGCTGAAGCTATACCAGGAGCTGTTGCTGAAGGAGAACCTAACATAGAAGCAGAGGTGATGGCAGAAGATTTTACTTGAGATTATGTTATTTGTACTCTTCAGATACTTTATTTTGGACTCTTTTGTTCTGGTCGGATGAACCAGTGTTTTAGACTCTTGTCGGGTTGTTCTCCGACATACTCTGCTGAGACTGGACTTGATGTACTTTCTTTTATTTGCTTTTATTCTTATTATTCTGTGTGTGGATGAGATTAGTCTTTACTTGATATTGTAGACCTTATATTTACAGCTTAAGTGTGCCCGATGGATCCATTAAATTGGGTCAGTCCATCGGTGCTTACTGCTGGCCATTGACACGTGTCTGGTCCCTCGTTATTTTGGGACTGGGGCGTGACATCCAGACACAGAGCTTGTAGTGGTCTCAGCCTGAGTTTTAGTGATGCTCTCAACTTGCATTTCACATAGATGGTTACATATTTATCTTATTTATTTTATTTACTATTTCACTGCATTTATGTTTGCTTGAGTTATTTTGTACCTTGCTATGTCCCTTGAGGACCTGGATCCGGATTATGTCCCCAGGAGTAGCAGACGAGATCTATCCCGAGGTATACATGACAGGAGCATTAGCAGGAGCATTATCAGGAGCAGGCACTGGATCAGTACCAGATCCAGTAGTCGAGTGATCTCTGAGGGTATCTTCTGAGTATATACCGTTCCATACTCAGTATTTGTTGTGGTTATCTTTATTCTTGTATCTTGACAGATGTATCAGTCTCATTATCGGGTTATTTCTCGAGTTTATATTTTATTGAGATTGCTCTTGCTTTATGATTCTGATATTGTTGTGTTCATTTTTGTGGATGAGATTAGTCTATCTAGACCCTTATTATTGTATTACAGCTTAAGTACGTCCTGATGGATCCATTAAATTGGGTTTGTCCATCAGTGTGTGCTGCTGGCCATTGCCACGTGTCCAGTCCCTCGATATTTTGGGACTGGGGCGTGACATAGTTTTTGTGGTGGCCCATGCAGGTCAACGACTAAATTGTCTCGATTTTAACTTAGGGACCGAGCAAGCCTGCAATAAGAATAGGATAAGTTTTTGAATCTCATCCACTTGCTTGAATCGTTCTTGACATCTATATCGAATTCGATTTAATTTCTTGACTTGCATCCTGCCTGGATTCCTGTGCGCCTCTTATTATTTATTTTGGTTGTTACTCTAAAATTTTTTACTATGTGATTGGTAATTAGAACTTGACAGTTTAAGTTATTATTGTAGATTATGACCTAATGATTACCCCTTAGCTTTAAGTCGCATAATTAGTACCCCCACCTCGATACAAGTTAGATCCCTTACCCTTGACGGCCAGTAACTCTTCTATCCTCACTATCGACACTTGTTCTATAAGCACTAAGACTAAGGCTTAAGACGACCATGACCTATGTAATATAGGAGGATACCCTAATAGGTACCAAGACCCCTTCTCGTAGACCTTAACAAGAGTTTCCACGGTATCCTTAAGACGAATTCAGTATTAGTTTATTATTTTAAGTTGGGTAGTATGCCTCACAACATAGTACCACCTAGCCCTATTGACCCATTGATGAAGTGAACTAGGATGACACAACTTTAGACTTGCATAAGAAGATAGTGTTTATTCAGACTGTAGAATTTAGAGGTCCTTGCCCCTATTTGGTCGACTAGCGACTTAGACAAGGAGGTTGTATGATGACTGTAGAGATTGTGTGGTCTTTTATTATTATTGCTTATTTTGTTTTGTTTTATAAACTTGAATTAATTTGTACCTCCTCTCATCATCATCTAGCGTACTTATATTTTTGTACTACCTCGACTTATGTTGCTGTTACAGCCTAGTTTTGCAAGCTCATTCTTTTATCAAGCTTGTTCACAACATATGTATTATTGGACGCGTATACTAATACATTTCAGAATCAGTGTATTAAGGTCTAGCTAACCTTAGTGCGCTCGATTCGCCCCTCGTAATACTACTTTACCTGGATTGAGATATGTAGTGATTAGTAGACGAATATACTTGCCCTGGACATGTCTGACATATTGTATCGGTTACATAATTGTACTAATACGAGCATGCGAACGAAGAATTATCAGAATAGGATTTTAATCCACAACTGCTTGACAATTCTCATTTGAATTCTTTAAATGCCTTGACCCTGATACTTCTATTATATTACCTCACCCTTGAACTCTTTATTATTGATCTCCGTCTTCCCTTATTTCGGAAAGACGAAACCTCGTGCTTGGTATAAGTTTGATATATAGACAGTACTAGATATACCCCACAGGCCGGTCGCATTGTTTGATGACCCTTTTATAAATGATTAAGGGAATACCATAGGTGATATGTTTGGTGTTAAAGACTTGAGGATTCAATAACATGATTCAATAATTTGGGGCATAGCTTTCTTAGATGTATAGCCTTAGATGATAGATAGGTAAATTCTAAGTTGGGTAGAGACCGCAATGTTCACTTGAGAGGAATTCTTTAGACTGTAATCAAGTGAGATTTGATAGAGAGACCCTACCCTATTTTAATTTCGAGGACGAAATTTTTATAAGTTGGGTAGATTGTCATCACCCTGATTTTTCAGAATATTTTTAAAACAATTTTACATATTTTTTCGTAATTTTTTGGAATTAAAACTAAGGTATTTTGTGATTAAAGGATATTAATTAGTATTAAAATATTATAAAAATAATATTTTTGGGTGTGAAATGAAAACTGGACATAGGATAATTTTCTGTGAATTTATTGGACTCCGAAAAAATTTTTAAAGTCCTAAAAACCAATGTATTTTTAAACCTAAATAAACCTTGACTGAACCCAGTTTATTTAGAAATAAACCAAACCAAACCACTGTCAAACCAAACCGAACCAACCCAGCCTTAACGGGTCGGGTCAGATCCGAATCGAACTCGACCCGGACCCGAAACCCTAACCGAAACCCTAATTCCCAATCCTAACGGAATTACTGTTCCGGCCTATTTAATCCCTCAAAGTCCGTGTCCCGTCGCCGCCAGATCACCCTCTCCTTGCTCCGCCGCCTGGAGTCGCTCCGATCATCCCCACGCCATCTCCAACCCAGCTCCAGCCGCTCACAGACCGACCATCTCCTCCAGATCTCCTCCCCGACCACCGTCCAGCGCCCCGCCCGGCATCGAACCCCAACCGCCTGTCACGACCCACACCCGGATATTCGGGCATGAGTTCGTGAGTACGTCCAGCCTACGCCGCAGTGTCGGCGGTAGTACGCTGTCTAGATTATATTCACAGGTAATTTAAAATCTAGCTCATCCACAAGAATAAATAGGCAAGGATAATAACAGGAATAGGAATGCTAAGATTTCATAAGACAAATTTTGTGACATCCAAATCCACAGTTTAATACAGAAACAGAAGATAAATCGGGGACAAACCCGATTACTATGCTGAAAGGAAATACTAGCTAACTGGTTGACTACTCCTCAAAGGTAGTCTCCTGAGTAGGAACAGGCTCCTCAACAGTATCATCTGCTACGTCATATGGGCTATAAACGGTGGGGGCATAGTCCTCATCATCGCCTAATATCAACGGATCCAGTCAGGAAAGGAGCAAAGCACCAATACACAACAAAGCTTAAACTAAATAATTATGACAAGTAGAAAAGAACTGACTAAGTATCATGATAAGAATATGCATAATAAGTAGTAAAATTAACTAAGAGTTAAATGCTATAAACCAGAGACATGAGTAAAACAGGATTATAATGAGACAAGAAAATAGAACTGCAACAAGACAACAGGAACTATATGTGTGTAAAATTGTGTATTTAGAATACATAGTCGGCATGTAGGGGGTTATAAGGCTAATCCGGCACGTCATAGACGGCTATCAGTCAGGAATAATCGAGATCCGGCTGATGGTACAGTCGCGTACCAACAGCTATTAATCAGGACAGGGGGAAGGGTAAACTACATGCCTCCTAGTATTCTCCCTCCTGACACGAAAAGCAAGACATGAACTCCAAATTTTTAACACTATGTGTAATCATCCAATGGTACTAGTAGAGCAAGGAATTAATTATCACAATATAAAGAATAAACTTGAAGTGCAGGTACTTGCCTGATGTTTGGATTCCACTACGGTTCTGTTCTCGGGGAAATTTTCAGAAATGTCTCCGGATGCTGAAATAAACATTACCATCATGCTCAGAAGATATCAAATAGCTAGAAATGTGTAAACTCCCTGATTTTTCAAAATTTTCAAAACTGGATTTTTCGGAATTTTCTGGAATTTTTCGGGAATTTTTGCTAATTAAAAACGAGATATTTTTGGCATTAAATAAAATTAAATATTTTTAAAATATATTAAAATATTATGAAAATAATATTTTATGGTATAAAATGGAAAACTGGACTTAGGATAATTTTCCTGGAATTTATTGGACTCCGAAAATAATTTTAAAAGCCTAAAAACTATTTTTAAAAATTAAAAATTAATTGAACCGGGTTCAAACCGGGCTGAACCGGCCTGAACCCGGTCGAGCTGAACCCGACCGGACCGACCGCCCTAGCGGGTCGGGTCGGGTCCGCCCGACCAAACCCGCAACCGCCACCCGCGAACCCATTTCCTCCTCCCACGACCTAGCTCCCCCTGCCCGATTCTTTCGCCGCCCCGCCCGGCCGCCCACCAGCTCCGCGCGGCCCCGTACCCCACGACCCGCCACCCTCGGCCTCCCCTCTCCCCGTCGGCTCCCTATATAACCCCCCCCGATCAGCCCCTCCGGCCACAGCATCCCCAAACCCTAGACCGCCTCCACGCCGTGCGCCACCGCCCGACTCCGGCCGACCTCCCCGCCGTGCCCGCGCCGCCACCTCCTCCCACCCAGCTCCTCCAACGCCGCCCAGACCCCGCTGCAGTGCCGCCCGGCCGCCCTCTCCCCTTCCTCTTCCTCCTCCTCCTCCCTCGACAACACCCGACCTCAAGCAACCCCCTCCGACGCTGCCTCCGGCCGCCTGTCGCGCGCCTCCGCCCCCGGCCAACGCCGCCAGCGCCGACCCGCCACCCTCGGCCGACCTCCCCCGCCGTAGCACAGCGGACGCAGACACGACTCGCAACCCTAACCCTAGGGTTGGGTTCGACTCGGACACGGCCCCTTCGCATCGTGTCGGACACGAGAAACTTTGATTTTTAAGCCCTGTTCAGGTACCTGTTTCTCTCTGCTCGTTGTCCCATTTTCGATTCTTTCTGTTGCATCACGAACCCTGTGTGACCCTCTCGGTGTCCGTGCAACTCGCTCGGTGCATCGCGTCCTGTGGCGATCGTGAACCGCGATCCAAAAACAGGAAAAATAATGCCCTATTTTACCCCGGAACTGAGTACGTCCCGCCAAACGGGACGACTTGGTCGCGTGCGGTCTTCACCGATACATGCGCGTCGTTGATACGGACGTATGGAATTTCGCAGAAGTTGATTCGGATGTGCGTGCACACCGAAATCAACGCGTATCCGCGGACACCGTCCTGTATCCGTCAGTTCTGGAACGCGTTCTAACTTTGTGTACACACGTCGGATCAAAACGAAACTTGTGCCATCGGACTCGTAGCGATACGCTGGTCCTGTGACCCAAGTTTGGTTCGATTCTGAGAACGTTGACAAAATCGCGTGTCGTGGGCCCCACAGGCTCCACTTGACGGGCGATTTTGTGACCGGCTCATCGGAATCCAATTCTGGAAGTTCCGTTGGGTTCGTATCATTGTTCCTGCTTTTTGACACTAAGTTTGACGAATTTGGAGACCTTTGTCCCTGACACATTTTTTGGTACGAAGCGGGCCACATATGGACCCTGCTTTGACCCGGAAATGTCATTTTTGCTCATATATCCAAATTGGACTCAAGGACAGGCGTTTCTAGCTATTTGATATTTTCTGGATCTGATGGTAATATTTGTTTCAGCATCCGAAGACGTTCCTGGAGATTGCACAAATACCAAAGCTACAGTTGGAGCCAGAACCACATGCTAGTGTATCTTGCCAACTTGCAGTCTTTATTTCATATTACTTGTCTTAATTATAATTGTTGTATATGCTTAACCTAGGAACCGTGTGACATACTTAGTGTTCGATTATAGTCGGGTGCCAACCCCGTACGCGGTGTTGGGTACGTCATCTAGAGATGGATATTTCGGACCCTTTACTTTCTCGTACTTGTCTTATCAAGTACATCAGGACCCAGGACACTTGATACTATTCATGCAGATAGAATCTTTCTGAGATATTCATGGTGATTCTGTATAGGATACAGGATTGACATAGACATTATATTCTTAGATATTATATGACTTGTTGCATTAGCTATGATCCCGCTGACATGGACATGAGACGTTATGGTCATGATATGCATGGTTACATTGGGTGGGGAGAGACACACAGACTACAGGCTGTTCCATATATATATCCACTACTATTGTGAGGTTGTAGACTCTCCAGCAGAGCTAGACCCTTTACGTGTTATTACTGCTACCGGCTCCCCGACACAGAGCTTGTAGCGGCTTCAGCCTGAGTTCTAGTGATGCTCTCAACTTGCATATCACTTAGATGGTTATATAGTCTACCCTATTGTTTCATTTATTTCTGTACTACATTTATTTTGGCATGAGCTTTCTTGTACCTTGCTATGTCCCCTGAGGACCTGGATCCGGATTATGTCTCCAGGTATAGCCGAAGAGATCTACCCCGAGGTGTACGGAACATGAGCACTTCTCGGAACAGTACCAGAGCCTGGGGACGAGATCGTGCCAGAGGACTTCTCCTGAGTACTGGCTTCATATACTCAGTTATTTCTATTTTCAGTTGCTTTATTTCCTGTCTATTTGTATTGATGTATCAGACATATTCTCGGATTGTTTCCCGAGACACCTTTATTGAGATTTGTTAGTTATTCTATTTGCATTTATTCTGGTATTTGATCTGTGAATATCTGTTGTGGATGAGATTAGAATAGACTGTGACCTGTATCATTGGTTCCATTTATTGTTAGACTACAGCTTAAGCATGCCCTGATGGATCCATTAAATTGGGTTATCCATCGGTGCGTGCTGCTGGCCATTGCCACGTGTCCAGTCCCTCGGTATTTTGGGACTGGGGCATGACAAAATGCCTGTCCTTGAGTCCAATTTGGAGACAAGGACAAAAACGACAATTTCGGGTCAAAACGGGGTCCACATGTGGGCCCGCTTTGCACCGAAAAATGTGTCAGGGTCAAAGGTCTCCAAATTTACCAAACATAGTATCAACAGGTCAGGAACGATGATACGAACCCAACGGAACTTCCAGAATTGAATTCCGATGAGCCGATCACAAAATCGTCCGTCGAGCGGGGCCTATGGGGCCCACGACACGCGATTTCGTCAACGTTCTCAGAATCGAACCAAACTTGGGTCACAGGACCAGCGTATCGTTAAGAGTCCGATGGCGTAAGTTTTGTTTCAATCTGACGTGTGTACAGAAAGTTAGGGCATGATTCAGAAAAGTCGGATACGAAACGTTGTCCGCGGATACGCGTTGATCCCGGTGTGCACGCACACCCGAATCGACTTCTGCGAAATCTCACACGTCCGTATCGACGACGCGCACGTATCTGTAAAGACCGTGCGCGACCAAGTCGTCCCGTTTGGCGGGGCGTACCCAGTTTCGGGGTGAATCGGGTCGTTGTTTTTCCTGTTTTTGGATCGCGGTTCGCGATCGCCACAGGACGCGATGCCCCGAACGGTTTGCACGGGCACCGAGAGGGTCATGCAGGCTTCGCAACGCAAAAGACAGAATCAGAAATGGGGTTACGAGCAGAAAGATACACGTACCTGAACAGGGTCCGGAAAATCCGAAAAAACCGTGTCCGACATGTGTCCGACACGTGTCCGACACGCGTCTTGACACAAAGGGAAATTAGGGTTAGGGTTCTCAGGCGGCCGGAGACGGCGGCTCGGGGCGGCTCTGCGGCGGGGGCGCGTGGCCGCGGGCGGCACTTGCGTGGGGCCGAGGGAGGCGGCGGCGCGGGGCTGGCTCGTCGGCGGAGCTGCGCTGCACGGCGGAGGCCGGACGGCTCGGGGAAGAAGGAGGAGGAGGGGGCCGTCGGTGGCGCAGGGCCTCGCGGGGTGTTGCCGGAGCGGAGGAGGAAGGAGAGGGGAGAAGGAGGAGGAGGCTGCAGCGGGCGGAGGCGGAGCTCATGCGCGGTGGCGGGAGATTCCGGTGGGGGGTTCGTTGTGGTCGACGGGGGAAGGGGTTATATAGGGCAGGCGGAGGAGGGGCAGCCGGGAGAGGCGGAGGGGAGAGGGGGGCGTGGCGAGGTCGTGGCCGTGGGACGGGGGCTTGGGCCGGGCGGAGCGCGGCGGACGCGGCGGAAGCGGGGGCCGGAGCGGATCGTGCCAGGAGGAGAAGGGGAACGGGTTCGCGGGTGCGAGTGGATCCGACCCGACCCGCTAGGCGGGTGGTTCTGGGCTGGGCCCAATGGGCCGGTTTGGTCCGCGGGCCTGGGCCGGGTTTAGGGTATTGGGCTGGGCTGGATTTGTTAATTAATAAAAAAATAAATAATAAATAAATACTGCCTCTGACTTTGGACTGAGATATCCTGAGAGCCGCTCTAGCTGCTATAGAAAGTAAGTAAACTCGCGAGAACCTTACCCTTGCCTATTAAATAAATAAATAATTAATTAATTAGTTTTTAGGTGTTTTAAAATAGGTCCGAGGCCCAATAAATTCCAGAAAAATTACCCTATGTCCAGTTTTTAATTTTACACCCAAAAATATTATTTTCATAATATTTTAATATTATTTATTAATAATTAAAAATTATTTAATAATTATAACTCTGATTTTTAATTACAAAAAATTCTCGAAAATTCCAGAAAATTGTGAAAAGTCTAAATTAATAATTCCTGAAAATCAGGGGGCTTACACCGCCTGAGCCCTAGCCCCCGTCATCGTCCCCGACGTCTCCCTCTTCCTCCGCCTCTAGCACGACCCCGCAGCCCCGTCAAGCTCCACCTCCCTAGCCTTCCATCTCCGCCCTAAGCTCCGCCCAGCCCCAGCTCCACCGCTCGACCATCTCCCTGGACCCGTCCCCGACCATCTCCGCCGACGTCCTCCACCCGATCACCGCCCAGATCTTCTCCCCCGACCAGAACACCCCACAGCCGACCGCCCGCTGCCCTAGCACGGACACAGTAACCCGGACACAGCCGCTCTCAGACCGGACACAGCAGACTCGAGGCAGGACACAAAACAGTAAACCGGACACGAGAAATTCTCGTTCCACGGAGCCTTGTTCAGGTAACCAGTTCTCTCTCCTCGTTATTCCGTTTTTTGTTCCGTCAGTTGTGACGCATAGACTGTGTAACCCTCTCGAGGCCCGTGCAACCCGCTCGGTGCGTCGCGTCCTGTGGCGATCGCGAACCGCGATCCATAAACAGGAAAATCCACGCCCTGTTTCACCCCGGAACTGAGTACGTCCCGCCAAACGGGACAACTTGGTCGCGTGCGGTCTTCACCAAAATATACGCGCCGTTGATACGGACGTGCGGAATTTTGCAGAAGTTGATTTGGATGTGCGTGCACACCGGAATCAACGCGTATTCGCCGACAACGCCCTGTATCTGCTTGTTCTGGAATACGTTATAACTTTGTGTACATACGTCGGATCGAAACAAAACTTACGACATCGAACTCATAGTAATACGCTGGTCCTGTGACCCAAGTTTGGTTCGATTCTGAGAACGTTGACAAAATCGCGTATCGTGGGCCCCGCGGCTCCACTTGACGGGCGATTTTGTGATCGGCTCATTGGAATCCAATTCTGGAAGTTACGTTGGGTTCATAGCATCGTTCCTGACTTATTGACACTAAGTTTGACAAATTTGGAGACCTTTATCCCTGACACATTTTTTGGTGCAAAGCGGCCCACATGTGGATCCCGCTTTGACCAGGAACTGTCATTTTTGCCCATGTGTCCAAATTGGACTTAAGGACAGGTGTTTCTAGCTATTTGATATTTTTTGAGACTGTTGGTGATGTTTATTTCAGCTTTTGGAGGAGTACTTGCAGGATCCACTGATACAGGGACAACTGTTAGTATTCAAACCCCAGGCAAGTGTACCTTGCCAACATTGCAGTTCTTGTTACATATTTTCTTGCCTTATTTATATATTATTGTACATGCTTGACCTAGGACTGTGTGACTTTACTTAGCGTCCGATTAATAGTCGGGTGCCAACACCGTACGCGGAGTTGTTTAACGTCATCTAGACATGGATACCGAGACCCTATACTTCTCGTGCTTGCATTATCAAGTACATCTTAACCCAGGACACTTGACATTATTTATGAGACAGAATCTTCCTGAGATATTCATGGTGATTCTGTATAGGATACAGGCTTTATGGCATAGACATTATATTCATAGACATTAGATAACTTGTTGCATTAGATATGATCGTGCATGACATGGACATGATGCATCGTGGACATGAGATATGTTATTACATGGGGTGGGGAGAGACACACAGGCTACAGGCTGATTTTATATATATAATACATAGTAAACTATATAGTAACACTGCTACCGGCTCCCAGACACAGAGCTTGTAGTGGTCTCAGCCTGAGTTTTAGTGATGCTCTCAACTTGCATTTTACATAGATGGTTACATATTTACCCTGTTTATTTCATTTACTATTTCACTGCATTTATGTTGGCTTGAGTTATTTTGTACCTTGCTATGTCCCCTGAGGACCTGGATCCGGATTATGTCCCCAGGAGTAGCAGACGAGATCTATCCCGAGGTATACATGACAGGAGCATTAGCAGGAGCATTATCAGGAGCAGACACTGGAGCAGTACCAGATCCAGTAGTCGAGTGATCCCTGAGGGTATTTTCTGAGTATATACCGTTCCATACTCAGTATTTGCTGTGGTTATCTTTATTCTTGTATCTTGACAGATGTATCAGTCTCATTATCGGGTTATTTCCCGAGTTTATATTTTATTGAGATTGATCTTGCTTTATGATTCTGATATTGTTGTATTTATTTATGGGGATGAGATTAGTCTATCTAGATCCTTATTATTGTATTACAGCTTTAGTACGCCATGATGGATCCATTAAATTGGGTTTGTCCATCAGTGTGTGCTGCTGGCCATTGCCACGTGTCCAATTCCTCGATATTTTGGGACTGGGGCGTGACAGGCTATACAGTCAATCCCATTCTATTTCCTTCATTTTTTTCTCTTTTCTTTCATTTTTCTCTTTTCTTCTTCGTTTCTTCCCCAGCAGAGAGCAGTAGCCGAGCTTGGTCTTGGGTAACCTTGGTAGTATTAGGCTAGAACTTGACCATAGGCAAGTACATCTTGACAACCGAAGGAACAACCACGGATCTTGTTTTGATTCTTAGTATAACTTGTTTAATCACTTGATATATTTTAATTGCTTAATACTTAGAACTTGTCTTCAAGATAATTTTGATTTTCTTGTATTGTTGCTCATGGAGCCCGAGAACAGCATGTCGGAGAATACAAAGTTGGCCTGAGAATGTATACAAAAAAATGCAGCGAACCCTTGTCGCATAAGCGAAGTTCCAGTGAGCGCACTTGTGTGTGTTTCACCAATTTCCTAGAAAATGCGCCAAGATATGTTAAATACTCTGGGCGAACTTCTCTACTCTTACGTAAGTTTTGTACTAAGGCAATTTCTTCAAAAGTATGTCAAATCCTACTTGGCGTACTTTTGAATGGATCTGCAAGTCATCAAGGATGTGCACCACTGCTTAAAAGCCAAGTTGGTGTACTTTACAGATATTGCAGAGTTTACGCACTTTGGAAAATTTTCCTTACCGGCACACTTTGTCCCTCTAGAGAATGGCGCACTTTGTTGTGTGGCGCACTATGTGGCATTCTTCAGAGATTGTACACTTTGTAGCCTTTCGTATTACTTAATGACTAAGCAATGACTTCTTACCATTCTTGAGAATTGTGTTCTCGACTGCAGTGTTGTCTCGACTGTTGTACAAGCTTTGAGACTTGTGTTTTGTCTTTTAGTAGACCTTCATTCGCTCATTTGTGCGCCAAGATCTGTTTGTGTGCTAAGACCCGTTTGTGCGCCAAATTTGTCTTTGGCCCTTTGTGCGCCAAGATCCGTTTGTGCGACAAATATGTCTTTGGTCGTTTGTGCGCCAAGACCCGTTTGTGCGCCAATGGTGATTTTTTGACCCATTGTGCCCGAATGTTACTTCTTGACTGAGTTTATGCGTCAACCCTGAATTATTAATTTATGCGCCTGTATGCCAGTATTCACTTTAGCATGCTTAACTCTTAATGATTCTCTAGTTCTTTTTATCCTATTATTTTAGTTAATCCTGGTTATTTTTTGAACCTGACATTCTTGATATTAATCTTGATTTCCTAACATGATCTAGTGATTGTACATTATAAACGAACTGATGAATCTTGACATGAAACTGATCCTGTATTGATAATCATGATACTGTACTGATAATCTTGATCATGTATTGATAATTATTCTTGATCCTAATACTCCTGATAGTGGCTCGACGTAGCGCACTCCTGACTTGAGAATTCCTGCAACTGTCGTAATTCAAGGCTATTAGTAGCACATGTATTGCATGACATGTATTCTCGTGGTTGATTTTGATTGCACTCGTCAAGTTACTGTCCTGTCTTGCATCATATTTAAGGCAGATTCCTGAGCACCAGGGTCAAAAATTCTTGATAATTGTCCAGGCTAATAACTAGAATGACAATCTAGAAAGCATCTAGAGAGATTTTTCTGACTACTTGCAATCCCGCTATCCCATGGATACATGATGGATTTGGAGCTCTCCATCGTGAGGGGCACACTTTCAGCACACCGTCAAGTGTTGCACTACCAGAAAAGATAAGAAATGATTATACCTGATAAATCTATACTATGTACATGTTCGTCTGGATAATCCGAATAGTCTGCAAGGCATGTGGCTGTATCAAATCTCAAACTGCATGTGTTAATAACTAGGACTGTGATAACCCTAGTTAGTTAATGATAGCAAGCCGTAGGACATGATTGGCCGTGATTGCTTAATTTACAGTCTAGTCCAATCATGTCCTGATTTATTTTCAACAACTGATCCTGAGAACAGTAATTGAAACCTGACTCCAGATATCCATGTTTAATACTCAAGAGCATGTTTAATTGTTATTTTTACTTGCTGCCCTTATTTAAATGTTTCTTGTACTATTTTTTATTGATTTGTCTGCATGCTGATTTTAGTTCCTAAGATGCTCCCTTGTGGTACTTGTTGTTCTGGGGTCTGATCCCACTGGTTTTGTATGACCAGATTTTAGAGCAGGACCGCAGGATCTTCTGTATTTTTCGCCTCAAGATGGTGAACACCAGGAGCACCCAAGGACATGAGTGGATTTTCTTCTTCATCACCCACATGATCTTGTACATTATTCGTTTAAGGCGTTTAGCCACCGAGCACTTGTTTAGCTCGTGTTTTGGAACTTGACATTTTAGCCTGCGGGCCTACACGTAAAACATATTCTAGACTAAAGCTAGACCTGATCATGTAACATTATATTCTTGCTAGTTCTTCATTTTGTAACTAGCTTCTTGATCATCTGTGTATATGTATAGTTTGGGACGCCTCACTATTATATGTTTGGTGATCATACATCTTGTAACTTATTGCTTGCTTAAGATTGAGACATCTAGGATTCTTGACCCAGAATTACCTGATGGATTGTAGAGTAAACTCTCACATGTCTAGACAGCCGTGACCGTATCTTAGGGTATAGAGTACTCTGGTATACGTAGCTGGCTTTGTCGCTCATCAGTATTCTGGGACGTCACAATGAGGATGGAGACGGAGGCGGAGAGGGAGGAGGAGGAGGAGGAGGCAAGAGCAGCGGTGGCGACGGTCGTCTTCCTCCTCCTCCTCATCGAGCAGTAGAAACAGCAAGACAAGAGCAGCTACGACGGTCTTGCTCTGCACGCGCGCGTCCGGTGGTTGAGGCACGGACAAGGAGGAGCAGGAGGAGAGATGAGGAGAGGGTGGACAGCACTAGTAAAATTTAGACTAGTCTGAGTGAAAAAAAATTGTAACTGGACTAGCACCAATACTGGACTAGTTTCGAATTTTTTTTTTTTGTAGTGCCTTTATCAAGGACCTATAAAATTGTGTGGATATACTCTGAATTATGGTAAATAAGATGAAGTACAAATCAAAATTTCTCAACTAAATAACCGTCTTTATTTCATCTTCGCCCATTTTCAAGCAACCATAAGTGCACCTGGTAGAATAGTTTATAATGTTCTCTCCCCGTAGTAAAATGGAAAACATAAATTTTCATTAGCTGATCACCCTCCTTGTTCAACAAAATTATAAAAAATAAAAATTATACACATCTTTATTTCCTTCGTTCATGAAAGAAAAAAAAAGAAAAAAAATACATATCTGTGGTGCATGCAAAATTGAACTGAAAGCAACTAACTAATACCTAGCTACCTACCTGATAGAATAGTCGAACAGAAGTATCCAGACGCACCCAGCGTCCGGCTGTCAAGCTGCTGCGGCCCTCCGGTCGCAGCAGCAGCAGCAGCTGCTGCTGACGACATGTACTCCATATTCAACATGTCCAGTATGAGCATATCCATCTCCGGCGGCGGCGCCTCCACCACCACCCTCCCCTGGAGCATGTCAACCACCTGGGCCATGCTCGGCCGGAGCTTCGTCTCCTCCCTTATGCACCACAGGGCCACGTACACCAGCCTCCGCACCTCGCTCTCCTCCACCCCTCCTCCCCCTCTGACGAGCCTCTCGTCCACCATCTCCATCACCCTCCCCTCCCTCACCTTCTCCGCCGCGATCCTAGGCAGGTACGACCACTTCCCCCCCTCCTCCGGCGCCAGCCGGATGCTCCGCCGCCCTCCCACCATCTCCAGCACCACTATCCCGTAGCTGAACACGTCCGTCTTCTCCGACGCCCCTCTCCCCAGGATCCACTCCGGCGCCAGGTACCCTCTCGTGCCCCGCACCGTCATCACCACCCGGCTCTCGTCCTTCCCCATCAGCTTCGACAGCCCGAAGTCCGCCACCAGGGCCCGGAACCCCCCGTCCAGCAGAATATTCTCCGGCTTCACGTCCAGATGCAGCACCCGCGATCGGCAGTCCTGGTGCAGGTACGACAGCGCCTTCGCCACGTCGACGGCGGCGCGGTACCTCAGCTGCCACGTCAGGCACTTCCTCCCCTCCTCCGACCCTGCTTTCGCGGGAAATATCCACTTGTCCAGCGAGCCGTTGTCGACAAACTCGTACACGAGGAAGCGGACCCGGCTCCTGGGCACGATGCAGTAGCCGAGGAGGTGGACGAGGTTGGCGTGCTGGACCCTGCCGATGGCGGCCACCTCGGAGCGGAACGTGCGGTCGCTGTGCTCGGAGTCCTCGACGCGCTTGACGGCCACGGGCGCGCCGCTGTCGAGGACGCCCTTGAACACGGAGGAGGAGGAGCCCCGGCCGATCAGCACGCGGAAACTGTCGGTGGCGGCTTCGAGGGTCGGGTAGTGGAACCGGGTGGGGAGGCCGGTGAACTTGCGGAGGAAGCTGTACTGGAGGCGGAGCTCCTCTCCTCCTTCTGAGGCCGGTTGATTCATCGTCCTCGACGCTTGATCCGAGGAGGAGGAGGAGGCGTATTTGATTACTATCCAGACGACGACGCCGAGGATTAGAGCGACACCAATGCCTGCGAGAATGAAGAAGGTCTTGGAGACTCGCAGGGAAACCCAGAGGACGTTAATGAGGACGACGACGAGGAGGACAGCGAGTAGAGCACAGACGATCTTCACCTTCTTGGCCTCCATCAAGAATTCACCACCAGAAGAAGAAGAAATGTCTTCTCTCTAATTGTGACCATGTCTGATGTATAGAGAACAAATCATGGAGAAGAATTAAGAGATGGTAGTGATGTTCATCGGGAACTAATCAGTAAGAATAATTCCAAGTCAATGGATTTACAAAAGCAAATATTGGCCATATGTTCTCTCTCGTCTACAATTTTAAATCTACGTACACCACCAGCCAGCAATTACAATGCATCTCAATTATAAGCAATTCTACTACTTGACTGTGACTAGTTTCGAAGCTCAGCTTAGTGATCATCTTGGAGAATTTGTCAAATATCATCACCGTAAAAAAATCTCGGTCAGCGCTTTCAAGGTCATGCAAGTGATGTGAGGTTGGGGCAATGTCTAAAAGCGTCAAGTTTTCTGGTTAATATATATAGTCATCGATTAAATGCGCCGAGTTTTATAGAAAAGTCATTACTCTGATCCGTTCAATTAATTTTCTTTGACAGCTCATCCTTAGCTACCACAACCGGGCAGTTAGACAAATCGCCAAACCAATCACCACATATTATACGCCAATCACCTATAGTTCGAGCATATTTAGTATCATAGAGGGACCAGTTGCTACGCAACATATTAGCAAACCTATAGAATGGGCTGCTCCTCAGTGGACATAGTTTTTCGGACCCGTCGTGTAAGTATCCGATACATGTGAACATTCAACGCATCTTCGCTCACTATTGTCTTCATTATCCATTAGGCTTATAATTAATATAACTAGTATATATGTACGTACTTTGCACGTATATTGGAGTGAATGATGTTAATGAGTTAGTTTATTTCTACTGCTTTTAAATGGTTCAACCCTTCGAATTTTTTGGTAACAATTTAAAAGACTTAACAAGTAGCATGAACTCTTTGATTTCCGTAAATGATTGTCATTATTGCATCTCTTAAATGGTTGTCAATGAAATTTATTGTAGGTATTCTTTTTAATTACTAAATATGTTGAAGGGTATTTTTGGAACGAAAATTTTTCACGGTGAAGCCTAGTTTTGACATTATATAGTAGAATAGATTAATATAATTATACCATAATTTGCAGTATGACACTCGATATTGACTTATACCGACATTAGAGATCTCTTTTCCGATCAATTCGACAAAAAAAAATTGAATGAAAAAGACCGGTGTAAAAGCAAACCAATTCTCTAAAAATCAACATGAAATCAACCTCATTTTACAAAAAGAAAAAGAAAAAGAAAAGAGAGAGAGAGAGAGAGAGAGATGCAGTGTAGTAGTAAAAAGTGACATTATATAGAATTTAAAACAACGTAGTTATGACCAAAATACTGAAGTTTGATACCTACAAAATCTTGTATATCAACCCCCTCCTTTTCTTAGGATCATTATATAGAATTTTCCAAACATTGAAGTAGCAGTGTAGTAGCAGTCCAGATTCCACAACAGTGTAGGAAAATGCAATCCAGAACCCATAATAGTGTAGAAGCAGAGCAAAAGATCATTATATATAATTTGAAATGAATTAGATTTCCTCACGATTATCATTTTTGCATAATAGTGTAGGAAAATGCAGTCGAAACAATTAAAAAATGCAGCAAAGATCACAGCAGCAAAGATCTTAGTACGCAAGATCGTAACTCCTCTCCAAGATTACAAAAAAAAAAAACCCAATTATCATCCCAACTCATAAATCCTGATAGTTTTGTCCATTTCGACTGGAAGAAGGTTCTGTCCATTCCTACTGCTAGGGTTGTGATGGGTTTTTGACAAACTGCTAGGGTTTCGACAGATCTTGGATGTTTGGTTTTTCATACTTAAGCATATGTCGAAATCCTGATAGGCCTATCATAATAGGGATAATCTTGACATGCAAGATCTATCAAAATCCGCACATTAACCCATCACAACCCTACTAAAGCATAGATTTGTCAAAATCTGGATGTTCATCAAGGAAAATTTCAAACAACATATATATATATATATATATAGAGAGAGAGAGAGAGAGAGAATAAGGGAGGTGAGATGACACCTCACTCTAAAAACAAGGATGGCGGTGACGTGGCACAATCCCAACCACACATTTCATAATTGGCAATTTGCACTTAACCCCCTGTTGTGCCACGTCACCGCCACCTTTATTTTTAGAGTGAGGTGCCATCTCACCTCCCTTATTCTATATATATATATATATCACCTCACTTATTCTATATATATATATATATATATATATATATATATATATATATATAAGTCCAAATTTATACCGATTTCATCCCAAAATCCAACCTAAATCTGTCACAAAATGGTATTATAAACCCATTTCATCAACAAATATTGCAGATGTACAATAGTTCCTTCAAATCGGAGTCAAAAATGTAAGAATCCCATTGAAAAATCAGACAACTCTCTGCATTGTTCTGGTTAAAACCCATCTTACAGAGGAAATACGGCAACAATGGAGTAACAATAGAGGAGCATCGCAGTTCCAGGGACTTCTGCACAGATCTGTTCCAAAGGAATGAAGAAGTTTTGTTCCCAAATCCGAATGAATAACTCGAAAGTGAAAATGGGGGAAATAAGGACAGACACGAATGACTGTAGAAGTCACTTCGTGTGACTTCCAACGTGTGAAGTAAAGCCCTTAGGGTGCATATGCATGTTTAAGCCCACTTCATAGCACCAATGCAAACAGCCCAGAGAATTCTGAGGCGAAACAGCAAATTGAAATAAAAAGAAAAATCTACAGAGGCCGAAACGATCTAGAAAGGAAGCTGTGCGCTCTCAAAAAGCCCACATGATAATTTAGGGGTAACTGAGGGAGAGGGATGGAAATGAACTATTCAAATGAGAGGGGCTTCATAAGGTAAGGTCCAATTAGTCATTCTAAGCTCCAGAGTCTTCCAGACACCACAATAGGCCTCAATGGCTAAATCGTGGTGACAAGGTTATTAAGATACATCTCAGGGTACTAAATTACGATATACACAAGCAAAACTTAAACTAAGAAGTAATGGGACTTACCTGATTAAAAAAGGCCTAAATGATATGCTTACAAGTTACAATATATGAAATCTATAACAATCAACGATGACAACAACAAACCCTTTATCCCGAATAAATGAAAGTCATGGCTAAAGTATAGATCTGGAATCCACTAAGACTCGATGCCTAAAGAAATACAGGTAGGAAGATATGGGTGCTTACGGCTGAACCTGGAAAACATAGAAACGGGACTAAACTATCAGAAAGAAGTATCTGTATACACATGAAAGAAAGGGAAGGTGAAAGCTAGCTAGTAAATACTAAAGTGGAGGGGTGAGGTCAATAGCCAAGCCATACCTGCAATTTATACATGAAATAAGCAATTTAAGTTACATTTCTTGAACATAAGGTATAATTACAGCCATCAGTCATGAAGAAAATCAAATAGAAAGATGGCATCATCAGGTCTATATCATGAATGCATATATTATTGAGCTTCTGCATAGACTCGGAAATATGAAACTTAACTGTAATGTTTATCTAGACTAGTACCCACCTTTTCTCCCCTCTCTCAGGCCCACATCAGATTACTAAATCCAAATGTGTGAGGGTGGTCACATTTACCTCTCAGGAACTGTTGCGGACCATAGTAGAGATACAAATTGAGTGATTGCTGGATTGCATAAAAGCATTCCTAGTCGTACTAAATTTAGCACTACACATTCATTCCACATGGAACAGACACCAGGCTAAAGATATACAAGATCCACAATTCCAAATTTGTTAGACAAAACAGCCACAGCTGATGAAGTAACATCACAATAACCAACTGGCCTCCGGTAATGATCCACACACTCCAATCCTACTTCAGCAATCTACTAGCATGATTCTCCTTGCATGTTGAAGTAGTTCATATAAAGATTACAAAATAAAAAAACAGAGCGGTAGAGTACAACGCATTTGTAAAGTTTTGAAAAAGAACCAAACTGATTGCTTGCCAAATAGAAAGAGTATTCAATGTGGCAATCAATTATTTGCTGATCCATTTACAAGCCCAAAAATTTAAGGTCCAGTAGCTGGTCATTAGACCAAGTAAGCAAAAAAGAAGCAATAGTGAATAATATCAAGGAATACGCAGGGCAAGAAAACTGGTCAAGCAAAATATCCAAAAGCTGCCAGAAGCTGCTACATACAACAGAAACCATCCGTCTCACCAATTTTTATTTTCAGTAAAATCCACCTCCTAATGATGATCTTCGTCACCATGGCCATCAGGCGGCCCTCCCTCGCCAATCACCTCAAGCTGGAAAAGGGTAAAAGAAAGAAGTCAACCAGGGAGTCTTACCCTGTCTCAATCATGTGTATCCACTAAAGACTAAATAGCACTTCTCTACATGCGATATGTTACTGAAGTAACTTGAATTCACTTACCTCAAAGTACTGTGAGCAGACAGGGCATTCGTGTGGCTTGCCTTTCTCCAACCAGAACCATACAACATCATGCTCATCCTCTGTAAACACAAGTATTCCAAAATATAGCCAATGAATATTGATCCCATCAAACAAAAGAGGATATGAAAATATATCAAGTTTCCACTCATCAGGAGAATGGTACTATCTATTAGCAAAATGGAAATATCAATATTACAATAAGAACTTACGAATTCAAGCTACAAAGGAGACCTGCATGTCTAAAACAAACAAAAAACAAAGTACTGAAATGATTGTATATATAACTTACCACCTTCACCACCAGGACAACCAACTATTCTTTTGTCATAGTAGGACTGAATGAATGCAGGTGCTTCCTACAAATTGCAAATAAAAAATATTGATGCAAAAGTTGGATGAACAAATTTAGAAAACACGTATAGGCAGCATTACATTATAAATCCACAGTCGGCATGCAATAAACAACCTGGTCAATTCTAAATATTGATAAAAGGAATGCTTTCTCTAATAGCTCAAAAAAAGAAGGTTAAAACATCATCTGAGCATTCACTGATGATGATAAGCCAAAAATGCACTTAATGTTCATTTCATTTCAGCAAATGACTAGTCACTAAAACAGCATCCATCAACTTGGCACACAAGGTCAAGAGATGAGAAAATTCGAAAGTCCTTTTTGTTACTCTAGCCAACGTAATTGCATAACTGTTATAGATGTCGACGAACATGTCATTTCACAAGGAAAACAACAAACCCTATAATTTGGACATCAATTAGTATCTTTCATATTTAAATGAAATAGTTTTATGAAATATACCTAGTGGCGGCAGCCACCAACAAACCAAATCTTATTTCAAAATTCAAAGTTTTTTTTTTATTTTGGGACATCTCAAAAATACTTTTTTAGGTCCAGCTGTACTTAAACACTCTTCCAGAAAAAGAACAATTCTTTTGGTTTCAACGTATTGTTTTTTTTTTTCACCCAAAAACTCAAAGTCAAGGAAGAGTGGAAGAAATGGATTTGCGTTTGAAAAAATAAAACAAATAAAAGAATATCACCATTATGAGCAGTAGGTTTAACCAATTAAACTATAAGCCCCAATCATTGACCGTCTCTACATGCAATTCCTAGCTTGGAGGAATTTTATAGATATTAGTATTATTTTTCTTATTTTATATGTTGATTGGGTTCTTGTTCTGGATTAAAAAAAACTAATTCTAACCTCACTCAGTCAAGTTTATACTAGTTTATACTGCATATGGTTTTTTTAATTAAGACTTCATGTTTGAAAGTTGATTGAAATTTCAATTTGTGCAGCTGGATTGAAAGGCAGCCCCGACCCCAAGGGAGCGAGCATGAGGGCGAGAAAGAGCAGAAGGTGCAACATTGTCACTGCTGCAAGAAGAACAAAGCCACGGATTCTTGTTATTTTGCCGTTCATACTTCATACTGCAAAACAGATTGAGCTGTTGGCATCAAGGGCCGAGATAGATTATATGCAAGGGAGGATTTTTCTCACATCTGAAATTCCCACTAGGGCAGGGCTATGAGAGAGAAGGGGCATTCCCGGTCAAAGCATTGATTCTAATTCTATGGGGGGTTAGTTCAGACTTCAGAGCTATCATTGAAAAAAGAATAAGCTCGGATTCCTCGTAGGACTATGAATGAATGCTTTCTCATTGAACAAAAAGGATTACTTTTTGCTGTTATAGAAAAAGTTGCTCTATGAAAAATAATTAACTAACATCATCATAGTGCCCCACCTAAAATTTAGTTCTGGCTCCGCCACTGGATGTTTGCAAACTCGCTGTGAAGATAAAAAGACAACCAAAGGAAATCCTAAAGATGACAACCGACAAGCAATCCGGTTGCTTTCTTCTGGGCCAGGGGACTGCTAGTTCTTCAAAAATAGCTTCTGCAAGCATTGCTCCTAGCAAAACGCATGACAAGAAAACTGTCATTTCTTCTAACTCAAGTACCCGAAAATGTTTCACGTGTTGTGGTTATGGACATATAGCTTCTGAATGACCCAATCGCAAAATAATCTCTTTGGTGGAAGAGAATGTTAAGGAAACTAATGAAGATTCAGTAATATATGATGAGCCATTGTATGATGAGGAATTGGTCAATGATGACAAAGACGAGTTGTTTGTCATTTGAAGGAGCTTGAACATGAGACATATAGAGGATGATGGATGACTGAGAGAGAACATCTTTCACACCAAATGCACTTGTCTTGGCAAGGTATGTGATATTATTATTGATAGTGGAAGTTGTTCTAATGTTGTTGCAAAAAATTGGTGAAGAAATTGCAGCTAAAAACAGAGGATCATTCATACCCCTACAAAATCCAACCCAGCTGCATAACTAGTAGGAGCATGGTTAATAAAGTGGGTTTAGCTCCTCTTAAACAAGAAAGTGTTCCCAAGCCTTTTAAAGGGGAGGACGTTACACTGTTGTCTGGAACATTACTTGAAAGGAAGCTCTTGGAGGGCAAAGAAGTCTACGCTCTTGTTCTTGTTGGAAATGGAAGCACCTTAACTTGGTCCCTTGGTGCAGGCTTTAATGGAGGAATTCTCGGATTGTTCCGATGAAATTCCTTCAGGCCTCCCTCCAATGAGGGGCACTGAACATTCTATTGATTTAATTATGGGTGTTGCGTTCCTAACAAAGCAGCCTACAGGATGAATTCTAAGGAGCATAGAGGAGCTACTGAGGGAAGTAGATGATCTCCTAGCTAAAGGCTTAATACCAGAAAGCATAATTCCTTGTGGGATTCCCACATTTTTTGTACCCAAGAAGGATGGTTCTTGGCGTATGTGTGTCGATAATCATGCCATCAATAGAATTATCATCAAGTAAAGATTTATCATTCCTTGTCTTGATTGTTTCCTTGATCGGTTACTTATCAGTTACATGGTGCTGTGATGTTCTCTAAAATTGATCTTCGGAGTGGATAATGTCAAACTCAAATATGGTCGGGAGATGATCTAAAATTGAACTTCGGAGTGGATATCATCAAATTCAAATATGGTCAGGAGATGAGTGGAAGACGGCATGTAAAACAAAGAATGATCCATTCAAATGGTTAGTAATGCCATTTGGACTCACTAATGTCCCTAGTACATTTACGCTACTTATGACTTAAAACTTCATTATTGGGCAAATTTGTTGTCTTATATCTTGATGATATACTAGTTTATAGCAACTCCAGCGAGGAACACGCAAAGCACTTGAAATAGGTGTTTCAAACTCTGCGGGAGCAAAAGCTTTATTTTAATCTCAAAAAGTGTCATTTCTTTACCAATAGTATTACATTCTTGGGCTATGTCATGACTTTTGCAGGAATTTAAGTTGATCCTAGCAAAAGGTGGATTCTATTACTAGTTGGCATGTCCCTAAGAGCATGCATGATGTTCGAATCTTCCATGGGCTTGTATCGTTTTATTGCAGGTTTATCGAGGGAGCACCCTTGTTGCTCCTACTACAGAATGCATTAAGGGATATTCATTCCAATGGAGTAATATAGCTCAAGAAAGTTGTGATCTTATAAAGAAGAAGATAGCAGAAACTCCACGCATTGTGATTACGAATTTTGACAAGATTTTTTAGGTTGATTGTGATACTTCAAATGTTGGTATTAGTGTTGTCCTTAGCAAGGATAAATTACCCGGTTTGGTTACTCACTCGGTCAAGGACCTTGGAATGAGTAATCAGATGACGCACAGATTAACTGGATTACATGATACACACTTATTATTTCCCAAAATAATGTCAATAATTCAAAGAAATCAAAAAAACAGGAAAAGTTAATTAGAAATAGAAAACCAAATGTGTGTGTATGTGTGTCAATTAGATTCTATTTAACAATAAACATTATGAAAAGACAACTATTAATTTAAAATAACAGCACCCATGTGAAATATACAAAAACTTGGGTAATATAAAACTAGGAATAAGCATGAAGTCTCTACTACTTCGTTAAGGAAAACAATAAGAAAAAGTAGACATTAAGTGAAAAAGCATAAAATATTGTAAAAAGCCACAATATAATCATATACATGGAAGGAAAAAACTATATTTACTATCATTTACCCACAACGTGCGACTGCAGATTGCCGATGCACTACCCTTTTATACTTTGAATCTCATGAGAGAGAAAAGAAGTTGGGGAAGTTCGGAAGAAAAGAAAGTTTGGGATTGAGAATTCGAAAAGAAAAAATTAGGGAATTGCAATACTGGGTTTTGAATCGGGTTCTCTCCAGGAAAGCAAAGTGCTCAGTTTTCGGGTATTGACTTTGACCAAACATGCTTCCAAAGTAACAATGCCAGTAATTAATCAAGTCATTTAACAAAAGCCGACATGATTGCTCCTTTTTAGGGCTAGTTAAGCGGTCTAATTGATTAATCGGCCCGATCAACGGCCCTGGACCAAAATCTTGTAATCGGATGATTAATTGGCCTTGTAAAATAATTTTAATAACAGTGGTCCTCAGTCAAGAAAGAAAACTGGTTGCATTTTATGTTTGGTTGTAGAGGAGCCATACGAAGCTGAGAGGTCTTATAAATGGTTTTGGAATAGCGATTCAAAGTTTTGGACAGTCATGTTATTATGGATTATGATTATCTAATAGTCAAGACACATCAAAATAAGGCTCTTTGGGGGGGGGGGGGGGGGGGGGGGGGGGGGGACGGGACTTGTGGCATCGCCCTATAGGATTTATAGTTATAGCTTACAGATGCATCCTTCATCAGCAACACAACATCCATTTGCAATGAAAGGAGCTTATGAACCAATGAAATAAGCAATTCCAAAAAGGAGCTAATAACACTCTCTTTGACTAAGAAAAAAATCATTGAAAATGGGGCCTATACATAAAGAATTACATGAATTGAGTTATGTGGCAGTTTTGTCAGTGTTTCTTGGTGCCTGAATTTTGAATAAGCTATGATATGGTAGACTTCTTTGGAACTTTCACATAGATATCTAATGCAAGGATCATCGGATGCGATCTCACATCCACCTCAAGTGAGTTTCTCTCATCTTATCCTCAGTTAGCACTGTCTCCATATTCCCAAGAATACACTCATTTATTATCTTATATGTCAAACTATTATCTATTGCTACTCTTCCATCTTAGCTCTCATTTCAGCTCTGCTCCTATGCTGCACTGACACGAATATAGCACAATACGAGATCGACAACGTGACACAAATATGACACTGGCAGCAGTGTGTCCTAGTGTTTCTTGTAATGTCTATAATATATGTTCGAGATGGAAACAACAACAATTTGGAGTTAATGTGCTTCCTAGATACTAAGTTGCTAACATAAGATAGGCATAAAACAGGTCTACTACGTTCTTCATGAAAATCCACAAATATACCTTGAATCTTGTCCTACATTCTTATTGTACAAGGCTTGCACGCCCAACTTGCTCGAACAAAAAAACAAACTATCCTGCAATGCTATATCAATATGGGTCAACTTTATTTAATAAAGTATGATCTACCACGACAAAGTAGGAGGTACCGCAAACGGAAAAAACATGTATCAATTTACTGGTTTAGTCATACTGACTTGCTGGTTTAGATGAGAAAGAATTCGAATTACTTATGCAAAGAGTTGTTGATAATTACAAGTGTAGATAAATAAGCCAAGAAGATCGGATGCGAAAGACTTCATATGACTTATGCAATTAATAATAGATAAAAAGCTAGAAAGTAGAAAGCTAATGGACACTAAAAATCGATGTTGTTTCTGTGCCGTACATGACATGGCCACTCCAAAAATCCTTGTCATTTCATGGACACTTTAAAGTACAGTAGAGACATGCCAAAATTTGTCTTGTGGTAGCGCGGTCGTGTATTCATGTCCATGTATTTCACATATTTATCATGTTAATTCAATTGTTTAGATTATATAATTTTCCGTGCACACCGTGTGGTGTGGTGTGGTTGTATATCATTAAGACATTGTACACATACAGACACATGTATTTTTGCCGCCTGTGTGTGTACCCTTGTGCACATACATACAATAATTACATATATAGATATATGTATGTGTTCATAAGAATCATAACCATGTATCTGCCTAATTGTTTATTCCAATAATTGCTGGCAAACTCTGAACATATTTTTTTATCCATAAGAACTATTAACTAACACCCATGATCGATTCCTTCGATGCATTAGATAAGAGATGGATATCATGCAAACGACTCAATCCTAGTAAATCAACGGTTATCAAAGGCAACACAGATATGAAAGGTCCTTTGAGGCCTACGCACAAAGCACGGAAGAGGTGTGTGCGCCTTAGAAAAGCAAAGCTAAGGGCAGGAATAATAATAGGAAGACGAAAAATAAAGGCCCTCGGCCTCAAAATTGCCTTTTGTTGTTCTGTTCCATGTTGCACTCGTTCGCGCAAAACAAAGAGGCTTCCCCAGTCGTGTGAATGGGGAGGGTCGATGATGCTAGTGGGTCCTTGTTTAAGGTCACACTTGTCCGAATCGCTGCAGCATGGCACATCCCCCTCAACATAGGGCTTCTCGCCCAGGAGCGTTTGTAACAACTACCTGTAAATCCAACAAAAAACCCTAATAAAATCTATATCAACACGAAAGGATATCATTATCCTTGTTTTGCACATTTCTCTGTGCTGCAAGCTACTGATACACTAACGCGTTCAGAAAACAAAGCACCGTAAGAGCCATTTCCGACTGAATCGCGGGGAAAAAAGAAACAAATTTCTTGGATGGATACCGAACCTTAGTACCGAAGGGGCCTTCCGGAGCATCCATGTCGAACCGCTTCTTCCCCTAAAAAAAAAAAACCAAAGAAAATCAGTGCATAGATGTACTAAACCGAAACATCGACAAAGAGTAGGAAAAAAAATTCGTGAAATGGAACCTCGAGCTCGGCCTCGATCTCCTCCCGCTCGTGGCCGGTGGCGATGGGGAGGACATCCTCCACCTTCTTCTTGATCGATCCCTTATCTAAACAAATAAAATCAATAGAAAACCTAAGAATCTACAGGAATAGGAAGAAGAGGTTTTTCTCACCGGAGTCGGAGGAGAAGGGTCGAGTGTGGAATGGCGGCGGAGATTGGGGGACGGAGGAGGAGAGGGATCTCCAAATTAGGGTTTGGGATCTCCATGGAGCTAGGTTTGGAGACGGGACGAGGAAGAAGAAGAAGAAGAAGAGAGAGCTCTCCGCCACATCGCTTCCGTCGACTGTAGTGTGCTCCGAATCGAATCGCAAAATGGGAATGGGAGTGTGAGGAGGGAGAGAGAGAGAGAGAAAGAGGAAGGAGGAGAAGAAATGAAGGATGATCTGCTTCAACAGCTGCATCAAGATTCGCGCATAGCGGCTTTTTCATTGATTATTTTATTATTAATTTATTTATTTTTGCATATAAGTTCTCCAATCTATCATATGTTTACACAAGTCATCAGGGTGGTCCTGTCGGTAGATAACGGAAGTTACTAGAACTAGAGACACTGACAGACAAAAAACAAAAAACATTCTTAAGTTTACATAAGTCATCAAATCTGTGTCCCATTTAGACTAAACCCGAATATGATCCGTAAAATTATAGGTCAATCCGACAAACTTGTTTAACTCCTTAAGTTAATTGTCAAGTCCTTGACAAGCTATACGATAGTGGAAGATATCAACTATCTGCACTTTGTCAAATAGATGACGACCTATAATCTTTTTTTGTTATTTTGTTCTTGCGAGGTTGCTCATTAGAACACATGTATTTGTTTATAGACAATGATGAAATTGAGCCATGTTGGCATCCACAAAGTCGTCTAGTAAGAAAATGAACAAGCAGCTGTTTAAGATCTTATTTTTTTTAGGGATCATATTTTTTTTTAAATAATTAGTGTAGTATGGGTCAAAATTTTCTAAATTAGCTAACTAACGAGTAACGACTTATATAATTGGAATCGGATTTGTTTTCTAGTTGACGCTTAATAAAAAAAATTTGGTTTCTAATTAGGGCTGCAGGAAAGAACGAACGACTCTTTCTCTTCTCCTCCAATCTCTACTTTTCAGAAACGGGGGTGACCGATTCTTCTCCTTCTCCTCCAATCTCTACTTCTTCATTTCTAAAAAAATTATGAAGATAATTAGATCCGGAGGTAACGTCTCTTTTTCTCTCTCAAAAAAAAAAAAGACAAATTCTAATGACGTTTTCATTTTTATTTAAGGCTCATTCAGTTTAAATTTTCAAAAAAATGTTTCATTTTTGGACTTTTGCCTAGGGCCTCCAAATAACTTGAGACGGTCCTGCTTCTACATGAATAGAAGAGAGAATTTAACACTTTAGGTGATAGTTTTGGCAAAAGATCCGACTGAAATGGGAGAAGAAGAAGAAGAATATCAACCAGGGCACTTCTCAGTGGGCTGGTGCGGGCACTACTCATTGGCCTGACTGGGGCATTTCTCAGGCGACGGCCGGGTACGAGCACTACTCAGTGGGATGGTGCGGGCACTTCTCAGTGGGCTGGTGCGGACACTTCTCATTGGCCTGAGTGGACACTTCTCAGGCGACGGCCGGTGCGGGCACTTCTCAGTGGGCCCCTGAGGAGATTCTCAGTGGGATAGCCTATTCGCCCCCGGCGTTACCACCTATTTGCATATCTTGACAACTCCATCAGCACCGATGACATCTCAAGTGGAGGACAGTCAAGGAGGTGGTGATAATGCGGCCCCGTAGAATACACGAGAAAATTGGGACCGACTCAATCTAAGAGAGATTGATCGTCCGAACTATCGAGAATTAGCCAAGAGAGGTTGATGAAATTGTTATATCAGTACGAACTTTATTTGATTGTAACTTTTTTCTATTTCAATGAAAATTGAACCGTTGTAAAAATTTGTACGTTAAAATATGAACATTACAATATGAACGTTACTATGACAGAGTTACTATTACCATACCTAGAAAATAAACCTAAAAAAAAACAAAAAATAAAAAAACCACAAAAAGAAAACAACACAAATAAAACCAAAAAAAAAAACCAAAGCAAAAAAACCCCTAAACAAAAAACCAAAAAAAAAAAAAAAAAAAAAAAACCCAAAACCATATTTTCGCCAACTGAGTTGGCAAAAATTTGCCCTCTCCCGCCCAAATATGTAACACGTCGGATTATTGGTCGGATTTTTGCCAACTAGGTTGGCGAAAATCAAGTTCTCCAAAATTTTGCCAGCTCAGTTGGCGATATGTATCGTAATTTCAAAAATTTTCAAACTTCTATCGGTATATTTAATTAATATAAATTTATTATCGGTACAGTAAATTTTCTGTAATAGGATTTCCTAAATAGAAAACCTTAAAATAAGAATTATATTTCATCTAAAATAGTCAAACACCAATTTTGGACGTTCAAATATGGTCAAATTAAATATTTGATACAAATTTAAAATCTAATCAAATCTTACATTTAATGTAGATTTGTAAATTATATCAAATCAAATTTTTGACTATATTTGGACTCCAAAATTTATCAAATTCAGATGGATCCCAATTTGATGGAAAACAAAAAAAAGCAAATTTTTTTTTTTTCCATTACTCCTCCACTCCTTCTCCCATTTAACTATTTTGTTCAAATGTAGGAGAAAGGTTCATATTGCTTCGTCTGTGGTGAGATTGGGCATCTCATGTGATTTTGTCCACTTCGTCGAGATAATAACAATTTGGATGCTACACCTGCCAAGGTGATGAACAATTCGTATGAGTCAGTGATAAAGGGATAAGATCAAAGTTCCACTTTGTGCAATCAAAATGTCGGAGGGTATGGCAAGAAATTACAAAGATTTTCGGAAGATTTCTGGGAATAGGCTAATGGTTGAGCTCAACAAAATGTGGATGGGAACATTTTCATGGGTGGTTTTCGATTACAAGGAAGAGAATTCCTGGTTTGTTTTCCATCCGAAGAAAAATTGTATGATGTCCATTCCATGCTCAAGGTTTCTCTCTTTCATGGTTAAACAATGGAGTTTAGAAGAAGACTCTACGAATAGAAACTGTAGTAGAATGGCGTGGCTAAGAATAGAGGGTCTTCCACCATTCTATTTTACTTTCAAGGCCATGGCCATGGCCATTGCTATTAAAAATGTAGGAGATTTGAATCATTTGATGATTAAGGAAGGTACGCTCCGGTAGAAGATCCTTTACTTATGTTAAATGTAAAAGTTGCTGATGGTCAATCCATTATGGAGTATCTCATTGATGGAAGGATCATTTTATAAAAAATCAACATTTGGGCATGAACCAACAGAATCCACCCGTGCCTCTTAGTTACCCGTGCGTAAATGGTGGGGGATCAACTCCTGATGATAACTTAAAGGTACTTACATCAATTAGTGAAGGATTTGATTTTCATTTGGTTGCTCAACTGGCTTATCTTCCTAATGACGCTCTGTTGGAGGATTTAATTAGATTTAGTTGTGAATTTAATGAATGGAATTTCAAACAACCGAGATCGAGTATTAGGTCCTTAGTGACTAACACGACTGGTCACATGATTGAGGTTAATGTTTTGGGCCGTGACTTAAGTGGGTGCTTTGGCACAAGACAAATGAAAATAGATATCATGTCTGTGTCACCATCGTCTTCGGTTCTCGCTCATGGTAGTCAAAATAGAGATTTCTACGAACGTAGGTAGATCAGTCTGGTAGTTTTCAACATAAACGAAAGAAAAGAGAACATGTCATGAACAATATGTCAATAACCATCTCAAAGAAAAGAAGAGAACATAAATCCCCAATACTTTTTATTCATTACAACAGATGTGCATCAGCTTTGCATCCATGAGTACTGCACACACAATACCTGCACCTACTAGCATTATACATATTGCACCATCATTGTCGACACCATCCGAGTCAGGTATAGAGACTCATAGATAGGCGCGGGACGAGCTCAATTTCCAGCTGAGCTGTGTTTTGATTATCTGGTGCCAGATAACGGCGCATAATCTCAACCTCGGCATCTCCTGCGGGCACCTTTAACTCAAACCCCTGAACTAAACGAGCGAGCGTCAGCTGAATCACTTGCAGCGAAAACGATATACCGGGGCATGCTCTCCTGCCCGATCCGAAGGGAATGAGCTCAAAATGATGGCCCCTCACGTCGACATCGCTTCCTGACATAAATCTCTCCGGCCTGAATTCGAGTGGGTCCGACCATACACTTGGGTCTTGGTGTAGCTTCCAGATGTTTACCATTACTTGGGTGCCTGCTGGTACGCGGAACCCTTGTATATGGCACTCCTCTGTGGCTTCGTGCGGCACGTTCAGCTGTGCCGGTGGGTATAGGCGAAATGCCTCCTTGATGACAGCTCGAAGGTAAGTAAGGTTGTCGATGTCAGACGACTCGACTACTCGGTTCCTACCGACGTGGATTTCCAACTCATCTTGGACCTTCTTTAGCACATCTGGGTTGCTCAGTAATGCTGCTAAGGTCGATGCCATGGAGTTTGTTGTGTTGTCAGTGCCTCCGATAATCATTGCCTTCATATGAGCAAACAAACTAATATTAGTACAACTATGTTGAAGAAAATGGTATCCGTACTAATGCAATATAGGTGACTGCTATTTTAACTATTTGAAAATTTTCGTATCGTGTATCTGTATCCGTGTCCATAATTGTTCAACAGATAAAAATTTAATTATTATTATACTCTTGCTATACCTATTTTGATGATCAAGCATGTTTTCACTTGTAAATTTACAATTGTAACAATTTCACATGGTTACCTGGCTAGTATTTATTGTTATCCGTTTGAATGTCCAGATATCATCTTGTTTACCATTAGTCATTGTTTATTGGATTTTTTTTAATTAAGTCATTACTAAGACTAAATATATTAATTAAATAGCTTAACTCACAAAAGATACAGTTGGTACCATTCATCAGGTCCAGTACTGAAACCTCATATATGAAATTTCAACCTTCTAGTGAGTTTAATTGAACAGTCAATCATCAAAGAAAATGAATCATTTGCAATTTCTAACTTGATGCGTTCTTCATTAACTTGATCACAGATTTCACAAGGGAGAGCTATCTACGTACCAGGGAGGTTGCTTTGATGACTTTGTCCGCATCAAATTCCGAGAACTCGGCGTCCTCCATGGCCGTTATCATTATGTCCATGAAATCCCGATCCGCGTAATCCTTGTTAGAGAGTTTTCTCCGGCGATGCTCCTCAAGCAAGCCAGTGAGCAGTACGTCCATATCTCCGGCTGCAGCCTTCATCGCGGCCTCGTTCCCGTTCAAATCCAGGCCCTTGAGGAAAGGGAACATGTCGGAGACAACAAAGACCGTGAGGAGCTTGAAAAAGCGTGAGATTGCGTGGCGGAACCTCCAGGCCTCCGCCTCGTCGCAGCCGTGGCGCGCAGAGCCGAAATAGCGCTTGCCGGCCACCATGTTGACCACTGTGTTGTAAGTCAGATCGCCGAGCCATCCTTTGATGTCGACCTTGATGGGTTTCTCCCCGCTGGCAGTCCATAACCGGTGCAGCTCCTTCGCGCCCAAGGTGATCTCCGTGGCCCAGACGTGCTTGAGCGTCTCGAGGCGCACGTTGGAGAGGAGCTCCACGGTGGCTATCTTGCGCAGGGAGCGCCAGTAGGGGCCGTGAGGAGCGAAGCCGAGCATGGCGAAGTTGTATCCCATGTGCTCTCCGGCAGCGTAGCTGGGGCGGGACGCGAGGGCCTTGTCGTTGGCGGTGAAGCAGTCCTTGACTCCCTCGTAGCTGCTGACCACGAGCAAGCGCTTCGTGCCGAGACGGAGCATGAACGTCGCTCCGTGCTCGTCTGCCATGTCCGCCAGCCGCTGCGGAAGGGGTCTCGGGCCGCGGAGGAGACGAAGATGGCCGATCACGGGCAAGGCGCCCGGTGTTTGGGGCGCCTCTCTGCTCTGAGAACGCTTCTTCCTTTTGGTCCATGCCTTGCAGAAGATGCCCAGGAACATCAGCCCACAAATGTGTGGTAGTAACTGAAGGAGGATGTCCATGTCTAGCTCCAAGATGGTTTAGGCCGAGTCGGAGAAAATCCCCTGTATATGTAGTGAGAACTCGAAGTTTGTATCGCACATCGGGAATCATATTTTGCTTGCCGGTGACGTGACCGTTGTTGGCTCGTGCCCACATGGCGGACTCCTATTGGCTCTATCCACTGCATGTTCCGGATCTCACCCACCTCCCCCTCATGCTCCGGGTTGCTCCAATGAAATCGTCTAGCGACGCTTCAGCCCCCTTCAGCTCAATCGTCTAGAGAATCAATTTGATTTAATATCGAATATGAAAACCATTTACTTTATAAAAGATTAATAAATTTTTTTATAAATAATAAATCAGAATGTTGGCTTTCTTTCAAGATCAACATTAAGTCCATAACTCTTTGTGCTAAGTTATGGATGCGATTAG
The DNA here is from genome assembly GCA_036927795.1 of Iris macrosiphon. Lineage (NCBI taxonomy): Eukaryota > Viridiplantae > Streptophyta > Magnoliopsida > Asparagales > Iridaceae > Iris > Iris macrosiphon. The sequence goes on from JAYESA010000003.1 coordinate 167,075,194, forward strand.
TGAGCATATCTAGGAAGAGATTTTAGTGAACCATATATGTTGATGCTATTGTGTTGGTAGATAAAAGCATAAAATAGTTAGATGCTAAAATAAAAGTGTGGAAAGAAGCTTTAATCTAAGCGTCTTAAAATTAGTAGGACAGAAACAAAAGAAACAAAAGAAAATTTTACTTCAATCAAAAGTAAAAGAGAAAGAAATGGGAGTACATATAGATTGAGAAATACTTAAGAATAACAGTTTTTAGGATTTACGTTCAATCATTTATTATGACATAAAGGTTCAAAACGATGTCATGCATATAACTAAAATATGATGATTGAAATAAGGAGTGATTTCAGAGTACTTTATGATCCGAAGATACCTTTGAAGTTGAAATAAAAAAATTTATAAGACGATTATGAGATCGACCATGCTTTATGGATCAAAGTGTTCGACAATTAAGAAACAAGTTGAGAAAAACAGTGTAGTAGAAATAAGAATGCTAATATGGATGTGTGATAATACATCAGGAAGATATGATAAGAAATGGACATATTCGTAAAAATTAAGTTAGATGTAGCATCAACTAAGGATAAAATAAGATTAAAAAAATGGACATTAGGTTGTCTGGACATGTTCAACATAGGCAAATAGATTCTCCAAAAAAAGAAGAGCAATCAAATAGTGTTTAAAGGAACTGCTAGTAAATGTTGCTATAGTTCTTTCTGTCAGCGACTAGCTAAAATGCGACGTCACTGAAACGTCGCTAAAAAATTTTGACGACATTTTTATGTCATTTAGCGACATTTTCAGACGTCGCTAATTAGTTGACTCATTCTAGTAGTGCATGAATTGTTATTTTAAAGAAAGATATAATTTTTTGTTAGTATTAATATGACCCTAACAACCGAACCCAAAAATCAAAGATAAAAACTTTGTGGTGGCTATTCTTATTGTTGTCAATTAATTGTGTGATAGATTATATACGTCTCAAATCCGCGATCTGCGCGCGACCGGTTTAACAATTAACCGTTATAATTATAAGTTTGTTAGTATTAAGATGGTGACATAATTTGACTTGATCATATTTAGTTCGTTGTCTTGGTTGCGCTTAGACAAAGAATAAGGTTTATTAAAGTTGTAGTGAGATGTATATTTTGATTTTTTGCACGTTAATTAATTAACCAGGGGTCAGATGCACACATCAGGGGACGTGTTCCTATAGCATCTAAGGTGCTTACTGTTAGTAAAAAATATTCCAACGCTTGAATTTGATTTAATGTCCTTAAAAAAAATATTCGTTTTGGACAAATATTTACGATTTAATGACGTTAATTTCTCAGGTAAAGCGCTATTATTTTGTTTCTTGTTCTTGGCTTATGTTCAGGCAGTAAAGTAAATGATCGCCTAATGTTCGCGACGTGGGTGGCCGTCTAAAGCCAGTTACGATATGTGGGTCATTCTAATACTTTACCATACAATTCCAATTAAAGAAAAATAAATAAATTAATTAATGACTGGTTTTACCTCTTTAGACATTACTGAGAGTCTACAACAGTACGTTTGAATCGGAGCTTGAAACATAGCAGAATAATATTTTTTTTTCTTTACCGGAATAAAAATATGTGAAGGGTGCACTAAATCGTAGAAACATGTAAACAAAAAATTGCCACAACACAATCACGAACGTACGAGCAACCAATTTACGTAAAAAAAAAAAATAATAATAATAATATCACGGAACGATTGAAATCTGATTCGTAAAAAACTAAACTACTGAAATGAATGAATACACCGACTCCTCAAACTTTCTCCACGATTGATCACCAATGGATCACTATAACTCACAAAAAGAATGAACACCAATACAACTGAGAGTACAACGAAAACATCGAAACACAACTCAAAGATAAACCGACGTGCACGGTTCCTTCTTTCTCTATTTGAAGTTACACAAACTCCTTGTTAAATCCTCGTACACGTGTAGTTTGAAATTATGTCAGAAAATTGAGTCATATATCCTTCACAATTCCGCAATAATAAAGAACGTTTGATCTGATCAAAGCACATGATTTTAAAACTCATTTTTCTTTCAGCCCAGACGACGGTATATACTTAGTGAGCTCATAATTCATCAAAAAAATTGTTAGTCATATTTTCAACTTTATGGTGTAACGTTATTGTGTCGTCGATATATCAATACCACTAATACTTTTCAGAAAACTCTCATACTTACACAAATCAAAATATCGTTTGTCATTTTCGAATGAAGGAAACCAACCGAATCGGTCTATTCTAAAGATATTTTGTTTTAAGCTTTATTATTTGTTTTGGACAGGGACACAAATTGACTAATACTGACTACTTCCTCTTCTTCCAAAAGTCAAGGTTTAGTTGTCACATGCGGATAATCTTGAGTTTTTTCCTCCCTCTGATTGATCCTCTATTCTATTCTGATGCATGCACAAACTTAGTTGACACGATTAAGGAGAGTCAACTCTCCTCTAGAGCCATAATTTTTTTTTATTTTCTTTTATATGTTTTTTTTCTATTGGATTAAGAACTAAGTTTTCTAGAAGAGATTCAAATCGTGTCCATACCTACCAGAGTCCTCCATCGTAATCAACAGACCACGACTCCACGAACTATATGTTATACAGCTCTGACATGACTATATGCAACATTATGTGTTATATGACATGTAAGAGTACATAGCGATTATCGTCCTAAATTATTGCCACACCCAACGCTCGTATTTTTCTTGATAATACTTCAAAATTTATTCAAAGTAATAACTAAATTGTAATATTTCTACTAATATAAGTGACTTAAAAGACGGCTCAATTTTGTTAATCCTTATTCAATTAATTAAAAAAAATTATGGAAGGCAAAATTTAAAAGTTGCTTTATCTCTTATTTTTCGCATAACAAAAAATCGTCTCTTTTCTTCAACAAAACCTAAACTACGAGTCGTTTGGAAGTTCCGGGAGAAAAACAAACTAATTTTTTTCTTTTCTCACCATAGATGTCACAGAAAATTCATCTCCAATTCGTCTTCCTCCTCCTCTCGGTCCTTCTCTACATGGTGTTGGTGTGGTATCAAGTCTTTATTGTAGATATTGGCTTACTTAAGGCATGGTTTGCTTTGTTTGAACTTTGATGATAATCTCTATTTTCATATCGATAAGTTAAAAAAAATGATTTGGTGTAAAATTATAAATGATAGATAAATTATATACCTATATACATCATGTGAAAAAATAATACATATACACATCATGTGATGGTGTAATCTTCTTATTGTAATCATTGTCTTTCATTTTTTTTTTCTTTCGTGTGTTTTCTTACAGAAAAATAGAGTTTATGAATTTCAGGTCCGATTTGAATTGTGTTTTCAAAAACGTGTAAATCTAATTTAGAAAATAAAATTTTGTTAAACAAAATAAAAATAAACAAAAATTTTGGATTTGGTTTTGTAAAGTAATTTTTTTTGTGGAACATACACAACAAAAATATTCTTCTTTATATATAAAAAAAAAAGGTTCATATGTTTAAACTATGATTTTTTTTTTTCCTTATAGGTTCACTCCATATGTAGATTAACTGTTTATCCAAATATATAGTCTAATTTAAATTATACTCAATTAAATTCAACATATAATTTAAAATTTTAATGATATATATAGATTTTTGTATGGTATACTTATACCCATCATTTAATACAGTTTAATCTAATGTATACTTTAAAGGTATATCAAATTTTAAATTAGTTTGATGTGATTTTAAAAACCTAAATAAGAAAACAAAATGTATACGAAAAAAAAATGAAAAGAATAGAGATTTATTTTGTCCAATATTAGTAATTAGTAACATGGAGCTGCATGGGGATACGATTATGACGGTGAAAAAGCATATCTGTTTTTCCACCCACAATCTGCATATTTGGTGTCGTGTCATTGTTGTGTCGTGTCAGACACGTCGTCAAAACACTTGAGAATAGGTGTTATATCGAGTCCATAAAATGTAGATACGGAGAGTGGATATTGTTGCAAATTTTATGTCACCGGTATTAGGTCAAAGTTAGTATCAGTGAATTTACTGTGCAGTAAGATTATTAGGATCCAATACAGTTTAAGCTTTACTGAGCCTAGGTAGAATATTTAGGTCACTAATCAGGATTGAAGACTTTTTTATTTAAACTAGATTTGTTTGAAGATTTGTTAAAATCATTACTCTTTATTGTGAAAGGAAGAGGATTAAGTGTTGGGGACCCGAATCAAAATTGGTCCATAAGGTGCAATATTGGATTGGACCCATATGCTTTTAAAAAAAAAAAATCATGTAAACTCTGAACCGATCTCAATTAACTACACCTCATGATCCCACCTCCTACCCGATGTGAGACTAAATTACCAACTCCATTGTCACCTCCTTTGAGCGCTCATCCGGAAACGAGATACAATCCATCAATCTCTATCTTAGCTCATTTCCGCTAGCCGAACAACTTTAGCATACCCCCGACTACCTTTGCTCATTCCCGCTAGCCTAGCACCCAGAAGATTCAATATATTGTCATCTCGATCCGTTCGACCACATAACCAACTTGACACGTTCATCCACACCACCATTGTGTGCCAACCACAACGTCTTGCTCCACCTTGAGTCTGTCAGACCCACTTTTGAGGCCAATTCGTGTAGTTGTCTCTAACCTTAGGTCTGATCCGCCTTTAGACCACCTTATAAAGGATGCTTCTATCCACCTTAATAAGAGTCCGTATAATCCGATTATACGCATGAACGTTCTGTACCATCTGTCTCAAACCAAGTAGAGCCACCAAAATTAACCCTGTAACCTTGGATTCTGATACCACTTGTTGGAAACGTGGTGTAACCCGAATCAGAGATGACCCATAAGGTATGATATTAGATTGTGCACATATGCCCTAAAAGAGAATTCTCATGTAAGGTCTAATCCAATTCCATAATTTATACCTTATGATTCCACCTCCTACCCGATGTGGGACTAAATTATCAACTTCGTTGGCACTCCCTTTGAGCGTTTTCATTCGAAAACGGGATACAATCCATCATTCAGATGGATTGTATTTTACTGATTGTTGGTAGAAGATTTAAGCTACTAATCAAGGATTAAAAGTCTATTCTGTTCAATAATGGACGCGGATAGACTTGATGTTGTTGGTAAAGTTGGTAATATTGTTGTTATACAAATATATAGTCCATTTTAAATTATACTCAATCAATTCAATCTATAATTTAAAATTTTAATGGGGTTATATACACCAACTTTTTCTATATTTTTGGTTTATTAAACATATTTTTCTTATTTTAAAAATAATTATACTAACATCCCTATATTTTATATTTTTTATACGGATCTGCTCTATGTTTTATGTTTTACGTAAATGATTATTATACTAACCATCCTTACAATATAAAATGTAAGGGGTTCTCAGGTTAATAAACTGAAAATATAGGATACGTTAGTTAAATAACCCATTTTAATGAAATATAAATTTTAGCATGATATACCTATATCCATAATTTAATACTATTTAATCTAATATATAATTTAAAGGTAAATCAAAATTTAAATTAGTTTGATATGATTTGAAAAGCTAGATAAGAAAAAAAAAAGTATGCACAAGAAGAATAAAAAAAGGAAAGAGTAGGGATTTCTTTTTGTCCAATATTATTATTTAGTAGTGCTGTTTTGGTGAACAAATTTTTTTTTTTTTTTGATATTTGTCAAAACCAAATTTCATTGGCCCCAAAAATTGGTTTGGGCAATAAAAACTGATAATCAAATGGGGTCTTAATTTCTTTAAGGAACTTATAAATGAAAGCAAATTTGTAAAGTACTAAATTGTTATTAAAAAATATACATATAGCATGATAAAAGCAAATTTGTAAAAATACAATTCAAAAAGAAAATGTTAGGTAAGATATATAGAACTTTTATTAATAGATAAAATTAGATGGCTGATTGGTCGGTACAATTCCAAAAAAATATGGAATCTTTTATGCATACAATTCCAAAAAATTGCTTCTTAAACATTTTAGCTGATTATTGTAAATACTGTTTAACGAATCCAAACAATTTTATTTAGCGAAATCGTTCCTTGAAATTGTTTCATAAAATATCCAAACTAAGCTTTGAATTGTTTAGAGTATGTTATTTGTTTGTTCTGATCTATCATTTGTGCAACATATTGGGATTATGTTGTCAATAAATGATATATTATGTATGCAAAACTAACAATATAAAACCCCAATATATTGCAAAACTAACAAAATAAAATCCCAATATGTTGCACAAAATAAAAGCTAACGATATGAGATTCTTGCGTATCTTCGGTACATAGCGTACCCCATCAAGCTTGTGCACAATGCCAGCATACATCTTAATATCTATTGTTCCTTCACCGGCGACCTCACAAACTGAGTCATCATCCAAGTGAACAGTACCAGTCTTCTTCTCCAAAGAAGCAAATAAAGATACATCTAAGCAAATACGTAGTGAATTACCAGAATCTATATCCAGCGGAAGTAGCTTTTTCTTACCCTGAAAGATAGTGATCAGATCATCCCAAGTGTTATCACACCCTTGCGCTACCACTGCCGCATCTTCATGATCATTTTTCTTCTCTGTACTTTGCGGACATTTTGTTATGATGTGGCCAATTTTCTTGAAACAATAACACGTGTCGTCCTTTTTCTTTGATGTCGACCGAGATCGTGCAGCTCCCGGTCCCTTATCAATAGTCCTTCCTCTTCCGTATGCTACCACCGTCAATTGTCACCCTCGTAAGCATAACTTTTCAATAATTGATTAGATAAAAGTGATGCAGTGACTTCCTCCAGCTTTACCGTATCCTCCCATGTAGAAGCATAGTCACTATGTGCTCGCACAAAGAGAAAAGCGAGATAAGAAGCAATATGGGCTTGTCTTCTTCCTCAACTTTTATACCAACGATGTGAAGTTGGTTCAAAATTTCGTTGAACGCATTAATTCAAGTATTCCAGTAGATTTTCACCTGCCTTCATCCTCATGCCATATAACTGCTGCTTCAGATAGAGCCTTATTGTGACAAGCTTTGACATGTACAGGCTCTCCAGCTTTTTTTTAAAGTCCGACTGCAATTTCTTTCTCTATGATGTTGAAGAGAACATATCGACTAAACATAGCCTCATGGAACTAGTAGTCTTTATCTCCATATCCTCCCACTCGTTATCCTTCATTGCCTCTAATTTCTTGAATTTTTCTAACAAAGATTTTGTGAAGATCTTGTTGCACCAAAAGATCTTTAACCTTCTCTGCCACAATCCGAAGTTTTCTTTAAAATTGAACTCTTCCACCTCAAATCTTTCGAGTATTGACATAGACTTCATCGTCATTGTCGATCTTCCGAATCTTCAACCGAATCTCTGATACCACTTGTTGGGAATAAAAGCGAAAACTATTTTCCAAGATGAGCGTCGACGGCGAACCAATATCCGCAAGCCAAATATGATAGTTGATTTATGCAGGAAAAAAATATCACACAATTCAAGACAAATACGAAAGAATTAAGTGGTAAACCTTAACCGGTAAAAAAAAAGCACCGGAAAAGTGAGATCTACTAAATAAGGTTATAAAGTTTTACAAGATCGCTGCAACTTCGAAACTCCTATTACCAGATAAAGTACATAAAGAGAACACACAAAAAATTCAGAGATTACACTTAAGAAGATCTAAGGAACATAATTTCTCTTCTTTTTCTTTTCTTTTTTTTCTCGCAACCTATTGGTGGCTACCCAACACATTTCACTGAGCACAATTAATTATCTACACAAGAAACATTAGGCCCTTTTATATAGTATATCATATATCCATATATAGAAATTCAATTCTAAGCAGACATGACATACATTTCCATATTTAGAACTCATTGACTCTATGTAAGAATAGGTTTTGTTCTGGTCCTATTACTTTTAGGATTCCTAATATGTACCAATCAAGGGCGGATGTATTGGTGGGCTGGGGTGGGCTCCAGCCCACCCAGCCAATCCGAATTTTTTTTTTTTTTATATTCAGTGGGCCAGTGGCCCAGTGGGTTGTCAAAGCAGATTCAGCCCAGTTCACTGAAGAGATTCTTCACATGACACAGATTGATTTCCATCAGTTGGGGAAATAACAAGTTGAGTTGGGGTCCTTAGGGAAATAACAAGTAACAAATCTCTACTAGGGTTCAGCAACGGCCCCGCACAGCAGCGGCGCCGCACAGCCGCAGCGCCGCTAGTCCCATCAGCGGCCGATCAGTAGCAAGGACAGCCGACAGGTGAGGTATGAAGTCTCTCATCTCTCTAACTCTCTCTATTATAGACTAGAGACTCTATAGCAAGGGCAGCCGGCAGGTGAGGTATGAAGTCCCATCAGCGGCCGATCAGTAGCAAGGACGCCGCTAGAGACTCTATATAAACAAGATCCCAAGAAGGAGAAGGAGACTGGAGACATCAGACACATATTTCTCTGTCTTTCTCTTTATAGACTATTTTGTCCATTTTATTTTTTGAAGAAGTGCTCTGGAGTCTGGACTGCTTGGCCACAGGTATACCATATATCCCATCCTATTTTTTTTTTATCTAAGATAGAGATTTGTTACTTGTTAGTCTGATAAAATTTTTTATTTTGGTGTTAAGGTTTGAAAAGCAGCTGTGCATTAAGGTTTGAAAAGCAGCTGTGCAGTGTACTGTGTAGGTGTAGCAGTAGTAGACCGGCAGCAGACAGTGTTGTGCAGTGCAGGTAAATTTAAAAAAAAAATTGTTGACATATTTTCAAATTTTTAATGCTTTGTTGGAAAAGTTAGATAACCTTATTTGCTGTTAATGCTTTGTTGGACAATTTGTCATATTTTCAATGCTCTGTAAATATTCATTAGTCTAGTTTATCATTTTTTGAGATCTGTTGGACTTTATCTAATTGAGAAATTAAGACAAAATACCAGTTTTGGGGTTGCCTTAAACCCAAAATTAAAATCCAAATAAAGAAATTTCAGAAAGCTTGCTGAAATATAATACTTGACTTCTGTATATTTGGATGAAAAATGCATAAAGAATCAAAATGTACGAAGTTTCTATGATACTGAATAGTTCAAAATGCATGAAGTTTGATACTGAATAGTTCTATGAGTCATCTTAAGGAATTTTAGTTCTTAAGGAATTTTAGTTCTTAAGGAATTTTCAATAACTACTTTCTATTTTATTAGGATGGAAAATCAAGAACAAAAAAAGCGAAAACTATTTTTTCGTTCTTTAAAAAGAAAGGTGAAGAAGAAACATCAACAATTGGAGCATCTTCGGGTTCCAAATCTACTCTTGCTCCTACGACTCAAGTAGAACCATCAACGAGTATCGATATTCCTATGATTACTGCAGAACCTCAGCATCCTGCAAAGATTCCACGAATTGCATTTGATGAGAATGAACTTGAACGAGATCCTGCACTACGTATTCCAATATGAAAGTATTCGGTTTATAATCAAGATGAAGTTAGACGTTCTTATATCAAATGGGGACCAAATCAAGCTATCTTGGCTGAGTATCCGAGGACTAAAACCGGGGTTCAAAACCGAAGATTTCAACAAAGTTGTTTATAAAATTTTCATGGTTAGAGTACTCTATTTCAAAGGATGCGGTATTTTGCTTTCCATGTTTTGTTTTTCAAGATCGTGAACCTCGACATCCTACATTTACCGTTGAAGGTTTCAATAGCTGGAAGCTGGTGGATGTGCTTTGAGAGATCATGATGAATCTTTAAAGTCAAAGAACCGTGGTAATCTAATTGAGATTGTGTCTTAAGACTACCATTGATAGTATTCGGTGGCTTACTTTACAAGGATGTGCTTTGAGAGGTCATGATGAATCTTTAAAGTCAAAGAACCGTGGTAATCTAATTGAGATGATTAGTTTGATGGCAAAGTTGAATGTTGAGGTTGATAATGTTGTCTTAGAGAAAGCTCCGGGAAATACAACTTATACGTCTCATATGATCCAAAAAGATGTTTTGCATAATTTAGCTACGAAAGTGAGAGAAAAAATTCAAGAAGAAGTTGGAGATGCGAGGTTTTGTATTTTGGTTGATGAAGCGAATGATGCATCGAATAAAGAACAGATGGCGATTGTTCTTAGATTTGTAGATATTCACGAAAACTTGAAAGAGCGGTTCTTTGAGATTGTACATATTAAAGATACCAGTGCTTTGACTCTCAAGAAGAAAATATCAAAAGTTCTCACTCGGCATAATTTGCACATCCGAGATTTACGAGGTCAGGGATATGATGGTGCGAGCAATATGCGTGGTGCATGGAATGGATTACAGGATTTATTTCGCAGTGATTGTGAGTATGCATATTATGTTCATTGTTTTGCTCATCGTTTACAACTTGCATTAGTTGCAGCTGCTGGAAATCAAATGTCAGTTTGGTTATTCTTTTCAAAGTTGATATGCATTGTCAATTTGATTAGTGCTTCTCCTAAGCGGCATATCGAGCTACGATATGCACAAGCTATTGAGATTGAATGTGACATTGCTAGTGGTGAGCGTGAGACAGGTAGAGGGGCTAATCAGATGGGTAGTTTGCATTGAGCTGGTACTACTCGTTGGAGCTCACATTTTGACTCCATTTGTAGTTTGATAGATATGTATGGTGCAACTATTATTGTGCTGAAATCCTTGGTTAAAGAAGGATCTACAAATGCAATTCGTGGGAAAGCTGGTGGTTCTATAATGGTAATGAAGTCCTTTGATTTTATATTCATATTACATCTTATGCACAAGATTATGGGGATTACAGATATTCTTTGTCGTACATTGCAACGTAAATCTTTAGATATTTTGAATGCAATAAATTTAGTATCATCGACAAAAGTATTACTTCAAACACTACGAGAAGAAGGTTTTGATTATCTCCTTGGGCATGTGAAATCAATCTGTGTGAAGTTTGATGTCGATATACCCGATATGAGCACTCGGTACAAAGAAGCTACGCGACGTTCTTGCCAACAGAATGATCAAATTACAATTGAGCATCACTATCACATTGACATATTTAATTCTACGGTTGATTATCAGTTGGATGAGTTACATGCTAGATTCAATGAAGAGTCGATGGAACTGCTTATGCTTAGCTCTGCTTTAGATCCTAGAGACAACTTCAAAGCTTTGGATCCTGATCGTATTCTTTTACTTGTCGAGAAGTTTTATCCAGGTGATTTTAGCGGACAAGATATGCATCATTTGAAATTTCAGTTAGATCATTATCGACTTGATGTGGTTCACCACGAGAAGCTTCAGAATATGTCAACAATTTTAGAATTGTGTCATAGGTTAATAGAAACAAATAAAGCAGAGACTTATAATTTGATCGATAGGTTGATTCGTCTTGTCTTGACACTTCCTGTTTCTACGGCGACTACAGAGCGTGCATTTTCAGCAATGAAACACATCAAAAGTACTCTTCGTAACAAGATGTAAGATGAGTACTTGAGCGATTCAATGGTTCTCTATATCGAAAGAGAAATGACAGAAATGATCGATACAGATTCGATAATAGATGCTTTTGCTTCTTGGAAGGATCGAAGAGTCCAATTTCGCTAGTAAGTGTCCTATATTGGTATTTATTATTCTATCATTCTCTTTCATTATCTTTATTTGTCTTTGACTGGCCTTCATTTTGTGGTAGATTTTCTTTCCTGGATAGAATAAGTTGAAGGAGATTTTTGGAAGGCAGAAAAGTTTAAGGAAATTTTTTGAAGGCAGAAGCAAAGAGAGCAGATTCGTCGAATATTGCATCTTTATTCTCCATGTTTTTTTTTCCATTTTTCATCTTATATATAAAGATGATGTTTTTCTAATTATCTTAAGCAACATGTCTACTTATGAAATTCAACCTATGTCATTTGATAACTTTTTTTTGTCCGGAAATGATATTTTGAAGCACACATTTGGAATATGATGACATTATGAGAAATAATTTGTGTTAAAATTTGTTTTTAGCATTTTTTGAGTTCTGCCCGGGGTAAACTAGAATTCTGGCTCCGCCCTTGGCCACATCCCATTACTATTATTTGTCTAGTTATATTGCGTATCTTTCTTCGTTCTCTCTTGTAGATACTATAATTTATAAGAACATATACTTACATTTATGAACATAACTTCGATAATCCTCAATCGTCGCTGATGTATGCATGAATAAATTTGAAGTAGTCTTCTGGGCCACCCATAGCATGGATAAACAAGTGTGGGGTTCATTGATTTTGATACCAATTTGTGCAATCTTTTTCTTCAAATTTAAAGATAAGGAATATGGTTTTTGGTAGATTAAACTTTAAGAAATTGAAATCCTACATAAAAATTAAAATAGGTTAAGTTATGATGACGATAACAATACGTAACATATGTGTACTTGAAGTTAACTATTGTTAGTTCCGAAGCCAAATCAAAGTAAAAGAGGTCCATAAAGTAGAGACTCACACAAGAGTTCGTCTCTACAAAAGTTGGTGTACTGTGAGTCACTCGAGAGCGTCTCTACAGTGATACACAACTCTACAGCAGCACTAAACCACGAACATATTACAAACTGACAAAGGAGAAAGAGAAAAAGCAAACACAGCAAGAAACAAAAAATCGTTCTTCTCTTTACGTTCACAGACGCTACAACGAGAATGAACGGGAACAAGAAAAGAATGAAACTCCTGCTAGGGTGATCAAAACCACTTATACTCGAGGCAAGATTCGCTATACGATGAACTGTCCCTAGGATCTAGCAAGTTCACACGAGAACTTCTGGAACGCTCTTGGTCACCTTCGGATCACACGAAAAACACTTTGTAGAAGGGTGCTCACTTTTGCCTCATAAGGCTCTGGTGCTCTCTGGTTTTGATAAAATTTATCAACCCCTCAAATGAAGAGGAGCATATCTATATATAGAGAAAATCAGCACCTATGCGGCATGAGAAAGCACGTGCCGCATATGCGCTGAAGACCAGATATCAAGGCGCATGCACCGCCTCCGTCGTCAAACGTCGAAAGTAGCCGTTGAGAGCAGACAACGCCGAAAGCAACAACGTGCACAGAAAACCATGCGTCATCGCGCGCTGCCTACGTTGCATGCGTCGTACGATGCCGCTAACAACAGATCATGTCCCCTCCACATCAGGGCGCATAGCTCCAGGCCGCATAGCCCCTGGACGCTTAGCCCCTGGCCGCACGAGCGACTGGCCGCACTGGCGCTATGCGACAATGCTGACATGCAAAGTGCACCAACAAAGCGCCACTTTGCGTCTTTGAATCCGAGTCCGAATCTGAGTCAGAGTCGCTAAGTCCCTTCGGGACTTAGCTCCTAATTTTTTTTTTCCAAAGGTGGTGATGAAATAAAGATTGTCATAATGGGGTTCACACTTAATTCATCTAGAAAAATTAACCCACATGGACCATCACCCTATGTGCATATACCAATACTAAGCAAAGCTATATATTCAGATATACACATTGGTGGTTTCTGATCTGTGACTAAAACTCCGAAAGCAAAGTGAAAAGCACCAACAACTATCTCATTTCATTTCCATTGTATAGTACACCACATGCCCCCACTTTTGAGATATGTGTACCCGACATCGAAAGTAGTACGCAATCTATATCTCAATATGAATTATGTCCATAATATTATATAACATCCACAATAACTAAGTTGTCTTTTCCCCTACCTTCACAATTTTAACTAGAACCGTGAAACTAACCACCACTTCAATCTTGTCCAAGATTGAATATGGCACGTCGACATAATTTTGATCCAAAACCGAGAACTGACTCCATTACGATTTTTTCCTCCATAATCGAGAAACTACACTTGGCCAACAACTGCATCTACTATGGTTTTCCTTGAGAACCGAAAACTATGTTCACCATAACCTTTTTTTTAGTAGAAAATTTTCTTGTACCATGGTTTTTGCCTTAGGATCGAAACTGTATCGTACCACAAATTTGTCTCCATAGTCGGGAAACTAAAACCTGGCAACTATCACGATCTTTGTTCTAGATATCGAAAGACTTGTCCTCTCAATCCTTTTACCAGGTTGACAACTTGTCACGTCCCAGTCCCAAAAATACGTAGGACTAGGACACGTAAGCATGTCAGCCGCATGGATATGACAACACCAATATATGAAAACCATAACCCATATGTACGCTGTAATATGAATATCAAATCCACAAGTGTTATAAATCTATCACAAGTCACATGGTATAATCTAAATCTCATCCATAAAAAATCAAATATAAATAAATAACCAGTATCTATGAACTAGATCTCAATAAGAAGTATATAAGGATGATAATTAGGTGGAAACAAATCCACTACCAACTCGAATATAAGAGCAAATACCATATAAGTACAACACAACAAACACCATATAAGAATACCAGCTAACAACCACGGGGCTCGAAGAGAAGACATCCTCGAAACACATGTAACCATCCGAATCTGCGCTCCTGCAAATACTCAAGAACAGATACACCTGGAAAGGGACCAGGTCCTCAGAGGGACGTAACAAGATAATTAGAAGCAAGCCAATTTGACTACAGTAAACATGCATAATATTTGAAAATAATAAGTACGCTGTACAAGACAATCTATATAAATGCAAATGAGGATAACTTTTTGACGTATGGGCAAGGGTAGGCCACTCGATCTAAATCTCACCACTCACACACACGTCAATGGACATCAGAAATTGACATACCGCGGGGGTAGCGACCATGGAGACTCCAAAAATCGATATACAGCGGGGGTAGCGACCAGCGTGACACACGCCCGTAGTGCGAGCTATATACTACGGTTTACCAGAGTGGTTAAAAGCCCATAAGCCTAATGATTGTCCTCTCATGATACTAAGTGTCATGTGTGTGTCAACATATCTAATATATAGTAACGACTGAAAGAAACTACACATGCAATAAATAAATAGAAATGCAATAAATATACAGAAATATACTAAGCATGCAAAATACTGTAAGCAATTTGGCAAGATATATTGTCTGGTAAGGAAGCTGCAAATTGTAACGTCCAGAAGTCCAACACAAAGGATCAGAAGCTTATGGCCTCAGAATAAATGTCTCCGGATGCTGAAATAGATATCACCAACATTACCAGAATAAGCAAAATAGCTAGAAAGCACTTCCCTTTCGTCCAATTTGGACACAGGAGCAAAACAGTAATTTCAGATAAAAGTGGGGTCAGCGTGCCAAGGGTAACAGTCTCTAAATGGGACAAATTATAGGTCAAACAAACTCTAAATATAAATACGAACCCAACGGTATGTCCAAATATGGATTTCGATGAGCCGAACACAATTTTGCCAAAAAAGTCAACTGTGGGGCCCGCCAATTGGCGACTTGGTCAACTGTCTCAGAATTGCGTGAAAATTGGGTAACAGGACCAGCGTATTACCACGAGTCCAGTGGCACAAGTTTCGTCGCAATCTGACTAGTGTGCACAAAATGCGCACAACTTTTGTAAAAGTTACGACACGGGAATTGTCCGCGGATACGGGCTGATTTCGACGTGCACACGCGTCCGAATCGGTTTCCGCGAACTCTCACTTGTTCGGGTACACTACGCGCACCGTTTGGTACACTTGGTATACGGCGGGGCGGCCCCGTTTGGCGGGGTGCGCACCGTTTCACAACTTTTGAAAATCTAGAAAAAGTGTATTTTTGGGATTTTCCAACGAATTTAATTCTATCTACAGCAGTTAATAATCTAATGTTAATTAATAAAAATTAAACTAGGTAAGGTGGTCTCCGTATACCAAAAAGAAAAATCAGATTCGGATCTCTGTGGTGGGAGATACGAACCCGGGAACATAGGTGGTCACCGTAGTTTTCTGCGATACCAAAAAGTGGTCTTTTTCGTCAACTTGGACGCTGTTTTTGCCTAGGGTTACGTGTTGTTCGAGGTCATATATCATACAGATATGGAAGGGGAATAGGTGAGGATCATACTGGAGAAGGCGGGATCGAGTTTGGTTGAGCGAGGTGACGAAAAACCGCGTGGGAAGAGAGGTAAGTTGTTGTAGCTTCTGCGCGGTGCGGTGCTCGCGCGGGGTCGCGGTCATCGTGGTCGGCAGGAGTTGGCTCCGCGCGGTGGTGGCTCTGGCTCTGCGGCGCGGTCGAGGGTGGAGGAGAGGGAGGATTAGGGTTAGGGTTTTCTTAATGAGATTGTAATATATATAAGAGAGGGAGAGGGAGAGAGAACGCAGGGGTCTCCATGCGTGGTGATGGGTTGAAGCTGCTGCTGCTTTGTTTCTTATATGCACGCGGGTAGATGGGTTTTTAATGGGTAGAATTTGTTAGGAAATTTGGGTAGTGGTAGGATCCAATAAGGGATTTATGGTTTTTCTTTTTCTTTTCCTTTTCTTTTTCATTTCCTTTTTCTTTCTTTTTCCTATATATATATATATATATATATATATATATATATATATATATATATATATATATACACAAGAAAAAAAAGTTTAGAATTAGTATTAATGCATACCATTAAGCTAGCATCTGTCCACGGGATCTCCTACATGAAATAAATTCAGAAAAATTTCTAATGGCTCCATAAATCTCCTAAGTGCACGAACACCTAAAATAAAAATTAAAAAAAATCTATTTCTCCTAATTAGCCACTAATTACTATAATTAAATTAATAATTAATTAAAAAGATTAATACTGTTTTTAGGATTAGGGGTTTTACATTCTACCCAACTTATAAAAATTTTATCCTCGAAATTAAAACTAAGCCACGGTAGAAAGTCAAGGATGGTATAAGATTTGTATTGTTTAAAATGCAAGACTAGGTTTAAAGGAGGGCGATGTTGCGCGTTGCACATTCTGAAATCCTGGGAAAAATCCACATGAGAAAAAATAGGTTTCTTCATGTGTCATGTCCAATAGTGTGGACACCTAAATGCTCTTTTGCATAAAAGGGCCCGACAATTAAAAAGTTGCACAAAGATGGAAATTGTATTAAATTAATCAAAATTAATGCGCATGGTATTCGAGAATTAATTAGAAGTGCATAGGACTAGAATTAGGTGGACGCAAGTGTCATGGACATAGAGGCCCAGGCTAGGACATTGTCATAGATTGGGTTGTACGAAACGGGTCAAAATTGTGTCTCCCATTTCGATTGGAACGCACAAGGATACAAAGTTAGAATTATTTTAGGATTAAGAAATAACGTCTGTGATGAATGTTGTGCGACTAAAATGTAGCACAAGAAAGCATAATTACAAGTTGCACAAAGGTCAGAATGGGCATGTCTAGGACAAGGGTGTGGAATTTGTAGGAAGACAGTGGCTAGTGTAGTGCTCCAATTATCGAAACACGGTAAGGTGCGCTAAATGATATAATTATTGCAAAATTAAATAAAAATATCGTGTTCTATCTCTAACTGGACTCAATCTAGCCTTAGTCTCACTATCTCCGCCAAGTAGGTCTAATTTTGGGTGAGGAATTCATAATCTATCGAACTTAAAATTTACCCATCTATTACCTAAGGCTATACATCTAGGAAAACAATTCCTCAATTATTTAATCATGTTATTCAATCCTCAAAGTTTTAACACCAAACATATCACCTATGACATGCCCTTAATCAATTATAAAAGAGAGTCACTAAGTCATGTGATTAGCCTTATGGGGTATATCTAGTACTATCAGTGTGTCAACTTATACCAGCACGAGGTTTCATCTTTTCGAAATAAGGGAAGACGGAGAGCAATAATAAAGAATTCAAGGTAAAGGTGATAGAATACAAGTACGAGGTTCAAAGAGATTAAAGAATTCGAAAAGAGAGTTGTCAGGGCAGTTGTGGATTAAAATCCTATTTTGGTAATTTCCTATTTACATGCTCGTATCAGTACAGTTATATAACCGATACGATATGTCAGACATGTCTAGGGGCAAGTATATTCGTCTACTACCCTATATCTCAATCCACGTAAACTAGTCATGCGAAGAGCGAACCAAGCGCACTAAGGTTAGCTAGACCTTAATACACTGATTCTGATTAGGCAATTATATCATTGTGTGCACCCAATAATACATATGTCATGAGTAAGCTCGATAAAAGAATAAGCTTGCAAAAAAACTAGGCTATAATAGCAGCATAAGTCAAAGTAGTACAGAAAATATAAGTACGCTAGATTATGATGAGAGAAGTTACAAAATAATCCAAGTTCTCAAAGAAGATAAGACTCTTACAATTTCTACAGTTGTCATATTAACTCCTTGTCTAAGTCGATAGTTGACCAAATAGGGGTATGGGCTTCTAAGTTCTACAGTCTGATAAAATATTATCTCCTTATGCTAGCACACAGTTAATGTCGTTCAGCTACACTTCAATAATAGGTCAAAAGACTATAGGATACTAGGTTGTGAGGTATACTACCCAACTTATAACAATAAACTAATACGGTAATTGTCTTAAGGATACCGTAGAAACTCCTGTTAAGGTCTACGAGAAGGGGTCTTGGTACTTATTAGGGTATCCTCTTACATTACATAGGTCATGGTCGTCCTAAGTCTTAGTCTTAGTGCAAGTGTCAATAGTATGAATGGAACAGTTACTGGCCTCAAGGGAAAGGGAATACAACCTATATTGAGGTGGGGTACAAGTTACGCAATTTATAACTAAGGGATAATCATTAGGTCATAATCTACAAGAATAACTTAAACTATCAAATTCTAACTACCAAGCACATAATTTAAAATTTAAGATTATAACTATAATCCTAGCAAACTATATATCCTAACATAGAATAAAATCACTTGGCCTACAATCAGGAGGATCAGGTGGCACGAGCTGAAAGATGAAGAAAAGAAGAACAAATTTAGTCGTTGCGCAATTAGCAAGCGTTAAGGTTTCAGAGGAACTAGCCATGAAATAAAATAGAGAGGCTACTGATAATGTCATGGTTTCCTAAGGGATGATGCTATGTTAATCTCTGTGTTTGAGGTATGATCAAGAAAATATTCTATGCATTGCTCTTGGCTTTCTAAGGTTACTGTCTGCTAATCTTAAGACAAGAATCTAAATTTATAGTTCTCCAATACTATATAACTATGAAGGTTAGGTTCAGTCATAATATTAAATTTTGGTTTTCTATTGGTTCCTCAATACTAGGGTCAAACATTATGGTAAAACTTCTAACTAACTCTAGTAGTGTCTATACTACTCTCAAGTTCTCATAATACATCAAGGGGTAAGGGTAAACCAATCTATAGATAAGGAATTCTAGGGTTCACTAGATATTCTAAACTTAATGGTGTGTCAATACTCTAGTTGTACTCTTAATAGGAAGGTTACCCTACTTATCATCTAACAATAGGGACTTCTATATTCTAGGAGGGGGCTATACTCAAGGAATTAGGGAAGCACATTAATCAAGCATGATGCAACTATTCAAATAAAACAGATTGGAAGGAGAGCGAATCATAGTCAATTGTGGATGAGATTCTATACTCTAATCCTATTTGCATGCTTGCTCGGTACAGTAACGTAACCGAGACAATATGCTCTCTACCTGCATGGGCCACTACAAAAATATGTCATGTCTCAGTTCCAAAAATACGTAGGACTAGGACACGTAAGCATGCCAGCCGCATGGATATGGCAACTCTAATATATGGAAATCATAACCCATATGTATGCTGTAATATGAATATCAAATCCACAAGTGTTATAAATCTATCACAAGTCACAGGGTATAATGTAAATCTCATCCGCAGAAAATCAAATATAAATAAATAACCAGTATCTATGAACTAGATCTCAATAAGAAGTATCTAAGAATGATAGTTGGGTGGAAACAAATCCACTACCAACTCGAATATAAGAGCAAATACCATATAAGTACAACACAACAAACACCATATAAGAATACCAGCTAACAACCACGGGACTCGAAGAGAAGACATCCTCGAAACACATGTAACCATCCGAATCTGTGCTCCTGCAAATACTCAAGAACAGATACACCTGGAAAGGGACCAGGTCCTCAGAGGGACGTAACAAGATACATAGAAGCAAGCCAATTTGACTACAGTAAACATGCATAATATTTGAAAATAAATAAGTACGCTGTATAAGACAATCTATATGAATGCAAATGAGGACAACTTTTCGACGTATGGGCAAGGGAAGGCTACTCGATCTAAATCTCACCACTCACACACACGTCAATGGACATCAGAAATTGATATACCGTGGGGGTAGAGACCAGCGCGACACACGCCCGTAGTGCGAGCTATATACTACGATTTACCAGAGTGGTTAAAAGCCCGTACGCCTAATGATTGTCCTCTCATGATACTAAGTGTCATGTGTGTGTCAACATATCTAATATATAGTAACGACTGAAAGAAACTACACATGCAATGAATAAATAGAAATGCAATAAATTTACAGAAATATACTAAGCATGCAAAATACTGTAAGCAATTTGGCAAGGTATCTTGCCTGGTAAGGAAGCTGCAAAGTGTAACGTCCAGAAGTCCAACACACAGGATCAGAAGCTTATGGCCTCAGAACAAATATCTCCGGATGCTGAAATAGATATCACCAACGTTCCCAGAATAAGAAAAATAGCTAGAAAGTACTTTCCTTTCGTCCAATTTGGACACAGGAGCAAAACGGTAATTTCGGGTAAAAGTGGGATCCACGTGTGGGCCACCTTGCACCGAAAAGCGTGCCAAGGATAACAGTCTCTAAATGAGACAAATTATAGTTCAAACAAACTCTAAATGTCAATACAAACCCAACGGTATGTCCAAATGTGAATTTCGATGAGCCGAACACAATTTCGCCCAAAAAGTCAATTGTATGGCCCGCCAATTGGCGACTTGGTCAACTATCTCAGAATTGCGTGAAAATTGGGTCACAGGATCAGCGTATTACCATGAGTCCAGTGGCACAAGTTTCGTCACAATCTGACGAGCATGCACAAAATGCGCACAGCTTTCGCAAAAGTTACGACACGGGAATTATCTGCAGATACGGGCTGATTTCGACGCGCACACGCGTCCGAATCAGTTTCCGTGAACTCTTACGTGTCTGGGTATACTGCGCACACCGTTTGGTATACTTGGTACACGGCAGGGCGGTCCCGTTTGGTGAAGCGCGCTCCGTTTCACAACTTTTAGAAATCTGGAAAAAGTGTGTTTTCGGAATTTTTCAACGAATTTAATTCTATCTACAGCAGTTAATAATCTAATGTTAATTAACAAAAATTAAACTAGGTTAGGTGGTCTCCATATACCAAAAAGAAAAATTGGATTCGGATCTCTGTGGTGGGAGATACGAACCCGGAAACATAGGTGGTCACAGCAGTTTTCTGCGATACCAAAAAATGGTCTTTTTCTGTCAACTTGGACGCTGTTTTTGCCTAGGGTTACGCACTGTTTGAGGTCATCTATCATACATATATGGAAGGGGGATAGGTGAGGATCATACCAGAGAAGGCGGGGTCGAGTTTGGTTGAGCGAGGTGACGGGAAACCGCGTGGGAAGAGAGGTAAGTTGTTATAGCTTCTGCGCGGCGCGGTGCTCGCGCGGGGTCGCGGTCGTCGTGGTCGGCCTGAGTTGGCTCCGCGCGGCGGCGGCTCTGGCTCTGCGGCGCTGTCGAGGGTGGAGGAGAGGGAGGATTAGGGTTAGGGTTTTCTTAATGAGATTGTAATATATATAAGAGAGGGAGAGGGAGAGAGAACGCAGGGGGTCTCCACGCGTGGTGATGGGTTGAAGCTGCTGCTGCTCTGTTTCTTATATGCACGCGGGTAGATGGGTTTTTAATGGGTAGAATTTGTTAGGGAATTTGGGTAGTGGTAGGATCCAATAAGGGATTTATGGTTTTTCTTTTCCTTTTCTTTTTCATTTCCTTTTTCTTTCTTTTTCCTATATATATATATATATATACACAGGAAAAAAAAGTCTAGAATTAGTATTAATGCATACCATTAAGCTAGCATTTGTCCACGGGGTCTCCTACATGAAATAAATTCGGAAAAATTTTTAATGGCTCCATAAATCCCCTAAGTGCACGAACACCTAAAATAAAAATTAAAAAAATCTATTTCTCATAATTAGCCACTAATTACTATAATTAAATTAATATTTAATTAAAAAGATTAATACGATTTTTAGGATTAGGGGTTTTACATAACTATACTCAGGCCAAAGTACCCGAATGGAAGTCACCATAGACTTGTACTTCCCCTCCACTTTATCCTTTGGAGGGTGAACATACACCCTAGCTTTGTTCACCCTTCTATTTTTAATATTTTCATAATTATTTTAAATTTTTCACACACACACACACACACACACACACATATAATAATAATAATAATAATAATAATAATAATAATAATAATAATAATAATAATAATAATAATAATAATAATAATATAACATTAAAATAAGTGGAAATTTATGATTAGCTTGTGAATTAGTAAGATCTAAGAGGTTGAAGGTTTAAATCTTGTTGTACTCAATTTTTCTATACAAAAAAATGCCAAATGCATAAATTTTATGTTGAAGAAAAAAAAATGACAAGATTTGAACCCTCACCTCTACCTCTTAGACCTTATCTTATAACTTCACAAGTAACAACCAGAAATCCCCAATATATATATATATATATATATATATATATATATATATTGTTGGTATTTTTTACTTTGATTTGGGAGTTTTAGTCCACATTGGAAAACTACCAATGTGTATATCTCAATATATAGCTTTGCTTAGTATTGATATATGCACATGGAGTGGTGTCCCATGTGGGTTAACTTTCCTAGAGGGATTAAGTGTGAACACCTTTATGACAATCTTAATTTTCTCACCACCTTTGGGATGCTTCCCTTAGGAGCTAAGCCACGAAGGGGCTTAGCGACTCGGACTTGGACTCGGACTCGGGCTCAAGGGCGCAAAGTAACGCTTTGTTAGCGCACTTTATACTTAGCACGTCAGGATCGTCGCATGGCGTACATGGCTCATTTTATGCGCGAGTTGCATGCACTATTGCTAGCTCGATCGCATGTGTCGTATCGCCTATGCGTCAAAGGAGCTATGCGGCCAAGGAGCTATGCGGCCAAGGTGTTATGCGTCCAAGGAGCTATGCGTCCTGGAGATATGTGCGGCCAAGGAGCTATGCGGCCAGAGGCATCGCATGGCGTACATGAGCTCATTTTATGTGCGAGTTGCATACACGATTGCTAGCTCGGTCGCATGCGTCGTGTCGCCTATGCGGCCAAGGGGCTATGCGTCCAAGGAGCTATGTGGCCAAGGCGCTATGCGTCCAAGGAGCTATACGACCTGGAGCTATGTGACCAAGGATCTATGCGACCAAGGAGCTATGCAGCCAAGGCGCTATGCGGCCAAGGAGCTATACGGCCAGAGGGGCTATGCGACTAGGGGCTATGCGGCCTACAAATTTGCATTAGCGAGTCGCATGTGGAGGGGACAGGTTCGGCTGTTGGAGGCGTATGTGGCGCATGGTTATCCGTGCCATCTGGATTATGCGGCGCATGCGGCACGGGGGTATCCGTGCACAGTAGTAGCTGCTTTCGGCGCTTGGCTGCGCTGCTCTGTGCAGCGTGACCGACGACGATGGTGACGCATGCAGCTTCGGCGTAGCATGCGGCCCCGACGTCACATGCGGTTACGGCTAAGCATGCGACCTGGTGTCGGATGGCGCATATGCGGTATGAGCTTTCTCAGGCGGCATATGTGCTAATTTTCTCTATTTATATATGGGCTCCTCTTCCATTTGAGGAGAAAGGATTGAGACTTCACCAAGAAAATTGAGAACACCTGAGCTCGTATGCGGCCTAGCCAGCGCCCCTCCCACATAGTAATTTTATATAGGGGCTCCTCTTCCATTTGAGGAGAGAGGATTGAGACTTCACCAAGAAATCCGAGAGCATCTGAGCTCGTATGCGGCCTAACCAGCGCCCCTCCCACATAGTAATTTTTGAGTGATCCGAAGGTGACCAAGAGCGTTCCAGAAGTTCGTTTGCGAACTTGTTGGATCCTGGGGACAGATCGTCGTGTAGGGCAGATCTTACCATGAGCACCGGTAGTTTTGATCACCCCAGCAAGGAGTTCCTTTCTCTGGTGCTGTTCTTCTTAATTTTTGTTCTTTCTCATTGTAGCATCTACGAACGTAAAGAGAAGAACGATTTTCTGGTTGTTGCTGTATTTTCCTTTTCTCTTTTGTCAGTTTGTAACATATTTGTGGTTTAGTGCTGTTGTGGAGTTGTGTGTCACTGTAGAGATGCTTACGAGTGTATCTCAGTACACCAACTTTTGGGTGGACCTCCTCTACTTTGATCTGACTTCGGGACTAACGATCTTAAGTCAAGATCCGAGTTAGAATGGACAACCGCTCAAATCTTCTCGATACTAGCTTTAACAAGCTTGATAAGTTCGATGGCGAACACTACAATATTTGGATGAGGAAGATCTCCTTGAATCTTCGTCTTGTCAAAGTTGCTTATGTGTCGGTTGATCCTGAACCTACCATTCCCGAAGATGGAGGAGAGCTTGCAGTTGGTGTGGCACAGGACGCTCACTCCAAGTAGAAGGAAGACAACGACCTCTGCAGGTTGTTGATTCCCAATGCTATGGACGACTCGATGGCAGAGTCCTACAGCAAGAAGAAGAAGGCAAGAGATATCTGGGAATCTCTTGAGAAGCACTACAAAATTGACTAAAAAATGTCTAAAATCTATCTCGTCGAGAAGTTCTTTACTTTGTAATTTGAGGACGAGAATGTGATGTTACCACAAGTCAAGAAACTCTTGAAGATGCAGCAGAAATTAGAGGAAGAGGCAAGAGGAAAAATTTATGGTGGGGTCTATCGTTACCAAACTTTCTTCAGGATGAATCAGGTTCAAGACTGACATGTACCGTAAAAAGATGGAGATCCAACTCGAAGATCTTCTTCACTAGATTCGCATTGAAGATGAAGCCAAGGGCAACTGAAGTTGGACTTCTTGTCCAAGCAGTTGGCTAAGGCCAACATGGTACATGCTAGTAACTTTAAAGGGAAGCAAAAAATTTCCTACAAGAAGAAGAAGAAGGACTTCAACCAGCTGAAGGTGAAGTCAGCTCGGTTCAAGCCAAAGCCGAAGATTGATGTGACAAGTTACAACTATGGTAAGAAGGGTCACTACAAGAGCGATTGTAGATCAAAGCCTAAACCGAAAGAGTAATGTGAGCTTAACCTAGTTGGTATGATTGTGCAGGTTGAGTCACATGGCGTGGACACTGGCTGGTGGGTGGATACTAGTACATCTTGCCACGTGTGCTCTAAGAAGGAACTGTTCGCCAAGTACGAGCCTACCTCTGAGAAAGTCTCGATGGCAGATAAGTCTAAAGTTGCAGTACTGGGGGTCGGGAAGGTAGTGCTAAAGATGACCTCTGGAAAGTCACTTACACTGTAGAATGTGAAGCACGTACCAATAATTTCCAAAAATCTGGTTTCTGGGAGTCTGCTATGCAAGGCGGGCCTGAGGATGAACATTAATGCCGGTCATATGGTGATGTCCTACAAGGGAACATACTTCGAAAAAGCTTTCTATACCGAAGGGATATTTAAACTGCAACTTGTAACTCCTTCTATTTGTATCAATGCGGTCTCTACTTCTGGTTATTCTCTTGAGTTGTACATTAATAGACTAGGACATGTGCATTATAAACGCATTAACAAGATATCTAGTCTAGGCCTTATCTCCAAATGTGGGGATAAGAAGGTGGAGAAATGTGAAGTCTGTGCACAGACAAAGATCTTTAGGAAGCCATTCAGAAGAGTGAACCGAAGCACATATCTTCTGGAGTTGGTACACTCAGATATCTGTGACTTCAAGCAATTCTCCACAAAAGTCGAAATAAAGTATTTCATCACTTTCATTGACGATTTCTCGAAGTACACACTCGTATATCTTCTCAAGTCGAAAGACGAAGAATTCGAGAAGTTCAAAGACTTCAAGGCTGAAGTAGAACGTCAAATCGATCAACAACTCAAAAGACTCAGAAGTGATCAAGGCAGAGAATACCGCTCCTTGGAATTCGCATCGTTCTGCAAAAAGCATAAAATTATCAACGAAATGACTGCTCTGTATTCTCCCCAATCTAATGGTGTAGCAGAAAAAAAGAAAATGTCGCTGACAGAGATGATGAACTCCATGTTGCTGACAGCAGAACTTCCAAAGTGCTCCTGAGGAGAAGCAGCGCTTACGACTACGTTTATTCTGAATAGAGTACCATTCGTGACATTTGACATTACTACTCATGAACTCTGGTTCAAGGTCAGACCCAATTTAAATATCATTCGAGTGTGGGGGTGTCTGGCGTATATGAAGCTTTCAGACCTCAAGATTCAGAAGCTGGGAACGAGAACTACGAAGACCATATTTCTGGGCTATGCTGATAAGAGTGATGCTCGGAGGTTCCTTGATATCGAATCCAATCATATCATAAAATCTTGCGATACGGAATTCTTTGAAGACAAGTTTGCTAGGCACAAGAATGTTGTTTTCGCGGATGCCCCGGAGAATGTTGCTAGCACGGACGAGAAAAGTACCTCTCAGAGAGAAGTGGTCTAAGAAGAAGTTGTAGTTGATGAGACAACATTTGAACCAGAACCCGCTGAACCGAGAGCAAAGCGAGTGAGGAGGCCGAAGGACTTTGGAGAAGACTTTGTTACCTATCATGTGGAAGCTGATCCGCTTACCTATGATGAGACAATGAAGACCAGAGATGCTATTTTCTGGAAAGAGGCTATACATGACGAGTTTGACTCGATAACTTCTAATAATACTTGAAAGTTAGTCGATCTGTCTGAAGGAACTAAACCCATCGGATGCAAGTGGATCTTTAAGAAGAAGATGAAAGCAGACGGAACTGTTGACAAGTTCAAGGCCAGGCTAGTGGTCAAGAGATTTTCTCAGATACAGGGGGTTGACTACTTTGATACCTATGTTCCCATTGCACGGATGACTACTATCAGGATGTTGATTGCTCTAGGTGCTATTCACAAAATGATGATTCATCATATGGACATCAAGACAGTATTTCTAAATGGTGAACCGACTGAGGAGAACATGCAACAACCATAAGGGTTTGTCGTCAAAGGTCTTGAAGACAAAGTGTACAAGTTGGTGAAATATCTATATTATCTTAAGCAAGCTCCCAAATTGTGGCACAAAAAGTTTGACAAAGTTATCAGATCAAATGGCTAAAAGGTCAGCGAAACTGATAAGTGTGTGTACACGAAGTTCGCTAGTGATAGAGGTATCATCGTTTGTCTCTATGTGGACGACATGCTAATCCTAGGAATAGATGTAGAATGTGTCACTAGAACAAAGATGTTCCTCTCATCCAAATTTAGTATGAAGGACATGGGAGATGCAGATGTCATCCTAGAGATTAAGATAATCCGGACGAAAGCAGTGCTTGCTCTGTCACGCCCCGATCTCCCGCAGGCTAATCGGTCGTCCCTGCTAGGCGAGAATTACTGCGCCAGCGCTCCCACGGGACGATCGCTTACGCCCATCTGGACGTGATGTCGCACGAGTGTGAGCCGCGCCCGTGCATGGTCGTGGTTCATTGGCTGGCGGTAAGAGGTCTAAGCCACATGATCGCACAGATTATCCGAGTACAGCAGAATTATAAACGCATAGGCGATTTGGTAACAAGTTTACTGAGTCGACAGTAGCGGAAGCATTGAATAACACAAGTTGAAGTAAAACAACTCTGTATTGATATTGTACAAATGTTACAGGCGGCGTATAGCCGAGATTATAAGTCGCTCAAGCCTCTCTCTCTCTGAAACATTAAAAGCGTGCCAAGTGGCTACATTTGTGGAATGATACAGGTGATATTCCAACATTATGTCTTGTATATGTGCTTCAGTTTCAGACGCAGCGCTCCAAGGCTCCAGAGTGAACTCCATGCCTTAGCCCGCACGAAGGAGGCATCCGCACCGAACGAGGTTCTCCCGCACCCCTGCAAACAACCTGGTGGATTATCAGTACACGAATGCACTGGTGGGAAGGCTGCTCGTCCACTCGACAAATCCAAACATGTATCATAGGTTTCGTGCACCAACTATTTTGTTGTCTTTCTAGTTGTATCTTAGGATAGGTTTTATGGTATATATGAAAAGCCTAACTCGTATGGCAGTACGCCGTGCGATATAGGAGGAAACACGGCGAGACTTACCAACTTACCAAATCTCCTTCCATGTCCAAGTATAAACCAAGTTAATTCAAGCACAAGCATTTATAAACATTCAGGGGTAATAGCATATGCAATACGAGTGTGCTACTAGAGGTTTCTAAATCAGGTGCATAATTTCTTCTCTTTTAACCTATGGAACACATGTGTACTTGTTACTCAGATTCAGGAATGATTCACAGATTCATTGATCTTTTATTAGTATACTTGGATTCAGATTCATAGATGCAATGCAATGACTCGCACGCGGATTGCCGCCAAGCGAGTATGATTATGTATATGCACAGGAGCCGCTGGCATGGCCATTATGGACATAGTTACGATAAGACGGTGGTCCCGATGCCCCGACGACCCAACCGAACTTATCTGTGCTAGGAACAAATTGGCTCGACTACCGGATCTCCCCCTAGGCCGGATCGGTCCCGGTGCCCCGGCGTCCCGTCCGAGGAAATTAAGCTTATGCACAAGCGTCCGCGACTGAATGGATGAGTTCTTTGATTGTTCTTTCATTGTTCTGAGTAAACGGCAATGGTTGTAGGCGCAGGTCATGATCCTCGCTACAAGCCATCCCAGGCCGTTCCTGACTTAGTGGTTTATTTATTCTAAATTTCACACAAGCAGACATAAAAATCTTTGATTCATTATTCAGATGTAACTTGACATGATACGTTCCCCTGGTTCGGGGATTGCCTTGGAGACCTATCGGTCCCGAATACTTTCAATGTTCATACTTTCACGGAACGACTATTAGATAGTCTTCCGGTGGTTTGGATAAAAAAAGGCAAGATAGCATTCACTAGATATTGGCATGCAATTATACAACAAGAACTGAATCGAGGCAATATATAAGCAGGCAAACATGCATCTGTATAAACATAAGCATTCACATTAGCTCGGGCCCGAAGGTAAGCCGAGTAGTGAAACCGTAAGAGGACTTTTCAAGCGACATTATCTAGAGTCGTGCAGTATAAACAGGTGAACAGTGCACTAAGAAGAGCATATATATATCGTTCTATCGAGGCATAGCAGGGGTCTTGTTGCACAAGGCAAAGGTAGCATGCGAGGGTCTGAATATAAGTAATATTTTATTTTCATGTTCTAACACAAGGAATACAATTTGGGATTACTCCCTTAGCTAGGTGCTTTGTATTCTTATTAGCATGCATGGGTGATTCACCTAGCGACTAGCATGTAGCATTCCATATTTTAAGTGTGCTGGCTAAGAAAAGACAAGTTCACCGTAGCCATCAACCTTAGCGATGATTCGCCTCGGTTGAGCGATATTCCGAGCGAGTCTCTGAAATCCTAAGCCGAACTCCTGAAGGGACAAGTCTGGATATCCTTTGCCTCAAACGAGTATTCTCGCCTGAGCAAAGCGGGTCGGGATATTGCACTTTTGTCGTTTGAATCGGCAGACCGCTTAAGCGAAACGGGGTATTACATGCTTTATCACAAGCTCACTACGTAGAGAAGATGCTCACACGCTATGGATATCAGGATCTTCCAGGGATCGATACTCCATATAGGTGTGACAAGAAACTGAAGCCTAACCCAGAAAAAAGTATCAGACAGTTGGAGTATTCTAGCGTCATTGGGATCTTGATGTATGCTACAAATGCCACTAGGCCTGATATTTCTTTTGCTGTGGGGATGCTGAGTAGATTCACGAGTAACCCAGGTATGGAATACTGGAAAGCTGTGAAGAGGGTGATGAGATACCTCAAGAAGACTCAGAAGTTTGCACTTTACTACAGCGGAGATCCAGCGGTGGTAGAAGGTTTCAGTGATGCTAGTTGGTGCTCAGAAGAAGAGAGTGAGAGATCCACAGGAGAATATATTTTCTCAATGGGAGGAGCTGCCATATCGTGGAAGTCGAAGAAGCAGACGATGCTCTTACGCTCATCGATGGAGTCAGAGTTCTATGCACTTGCAGCTGCAACAGATGAAGCAGAATGGTTTCAGGAGCTCATGTACGATTTTCCAATGGTTGGTGCGTAGATTCCGGCTATACCGATATACTGCGACAACTAGGCAGCTGCAGCAGTGGCATCTAATAATCTCTTTAATGGTAAGAAGAGGACTGTGCGACTTCGGCATAGAGCACTGAACAATCTCATCAAGACTGGTATTATTGCAGTGGTGGATGTTCGGAGTTAGGAGAACCTGGCGGATCCGTTCACTAAAGGCCTCAAGCGCCAGATGTCAAAGACACAGCGGGTAAAATGGGCTTGAAGGACCTCTGATATTGTGTCTTTGTAATCCTACCATTAAGTTTTATGCTATTAGTTCAAAGAGAAATCTACTAGGCATCTAGCTTTTGGTTCAAAGGAGGATCATTGACTGGAAAAATATCAGGTACATTGGGTAGTCTTTCGGGACAGGATATAATATGTACCCAGAACCACTGTGGTATACTATTTGTTCTTTATATATATATATATATATATATATATATATATATATATATATATATATATATATATATATAACAAATCCTGTGTAAGGGTGGCTTCGACGCCTTAATGAGTTCTCAGGCAGAGTGAATGTCCGGCGTGCGTTGTAGGAAGCACGAGTAGTTCAGCACTACAAGGGACTTGTATCCCATGATACAGTGGCGTGATACCACAATGAGATAAAAGATGTAAAGCCTCGGCTTCGGGCATTGTCACAGCGGCAGTAGCACCGTAAATAGGCAGGTAGCCTAATGCTGAAAAGGTAGAGAGTTATAGCACAACACTACTAAGAGGCCGGTGACTTCATGCTACAGTGGGTAACACCACATGAGGTAGTTAACCTCGGCTACGAGCTATGTCACAGCGGCGTAGCACCGCACGGAAGCACAAGGCTTCATGCTGGGTTGTTGTACAGCACTACTAAGAGGCTAGTGACCTCATGCTACTGTGGGTGACACCACAAGAGGTAGTTAACCTCGGCTGCGAGCCATGTCACAGCGGTGTAGCACCGCATGGAAGCACAAGGCTTCATGTTGGGTAATATTAAACTCTCTTAAAAGGAACTCACCTAAGTGTATGGATAGAGATATATGCCGTCCCTTGAGGGTAAACTTGTATAAACCCACTATACATACATCGAAACCAGGTCAGCACAGGGCCTTTAATGTGCGACCAGAGGCACAACTGATGTCATTGTGCGAGTGGGAAGAACAACAGCTATGATTCAGAATTCAAGGCATAGTCCATTCTTGTATCGTACTGTTGTTTGACCCATGCGGAAAGATTCAAGTCGTGAGCGACATCTATCCTAATGCATAATGGGCGGTCACTGTGAGGAACGTTCGACCATATATTGTGATATATATGGGGGATTGTTGGTGTTTTTTACTTTGCTTTGGGAGTTTTAGTCCCACATTGAAAAACTACCAATGTGTATATCTCAATATATAGCTTTGCTTGGTATTGGTATATGCACATGGAGTGGTGGACCATGTGGGTTAACTTTTCTAGAGGGATTAAGTGTGAACACCTTTATGGTAATCTTTATTTTGTCACCACCTTTGGGATACTTCCCTTAGGAGCTAAACCATAAAGGAGCTTAGTGACTCTGACTCGGACTCAAGGTAGCAAAGTGGCACTTTGTTGGCGCACTTTGCACTTAGCATCGTCGCATGGCGCACATGCACTCATTTTATGCGCGAGTTGCATGCACGATTGCTAGCTCGGTCGCATGCGGCCAAGGCGCTATGCGTTCAAGGAGCTATGCGGCCACGGCGCTATGCGTCCAAGGAGCTATGTGGCCTGGAGCTATGTGGCCAAGGCGCTATGCGGCCAAGGAGCTATTCGGCCAGAGGGGCTATGCGGCCAGGGGATATGCGGCCTGCGAATTTGCATGAGCGAGTCGCATGTGGAGGGGACAGGTTCGGCTGTTGGCGGCGTATACGACGCATGGTTATCCGTGCCATCCGGATTATGCGGGGCATGCGGCGCGGGGTTGTCCGTGCACAGTGGTAGCTACTTTCGGCACTGGTCTGTGCAGCGTGACCAACGACGGCGGCGACGCATGCGGCTTCAGCGTAGCATGCGGCCTCAACGTTGCATGCGGCTACGGCTAAGCATGCGACCTGGTGTCGGATGACGCATATGCGGCATGAGCTTTCTCAGGTCGTATATGTGCTGATTTTCTCTATTTATATATGGGCTCCTCTTTCATTTGAGGAGAGAGGATTGAAACTTCACCAAGAAAATCGAGAGAACCTGAACTCGTATGCGGCCTAGCCAGCGCCCCTCCTACATAGTGATTTTTGAGTGATCCAAAGGTGACCAAGAGCGTTCCAGAAGTTCGTTTGCAAACTTGCTGGATCCTGGAGGCAGATCGTCGTGTAGGGCGAATCTTGCCTTGAGCACCAGTGGTTTTGATCACCCCATCAAGGAGTTCATTTCCCTGGTGTTGTTCTTCTTGTTTTCCGTTCTTTCTCATTGTAGCGTCTGCGAACGTAAAGAGAAGAACGATTTTTTGGTTGTTGCTGTATTTTTCTTTTATCTCTTGTCAGTTTGTAACATATTCGTGGTTTAGTGCTGCTGTGGAGTTGTGTGTCACTGTATAGACGCTTGTGAGTGGATCTCAGTACACCAACTTTTGGGTGGACCTCCTCTACTTTGATCTGACTTCGGAACTAATATATATATATATATATATATATATATTAAAAAAGCGAAAATTTCAATCCTATCTCATATATATTAAGGAAAATGCCAATCGGATGGTATTTTTGTTAAAAAAATATTTACTTTAGATGAACGTTTTAATTGATTGTTTTGTTTCAAAGAAAACACCCAAAAAAATAGACGTTTTTGTTCTGTTTTTTCAATTTGTCCAAACTGTGCTGTAAGTATAATTTTATTAAACTTTAATGCTGTGTATAATTTTTTTTTTTTCGGTTTTCTTCCATTTTTTTTGTGCTTATGCAGTACTGTAGAAAGATCTTGCATGTAGAACAGTATAATGAAAATGTCCTGGAACTATGACAAGCATTTTGAAGTCAATATTGTTTGGTAACAATGTAATTTCAGAGAGAGAATTGCGAATTGGGTCTCATCTTATATTTGTGAACTTTATTTTTCATGTAGACTCTATTAGTTGAGAGAGGTTTGAGTCAGAGAACCCAGTAACTTGCTCTTTCACAACTCCATCCCTCTGCTTTTTCCAAGAAAACTGACACTGAATCTTGAACACCTTGTTTACAGCCTTTTTGTAAATATATTCATCAAACAATCGACAATATTCTTGAGATTTAGCCTCAAGAGCAAATTTGTAGTATGTGATAATGACAATTTCTACAGTTTCTTGACCTGTACTGTACAGGCAGATACGATCATTTTGATCAGCAAAGATTGGCCGTCACCCGATTTTACACAATAATGTCCAGGACATGAGAATCTCTGAGCAAGGACACTAAGTTGCAAGATTGTACAAAGGCAACAAACCACAATTTATACTGCAAAAGTGAACACCATATTAATTACACAGACGTCTTGGCAGCAAGATGGAGAAGGGCCCTCCTATGATAAGCATTTCGGGACTTCTTGTATTTTTGCACAAAAGTTGCCAGGTCAATTTCTTTCTCAAGAAGTTTGCTGTGCAGTACCTCAGATTCCTCCTCTCCGTTGTTCATTGCATCTGTAAAATAACATTTGTCATATGGCCATCAAGAACAAAATTTTATGGTGCTTTTCCACTGCTCACCTTGCAACCTATGGAGCAGCGACAATGGAGAATAGAAGCTCAATATATCATCTTTTTGTTTCTCCAATTCATTGAATTTCTCTTGAGCAGCAGCCAGCTCACTTGTCCGAATTATTGTACACTGTTTGCTCAAAAATAAACATAAATAAATAAATAAAAGGATACATGATCAGAAAATCTTGACCGAATGCTTATCAAAAGAAGTTTATAAGCCCAAAGGTTGCATTTATCGTGAAAAATCCAAGGTGGCAATGCATGATAGAACCTTGTGTGTAATAACCCAGCAGGCTATAAAATACATCAAAAGATAAACAAGGTCCTAAACTCTTGCCTGATTTCTAAGCTCCGATATGCGAGGCTCCTTCTCCAAGTTCTCCCCTGGATCAAAAGTCTCTTGTTAGCCTTATAACTACATTGCTAAAGCAGAAAAAAGAAAAAAGAACTAAAACAAACTCCTACTTGCAAGCTGAAGTGTTTCCTCCCAAAGTTCACGACGTAGCTGAAAAAAGATAGGTACATGGAATTCAAACAAGACGAGTAATAATCTATTGAAGGTTAGCCAACAACTACACCAACTTGGAATTTGCAACATAAATTGAATTGGAAAAAGAAGAATAATTATTTGATTATATCGATGTTCCCACATAACATATTATTATTCCATTCTACACACTACACACATACACCAGCTAAGAAGTTTGTTGATGCAATTTACATGTAGGTAGGAAATCCAGACCATGTATCATGATCTATATCATTTGAAATATTTAAAAACCATATGACTTGGGGTTTTTAATTATTCACCATGCAGCCAGTTGTGTTAAATTATTGGACCAGACAGTTCTAAATCCACAGAAAACTTAGAATGTATGCCAAGGACTTTCCAAATATAGATTAGAGAAATAAATTTACAGGTCCCATCAAATTTTCATATATTGGCATAGGTCCCTGTATAGCTTCTATATGCTGTATACCTTTGTTGGCTTAATCTATAGTATACATGCCGCCGCCGCCCCAACCCCACCCCTATGTTTGTGTAGACTAATAAATGATTGGTTTATGAAGTTATAGAAAACTTCTGTTGAGGCTAAAGATGCTTTCTAGGACGAGGAACAGGAAAGCTGGGCTTGGACAAAAATAATCTTGGATAAAGCAGAACTTATGATAAAAAAGGTTGCTAACTAGCAGAGGAGATGTACGTAAGTGAACTGCATGGAAATAAGTTTTCATTTAGCGAACCAAAAACACCTGGATAAATGCTTTATTGTTGCACTTCTTGTTACTGTACCTACTCTATAATATAGATCCAATACAATTGAGAGAGGACCACTGGAAAAATGAAGTAATTTTATATGAAATAGCCTAAAAAGTAACTGTTTATCATGCAACTCTATATCAGTTAATCTTGAAATATAAAATATACGCAGGATAAAACTCCTAGCGAAACTGGCATGGCAAAGAAGAAGTAAGGAAGCAGCCCATTCCCAAAGTCATGAATATTTGGCTGAGTAGCAACCGAGTGTGGAGAATGAAATGCTCTAGAGAAAAAAAGTCATTAGCAACTTCTGCACTTACGCTATTCTGGACCTTCACTTGCTCCAGAGAATTGAAAAAGACTTCATATGTACTCTTGTCAGTTAAAAGCTTCTTCAACTCATCAGTGCTGCCAACATTGAAATATATACACTTCAATACGAAGAATGATCATCACATAGAGCTTATAGATTACAAGTTGAAAAAAGAAAAGAAAATTCATGGACTCGAACAACTGAACAGCTTCTGCTAAAATCCTTGAAGCAATGCATATGTCAAAAAGTAGAATATTAGAAATTTAAAAATGTGCTAACATGAAAATACTGAAGCATGTGCCAATCAATACATACAGTAGTAGGAACAAACAATTACTGATATGGTTCACTAAATAAATTGTTTCATCAAGAAAGTGAATATGCAGAAAACCAGAAACATCAGCTCTTCCAAGGGACAGCTAAGGATATTGTAACCAAGTTTTACTGGGGTACCTTCTGTTCTTGAATCTCCCTTTGTTCCACAAGAATAGTTCAAAAACATAATTTCACAATATTATTGATTTAGTGAAATGGGCCTCGAACTGGGGAACAGTTCTCCAAGATCTTGGGTATGTTTGGATAGCAGGAAGCCAGCAGGAACTCCTCCATTTCATGGATTTGGGGTTAGAGTTTTCTACTTCCATCATTTGGCTAAACTTGGAAGTGGTCTAGGATGGAATTATTCCATTTCTCTACTTCCTTCCATATCCATCCAAACACATTTTGGAATGAACAGACAAGTAGAAGAAAGTCTAAAGAGTTTCTACACTAGAACTCCTACTTCTAAGAAATCCTGCTCTATCCAAACAGCCTCTCAGCGGAAGACTTTGGAATCTATTTGACTTTTTATCTTCTGACTAAAAACAGTAGAAATAAAAAAGGATTAATTTTTTTCATTATATAAAACTTGCCATTTTTCCGTAAAAAGGTTTGTTCTTTATATGTTGTCGCTAAATCCAATCAACAGGAGATAATGATCCACTTACTAGTTACTAGCCAAAAATGGGAAAAAGAGTACGATTGGGGTTTCCCACATAGAAGTGTAGTAGTAGTGAAATTTCAATGTAATTTCTTTTTCTAGGTTATGCTTACCACTATAGTTATTGCACTACAATGAATGATTAATGAGATCCAGACTAGTATTAGGAGATAAACATGAAAATTTAGTGTGTGAATATGACCAAAAGACCCTTGTCACAATGGAGGCACTCAAGAAGTTTGAAAGAAAAAAAAAACTTGTCTTTTAATGTCGTTTTCAATTCACATTTTTAGCTGAGGTAGTCAACATGGGGATAAACGTTCACTACCTAGATTTGATGCTTAGCTTCATGGTCCAAAAATCTAGTTCCCTGTAGAGGAGTGATACATGTCAAGGGATGAGGTGTAAAACAATAAAACTTAGTTGTTAATTTTAGTCATTTTGTTTAGGATTTTATTTACTAAGAAATTCGTATTCTTTTATATGGTTTTAGGATAATGAGATCTAGGTTTTTTCTCTCATCAAGTCGTTATATATGATTATGTTCTCTTTTTATAGATACCAAGGGTTATTATGAAATGTAAGCATGAAAGAAATAAGATTTTCGTCTTTTTCAAAAGTCTTGTCTCTTCTAACTTTTTCTTCGGTAGTGACAACATAGGGATCAAGTGACACATACAATTTGACATCTAAAAACAAATTGTATAGGCTGCCTAGACGTCACCTGTGACAACATAGGGATCAAGTGACACATATAATTTGACATCTAAAAACACACGCAATCTCAGCCGCACATCATTTGAAATAAATGGTTCAGATTTAAATGCATACTACATTTACATGCATGGATGTCAAATTTGACATGTATACTAATTAATAGTAGATTGTATTAATTAGTAGGATATTCAATTTGACATGCATTCTAATTAATACAAATTACTCTATCAAATCTGAACAATTAATTTCAAATGATGTGCGACTGAGATTGCGTATTTTTTTCAGATGTTAAATTGTACGTGTCACATGATCCCCACCTATATATATATATATATATCGTGTTTAACTGTCTATCGGGTAAACCCCTGCTTTACCAACTTCTCCCCTCAAGGCTACCATTCCTTCTCCCTTACAATTGCTTTAAAAAACTATTTACTGGTACCTTTCCCTCAATCCAACATCTTTCCAACCTTAGTGTCATCTAAAACCCTCCCAGTTTACGAAAACATTTCTTCAAACATATCACGCCTCAATCTCCCGCAAGTTCGATCGTCCCCGCTGGATGTGAAATCATCACGCCAACGTTCCCGCAGGACAATCGTTTTCATCGGGACGTGATGTCGTGCGAGCCTAGAGTTGCGCTCGCACAAGGTAATGACGTCAAACGTTATGGTTATCATCGAAACAACCAAGTTGCAGAGAAAGCCAAGTATTGCTATGAACAAGATCATAATAGAGTATACACAGCGAAGCTCTTGGATGAATAAGGAAACCAAGTTCAAGTCTCAAAAGGCCAAAATGCAAATGCCCCTAAGGCTTACAACACTCTTTACTCTTTCTCGATTATACTTATAGAGGATATCGTCATTCCATGCATCATGTCCCGTATATACAAGCCAAGGCCTCCTACCTGAAAACCTGAAAAAATTTGCCCACATACGTGGGTCAGTACACAACTTGTACTGGTGAGCGAGGATAACCCACTCGCCTAAAGTTAAACCAACACTAAGTAATTGTGTGAGACATGCAGTTATTAATACAAGGTGATCTTTCTATTTAAGACTAGCTCAATTTCATGGCATAGTAAGAAAGCAGTAAATCATGCTAGCAGGTTCTTGATTCATAAAGAAAAGCAGTAACAGCATGGCAACACTCCATGTTGCAAAAAAAACCTGAACAAAACTATGATATCGTAAGCCTACAAGTGATACAAGTGAGTTTCTATTCAACACGCACACGACCAACACAAAACACTCAAGTGCACAACCAACCCAGATGCTAACTCCTTCAATCAAAACACACCACTACATGAATGCTATCTATATGAAGTGAAGGTCACTGGTGGCCCGCAGACCAACCACAATCGGGCGATTCAATGGCAAATGGTGAACGCTCCGCGTGCAGGTAGCTAGCCCCACCGAGGGCCCCCATTTAACCATATATACGACGTAACAATCCAGTTTGGGTCGCTAATCCAGCTGAAGTCCCGCAATACTCCGTGCCCCTTTCTCTTGTTCACACGGTGAATCTACTGGTTCTTCCTAGGCCGAACGGTCCCGATGCCCCGGTGCCTATCCCGTACGAAGAACCATCGTCTTGTACTTCGGCTGCCCATGACCCGTGCAGGGTTCTCTTCGCCACAATACACATTCAAGTGTTAACATTCTCATCGTGTTCCTACCATTCCATGTTCCGCTGATGACCCAAGATCCAAACACACAAAGGCATAATGCCACATCATTACGGATTCCGCGACACCATGCCCCCAATAAGCACCCAAATCCCATGTTCCAACCGCATCACACCCTATAGACAGTTGTCCGGTTTCAAACCACAACTGCACGCTTCGCTTGACGAAGCGTCTCAACGTGATACTCGTGCGCAACGCACGCTCTCGTCCATTTCTCACTTGCAGTTCCGTGACGTTGTACCACAACTGCTTCGTACTCTTTATGCACGCCTCTAAAGCCGTCCTCCCATGTTCTAGCCTATCAATTGTTCTATCCAAGTATTCCCAACTCAAAGGTTCTGCCAACTGAACTGCACAAACTACTCCACGACTCGATGCATACTATTCCGTGTTCCAGACTAAGTACTTACATACAAGTTATATCCATTGTTTAGCATGAAGGAGTAGAGGAGAAGGGGCATAGCCCACTCATCAAGTTTGAATCCGCTTAGCACTCTGCCTTGCCGATACGGCCGATTCCTTGAATCTGTGATCCGATGCAGAGCACGATCTACTCAATTGGTATGACCGTACGAGCAGGTCGTGCTCTCCAAATCATCCGATCCGATCGGATTAAAAAAGACGGCATTATCGTTCTAATTCCGCTATCTCTGCACTGCTCTGAACGAACACACCGATCCATCCACGCTGCCTCAATGCCTCAGCCCGTTGTGAGGCGCTACTCTTCTTGCACTGAACTCCGCACCTTTCCTGCGCATTCAAATCAACTTACTCAGTACTTGTTTCATTCCAAATCTCAGCGTAATGCACCGTGCGAGTGCGGGGTATTACAAAACCCAACCTCTCTACAACCTTATTGTTGACTGCCTACCACCCACTTTACCAACACCTTAAAATTCTGGAAATCACCAAGTGATGCTTACTAATAGGTTCCTATGTTCGAGTGGGGGTGATTTCAGAATTTTTGAAGAAAGTTTTAGAGGGAGGAGAGGAAGGAGACTCTTAAGAATGAAGATAATCATATTTCTTTTCTGCTTAGATTTCATAGTGCCCCTTGGATATTTATAAAAATATAATAGAATCCTAAATAACAACTTGATAAGAGAAAATCCTACATCTTGTTATCCTAAAATAACAACTTCATAAAAGGAATAAGAAACTTGATAAAGAAAATCTTAAACAAAATAACTAAAATGATCAACTAAGTCTCTATTCTTGTAGGCCTTATCCCTTGGCATTTATCAGGGCATGTTCATAAAAGGGCAATGGTCAACTCTAAACTCTCTTACCGGGGATTAGTCAACCGGATTTCATAATCACATAAGGTCTTTTAATATTAATAATCTAGTGTTACTCAAGTGTGGTTGGAAAGTGGGTTGGACTCAAGAGTCACATGTTAGTCCATTGAGATTTTAAATCTCCATAATTGTGTTCTTGTAATTTTCCAAATTTATATTGATTTTCGTTATACAGGACATATCTTGTTTTGCATGTGATCTTTTAATCACAACTTCCCTACTCCATTCATTTTTCTTTGGTAGAAAATCAAACCCAAATTTCTCTCCTCTTTCCCTTCTACAGTATTAGGGTTCTCTTCACCATCTTTTTTACGGATCTCATCGCAGACAAAAAAGATGTTGTCACCTTCGCCATCTCAACCAACCTGGGCATGTGGAGTCCTCCCGTGAGGAGCTCCTCTCCACCTTCTCCTTTGCTATGGTCACTGATTCCTCCTCCATCGTCTCTGCTATCCACATGGTCGTTAACGCCGACTCCATCAAGTGTTTGTGTAACTTCTTATCCTCATTCGACAAACTTGATGAGGTCAGATTCATCCGAACACATATTGGAAAAGTAAATTGGGTACATGAGTTCATCACCTTGAAATTCGACCTCCAACAATGACGGCAACCCTAATGGCGGGCCACAACGAACAGTTTCATTTCCGTCTCGGATCATGCCCTCGCAAGATTAGTGTCGAAGCCATACCCACCAATATGTCAAATCACTTCTTCACTCTCTTCTCGAAATGATCGTTTGTCTACCAACATGCTAGTTTGGAGAGGACGGATATTAAGTTTATATTAGCTCTTTTTATATGATGTATAGTTAGTAAGAAATAATAATAATAATGGTGATGGTGATATATTTGTCATTGTAAAATTTTGATGAAAAGTTTGGATAAATTCATCTTTGTAGAATTTTAGAAAGTGATTTAAAAACATATAATGTATGTGGTTTCAAAATCATAATCACAACCCCAACTATTATAAGATCATTTTGTTTTGCTTGAAAACACTATGATTGTGATTCTGAAATCACACCCACGCAGTGGCTTAAAAATCAAGTTTGATCAAAAACCCCTTTAACGAATGATATTCCTCGTATTAAACTTTAGTGATGTTGCTCAGATAATTGCATTTGGAGACAAGAATGGAAAAAGGAGAAAAATTAAGGGCTAATGGCATGATCCCCCTGATGTTATTGTACGACTTGAATATCTCCAGACAACAGTTGCAAGTAAAGCTGCAGATGTTTTGTACTAGGGCCTTAAAACGGGAGTTACTGTGGTAGTAAAATATTTACTACTAAACTCTGCAAAATTTCTCTTTCAAGGAATAACAGTAACAAGACGTCTGCCCTTACCCTCCCAAGAGGGGGTTGCATTCAACGATTCATGTGAAGGAGATTACTATAACCCTTCACGTCTACTGTGTTATGGGAAAATTTGAAACGGTTTCCCTCTCACCATCTAACCGAAAGAATATCATAATTATTTCATCTGGTACAAGTATGCTAAGATTTGGAGGAAAAGAAATCTGCATGAACCTATCTTAGCTTTACCATTATTTCCTGAGGCCAGAATACTTTTTTTTACAAGAATAAGCTACAGTTCATATTATGAAGTACTATTTGATTGGAAAATTTTCAAAGACTAAAAACTGAAAACATTGAAGATTACAGATCATTGAAGTTACCTAATACTACTCTATATATAAATTTGAGAAACTTCTCATAATCTTTCCAAAAACCATACAATCTGAAGTCCTTGGCAGTGAGCATTATATAGATATAGAAAATATCATGTAAAAAGAAATTAAAAGTATCTACGACCTAAATGATTAGGTAACTTCGGCTGTAACCCAATAATGCTTGAATATGTATATCATTTACTTGTATCCACTAATTTAGAGTGTGGAAGTAAAATTGAAGTCCATATAGCTATGTACATAAGCGAAAGGATAAAAGTATAGCATGGATCTTAACCATCACTGACCTTTTATCCTTCAAGCGAGAGATCACTCCTGCAGCTTCGGAAGGTGAAGGTGGCCCATTAGATGGAGATTGTGTTCGATCTGATGTTCTATTATGTGCACTCATGGTAGAACTCATGCTGGAGGACAACCCTGGAGAGGGATTTGAAGAGCTCGAGGAGCTTCCAAATGGTGAAGGAAACCAAGAATTCATAGTTACGACAAAGTGGTGTTCCCTTGTCTTGAGCACCTGTGGAAGTTATAACATCACATAACATTATAGTCCATCAATTTGGCAAA
The DNA here is from genome assembly GCA_036927795.1 of Iris macrosiphon. Taxonomy (NCBI): domain Eukaryota; kingdom Viridiplantae; phylum Streptophyta; class Magnoliopsida; order Asparagales; family Iridaceae; genus Iris; species Iris macrosiphon. The sequence goes on from JAYESA010000003.1 coordinate 167,117,730, forward strand.
CCCAATAAAAAAAAAGAACTATGTATTCCCACAGCAAGCATACACAAAAATCATGATGCATTCTATTAGTGAGTGCATGCAGAATAATGGTTTGGAAGTTGAAAACATCATCAGCTGAGAGGTTCACAGGATAAAAATGAGTCCTATCCAACTACAAGTGTGTTAACATCTCAGAGTTCAAACTAGCAAACCCCTTCAAGCGCAGCATATCAAACTTGAGGATTAATGGATAAGGGGTAGACGTAAAATTGGCATAAATGGAATGACTGTCAATTTGTAGTTAGTGATATGAGAATTGGGTTCAATGATGTCTTGCGGTTTAAAATTTCTGGAATGTAAGTATATAATGTAGTAAATGGAATTAAACAGGATGGTTGAAACAATGGACAGATTGAGAAGGATGCTGTCCACAGAATTAAAACAAGATGGTTGAAACGGAGTGCTTCTTGAGTGCTTTGTGAAGCAGGATACCCTGAGTTTTAAAATAAAAAAAGTTCCTACAAAACAGCGGTAAGACCAGACATAGCAAGATGTCCATAAATAAGAATAGCTGATTACCATGCTTAGATGGTTGAAAAATAGGATAAAAAATGATGTATCTTTAGAAGTTGGAAGTAATGTTTATGGAAGAAAAAGTGAAATGATAGATAAAAAATAAAGCATCTGATTTCCTATAGAAACAAACATCAGATACAATTTTCCAACAAAAAGTAATTTCCAGATCATTCTATTGGTTCCTAACAGACCCTACAAGAATAGAACCAGCAGAAAATACATGCAAGCATATTTTCTCCAGAAACTGATTGTATATGGACATCAGTCAGACTTCACGGCAATGTTACGGTTTTATTACAAAGATGTTTTTCCCAATATTTAAGGATAAAATTAGAGAGACTTTTACTAATTGTAACACTCCTACATCATCCAACTAGTGGAACACAAAATGCAAATACTGCTATAATAATCCCACTAACCTTCTTGTCCCACAAGGTTCATCTTTGAGAGTAGAACTTATGACCTTCTAATGTTTAGAACCCTCTCTTAAGGTAGTATAGATAGGGTGGAGATCCATATGGAGTGACTTGCCTAGCAAGTCTAGGAATCCTAGAGTTCACCAACTCAAAGCATTTTAACCAAGTTAAGTTTTACTCCTTACCACTAAAATATATATATAATGTCATCATGAAGCTAGCCATGTGACATAAATACTTAATTGTTAATGTACTTGTTTGTAAAAAAAATCTTTTTACAAATAAATCTCACTTATTTGCACCAAGTCCTTTTTGTGTATGATTTGTCAGGTTCAAATAATCACTAATTTACTAGAAAAGTTAATATACCTTACTCCCAAATCCTCGAAAATGAGCAGATAAAGGAAGTTGTCTCCTATTCGTCTTATATTTTAGAGGGCTAACTTGAGCACCGTCTCCTTGAAATCTCCATTGTAGTTGTTCTCCTTGAGATTAGAACTTTTAATGATCATATGACAAACGTCCTCTAAGGGGTATTTATAGAGTGAACATCCACAAGGAGGTGGAAGGTATCGCACTAGTAAGGTTTGCTTCTTGCATGCTGGAGGATGCAGGTTCGAGTCATGGAATCAGTCATTCTATATTTATGGGGGTACGGCTGGGTACTACCTTCCCCAGACCATGCATAAGTGAGGGACTCGTGGCACTGAGATATCCCGATGACTTTCCTAGCATGTTGAATCCTAGATTTGATTCAACCAAACCTTATTGACTAAGTCAAATCTTATTCCTACCAATTCAATGTAATGACACCATCGTGATCTAGCCATGTGACATAATAATTAGTTAATTTGTTGATCGATTTATATATCCATGACGAATTAGGAGTACGAATGAAGTTTCTGTTAAGGTGATAATGAATGGATTCAATCTACATTTGTTTTCTAATTGATCTGGACCTTACAAGTCATAAACAAAAGAGACAATGCAAATTTGAATATCTCAAGGGATTTATATGCAAAATATTTTTTGGTAATAAATCAATTAGCAATTAAATAACTATTACGTCTCATGGATAACATCATGATCATATCATAATCTTTAATTGATTAGTAATAAGTCAAAAAGTTCTAAGAAAAAATTAGGTTTCCAAAACTTGTCATGAAATTGCTTTCTTATGGCTCTTCACCCTATAAATACCCTCTTAGAGAGGGTTGTTATATCACATCAAAAGTTATAATATCAAGGAGCAGTTGAAGAAAGAGACTTCAAGCAAATTCAGTGAAGCTCCGTGTAAGAAGAATCAGAGGCGACTTCAATTAGTTGATCATCACTCTAGGATTTGCGAGAAAAGTATATCTAACTTTCTGATAGATTAAAAGATTATATGATATAGCAAGAGTGATCTATTTTTTATGTTTTCGGTTGCATCAATATGTGATGTTGCACAAAATGCAGTGTTATGGAGATTAGGTGAGATCATGATCAAAGCAAAAAATTATTGGTATTGCGGACGCCAACGAACTAACAATGTGCTTCCAATGGTAATTAGAATTAAAGTATTCCAAGAAAAGAAAAGAAGGTTACTCATTAATCTAAACTCTTTCCCCAACATTTAACTTTATGAAACAAAACTCAAATCAAATATCCACACCATAACTGGAAAAGAAAAAAGAAAAAAGAAAAACGAAAAGAAGAAGGTTTGATATAAAGTCTTGCACAATCTTTAACTTCAGGGAAGAAACTCAAATCCTTCACCAATGTAACAGATTTCCACATACTAACTGAAAGGGAATCCTTTATTCCTAGCGAATCAATACAATTAGTGTGTGTTTATTACATGTAAGTCTGTAATATGTGTGCACATGCCCCAATAATAACGACTTGTGGACATGGACACAGGTAACACTTCGATGCAGACACGGGGTGTCTAACATGAAAACTCACCCAAAGTGTAGGACACAGATGGGCATGTGCGTTGTGTTGAATACGGACGGACACGACAAAATTGCATTACTAAACGGAATCAGGACTAGGTAACGAGACCCGATCCGAACATCGCGTACATCTTTTCAGGCTGGACTGTGTATAATTTCTTAGGGTTTAAGTGGAGCTATCTTCCATGGCAAAGACGAACTTCCTACGCTTATGCCGCACGGACACAACACGACACGACCGGATACGGCACTGAGTTTGTCGTGTCCGGGCTTCCTCCTACAGCAAGAGTCGGACTTCCTAACTCGTCGATCTCTAATGATTCATTCGTCTTTCGATCAAAAATTCTCAATAGTTGACGGATTTCATTCGTTTTCAATCCAACAAAACGAAAAATTGAAATCGAAACCCTGATTTCAGGATTGTAGTAATTGCATGAAAATTCACGTAATCTTTAGAAGCTACAAACCCTAAAAAGAACTAAAAATTGATGATTTAGGGGTGATCGAATTCCTCACCTCGTCCTTCTGGTCTTTGAATTCTTTTCACGGAAGCCCTTAGCCCTGACGTAATATTGCAAAAATGACTTTGCTATTTCTGTTTACGACATTAGGATACAAACCATTACAAGTACCCTGATCCGGCTTGTACTCGGTTTCTGTAGAAGATCTTATCTACAAATCTAGAAGTTTTTTTTAACAGAAAATTTACTGTATAAAAAATATTTTTAAACAAATTAACTAAAATTTTGTAAAAAATTTAAAATCACAAAAGCTTTCGCCATCTCTGATTGCGAAAATATAAAATAATTTTTTTTTTTATATTTGTCAGACAACGGTTTTTTTGTTTTTGTTTGTTTTTGTATGTTTTTTTAGGTTTTTTTGTGTTGATTTTTTTGGATAGTTGGGTTTGATTTTTGTGTGTGTTGATTTTATAAATAATTAACCAATAGATTTTCTAACGACAATTTAAAATTAACTAACATATTTTTTCAAATATTAGATATCACATCTATTATCATTCAAAATATAATTTTAGAAATAGCAACCGTTTGATTATTATCTATACTAATTTGTTATTATGTATACTAATATAACTTTAAAAATATAATTATTATCTATAGTAATTTGTTATTATCTAACTAAACACATATTCAAAATTCAAAACATATATTTATGAGAAATCATAATTAAAATAGATATCACAATTTAACAAATAACAAACTAATTATTTATTATATATATAATTAATTATTTTAAATAAATTTTGTGTACAAATAATAATAAATTATCTTTTAGTGATATGAAAGAAAAATATAAGATTGATAATAATATTAATCAATAGATTTTGTTACCATTCATATTAGTATAGATAATAACAAATTAGTATAGATAATAAAAAAATTAGAAAATAAAATTACAGAAAGTAAAATTTGGAGGTCGAAACATATTTTTTTTGCGATTCTAAAAGTTTTTGAAGTCCGTCAAACGGTTAAATGGTTTATCCCGTAGTACTTTTCGATACGGTCATTTTGGCGCAAACTGGACTTTGTTTCGATCTCTCAGTCAAAAGTTATGATACTTTAAAATTTTAAATTTTATATTTTTGCCAACTTGGTTGGCCGAATTGGCAAAAATTTGACAAATAAAAAAAAGTTTTGACAGATAAAAAAAAATTCAGATTTTCGCCAACCGAGTTAGCAAAAATTTGACAAATAATTTTTTTTTCTTCAGATTTTAGCCATCTGAGATGGCGAAACCTTTCGTGATTTCATTTTTTTTAAAATTGTTTCGTTTTAGTTAATTTGTTTAAAAATATTTTATGTACAACATTTTTTTTTACTATTCCTATATTTTATAGTTATTAAACTAATCATCTTTATTTTATAACTAATTACACGAACTACTCCATATATTTTATATTTTCTATAAAAAGTTATAACGGTCTTTTTCGTATAAAGTAATAAAATTTAATAAAATTATAAAAAAGGTAAAAGTTGGGTGAAATAGCAGAGAGGGGGACTACTCGCCAACTGACTTGGCGGGGCGCACTCCTCGAGAGGCCGCTCGCCAACTCAGTTGGCGGGGCACAGTCCACGAGAGACTGGTCGCCAACTGAGTTGGCGGGGCGCTGTCTACGAGAGACCGCTCGCCAACTCAGTTGGCGGGCCGCTCTCTTCCCTCCCCTCGGATGCCTGACGCCTCCCCTTCCTCGGTGACCACCCACCCACGACCGCTCCCCTTCCCTCGGAGACCCCCCCATCCCCTCCCCTTCCCTCTCTATAAACACCCCCCACTACCGAAGCCTCCTCCTCACACATTCTTCTCCTCCTCCTCCTCTTGTTTTCACAGCAAGCCTCCTCCTCACACATTCCTCCTCCTTACTCATAGCAATCCTCCTCCTCCTCCTCCTCCTCCTCCTCACATCTTATAATCAAGATTTTTGGAGATGGCTACCCACAATGACGGTCGTATTCCTGGTTGACTGACTACCCAGCTTATTATTAAGCAACGTGAAGACCACATTTCTAGTCAGATATTTACTGGCGAGGTAATTTTTAAAATTACAAGTTGCCAACTTTATTAATTTACACACAAAATATAATGCATATGTTTTTTATAGTTATACGACCATGATCTTGGTTTACGAACCCGGATCCATGTACATTGGCAGACCGAAAGGAATTATCGTACGTGGGAGCTAAATTCGGTCCAAAAGGCTTTGGTGGAATCCTTTGGATTCCACTATATAGATCGTGTTAGATATTTAATCCACGATCTCCATTTAGTTGTAAGCCTTGCGGAACGTTGGTGGCCCGAACGCAACACTTTCCAACTCCCATTCGGCGAGATGACGATCACCCTTTTTGATGTGGCGAATATACTAGGGTTACCTATTAAAGGTAACGCTATATATTTTGATCCGCACTTAAAGGGATCTGATCTGATCAGGAGGTATCTCGGTGTGAAGTTTACATGGCTCCATGGCAACTTTATGGACCTGCATCACACTATTGATGGGGTGGTTGATGTAGATGAAACACGGGTATGTATTTTTATTAGTAAATTTGTTTATGACTTAATTTAGTGGTGCAATTCTATATAACACTTAATATATCCAGGTCATTCGTTGCACTAGAGCATATCTGCTCTGTTTATGTGGTGCAATTCTATTTCTCGATGCATCCGAAAATATGGTAAATGTGCAGCTTCTACCATTCTTGGATGATTTGACAAAACCTACTGAGCATGCGTGGGGAGCTGCTACTCTTACGTTTTTATACGGCAATCTGACAGAATTTGTGAGATCAAATCGCAAGAGTATTTGTGGATGTATTTCACTGATTCAGGTACGCAAGAGTATCTGACAGAAAGACCTTAAAAAGTTAGAGTAATTTTATACGCAAATTTTGTTTGTACTTATGTCATATTTTTGTTTTATAGTTCTGGTCCTACGAGCACTTCTATATTGGTAGGCCTGTTACCAGCATTCTCAGTGATGTTGGAGTATTTCAAGTTGCTATGCGCTGGCCTACAGATGTAGTGGATTATCAACACTACCAATACAGGAGTGTATCACTTTATCGTAGCCAATTTGATACACTGCAGTATCATGAGATAATTTTTAAATATGCAATAAATATCTTTAAATCATTTAAGTTTTCATCGTAGATAAACATCACATCTAATTGATACAATATCTTTAAACAGGTTACCTGGTTACCTTACTCATTTGAACCTGATGCTCCAGAAATCAAGAGGACATCATATGCATTTAGTTTACACAGATCTCATATTATATATGATAGGTTCACCATGTACCATCCGGCAGACCGTGTTCTTCGGCAATTCGGAATGAGTCCAATAATTCTTGATGATCCACCGACAGTCGGTTATGAGGCATCAAATGCATTACAACGAACCCTTGGTCTCGTTGTTGACTGGAATAATCGGTTCGAGAATTATAGTGTGAGGGACATGTCTCTCAGACTTAATTCTGCTGAGGAATGTAAGTTATAAGTTACTAATTATTCGTATTGATTTAGTGTAAATAGTTTGCTAAAATTTTGTTTACATTTTGCAGACATGGGTAGCCTGGACTATAGGCAATGGTGGGGATGCCCTCTTATGAGCAACCGAGTATACCACTATGAGGAGCAAAGGTTCAAGACTAGATCTGTAGACGATTCTACTCTGCGTGCTTTTGCCGATGGAATGCATGATTTGGTATGACTTCATTATACTTTCAAAAATACATATACATAGATATGATAAATATATTAATTTACAAGTTTCAAATTTCAGAGTGGGGTATACCGACAACATTTACAACGACCTCATATGGAGGAACATGTGACTCGTCGTCTTATGGAGGAACTTGTGACTCGTGTTGAGCATCTGGGTATTGGACGGGAACCGGAAATACCTATAGTACAATCCCGTCTTCCACCGGACTATCCGACCGGCTTAGTACGACAGAGACACTATCGTTGTCGTCGGAGGGATACTGCAGCGGGTCCGAGTAACCAGTATGATGGAGCGGGCCCGAGTGACCAGTATGTTGGAGGGAGCCCGAGTTACCAGTATGCTGGAGCGGGCCCGAGTGACCAGTATGCTGGAGCGGGTCCGAGTTACCAGACTGCTGGAGATGAAAGCTACCAGATATTCACACAATTTTTTTCGACTCCATCAGCACCGCTGCCTACCCAAACTCAACAAGACGAGGACGAGGATGAGTAGATAATTTGTAACATTGTATGATTACAATTTTTGTATGATTTGTAATAGTTTTTTATTACAATATTTGGGTATTGAACAATTCTATTTTACTCTCTCGGTTGACTAGTACATCTTCTTCGGTTGTGTCCCATAGCAATTTGTTGAGAAGAACTAGCACCCGAACTAACATGCTGATATTCAAAAAATATTCATTATTTCTACTATCTAAGGTTGCTGCTACTTTAATAACATATATTTTTATATATCGTGATTGTGAATTAATCTCAAGAATATAATTCCATGCATCTTCACTATCTATCAAAAAACAATTAGAACAAAAAATAGACTTCAGAATAAAATCATAATGAATAGAACAACGTTCAATAATATGATTACGTATATTTTCAAAACTAATATTCGGATAAGTTGAAAAAATTATACTTTCTCATCCTTCGTAATTTAACCCATTTACTTTACCGTCGTGCGAGCATACAATTCTTACGCTACGATCCATGACGGTTAAGAACTTTTGCTACAGAAAACTCAAATGAACTTTAGCTGCAGGCAGAGAGACAGAGAGAGTGTTGGAGACTTTGCTAGAGGGAAGAGAGGAAATAGAGTGAGTATGAGATGATTTGGTTGAGATAGAAAACTTATAGAGGGAGAGTGTTGAATGTAGCCGTTGTGCAACGGCTGAAATGTGGGAAACGGATCCTTACTCGCCAACTGAGTTGGCGAGCAGAGTGCAACGGTCCAAAGTTGCCAACTCAGCATGCCCCGCCAACTGAGTTGGCGAGCGGCCTCTCGAGGAGAGCGCCCCGCCAACTCAGTTGGCGAGTTACTCTCCAGCACTGCACCCCGCCAACTGAGTTGGCGGGTCATCCTCCTCCATGCAATTTTGTCCAACTTTTCCCTTTATTTATAATTTTATTAAATTTTATTACTTTATACGAAAAAAACCGAAGTTATAACAATACTGGCAATTTTTTTTAAAAATAAAACATAAAAAAGATGGATGGCCATTGTAATTATTTTCAAAATAAATGTGGTCCCTATAATCCCCATAAAACATAGGGGGGATAATATGCTTATTTCTTTTGTTCCAATACTAGTCCCTAAAATTTTTGCACATTTCTTATTTGGAATGAGAACATGAGCCCCTCTCTGAGCTGGTGTTTAATTATTATTTTCATAACTCTACGGTATTATCACTTTAAATCGTTGAACACTATATAGTATTAGCACTTTAAAGAACAAATTTTGTTTGTTTTTCATAACATATAATGCACTTTAAAGTGCTATAATTTTTTATCACTTAAAATTGTATTATAAATGTATAAATTGATTATTTTTGCATTCAAATACTATGACACTATTTTAAACAAAAATCTACTAGTACAAATGAAAAAGTATAAGTTCACTCTCAAATACTTTTATCAACTTAGCATAAAATTATTTCTTCCTCAAGTTCACTTCAATGAATAATACAATTGAAAATTATTTAATAATTTAGAAACTTATTTTCTGTTTCGAATAACTGTTAATTTTTAAGCTAAATATCTATTTTGGACATCGAAAATTATTTGATAATTTAAAATTTTGAAATTAGTTTTTGTTTTTTTTATACAACTACAAAAAATGGGAAGAAGAAATTTTTTTTGGTTGTTTGGACATGTTTTATAATCATTAAATTTGTAAATTAGAATTATCTGCAATGATTTTTTTTTTTTTTTTGACTTACAAGCTTAGTGGTAAATTATAAGCTCAAAAATTGAACTTAAAATTTACAACTGATAAAGGACATCACTATACAGTGACTATCACTTTAAAGTTCAAAAAAATATTAAATTTGTGGGTTCTTGTTTGAGCACTTTAAAGTGCTTAACACTATACCTAGTTTCTATCCAAGTTCAATTGACCTTCAATACGAAGTTAATCTTTACTATACAAAGTTAATGACAATTTTCACCTTAGAAAGTGATGGATTTTTTTTATTTGAGATTAAAGAAGATAAGGGAGGAGAATGGTTGAAGGGTCTATGGGAGGAAGGGAGCAGGGTTGGCCCATAGTTTTTGAAGGCCCTGGATGAATTCTCAAACAATATCCCTTTATAGACAAAATAATTGAAAATTTACGTAATTTTATATTTTAAGAAAACAAATACAAGTAGAGGAAGAAGCCTAGATCATCAAAGAGACCAAATATAAAAGTTCATCAAAAAAACTAAATTTAAGAAGCACTAAAATTTTTTACCTCAATCATCAAATCTTCAACTGGGTTACAAAAAAAATCGATGAAAGAGTAGACTTTATCCTTCCGTTTGTCAAAATATTACAACCTAGATAAAAAAAATGGACAAAACAAGACTATCTTCTTATTCTCCTTCTTCTTCTTCTTCTTCTTCTTCTCTATTTGGGCAAAAGAAGCCAAGAAAGAAGAAGGCAAATTCTTGTATCAAGTTCTTCTAATAACAATAAAACAAGCTTATCAAAACAAGTCAAATTTTGCAACAACAAAAAATTTGGAAAGAAGCAAACTTTTTCTCCTCTTGCCAAGATCTCAAAATCCAGTACAAAAATGACCAAAAGATTGTTAAACTCCATTACCATTGCCATTAAGAGGAGGGAGAGCCACAAAGTCATTTATATTTAAAGTATTTTTTGTTAAAAACTATCTGTAATGGGCTTGAATATTTATTTTGGTGCTCTCTGGTATGGGCCCTGACCCAAGGCCGGAGAGAAAAAATAACATGGTTGCCAAGAAGGACCATGGAAGGGAGGAGAGAGAAAAGTACACAATATTTTAAGATTATAAACTTATGTTGTTCACGCATCAACAACTCTCTTGACATAGAGTTCTACCAAAGTAGATTAATGGCCCTTTCTATCTTCCATATTAAATAGTTGAACATACATCTGAAAGACGTTGCCATCTCCTTCTTGGTAGGACTGAGCATTAATCGGTTTTAAACATTAAACCAAACCGGACCGAACCGAATAGGCTATTCGGTTCGGTTCAAAACAGTTTCGGGTCGGATTCGGGTTTAGAAAATAATAATATCGGTTATCGGTTTCGGGTTCGAATTTTGAATTCGGTTTCGGGTTAAAACCGAAAACCGAATTACACAGTGTAAGTACCAAAATACCCTCAGTCCTAACCCTAGGTATATAATATCGTTTCTCTCTCTCTCTCCGCTCATTTCCTTTCTCTCCGCTCCTTTCCTTCCCTTCCCTTTCCCTTTCCCTCAGTCCTCACTCAGATCCCTGCTGCCGCTCTCTTTTCTCTTCCGGTGACCGGTCTTCCCTTCCCCTCCTCCCCCAAAACCCTAACAGCCTAACTTCACCAGTTCACCTCTCATCTCCGGACCCCGCTGGTCGCCGTCGGCTGGCTGGATCTGAACTGGATCTGAAGTTCTGACTTCTCACCGCCGTCGGCTGGCTGGATCTGAACTGGATCTGAAGTTCTGACTTCTCACCGCCGTCGGCTGGCTGGATCTGATAGTCCTGCCTCTTCTCACCGCCTCTCTTCTCTGGATCTGAAGTTCTGACTTCTGAAGGCTGGATCTGAACTTCTAAGGTCTGGATCTGAACTTCTCTACCATTTTTAAAAATATTTGTCATATATTTTTTGTTTATTATTTGTTTCTCCTAACTTGTTCAAATTTGTTTTTCAGATCTACGGATCTGAACTTCTGGAGTCGGGATCTAGCAATATAGCTAGGTAATATTTTTCTCTAGCAGTATATGTCATATTTTATTTATTTCTTACATTGGATCTAAACTTCTCTACCTTTCTGGAGTCGGGATCTACGGATCTGAACTCTACCTTTCATTTAAAAATATGTATTTATCTAGCAATATAGTTGGGATCTGAACTTCTGTGGCAGATCAAATGTGTGCTTGTTATATGTTATTTTTTACAGCAGTATATGTTATTTTTCTAGCAGTATATGATAATTTTTACAGCAGTATATGTTATTTTTCTAGCAGTATATGTTATTTTTTACAGCAGTATATAAAAATATGTATTTCTCTAGCAGTATATGTTATTTTTTACATTGTGTAGATCAAATGTGTAAAAAATAACAAATTTTTAGCATGCAGCATGTTTAGATCAAATGTGTAAAAAATAACAAATGTTAGTTAATGTATTTCTGTTTCTGTTTCTTATGCATGCAACATGTTTAGATCAAATGTTTAGCATAATTATACATATTTTATTTCTGTTTCTTATTATATTTAGCATAATTATACATATTTTATTTTTGTTTCTTATTATGCATGTTTAGATCAAATGTTTCATGTTTAGATTAAATGTGTTGATCAGTAACTTGTAATACATTTCTTATATCTTATTATTTCTGGCAATATATTTCTCTCATTTATTATTTATGAAAATATATTTAAAGTCTGGAATCTGGTTATAGCAATATATTTCCTTTATTTATTATTTATCTTGTTAGCAATATTTTATTTGTCAGATGAGTAGATCAGTTACATTAGTAGAGTTATTTTGATAAAATGTGCAAATTAGATATGCATGTACATGTTCTTGTAAATTAGTAATTAGATATGCTTCATGCATGTTCTTGTAATTTTTTTGTGAATTATATATGCATCTAAATGTTTTGTAAATTATATATGCATTTTAATAATTATAGTGTACTGGTTCTGAAGTGTTTTCTTGAACTGTTTGTATATTGTTGAATTGTGTGCATTTTAATAATTATAGTGTACTGGTTCTGAAGTAATTAGATATGCTTCATGATTAGTTATTATACATTTTGACCTAATATATGTATATCTGTGTTGCACTCTGTGAGTCTGTAATGGGACTATCTTTATCTGCATTCTGCACTATGATTCTGCTATTCTGGCACATTGATATTTGATTAGTGAATAGTGACTAAGACACTTCATTTTGACTGACAATTATTTTTGGTACACTGCAATACTAAGACACTGCAATACTGCACACTGCAATACTGCAATACTGTACACTACAATACTGCATAATGCATCTGTTAGTGACTGACAATTATTTTTGGTACACTACAATACCAAGACACTGCAATACTGTACACTGCAATATTGCAAGACTGTATAGTGTATCTGTTAGTGACTGACAATTATTTTTGGTACACTGCAATTCTAAGACACTGCAATACTGCACACTGCAATACTGCAATACTGCCTGTTGGCTGTTACTTTGCTGACTTGCTGTTAGTTGCTGCTTCTGCTGACTGCTGTTATTGCTTGTTATATAATATATACTACATGTTACTTGCTGACTTGCTGTTAGTTACTGCTGTCTGCTGCTGCTGACTGCTGTTATTGCTTGTTATATAATATCTACTACCTGTTACTTGCTGACTTGCTGTTAGTTACTGCACTCTGCTGACTTGCTGTTAGTTACTGCACTCTGCTGTTATTTCTGCCTCTCTAGTTATTTCTGGGAGCTTTATAGCTTTATTGCTGGGAGCTTCTGTTGTTATTTCTGTTGTTATTTCTTCTTGTTGTAGGTATAAAATGCAGCCATAACAGCAGTCATAAAATGAAGCCACTAGCGAGGCATAAAATCCAGCCATTGGCGACAGACAATGGCGTGACATAAAATGCAGCCATTGGTAAATCTATGATGCTAGTTTATTTACAATAGCGTGGCATAAAATGCAGCCATTTGGTAAATCTATGATGCTAGTTTATTTAGTCTTTTCTTGAGAAATTTACTAACATATTACATGATAAAGTGGCAATGATGATGATGGCTTGAGAATAGGAGAACTGATACTACATGGCATCAAACAATAATGCAAAAATGAGCCTTATCTGAGCCACAATTTAGTTTTCTTCTTCTTCTTTTGATTGTGTTGTCCAGGTCCTCCAGGATATGACAACTTGTTTATGAAGAGAACTATGCATTTGAACGGTTTAACCTGGGAACTCTTGTTACTAGCAACTGGCAAGGTAGTTATAAACTTATAAATACACTTTCTAAATACAGTTTGATATCTGTAGGCTGCATATATGTTTTGTATCTTTATTTCATTGTGTTGTTGTTCTTCAGGGGAAGATATGAGATTCACTGAGATGAGCACCAGTTTGAAATTAGAGGACTTAGGAATTAAATCTCAGCTGCATTTCATTGTTGTAATTTTTTTTATCTAGGAGAAGTGATACAGTTTGATATCTGGAAACTGATACAGTTTGATGGCTTGAGAATAGGAGAACTGATACAGTTTGATATCTGGAAACAAGATTTCATTTGTTTTGTGTGTACATTTTTAATTTTTTTTGTACAATATCATAACTGGCAGTCTGGCACTGTGTGTGACTGTGTAGTCTACTGTCTACACTTTGTTTTGTTATAATTTCTTTGCTTCAAATTTTTTTTTAATTGAAATTTGGTTTGTATATTTGATTGCCCAGGTTGGGTTTGAAGTTATTTGTTGTAAAATGGGCCTTTCAACAATATATTGGATGGGCCAAGGATAATTTTATTTGTTGGGCCGTTCAATTCGGCCATTTTGTTCGTTGTAAAATGAACCTTCCCGGCCCATTACACAAAGGCCCATGAACCGAATAATCGGAATAACCGAACCGTAATTTTTCGGTTCGGTTAATTTCGGTTTTGAAATATTGCGGTTCGGTTCGGTTCTTCACTATGTCGGTTCGGTTTATGTTCGGTTTTTAATATTTCGGTCCGGTTTGGACCGAACCGAACCGTTGCTCACCCCTACTTCTTGGCCTATCTTTACTGTACAATCAATAGGGTATCAGGGAGTCACTGGTTTTGGCCAGCTCGACCGATATACAATAATATCAATTGGTTTTATGCCAAACACCTTCTTGGCCCATCCACTAGGACTTATTTGTATGGTTATAGAAAGTCGGTCCACCAAAGGGGACTAGTGACTCGAATTCGGGCAAAAGGAAACAAAGTAGTGCTATGATAACGAAATTTGCAGTTCTATATCGTCCATATCACTTATGGAGATTGTTAGTCCTTGGGCGGATCAAAGATGGTAGAACGTGAGCCATAACAGAGCTACTAGCGAGACCCGAAGGTCCGCTCTCTACTCTAACCCAAGTTGTCGTCGAGATCAGAGATTCACACAAGAGTTCCTCATCTGATATTCTCGATTCCAACGAAGCACGGAACAAGAACAGGTTACAACAGACTTCGAAGAAAATGAAACTTACAACAAGCAACGAGTAAAACGTTATTCTCTTTAAGTTCGCATACGCTACAATGAGATAGAACGTAGCAAAGAAAAAGATGAAGATAAGCTCCTTGCTGGGGTGGTCAAAATCACTGTTGCTCAAAGAAAGATTTGTCGTACAGATGATCTGCCCCTAGGAACCAGCAAGTTCACAAATAAACTTCTGGAACGCTCAATGTCACCTTCGTAAACACTAGGAAACACCATGTGGGAGAGGGACACTCAGGGCCGTATATGATTTGGTATTTTTGGTTTTTCTATCTGTTTTTCTCTGTCTTCAAATGAAAGAAGAGGATATCTATATATAGAGGAAAACAACACCTATGCGACCTAAGGAAACTCCATGTCGCATATGCGTTGACCGACCAGATCCCCAAAAATCTCGGTATCAAAGTCGCAGGCTCCACCCGGACCACATGCGCCGCCTTCGTCGTCGCTCACGTTGTACTGCACGAGGCAGACAATGCCGCCAAATACAGAAAGCAGCCACATGTGCCACATTTTTTGGAAGGCACAGAAAACCATGTGCCGCATGCGCCGCCTATAGCAGACCATGTCCCCTCCATATGTAACTCGCTCATCCAAACCTGGTCGCATAGCACCTAGCCACAAAGACCTTGGCCGCATAGCGCCTGGCCGCATTGCCCCTGGTCGCATAACCTCTGGCCGCATAATGCCTGGACGCATAGTGCCTTGTCCGCATAGCGTCGGGATACATAACGCCAGGCCGCATGCGCCATGAAGCATGCGTCCGAACTAGCAATCGTGCATGCAAATCATGCATAAAAAGAGCGTACGAGTGCCATGCGACGATACTGACGTGCTAAGTGCAAAGTGCACCAACAAAGCATCATTTTACGCCCTTGAGCCCGAGCCCTGCACGGGCACAACATGTGCTCGTGTGGCATCACGTCCTGATGGGCACGATCTTCCCGCGGCAGCACTGGCGTGCTGATTCGCGCGGCTGATTCCTGCGGGAGATCGGGGCATCACAGTCAACGCGCTTTCAAATAAGAGAGAATTTTTACTTCTTCTTCGAGACTAATAAGAGTAGCAAGAAAGAAACATAACAACAACTTTAGTAGTAAAGAAGAAGAAGAGATTCTTCAATCTATGCTTAGAACGAGTCTATGAAGTCTGTAGTAGTATATGCTACTCCTCTAAAGGGTCAAGAAGAAGCATTCTATAAGTTCTACTGAACTTGTTGCTTCTTGGAAGCGGATCGACGAGGGTCAAATTTTGGTTTGAGCAAATATAGTTCTCACCACCCCAACATCGTTAGCGTCAAATTTCGGACAGTATAACTGATATTCAAAGCTAAGATCTAATTTGTCAACCTTGGTTGTCTTCCTATAGCAACTCAGTCACTTGTGATTTGAGCAACTAATAAGCTAATAACATTTTAGTGTTCAAAGGCTTCAAATACTAGTAAGTTTTATGTTTTGCGAAAAAAAACAAATTCTACGGCATCAATTTTTTTGCGGGATTGACATTCTTCAAAGTTCGCATTCAATATGATTGACATTATATGACGTTAACGTTCAACGGCATTGACGTTCTGCGAGAATTCTGTCCAACGAAGAAAGTTGTCTAGCAAGAAAATTGTCCACCAGCATTTTTATTTCATTGCATTGTACCATTTATAATAGAAGATATCATCTTTACGAGAAGAGCTTCTGTACGCCCAACAATTCTTTCGATGCCTCGGAACTATTCAAGCTACTCACTGCACCTTGCCGTGTAGTAGTGAGAGGACTGAGCAAACTCATCTAAAATCAACACTAAGTAATTATGTGATAGAAACATTACTAATGGTGATCTTGCTCTATTTTCTTAGGGTCAATTAACAGTTTATATTCGACAAGAATGTAAAGCATGTAGGTTATTCATATCCAACATAAAATTAAAATATATATGTTATCATCCTTTGGTGATTTTTACCCACAGTTGTTTAGCCTTTCTTGTAAATGAGTAATAACTTACTTTGTCTGTATAAGACTTTGTTAGCATGCACCGTGTCTATATGAAGGTCACAAAATACACGCTATCTTGAACTATGTGGTAATACGACTCTCCTCACCAGCGGGGAGCTAGCCACCGGGAGGTTTTCGAATCACCCATGCTACTACTATATCACAACTGGAAATACGATGTCGTTTACAGTCCAGGTAGCTAATCTCAAAGAAAGCCCCATATATTCCGATGCCAGTACTTCAGCACTATTATTGTTCCTCCTATGACGAATCGGGTCTGTGGCCCAGGAGTACCGTTCAAGAAAATATATGCACAAGTTGTCCATAACCATGCATACATATACAACTTTACTATGAAAAGAACATATCATGTATGTATAGAAAACTTAAGTAAATATGCCACAGTTCTCATTTGTCTTGCCACATTGTCTTGAGCCATATCTTGCAATATCAACTGCCCAATTCAGAGGCTTACCATAAATAGCGACGTATCAATCTCAAATCTTTTGTTATAACAACATAACATAATCTAGCATTCTAAAACAACACATGTTAATAGAAATATGATTACTTATCTTTCATTATCTTTTGTGAATTCTTTACTAGGTAACTTTAAGCAATAACATATACAAATATGAGTAAAAAAAATTGTTAAGCTGCATAAAGATAAAGGAGAGAAGGTCCAATGCCACCCACCTTTATCTAGAGTGACTATCCGTCATGATCTCGTAGCTCTTTTTAATGATCCCTCTGCATAAAATCCAAGTCCAACGGGACTTCTTCGAGCCAACCAGATATCATAATGCATCGTGCGGAGCAGGGCATTACATCTCTAAATCTATGATGTTTAGCAATGTTATAGCTACTAATATGCTAGTGACGTTTAGTGACATCTTAGCAACTAACATTTAGCGATAATTAGCAACGTTTAGAGACATTTTGATGTTGCTGACATGACAAACTTGCTATTTCATTTAGTGGAGTCGCTACATTGCCACGTAACATCACTAATATGTCGCAAATATAGCGATGGGCACGACGTCACTAATATGTCGCTAAATCGGCAAAGAATCACTATCTTTTTAAATACGTAGCGACAACAAAGTTCAGTGATAAATTTTGAATTGCGACTAGCAAATACACGACTCATGTTGCACATCGCTGTGATGATGAGCGATGTTATCTTTTGGAATTAGCGAACATTTTTTGGAGTCGTTAATTCCTTTTATTTTTGTGTGCAAATTCAACCAGACAGTATACCAGCGGTATAAAGACGATATACTGCCAATGTATTATTATACCTATATTGGTCCAAACCTGACTTTCAAAAAGCCCAAAAGTTGTTCAACAAAATATTGATGTGTGCTGGAAGTATGTTACCGGCATAACTCTGCTAGTATATCGATGGTATATATATTGTTATACCAAAATTGACTGGAACAATTTTCTAGAGAGCAATTTCTTTGTTCATCAGTATACCGATTTTGACTTGGTAGCATATCGACGGTACGTATACAACCAGTACACTGTCTTCTATATTCTGCTCATCATTAAATGTTGTAACGACTAGTTTTATAGCTGTTATTGTATTGATATTATTCCAACGATAAGCTGCATGCACAGTAATGACTATTATGATAAGTTGGTTTTGCTCACTATATAAACCATTGTTGGTCTCATTTATTCCTACTTCTTTAGGCTTAAATTTTACTTACCTATACAAAACCTACCACACTCATTAAAATTTTCAATTGCCAATACTCGTTGTGCTAGAGTGCAATCAAGAGTTGTACGTTGAGATGTTAACTAGTTATAATATAATCATTTATTTGTTTGAAGTTGAATTCGACGAGCCATTCATATCAAAATGCATGTGTTTGAAGTTGGTGAACTCATCGTACGATTGTAAACGATTTTCAACAGTGGATTAAAGTCGGAGAATTCTGGGACTGGAGTGTCTCAGGGAGAATATCATGATCGAATGTTTGATTCCCGAATTACATCTCTCTTAATTACTCTTTATTATACTTGTTTGTGTGAATTAGTTACAAAACCTTATTCATCTTCCTCTTGGATTTGGCTACACGGAGATTCGGTACTGTCCATCGGAGCCTCGAATGTGCAGATGAACACAACCTGGGCACTGCTCCTCGCTGGGCCGCCGCCGGAGCTCTATTGCCCATCGAAAGCTCTATCACCATCATTTTGTACTAATACTATTTTACTATTTATGTTACCCGACTCATCCTTCAATTCAGAAAATAAAAAGATGACAAGCATCCTGCAACTTATTCCCTTTCCTCACCCTTCTTGCTTCAGATCAATCTCTTATTGTCTTATTATATGGCTAATTAACATCATCCACTTGCGAATTATGTGCAAAATTATTGCTAGTTGAACATCAACACAACCTTTAATATTGTTTTTAAGTTTCATAGTATGCAAACCTTGCTTCATACATATATATACTACGGTAGGAGAACCTTACTTGTTGCCATTTCATAATAATTTTCCATTCCCTCTCAGCATAACATTCGAGGCTTTATGAACAATGTATTGTAGGCTTTTGAATTCACTGTTTCTCAACTGTTACCATTTATAAATGGAAGAAATAATATACTACCGTGACTCGATTTACTAATCTTCTGCTATCCAGTCAGAATTTTATAGCTTTTTTCGATAACCACAAAAGAGTTACTCGAATTTGATAGTCAACTCAAATATACGAATGGAGTCAACTGATAGCTGATAGGGAAGGCAAGTACTGTCAAGAAAAATCATCTAAAGATATATAGTAGTTGTTTTCACTACAGGAAGACACAATGGAGCCGTCTCCATCCAAACATGAACGAAAGTAGGTGGAAAAGAAAACCTGGCTGTTATATTCCTCGACATGATATTAGAAAGATTTGTTTGTTTCGGAGAGACTGACATATTTGAATACAGTCTATTCATATTCATATCGAACTCAACTAACTCTTATGGTCAGTAAGAAGAGATATAACATCTCTAGCTAGACGGACGGTTTCAGAATCAAATCGCGGGGGATATGTGGGATAGTGGATTCAAATGACATACAACGCAACGTGCACAAAATTTCGTACGTATCGTCAGGCATCTCAAAAAAAATAAAAATACAGTCTATTCATACTGTATGTTCCTAACAAATATAAATTATACAAAGTATATAGAAGAAAACAGGTAGGTAAAACATCACATACATAAAAATAAATTAAAAAAAAAGGTTAGGCCGCACATCATGTACTAATTATTGAGGTCCAATCAGTCTGGAGGTTCTACGACAACAGGACCGAACTCGGACAGAGTTCGATCAGGAACAATTTTGTCCGGGTTCTGTCATTTTGTTCCAGAACTGTTGGCAAGGGGCCAACTGAACTCTGTCTGAGTTCGGTGTCGGTCGAAGCTGCCGAGTTTTGGATTCTAATCTACACCGTTGGATGCTGGTGGACGGTCAGATCTGTTGGTGGGCTACTTTTAGGATTTTCTAAACTCTAAAATAGGTTTCTCATCATATTTATATGGGTTGATGGTGGAGACACAAAAAAGAGCACAAGATAAAGATTTATGGTGCTTGTCCACAGAAAATCTAAGAAAAAGTCCATACTTTATTCTTATGGCTCGTCATCCAAGACAGAAGGAAGAAGAGATTTGATCGAGTAGTCGTTGCCTTCGTTCAGGAAGATCGCTACGGATATGGTGAGTGATTTCATTGTAATCTCTGTCTTTTATTCTTGAGTGTGGTGAGGGGTTGAACCTATTAGGATAAATGGTTCAATATTGTTTTTTGTCAATATTATAATTTCATCTGAGTTATAGGAATTGGAATTTGTGCAGGTGACGTAGTCACCGACGATACACGTTGTCTTTATCTGTGCTTTGTGTTCGTTTGACGGGGGTTATTATCTCAGGTGGATTGAACTAAATTTTTGCTACGGTCAATTTTAGATACGATGTCAGAATGCTTGTAGGACGTATCATATTCCAATGTCTGGTATTAGAACTAGCATCTGGTCAGATCCCCAACAGGAACCACATGCCTCTGCTTATGCTTTTGATATTGGAAGGGTCAGGTCAAGATGTGTAATCTTTTTACCATATATGTATATGGAGAGGATGATTCCATGACTCAGACATACATCATCAAGGAAGATAGAAAATGTAGGTATAGTCTAACCTGGATGGTTTTCATGGGAGTAGAAAATTGAGAACATGCACGACAAATACATTTTGGTTCGTTAATGGATCGATCAGATATAAATATTGGAGTAAGTTTTAACTATGGACTGACCAAAGGTTATATATATATATATATATATATATATATATATATATATATATATTTCTGAGACAAAGAAACAACAACTGTACATATGTTGGGGAATGGAAGTTTATGTATCCCGGCTACTGTCAAGAGAGAGATATCTACAGGAAGATGCGCAGTCTTGGTTCATGAATTGAAACAAGTTGAAAAGAGAAATTTGGTTCATAATTTAGATTATGTACATGCAACTTTAATTACTTCATTGTTACATTCTTCAACAATAACATATAAGAAAGCCTGCTATTTTTAAATATACATGTATAGTCACTTGTATATTCCTAACAAATGTAATATACAAAGTTTATTGATCAAGAAAATAGGAAAGTAAGAGGAACACAAATATAAACATCAAAAAATTATATCAAGAGCACCGAAGTTTAGATATATTATATAAAATGTATAATGTTTTGTAAATTTGTACATAGAGCATATATATTATCGCACAAAAATAGGACGTAAAACCGAAAAATTTATCAAAAATAAATAGAAAAAAAACTCACGCCTGACTTTAGGGCGTAAATTAGATCAAGAAAATAGGAAAGTAAGAGGAACATAAATATAAACATCAGAAAATTACATCAAGAGCACTGAAGTTTAGATATATTATATAAAATGTATAATGTTTTGTAAATTTGTGCATAGAGCATATTATCGCACAAAAATAGGACGTAAAACCGAAGAATTTATTAAAAATAAATAGAAAAAAAAACTCACGCCTAACTTTAGGACGTAAGTTACTAACTTACGCCATATCAAGGTGCGTAAACATTTAAGTATCTATTTAGTTTAATAGCTCATTTGGTTAAATATATTTAGCCGTGGATTAAAAAAATAAGTGCGGATTAAAAAAATAAAATAATAATAACTCACGTCTAATTTTAGAGCGTAAGTTAGTAACTTACGTCCTATTATAGTGCGTAAACTTATATAAATATTTTAAAAAATTTAGTTAGCTATAATTAACCGTGGATCAAAACAAATTAGGAATTAGTAACATATGTACCATTATAGGGATAAGTTAAAAGAAATAGGTTAATTACATACCATTATAGGGCGTAAGTTTAGTTTGACCGTGTTTGTTCGTTCAACGGTGGGGGACGGTGGGGGTTGGGTGTTGTTCAGGAGAAATTGAATGTGTAAGTAAATGCAGTTGGGTTATATAGAGTGGAGGGTAAAAAAAATTTACACGAGGAGGAGAAGGCAGCGGGCAGCATTATTGAGGTAATTGTTCGCCATTAAATTCGAAAGTATTTAAGAAAGAACTTGATTTAATTAACAAATAAAAAAAAAGTATAGAAAGGTCCTAGAAGACAATCTAAGTACAAATTTATTTTCTGGGGGGTGACGATGGAGGATTAGGAGTGTATCAACTCTCTTCACTCCGTGGACGATCCGATGTAGAAGCTCTTCTCTCTCGCTTGAGTGTAGGTTCGCAGATAGCCAGCCAGCCTTTTGTATGGATGTGCTAGCCTGCTATTTATAGTCATTCCTGGGCGCGCATATGTTGTAACACCCCGTTCCGTTCAAGCGGACTGCCGATTTAAACGGCAAAAGTGCAATGTTCCGACCCGCTTTGCTCAGGCGAGAATACTCGTTTGAGGCAAAGGATATCCAGACTTGTCCCTGCAGGATTCCGGCTTAGGCTTTCAGAGGCTCGCTTGACGTATCGCTCAACAGAGGCGAATCATCGCTAAGGTGAGTGGCTACGATGAACTTGTCTTTGCTTACCAGCACACATAAAATATGGAACAAAACATGCTAGTCGCTAGGTGAATCACCCCTTGCATGCTAATAAGAATATAACACACCTAGTAAGGGAATAATCCCAACTTGTATTGCTTGTGTTAGAACATGGAATTGAAACATTGCTTATATTCAGACCCTCGCATGCTACCTTAGATTATGTAGCTCGGAAAGTCCCTGACGATTTCACCTCTCGGTTTACCTTCGGGCCCGAGCCAACATGTTTACCTGTGTTCCTTAGAAACGCATGCTTGCCTGCTTACAAATGTCTAACGTTATTCGTATCGTGCATGCATTCTAGTTAGCCAGGAGACACTACCAAAAAAAGTCAAATTAGCGACGCCTAAAAACGTCGTCAAATGACAAAAAAATGTCGCTAAACACGTTTAGCGACGTAATTAGCGACGTTTTAACTTAGTCGGAAGAAACCAAGTCGCTGAACGGAAAAACGTCGCTAAACGTCGCTATGCCGACGTTTTTTAGCGACTTTATTGAGTCGCTAAATGTAGCGACGTTTAGCGACGCGGCGTCACGAAATAGCGACGTTTCTTAAAGTCGCTAAACGTCGCTCATTAGCGACTTATATAGCGATGTAACAGCGACGTCTTTAATGACCTGGCAGTACTGCCATGTCAGCAATTTGCGACGTACAGCGACATATTTAGCGACGTCGTTAGCGACGGCTAATGACACGTCGCTAATTAGCGACTTGTTTAGCGACTTATAAAAATGTCGCTAGACGTCGCTAAACGTCGTTAAATACGTCGCTAAATTATAAAAAAAACTGAATTGTTCCAAACTATTATTCCTGCAATTTATAAATTTCTAATTAAAAATAGACCCGGATCAACCCTCCGTTGAATTCTATGGGTTTGCCGACCCCTTCGGTGGAACACTCAACACCGGATTAACAATATTTAATATGAATAAAAGTATCACAGGCATACAATTAATACACACAAATATTATAGACAGACAATATAAGTATCACAGTCATAAAAGTATCACAGTATCACAGTCACACAAAATGGACATAAACAACATCACAAAATACATAATATATAAGTATCAGAGTATCACAGTAACACAAAATGTATAATATATAAGTATATGAAACATTATAGTATCAATCTCGAGGATTTCCAAAATGGGGCAGATACCAGTCCCTCAAATACTGCGCATAAACAGCGTTTAGGTTATCAAGCTCCGCTATGGGTGCTGGGTGACTGGAACTCCCCGTCTGAGATACAGCCGCGATAGGTGCTGGGTGACTGAAACTCCCCGCAAGTGGTATCTCTTCCTCCTTAACAGTAGGAGGCATCACTTCCTCCTTAACATTAGGAGGTGTCGCTCTCTTGGGTGCCATCTGGTAAAATAGATGAAAACAAAGAATTAGCAAAGAATTAGCTATTGGACCGGAACGAAAGAATTAGATGATTGACATAAAATAATTATGCATACTGAACTAAATAAATAAACAATTAGTCAATATTACACAATTATATTCATTACCACATGATATCTTAATTCAGGTGTTAAATTTGTCATTCTTGACAAAATAAAGAATGAGTTTCAGATATTTATTGAGTTGTGTTCTTCTATAACGTTTTGAAGCACTATGTATCCTAATTTTTGTCACTAGCAAAAAATACTACGTTTGTCAAGTATAAATTTACATCCCAATTACACACTCATGTCATGAATGTTCTGTAAATATTTAGCTATGAACATTAATGGCTATTCTCTAGTACTATTTTGTTGGAAATGTCACTTTTATATTGGCAATCAAATTATACATATAAAAATAACTGGTGATATTTGAATCATCTCATGAATAGCCGAATATGAAGGTTTCTTGATGCAGGTTCTGAATAGGGAGAAACACCAAGTACCATGAATTCACTGAATTGAACAAATGCAACTTTGTTGTGGAGAAAACATATACTGAGGTAATTGTAGAACATATATGCACATAACTGGTGTATCCCAAAAGTCAGAATATATTGAGGTAATTGTAGAACTTAGGTATCAGATGACACAGGTACTGAAACATTATAATTAAACATAGAGAAGACACCTATAGGTAATGCACTACAATATACAGAAAAAATGCACATCAGCAGCTGTTGAAACAAAAGCAAGACTTGAATTTAGTAGCACTGCAATCAATCGATAGCATCAACCAAAACAATTGATGGAGAGCTAGAAAAAGGTGGGCATCACCAAAAAGTTACACTTGCCTAACTGATACAAGTTCTTCTTCTACAAGACATTCGAGAGCCAACTATCCAGAACCCTAACCCTAACCCTAGCCCTAACCCTAAACCTAACCCTAAACCTAACCCTAACCCTAAACCTAACCCTAATCTGCGTCTGTGTGTGTGTCTGCGTCTGTGTGTGTGTGTCGTGTGTGTGTGTCTGGGTCTGTGTGTGTGTGTCTGCGTCTCTGTGTGTGTCGTATGTGTGTGTCGTGTGTGTGTCTGCGTCTGTGTGTGTGTCTTGTGTCACATGAGAGAGAGAGATTACCTAGAGCTCGAGGAGGAGGAGGGGGATGTCGTGGAGACCCGGTCGCCGGAGAGGGGGGACGCAAACGTGGAGACCCGGTCGCCGGAGGGGGGGGCGGGGAAAATCGAAACGATTTCGAAAATTTTGACAGATGGAGACAAGAAAACTGAGCCCTAATTAACCAAAATTTAGCGACGTTTAGCGACGTCAAATAACAACGTCGCTAAAATAAAAATTAGCGACGCCAAAGACGTCGCTACGTACGTTGCTAAATATTTTTGATAGATACGTCACTAATTACGACACTAAACGTCGCTAAATCGGATATATTAGCGACGTTTAGCGACCTTAATTGAACTTATAGCGACTATTCTTTTAAAATCTTAATAAAAGTCGCTAAACGTCGCTAAATGTCGCCATTTAGCGACGCCTAGCGACGATTTGTACCGAGTCGCTAATTTAGCGACGTTTTTACTAGGAGTCGCTAAAATACGTCGCTAATCCCGCTTATTCTAGTAGTGAGACTATCAAATAGCTCTTCTGTGCAATTGAACCTGTAAGTATCCGGGACCGTTAGGTCACCAGGGCAATCCTCGAACCAGGGGCATGCATCAAGGTAAGTGAATACTGAACGAGAGTCCTGTCACGTTATAACTGTAAGCCCCCTGATTTTCAGGAATTATTAATTTGGACTTTTCATAATATTCTGGATTTTTCTGGGATTTTTCTGTAATTAAATTCAGGGTTTTAATTTTTAAATAATTTTTAAATGATGATAAATCATATTAAAATATTATGAAAATAATATTTTTGGGTGTAAAATGAAAAACTGAACTTAGGGTAATTTTTCTGGAATTTATTGGGCCCCGGACCTATTTTATAACACCTAAAAACTAATATTTATTTATTATTTATTTATTTTATTTATTTAATTAATTATCCTGCCCAGCCCAACTCTAGGCCCAGCCCAACCCGGCCCGTTGGGCTATCGGGTCGGGTCGGGTCGGTCAGACCCGAACCCGCCCGCTAACCTGGACCCGCTCCTCTCCCCTCTCCCCTGACCGAGTCCCCCGCTCGGCCTCCGCTTCCGCCGGCTGCGCCGCCCGCCGCTCCGTACGGCCCACGCTTCGCGCCCCGCGGCCACGACGCCCACGTCGTCCGCCTCACCCGGCCACTCCCCCTTCCTCCTTCCCCTATAAAGCCCTCCCCTTCCTCCTCTGGCCAGTCCCCTTCCTCCGCCACCACCGCAGCGCATCCCTCTCCCCTCGTCGTGCCCAGCCCCGCCATCGACGCCCCGACCACCATCTCCCCGAGTCCCCAGCCGTCTCCGCCCCCTCCGGCTGCTCCCCCATCAGCAACAGCAAGCAGCAGCGTCTCCCCCCCGGCCCGCCTCCGGCCGCCCGAGCCTGCGCCGGCCGCCTCTGCTCCCCGGCCGCCTCCGGCCAGCACCGCCGACCCCAGCCTCCCTTCGGTCCCTCCGCCTCAGCTCCGGCGGCATCCCCTAGCCCTAAACCCTAGGACACAGTACACAGGGCCCAGGACACGGACACGGCCCTTCGCGTCGTGTCGGACACGAGAATTTTAGGTTTTTTGAACCCTGTTCAGGTACGCGTATCTCCCTGTCGTTTACCCGTTTTCGATTCCGTCAGTTGCATCGCGAACCCTACGTGACCCTCTCGGTGCCCGTGCAACCCGCTCGGGACATCGCGTCCTGTGGCGATCGCGAACTGCGATCCAAAAACAGGAAAAACAACGCCATATTTCACCCCGGAAATGAGTACGCCCAGCCAAACGGGACGACTTGGTCGCGTGCGGTCTTCACAGATACGTGGGCGTCGTCGATACGGACGTGCGAGATTTTACAGAAGTCGATTCGGATGTGCGTGCACACCGGAATCAACGCGTATCCGCGGACACCGTCCCATATCCGCCCTTCCTGGAATACGTCATAACTTTGTGTACACACATCGGATCGAAACGAAACTTACGTCATCGGACTCGTAGCAATACGCTGGTCCTGTGACCCAAGTTTGGTTCGATTTTGAGAACGTTGACAAAATCGCGTGTCGTGGGCCCCATAGGCTCCACCTAACGGGCGATTTTGTGATCGGTTCATCGGATTCCAATTCTGGAAGTTCCGTTGAGTTCATATCAGCGTTCCTGACTTATTGACACTAAGTTGGATAGATTTGGAGATCTTGTCCCTGACACGTTTTTCGCTGCAAAGCGGGCCCACATGTGGATCCCGTTTTGACCCAAAATTGTCATTTTTGCCCCTGTGTCCAAATTGGACGCAAGGACAGACATTTCTAGCTATTTGATATCTTCTGAGCATGATGGTAATGGTTATTTCAGCATCCGGAGGCATATTTGGAAATTTCCCGAGGACAGAACCGTAGTTGGAATCCAAACATCAGGCAAGTACCTACACTTCAAGTTTATTCTTTATATTATGATAATTAGTTCCTTGCTCTACTAGCACCATTGGATGATTACACTTAGTGTTAGAATTTGGACTTCATGTCTCAATTTTCGTGTCGGGAGGGAGAATACTAGGAGGCATGTAGTTTACCCTTTCCCTCATGTCCTGACTGCCAGCTGTTGAGTACGCGACTGTACCATCAGCCTTATACTCGATTGTTCCTGACTGCTAGCCGTCTATGACGTGCCTTATTAGCCTTATAACCCCCTACATGCCAACTATGTATTCTAAATACACAATTTCACACACACATAGTTTCTTTTGTCTTGTTGCAGTTCTATTTTCTTGTCTCATTATGATCCTGTTTTACTTATATCCCTGATTTATAGTACTTAACACATTAGTTAATTTTACTACTTATTATGTATAATTGTTATCGTGATACTTAGTCAGTTTTTACTACTTGTCATAATTATTTAGTGTAAGCTTTGTTGTGTATTGGTACTTTGCTCCTTTCCTGACTGGATCCGTTGACATTTAGGCGATGATGAGGACTATGCCCCTACCTTTTATGGCCCATATGGCGTAGCAGATGATACTATTGAGGAGCCGGTTCCTACTCAGGAGACTACTTTTGAGGAGTAGTTAGCCAATTAGCTAGTATTTTCTTTCAGCATAATACTCGGGTTTGTCCCCGATTTATCTTCTGGTTCTGTATTAAACTGTGGATTTGGATGTCACAAATTTGTCTTATGAAATCTTAGCATTCCTATTTTCTGTTATTATCCTTGCATATTTATTCACTGTGAATGAGCTAGATTTTAAATTACCTGTGAATATGATCTAGACAGTGTACTACCGCCGACACTGCGGCGTAGGCTGGACGTACTCGCGAACCGGTGCCCGATTCATCTGGGTGCGGGTCGTGACAATAACTGAATGATAATCACATCAAGTTTACCTCTGAACGAGAATCATGTTAACGAATCCAAGAATCACAGTTCGTGGAGCAAATGCTCGGTTCAGAACAAGAATCATGGATTATCATATCAAGTTATGGAATTGGAAAGAACCTGGCCTGCATGTCGCGGACAACTTGGAAACAAGGTCATTAGGTTCCACGGACGGTTTCTGGGGCACCGGGGCCGATCCGATCCGGATGGAACTTCACGATAGTCTCACGTGTGGACGGGATGGCATGTAGCGCCTCACGTGCTTTCGTTGCATACCATCCTCGTTTATCGACTATAACTTGTCCTTTATGGCTATGCCAGCGACAAACGTTCATATAGATAAGTCATCCTCGCTTAGCGGCTATCCGCGTATGAGTCATTGCATCACATCAAATGAACATCGCCTGAACATCATCTCTATAATTATTCCATAATTGTAGCCATTTGGCACGCTTTACTGTTTCAGAGAGAGAGGCTCGAGCGACTTGTAATCTCGGCTATACGTCGCCTGTAACACTTGTTTATATCAATAAAGAGTTGCTTTACTTCAACTTGTGTTATTCAATGCTTTCGCTATTGTCGACTCAGTGAACTTGTTACCAAATCGTCTATGCGTTTATGATTCCGCTGCACTCGGACAATCTGTGTGACTCTGTAGCTTAGAACTCTTACCGCCAGCCAATGAATCACGGCCTTGCACGGGCGTGGCTCACGCTCGTGCGGCATCACGCCCGGATGGGTCGAAGCGATCGTTCCGCGGGAGCGTTGGCACGGTGATTCTCGCCTAGCGGGGACGGCCGATTTAGCCTGCGAGAGATCGGGGCATGGCAGATTGGTATCAGAGCCTGGCTTCTACACCTTTAGACTTCGTTTTAATTCTCATAGTTTCGAAAGCTCGTTCGTGGGTTATGTGCACGCTCTCTCTCAATGTCCCAAACGGAATGTTCCAACAATGAGTCTAAATACTTTTTAAAAGCGTATTAGAATAATGTGATTGCTTGTATAAAATCGTGATGCTAAAGCATTTGTGCCGACCTGTGCAAACCCTTAATTTTTCACAAGTAGCTTGTCTGATTTCACTATCTCTAAGTTTGGTTGAATGCATATGTCACGACCCACACCCGGTTATTCGGGCACGAGTGCGTGGGCACGTCCAGCCTACGCCGCAGTGTCGGCGGTAGTACGCTGTCTAGGTCATTTCTGGGGTCAATAATTATCTATCTCATCCACAATAATGAACATGTAAGAATAATCACAGGAAATAGGAATGCTAAGATTTTATAATATTTAATCTGTGACAACCAAATCCACAGTTAATACAGCCAGAAGATAAATCGGGGACAAACCCGAGTATATGCGGAAAGGAAATAAAATAAGTAGCTACTACTAACTACTTTGCAGAAGTATCCTCCTGGGTGGGAACTGGCTCCTCATATGGGTCACCTGCTAACTCATAGTGGCCATAATAGGTAGGGACAAGGTCCTCATCATCGCCTAAAACGACGGATCCAGTCAGGAAAGGAGCAAAGTACACAATGCACAACAAGATTAAACTAAATATTCATGACAATTAACTTGAGTATCATATTGAGGAAGTTGCATAGAAGAACATCAATATCTCAGAGTTAATGCTATAAACAGGAATATGAGAAAGCAGGAAATAAATGAGACATGAAATAAAACTACAACAGTCAGCAAGAACTATAACAAGACCAGAAGCTATCTGTGTGAACTTGTGTTTATTTTAGAATACATAGTTGGCATATAGGGGTTTATAAGGCTAATTCGGCCGTCATAGACGGCTATTAAACATGAACAATCGAGATCCGGCTGAGGGTACAGTCGCGTACCAACAGCTATTAAACATGATAAGGGGAAGGGTAAACTACATGCCTTCTAGTATTCTCCCACCCGACATGAAAAGCAAGACATGAAATACAGTATCCAAGACATAAAATTCAGTATTCTAGCACTACGTGTAATCATCAAGGGTACTAGTAGAGCAGAGAATTAACTATCACAATATAAAGATTAAACTTGAAGTGCAGGTACTTGCCTGTTGTTTGGATCCGATTAATTGTACTTAGGGAAATATCCAGAGATGAGCCCAGATGCTGAAATAAATATTACCATCACGCTCAGAAGATATCAAATAGCTAGAAATGCCTGTCCTTTGGTCCAATTTGGAGATAAGGGCAAAAACGGCAGTTTCGGGTCAAAACGGGGTCTGCCGGTGGGCCCGCTTTGCACCGAAAAACGTGTCCGGGTCAAAGGTCTCCAAATTTACCAAACTTAGTGTCAATAGGTCAGGAATGATGATACGAACCCAACGGAACTTCCAGATTTGGATTTCGATGAGCCGATCACAAAATCGCCCGTCGAGCGGGGCCTGTGGGGCCCACGACACGCGATTTCGTCCACGTTCTCAGAATCGGACCAAACTTGACCCACAGGACCAGCGTATCGCTACGAGTCCGATGGCGCAAGTTTCGTCTCGATCTGACGAGTGTACAAGAAGTTGGGGCAAATTACCGAAAAGTCGGATACGGGGCGATGTTCGCGGATACGCGTTAATTTCGGTGTGCACGCACACCCGAATCAGCTTCCGTGAAAACTCACACATCCGTATCGATGACGCGCACGTATCTGTGAAGACCGCATGCGACCAAGTCGTCCCATTTGGCGGAGCGTACTCAGTTTCGGGGTAAAACAGGGTCTGGTTTTTTCTGTTTTTGGATCGCGGTGTGCGATCACCACAGGACGCGATGCCTCGAGCGGTTTGTCCGGACACCGAGAGGGTCATACAAGCTTCACAACGCAATTTGTGGAATTGAAAACGGAGCTACGAGCAAGAAGATACACGCACCTGAACAGGACCCGAAAACCGGGGTCGAAATGTGTCCGACACGTGTCCGACTCGTGTCGGACACAGGGAAGGAAATTAGGGTTAGGGTTCAGGGGGGTCCGGCCGTAGACGGCGGGGCGTTGGCCGGCGGCGTGCTGGGAGGCCGAGGGCGGCTCGCCGGGGAGCGGGGCGGAGGCACGGCGGAGGCGCGGCGGTCGGGCGGCGCCGGGGCTGGCGGGGACGGCTGCTGCTGCTGCTGTTATTTGGGCGCTGGCCGGACGTCGAGGAGGGCGTGGCAGCCGAAGACGGAGGTGGCGCAGGGAGGGAGCTGCGGCGGGGCTGCAGCGGCACGGCGGTGCGGCGAGGAGCGGTTGCGGTGGCGGCGTGGTCGAGAGCGACGGCGGTGGGGGGTTTTTAAAGGGCTGGGGGAGGGGGTTCGTGGCCGAGGGGGTGGCCGGGTCTGGCGACGCAGCGGGTGGTCGTGGCGAGCGAGGCGGGCGGAGCGGCAACGGCGCGGCGGAGGCGGCGAAAAATGCGGCGCCGGGCGTGGAGGGGGAGACTGGTTCGTTGGGGTTTGGGTTCGGGTCCGGGCGGGTCGGGTTCAGGCGGACCCGACCCGACCCGCTAGGGTATTGGGCCGGGCTCGGAGCGGTTGGGCTGGGCCGGTTTATAATAATAATAATAATAATAATAATAATAATAATAAATGTTTTAATAAAATAAATAAATAATAATTGTTTTCAGGGGTTTTAAATTTGATCCGAGGCCCGATAAATTCCAGAAAAATTACCCTAAGTCCAGTTTTTTATTTTACACCCAAAAATATTATTTCCATAATATTTTAATATTATTTATTATCAATTAAAAATCATGTAATATTTAAAAACTCTGATTTTAATTACAGAAAATTCCCAGAAAATTCCAGAAAATTATAAAAAAATCCAAGTTTTAATATTTTTGAAAATCAGGGGCTTACAGCATATGTTTGAGGGACGCCTTGAACGTGTGCACAATTCAAGACTCAAGAAAATGTGAAACTCGAGTGCTAAGACTTCGCTATCACCAAGTTGGTTGGCGTGCTCATGCTAGAAGTGCACTTTGGTATGTGCACGATCCAGAGTTGCGATATGCTGATCTCAAATGCTAGTGCAAGTGAATATCTAAATGAACAAGTACAACGACTTGTATAGGTTTGCCTTACCCTCAGTAAGTCTCGAGGATGAGACTTTTTCTGAGTTGGGTATGATGTAACACCCCGTTCCGTTCAAGCGGACTGCCGATTCAAACGGCAAAAGTGCAATGTCCCGACCCGCTTTGCTCAGGCGAGAACACTCGTTTGAGGCAAAGGATATCCAAACTTGTCCCTGCAGGATTCCGACTTAGGCTTTCAGAGGCTCGCTTGACGTATCGCTCAACTGAGGCGAATCATTACTAAGGTGGGTGGGTACGGTGAACTTGTCTTTGCTTAGCCAGCACACATAAAATATGGAACGATAGATGCTAGTCGCTAGGTGAAACACCTTCTACAGGTCCCCATGCTGGTCCTCCTGGTAGTCGCCTTCGTAGCGCACTGGTAGAGAGTGACGGACTGGAGGTACCCGACTTTTTTCTCCCTTGGTGGCGGGAAGCTTCCGAATCGAGTAGCATGAGGTGAAGGGTAGCTCCTCCTCCTCTGGTACTTGCACCTGATCTCCGGGTTGTCGCCGGATAGGTGCTTTCTGGTGCAGTCGCTGGAAGGATGACTGCCTGCTTGTGGGTGTTGCCACTTTGTTACAGCAGCAATTGATAATGATTCTGCTACAGTGATGCCCTGGAGAGGATATTTCACCGACCTCCGTTGTTTCCCTCACCTTGCGCTTGTGATTGATCACATTACGCAAGTCAAGCAAGGATTGTTCCACCTTTGTACCCTTTTTGTGGGCCCAAAAGTATCGAGCGCACAAGTGCGTATGTGCTGTATTTGCTCCCTGATCTGGGGTTCATACAAAACTTTCCTCGGATCATCAGCGGAAGACTTTTGAGACCGACGCTGTTCATTTGTCGCTGTGGGCTGGACGCACGAGGCAGTCTTATATAGCTTCCCATCAGGGGCCCGTGTAATGGTTAACGGTGCATGTTGACGGTCAGCTAACTGGACAGTTGCTTGAGCCTGATGAGCTTGCACTGTCCCGAGATTCTTTGACTTAGCACATACGGGTTCGTAGTACAAAGAGTCCAAGTTTGGGCTTTCGCCATTCTCGGCGATCCGCATAGGATCTGCGCCACATGAGATGCGGTCAAAAATAGAAGTTATGTTGCTGCCAGGGCCATATACGGCCGTCTGCCTGCGACTGTGACCTGATGCCGCATGGTCAGTCTTATGCGGCCTCCTTCTTGGCCGCATAGAATCTGCCTCAGCACCAGAACGTTTGGCATCGTAGTGCTTTCCTCTGCCAGAGTCTGGGTGCTGAGCAGTTTTTGCGCCAGACGGGGATGTCGCATAGACGTGGACGTCCTGGGTGTTCGCCTGACGACCATCATCTATAACAGAGTGAGAGACGGGAAGCGTCTTCTCCGCAGTTGGGCGAGGCGCAATTGCCTTTGCTACCTACGTCCTGCGGGTCTTCTTGGACTTGACTAGCCTTGGCGAAGGACTAGCACCTCCTTCCAAGAGCATTTTTCTCGAACGCTTGCTGGTCGAAGCGAACTACCAACGCCTTTTATGTTGAGCCGAGCTTGGCCGCATTGGACTGCGTCACCAACTTCTCATCAGAGAAGAAGGTCTCCAGCAGAGTCGTCATCTTGTTAACCATTAAATTCGAAAGTCTTTAAGAAAGAACTTGATTTAATTAACAAACGAAAATAAAGTACAGAGAGGTCATAGAAGACAATCTAAGTACAATTTTATTTTCTGGAGGGTGACGATGGAGGGTTAGAAGTATAGCAAATCTCTTTATTCCGTGGACGATCCGATGTAGTAGCTCTTCTCTATCGCTTGAGTGTAGATTCGCAGATAGCCAGCCAGCCTTTTGTATGGGTGTGGTACCCTGCTATTTATAGTCATCCATGGGTGCGCATATATTGGGCCGCATGGATGATGGAGGGTGTCACGTGCCCCTTCTTAACAGGGTACAGCTGTAACTGTGAGCAGGCCGAGCTGCTACGTGGGCACTTGTTGAGATTTTTTGTCGCTGAAGATCTGGGTGGTTCTCGTCCTTTGTGGGCGTGACTTGGACAACTTGACATATAGTCCGTACTTGGTTGGAGAGAATCACTCTTGTCGTAACAACAAGATTTAGTCTTCATGGAGTCTGAAACACATTGTGGCCAGAGACGCATAGGACGCATGGGGTCTGGGACGCATGGAGCCAGAGATGCATGAGCCGCATGGAGTCTGGGTCGCATGGGAAAAGTGATGCACGGGACCGCATGGAGTCTGGGACGTATGGGGCCAGAGACACATGGAGTCTGGGATGCATGGACGAGTGCTGCCTGGTCTGCGTGGAATCTGGGACGCATGGAGTCTGGAACGCATAAGTTCAGAGACACAGGGGACCGCATAGAGCTGCATGAGGCCAGTTGTGTTGTACAAGCGGTGCTGCACATACATCGAGAGTGAAGTTCTGTGCTGACGTGAGACTTTTGTCGCTTAGTGTGTTCACATCTTTTGAGAAAATCAAAAAAAATCGTCAGAATTCTGTTTCAGAGACGATCCTGCTGACGGGATGTCACATTAGGTCCTTCTGCGACCAAGCTGCTTTGGCTGATTGGGACGCATGAATGTCGTCTTTTTGGGCCGCAGGATGACTCTATGGCCTAATCTCTTCTGATTTTTTGTTTTAGGGCGCATGGTTGCATGGATGCATATTTTTCATGCTTCTATAGTAATGTTTTAGTATTTTTGATATATTTTTTATTGTAAAGTGTTAAATTTTAAATTATAATATATATATATATATATATATATATATATATATATATATATATATAATTAATTGTTAGTAAACATAAAAATCAAAAAATTACTTCTATGTTTTATTTGTCAAAATAATTATATATAAATAACAAACAAGCAAAATATAAAAATCAAAAATATTATATATAAATAAAAAGAAAACCTTAATATATATATATATATATATATTGTTTTGATAGCGGTTATTTTATAAATGGCGGATAAAAACGACGGTCGCATACCAGCTGGACCGACTACACAGGCTATTATCCAGGACCGAGTGTCTCATATATCAATTCTGGTATATGGGGAAGAGGTAATCTTGCTTAAAATGAATTATCATTAGCGCTGATAATATTAATACACACTAAGTCATCACTATCTTCATCGTCAACGTTCTCTTTAACTAAATTCATTTGGTTTGAAGTGCTAGGACCAACATGCAAATTTTGACTATTTTAAACAGTTTGACTAGTAGATACTATATTTGTGCTAATATTTGGTAATAATGGATTAATATAGATCTTTATACAAGATGCACCTAAACTACTTTCAACAATAAATCTCCATGCTTCTTCACTATTTATTACTAAAAAAGTATCCATAAAACACCACCTTATTACTAATTCATAAGTAATAGAAAAAAAATTTCTGCAATAATATTTTGTATATTTTCAAAAGAGACATTCTGATATGTAAAAATTAAATTAGTTGTACCTCCCTCATAAGATAATCCGTTTAGCCTCCATGATAGGAAATCACTGTTAGGATTTGATCCATGGCTAAAATCTTTGAATTTGAAAAAAATTGCCCGCTAAGATTTTCTTCTAATTGATAAAAGTTGATGTGGTGAATATTGAAAGAATGAGAGTATGTGAGGTTGGATAAAAATTGCAAAAGTAATAGTACATTAAGCTTTGATAAATATTGGAAGAGTGAGAATATGTGGGACTTCGGTGGTTTATGTATATATAAACCATATGACGGTTAATTATTACCTTTAAAATATTATCGTTTGAAATATAGCCGTTTGAAACTACTCGTAAAATAAAAAATAATTCACGCCCTAATTTAGGGCGTAAGATCCATAGCTACAGCATATTAGGGCATTAATATATTGTTAAATATATTGTTAGCTTAATATATATTAGCTAACAATATTAGAATATTTATATGTGTAATATTAGGATATTAATATATTGTTAGCTTAATATATATTAGCTAACAATATTATGATATTAATATATAGTTGGTTTACTAATTAACATATTAACTATGGGGGGTTAGGGGAGGAGAACTTACGCCCTATTGTAGGATGTAAACACAACTTACATTCAATATTTGGAAGATATTATGTTACACTTAATATTTACTTAAACTATATGTTTTATTTAAAATAAACTTAAAACTTTATGCTTTACCCGTAATTTTCTGTATAAACATACATTTGATACTTAGAGTTTCAGTTATCTATCACATAAACTAAACTGTACTCATTCTCATTCAAGTACCACAAGGCCAAATAGCAAATAAATATAATCACACTATGCTCATGTTACCAACATGATGAAGCTCACACAGCATAAGCATACGAGTCAATTTTTGTTCATCTACTAAAATTACGATAGATATTCACCTTTCATTTAAAGATTACCACGTGTCAAATTACTAGTCAAAACTAGTGTGGATGTTCACCAAATCACTTCTAAAATAATTTTAATTTGGATAAAAATAATACGTGATAATCCTTGAGTGAAAGGATGAACACCTAATCTAATTAACTTTTATTGAATCATGGAGGATGGACAAAAATGGACTCGAAACATATTCCATATTAAGCTAGCTTCCTGCTCCTGCTGTATGGCTTTTTACAGTTGCTCCTGCTGCATGACAAAAATACAAAGTTTATTGATCAAGAAAGTAGGAAATTAAGAGCAGCATAAATACACATACATTTGATACACTAAACTGTTCCGATTCAAGTACTACAAAGCCAAATCGCAAATATAAACACAGTATGCTCATGTTACCAACATGATGAAGCTCACAGAGCAGAAGCATATATTCATCCATCATGCATGGCTCTTTAATTTATCCAGTTTCTCCGCCAGCTCAGTGGTGAGTTGCTCCTTCCAATCCCCAACTCTTCCATTCCTGAAGAAGGAAGAGTTGCTGAGAACAAAGCCTGCCTCCTCGCCTCTAGTCCCATGCTTGTTCACATCCAGCCCCTTCAAAAACTCTATGCTACAAAGCTTCACAATCTTCTCCACCACCCCTCCCCCTTCCTCCTCCACAGAGAAAGGCCGACCGAAGAACTCCGCCAGCTTCCTCACGTTCTCCTCCGGCTTCTCCACCAGCTCTTCGTACTCCAGCATCATCACTCTCTCCGGCGCCACTTCGCTCTCCTTCCGATACTCCGCGACGTGGTCCCACATTGGCCCGTAGCTGAACATCCCTCGACAGTAGAGGTCGACCATTGCTTCAATAGGAAGGTCCATGGGAGGGTCGGTGGTCTTCGCGAAGTGCCACATGGAGACGACGCTGTCCTTGGCGTCCCGCGAGAGGTAGACGATCCGACAGCCGCTCTCCCTGATAATAGATATAAAAGAAGAAGTAATATTCTCGTTGTCGTTCTCCTTCGTGGTTATAATCTATTTTCTGTTCCAAAAGAGTTATGGTGATCCGTTTGGATCCGTGAGAAGTTTGTAAGGAGTCGGTGTATTTCTTATTTCATTAGTGAAGACTTTTCAGGGTTAGACTCCGATCATCCCGTGGTTTTTCCCGCCATGACGTTTTCCACGTCAAAAATTTGTGTGTCTGCGATTTCTGTTTGCCGTTTTTGGTTTGTGTGTTTTGCTCTATTCTCTCGCAGGTACTCTCTGGTTTAGGGAACGATTTTCGCACCTTCGTTCCCAACAGGAGAGGAGGGACGGAGCCGCCCGTCGAGCGGACGAACACGGTGGCACGGCGGCCGGACACGGAGCAGAAGGGCGATGGAACGGAGCCGTCTGTTGCTAGCACAGCGCTAGCAACAACGCTGGTCGTAAGTCTTTTTTACTTATTTTATTGAAACTGCTAATATATTATAGATAATTAATCTCCTACAATCATGCATCTAAAATATTGAAATCTTCTAGTAGGTAATTAATCTTCTACAATCATGTATATAGAATATTAACATTTACGTAAATAATTTATCTGCTATTAATATATTGTAGATATTTAATCTCCTACCAATCTATAGTAGGTATATCAGGATCTTATTGATTAGAATATAATAAAATTATCATATGTATTGGTGTTTATGTACCAATATCTTTATCACCTGACCGACACGGGGAGGAGCGAGTAGGGCGTGTGGGTCCCGAACAGACGGGGAGAAGAGAGCATTTGGTCGAGGTCGGGCGCTTGTGGGCCGGAGAAGAGGCTCTCGAGGAAGGGGACGCAGTCGTGGGGGTGGACGGTGAGGAGAGGGTGGCGGTCGTCGAGCGGGAAGCGGTGGCGGCTGAGGACGGAGAAGGCGAGGGCTTTGAGCCAGGTCGTGCCGGACTTGGGGTAGGTGACCAAGAAGAGGTCACTGGTCGACGCTTTAAAGCGTCGTTGGGTCGACATTAGTGTTGGAAGGAGGTGTTCTGGGAACCAGAAGCCGTGGTAAAGCCTCAGGCCGTTGGCTGAGGGGAGGGCGGAGATCAGTGACGCGCATTGGTCACGGAACAGAAGCTCTTGGTTCTTTTCTGCTTCTGGCGCTGGGGACTGGAAGAATTTGGACAAATGGAATTGAGAAGACATGCTGCCGGCAGGCCTGCCTGGACAAATTCACTGAGTTGGATATAGTTTAATGAAATGGGAATGCAGATCACTCTGATTTTGTTTTGTGCACTATCAATCTGCCAAGCAAGTATATATAGGCAAAGAGAGACCATTTAAGAAAAAATACAACTCTAAAGGTCAATTTTTTTTTCTTTTTTTTTAATGTCATTTTCATCGGATTAGGAACTAAGTTTTCAAGAACAGATTTAAATTGTATCTATCCTCACGTAAGTTTCACATTGTAACCAACAGACCACTACCCCACGGACCTCTAAGACCACTTTTGGTTCACTGATTTAAAAAGATTTGCTACAAAATTTTAGGATGATAATAGTCATACTGTTTTATTCATTAATTTTGGATTCCTATAATATTATTTTATTTTAAAATTTAAGAATTTTAGTAGTTTTAGGGTTCTGTATAATTTTCAGAATTTGTATTTAGATTTCTATATTGTCCATAGGAGGATTTGGGTCTCGTCCTGGCCGCTGATTTGGATTAACCATCCAAAATGGAGACCTAAACACAAACTTTGAATAAAATACGAGACCCTAAAACTAAATGTAAATTTTGAATATTATGGAGACCTAAACGAGATCTATCGGTCAGCCAAAGTCAACCGTCAGAACGAGACCCAAACCCTCTACAATGACCAAACGCTAGAGAGGAAACCAAATGGTATTTCTTAAATGTTTTTCTTGTTTCAAACGCAGAACGAAAAAAGACAAAAAAAATTAATTTTTCTTTCGAGAACCAAAGGGGACCTAAATATATCAACCATCTTCTTCTTTAAAAATAGAGTTAATTGTCGAAATGGTACTTGAAGGATGTAGTATTTGTCATTTTGGTGATCGAACTTTTTTTTTGTCGAAATGGTGCATGAGCTTTGCACTTTGGCTCAATTAGTGCCTGAAGTAAATTTCATTGATGTTTTTTGATATAAAAAAAAATCAATAAAAATGGATATGTGATGGTCACGTGCCCTATTTTTAATGGTCCATTCGTCAAGTTTTGGATTTTGGACTATCATTTCAGAAGAATATTAGTGTTCGAAGAAAATTGTTTGAATGAGAATAGTTAGAAATCGTTAAAAATAGTAGTCCAAAATCAAAAACTTGACAAAATAACCATTAAAAATAAGGCACGTGACCATCACATGTCCATTTTTATCAATTTTTATCCAAAAATACCAACGAAATTTACTTCAGGTACTAATTGAACCAAAATGCAAAGCTCATACACCATTTCGGCCAAAAAGAAATGTTTGATTACCAAAATGACAAATACTACATTTCTCGTGTACCATTTCAATAATTAACTCTTAAAAATATTCAAAAGCCTAAAACTGTATTCGCTAACATTACGTCCAAATATCTTATCATCACCATCCCATAAGCAAGGCTTGGATGAGATTACCATCATTTTTGTACTAATACTATTTATGTTAGTCGACTCATCCTTGAATTCAGGAATAAAAAGATGACAAGTTATTCCCTTCCCTCACCCTTCTTGCTTCAGATCAATCTCTTTTTGTCTTTTATATGACTAACATCATCCACTTGAGTTATGTGCAAAATTATTGCAAGTTGAACATCAACAACACCTTTAATATATTGTTTCTAAGTTTCATAGTATATAGTACGGTAGGAGAACCTTACTTGTTGCCATTTCATAATAATTTTCCATTCCTTTAATTTGGTAGATGCATATATAATTTTCCATTCCTTTGATAAATAGTTCTTCTTGGTCAACTCAAATATACAAATGGAGTCAACTGATAAAGAAAATAACTGATAGGGAAGGGCAGCATTTGATACTAACAACATGGGTATAATATATTTGAG
Organism: Iris macrosiphon; assembly: GCA_036927795.1. Lineage (NCBI taxonomy): Eukaryota > Viridiplantae > Streptophyta > Magnoliopsida > Asparagales > Iridaceae > Iris > Iris macrosiphon. The sequence continues at coordinate 167,158,947 of JAYESA010000003.1, forward strand.
ACAAAGAAACAATAATATACATATTTGGGGGAGAATTGAACAATTATGCATCCAAGTGTCAAGAGAAATCATCTAAAGATAATATAGGACTTGTTTTAAACTAGAGGAAGACATAAAGACACTGAAGTCGGTCTCCAAACATGAATGAAACTAAGGGTATATTTAGTTTGCAAAATTGAACAACATAATGTAATTGGGAGTAGGTTCTAAATCTATTTCGAATGTTTAGTTGGACAATTTTTTTTTAATATAATATAATGACGAATACAAATTTAATTACATACATTAAATCACTTCCTTTTAAAATCTATTACATCGTAAAACTCATGTATCGTAATTACATTACAACTTAAATCTTACAAACAAACAAAATTCGACTATTAATAAAGGCACAACCACCATTGTTAATGGGACATCACATGATAACATATATAAGTCGAAAATTTATTATAGTATAACACAACTTGCTAGGATGCAACACACCACTAGCTCTCTCCTTCTTTTCTTCTCTAACACAGACCCCTCTCTTCCTCTTCCTACTTTTTTCTTTCTTCTTTCTTCTTTCTTCTTCCTCTCTAAGATTCTTTCACAAATTCTCTCTTCTTCTTCTAGGTTTTCCCAAGTTAATGTACAAATTTTCTTTTATTCTTAAAATTTATCTTTACTTAAATGTACTTTAATAATATGGTAGTAGATAGCCTATATTGGATTTATTTATTTATTTATTTTGAATATTTGAATCCTAGGTTTTGAACCTTCAGAAATCGAGTCACTCCCTTTGGGCAGACAAGAGTGTCAAAATTTGACAATTTTGTAGTAGATAACACTCGGTCTTAGGACCGTCAATTCTTTTTGCAGTAGATAACACTTGCTACTTAACTCTGCATGGCTTAAGTTTACTACAGGAACTCATGAGTTCTTAATTGCTAAAACTCGATCATGAAAAGTTGTTGGATTAATATGCATCTGATACTTTAATTTATTTTTAAGGGACTAAAATAATATACTTTTAATATTAATTTAATTCATGTGTCATATTCATATTGTAAGTTATTATTTTGAGTTATTATTTGAGTTTCTGTAGTCGAAATGATATATTATCAGTTCCCATTGTTTTCTTGGAGTTTTAATGACATAATTAAAACATTTTGGCATCGTATTGTTAAGACTATGCTCTCGGCATGGAGTTGGGGTGCCCACATGGTCTCATGGTGCTTTCCGTGATTATTAGATGCAATCACTCTTGAGTTGTCTCCCAGAACATCTCTGACTTTCGAAAACGCTCAATTTGCTATCTAACATTTCCAGATTTCGAAAACCCGAGTTCCCTTAGAAAGCGGTCCCACTTTCACTCTTAAATAGGTGAATCTTTCTAGATATTCTGCAATTTATATACCCTGCTTTACAAGTCACAGATTTATTAAGATTTTACAATCACATATTTATTTATTGCTGATCAACACTATACCGTAGAGTAATGGTGTAATCCTCCTGATTTTTAAAGAATTTTAAATTTGGATTTTTCTGAATTTTCTAGAATTTTCTTGGAATTTTCTGTAATTAAAATCAGGTATCTTAATTTTAAAAGATTTTAAATGATTATAAATAATAGTAAAATATTATGAAAATAATATTTTATGGTGTAAAATAGAAAACCAGACATAGGATAATTTTCCGGGAATTTATTGGACCCCGGATGGATTTTTAAAGCCATAAAATCTATTGATTAATTAAACCTAATTAAATAAACCCGGTTCACCTAAACCCATAATAAACCAACTCAACCCATACTGCTGAACCGACCCAGACCCAACCCATCCTTAACGGGTCGGGTCGGATCCGAATTGAACCCGACCCGACCCGGATCCGCTAGCCCGAACCCTTTCTCTCCTTCCCCCGACCGTTTCAGAACCCGCCGTCGCCTCCGGCCGTTACGCTGCCGGCCGTCGTTCCGTCTTCCCCCGCGTAACCGTAGCCGCCTTCCTCCCAACCTGTAACCGCCGACCGCCAGTCTTTCCCTCTCTCCCTATAAAATTCCCCGCTCCGCCCGACTTCTCCCTCCTTTCCCGTCGACCTGAACCCTAGCCCCGGCCAACCTCGTCTTCCCCGCAGCGCCTCGTCCCCGCCGTGCAGCGGCCGGCCTCCCTCGAGCAGAACCCGCCTCGCCGCCTTCAGCAGCGCCGTGAGCCGCCCAGCCTCTCCCCGTCCTCCTCCTCCAGCCGCCTCCTTCTTCTCCTCCTCCCCTCGTCGACGGCCACAGGCAGCAGCAGCTCGAGCAGCTCCCCGCACCGCCGCGCCGCCTCCAGCGCCGACGCGAGCCCCGGCCACCGCCTCGTCGCAGAGCCCCCGGCCCCCTCCGCCTCAGCCTGGCCGCCCAGCCGCCGTCCCCTCGCCGGAATCCCCAGCCCTAGCCCTGAACCCTAGGGCACGGACACGGACACTGGACACAGGACACAGTGTCCTGTGTCATGTCGAACACGATTCCAACCCCGGGTTTTTTCAGCCCAGTTCAGGTGCGTGTATCTTCTTGCTCGTAGCTCTGTTTTCTATTTCGTCTTTTGCATCGCGAAGCCTGTATGACCCTCTCGGTGCCCGGACAAACCGCTCGGGGCATCGCGTCCTGTGGTGATCGCACACCGCGATCCAAAAAAGAAAAAACTAAGCCCTGTTTCACCTCGGAACTGAGTGCGCCCCGCCAAACGGGACGACTTGGTCGCGTGCGGTCTTTACCGATACGTGCGCATCGTCGATACGGACGTGCGAGATTTCGCAGAAGCTGATTCGGATGTGCGTGCACACCGGAATCAGTGCGTATCCGCGGACATCGCCCCGTATCCGACTTTTCTGAATCTTGCTGTAACTTAGTGTACACACGTCGGATCGAGACAAAACTTGCACCATCGGACTCGTAGCAATACGCTGGTCCTGTGAGCCAAGTTTGGTTCGATTATGAGAACGTTGACAAAATCGTGTGTCGTGGGCCCCACAGGCTCCACTCGACGGGCGATTTTGAGAACGGCTCATCGAAATCTAATTCTGGAAGTTCCGTTGGGTTCGTATCATCTTTCCTGACCTGTTGACACTAAGTTGGACTATTTTTGAGACCTTTGACCCTGACGCATTTTTCGGTGCAAAGCGGCCCACATTTGGACCCCGTCTTGACCCGAAATTGACGTTTTTGCCCTTGTCTTCAAATTGGACTCAAGGATAGGCGTTCCTAGCTGATTAATATTTTCTGGACCTGATGGTGATGTCTGTTTCAGCAACCGGAGTACTTCCTGCAATCCCCGCTGAAGTCAGAGCTATAAATGGAGACAGAACCCAGGCAAGTATACCTTGCCAAATCCTGCAGTTTTGTTGCTTATCTCCTGGATTATTTTTCATTGTCTTGCAAGATACTTGTACAATGGTTGCATGTTTTTTAGTTGTTACTTTCCTGTCATATATAGTTCTTGATGTGCTCTGATTTATTCCTGCTGCTCTAGTCATATTTTCTCGGTTTGCGTGCATATACATTATTTGCTCTTTCCTTGGATCACTAGTTGTTCCATAGACATATTGTGATGGTTTATATGTACTCTACATTCCTGGAGTTGACTTGACTGATTCTTAGTTCCTTGTTGATGGTTATTGGACATTGACCACACTTGAGCAATCTCGATTGTGAGTACCCATTGTACTGCAATAGAGAATTGTTCGTTTGACTATCTCCTTCGTGAGCTCCCGTTGAGCTGCGAAAGAGCCATACTATAGACTGTGAGTCCCCGTTGGACTGCTTTCTATAGATCGTGATCTCTCATTGAGATGCGGTTACCCTGATTGCTTGTAGTCAAGTTTGATAGCATCACTGGCATGCCACTGTCTTAGATATAGTGATTTCTTGTGTCTTATTTGCTCGTGTTACTTTCTTCTCTATCTTGCATGTCATTTACTGTATTTGGCTCATATTCTTTTGTATCTTGCTATGTTCCCTGAGTACCTGGTTTTGTTCTCCAGATTTAGCAGACGAGGAGTACCGCAGCTTACGAACCAGCACCAGACGAGAGTTTGATTGCAGTTGATGGCCCTGCTTCTTAGTTACTGTCTAGCATGTTTTAGTTATCTTTTTCTTGTCTTTATTTTCTTGTTTGTCGGTAGTGGATTTGTCTCCACCCGACTTAGTATTATTTCTTGCTGGATTTTCGTCAGTAACTTTACTTTCAGCATTTAATTCAGTTTTGTTCTAGTTCATGATGTTCTATGGATGAGATTAGTAAACCCTGACTATTATAATACAGCTTAAGTACACTCCGATAGATCCATTAAATTGGGTTTGTCCATCGGTGTGTGCTGCTGGCCATTATCGCGCGTCCAGTCCCTCGTTATTTTGGGACTGGGGCGTGACAAATGGTTCTTTACAATTACAATCATATAGTGTTTCCAGTCACACATCAATTTTGTTGTTACCCATTGAACATTTTCTTGGTGCTTCCAATCGAAGGTCTGGTTGCCTTTGAGGTGACTCAATCTATGGGCTTTAACCCCATTCCTCTTGCCATCTCCAACACTAGTCTCCTTGAGAGCCCTTTAGTTAGAGGATCTGCTAGATTATTCTTTGATCTGACGAAGTCAATTACAATTACTCCACTGGATCGCAATTGTTTCACCCGATTGTACCTCAGACGTATATGTCTGGATTTTTTATTATAACTTGCCCTCTGAACCTTTGCTATTGCAGTTTGGTTGTCACAGTGTACAGGGATAGTAGGAACTGGTTTGCTCCACAGAGAAATATCTGTTACCAGATTCCTAAGCCAGTCTGCTTCCTCACTAGTAAGGTCAAGATCTATGAATTATGCCTCCATAGTAGATCTAGAAATACATGTCTGTCTGGTAGAGTTCCAGGAAACAGCAGCTCCACCCAATGTGAATACATATCCACTTATGGCTTTGGTCTCATCTGTATCGGAGATCCAGTTTGCATCAGTATACCCTTCTAATACAAATGGGTATCCTCCAAAGAATAATCCATATGGGATATAGTGCCCTTTAGGTATTTCATTACCCGTTATAAGGCAGTCCAATGTGAACTATTCAGATTGTTAGTGTACCGACTAAGCTTTCCTACTGCGTAAAAAATATCAGGTCTGGTACGATTAGTAATATAGTTCAGGCATCCGATTTGCTGAGAATACTTCAACTGAGCCCCACAATTTCCTTTATTCTTCTTCAACCTGATACTTGCATCATATGGAGTGCTTACCAGGTTTAGAATCAAAATAGTTAAATCTTTTTAGACCTTTTTATATATAGTGAGATTGGGAGATACCAATTCCCTCAGAAGTGCGACTTAATTTAAGTTCTAAAATCACATCAGCAGATCCTAAATCTTTCATATCAAAATTTAGAGACAATAATGATTTGATATCATAAATATTATCCATGTCAGTGCCAAAAATAACAATGCCATCAACATACATGCATAATGTTACATATGAGCTACTAACAGTTTTGCTATATGCTCATTTATCAGAATCATTAATAGCAAAAGCATATGATAGAATTACCTTATCAATTTATCATGCCATTGCTTTGGCGCTTGGTTCAGTCCATAAAGAGATTTAATTAATTTGCATACCTACATTCTTGCCCTGGAACAACAAACCCTTCAAGTTGTTCTTTTAAATCTCTTTCTGTAAATCTTCATTCAGAATAGTTTTTACATCCATTTGATGAATAAATAGTTTATGAATAGATGCAATAGCTATTAACATTCTAATTATAGCAATTCTAGTAACAGGAGAGTAAGTGTCAAAAAAGTCAAAAAAGTCTACCCCTTCTCTTTGTTTGAACCCTTTAGCCACTAACCTGGTTTTGAATTTATCAATAAACCCATCAGGTCTTAACTTCTTTCTGAAGATCCATTTGCAACATACAGGAAGGTTAACCAAATCTCAAGTTCTAGTTGATATAATAGAATCAATTTCACTATTTATGGTCTCTTTCCAAAAATAAGGAATCAACTGAGGACATAGCCCCTTGATAAGATATAGGGACATCTTCAACAAGGTAGGTGAAAAACCCTTCACCTAGGTCTGGTTCTCGTCTTGTTCTTTTACTTCTCCTGGATTCTATTGGGGTAATCTCCTCTGGTTGTGAACTAGAGGTTACAGCAGGGACTTGTGTAGATATAGAAGATCAAGGAATTCTATTTTTCAATGAAAAAATATTTTCAAAAAATAAGCATCCCTAGATTTCATGACTGTGTTAGCATCAATACAATTTACCTCACTCTTAATTACAAGAAATCTATAAGCAATACTATTTTGGGCATATCCCAAAAATACACAATCTACGGTCTTGGGTCCCAATTTTCTTTTCTTAGTAGGAGGGACAAAAACTTTAGCAAGGTACTCCCACACTTTAAAATATTTCAAAGATGGCTTTATACCTTTCCAAAGTTCATAAGAGGTCTTATCAGTTTTTTTGAAAGAAACTTTATTTCAAATATGACATGCAGAAAGAAGGGCTTCCCTCCACAAATTATCAGATAAACCAGAGCTACCTAACATAGCATTAATCATATCAAGAAATATTATATATTTTTTATGCTACCACATTCTGTTGATGAGCATAAGGAACAGTTACCTCATGTATATTGCCAAACAATTCACATAAAGAGTCAAACTCAAGATAGGTGTATTCACCCCCATGATCAGACCTAAGAATTTTAATTTTCTTTTCAAGCTGATTTTCAACTTCAGCTTTAAAAGATACAAACTTGCTAAAAGCTTCATCTTTAGTTCTAAGCAAGTAAACATGGCAATATTTTGAATAATCATCTATAAAAGTAATAAAATATCGCTTACCACTACGAGTAAAAATATCGTTCAATTCACAAATATCGCTGTGAATAATATCCAATAGCAGAGAACTCCTTTCAACATAATGAAAGGATTTGCTGGGTTGTTTGGCTTGCGTACACATCTCACATTTTCCATTCATGCTCATGTCAATCTTAGGAATCAATTACAAATTAGACACTCTCTTTAAAGAGTTAAAATTAACATGTCCCAAACAACCATATCAAACATCACAACTATTAGTATTATAAGATGGAACATTTGAATCAGAAGTAGAAGCAGAGGCAATGTTATTTAAACAGAAATTTAAAGTACTGTAAGGCATGTCCACATAAAGTTTAAACAGACCCCCATATACATAGCATTTTCAATTAAAATTATCATTCAGGGAGATTACAACTCGATCAGACTCAAATACAAGTTTGTAACAATATTTATTTAACAAATAACCAGAAATTAAGTTTTTGTTGACGTCTGGTACGTGCTGCACATTATGCAAAGGAACAATCTTGCCCGAGACTTGTAGTTTTCTTAAAGGAAGATGCTAGCTAGCTTACTTGGCTTTGTTTACAACAGAGAGGGAAGTCCCTTCCTTCCTCACTAGCGTTCGCCTCACTTCGCAGCTCACTTCGCTCGCCTCTCTTCAAAAAAGATATACCGTGCGAATCATTGCTCAGTTTTATCGTAGAATAATGATCGAAGGTGGAAGGTGCGCCCATCCTCAATTGACAGATACCCGAATTAAAGGCCTTAATTTCTAGGCTGGAAAGACAAGTTGAGGTTCACTCTTCCCTTTTCATGCACTCTAGCAGCACTCGAATTTTCCATAGCTACTGATTCTCCCTCCTCAACATGTCGGTAGGAGAAAAATGAATCAATATTAGGGCATACATGGATATTTGTCCATGTATCAACCCACCAGTCAGTAGGCTAATATGAGGAATCAAAAATAGAATATACGGTTACAAACCTCTGATCATCGATCGGTACGGACAGATTCAGTCCCGGCTATGATTACATGAGCCTGTGAAACAACAGGAGCGTCTGCAGGAGTTCGACGATCAGGATTTTGAAATCCCTGACCCTTCTTCCTATGGCGGCTGTCACGCCCTGTAAACCCCCTGAATTTTTAAATTATTAAATTATGGATTTTTCCCAATTTTCTGGAATTTTCTGGGAATTTTCTGTAATTAAAATCAAGGTTTTAATTAATAAATGATTTTTTATTGCCAGTAAATAATATTAAAATATCATGAAAATAATATTTTTGGGTGTAAAATGAAAAACTGGACTTAGGGTAATTTTTCTGGATTTTTCTGGGCCTCAGACCTATTTTTAAATGCCTAAAAACTATTTTTTATGAATTAATTAATAGATTTATTATATTATTATTATTATTTTTATTTTTTCTATTATTTTTTTTGGCCCGTTCTCAGCCCGGCCCAGTGGGCCGAAGCCCAGCCCAGCCCAGCCTTGCGGGTCGGGCGGGTCTGCCCGGAGACCCGACCCGCCAGCCGGAGACCCGGTCTCCCTCTCCCCACGCCGCCCGCGTCCTGCGCCGGACGCTCCGCTCCGCCGGCCAGCGCGTCCCCACGTCCCCCACCGCTCCGCCCGGCTCGCCCCGCCCTCAGCGGCGACGTCCACCCCCCCTCCGCCGTTCCCGGCGTCTCTCTCTCCCTCACTCCCCCTATTTAAACCCGTCGACCCCCCCCCTCTCTCCTCCGTCCGACCTCCTCGCCGCCACCCGAGCCGCCACCGCTCCGCCCTCGGTCGCCCGCTCCTCCCCCTTCCGTCTCTGCCCTCCGACGCCCAGCCAGCACCCGCCTCCGCGCCTCGCCGCTCTCCCCTCCCCTTCGTCTCGACGACTGCAGCAGCGGCAGCCAGCGCCGTGCCGGCCGCCCTGAGCCGCCGCCTCCACCGTGGACGCCGCGCCGCCCCTCGCCGAGCTGCCCCCGGCCCTCCACCGCAGTCCAGCCGCCTCCCTCCGCCGCGTGCCCGCCGGAGCCCAAAACCCTAACCCTAATTTCCATTTCCGTGTCGGACACGACACGGACACGGTTTTGACTCGATTTTCGGGTCCCCTTCAGGTACGCGTAACTTTCGCCTCGTAGCTCCGTTTCCAATTCCGTAAATTGCGTTGTAAAGCCTGTACGACCCTCTCGGTGTCCGGACAAACTGTTCGGGATATCGCGTCCTGTGGTGATCGCACACCGCGATCCAAAAACAGGAAAAACCAGATCCTGTTTCACCCCGGAACTGAGTCCGCCCCGCAAAATGGGACGACTTGGTCGCGTGCGGTCTTCACAGATACGTACGCATCGTCGATACGGACGTGTGAGTTTTCGTGGAAGCTGATTCGGGTGTGCGTGCACACCGAAATCAACGCGTATCCGCGGACACCGCCCCGTATCCGCCTTTTCGGCAATTTACCCTAACTTCGTACACACACGTCGGATCGAGACGAAACTTGCGCCATCGGACTCGTAGCAATACGCTGGTCCTGTGGGTCAAGTTTGGTTCGATTCTGAGAACGTTGACGAAATCGCGTGTCGTGGGCCCCACAGGCCCCGCTCGACGGGCGATTTTGTGTTCGGCTCATCGGAATCCAAATCTGGAAGTTCCGTTGGGTTCGTATCAGCGTTCCTGACCTGTTGACACTAATTTGGTGAATTTGGAGACCGTTGACCTGGACACGTTTTTCGGTGCAAAGCGAGCCCAACGGCGGATCCCGTTTTGACCCGAAACTGCCGTTTTTGCCCTTGTCTCCAAATTGGACCCAAGGACAGGCGTTTCTAGCTATTTGACATCTTCTGAGCATGATGGTAATGTCTATTTCAGCTTTTGGACTCATCTCTGGACTTTTCCCCCAAGAACTAATTTAATCAGATCCAAACAACAGGCAAGTACCTGCACTTCAAGTTAATCTTTATATATTGTGATAATTAATTCCCTGCCATACATGTACCCTTGATGTTTACACCTAGTGTTAGAAATGTTGAATTTCATGTCTTGAATATTGGTAGTTCCTGTCTTGTTTTTCATGTCGGGTGGGAGAATACCTAGAAGGCATGTAGTTTACCCTTTCCCCTGTATTGTCTAATAGCTGTTGGTACACGACTGTCCATCAGCCGGATCTCGATTGTATTGTCTAATAGCCGTTTATGACGGCTAGATTAGCCTTATAAACCCCTACATGCCAACTAAGTATTCTAAAAACAAACACAAGTTCACACAGATAGTTCTGGTCATGTTATATTTCTTGCTGGCTATTGTAGTTCCATTTCCTGTTTCATTTATTTCTGTTTCTCATATTCCTGTTTACAACTAACTCTGAGATAATAATGTTCTGCTAATGCTGGTTCTCAACATGATATCCAATATTTAATTGTCATAAAATATTTAGTTTAATCTTGTTGTGCACTGTGTACTTTGCTCCTTTCCTGACTGGATCTGTTGTTTAGGCGATGAGGAGAACCTTGCCCCCACCTATTATGGCCCCTATGAGGCAGCAGGTGATACAGTTGCAGAGCCAGTTCCCGCACAGGAAGCTACTCCTGCTGAGTAGTTAGCAGTAGTTATCTTAGTTTTGCTCTTTATCTTAGCAATCGGGTTTGTCCCCGATTTCATTCTGATTCCTGTACTAAAATATTTGAATCTGTTGTCACATTTATTTCAGTTGCAATCTTAAGTTTCATTTCTCATTATTTATTATCTTGCCTATGTGATTTGTGAATGAGCTAGTTAGTAAATCTGGATTTGACCTAGACAGCGTACTACCGCCGATTCTGCGGCGTAGGCTGGACGTACCCACGCACTCGTGCCCGAATTTTTGGGTGCGGGTCGTGACACGTTTTTATGGTGGCCCATGCAGGTCTTATCCTAAAATAGGGTAATACCCTAGGACAGGGTATGGAATAAGATTGAGGATTCTAGGAAAAGCTCATTCACAGTATAGGGTCCTTATTTCAAATTCTTGATATCTTTGCTGCTCAATTTTCCTATCGTCTTTGATTTCCAAGTATTCTATTCTGATCTTCCTATCCCTTAAACTTTCAGAATGGTCCAGACAAGGAACACAGTAGGAGGCACATCAGAACCAGCTGAGCAGAATGTGACCGAGACCCTTGCACTTCCGCCGCCTCCATCTGTTCCGGCAGTTACTCTGGATGGGGCACAGCTACTCGGAGTATTCCAGGGACTAGTGGAATCCCAGAAAGAACAGACTGCACTTCTGCGGACCAGCCTCTCAGAAGCTATTAAGTCCCAGGAGTCGCCACTCAAGAGGCCAGGGAGTGCCAAAGACTTTAAGAACCTCAGACCCCTGGAATTCTACGGAACTGAGGGTATTCTCTACGCCGATGAATGGATTGAGAACGTAGAGCGACTCCTGAAGACTGCTCGGGTCCCTGATGATCTCAAAGTGGAGTCTGCAAGCCTGCAACTGTTCGACATAGCTCGGACCTGGTTCCGAGATGAACCCCAACTATCTGCTCCTGACCTCACCTGGGAGGACTTCAAGAGACTGTTCAAGGAGAAATTCTACCCCGAAGTGGCTCGGGAAGCTCTCGAAAGTCAATTCGAGAGACTGGAACAAGGTAACCTATCTGTAGATGAGTATACTGCTGAATTTAGCAGGTTAAGCCACTTTGCGGAGTACATGGTTCGTACCCCGGAGGACAGAGCCCGTAGATTCAAGAAGGGGCTATCTCCGGATATTCGCCTTGCTGTCACCACCAGCCGAGCTCGCACCTACGAGAAAATCTTGAACGTGGCACAAGGCGTTGAGAGAGACATGGGGCATAAGCTAAAGCGAGAAAGAGATACCGGAAATGCGGGACCCAACAAACGCCCTTTTCAACAACAACAGTAGGGGGCCCCGCAACAAGCTCAGCGTCCTCTCCCTCGAGCTCCAGCACCCCAACACCAGGCCCAGGGACAGAACCAACAAGCTGCTGCTTGTAACTATTGTCATAGACCAGGCCATACTTGGCAAGTTTGCAGAAAGAGGCTAGGTGTTTGTCTACTTTGTGGCTCAGCAGCACATCAAGTGAGGGACTGTCCCGCTGCTCAAGGACGCGGACAGGCTTACGTAATGACCGTGGAGAACGCGCAAACTCTGGAAGCAGCTAATGCGCGTAAGTGATTCGTAGATATCATTTTTCTAGTATTATTTAACTCGTGCCTATTGGTTCGTGACCTCAGCCCCAACCTAGTAATTTTGAACTTACTAAATACCTGGTATGCTTTTAAATTTGATAACTGTTTTAGAGGATTTTGCTATTGTACTTATTTTGTGTTATTTTGTGAACTTCAATAATTTGCACCTCCTTTTCATCATCATCTAGCGTACTTAATTTTGCTGAACTTGACTTATGCTGCTATTTATAGCCTAGTTTTGCAAGCTTACCCTTTATCGGGCTTGTTCACGACACCTGTATTATTGAGGCCTGATCAACCCCACTAATACAAGTGTCTACTCAGAATCAGTGTACTACGGTCTGATCAACCTTAGTGCATTCTGATTCGCACTTCGCACAACTACTTTACGTGGATTGAGATATAGTTGACTAGCGTACTTGCCCCTAAATACGTCCGAGCATATCGTATCAGCATTACCAGAATAGAATCTCGACCCTTAACCGCCTGACAATTCCCATTAGAATTCCTGAAAAACGCCTTGATCCCTATACCTCTGTTCTACCACATCGCCCTTAAACTCTTTATTATTGATTCTCGTCTTTCCTCATTTCGGAAAGACAAAGACCTGTAGTTGGTATAAGTTGATTTGTAGTGCTAGACATACCCCTCAGACCGGACGAATTGATGATAACCCTTTATGACTAAGACAAGACCCTATGTGCTGTGTTTTGTGTTGCAGACTTAAGATTCAATACCATGATTTATTAAGTTTGGGACCTAGCCTTACTAGTTGTCCAGCCTTAGAGGATATGGGTAAAATTCTAAGTTGGGTAGCGACCGCAATGTCCACCTGAGAGAAACCCGTTAGACTACAATCAAGTGAGTTTGGACAGAGAGAACCCTGCCATAATTTAAATTTCGAGGACGAAATTTTTGTAAGTTGGGTAGGTTGTAAACCCCCTAAATTTTTAAATTATTAAATTTTGGATTTTTCCCAATTTTCTGGAATTTTCTGGGAATTTTCTGTAATTAAAATCAAGGTTTTAATTAATAAATGATTTTTTATTGCCAGTAAATAATATTAAAATATCATGAAAATAATATTTTTGGGTGTAAAATGGAAAACTGGACTTAGGGTAATTTTTCTGGATTTTTCTGGGCCTCAGACCTATTTTTAAATGCCTAAAAACTATTTTTTATGAATTAATTAATAGATTTTATTATATTATTATTATTATTTTTATTTTTTCTATTATTTTTTTTGGCCCGTTCTCAGCCCGGCCCAGTGGGCCGAAGCCCAGCCCAGCCCAGCCCAGCCTTGCGGGTCGGGCGGGTCTGCCCGGAGACCCGACCCGCCAGCCGGAGACCCGGTCTCCCTCTCCCCACGCCGCCCGCGTCCTGCGCCGGACGCCCCGCTCCGCCGGCCAGCGCGCCCCCACGTCCCCCACCGCTCCGCCCGGCTCGCCCCGCCCTCAGCGGCCACGTCCACCCCCCCCTCCGCCGTTCCCGGCGTCTCTCTCTCCCTCACTCCCCCTATTTAAACCCGTCGACCCCCCCCTCTCTCCTCCGTCCGACCTCCTCGCCGCCACCCGAGCCGCCACCGCTCCGCCCTCGATCGCCCGCTCCTCCCCCTTCCGTCTCCGCCCTCCGACGCCCAGCCAGCACCCGCCTCCGCGCCTCGCCGCTCTCCCCTCCCCTTCGTCTCGACGACTGCAGCAGCGGCAGCCAGCGCCGTGCCGGCCGCCCTGAGCCGCCGCCTCCACCGTGGACGCCGCGCCGCCCCTCGCCGAGCTGCCCCCGGCCCTCCACCGCAGTCCAGCCGCCTCCCTCCGCCGCGTGCCCGCCGGAGCCCAAAACCCTAACCCTAATTTCCATTTCCGTGTCGGACACGACACGGACACAGTTTAGACTCGATTTTCAGGTCCCCTTCAGGTACGCGTAACTTTTGCCTCGTAGCTCCGTTTCCAATTCCGTAAATTGCGTTGTGAAGCCTGTACGACCCTCTCGGTGTCCGAATAAACTGTTCGGGACATCGCGTCCTGTGGTGATCGCACACCGCGATCCAAAAACAGGAAAAACCAGACCCTGTTTCACCCCGGAACTGAGTCCGCCCCGCCAAACGGGACGACTTGGTCGCGTGCGGTCTTTACAGATACGTACGCATCGTCGATACGGACGTGTGAGTTTTCGTGGAAGCTGATTCGGGTGTGCGTGCACATCGAAATCAACGCGTATCCGCGGACACCGCCCCGTATCTGCCTTTTCGGCAATTCACCCTAACTTCGTACACACACGTCGGATCGAGACGAAACTTGCGCCATCGGACTCGTAGCAATACGCTGGTCCTGTGGGTCAAGTTTGGTTCGATTCTGAGAACGTTGACGAAATCGCGTGTCGTGGGCCCCATAGGCCCCGCTCGACGGGCGATTTTGTGTTCGGCTCATCAAAATCCAAATCTGGAAGTTCCGTTGGGTTCGTATCAGCGTTCCTGACCTGTTGACACTAAGTTTGGTGAATTTGGAGACCGTTGACCTGGACACGTTTTTCGGTGCAAAGCGAGCCCAACGGCGGACCCCGTTTTGACCCGAAACTGCCGTTTTTGCCCTTGTCTCCAAATTGGACCCAAGGACAGGCGTTTCTAGCTATTTGACATCTTCTGAGCATGATGGTAATGTCTATTTCAGCTTTTGGACTCATCTCTGGACTTTTCCCCCAAGAACTAATTTAATCAGATCCAAACAACAGGCAAGTACCTGCACTTCAAGTTAATCTTTATATATTGTGATAATTAATTCCCTGCCATACATGTACCCTTGATGTTTACACCTAGTGTTAGAAATGTTGAATTTCATGTCTTGAATATTGGTAGTTCCTGTCTTGTTTTTCATGTCGGGTGGGAGAATACCTAGAAGGCATGTAGTTTACCCTTTCCCCTGTATTGTCTAATAGCTGTTGGTACACGACTGTCCATCAGCCGGATCTCGATTGTATTGTCTAATAGCCGTTTATGACGGCCAGATTAGCCTTATAAACCCCTACATGCCAACTAAGTATTCTAAAAACAAACACAAGTTCACACAGATAGTTCTGGTCATGTTATATTTCTTGCTGGCTATTGTAGTTCCATTTCCTGTTTCATTTATTTCTGTTTCTCATATTCTTGTTTACAACTAACTCTAAGATAATAATGTTCTGCTAATGCTGGTTCTCAACATGATATCCAATATTTAATTGTCATAAAATATTTAGTTTAATCTTGTTGTGCACTGTGTACTTTGCTCCTTTCCTGACTGGATCTGTTGTTTAGGCGATGAGGAGAACCTTGCCCCCACCTATTATGGCCCCTATGAGGCAGCAGGTGATACAGTTGCAGAGCCAGTTCCCGCACAGGAAGCTACTCCTGCTGAGTAGTTAGCAGTAGTTATCTTAGTTTTGCTCTTTATCTTAGCAATCGGGTTTGTCCCCGATTTCATTCTGATTCCTGTACTAAAATATTTGAATCTGTTGTCACATTTATTTCAGTTGCAATCTTAAGTTTCATTTCTCATTATTTATTATCTTGCCTATGTGATTTGTGAATGAGCTAGTTAGTAAATCTGGATTTGACCTAGACAGCGTACTACCGCCGATTCTGCGGCGTAGGCTGGATTTACCCACGCACTCGTGCCCGAATTTTCGGGTGCGGGTCGTGACACGCCCCGATCTCCCGCAGGCTAAACGACCGTCCCCGCTAGGCGGGAATCACCCTCGCCAGCGCTCCCGCGGGAAGATCGCTTTGACCTATCCGGGCGTGATGCCGCACGAGCGTGAGCCACGCCCGTGCAAGGCCATGGTTCATTGGCTGGCGGTAAGAGTTATAAGCCACAGAGTCGCACAGATTGCCCGAGTGCAGCGGAGTCATGAACGCATAGGCAATCGGTAACAAGTTCACTGAGTTGACAATATAGCGGAAGCATTGAAACACAAGTTGAAGTAATGCAAGCTCTTTATTGATATAAACAAGTGTTACATGCGGCGTATAGCCGAGATTACAAGTCGCTCAAGCCTCTCTCACTGAAACATAAAGCGTGCCAAGTGGCTACAATTGTGGAATGATTGTACAGGCGATGATCAGGCGATGTTCACAACATTATGTCTTGTATATGTGCTTCTATTCCGGACGCACCGTTGCTTCGGAGTGATCTCCACGCCTAAGCACGCACGTAGGAGGCATCCGCACCGAACGAGGTTCTCCCGCACCCTGCATACAAACTGGTGGATTATCAGTACATTGAATGCACTGGTGGGGAAGCTACTCGCCCGCTCGAAAAATCCAAACACGTAATACAGGTTCCGTGCACAACTATTAAGTTGTCTTTCTAGTTGCCTTAGGATCATTTTCATACAAATATTGAATAGCCTAACGTGTCGGACAGTGCGTCGTACGATGTTAGAGGAAACACGACGAGACTTACCATTTTACCTTCCCTGTCCAAGGCAAACATTATAAATCTGAGCACGGGCAAGTATAACATTAAAAAGGTATAGCATATGCAAATACGATGTTGTGGGCAAGATCACGTTTCAAGTATACGATTTACAGGAGTATCAGGTGTGTTGCATACAATGATTTACTTGAAATATACTTGACACCGTTTGGTATCTTTTACCTGACTATCAGTATCACCTGCACAACTTACCATGCCTTCCCTGTCACGAAGACACAAGTTAGTATGCAACAGGTTCAAATATACTTGATGATCACTGGCTTGATTGCCATATTGGACTAGTCTGTGACAAAGATGGTTTGCTACGTGCAAATACGAGAGGCGCCGCATACCACCCCCTCCAAGCACGTGAGACTAAACGTGAGTTTCGTCCGGAGCCGGAACGGTGCCAGTGCCCCAGCAGCCGCCCGCAGGAACTATACCTTGTGCAAAAGTTGTCCGTGATCGAACAATAACATTCGTTCGCCCGAAGGCTACGTGATTATCGCCCGTAGGCTACGTGAATTATCGCTCGGAGGCTACGTGATTATCGCCCGTAGGCTACGTGATTTATCGCCCGGAGGCTACGTGAGTACAAGACAAGCAGTATTGCATGATTCAATATATTGCATCTACGTTCCATTCATGCATTCAGGATTGAGCTTATACATTGCACAATATAGTAACGTTAGACATTCGTAAGCAGGCAAGCATGCATTTCTAAGGAACATAAGTAAACACGTTTCCTCGGACCCGAAGGTAAGCCGAGAGATAAAACCGTTAGGGACTTAGCATGCGAGGGTCTGAATACAAACAGTATTTCAATTTTCAGGTTCTAGCATAAGCAATACAAGTTGGGATTATTTCCTTAGCTAGGTGCGTTGGATTCTTATTAGCATGCAGGGGGTGAATCACTGTCACGACCGGCACCCGGATATTCGGGCACGAGTACGTGGGTACGTCCAGCCTACGCCGCAGTGTCGGCGGTAGTACGCTGTCTTGGTCATCTTCACAGGTAATCTCTAGCTCATCCACAGTAAATAAATAGGCAAGGATAATAACAAAAAATAGGAATACTAAGATTTCATAAGACAAAATGTGATATACAAATCCATGGTTTAATACAGAATCCAGAAGATAAATCGGGGACAAACCCGATTGCTGTGCTGAAAGAAAATACTAGCTAACTGGCTACTACTCCTCAAAAGTAGTCTCCTGGGTGGGAACAGGCTCCTCAGACGTATCACCTGCTACCTCATAGGGGTCATAATAGGTGGGGGCATAGTCCTCATCATCGCCTAAATCAACGGATCCAGTCAGGAAAGGAGCAAAGTACACAATGCACAACAAAGATTAAACTAAATATTTATGACAAGTAGAAAAGAACTGACAAGTATCATGTTGAGGATATGCATAAATAAGAGTAACAATAACTAAGGGTTAATTTCTATAAATCAGGAATATGAGTAAACAAAAAATATAATGAGACAGAAAAATGGAACTACAACAAGATAACAGGAACTACAACACGACAAGAAACTATGTGTGTGTAATTGTGTATTTAGAATACATAGTCGGCATGTAGGGGGTTATAAGGCTAATCAGGCCGTCATAGACGGCTATCACACAATGAATAATCGAGTATCAGGCTGATGGTACAGTCGCGTACCAACAGCTATCGAACAATAACCGAGGGAAGGGTAAACCACATGCCTCCTAGTATTCTCCCACCCGACACGAAAAACAAGACATGAAATACAATATTCAAGACATGAAATCCAGTATTCTAACACTACGTGTAACATCCAATGGTGCTAGTAGAGCAAGGAACTAATTATCACAATATAAAAAATAAACTTAAAGTGCAAGTACTTGCCTGATGTTTGGATCCAATTACAGTTTTATCCTCGAGAAATTTTCTAGAAATGTGTTCGGATGCTGAAATAAACATTACCATCATGCTCAGATGATATCAAATAGCTAGAAACGCATGTCCTTGAGTCCAATTTGGAGACAAGGGCAAAAACGGCAATTTCGGGTCAAAATGGGGTCCGCATGTGGGCCCGCTTTGCACCGAAAAACGTGTCAGGGTCAAAGGTCTCCAAAATCACTAAACTTAGTGTCAACAGGTCAGGAACGGCGATACGAACCCAACAAAACTTCCAGAATTGAATTCCGATGAGCTGATCACAAAATCGCCCGTCGAGTGGGACCTGTGGGGCCCACGACACGCGATTTCGTCAACGTTCTCAGAATCGAACCAAACTTGGGTCACAGGACCAGCGTATCACTACGAGTCCGATGGCGCAAGTTTCGTTTCGATCCGACGTGTACACAGAAAGTTAGGGCTTGATTCAGAAAAGGCGGATACGGGGCGGTGTCCGCGGATACGCGTTGATCCCGGTGTACACGCACACCCGAATCGACTTCCGCGAAATCCCACACGTCCGTATCAATGACGCGCACGTATCTGTGAAGACCGCGCGCGACCAAGTCGTCCCGTTTGGCAGGGCGTACCCAGTTCCGGTGTGAATCGGGTCGTTGTTTTTCCTGTTTTTGGATCGCGGTTCGCGATCGCCACAGGACGCGATGCCCCGAGCGGTTTATCCGGGCAACGAGAGGTCATACAGGCTTCGCGACGCAATTTACGAAATTGAAAAAGGGGCAGCTAGGAGAAAGTTACACGTACCTGAACAGGGCTCGAGAAACTGGGCTTTTTGTGTCCGTGTCGTGTCCGACACGCCGACACGGGAATTTGGGAATTAGGGTCAGGGTTAGGGTCTGCGGAGCTCAGGCGGAGGGCGGCCGGCCGGAGGCGCTGGGGGCAGCGCTGGAGGCGGGAGGCGACGCTAGCTGACGGCGGCGGCGCGTGGCAGTCGGCCGGAGGCGGCGGAGTCCGGGCACGGGGCGGCTCTCGGCTGCTGCTGCAGCTTGCTCGTCGTCGAGGAGAGGAGGAGGGAGGAGAAGAAGCTGGGAGGGGCTGCCGTCGGTGGCGGAGGCGAGCGGGCAGCTGCGGGGTCGGGCGCAGCGGCGGAGGCGCGGCTGGGGACGGCGCTGCGGGGGGAGGAGATGGCCGGGGGAGGGGAAAAGCCTAGGGTTTTATAGGCTGGGGGGGGAGCCGGGTTGGCCGGGTCTGGCGGAGACGGTGGCGTCGTGGGGCGAGGTTGCGGGCGAGGTGGCCGGGCGGAGTGCCACGTGGCCGGAGGCGGCGGATCCGCCGGGAGACGCGGGCACGGGCGGGGGCTGAGTCAGGGAGAGGGGGAGAGGAGCGGGCCGGGTGCGGGTTTCGAGCGGGTTGCGGGTTTGGCCGACCCGCCCGACCCGCTAGGCCGGGGGCTGGGCTGGGCTGAGCCCAATGGGCCGGGCCGGGTTATGGGTTTGGGTTAAATAATTTAAATAAATAAATAAATAAATAAATAATTACATAAATAGTTTTTAGGTGATTTAAAAATAGGTCTGGGGCCCCATAAATTCCAGAAAAATTACACTAAGTCTAGTTTTTTATTTTACACCCAAAAAAATTATTTTCATAATATTTTAATATTATTTATTATCATTTATAAATTATTTAATAATTAAAAACCCTGATTTTAATTACAGAAAATTCCAGAAAATTCCAGAAAAATTGCAAAAAATCCAATTTTAATATTTTTTGAAAAAATCAGGGGCTTACAATCACCTAGCGACTAGCATGAACATTCCAGATTTTATGTGTGCTGGCTAAGCAAAGACAAGTTCACCGTAGCCACCCACCTTAGCGATGATTCGCCTCGGTAGAGCGATACGTCAAGCGAGCCTCTGAAAGCCTTAGCCGGGGTCCTGTAGGGACAAATCTGGATATTCTTTCCTTCTTGTTTGAGGCAAAGCGGGTCGGGACAGTTGCACTTTTGCCGGTTGAGTCGGCAGTCCGCTAGAACGGAACGGGGTGTTACATCCTACCCAACTCAGAAAAAGTCTCGTCCTCGAGACTTACTGAGGACAAGCAGTAATCTAGGGTTGAGGCAATCCTAGACAAGTCGTTGTACTTGTTCATTTGGATATTCACTTGCACAAGCATCGAAATCAGCATATCGCTTAGACTGGATCGTGCGCACTTTCGAAATGCATTTCTAGCGTGAGCACGTCAACCAGCTTAGTGATAGCGAAGTCTTAGCTCTCGAGTTTCACCTTTTCTTAAGTCTTGGATGGTGCACTAGTTCAAGGCGTCCCTCAAATAGATGTGTCACGCCCCAGTCCCAAAATGACGAGGGACTGGAGAAGCGTGGCAATGGCCAGCAGCACGCACCGATGGACAACCCAATTTAATGGATCCATCAGGGCATGCTTAAGCTGTAGTCTAGCAGTAATAAGTACAAGTCTCAGGTATTTCTAATCTCATCCACAGAATAACACAGATTAATTGCCAGAAATAATGCAATGGAAATAAATATGCAATATCAAATAAGGTTATCTCGGGAAATAATCCGAGAATTAGTCTGTTACATTCAGAGGAAAAAATAGACAGGAAATAAAATGCTGAAAATGGAAATACTGTGTGTATGAAGCCGGTGCTCAGGAGAAGTCTTCGGCCAATATCTCGTTCTCGGTTCCGGGTTCTGCTCCAAGGAGTGCTCCTGTACCGTACACCTCGGGGTAGATCTCGTCTGTAATATCTGGGGACAAAATCCGGATCCAGGTCCTCAGGGGACATAGCAAGGTACAAGAAAGCTCATGCCAAAATAAATGCAGTGCAGCAATAAATGGAACAGCAGGATAAATTATGTAACCAACTATGTGATATGCAATATGAGAGCAGCACTAGAACTCAGGCTGAAGCCACTACAAGCTCTGTGTCGGGGAGCCGGTAGCGGCAATAACTATGAATTATACTATGAAATATACTATGTTTTATATATAATATCAGCCTGTGGTCTGTGTGTCTCTCCCCACCCAATGTAATCCCACGTCTCATGTCCACGATGCCTCATGTCCATGTCACGCACGATTATAACTAATGCAGCAAGTCTGATAGCTATGAATCAAATGTCTAATAATGTAAAGTCTATGTCATAAAACATGCATCCTATACAGAATCACCTTGAATGTCTCAGGAAGACTCTGTCTCATGAAATAGTGTCAAGTGTCCTGGGTTCTGGTGTACTTGATAGGACAAGTACCAAGAGTAAGGGTATCGAATGTCCAACTCTATGTGACGTACCCAACACCGCGTACGGGGTTGGCACCCGACTATGATCGGACGCTAAGTACGTCACACGCTTCCTAGGTTAAGCAGTTAAACAGGTTTATATTTAATTCCACAAGAAATCCATTAAAATACTATGTCAAGAATTTATGAGATTTGGCAAGCTTTACTTGCCCACTATTGCATAATTAAGTCCAGAAAATAATTAGCAAGCTGCAGGTTTTGGCAAGGTACACTTGCCTGTGGTTCCGGCTATGTTTGCAGTTCTGACTTCAGTTGGATTTGCAGGCGGTACTCCGGTTGCTGTAACAAACATCACCATCAGATTCAGAAAATATCAATCAGCTAGAAACGCCTGTCCTTGGGTCCAATTTGGAGACAAGGGCAGAAACGACAGTTTCGGGCCAAAACAGGGTCCGCAGGTGGGCCCGCTTTGCACCGAAAAACGCGTCAGGGTCAACGGTCTCCAAATTCACCAAACTTAGTGTCAACAGGTCAGGAACGCTGATACGAACCCAACGGAACTTTCAGAATTGAATTCCGATGAGCCGATCACAAAATCGCCCGTCGAGCGGGGCCTATGGGACCCACGACACGCGATTTCGTCAACGTTCTCAGAATCGAACCAAACTTGACCCACATGACCAGCGTATTGCTACGAGTCCGATGGTGCAAGTTTTGTCTTGATCCGACGTGTGTACACAAAGTTAGGTCGAATTGCAGAAAAGTCGGATATGGGGCGATGTCCGCGGATACGCGTTGATCCCGGGGTGCACGCACCCCCGAATCGACTTCCGCGAAATCCCACACGTCCGTATCGACGAGGCGCACGTATCTGTGAAGACCGCGCACGACCAAGTCGTCCCGTTTGGCGGAGCGTACTCGGTTCCGGGGTGAAACAGGGTCTAGTTTTTCCTGTTTTTGGATCGCGGTGTGCGATCGCCACAGGCCGCGATGCCCCGAACAGTTTGTCCGGGCACCGAGAGGGTCATGCAGGCTTCGCGTAAAAATTTACAGAATCGAAAACAGAGGTCTGAGGTGCAAGATACGAGTACCTGAAGGGGACCCGAGGAACCGGGGTTGTTTTCGTGTCCGACACGCGTCCGACTCGTGTCGGACACAGGGAGGAATTAGGGTTAGGGTTAGGGCTAGGGGATTTCCGGCGAGGGGCGGCGCTGGGCTGAGGCGGAGGGGGCCGGGGGTGCTGCGGCGGTGGGCGGCGCGTCGCTCGGGCGGAGGCGGCGGCGCGGGGGTGGCCCAGGGCGGCGCTGGCTGCTGCTGTTGCCGCTGGCTGCTGCTGTCGAGCGTTGCCTCGCCGGAGATGAAGAGGAGGAGGGAGGAGCAGGGGGCGGCTGACGGCAACGAGGTGGCGCCGACGGTGGAGGAAGGGCAGGGTGGTCGTGGTGGCGCCGGAGCGGGGTGGTGGAGAAAGGGGGCCGGAGAGGGATCTGACCGGAGCACCTCGGCCGGGGGGGTTTTAAAGGAGCTGGGGGAGGTGGACGTGGCCGAGAGGGGCGGTCGACGAGGCGGTCATGGCGGCGTGGGACGCGGGCGGGCGGTCCGGGCGGAGCGGCGCCGGACTCGGGCTGGGGGGGGGGAACTGGGTCGTGGGGGTGCGGGTTTCGGGCACGGGCGGGTCGGGTCTGGCGGATCCGACCCGACCCGGTAGGGGCTGGGCCGGGTTCAGCGGGCCGCGGGCTGTGGGCCGGGCTGGGCTCGGTTATTAAAAATAATAATAATAGTAATATTAATAATAACTTTAATAATCAGTAAATAAATAAATAATTAAATAAATGAATTTAGGTGTTTTAAAAATAGGTCTGGGGTCCAATAAATTCCAGAAAAATTGCCCTAAGTCCAGTTTTCCATTTTACATCCAAAAATATTATTTTCATAATATTTTAATATCATTTATTATCATTTAAAAATTATTGAATAATTAAAACACTGTTTTTAAATTACAGAAAATCCCAGAAAATTCCAGAAAATTGTGAAAAATTCAGTTTTTAAAATTTTGAAAAATCAGGGGGTTTACAATCTACCCAACTTATAAAAATTTCGTCCTCGAAATTAAAAATATGGTAGGGTTCTCTCTATCCAATCTCACTTGATTACAATCTAACCGGTTCCTCTCAGGTGAACATTACGGTCTCTACCCAACTTAGAATTTACCCATCTATCATCTAATAAAGCTATGTCCCAACTTATTTAATCATGGTATTGAATCCTTAAGTCTTTAACACCAAACACATCACCTATGGTATTCTCTTAATCATGTAAAAAGGGTCATCATCCCTGCGACCGGTCTGTGGGGTATATCTAGTACTATCTATATATCAAACTTATATCAAGCACAAGATTTTGTCTCTCCGAAATAAGGGAAGACGAGAATCAATGATAAAGAGTTCAAGGGCGAGGTGGTAGAACAGAAGTATAGGGATCAAGGCGTTTAAAGAATTCTAATGGGAATTGTCAAGCGGTTATGGATTGAAATTCTATTCTGGTAATCATTTGTTCGCATGCTCGTATTAGTACAGTTATGTAACTGATACGATATGCTCAGACATGTCTAGAGGTCAACTATACTAGCCAACTATATATCTCAATCCACGTAAAGTAGCGTTACGAAGGGCGAATCAAGCGCACTAAGGTTGGCCAGACCTTAATACACTGATTCTGAAATGTATTAGTGTACATGTCCACTAATACATATGTCATGAACAAGCTCGATAAAGAATGAGCTTGCAAAACTAGGCTATAGAATAGCAGCATAAGTCAAGTACAGCAAATTTAAGTACGCTAGATGATGATGAAAGAAGGTACAAATTATTCAAGTTCACAAAACAACATACAATAAGCACAATAACAAAAGACTCTACAATCGCTACAGTTATCAATATAAAAACATACCAGGTTATTAGCAAGTTCAAAATTACTAGGTTGGGGCTGAGGTCACGAACCAACGGGCACGAGTTAAACAATACTAGAAACGGCAACTAGAAATCACTTACGCACATTAACTACTCCAAGAGTCTGCACGTTCTCTACGATCATGCTGGTAGAGCATCTCGTGGTGATCTTGTAGGAACCTCGTCGCTTGCTGATAGATCCTTTACTCTGCATCCAAAATAAACGATAAAAGGCGCACAGGAATCAAGGCAGGATGCAAGTCAAGAATCAATTCAAATCCGAGATAGATGTCAAGAACGATTCAAGCAAGTGGATGAGATCCTAAAAACTTATCCTATTTTTATTGCAGGCCTGTTCGGTCCCTAAGTTAAAACCGAACAATTTAGTCGAAGACCTGCATGGGCCACCACAAAAACCATGTCACGCCCCAGTCCCAAAATGACGAGGGACTGGAGAAGCGTGGCAATGGCCAGCAGCACGCACCGATGGACAACCCAATTTAATGGATCCATCAGGGCATGCTTAAGCTGTAGTCTAGCAGTAATAAGTACAAGTCTCAGGTATTTCTAATCTCATCCACAGAATAACACAGATTAATTGCCAGAAATAATGCAATGGAAATAAATATGCAATATCAAATAAGGTTATCTCGGAAAATAATCCGAGAATTAGTCTGTTACATTCAGAGGAAAAAATAAATAGGAAATAAAATGCTAAAAATGGAAATACTGTGTGTATGAAGCCGGTGCTCAGGAGAAGTCTTCGGCCAATATCTCGTTCTCGGTTCCGGGTTCTGCTCCAAGGAGTGCTCCTGTACCGTACACCTCGGGGTAGATCTCGTCTGTAATATCTGGGGACAAAATCCGGATCCAGGTCCTCAGGGGACATAGCAAGGTACAAGAAAGCTCATGCCAAAATAAATACAGTGCAGCAATAAATGGAACAGCAGGGTAAATTATGTAACCAACTATGTGATATGCAATATGAGAGCAGCACTAGAACTCAGGCTGAAGCCACTACAAGCTCTGTGTCGGGGAGCCGGTAGCGGCAATAACTATGAATTATACTATGAAATATACTATGTTTTATATATAATATCAGCCTGTGGTCTGTGTGTCTCTCCCCACCCAATGTAATCCCACGTCTCATGTCCACGATGTCTCATGTCCATGTCACGCACGATTATAACTAATGCAGCAAGTCTGATAGCTATGAATCAAATGTCTAATAATGTAAAGTCTATGTCATAAAACATGCATCCTATACAGAATCACCTTGAATGTCTCAGGAAGACTCTGTCTCATGAAATAGTGTCAAGTGTCCTGGGTTCTGGTGTACTTGATAGGACAAGTACCAAGAGTAAGGGTATCGAATGTCCAACTCTATGTGACGTACCCAACACCGCGTACGGGGTTGGCACCCGACTATGATCGGACGCTAAGTACGTCACACGCTTCCTAGGTTAAGCAGTTAAACAGGTTTATATTTAATTCCACAAGAAATCCATTAAAATACTATGTCAAGAATTTATGAGATTTGGCAAGCTTTACTTGCCCACTATTGCATAATTAAGTCCAGAAAATAATTAGCAAGCTGCAGGTTTTGGCAAGGTACACTTGCCTGTGGTTCCGGCTATGTTTGCAGTTCTGACTTCAGTTGGATTTGCAGGCGGTACTCCGGTTGCTGTAACAAACATCACCATCAGATTCAGAAAATATCAATCAGCTAGAAACGCCTGTCCTTGGGTCCAATTTGGAGACAAGGGCAGAAACGACAGTTTCGGGCCAAAACAGGGTCCGCAGGTGGGCCCGCTTTGCACCGAAAAACGCGTCAGGGTCAACGGTCTCCAAATTCACCAAACTTAGTGTCAACAGGTCAGGAACGCTGATACGAACCCAACGGAACTTTCAGAATTGAATTCCGATGAGCCGATCACAAAATCGCCCGTCGAGCGGGGCCTGTGGGGCCCACGACACGCGATTTCGTCAACGTTCTCAGAATCGAACCAAACTTGACCCACATGACCAGCGTATTGCTACGAGTCCGATGGTACAAGTTTCGTCTTGATCCGACGTGTGTACACAAAGTTAGGTCGAATTGCAGAAAAGTCGGATACGGGGCGATGTCCGCGGATACGCGTTGATCCCGGGGTGCACGCACCCCCGAATCGACTTCCGCGAAATCCCACACGTCCGTATCGACGAGGCGCACGTATCTGTGAAGACCGCGCGCGACCAAGTCGTCCCGTTTGGCGGGGCGTACTCGGTTCCGGGGTGAAACAGGGTCTGGTTTTTCCTGTTTTTGGATCGCGGTGTGCGATCGCCACAGGCCGCGATGCCCCGAACAGTTTGTCCGGGCACCGAGAGGGTCATGCAGGCTTCGCGTAGAAATTCACAGAATCGAAAACAGAGGTCTGAGGTGCAAGATACGAGTACCTGAAGGGGACCCGAGGAACCGGGGTTGTTTTCGTGTCCGACACGCGTCCGACTCGTGTCGGACACAGGGAGGAATTAGGGTTAGGGTTAGGGCTAGGGGATTTCCGGCGAGGGGCGGCGCTGGGCTGAGGCGGAGGGGGCCGGGGGTGCTGCGGCGGTGGGCGGCGCGTCGGTCGGGCGGAGGCGGCGGCGCGGGGGTGGCCCAGGGCGGCGCTGGCTGCTGCTGTTGCCGCTGGCTGCTGCTGTCGAGCGTTGCCTCGCCGGAGAAGAAGAGGAGGAGGGAGGAGCAGGGGGCGGCTGACGGCGGCGAGGTGGCGCCGACGGTGGAGGAAGGGCAGGGTGGTCGTGGTGGCGCCGGAGCGGGGTGGTGGAGAAAGGGGGCCGGAGAGGGATCTGACCGGAGCACCTCGGCCGGGGGGGTTTTAAAGGAGCTGGGGGAGGTGGACGTGGCCGAGAGGGGCGGTCGACGAGGCGGTCATGGCGGCGTGGGACGCGGGCGGGCGGTCCGGGCGGAGCGGCGCCGGACTCGGGCTGGGGGGGGGGGAACTGGGTCGTGGGGGTGCGGGTTTCGGGCACGGGCGGGTCGGGTCTGGCGGATCCGACCCGACCCGGTAGGGGCTGGGCCGGATTCAGCGGGCCGCGGGCTGTGGGCCGGGCTGGGCTCGGTTATTAAAAATAATAATAATAGTAATATTAATAATAACTTTAATAATCAGTAAATAAATAAATAATTAAATAAATAAATTTAGGTGTTTTAAAAATAGGTCCGGGGTCCAATAAATTCCAGAAAAATTGCCCTAAGTCCAGTTTTCCATTTTACATCCAAAAATATTATTTTCATAATATTTTAATATCATTTATTATTATTTAAAAATCATTGAATAATTAAAATACTGTTTTTAAATTACAGAAAATCCCAGAAAATTCCAGAAAATTGTGAAAAATCCAGTTTTTAAAATTTTGAAAAATCAGGGGGTTTACAAGATGCATTCAACCAAACTTAGAGTTAGTGAAATCAGACAAGCTACTAGCGATACTCTCAAGGGTCCGCACAGGTTGGCACAAAGGCCACTCGCAGCACAGCAATATACAAGTAAGCATATCATTCAAAACGTATTTTGAAAGTATTTAGACTTATTGTTGGAACATTCCATCAAGGCATTGAGAGATAGCGTGCACATAACCCACGAACGAGCTTTCGAAACAGAGATATCGAATCGAAGTCCAAAGGCGTAGAAGCCAGGCTCTGATACCACTATGTCACGCCCCGATCTCCCGCAGGCTAAACGGCCGTCCCCGATATGCGAGAATCACCCTCGCCAGTGCTCCCGCGGGACGATCGCTTCGACCCATCCGGGCGTGATGCCGCACGAGCGTGAGCCACGCCCGTGCAAGGCCATGGTTCATTGGCTGGCGGTAAGAGTTCTAAGCCACAGAGTCGCACAGATTGTCCGAGTGCAGCGGAGTCATGAACGCATAGGCGATCGGTAACAAGTTCACTGAGTTGACAATATAGCAGAAGCATTGAAACACAAGTTGAAGTAAAGCAAGCTCTTTATTGATATAAACAAGTGTTACAGGCAGCGTATAGCCGAGATTACAAGTCGCTCAAGCCTCTCTCACTGAAACATAAAGCGTGCCAAGCGGCTAAATTTGTGGAATGATTGTACAGGCGATGATCAGGCGATGTTCACAACATTATGTCTTGTATATGTGCTTCTGTTCCGGACGCACCGTTGCTTCGGAGTGATCTCCACGCCTAAGCACGCACGTAGGAGGCATCCGCACCGAACGAGGTTCTCCCGCACCCTGCATACAAACTGGTGGATTATCAGTACATTGAATGCACTGGTGGGGAAGCTACTCGCCCGCTCGACAAATCCAAACACGAAATACAGGTTTCGTGCACAACTATTATGTTGTCTTTCTAGTTGCCTTAGGATCAGTTTTATGCAAATATTGAATAGCCTAACGTGTCGGGCAGTGCGCCATGTGATATTAGAGGAAATACGGCGAGACTTACCATTTTACCTTCCATGTCCAAGGCAAACATTATAAATCTGAGCACGGGCAAGTATAACATTAAAAAGGCATAGCATATGCAAACACGATATTGTGGGCAAGATCACGTTTCAAGTATACGATTTACAGGAGTATCAGGTGTGTTGCATGCAATGATTTACTTGAAATATACTTGACATCGTTTGGTGTCATTTACCTGACTATCAGTATCACCTGCACAACTTACCATGCCTTTCCTGCCACGAAGACACAAGTTAGTATGCAACAGGTTCAAATATACTTGATGATCACTGGCTTGATTGCCATAATGGACTAGTTTGTGACGAAGATGGTTTGCTACGTACAAATACGAGAGGCGCCGCATACCACCCCATCCAAGCATGTGAGACTAAACGTAAGTTCCGTCCGGAGCCGGAACGGTGCCAGTGCCCCAGCAGCCGCCCGCAGGAACTATACCTTGTGCACAAGTTGTCCGTGATCGAACAATAACATTCGTTCGCTCGAAGGCTACGTGATTATCGCCCGTAGGCTACGTGAATTATCGCTCGGAGGCTACGTGATTATCGCCCGTAGGCTACGTGATTTATCGCCCGGAGGCTACGTGATTATCGCCCGTAAGCTACGTGATTTATCGCCCGGAGGCTACGTGAGTACAAGACAAGCAGTATTGTATGATTCATTATATTGCATCTACGTTCCATTCATGCATTCAGGATTGAGCTTATACATTGCACACTATAGTAACGTTAGACATTCGTAAGCAGGTAAGCATGTGTTTCTAAGGAACATAAGTAAACACGTTTGCTCGGACCCGAAGGTAAGCCGAGAGATGAAACCGTTAGGGACTTAGCATGCGAGGGTCTGAATACAAGCAGTATTTCAATTTCCATGTTCTAGCATAAGCAATACAAGTTGGGATTATTCCCTTAGCTAGGTGCGTTGGATTCTTATTAGCATGCAGGTGGTGAATCACCTAGCGACTAGCATGAACATTCCAGATTTTATGTGTGCTGGCTAAGCAAAGACAAGTTCACCGTAGCCACCCACCTTAGCGATGATTCGCCTCGGTAGAGCGATACGTCAAGCGAGCCTCTGAAAGCCTTAGTCGGGGTCCTGTAGGGACAAGTCTGGATATCCTTGGCTTCTTGTTTGAGGCAAAGCGGGTCGGAACAGTTGCACTTTTGCCGGTTGAGTCGGCAGTCCGCTAGAACGGAACGAGGTGTTACAGCGGCATTGCCTAGCAAAGTGACCAGGCTTACCATAGTTGTAATATTCCCACTTAGGTCTGTTGTCTTTCCCAATCACAGCTTTTGACTTAAGGAACTGTTTCTTTGCAGAGTTCCTGTTCTGGGGGTTGTTCCTCTGATGATGGGGTTGGCCCTTAGACTTTTCTTTGGTTTCAACAATGTTTAACTTTGCCTCGAATTCAGTACTAAGTGGTTCCTTATCTCTAGTTCTACCTTCTTTCTCAATGTGGAATGATACGAATAAGTCGTCTAAGGACATGGGTTCCTTATTATATTTTATTTTAAACCAAATTCTTTCTAGTATGGGAAAACGTTTATTAATGAAGGCAGTAATTAGAAACTTATCAGCAAATGACATATCTTTCTGAGATATCTCGTGTATGATAGTCTGAAGGGTATTAGTCTGTTCAACAACAGACTTCTCATCTACCATTTTAAACTCTAAAAACCTGTCTACTATGTAAATTTCAGAACCCGCTCCTTCATTGGAGTATTTTTTATCGAGAGCTTCCCAAAGCTCTCTGGACGTGGAAATAGTGCAATATATATTATAGAGTGTGTCAGACAACTGAGAATTTTACCGTGACAGATAAAATCAGTCTCATTGTAGGACTATAATTCATAAGTTCTGGCAGGTTCATGTAAGCCGGGTAGGATTTTCGATTCTTTGAGAACCTCAGACAGTTTCAAGCAAGTCGGCCAGTAGGCCATCCTACGTTGCCATCTCTTAAAGTTCAGGCCATCAAACATTTCTGGTTTGGAGGAGTTATGAATGTTGGCAGACATTTCTTCTACGGTGGTGTTCATCATGCCGATAGAAATTTTCACAAACAGAAAGTAGACAGAAGCTACGAAATTCTATTCTAAGATTGTTGAAAAAATTCCTAAAGCATGCAAATTGAAAGATGTAAAATTAAAGACATGAGATAAGTAGAGGATTCGAGGCATGTTACACGCTGTCCTTAGAATAGAATTTCGTCCCCACGAACAGTGCAGCGGGTTCCAACCGATCTAGTCCCGAGATACAACGAATCCCTTCGATCCACAATGTCGTGCACCCAGTGGCGAATCCCACGAACGATCACAGCCTTTTGGTCGGAAGAGAGATTGGACGGATTGAGTTTCTGGAGGAATTTAGGCTCTGGTGGGTTTTCTCTTCTTTTTCGTCTCTGTACGATTTCTCGTTCCAAAAAGAGAGCGAGAGAGGAAAGATTAAAACATATTACTATTTTTTTTGGATCTCAGGATCGTGTCCTGGATATATCTCACGTAACCTCTTCCACTCATCCCGTAACGAGATTACGTGATAACGGTTCTGCGGAAAACCAGCAACTCACTAGACCAAAACAACAAAAATAAAAAATAAAAATAAGTTATGAAATTACCTTTGTACCCATGTCCGTTAAAGTGCTAAGTACGCGACTAATAATCGCGCATCCGCTCACGGGTCGGATGAGATCTAATCCATCCCCCACAAAATCTACTTATCCACTAAGAGGGGTAAAGCAATATATGGAAAGGAGAATGACTTCTCATTTCTCATGTGGGACTAAAAAAAAGAGATACCTTTATTAAATCATATGGATGTTGCTTTACAAGCAACACATCCAAACAAATCCAACATCTTCAATGTTAAATCTTCGAAAGAAGAAAAAAGAAAATAAATAAATAAAGCACAGATGGAATGTCATTCATTTTCAGTACCACACTGTCGAGAAGAAATCTGCACAAGATTATCTCAGCTACAAATCAACTCTCAACTCTTCCCTGAATGATGTCCATATATATGGGAATCCAGTACTGAAGCGTTAGAAGCAATTGCAGAGGGAATCTGAAGCTAGCGTAATTGGCATGAAGTCCAAGTATTCCAAGTTTCAGGCTTCCAGCAATCTCTTGGAGTAACCCATAAGATGAAAGTAAGTCCTACAGCAATTCTCATCAGAGCATATGAAATATCCTGTATTCGTGTACGTACCGTGTCTTTATTTGTTATCCCTATTTAGCTTAATAACCCCAACCAACACAGATTCTCCGGTGCCACTCGTAATAACACACCGCCGATGGGAAGAACACGAGAGTTGAGGGGACTTGAGGACGTTGTAATCACATTTGTAGACCAACCTTAATTTTCTTTTAATTAGATGTTGCTAGCGATTGATCTCTTTATTGATTTTTGTTTCTATCCTTTACATAGATTAAGACAATCAACGGGCATCACTAATCCCATCACTTATTTTTCCATTGCCTCATTACCGAGTTTTAAAAATTAGAAACTCATGAGTTATTTCTAGGATTTTTGGATATTAATTGTCTGGGAGTTGAGGGCTTTATTGAGAATATTAAGTTTACATATACATACCTTGTCCAAATCCAATCCAATCCAAGTGTACTTTGGAATGTTTAACTCAAGCGCAGATACCATTAATCATCAGAAAAGTTTAAAAATATCCCTGGTGCTGCTCTCATCATAAAACAAATTAAAACAAGAAGATGAAGCACTTGCTCCTTCCTCATACTAACTCTCCCTGTAGCTTTGTTGAAAGTTGAAACACAAACATCAAAGTACATGATATATGTGCTAATAACTATCCTTATATATAAGCACGTTCCCCAGGTCCAGAGCATCGTCCACTGTCTCTCCTATTCCCTTCACATATGCAGCGGCCTGGTCCGAGTGCTGAGCAGGGTCACGTCGTCGACGACGGGACCGCAGAGCGAGCCATCAGTCTTCATATGGTAGGACGCGCCGAGGAACACCACCCTCGTGCGCGGCGACACCGCGGTGAACTTCAACACCGCGCGCTTGAAGCCTCCGGTGCCCTTGGACGCGTAAGGGACCCTGGCTACGCCCCGAGCCGCATAGGCCTCGACGGTCATCGGCCCTGCGCAAGAGTTAGCGGCGTCGCCGACAGAGAAGGCCAATGTGTAGGCTTTTCCCGGGATCGTGCGCACGACCTGGGCGAGAGCGCTCTCTCCGCCCGCGAGGAACTCGACTGCGCGCCTCCCTTTGGGGACGGAGAAGTGGTGGGAGTCGATGTATTTGATGGCTTTGAGGGACTCGACCATCCAGCCGGGGAGCGGAGAGTGGTCGTCTTCGATGTTGGGCGGTATCAGGACGCCCGACGTGGTCTCGGGGAGGAAGTAGGGACCTTCTTCGAAGTCACCATTCTTCAGAAGGTTCTCTGTTATGATATAGAAAGAATCGATAGGTGAGAACTTGAACGAGGCTCCTATGCGAATAGGAGAACTGCTCATGACTAGGAAGATCCTAAATAGAAGAAGAAGAAAAAAGAACACTTCTCTTTCCATTTATTCCTCTTAATTATTTAAGATTACTTAGTTAATTATTTCTTATAATATATATATATATATATATATATATATATATATATATATATATATATATATATCAGTTTATTAATTTATTTATTTCATATATATTTTTAACTATTTTATCCCTAATCATTTCATAATAAGTTAATTAGGATTCTTATAATTCCTAATTACTTATTAACACTCTGTAACTTCGAATAACTTTGAAGAAAATTTGTACTCTTTATTATTTACTCATATCATTTAATACATGGTTTTATAATAAATAGTTTAATTATTCCTCTTCAATTGATTTACTACTAATTTATATAAAATAAACTAAAATTTTGAAGGAATGGAAGTTTATAACCAATTTATTTTAAAAAAAATTGTCCTCAAAATTTAAATTTAACACTTGATACATTCGATCATAATCCTCGAATTAATCTTTACTTCTTCTTTTTTGAAACTTTTATTATCATCGGTGCTTAAATTTAAGATCGTATTAGTATCCTCGTTTTTTTTTCTTTTGAAAATTCTCAACATTTCATATTCTAATCTGAAGACGTTTTTGGACTTTGTTTGTACTTGAGGTTGACCTATCCTCAATATCACAAAGTACATTAATTCAAGATCTTATTAGTATCCTCTTTTAAATTTCTGCGTGCGTGCGCTTCTTATTGTCATTACTGTATATTACGAGATTTTGGTATTGAGAGGACTTACTGTTTGTGATCCTGGGCGGGTGGAGCGTCCTCATCGCGATCGAGTCGATAAGCGGACCGCAGGCGGCGTCCTCCTCGGCCCCGGGGTTGTGCATCGCCAGACAGACCTCGCCGAGCTTCGCCTTGAAAGCCCAGGCGTGGGAATCCCAGCCGCTGCTGCTGTACATGGTCTGGATCGGCAGCACGCCCCACTCGGGCGTGGCGGACACGTTCAGCCTCTCGTTCTGCGCGCACGTGCGGGCCGCGCTGAACGTGATCGCGTAGTACGCTCCCTTCTCCACCGCGAGGCACTGCTTGATCGACGCCTCGTTGCCCAGCCGGACGGCGAACGCGCCCTCCGGCACGGGGAGCAGCATGTCCCCCTGCTTCTGTCCGGACTTGATGTACTCGACGAAACCGGAGACCACCCAGTTCGGGATCGAGTCGCGGGCCAGCACGACCGTTCCGTTCAGCTGGTCCGGCTTGGGGCCAGCTTCGAAGTTGCCGTTGGCTATCAACCCTGCATTGTACAGTAGGCAGAGATGGGGTCGGCAACAATATCTATAAAATAACTTCGTCAATGATTCAATAAAGTCGATCGTAAAATGAGCGCAGTAAGAATATCCAACAATATCTAAAGCTGGGACTCTCCAAGAAAGTTTTTTTTTTTTTTTTTTTTCTTTAAAAAGACCATCGGAGCCCACCAAAGTTATTAGGCGGACAATATTTCGGACATAATACTCCGGACAGCTGATTTCAACACACTGATGAGTTGGATTAAGTCGGTTGTTTTTAATTATATAGGTTAAAAATTCAACCCTCGGATTTCCGTGTTAATAACTTAGAAGACCTAGTAAGTAACATGAACCCTTCAATTTACGTAATACATTAATGTATCTCTTAAATAGTTGCTAGAAAAATATATTGCTGATATTGTTTTTAATTAGTAAATATATTAAAGGGTATTATTGGAAAGAAATTTTTTACACTGAAACCTACTTTCCTCATTATATATTATATAGTATAATGGATAATTAAAAAATTATATATATATATATATATATATATATATATCAACTAATTATTTAACTTACATAATATTTTCTAATTATAGTTAAATATTTTTAACTCATCTCCTCGTGGCTTGAAAACGATTTTTTTAATACTTTATTAATTATTTTAAAAAAACTCAACTAATTATTTAACTAGCTAATATTATTTATATATAACTGAACAATTCTAACTCAAGTGGTTAAACTGGAAGACATTTTTTTGGTTGTCTGTGTTAAAATCCTACGGACGATAGTATTAATAATAAATTTATATATTTAATTTTGTGTTCAACATATTTTTTTACCCATGTGCGATGCACGTGTACATTACTAGTGTGGTTAATGTAGAAAAAATTATCTGTGGCTGGTGGGACAACATTATTTATAACAAATTCTAATTTAAATTATTTTTGGACAAATTTAATTTAATTTAATTATTTTTTAACAAATTTTTTAAAATTTAAATTATGCAATGTTAGTTCACGTTACTATATATATATATATATATATATATATATATATATATATATATATATATATATATATATATATATATATATTGAAACCAATAAATAAAAAAGTATAACTGAAAATTTTAACATATTCTCAAATTTTCGAAGTGGATTATCAAAATTATACTTAATCCCCTAAAATGTGTCTCAAAGTAAGTATCAAAGCTCTAAAGCCGAGGGACTATTCTTTAGCTTTCTAAGTTAAGAAAACTATAAAATTTATTTTTAAAACCATAAAAAATTAAGAATAATTTTGTTAATTCACCTTAGAAAATTCAAAAATATTGTAAAAATGTTGTGGGTAGAGATGAATATTCGGTTATTTCGGCTTCAACCGAACCGAATTTTGAACAACCAAGAAAACCGAATTCAAATTTTTCGAGACCGAAACTGAACCGAAAATACCTAATATCGATATAAATCGAACCGAAAAAATTTGTTCGATTATTTGGTTTAACCTAAAACCAAAGTCTGCTAACGGCAAACACAGAAAATAATAGAAATTTTTTTACACAAAATCCCTCCATAAACCAAATATGGCAAAACCACAAAATAAATCTAAAATTTTCAAGAAATTCAACGGTAATACCAAACAACAACAACAATATTTTCATCTAACAAACAAATTGGAATTTCGATTGCTATTCACAGCCCCCTCCAAACAAAATATAACAAACAACAACAACAAAATTTCTAAAAACACAAAAAAAATGACTTCTTCCGCCAAGTCCTGGTACTCATCGCCATCATCTTCCTTGCGAGCGCCTCAACCCCTCCAAAACCGAAACCGTAACCCGAACCCGAAACCGAAACCAAGAATTTAATAACGGGTTCTTAATAACCGAAACCGGCCCAAAATGTTTCAAACCCGGACCAAATCCCTTATTCGGGTCGGTTCGGATCAATTTTCGGTCCAAAATCGATTAGTGCTCACCCCTAACTGTGGGGACACATTTTTCTTGGCATACTCCATAACTATACTAATGTGACAGTACATTATTGGATATTAATGACATTAATTATTTTCTCCATTTTAAGACTTAATATCAGTGTGGTTAATTATGGAGTGTGTCAAGGAGAGTGTATCCCCATAACATTTTTCTTGTAGAAATCTTACTCTAGTAGGATTCTTTTTTATTAGAAAATTGCATAGGAAAAATTGAAATTCATGTTCACAATTTCTAAAATCGGACCCAATACGTCCTAAAATAAGACTTATTCAGCTCTTTGATAATTTACGTCTTAAATTAGGGTGTAATTTTTTTTAATTATTTCTCCCCTCTTTCAGCGGTTAAGATTTAATTAATACTAATCGAATTATATAAATATTTTATGTCCTAATTTAGAACGTAAAATTCTTGTATATATGATTTACGTCTTCTGGACAGAAATAAACAACATTTCAAAAAGTAGGCACTAACATCCTTATAAATTAACAATACAAGGCCCTTTCACCAAAAACCAGGTACTTAAACAATAGTTTACCAATCCAATGTTAGTGCTGAAACTTCTCTAAAAACGAGACAAATAGCAAATTTACAATAGTTTACCAATCCAATGTCAGTGCTGGAACTTCTCAAGTAAACAATAGTATAGACATTTTACCCTAAAATAGTGTGTAAATTAAAAAATTTTGTCCATTTACTAAATTACGCGGTGATTAACTTAACCGAACAATTAAAATTGGATTTTTCTTTTACGCCTTAATTTAGGGGTATATCGACAGCTTTTATGATTTACTTATTATTTACGTCCTATTTTTGGACGTATTGGATCTGATTTAAAAAAAAAAAATTGAAACTTTATATCTTGTATGCAATAAACAGGAATTTCAATGTTTCGTATACATTTTTTTTGTTTTTTTAATTGTAGTTCCAAAAAAAATAAAAAATGACAGGGCTATTCTTCTTGGGAATGTGACAGAAAAAATACAAGAAGAAAAACACTGCCAACCCACGTGAGGACTACAGCATTAGCACATGAATCAGTTCGGATCAGCTGTCATATATCCTCTGTCCCAACCAAGTTCTCCCTCTATGACATGTGGGTCATTATTTTTATTTTTATCGGTGGGACCCTTATGTCATAGAGAATGGAATAGAATTAGAACAGGAAATATAGGATAGGTGATCTGCTCGCCACATGCATGGCTCAGTGTGTCAGAACTATAACCCAACAAAAATCAAACAACACTAAAATATGCAAGCACAGTAAATTATTAAATAGCAAAATACAAACCTATTACCTACCATATGTACGAAAAACAGACAATTTTATTACCTACCATATGTACAAAAAAACAGACAATTTTATTTAGAGAAACGAAGTAATTTTTAAAATTTCGATGAAGATTCCATTTTTTTTGTAAAAAGAGAAAAAGAAAAAAAAATATTAGTTATACCAGCCGGACGTGAACGTGGTGGAAACGGACTTTCCAAAAAATCAGCTCCGGACGAAATCACCATAGAATGAAAGAAACGACCATAATGTTGTGGCTAAGGCGAGTTAGTGTTATGAATAGAATGAGAGTCTGACAAGTCTATATCTCTTTGCTTTTAGAAGTGAGGGTCAGTTAGTGCTTTCCCCCTTTGTTAAAAGAGAGAGTTTTCTTTCTAGGGATGTTATGAAAAACGACATGTTACAGTTAAGCGCAGACACAGTTTTTGAATGCATTCTTTTCGATCACTTTGGGAGTGTTGAGGCCCAGCAGGTCCCACTAGAGAGGATAGTTTTTACTGCTGGAAAGAATGGTTCGGATTTCTGCAATAGAGAGCATAGCAGGTAGGTCTTCGGAATGCCACATTTTCTGAACTTTTCTGTTCGAACTGAACGGAAAGAAAAAAAAGATCGAAAAGACATGTAATGGAAGAAATCGGAAAGACTTAAACCAGCTTTACCACGCTGACTAGAGGTTCAGGAAGGACAGAGTTACTTTGAATTGAAAATTCGTCAGACTGTCTTACGTTTCTGTCAATATTTTTTTTTTTTAAATCAAACGTATAGAGACGTACGAAATATAAATTTCGTTGGCATGGAAAGCACAGACAGAATCTCGTTTGGTTTTGGAATGGCGAAGATGCCAAACGCCGCCAAATCGGCAGCATAGAGGGAGAGGGACTCACCGTCGACGATGGCCGACGCGGCATGGACAGAGGCGCATAGTAGCAGCAACAGCGCACTGTATCGGAACATTTTTGTATACATGTATAATATATATATGGAGAGAGAGAGAGAGAGAGAGAGAGAGAGAGAGGGAAGAAATAAATAGAGAGGGGATTGGGGGTTTATATAGACAGAGGCTATACAAAATAGCCTCGGAGGCCCACTTAATATCGAAAAGCCCCTGGGTCCTAATGCATTAAAGTCTTCCGATAAAGACTCGTGGCGGCTGGCCCACATTGATGGACGGGAGCGGACAGCATCATGGTAAAACCCAAAAAAAAAATGCAATATTGGTAAAACTCAAAAAATCCTAGTCTTTTATCTCGAAGATTAATCAAGTCTTCAATAATTGATGTCTTCCGCTTAATGCGTTATAAACTTTGGAGGAGAACATTTTCCTTATTTAATGGGAGGAGAGCATTTTCCTTGGGATCCATTAGCGTTTACATCCTTAGATTTTATATCCGTTTTAGAGTTTAGACATAACATGCCCAATTACAAAATTTGAATTATGCATTTTTTTAATTATATTTTGAACATTAGTATAAGAGGATAATAACTAACACATGCTGCTGGAAAGAGAGTACAATGGGAAGAAGAAGAAATTTCAGGATTCAAATTTTTTACTTGAACATATCAGCACTATGTCCTAATTCTAACTACAGACATCCTATATATTCTAACTACAGACATCCATATAGGACAAAACAAAGTCGTTCCTTGAAACTTCATAAAAATGCAAGGGCAAGAGATATACTCTTTTTTTTTTTTGTATAAAGAAGAAAAATATATTTGTTCTTATAGTATTTGATCTATACCACACCCTCTCCCCCATCTCCACCCCTATTTTTTTTTTCAAATGATTAGTAGAAAAAACTTTTTTTTTTTTTCCAACTTTAATATATATATATATATATATATATATATATATATATATAAATATATATATATATATATATATATATATATATATATATATATATATTAGTTTGGCCTCCTAATATACAAAGAACAAGTTAGCTTAAGTGCTAGTGCTTTAGGCTTTCAATTGAGAGGTTATGGGTTTGAATCTCATCTCTCTAAACCTTTTATGGATAAAAATTTTATTATTTTTTGCTTCCTCTTTTGTTACAATTTAAAAATATTGATTTTGATCTTCTGTGTATTATTGTTTGAGTTTTAGTATATTTTTTGCTTTTGGAGTTAAATTAACATGATAATTTTAATAATCTCTCTATATATAGCACGGTCCCTCCAGAAATTTAATCCTGGTCCCGTCCCTGGTTTTGATGATTAACTAAACTTTATATAACTAAATTATAAAGACAAATAATGCAAAAGCAATTGTCCATGTGATTATCACTCACCTGAAATGGAAAGAGATAACAACCTCTGCAATTTGTTAATCTAAACTCTTTGGAGGATTCGTTGGCTGAGTCCTACTATAAGAAGGAGAAGATGAGAGATATATGGGAGTTTCTTGAAAAATAATACAATGATGATGAGAACATGTCAAAATTGTATCTCGCCAACAAGTTCACGATCTAACCTTTTCATGATCTTGTTGGCTTTGCTTTAGCAAAAGCTCAAGCTCCTTCTTTTCTTTAGTCCCACATCGGATGGGCCAAACCCTTCTTGTGTACATATATTAGTTTCTCTTCTTTGCTCTCCTAAAGTTGTTGTGTGGGGAACCCCTTGGGCCACACGCGCGCGCCGCCGCCGCCGTCCGGCCCGGCTCGGTTCGGTTCGGCGCGCGTAACGGGTGCGGGTACGCGCCCACATATGCGGTTCATTCTCTAAACTAATTCTCTCCTTCTCCTTCTCCTGTTGTAACGGCTGAATTAATAGGAAAATTAATTCAGACCGTTACGTATTGGATGAGTATTATATATTTGACTGGTTTTCTTTGTAAACACAATCAGAAATTTTATCTCTAAACTGTTGCTGCCAACATTCTATTCTATCCAATCTTCGTCGTTTCGCTCGTCTCCAAGCTCTGGGCATAGCTAAGTCCTGGTAGTTCTCTCCGAGTCGTGTGCGGCGACGAGATACCGGTAGTGCGGGGGTTTTACCACTAGGAGCGTCGGGAACGTCTGCACACAGATCCCGAATCAACTCTTAGGGCAGTGTTTCGTGCACGACTTCCCCAGAGGCCGGTAACATCAGTCTAATTTTATTTTATTTTATTCACAAATTTTTTAATAAGAAAACGACAATAATTTCTAACAATCTAAGAGTTGAACCTTTGTTAGAATTGATTTTTCTAACTATTTGTTACTGTTTGTTTAAATAGTTACTGTTAATCGTATATTAGAGTTAATTTATTCTAGAAAAAAATTCAAGTTAATAGTTACTGTTTGTTTAAGCAAATTTTCTAGAAATTTCAAGTTAATAATTACTGTAGCAATTTGCTTCATTTCCTCAATTGATTTATTTGTGTACTTATCAAGTTGCTTACTATACTGTCAAATTACAAATTTGCTTAAAGTGTTTTAAAAATTGTTAGCACATTTGATAATTTTGTCAATTGTAATTTTGATCACAAAATTTCTTTCAATTGTAACATACAATTTGCTTCATTTTTAATCACTTAGTATTTTGAAAGCAATCTAGGACCAAAAGAAAATTGTTTAGTAAAAAAAAAAAATGTAAATAAAATCTTCAAATCTAAAGTTTCAAAGTAGAGACAAACTCGGGCACAAGCCGAAAGGGTCCTTCTGTCAACTGGGTGTAAATATCCCTAAGCGACACGGTACTTAAGAGTCTTCGGACCGCCGCTAGCTGGGAACCGGCCCCTACAGCTAACCTGAGTTGATCAACACTTGAAAAACTAAAGATTTTAAGATTGTTTAGCAAAGACCACCTAAACTATTATCTTAGACATTGTTATTAAATAAATTTATATTTTTCAGACTACAATCATGACTGGTAAGGAGGAATCCTCTACTGCAAAACCTGCTAAGTTTGATGGCTCATACTTTAAAAGATAACAGAGCCAAATGAAATTTTGGCTCACGACCTTAGGACTTATTTCAGCCATTGATGGGTCCACACTCATCACAAATGATTCTGA
Organism: Iris macrosiphon; assembly: GCA_036927795.1. NCBI lineage: Eukaryota > Viridiplantae > Streptophyta > Magnoliopsida > Asparagales > Iridaceae > Iris > Iris macrosiphon. Next base: position 167,201,005 of record JAYESA010000003.1, read on the forward strand.
TGATACTGAGTCTGACATAGGAGTGTCCACCTCCTCGAAACCAAAAACCCCTAAAGAGATAGACTTTCACTGCTTTCATAGAATTCTAAGCGCATTATCTGAATCCTTGTATGATATATTTTTTGAATACAAGAGCGCTAAAGAACTTTGGAAAGCCTTGGAAGATGAATACGGTTGTGATGATGCCGGAATAGAAAGGTTTAATTCTTCAACCTTTAATAGGTATTTCATGGTAGATAACAAGCCAATGAATGACCAACTCCATGAATTCCAAGAATACCTTAGGCATATTCAAGCCAAAGGCACATCTTTCTCCAATGAGCATAAAATAGCATGCCTAATAGACAAGCTACCTCTCTCTTGGTCTGATATTTTTAAGGACCTTATCCATACACAAGGAGATCTTACCTACAATCAAGTCCTAAAGAAAATTAGAACCGAAGAACAAATTAGATTGAGGTCTAAGCCTAAGACTGAATCTAAAGCTAAGGTAAACCTTGTAGAAGGCCAAGAAAAACTCAAATCTAATTTTCATTATAAATCCAAAAAAAATTTCTTCAAGAAGAAGAAAAACTTTCAGCCTAACCATCAAAACCATCATCACCAAAACCATAAACCTAGAAACTTCGGTCAGACTCAGGATCAAAAGAGATTTTGTTTTGTGTGTAGTAAAACAAACCATATGGCCACCAACTGCTACCATAGGAAGAAGGAAGCTGTCCAGACCTCCTACAAAGGAAAGGGCTCAGTTAGACCAGAAGCGAACATGCTTCACAAAGGAAATGGCTCAGTTAGACCAGAGGCCGGTAACATCAGTCTAATTTTATTTTATTTTATTCACAAATTTTTTAATAAGAAAACGACAATAATTTCTAACAGATCTAACCTTGAGCTGGAAGAAGTGGGTATTTCTCCAGTGGACAAGTTTATGGTAGGAATGATTATATCTAAACTCCTTACCAATTACGATGATTCAATATGTACCGGAAAAAGACATAGATAAAGTTCAAAGATCTTTCGCAATTCACCCGGATTGAGAATGAAGCTTAGTGTATTTTGAAGTGTCGATGTTGTGATTGATACATGATACGTTGGACATAGACATGGCACTGGTTTCAGATTGTCCGTGCTTATTAGAATGTTGTCGTAGTGTAACTAAAATGATGTCCGACATATATATGACTTGGTGACCGATTTCAGCTTGTCCTGGCGTATTTTGAAACATCAGTGTCGTGTTTGATACATGTCCTACCAAAGTTATCTTATTTTTATACGATTTGACTCTCTGGTTTCGCGTCCACTTTGGTAGTGGACAGTTATGGCTGCCAGGGAATTGACACCCCTATATAAAGTCTTTGTTTTTACACTCAGTGCAGTAGACAAGATAGAAGAGAGAACAGAAAGTGCAACATCAACCGCAACAGCAGAAGATAGTATCTTGTCCGTGTCTTATCTGTGCTCTTGTCTAACGTCAAGACATTGACAATTTTTAGCATTCTACAACTTCTTCCGAATTTTCTAGTTCTTTGGAACGAATCGACGAGAAAGATCGAATCTCGCTTTAAGTAACGAAGATCTTCGTCACCTAACATCCAGGTGATTACCATCTTTTGCAGTGTTATACTGCGGTCGAGGGCTTTTGCTCTATGAGCAACGTTTTACACTTGGTAGGAAAGCACTATGTGGTCCTTAGCAATCTTTTGCGACAACTTTGCTGGTAACGCACTCAATGCACATTATTAGCAAGTTTAATTGCTTACTGGTTTTTACCACTTCCGCGAAAATAGTCTTTTGAGAATTTGAAAGAATTTTCGTAAATTTAACAGAAAATTTTTATTGCATATCACCATTAGTGACAAGTTTTTTAAATTCTAACTTCTAACAAATAAATAATATTTTTTAAAAAGAATTCTAGAAACCAAACTAACTTAAGTTTCTCAATTTTTCAAAATTTTCATTTGCCAAAAGAATATAAGAAAAATAAATTTTGTTATTTTGTAAGATTAATATTTTTTTATTCAGTATTTAACGTACATAGACAATTTAATGACCTGCGAAAGTGATGTGTTCGGCTGACTGACGGCTCGTTTGGCTGTTTTCTGATATGCAAGTTTTGAACCGGCAGAAATTCCCTACTTCCAACTAGGGGTGAGCAACGGCTCGGTTCGGTTCAAACCGAACCGAATATCCAAAAACCGAAAAAATCGAAAATCGTTTTTTGCAAAACCGAAAACCGAACCGAATTTGTAAAGACTGAAAAAAAAACCGAAAAACCGAAATTCATAAAAACCGAATTCATAAAAACCGCTCGGTTCGGTTCGGTTCTCGGTCGGTTCGGTTTTTTAGGTCCAAGTGGTGAGTGTATTCCAAATTCATAAAAACCAAAAAAAAACCAAACATAACTAAAAAAAACCAAAATTGTGTACCAAAAATAACAATAAACTAATTTTATATCAAGTGGTGAGTGTATACCAAATTCATAAAAACCGTTTTTTTTTCTTTTACAATGTAGTGATTCGGTTTTCGGTTTTCGGTTCGGTTCGGGTTTCGGAATCCAAAACCGAAAACCGAACCGATAACCGAAATTAATCAAATGATAAAATCGAAAATCGAACCGGTTGATTAAAAACCGAACCGAATTTTAATTTCGGTCCGGTTCGATTCGGTTTTCGGTTAAAAACTGAGAATTGCTCACCCCTACTTCCAACTAGGAAAAACAACATGGGGGCAAGAAGAAAATCCATTGTTAAGAATAACGGTTCTATCTATTATAGGAAGAAGGATGAAATTTAAGGACTGCATGAAACATGAGCAGCACTTATTATTATCTTTATATAGACCAGGAGTTTTGATGCACACAAAGTGTCAAAATGACTTATTTCTGTGTCCGTATTTGTATTTATATTTTTCTTATAATAATCATACATTTATCCTATTCATAACTAATGAGGACATGGTTTGTATTTAACCTAAGGGGATGTTTTGTTCACTGTTTTTGCAGCATTTGTTGTAACAGTTTTATTCAATATAGTGTTTATTTCACTTATTCAATAATGTATACTGCTATATAATAAAAATAGAAAAAGTTCAACTTCATGGAAGATTTTTTTTTTTCTTTAAATATATCCTTGTATATATTTGTTAATTAAAATAATTCATTAAAATAAATAGCATTAACAAAGTAATTACGAAAGTTGTTATTTGGTCCTCTTAAATAATTTTGCAAACATGTATAAAATTTTATATATATATATATATATATATATATATATATATATATATATATATATATATATATATAACAGTAAAAACGTGCCAAATGACTACATTTGTGGAATGATACATAGGCAATGTTCAAACATTATGTCTTGTATATGAGTTTCAGTTCCGGAAGTAACGTTCCAAGGCTCCAGAGTGAACTCCACGCCTTAGCACGCACGAAAGGGGCATCCGCACCGAACGAGGTTCTCCCGCACCCTGCAAGCAATGTGGTGGGTTATTAGTACATGAATGCACTGGTGGGGAGGCTTATCGCCTGCTCGACAAATCCAAGCACGTTATAAGGGTTCCGTGCACCATCTACTAAGTTATCTTTCTAGTCTTGCCTTAGGATCAGTTTTATGGCAATGGTGAATAGCCTAACTCGTGTGGCAGTGCGCCGTGCAATATGAAGGAACACGGCGAGACTTACCAACTTACCATCCGTCATTCCCTGTCCAAGGCAAACCAAGTTAAATCAAGCACGAGCATGTATATTGAAATACAGGGGCAATTGCATAAGAAACACAAGTGTCGTGAACGGGGTTATGTTTCTGGCGCACGAGTTACACGGATTATCAGGTGTGTTTCAGACGATATTCAAGTGTTCCACATGCACAAGTGTTTTATACTCCGAATCGTTCAGGTGTTTTCGATTTTTGGATGTGATGCAATGACTCGCACGCGGATTGCCGCTAAGCGAGGATGACTTATCTATATGAATATGAGGTCACTGTCATAGCCATAAAGGACCAGTCTTTTTGATAGTCTCAATTGCGGAATGGGGTGCAACGCTTTGTACAAGACAAGCAATTCAGGGCAAACGGGTGATACAGAAGAGCCATTGCACGATATCCCGCCAGAACATGCGACTATTGGGTAGACGGAGAGTCCAAGATAATATGCTTTACTAAGGCCGAATACCGTGTATTGCCAACCCACAAAGACGGGGTAGCATACTGGACCCATATTTGGCGCTCGCAATACACCAAGCTTCCTCCTAGGCCGGTACGTCCCAGTGATAGTCCGAGGAATGAGATACCTCATGCACGAGTTGTCCGTGACCATGCAAGTCTTGGGCCATTCCAGATTCACGAGATACACGAGATATACAAGATGTTTGAATCTTGATTCTTGCTCTGAACGGGTATTGCTCCACGAGCTGTGTTACTTGATTTGCTTGACATGATTTTCGTTCAGTGTACAACTTGCCTTGATGACCTAACGGTCCTGGATACTTGCAGGTTCATATTGCATAAGGCAAAGGGAGCATGCGAGGGTCCATATATAAGCAAAGTTATATTTCCATGTTCGAACACAAGCAATACAAGTTGGGATTATTCCCTTAGCTAGGTGCGTTGTATTCTTATTAGCATGCAGGGGTGATTCACCTAGCGACTAGCATATTGTAGTGCCCCACTCCGCGTAGGCACTATGTACAAGTGATATCGCCTTGCTTGCTAGAAACAAAAGTCTTCTCGGAGAGTTCCCGACCGATTGATCAATGTGAGTGGGCAGAACTACATTCTCTGATTCTTGTACGACTTAATAATGAATCTGAGTTTTTGAATGCTTGTTTGCTTAAGAAGATTGTTTCATAAGAAGAATGATAGAACCGACTCAGCAGGCTAATAAGAGAACTCACATAGCTTGTCATTGAAACGAATTTGTTTGCTTGCCTAACTAGAGAACTAGAAATGCTTGTCTGAAATGAGATAGAACTATTGCCATGCTAAGAGTATAAGAAATATTGCATGCTTAGAAATACCGACACAGCTATCGAATAATCTTTTCCATGCTAAGAAAGGTAAGTAAATGAATCGCTTGAATATGTCCCTTTGTAATATGCTATGAAAGAGATAGTTATTGCATGTTAGATATAAAATCAACCGTGCTTGCCATTATATGTTTCGTTTGTCCGTTTGCTATATCGAACTGTTATAAGTGAAAATGTGTGAATGCAGTGACTAATAGTACGCCCTGAGGAAACGGCCCGCAAGGATCTAGTGGGGTGTGCTATTAGATATGTGAAAGATGTGCTTCGTTTGATAAGATATGTTTTGCTAAGACCGTATATGTTTGCTTGATCATTATTTTGCTTGCAAAATATGTTCATGTCATTGCATTAGTCTCGGACAACTTGTGCACAAGGTCTTGTCTCTCGGACGATTCCTGGGGCACTGGAAATCGCTCGGTCCGGAAAAGATTTTTGGATCGCCCTGAGGGTACAGCTCACAAGGGTCTAGTGGGGCGATATGTCTATTAGTGTTGTGTGGAACCCATGATGTCACAGTTGCTAGCACCCGGGTGTGTTGGTGAAGAGCTGAACCATGAGTCACAGTTGCCGACACCCATGCGTGCTAGTGAAGAGCTAAACCTTGGACAACCGCTGCTAATCATGGGGCAACTCATGGACCGTCATATAGTTAGGGCGCATGCTAGGTTTACCTTCTTGCATACCTAACGCCTGATGCCTAGATCGATTTATGAGTTATTCATATGCAAATTGTGGCTAACTTGTGTGTCTGCTGCAGGGATAACCGTTCGGCTATGGGGTAAAAAATGCAAGTGTATATATATAGCTTGCTCGTTCATTTTGTCTGCATCGTAGGGTTATCTGTTAGTGTTTCATGCATTCGCATCGGTCAGACAATGACTATTAGTGCAGAGCTGAATCTTGGTCACAACTGCTAATAGCATTAGAATGTGAGTCATTGGTTAGCTGGATTATCGCTACTGATCCTGAGTTTCTCGGGGACCGAATTCATATGAGCTAGTTTTTCTGTGTGCTTGAAAGTGTGTTAGTCCCCTAAATGTTTGCTTTGAGTTGAGATAATTTAGTCCGCTATAGAACTTTGCCCCCAAAGAGTTAGATTTGATGCACAATATATGTTGCGCACTGCACGATAGAGCACTGTCCCGATTCGTATGCTTTTGGTTTGAATATGCAAAACTGTTTCCAACTATGTTTTCAAAAGATGTAATCTGACTATAGTCCTGAGCTGCATGAAATAAACTTAGGTAAAAGTAGCAAGACATGAAATATTTTGCCACATAATTACTTAGTGTGGGTTTCAGGGGGTGTAGCTTCTGTTCAGTTGTTTTATCTCATCAGTACTTATAAAAGTGCTGACCCACCAACAATTTTCTTGTTCTCAGGTGCTTGTTCGTCCGAGAAAGTGATAGTCGTGCCTCATCCCAAGGAACCAAAAATCTGGAGTCGATGTCTTGAGCCACTTCGAGTTTGTGCTTCTTTGAGCTGCTTTTGTATAGAGGGACATAATATATGGAACGGTGTCATTGTAATCGAGAGAAAGAGTGCTTGAGCGAATTGTAACCTCGGCCAAGCGCCGCTTGTAACACTTCTGTATATCAATAAAAGAGCCTATTTTTATTTGCCATTGTGTTATTTACCTTTCTACAATATATGTGTGTCGCTACTTCAGTATTAAATAGCTTACTTGCCCTTGTATCAAGCTTTGGCCTTGTGCAAGCGCACTTTAGGCTTGCACGGTATCACGCCCGTATGAGGACGATCGATTTCGTAGGGACCAAAGCGAGGTAGTGGTATCAGAGCGACTCGATTCTTTGCCCATTCTGTTGCCTCCGACTCTGAGTTGTGATTGTATTGCAATGAACGTTCCATACAATAAGTCCATAGATATTCTCAAAGATGCACGCAAAAGTTTTCTGGATTTGATTTGTTGCTTGAGAGTTGCGCCTTTGTGCTTGTGTTTTGTTTGTATTTTGATTAAGGATGGTGAGGGATGAGGACTATCGCTACTCTGTGTTTTTGTGAGTTTCTCCTTGAGTTTCGAGGATGAAACTCTTTGTTGGTGGGTAAGTATGTAGTGTCCCGCTCCGCGTAGGCACTATGTACAAGTGATATCGCCTTGCTTGCTCGAACGAAAGTCTTCTCGGAGAGTTCTCGACCGATTGATCAATGTGAGTGGGCAGAACTGCATTCTCTGATTCTTGCATGACTTAATAATGAATCTGAGTTTTTGAATGCTTATTTGCTTAAGAAGATTGTTTTATAAGAAGAATGATAGAACTGACTCAGCATGCTAATAAGAGAACTAACATAGCTTGTCATTGAAACGAATCTGTTTGCTTGCCTAACTAGAGAACTAGAAATACTTGTCTGAAATGAGATAGAACCATTGCCATGCTAAGAGTATAAGAAATATTGCATGCTTAGAAATACCGACACAGCTATCGAACAACCTTTGTCATGCTAAGAAAGATAAGTAAATGAATTGCTTGAATATGTCCCTTTGTAATATGCTATGAAAGAGATAGTTATTGCATGTTAGATATGAAATCAACCGTGCTTGCTATTATATGTTTCGTTTGTCTATTTGCTATATCGAACTGTTATAAGTAAAAATGTGTGAATGTAGTGACTAATAATACGCCCTGAGGATACGGCCCACAAGGGTCTAGTGGGGTGTGCTATTAGATATGTGAAAGATGTGCTTCATTTGATAAGATGTGTTTTGCTAAGACCGTATATGTTTGCTTGATCATTATTTTGCTTGCACAATGTGTTCATGTCATTGCATTGGTCTCGGACAACTTATGCACAAGGTCTTGTCTCTCGAACGATTCCTGGGGCACTGGGAATCGCTCGATCCGAAAGAGATTTTTGGATCGCCCTAAGGGTACGGCTCGCAAGGGTCTAGTAGGGCGATATGTCTATTAGTGTTATGTGGAATCCATGATGTCACAGCTGCTAGCACTCGGGTGTGTTGGCGAAGAGCTGAACCATAAGTCACAGCTGCCGATATCCATGCGTGCTAGTGAAGAGCTGAACCTTAGACAACCGCTGCTAATCATGGGACAACTCATGGACCATCATATAGTTAGGGCGCATGCTAGGTTTACCTTCTTGCATACCTAATGCCTGATGCCTAGATCGATTTATGAGTTATTCATATGCAAATTATGGCTAACTTGCGTGTCTGTTGCAGGGATAACCGTTCGGCTATGGGATAAGAAATACAAGTGTATACATATAGCTTGTTCGTTCATTTTGTCTGCATCATAGGGTTATCTGTTAGTGCTTCATACATTCACATCGGTCAGACAATGACTATTACCACAGTGGTAGCAAGTCGGGAGCTCTCTTTGTTGGTATGGTGCTGTCCTCTGCTATGTCTGTGCTCCGGGATGACGGATCGGTCCTCCTGCTCTGGGCTGGTCTCTGGCTGGTGTGGTCGTACTGGAACATCTTGCTCCTCTGTCGATGGCCTCCTGGATCCTCGCCTCTGCAATTACCTCCTCATAAGAAATTCTTGCCTGGGTGGTGGTATACCTCTGTAGCTCGAAAGTGAGGTCGTAATGGAATCTCTGGGCCTTCTCTAGATCATTGGGTATCATGACGGCACCAAATCTGCTAAGATGGCTAAACTCCGTGTCATATGCGTCAACAGTCATATTTCCTTGTTCTAGATGTAGGAACTAGAAGTACAGGGCATTTCTGGAAGTAGCCGAAAAATACTTCGCATTGAAGTACTCTAAGAACTGTTTCCAAGTCTCGTTCTTGTCTACACTGCGCTCAATAGAATCCCACCAGTGATGGGCGTTGCCTTTTAGTTGGGCCCTCACTACGGTCATCCAAAGGTCTGGATGCAGTTGTGAAGCCTCTAGTAGCATCTCCGTGTTGGCGACCCAATCAGAGATCTCTTCTACAGTCTCATTGCCTATCCCATCTGTCAGAACCATCGAACAGTGCCACCTGTCTGAGCTGGTGAAGGTGCTGGTACTGGTGCTGTGACAGGTGTCCTCTCTAGTACTGCCATCAAACTCTGTCTCAACGTCTTGGTCTGATACAACTGTGCTTGCATCATAGTCTGGAAGAACTGAAGCAACTGTGGCTGTCCATCTGGTTGTGGCATCTGGGGTGGATAAGGTGAAGGTGGTGGTAATGGGACCTCTGGCTGTGCGGTAGTTGTCTCCCTCAGATATCGGCCTCTCGGTTTGCGGCATTGGCATAGCCCCTGAAGTCTGGCCCTTGAAATGCTATGTGGGAATCGTCTGGGAAGTCTGTTCTCGTGTTGTTGTATAGGATCGCCCTGAGAAGTCTCATGCCAATGTATCAGCGGGGCCTGTAGCGGTGGTTGCCCTCCAGGTAGTCCCTGGGGTACCTTCTCTCTTTGGGTGGTGTCGGTTGGTACCACGGCACTAGGTGCTCCTCGTCCACTGCGCAAGTTCATCTTGTTACAAGAGATAGGACTTCATTAAAAAGAGTACGGAATCAAGCAAACATGATACAGATATTTAGAAGTAACACGAAGGAAGTTTAAAGACGTAATCAAAGTGGATGAGACCTAGTAATTTATATCCTATTGCAGGCTCGCTGGGCATGTTACCATACCACAAGCAAAAATATGACTTGCATGGGCCAACACTAAAACCATGTCAAGCCCCAGTCCCAAAAATATACGGGACCATGCCACGTGGCAATAGCCAGCTGTCACGTCTCCGAGGATAACCCAATTTAATGGATCCTAGCGAAGAGTGCTACGTTGTTCTAAATACTAACAAGTCCAATATCAATCAACAATAGATAATCTAATCTCATCCACAATATAAACAACAAGAAAGTACTAAAATAAATACTAGAAGATAAACGTCGGTCTCAAAATATCATAGTACAACCAAGAATGTCTGGTGGGGACAAACCCACTACTATGACGAAATAAAAGTACTGAATGACAGATAAAAAGAGTAATGACTATGGCATCAGCTGACTAAATAATGATGCTCCCAATCCTAGGCAGAAGGTCTACCAAATGATCACGAAAACTCTGACGGTAGCACCTCTAGCTCCTCAGCTGTAGCGTACCTAGTCTCATGTCCTGGGCCGTACATTGTGGGGTAATATATCTCGTCCAAATCTGAAAAGAAATCAGGTCCTCAAAGGGACGTAACAAGATGCATAGAAGCATGCCAAATATATAAATACTGAATAAAATAAATAAAGGATGTGCTAACCATCCAAGTAAATGCAATATGAGGACAACTTTGGTACGTATGGATAGGCATAGGCATAACGTCTATATCACTCTATAGAACGTGGAAGCTGCATAGTATATATAACGTCCATATTGCTCCGAGAAACGTGGAATATGCATAAAATATAACGTCCATATCGCTCCGAGGAACGTAAAATCTGCATAAAGGGAGTCATTGGATCCGTGGCTCCTACGGATACTACGAATTCTAATGTGTGTATCCCATACGCCTACTAATTGTCTTCCTCGCCAAATATAAATACACAAATCGAATACTCGATGTGCATACCACGTATCTATATGCCAAGTCTCTACTAATACAAAAATCCTAAATTACGCACTAACCGTGATGCATGTCACACGCACTGATAGCTAGTCGAGTACGCGAACCCGCATCCCAATATGACTTTGTCACCATAAAACATGTAAGAGTGTCAGGTCTCGGAAGATATCAGAGTATCCTCCCAATAGGGGTGAGGTGTAATAAGTCACATAATTGTTGTACATTAATATTAATTGTATCCAAATTAATCCTAGTCTCTCAATCTAAATTAAATTAATTCTAAATTGGTCGAGGAGGTTTACATGCTATGAAGGAATGAGTGGTTGTGATGGGTTAAGGTTTGAATGGAGGGTTGAGACTTAGTGCAGGTTGAAAAATATCATGCAAAAGAGGAGGGAGAGAAGCATGTGATCGGTCAAGCCCTCAAGAATGGGTTTTCTCATTTGCTCCAACCAATAGGAGGTGGACACCTAGCTAGTTATTTACATCCAAGTCCCTAATAGTTTAGGATTTGCATAAAAGATGAGTATTTGGATTTGATATGGGTAAAATCCATATTTGGTGTGTTGTAGTAGGGGAAATTGATGTGTGGTATTTTGTATGAGCCATGAGGGTGTAAGTGTGTGAGTTTGGGTTGTTGTTTGGTCTAGTTTTGGGTTAGGTTGAGTCGGTTATCCCAAAATAAATATAAATTGTATCATAGGTGTTCTTTAATAAATTAGAAGTGCATGGGGTCTAAATTAGGGGTAACATAAGTATCATGGACGTAGTATACTCAGAATAGATTATTGTCATATATTGGGTTACAAGAAATGGATTGACATTGTGTCTCCAATTTTAATTGGAACGGACATAGGTGCAAAGTTTAGGTTTAAAATTAGATAATTATGATGGTGCAATTAAAATAAAGCACAAGAGGGTATAATTATGAGTGACACAAATATCATAATTGAAGATTGGCTTGTCTAGGTCAAGGATGTAAAATTTGTTGGAAGGCAAAGGCTAGTGTAGTGCTCTAGATATTTAAACAAAGGTAAGGTGCAACAATTGAATCAAAAATCAAATTAGTGAATTATAACTCCAATAATAATTCTAAATAAATCTCTAAACCTAGATTTTGGGTCAGAGGGTTTACAGTGTCTGGGGTATGTGAAGCTTCCAGATCTCAAGATACAGAAGATAGGAACGAGGACTGCAAAGACCATATTTTTGGGCTATGCTGATAAGAGTGATGCTAGGAGGTTCCTTGATATCGAATCTAATCATATCATAGAATCTCGCGACACAAAATTCTTTGAAGAAAAGTTTGCTAGGCACAAGAATATTTTTCTCGTAGATGTTCCAGAGAATGCTGCTAGTACGGACGAGGCAAGTACCTCTAAGAGTAAGTAGTCCAAGAAAAAAGTTATCATTGAAGAGACAATATTTGAACCAAAATCCGTTGAGCCGAGAGCAAAGGGAGTGAGGAGGCCGAAGGACTTCAGAGAAGACTTTGTTACCTATCATGTGGAAGCTGATCTGCTTAGCTATGATGAGGCAATAAAGACCAGAGATGCTATTTTATGAAAGGAGACTGTCAATGACGAGTTTGACTTAATAACTTCTAATAATACTTAGAAGTTAGTCAATCTTCCGAAAGGATCTAAACCTATCGGATTCAAGTGGATCTTCAAAAAGAAGATAAAGGCAGATGAAACTGTTGACAAGTTCAAGACCAGGCTGGTAAACAAGAGATTTTCTTAACAGCAGTGGATTGATTACTTTGATACCTATGCTCCCGTTGCATGAATGACGACTATCAGGATGCTAATTGTACTTAGTGATATTCAAAGATTGGTGATTCATCATATGAACGTCAAGGCAGTATTTTGAATGGTGAACTGACAGAGGAGATCTACAAGCAGCAACCAGCAAGTTTTGTTGTCAAGGGTCTTTAAGATAAAGTGTGCAAGCTGGTAAAATCTCTCTATGGTCTGAAGTAAGCTCCTAAATTGTGGTACGAGAAGTTTGACAAAGTTATCAGGTCAAATGGCTATAAGGTTAGCGAGACTGATAAGTGTGTGTACACAAAGTTCGCTGGTAATAGAGGTATCATCGTTTGTCTCTATAAGGATGACATGCTAATACTAGGTACGGATATAGAAAGTGTCACCAGAACAAAGATGTTCCTCTCGTCCAAGTTTTACTTTCATATATGATATACACTTGTAATTGTTTTGCTGGATTGAGATAATATAATTTGTCGGCCTTAGGAATGACGTCATTGCTTGCTAGAGTTCACCCATCTTTCTTCTAGACAACCTTAACATATTGCGGCTTACTTCGGTATTCTGCAAGGTGCGATTGGCCATGTCAATCCACGTATTTATCCAGTATTCTGGGAGCGGAATGCGACACCCATTTATATATATATATATATATATATATATATATATATATATATATATATATATATATATATATATATATATTCAGAATATATATAATAAAATTTAGTATTTTATATAGTTACCTAAATGCATGATTAAGTGAATAGGTTGTTAGAACTAGTTTACCATGACTAGGTGTTGTTACATTTTGTATGTTTATATATAAAACACTTTGAGAAACAAGTATTCTAGTGCCATGGTAGGGTTGTATACATGTTAGAGTGATGTGTATGAAGTTAGTAAGCATGTTAGTACACTTCGAGGATGAACACTATAAGCTACTTGAGTTAAAGGTTGAGGATAACTTTATATATAAATGATGTTGTAAGTATGAAATGTGGCTAGTAGTAATGAGTCCCTTTACCCTTAAACTTGATGATGACATAAGAAAATACTTTGAACAAACATTTGAGTTAGGTTAACACTTGCTTTAGGTACTTTGAGAATATGTATATCATACTTGTACAAAGAGACCCTAGTATGTATGACATCTAGTACCTATGTGTTTGAGGAGCAACTTAGCACCTATATAAATTCTATTTATGACCATAGTTATTATATATGAGAAATTATACATTTAAAAGACTTGAGGATGATATGTGACTAGTAAGCTTAGTGTTTACACACCTTCTTGATACTTGATAATCAACCCATCTAATTAGAACCCTCATTTGGTTATACACTAGAATGACTAATGGCGTAGAGTAGTTGTACTCTTGTGCATGATTAGTGGACCGTAGCGTAGTTGCTGATCTTATATTATTATATTATAGGCTTTTCGGATCATTTGAACTTGGATGGCGAAGCAGGTTCTTTATATTATAGCTTGGATATCCAGGCAAGTATAACTTGCATTGTTGTACTATTTAAATTCAGTTATTATTGCTGATATATTCAATGCTATGAATATTATAATTGTGTTCGTCTGAGAATAACTCAGGTGAAGTCGACGAAGGCATCAACGTTAGGACTTGTGTTTGACCTAGTGTCTAGTGGACGCACCTAAAGTTGTGGGGTTATCATTATAACTCTGAGGCCTTGTCACATATTATTTTACTTACACACTCGACTGGCCATCGGTGCGAGTAGCACGTGTGACGGTACTTAGCATAGTTGTATAGCTCTATGTGACTTGCATTATATTTACGGGATGTCCACGTCATACTTGAGACTTGTATATTGGTATTGGGTAGGGAGGACAACTTGTAGGCGTATGGGACACACACATTGGTAACCGTAGTATCTCGAGGATCTAGAAAAATTATGACCTCCTTTATGCAGATACTGCATTCTTCGGAGTGATACAGATGTATATATTTATACAGATCCAGCGTTCTTCAGAGCATTATGGGTGTTATATGTGCAGATACCAAGCTCTTTGAAGCGTTGGACGTTATGTCTACACCTACCCATACGTACTAAGGTTATCCTCAGATTGCATACACTTAGATGGTGTAAAACCACTAATTCTGAAAACTGTATTAAATTATTTATTTATAATAGTTATGAGCTAAATAGAGGAAATAGATTTTTATTTTGAGATATTTGTGCATTTAGGAGATTTTTGGAGCCATTATAAATTTTTCCTAATTTATTCCATGTAGGAGACCCTTTGGACAATTGCTAGCTTAATGGTATGCATAAATATAATTTCTTAGAATTTTCTATTTATATATAATTAATTAGAAAAGAAATTCCTATTGGATCTCAACCCGAAACCCAAAATACCCTACCCGCTTGAACCCACTAACCGTTTAGCCCCTACCCGGACCCGTTAGGAGAAGAAATATCAACAACAGCAGTAGCAAAAACCAACTTTGCTTTCCTTCTCCGTGTGTGTGAAGAAAAATATCAGCAATAACACTACCGCCTCATTCTACCGCCTCTTATCTCTATTATTACTAAACTCTCCTCAACCAAAACCTAAAACAAAGAAAGAAAGAAAGAAACAGCAACAGCAGTGACTTTTGAGACCACTAAAATTATCTCTATATATATTACAAACTTTTCCAAACCCTAACCCCACTTCTTACACAAAACTTAACACAATATTGGACGCTTGCACTATACAGAACTCTTGCTCGGCAAGTATACCTTGCCATCGTACTATTATTTACATTCCATATGATGTCTGCATAGTTTATTTCTGCTTATTTAGTTCATTTATTGCTAATTAAATTGTGCGTCCAAGGAAACTTGGGTGCAACGATGATGTTGTCGTATCATATTTTATCTACGTAATTTTTGGACCTACTTTATGAGACCACCCCAGTATTATAGAGCATCACTAGATTCAATGGCCAGGACACAGTTGCTACACGAGTTGTGAGTTTCATATAGATCATGGGCTGCATGACAGATCTGGCCTCCTGTATGCATGGGCCGTGCGTTAGGGATGACTGCTGATAGAAACTTTGTATGCTAGTAGACCTGGCAGTTATTTAGAGATTTTATCGTGTCATGGATGTGGCATGCTTAGAGCATTGGATGGAGAGAACAACAAGTAAGATATTTGGGCTCCTTTGCACTTTCCTTTTATATAACTCGTACGCTCCACCGGAGATACGCGATCGTGATGACCCCTATACTACTTGGCGGCCTCTGTCGTTCAAAGACGACATACTTTGTAGGACCCTGATTCTTCGAGAGAATCATGCCAATCCTACTATATGTCCAGATAGCCCACTTGGTGGAAAGTTGTTCTCAAACTCCATTCACTTAGACGGTTAGGCGACCCCTTGGATGTTTATATTTCAGTACTTTATTGGCATATTTATATGTATCTTGTTACGTCCCTCTGAGGATCTGGTCCCTTTCCAGATATGGACGAGCAGGAGTATCCACAGGAGGACGGACCTGGACCTGACTCTACTTACCTGACTGAGGAGGTCTTACCCTCGGAGTATCTGTGATTTATTTTCACTGTTTAGATATTTTGTTGCTACTTCAGTATAGTCATTTTGTAGTAGATTTGTTTCCATCCGACTATCAGACTTGATACTCATCTTTGATATTCAGTTATTATTCAGCTCTTTATTCCTACTTATTATTTGTGATGTGGATGAGATATAGATTGTGTGTGACTTGTTGTGACAGTATATTACCACTGGTGGATTGAATATTCATGAACAACGTACATGTGTATATGGTTTCCATATATTGGAATTCGTATACATACGGCTGGACGTGTTACGTAATCCTAGTCCTACGTATTTTGGGACTGGGGCGTGACAGATGGATAGAACACCATCTTTACTATTTAGTATTAACATTACGGTAAGTACTTTTTGTATCTTGTTACGTCCCTCTGAGGACCTGGTTTAATTCCAGGTTATTTTAGCAGATTGCATGATGCTTGGTCTAGTAGAGTGTTGGACATCTTTGCAAGTATTATCTTTTATCTATTACAGTTATCTACTACTTTCCTTTATGATTCTGCTTTTATAACCTAGTGTTTACAGGCCTATATTATTCTTTTGGCCTATTCGAACGGATGTATTATTGGGCTGCAGACTCGTGATGCATACATTTCCTTCTTGAGATTATTTACTATGGATTGAGATATAATTAGTTATTAGTTATTGGATATTCAATATAGATATTTAGTTTGATCACTTGACCATGGACAGCGTAAGTGCACTTCGTCAGATCCATTAAATTGGAAAGCCCTACGAAGTCGTACCAGCTGGCCATTGCCACGTGTCTGGTCCCATATGTTTTGGGATTGAAATATGATATGGTTTTAGTGGTGGCCCATGCAGGTCAGAGCATATCATTTGGTTACGTCATTGTACCGAACGAGCCTGCAATTTAGGATATTGTTGAATAAGATTTCAATCCATAACTGGTTTTAAAACTCCTCTTGTATTTGACTATCGCCTTTGGATTTCAAACTTGTATTCATTCCTTTCCATCAATATCGTTGTTATTGTTTCTCATCTTTCCCTATTTCGGAGAGATGGATGCTTGTGCTTAGTGGTTCTCTCCAGAAGAAGATTGTAGTCAAGATAGAAGAAGGCATGATTAATGTATTATTTTATAAGGAGATGGTTACCCTTAGTAGGGTAGGTTGATAGGTTCTCTCTAGATGCTAGAGCTAGTGAAGATTGTTTGCATGAGAATTGGACATAGTAGTAGAGGCCTAGAACTGATAAAATCCTACCCTTACTTAAGATACCAGTAATTTGAGAAGAATTAGAAGCTAGAAACATGGTTGATCCTAATACTCTGGAATATCTTATGGAATACATAGCTAGATGTTAGGGATTACTTGTAACCCTATAATAGTGATACAAGGAATCGTATTATGAACTTGAGAAGACAAAATTTTAGACTCTCACCTAGAAGAAGATTATCGGATACCAATGAAACTGAGGTATGAAATAGCACTTTACGTAGCAGGCCATAGAATTTAGATCTCTAGTTGCCTTATGACTTCCAGTATCAGACCTAAATTTTTTTACCCTTTAGTTAATGATAATTATATGCTTAACTAACATAGATATTTAGATTTCAAGATCAGTTATTTGAGTGATTTGATAACTTAGGTACTAGGTGTCACGCCCCGATCTCCCGCAGGCAATCGGCCGTTCCCGCTAGGCGGGAATCACCCTCGCCAGCGCTCCCGCGGAACGATCGCTTAACCCATCCGGGCGTGATGCCGCACGAGCGTGAGCCACGCCCGTGCAAGGCCATGGTTCATTGGCTGGCGGTTAGAGTTCTAAGCCACAGAGTCGCACAGATTGTCCGAGTGCAGCGGAGTCATGAACGCATAGGCGATCGGTAACAGGTTCACTGAGTCGACAAATATAGCGGAAGCATTGAAACAAAGTAAAGTAATCTCTTTATTGATATGAACAAGTATTACAGGCGGCGTATAGCCGAGATTACAAGTCGCTCAAGCCTCTCTCTCTGAAACAGTAAAAGCGTGCCAAGTGGCTACAACTGTGGAATGAATGTACAGGCGATGGTCAGGCGATGTTCACAACTTATGTCTTGTATATGTGCTTCAGTCCCGGACGCACCGTTGCTTCGGAGTGTTGTCCACGCCTTAGCACGCACGAAGGAGGCGTCCGCACCGCACGAGGTTCTCCCGCACCCTGCATACAAACTGGTGGATTATCAGTACATTGAATGCACTGGTGGGGAAGCTACTCGCCCGCTCGACAAATCCAAACACGTAATACAGGTTTCGTGCACAACTATTAAGTTGTCTTTCTAGTTGCCTTAGGATCAGTTTTCTGCAAATATTGAATAGCTATCGTGTCGGGCAGTGCGCCGTGCGATGTTTGAGGAAACACGGCGAGACTTACCAACTTACCATCTCCTTCCCTGTCCAAGGCAAACATTGAGGCAACATGTTAATTTATGCACGGGGCAAGTATAAGCATTCAGGAGGCAAGCAATACAAGTTGGGATTATTCCCTTAGCTAGGTGCGTTGGATTTATTAGCATGCAGGGGTGAATCACCTAGCGACAAGCATAACATTTCAGATTTTATGTGTGCTGGCTAAGCAAAGACAAGTTCACCGTAGCCACCCACCTTAGCGATGATTCGCCTCGGTAGAGCGATACGTCTGAGCGAGCCTCTGAAAGTCCAAGCCGGATTCCTGTAGGGACAAGTCTGGATATCCTTTGCTTCTTGATTCGAGGCAAAGCAGGTCAGGACAGCTGCACTATTGCCGATTGAGTCGGCAGTCCGCTTGAGCGGAACGGGGTGTTACATCCTACCCAACTTAGAAAAAGTCTCGTCCTCGAGACTTACTAAGGACAAGCAGAAATCTAGGGTTGAGGCAATCCTAGACAAGTCGTTTGTACTTGTTCATTTGGATCTTCACTTGCACAAGCGTCGAAATCAGCATATCGCTTAGACTGGATCGTGCGCACCTTCGACATGCATTTCTAGTGTGAACACGTCAACCAGCTTAGTGATAGCGAAGTCTTAGCACTCGAGTTTCACCTTTTTCTTAAGTCTTGGATGGTGCACTAGTTCAAGGCGTCCCTCGAATAGATGCATTCAACCAAACTTAGGGTTAGTGAAAATCGGACAAGCTACTAGCGATACTCTCAAGGGTTCACACAGGTTGGCACAAAGGCCACTCGCAGCATACAACAAGACAAGCAAGCATATCATTCAAAACGTATTTTGAAAGTATTTAGACTTATTGTTGGAACATCCCATCGAGGCATTGAGAGAGAGCGTGCACATAACCCACGAACGAGCTTTCGAAATAGAGATATCGAATCGAAGTCCAAAGGCATAGAAGCCAGGCTCTGATACCAACATGTCACGCCCCGATCTCCCGCAGGCAATCGGCCGTTCCCGCTAGGCGGGAATTACCCTCGCCAGCGCTCCCGCGGAACGATCGCTTAACCCATCCGGGCGTGATGCCGCACGAGCGTGAGCCACGCCCGTGCAAGGCCATGGTTCATTGGCTGGCGGTTAGAGTTCTAAGCCACAGAGTCGCACAGATTGTCCGAGTGCAGCGGAGTCATGAACGCATAGGCGATCGGTAACAGGTTCACTGAGTCGACAAATATAGCAGAAGCATTGAAACAAAGTAAAGTAATCTCTTTATTGATATGAACAAGTATTACAGGCGGCGTATAGCCGAGATTACAAGTCGCTCAAGCCTCTCTCTCTGAAACAGTAAAAGCGTGCCAAGTGGCTACAACTGTGGAATGAATGTACAGGCGATGGTCAGGCGATGTTCACAACTTATGTCTTGTATAT
Organism: Iris macrosiphon; assembly: GCA_036927795.1. Classification (NCBI taxonomy): domain Eukaryota; kingdom Viridiplantae; phylum Streptophyta; class Magnoliopsida; order Asparagales; family Iridaceae; genus Iris; species Iris macrosiphon. The sequence continues at coordinate 167,220,727 of JAYESA010000003.1, forward strand.
GTGCTTCAGTCCCGGACGCACCGTTGCTTCGGAGTGTTGTCCACGCCTTAGCACGCACGAAAGAGGCGTCCGCACCGCACGAGGTTCTCCCGCACCCTGCATACAAACTGGTGGATTATCAGTACATTGAATGCACTGGTGGGGAAGCTACTCGCCCGCTCGACAAATCCAAACACGTAATACAGGTTTCGTGCACAACTATTAAGTTGTCTTTCTAGTTGCCTTAGGATCAGTTTCCTGCAAACATTGAATAGCTATCGTGTCGGGCAGTGCGCCGTGCGATGTTTGAGGAAATACGGCGAGACTTACCAACTTACCATCTCCTTCCCTGTCCAAGACAAACATTGAGGCAACATGTTAATTTATGCACGGGGCAAGTATAAGCATTCAGGAGGCAAGCAATACAAGTTGGAATTATTCTCTTAGCTAGGTGCGTTGGATTTATTAGCATGCAGGGGTGAATCACCTAGCGACTAGCATAACATTTCAGATTTTATGTGTGCTGGCTAAGCAAAGACAAGTTCACCGTAGCCACCCACCTTAGCGATGATTCGCCTCGGTAGAGCGATACGTCTGAGCGAGCCTCTGAAAGTCCAAGCCGGATTCCTGTAGGGACAAGTCTGGATATCCTTTGCTTCTTGATTCGAGGCAAAGCAGGTCAGGACAGCTGCACTATTACCGATTGAGTCGGCAGTCCGCTTGAGCGAAATGGGGTGTTACACTAGGGGTATAACTTCTGGAACTAGATTCGATGTACTTGCTTACTGGGTTACAAATGTTAATTAGGAACGTGGTTTCACCTTTGATAAACTTTGGTAGATAAGCTAGTATCTGTGATAAAGCAAATAGGTGGAATGATGAAGTATTGACAGATGTTATAGTCTTGAGTTAAATATAGTGAATGACATATAATGGATTGCAAGTTATAATAAGATGGTACCCGTGTAGTTTAGATAAAGGGTATACATGGAATAAACTAGGAGAAACCTTAGGTTCGAGGTGAAGAAGGTAGAATGGAAACAAGAAGAGATTCATGAGGAGTACCTGACCTTGAGAATTTTAAATTAAAAGAAAGACCTATGGAGGATTAAAAATTTATCACTCGGTAGTTGCCTAGAAGATCGATACTACGAAGCAGAAAGTACTGGGCCATGATCGGTAAAGCTTATAGTTGAAAACAAGATTAACTTACTAGAAGGATATAAATGTGTGTAGAAAACAAATGATAAGGAAGAAATATTATGGTCGCATAATCCAAGTAAAAGAAATTGTGATATGGACTTGAGGGGTAATAGTTTTAGTATTTATGAATTGTAATACTTCTGGAATTTTAAGGATTTAGTGCATGTAGAAATTATTGATCAGTCTCGAAGTGATACGAATTTCAAGGAACTAAACACAGTTTCAGATCACATACTGACTTGTTAGTCATTCCGTAAAAGATTACCACAAGATCCTTAGATTATAGATTGACACCTAGGTAAGGAGAGTAAATGGAATATTGAAGTCCTATAGGAATGATAGCTAAATATTGTGGGTTATGCATAAACTGCTTACCGTCAGTGATTTAGATTTTTGACTAATAGGGTATGAGCTTGCTGGACGTAATCCTTAGTAGTAGGTGGTGTTATGGGAACCAATTTTCAAATTATCCTAGCCGATGGATTTTCAGATAGTATTCTTATTATTGTATTGGTTATATTTTTATTCTAGGGTATTTAGAATGATTGAATAGATATTTATTACATAATTTTTATATATTTTTATTACTATGTATTGAGAGGAGGCTTATGTTGTATTTTATTATATGTATTTCTTCTAGGAATTGTCTTGAGTTGAGCTTCTAGACTAGATATGACTGACTGACTAGATTAGACTTGTTGCTGCTAAGACCGATTATAAGAAGTTAGGTTGCAAGATTTCATTATGGATACTATAGATTGATGACGTTGTACCTAGGAAAGAATGTTTGGATATTAACCGTCTTAGTTGCATAATAAAGTATTTAGATACTACATAAGTGGCCTTGAAAATTTTATGCTTATAGGACTTTAGTGCCTAACACATACACTCCTTCGGGAGTAAATGTATGCCATTATTTTCTTTATGGATATGGGAAGATTCAAATTGAGATAGTATTACGGCATCCTGGAGTAACCTAGGCTTATATGTGGTAATTTTCTAGATGATGACTAGCATGATAACAATAACGAGATAATTCGTGACGGTGAGAAGATGTTTAGAGGACCAAATGCCTTAGATGATTAGACTATACGTATGTGGCAGTTTAAGGTTAAGAGAGTGGACAAGTACTATATATATTTTTAGAATATATATAGTAAATTTTAGTGTTTTACATAGTTATCTAAATGCATGATTAAGTAAGTAGGTTGTTAGAACTAGTTTACCATGACTAGGTGCTGTTACATTTTGTATGTTTATATATAAAACACTTTGAGGAACAAGTATTCTAGTGCCATGGTAGGGTTGTATACATATTAGAGTGATGTATATGAAGTTAGTAAGCATGTTAGTACGAGTTAATGAGGATAACTTTATATATAAATGATGTTGTAAGTATGAAATAAGGCTAGTAGTAATGAGTCCCTTTACCCTTAAACTTGATAATGACATGAGAAAATACTTTGAACAAACATTTGAGTTAGGTTAACACTTGCTTTAGGTACTTTGAGAATGTGTATATCATACTTTTACAAAGAGACCCTAGTATGTAGGACATCTAGTACCTATGTGTTTGAGGAGCAACTTAGCACCTACATAAATTCTATTTATGACCATGGTTATTATATATGAGAAATTGTACATTTAGAAGACTTGAGGATGATATGTGACTAGTAAGCTTAGTGTTTATACACCTTCTTGATACTTGATAATCAACCCATCTAATTAGAACCCTCGTTTGGTTATACTCAAGAATGACTAATGGCGTAGAGGTACTCTTGTGCATGATTAGTGGACCATAGCGTAGTTGCTGATCTTATATTATTATATTATAGGCTTTTGGGATCATTCATACATGGATGTCGGAGCAGGTTCTTTACATTATAGCTTGGAGATCCAGGCAAGTATATCTTGCATTGTTGTACTATTTAAATTCAGTTATTATTGCTCATATATTTGGTGCTATGAATATTATAACTGTGTGCGTCTGAGAATGACTCAGGTGAAGTCGAAGAAGGCGTCGACGTTAGGACTTGTGTTTGACCTAGTGTCTAGTGGACGCACCTAAAGTTGCGGGGTTATCATTATAACTGTCACGCCCCGATCCCGCAGGGGTCCGATCGTCCTTACTTGGTACCTACGGAACCGATCATCCTCGCATGGGCATGATGTCATGCAACCTAAAGTGCGCTTGCACAAGGCCCAAGCTTTGAACAAGAGCAAGTAAGTTATTCAAGACAGGAGCAGCGACACATATATTGCAAAAAAGTAAAGAACACAATGGCATATTAAAACAAGCTCTTAATTGATATTCAAAAGTGTTACAAGCAGCGCTTGGTCGAGGTTAAAAATTACTCAAGCACTCTCTTTCTCTCGATTACAATGACACCGTTCCATACATTATGTCCCTCTATACAAAAGCAACTCAAAGCAATCTCGATACGGCTCAAGGTATCAACTCCAGATTTCTGGTTCCTTGGGATGAGGCACGGCTATCGCTTCCTCGGACGATCCAGCACCTGAGAACAAGCAAATTGTTGGTGGGTCAGCACTTTGGAGAAAGTACTGGTGAGTATAAAATCAACTGAACAGAAGCAACACCCCCTGAAACCGACACTAAGTAAGCATATGGCAAAATATTACATTACTAGTGATCTTGCTACTTTTACCTATGTTCATTTCATGTAGCTCGGAATTATAGTCAGTTTACATCTTTTTGAAAATATAGCTTACAAATATTATGCATATTCAACAATAAGTATACAATCGGGACAGTGTTCCATCGTGCAGTGCGCATCATGTATCGTGCACCATATTCTAACTCTTAGGAACAAAAGTTATCTCTAGTGGACTATTCATTTCGAATCAAAACAAGTGCATTTAGTGGACTAACATACTTTCAAGCACACAAGAAGAACTAGCTATATGATTTCGGTCCCAAAAAAACTCAGGATCAGTAGCGGAAACCAGCTAACTAATGACTCTTTATCTGATATTATTAGCAGTTGTGACTCATGGTTGCTCTTCACTAACATAATAGTAGGCAGGACCAAGGTTCATCTCTTCACTAATAGCCATTGTCCAAACGATGCAAATGCATGAAGCACTATCAGATAAACTCTAAGATGCACATGTTCATGAACAAGCAGGCTATATATATAATTTTTTTATGTTTTTTACCCCTTACCGAACAGTTATCCCTGCAGCAGATATACAAGTTAGCAATAATTTGCATAAATATATGTGTATAAGATTCTCTATTCCCTGTCTGTCTCTGCATCAAACAGTTAGGTATGCAAGAAGGCTAGCCTAGCATGCGCCCTAACTATTAGATGGCCCATGAGTTACCCCACTGATGGACAAAAAATACCCCTAGATCCCGTAGGACGGGAACACCGGGGTGCTCTAGCAATCTCCTCCGGACCGACCGATTCCCAGTGTCCCAGGAATCATTCGAGAGACTATTATCTTGTGCATAAGTTGTCCGAGACCAATGCATGACAAGCAACATTCTATCAAATAAAACTATTAGGATGCACCATACATGAACAAGCATATGTACAATATAATAGCCACACCCCCCTAGATCCCGTAAGACTGGAACATCATGGCGGACTACTAGACTCTTCTCTTTCATTCTTTCAAGCAAAACACATATTTTCATATATCTAATAGCACACCCCCCTAGATCCCGTAGGATATCAGGGTGCACTATTAGTCTCTTCTTATATGAATCAAAGACTTGTAACAGTTCGATAAAGAAAAATAGGCAAGCGAAACATATAATAGCAAGCACGATATCGATTTTATAGCAACTAGCATGCAATATCTATCGCTTTCTTAGCATATTACAAAGTGACTTGTTTCAAGCAATTCCTTTACTTATCTTTTTAGCATGGCAAGAATTCGTTCGATAGCAGTATCAGTAAAACTAAGCATGCAATATTTTTTATACTCTTTGACTTAGCATGGTAAGGTTCTATCTCTTTAGACAAACATACAAATTCTCTAGTTAAGCAAAAAGGTTCGTTTCAATGACAAGTTATACGAGTTCACTTATTAAGCATGCAGAGTCAGGTTCTATCATTCTTCTTATGAAACTATCTTCTTAGAACAAGCATTCAAAAACTCGAATTTATTATTAAGGCATGCAAGAATCAGATAATGCAGTTCTGTCCACTCACCCAGATCAATGGTCTTGGGGTTCGAACGAGAACTCTCCGAGAAGGGTTTGACTGACCTCCCATGTCCATAAGGGAGCCTCCCAAGGAAGCTCCTTGGAATGAGAAATGATAAGCAGGCAACGCTTTTCGGGTCGGGCCTTTGAAGCTTCCACTTGAGCAAGCAAAGCAATATCACTTGTACATAGTGCCTACGCGGAGTGGGGTACTACATACTTATCCACCAACAAAGAGTTTCGTCCTCAAAACTCAAGGAGAAACTCATAAAATCCAGAGCAGCGATAGTCCTCATAACTCACCATCCCCAATCAAAACTCTAGCAATCAGAACTCAATCAAACTCTAGCCACTAGAAATCATAAATCACATCTCAAACAATAAAATAAATCCAGAAAACTTTTGCCGGCAACTTTGAGAATATTTACGGACTTATTGTATGGAACGTTCATTTCAGCACAACATCGGGCACATCTCAGAGTCGTAGGCAACAGAATGGGCAAAGAATCGAGTCACTCTGATACCATTATGTCACGCCCCGATCCCGCAGGGGTCCGATCGTCCTCGCTTGGTCCCTATGGAACCGATCGTCCTCGTACGGACTTGATGTTGTACAAGCCTAAAGTGCACTTACACAAGGCCAAAGCTTTGAACAAGGGTAAGTAAGCTATTCAAGACAGGAGCAGCGACACATATATTGCAGAAAAGTAAAGAACACAATGGCATATTAAAACAAGCTCTTAATTGATATTCAAAAGTGTTACAAGCGACGCTTGGTCGAGGTTACAAATCGCTCAAGCACTCTCTTTCTCTCGATTACAATGACACCGTTCCATACATTATGTCCCTCTATACAAAAGCCGCTCAAAGCAATCTCGATACGGCTCAAGACATCGACTCCAGATTTTTAGTTCCTTGGGATGAGGTACGGCTATCGCTTCCTCGGATGATCCAGCATCTGAGAACAAGCAAACTGTTGGTGGGTCAGCACTTTGAAGAAAGTACTGGTGAGTATAAAATCAACTGAACAGAAGCAACACCCCCTGAAACCCACACTAAATAAGCATGTGGCAAAATATTACATTACTAGTGATCTTGCTATTTTATCTATGTTTATTTCATGCATCTCAGAATTATAGTCAGTTTACATCTTTTCGAAAACATAGCTTAGAAATATTTTGCATATTCAACAATAAGTATACAATCGGGACAGTGTTCTATCGTGCAGTGCTCAGCATGTATCGTGCACCATATTCTAACTCTTAGGAACAAAAGTTATCTCTAGTAGACTATTCATTTCGAATCAAAACAAGTGCATTTAGTGGACTAACATACTTTCAAGCACACAAGAAGAACTAGCTATATGATTTTGGTCCCCGAGAAACTCAGGATCAGTAACGATAAACCAACTAACTAATGACTCTTTATCTGATGTTATTAGCATTTGTGACTCATGGTTGCTCTTCACTAACATAATAGCAGCCGGGACCAAGGTTCAACTCTTCACTAATAGTCATTGTCCAACCGATGCGAATGCATGAAGTATTATCAAATAAACTCTAAGATGCACATGTTCATGAACAAGCAGGCTATATATATAAACTCTTTATGTTTCTAATCCCTTGTCGAACGGTTATCCCTATAGAAGACATACAAGTTAGCAATAATTTGCATAAACATATGTGTATAAGGTTCTCTATTCCATGTCCGTATCTGCATCAAACAGTTAGGTATGCAAGAAGGCTAGCCTAGCATGCGCCCTAACTATAAGATGGCCCATGAGTTACCCCACTGATGGACAAACAACACCCCCTTATATCCCGTAGCACCGGAACATCAGGGTGCTCTAACAATCTCCTCCGGACCGACCGATTTCCAGTATCCCAGGAATCGTTCGAGAGACTATTACCTTGTGCACAAGTTGTCCGAGACCAATGCATGACAAGCAACATTCTATCAAATAAAACTATTATGATGCACCATACATGAATAATCATATTTATAATATAATAGCCACACCCCCCTAGATCTCGTAGGACCGGAACATCAGGGCGGACTACTAGACTCTTCTCTTTCATTCTTTCAAGCAAAACACATCTTTTTATATATCTAATAGCACACCCCCCTAGATCACGTAGGACCAGAACATCTGGGCGCACTATTAGTCTCTTTTATATGAATCAAAGACTTGTAGCAGTTCGATAAAGCAAAACAGGTAAGCGAAACATATAATAGCAAGCACGATATCGATTTCATAGCAACTAGCATGCAATATCTATCTTTTTCTTAGCATATTACAAAGGGACTTGTTTTAAGCGATTCCTTTACTTACCTTTTTAGCATGGCAAGGGTTCGTTCGATAGCAGTACCAGTGAAACTAAGCATGCAATATTTCTTATACCCTTTGACTTAGCATGGCAAGGTTCTATCTCTTTAGACAAGCATAAAATTCTCTAGTTAAGCAAGCAGGTTCGTTTCAATGACAAGCTATACGAGTTCACTCATTAAGCATGCAGATTCAGGTTCTATCATTATTCTTATGAAACTATCTTCTTAGAACAAGCATTCAAAAACTCAGATTTATTATTAAGGCGTGCAAGAATCAGATAATACAGTTTTGTCCACTCACCCAGATCAATCGTCTTGGCATTCGAACGAGAACTCTCCGAGAAGACTTCCGCTCGAACAAGCAATGCGATATCACTTGTACATAGTATCTACGCAGAGCGGGGCACTATAATAACTTTGAGGCCTTGTCATTTATCATTTCACGTCATGGAGTGAGTTCATGATAGGACACGGGCTTACGCACTTGACTGGCCATCGATGCGAGTAGCACGTGTGATGGTACTTAGCATAGTTGTATAGCTCTATGTGACTTGCATTATATTTACGATATGTCCACATCGTACTTGAGACTTGTACATTGGCATTGGACAGGAAGGACAACTTGTAGGCATATGGGACACCCACATTGGTAACCGTAGCATCTCGAGGATCTACGAAAAATGATGACCTCCTTTATGCAGATATCGCGTTCTTCAGAGCGATACAGATGTATATATTTATGCAGATCCCGCATTCTTCGGAGCATTATGGGCGTTACATGTGTAGATACCACGCTCTTCGAAGCGTTGGACATTATGCCTACACCTACCCATACATACCAAGGTTGTCCTCAAATTGCATACACTTAGATGGATAGAACACCATCTTTACTATTCAGTATTTATATTATGGCAAGTACTTTTTGTATCTTGTTACGTCCATCTGAGGACCTGGTTTACTTCCAGGTTATTTGAGAAGGTTGCATGTTGCTTGGTCTAGTGGAGTGATGGATATCTTTGCAGGTATTATCTTTCATCTATTACAGTTATCTACTACTTTCCTTTATGATTCTGCTTTTATAGCCTAGTGTTTATAGGCCTATATTATTATTTTGGCCTATTCGAACGTATATATTATTGGGTTGCAGACTCGTGATGCATACCATTCCTTCTTGAGATTATTTATTGTGGATTGAGATATAATTAGTTGTTGGATCTTTGATATAGATATTTAGCTAGATCACTTGACCATGGACAGTGTAAGTGCACTTCTTCGGTTCCATTAAATTGAAAAGCCCTACGGAGTCGTACCAGCTGGCCATTGCCACGTGTCTGGTCCCATATGTTTTGAGAATCAACATCATGCAGAGGTCGTTGTCTTTCTTCCACTTGGAGTGCGCATCTTGTACCATGCCAACGGCAATCTCTCCTCCATCTTCAGGAATGGTAGGTTCGGGATCATGTAAACCCCCTGAATTTTCAAAATTTTAAAAACTGGATTTTTCACAATTTTCTGGAATTTTCTGAGAATTTTCTGTAATTTAAAAACAGGGTTTTAATTATTCAATGATTTTTAATTGATAATAAATAATATTAAAATATTATTGAAAATAATATTTTTTGATGTAAAATGAAAAACTAGACTTAGGGCAATTTTTCTGGAATTTATTGGGCCCTGGACCTATTTTTAAACACCTAAAAAGTATTTATTTAATTATCTATTTATTTTATTATTATTATTATTATTTTTTTTTTTTCTAACCAATCCGGCCTGCGGCACGTTGGGCCGGCCCTGCCCAGCCCAACCCGAGCCCAGCCCCTAGCGGGTCGGGTCGGATCCGCCAGACCCGACCCGTGCCCGCAACCCGGCCCCTCTCCCCCACGCTGCACGACCCGGCCAGCCGCCCCGCGTCGCGCGCCGCCTCCGCCGAGCCCTCCGCCCGCTCCGGCCGGCCTTCGCCCACGACGCCCCCACGTCTCCCCGCCTCTCTCGGCCCCCAGCCACCGCCCACCACCTATTTAAACCCCTCATCTCCTCCCCGATCTCCCCCTCAGCCACCGCCATCGACCCGCACCACCTCGATCACCACCGCCACGACCCCCCACCACCACGACGAGCCCGCCGCGCCGCCTCCTTCTCCCCCTCCTCCGTCGAGCACAGCAGCAACGGCCAGCCCTCTCCCCGCGCCCCCGCGTCGCCTCCAGCGCCGCCGCCTCTGCCCGAGTGCCGCGCCGCCCTCCGCCGCAGCTCCCCCGGCCGGCCTCCCCCGCCCTGAGCCGCCGGAGCTCACCCTAACCCTAACCCTAATTCAGCCCCTGTGTCCGACACGAGTCGGACACGTGTCGGACACGGTTTGACCCTATTTTCGGGTCCCCTTCAGGTGCGTGTAACTTTTTGCTCGTAGCTCCGTTTTCGATTCCGCAAATTGCGTTACGAAGCCTGTATGACCCTCTCGGTGTCCGGATAAACCGTTCGGGGCATCGCGTCCTGTGGTGATCGCACACCGCGATCTAAAAACAGGAAAAACCAGACCCTGTTTCACCCCGGAACTGGGTACGCTCCGCCAAACGGGATGACTTGGTCGCGCGCGGTCTTCACAGATACGTGCGCCTCGTTGATACGGACGTGTGGGATTTCGTGGAAGCTGATTCGGGTGTGCGTGCACACCGGAATCAACGCGTATCCGCGGACATCGCCCCGTATCCGTCCTTTCTGCAATTCACCCTAACTTTGTGTACACACGTCGGATCGAGACGAAACTTGCGCCATCGGACTCGTAGCGATACGCTGGTCCTGTGGGTCAAGTTTGGTTCGATTCTGAGAACGTTGACGAAATCGCGTGTCGTGGGCCCCACAGGCCCCGCTCGACGGGCGATTTTGTGATCGGCTCATCGGAATTCAATTCTGAAAGTTCCGTTGGGTTCGTATCAGCATTTCAAACCTGTTGACACTGAGTTTGGTGAATTTGGAGACCGTTGACCCTGACGCATTTTTCGGTGCAAAGCGGGCCCACCGGTGGACCCCGTTTTGGCTCGAAACTGCCGTTTTTGTCCTTGTCTTCAAATTGGACCCAAGGACAGGCGTTTCTAGCTGATTGATATTTTCTGGATCTGATGGTGATGTTTGTTTCAGCAACCGGAGTACCGCCTGCAATACCAGCTGAAGTCAGAGCAGCAATTGGAACCAGAACCACAGGCAAGTGTATCTTGCCAAAACTTGCAGCTTTGCTACCTATTTCCTGGACTTAGTTATACATCAGTGGGCAAGTAAATCTTGCCAATTCTCAGATATTTCTGGTTATAGTATTTTACTTGATTTCTGTAGCTTCGTATGTGAACTTGTTTAACTGCTCAACCCAGGACACCTGACACTCTTCATGTGACAGAATTGCCTGAGATATACCTGGTGATTCCGTATAGGCTACATTTTCATGTCATTTCCAGTTTACATGCTTAGATTCTAGCCTGACTCATTGTATTAGTTCAAACTTGCGTGACTTGTACCTGATATTTTCTGGAACTGTGACGTGAGATTACATGGGGTGGGGAGAGTATTACCATATCAAGGCTGATTATAATGTAAATAATGTTATCTGGAGGTGTCTTAGTCTCTGATACAGAGCTTTGGCACAAGTTCTGGCTCTTCGAGAAAATACTGCTATGGTTTCTTCGACACTGATCCTGTAGTAGTCTCAGCCTGAGTATGACTAAAACTCTCACTTGCATATCACTAGCTGGTTTATATATTTACCCTGCTGTTTATCTTGTTGCTGCACTGCATATGTTTTGGCTTGTATTTTCTGTACCTTGTTATGTCCCCTGAGGACCTGGAATGGACTATGTCCCCAGGTATAACCGAGGAGAACTACCCCGAGGTGTACGGTACCGGAGCACTCCTTGGAGCAGAACAAGGAACCGAGGACGAAGTGGTGGCCGAAGACTTCTCCTGAGCCCGGCTTCAGCTATACAGTATTTCCATTTCCAGCATTTTATTTCCTGTCTTTTCTCCTTAAATGTAACAGAATAATTCTCGGATTTGTTTTCCGAGATAACCTTATTTAATATTGCTTATTTATTTCCATTGCATTAATTCTGGCAATTAATCTGTGTTTGTTCTGTGGATGAGATTAGTAATACTTGAGACTTGTACTTAGTACTGCTAGACTACAGCTTAAGCATGCCCTGATGGATCCATTAAATTGGGTTGTCCATCGGTGCGTGCTGCTGGCCATTGCTCACGTGCTCAGTCCCTCGTCATTTTGGGACTGGGGCGTGACAGATCAACCAACACATAAGCAACATTGACAAGTTGAAGATTCAAGGCGATCTTCTTCTTCCAAATGTTGTAGTGTTCGCCATCAAACTTCTCAAGCTTGTGAAAGCTAGTATAGAGAAGGTTTGAGCAGTTGTCCATTCTAGCCCGAATCTTGCCTTGAGATTGTTAGTCCCGAAGCTAAATCAAATTAGAGGAGGTCCACAAAGTAGAGACACACAAGAATTCGTCTCTATAAAAGTTAATGCACTGAGATCTACAAAAAAAAAATTCTACAGTGACACACAATTCCACAGAACCACTAAACAAGGAACATGTTACAAATTATCGACCCAAAGAAAATATAAATACAACAAGAATGAGAAAATCGTTCTTCTTTTTACATTGGCAGACACTACAACGAGAAAAAACAGAAACAAGAAAAGAAATACAAAGAAAGAAAATCCTTGCTGGGGTGATCAAAACCACCGGAGCTCAAGGCAATATTTGCGCTATACGATGAACTTTTCCCAGGATCCAGCAAGTTCACACGAGAACTTCTGGAATGTTCTTGGTCACCTTCGGATCACTCGAAAAATACTTTGTGGAAGGGTTCTCACTACGGCCGCATATTGCTCTAGTGCTCTCGGGTTTTTCTCTCTCTCTCAAAGAAAGAGAAGCTCCTCTATATAAAGAGAAAAATAGTACCTATGCGGCCTGAGAAAGCTCAAGGTCGCATATGCGCTATCTAACACCAGGCCGCATGCGTAGTCGTAGCAGCATGCGTCGCAGGAGCCACATACGGCGACGCCACTGTCTGTCATGCTGCACAAGACAGCAAGTGCGTCAAAAAAGCGTTACTTTGCGCCCTTGAGCCCGAGTCCGAGTTCAAGTTAGCTCTTAAGGAAAACTTTTCAAAGGCGGTGACAAAATAAAAATTGTCATAATGGGGTTCACACTTAATCCCTCTTGAAAAATCAACCAACGCGGGCCACCACCCCATGTACATATACCAATACTAAGCAAAGTTATATATTGAGATATACACATTGATGGTTTTTCAATGTGGGACTAAAACTCCCAAAACAAAGTAAAAAACACCAACACACCAAATAATATTGGTACAGTAGCTAGACGTTATTTTATTATAGTATCAAAGAAATCCAAATTCGAATCTTCCATGACACACATTTTATTAAAAAAATAATTTATACCGAATACGTGAATCAAACTGTCTATCTGAAACAAAAATTCGGCAACTCTAGAATTTTGGTAAGAAGTTTGGAAGATTTTAACGTAACCGTGTAAAGTAATAATCATACCTTTGTAATGCATTGTATGTCCCATAATATGTTCCATCCATGGGCGGAGCTGGAATAGGACGAGTGGGATCATATGACCCCACTCAAATTATATATGAAGTCAAAAAGTCCCGTGTGAAATATCGGACCACATAATTTTTTTTTTTTAATCTTGTTTTTCCCTTAGGAAAAAATTAATATTTAATTATTATAAGACTCTAGGACGGCAAGGTTCATGATTAAATTGTAGGATTCAATTATATGTTTTAAGATACACTGAGTCTCATTGATCAAATGGTCAAAATGGATCAAATATGATCTGGTTGGAATGATAATGAAGTTTAAGATTCTGATTATATTTGGTTAAAAATGTGTACTTTAATGTTAAAAAATGAGTAGCTATAATAGGAAACTAGAATAGACGATCAATATTATGAAGAAAATAGAATTTTGTGACTAATTTATAAAAAAAAAAAAATTATAAATTATAATTTATTTGGATTAAAAATTTATTAGTCAATTTTAATCTAACTGTACTCAAATCTTCTACTGTTTCCATCCTTCTTATTCTTTTCCAGGAGCCGGTGAATCAGGTATATAGAGAAAACTCATCACAGGGATATATAAAGAAAAACCGGACGCATGTTCGCAATTGAGTCAAATCAGGGTTCTGAAAATTATATGTTTCTCGGAAGAGAGAGAGAGGAAGGAAGACTAATATTGAATTGATAATTTCACATGCAACCTTCATATGATTTGAAGTTGAAATGAACAAATTGTGGTAGGCTGTGATAGGTTTCTGGGGGAGGCGGTTATTTCTAGTCAATCAATTTGGTCCCTGGGGGAGGCTTCATCCAGCCACTGGTCAAGCATATAAGAAATTATATCGCAGCAAGCAAGCAAGCAAGTAAGCAAGCAAGCAAGCACAATGCGAGCATTTGAAGCAGAGAGGTTCAGTTCAGCTCAGGGAACAGCCCACGAGGTGGGATCCGACACTTCCATGGCTTCCAGATATCTTAAGTTTGATTTTTATTAAAAGCAATCGATGGATACCAACTTACATATTCTACTAGTCGGCGGATTGTTCCGTTTATCAAGTCAGAACATGTGGGATGATTGACAAGAATCTATTAAGAGAGAGTCTTTTAATTACAATTTTGGATCCAACAGCTGGGGAGAACGGGACTTCGAGGCTCCGGAAACGGGACTCTCGATACCCTCCCATATTTATTTATTTTTTATAAATTTTTTTATTATATTTATTTATTGTTGTCTAATTTATTGAAAAAAATATGATCTTGTCATTTGATTGTATAGTTATTTCTATTGAGATTGAAATCAACTAATAGAGAAACTAAGAAAGATTTTTTGTTGATTATTTATTTGTTGTTAATTTTTTTTCATTACCATTATGAACTACCCGAACCTTTGTTAGCCTTTTTTTTTTTTTTTTCTCTGGAACATCATTTTGTTTTATATTTTTTGGGAACATCTTCAATTTTATTAATATTTTATTATAACTTATATTCTTTTGGATATTATATTATATTTATTATTTTATTTCTTGAAATTTGGGTTGATAATAATATTGTATATGGAAAAAATATATTATATGAACATTAAGCTTTGAGGGCACCATTTTTAGAATTCGTCTCAGGTCTCAAAATCTAAAATCCGACTATATATATATATATATATATATATATATATATATATATATAATCTTTTTATTATTTTAAATATTAATGCTTAATTTACTTTTGATCCGTTTGGTTCATTGTAATGTGATTATGGTAGTAATAGAATTGCGTTTGTAATGTAATGGAGTTACAATTATATTACCATGTTTGATTGGGACACGTAATCAAATCATGTAATGTAATATCAATTTCATTCATATGTTTGGTTTACTACTGAATTTGTAATATAATAATATTTTTTAAACATCCAAAATAAAATTTAAAAATAAAAAATATAAGATTTGTTGTTTTTTCGGTTTTTTATATAATTTTTTTCAGGTTTTTTTTCTATTTTCTATTTTCCATTTTGTCCTTTTGTCCTTTTTTATTTTTTGTTTTTTATTTTTTTATTTTTATCTTTCTTTTTCATTATTTTTTTCTTTTTTGGTTTTTTTTCTTTTCTTTGTTTTTTTTTTCATTTTTTTTCGCTTATTCGTTTGTTTCATCTTTTTCGTTTTTTTCATTTTTTTTTGTTTATTAGCTTTTTTGTTTTATTTTTTTCTCATTTTAAATTTTTTTGTCTTTTAGTTTCGTTTTATTTTTCTTCTATTTTTTTATTTTCCTCTTTTCTTTTTCTTTTTTTGTTTCATTTTTTTTCTTTTTTTTACGGATTTGTTTGTTTTTTATTTTTAAATTTTTTTATCTTTTATTTTTTTCGAGAATATTTATATAGCCTAACATGAAAATATTGTTTTCCAGAATATATATAGAATTTTTAATACCAAACACATATTTAAGTTGTAATGTAATCGTATTTACATGCATTTATAACATAATTAATTTTAGAAAAAACTGATATAATATAATCAAATTTATAATTACGATTACATTACATCTAATTTTTTTGTCCAATCAAACATCCGAGTTAGATTGACAATGTAATGCCAATTATATTATGGTGTCCAATCCTGCAAATCGAACTATTCATATTATATGTATTTTTTAGGAGGGACATTAGTTTGATTTTTATTTGGGACACCAAATCTTTGTACTCGCTGCTTGTTTTTTTTTCATGAATTTTTTTTTTTTTAATGTCCAATATAACGTTTGAGATTTTGTATAGCTGTATTGCATGTCTTTTAAATTTACTACTTTCAACTTTTATCAAATAAATAAATATATATATATATATATATATATATATATATATATATGTTTATGTGACTTGATCCATCGATCTATCGATAACCAAAATAGTACTCCAGTTCGGTCTGAAAAATCAATTTTAGAAACTGTATTACACCAGTTAATGCATATGGTACTCCCTCCATAAACGTCCAAGGACAACAAATTTTGAGCACACATCCTCACTAGTTTTAATAAACCCACCACCCACCCAATCATGCTGCCATTCCAATGGCTTCTTCTTGCTAGTAAAATAATTTCATTCTGTATTTTAGAATATAAAAATAAATATAAATTAATAATTGATCGAGATCAAGATTTAAATTTGATTAAATGTCCTTAAGACAATATTCATCTCGCACAGATGCTTACGGTTTAGTGGCGTTAGTCTTCCAGGATCGAACGGTACTTCTCCTCCGGTAGGAACACTTCAAACCGCACGAACTTATCGAAACAATGGAGGTAGTCTCTCTCTCTTGGACTTACTCGAATGTATGAATGGGTTGTTTGAATCATTGAATCAAAACACTCGTATGACTATATTTTTATAAGGGATGAAGAGACGCAACATATGAATAGATACAATGTTTAGAAGGGACACACCTAATACAATAGACAACCGTTGAAAATTAAAAACACATTTTCAATAACACAGCCATTGAAAATATTCATTCAGATATTTCCAACACTTCTTTTCCACCCTTAACCTATTTGACTCTCAGTGAAGCATGAAAGAGGCTAAAAAAAAAGAGTTTTTTTTTTCACCCACTAAAACTAAGATAAATATTCATTCTACCACTTAAAGATTATCGTGTGTCATTTTTATCCAAACTAAATCCACTTTAGAAGTGGTTTGATGAATATCCACAGTAGTTTTGACTAGCGGTTTGCCACGTGGCAAAACTTTAGTAAAAGTGTGAACATCTATCCTAGTTTTGATGGATGAGCACAAATTAACTAAAAAAAAGTGAACGTATATATGCATATGCGTTGCATGAATTTTATAAATTATTATTATTATAGAGAAGTTTATTTTTGTTCACCCATCAAAATTTGGATGATATTTATCATTTCATTCAATAATTATTACGTGTCAACCTAAAATAATTTTATTATTATTATTATTATTATTATTATTATTATTATTATTATTATAAGGCGGGAGATATTAGGGCGGAGTCGAAACATGCAGGGAAATGACGGGTATCAGCAGGAAGGCATACCGATATCATATTGTCGATATCATTGCCAAAAATATCAAATAAGTCGGTGGGTTTATTTTGTGCTTCCAAAGGTATACTGACATGCCTTTGGGTCAGGATCGGCTCAAATGTTGAGCGAATCATATTAAATATTATTTTTTTCGATATTCCAGATTTTTTCAGACTTCGGTCAAGCTTTAAATAAATCCTCTTACTACCAAATGCCTACAATCCTCTTACAGCCGCCACCACGTGGCAGCCGTCCATTGGAGGAGGAGAGAGAGGTAGAATTCGGTGGCTGTCCAGTCCTGGTGGTCGTGAAGTGGCCGAAACGTCACGTGACGGTAGTTCATTTGTGGAGAGGTGAGGCCGGAGGTAGCCCACATAACAGATGGTGAGAGAGTTGTAAGAAGATTGTAAGTTTTTGGTAGTAAACTTAGCATTATTGATGCGGTAGTGATTATTGTAAGATGTTTTCGAAAGATTTCAATAAACTTTTCTTTTCTTGTCCCAGTGGAGTAAGATGTGTTTGACTAAACCAAGCGTATATGTGTTCTTGTGATATTATTTCGATATGTGTGGTTTGCTAGTTTTTTTTTTTTTCGTCATAAGGTCAATATGTGTTTGCTTTCGTGTCCGACACAACACCCAGGCCTACAAGGAGTAAGTCGTCTCTTCTCACTTTCGTCTTCCATTTTCTACCGTCTCATAATTGTCAAAAGTTCTATCCTAAGAGGTATTAGGAGTACGAGCACTCCAAAAATGTGGTACTTGTTCTAGGGCCGATCCGAAATATTTTAATGTCCAGAACGAAATCTAAAATAATGTCCAAGATATATTAAAAAGAAAGTATTAAAAATTTTTTTTTTTTTTGGGGAGAGGAGATTCAGTGTTTTATTATCATGAACTCATTCTATATAAATGATCTCGTTAAAAGTTAAAACCACGTTTCTTTCGAAAAAAATAGTACCATAGCAATTTAAGTACAGACGTCTTGATCACGTTTAAACACGATATTATAAAAATATTTTACAAAATCAATACAAACTCCTAAACATGAATTCTTGCACCGTTTTCCATATAACTGAATAATCAAACACCGGAACTCATTCTAACTCAAGTTTGACTAAGCAACATAAACAAACTAAATCAATCTAAATACCAGAATAGCTTTCCCGTAATGGTTAATTAGAACGGTTAAAAGGACATCTTTGTAGTGAACATTTCGTTCTCGTACATGACCCAAATCCAACAATCCTCAGATCAATTAAAATATCAAATCCAACAATCCCTAAATCATCTTATCATTAATATTTGTCAAAATACACTACGTAATACAACATTACATAGTATGTAGTGCGTAAATTTTAAACGAATTTACTCAAAATTCAATAATTCATCATTGCAACTCGAGATCATTAAAATTATTGTCACTACCAGCATCACCAGCACTCAATTTTATTTCATCATTAAAATTTGAAATTTAGACCAAATACTTGAGTTTATTATCTGAAGATATTTCAATGAAAGTTGTATCGTCGTTTCAGTGAGTAGTTGTTGTCTTAGCTGTAACTTACACCAATTCAATAATTGTAAAATCTTAATTTTTAACTTCAAATCACTAAGTCAAATTTAAAATTTTGGACAAAAGGACAAAGGAGAAAAGATAAAAAAAAAAAAAAATAGGAGTTTGGGATTCAAGTATAAGCAAAAGAAAGAAGGAGGAGAGAATTAAAATCAACAATCTCCAAGAACACTTACCTTTGGTCATCAATTTTCTCTGAAATATGAAAATTCTTTCTGGAATCAGAAGGGACAAATTTTCACGACTGAAAAAATAATTGTCAATTTTTTTTTTTTTACCAACTGTTTTATTATATGTTAACACTATATAGTATATATTATAAACTCTTTAAATTATTTGGGGCCTCTTGGGCCTTGGAGCCCGGGGCCCATGCCCCATTTGCTCCTCTTCCGGGCCGTCCCTGCTTGTTATATTGTACAAATATTGGACACAATTCAAACATAATAAAATACATTAGGACAGTGTCATGTCCATGTCACAGTGTCATTATTATCTAATTGCGTCTTATGTATTTTCATGCAACATAGGTTCTAGGTTGTTTGTAATTGGGAATTACTTACAACAAAGCTATTGTATTTGGTATTGCATCAAATGTAGATAAATGACGTATTTATTGTAGTTTTAGCTGCAATAATTGCACCATTTACAGTAAAATAAAAATAGAATTGATTCAAATGTTGCAACAAACTAATTTTACAATAACAACATTTACAATCAACCAAACCACACCTTATTTAATGAAATTCAAAGAGCTTTAATTTCTTGATACATATAAAATATGAGAAGATTTGGTACACTTATAGAAGCAAGTCATGACATAATCCTTTAGTCCAAACACCATGTGACTAAAGTAAGATATATATAATAATTAACTGACAACTACAAGATTATAAATCAACACTCTTTTTAAAGTTGGTGCGTAGATTGCATATGTCTAACTTGACTAAGAAGTTGGAATTTTTTTGATCCGAGATAGTTTTGGTGGGAATGTTTGCCACTAAATCTTATGTTCTGTGTGTAAGAATATCATGTTGTAGTGCTCATTAGACTTTGCAGGCTGTGATTCTATCTCTCTTATTTCTATTGATTTTTTTTTTTTTTTTTGAAAAACTTCTTCCCAATGATGATTTCTATCTCAATTTTTATTCTAAGGGACGTGATGCATAATTTCTATAAATGTTTCTATATGCAGGGATGCATAATTTCTATTAGGATTTTTAGAAACTCTCGTAGAAATTTTTTATCTCTCATGACAATTATTACTGGACCATACATCATTAAATTAATCATTTGATTTTTTTTACCATGCATAATAGAAATAAAAAAATCATTGAATTATTTTGTTTATGTAATTTTTATATAAAAGTTCTACCAAATAAGATATATATATATATATATATATATATATATATATATATATATATATATATATATATATATATATATATATTTTAAGTTTAAAGTACAATACGAAATAGTAGGATAGAAACTCAATTTAAAAATCTCCATTAGAGATGGCCTAAGTTGCCAAGTTCGTCGTCACCACCTTAGAAATCCCCAACACCAAATCCCTTTTGAAGACTCGCTCTCGATACTATTTTCTATAACAAACAATTCTCCAGCTAACAAACAAAAGATCTTCCCGTTCCAACATCCAATTCCAACCACAAAATAAAAAAATAAAACAAAAACAAAAACAAAAGAAAAAGAAAGTATTGATATTTCATACCCTGATATCATGTATGCGAATTTTGGTGACCCAATTATTTCTAAACAAATATGAAATCTTTAACAATTAAGGTGGATTTGTCTACAACCGAAAAATAAAATGTGAATAGAAACCCCAAACTAGGAATCCATATCAAATATATTTTTATATAAAGAAGTTCCAAAAATGGTTTACTAAGTACGAGTTTGATTGCGTTTTTTTTTATGAGAAATATTTTTATTACAATTATTTTACTAATTGTAGTATTTAATAGTTTATATTTTTCATTAAATTATTTTTCAAAAAACTATAATTTTTTATATTTTTCTCTAAAATGGTGGAAAATAAAATGTATCCAACCCATAGAAAAATAATGACAATCAAACGTCAAATAAAGTTTTTCATGAATATTTTTAAAAAAATTCTATAAATTTTTTTTTTTTTTTACATATTTTTCACATTGCAATCAAATGCAACATAAGTATTCAACGGAAGTACATGAAGAATGGGTTTGCAACTGCTTTTTTGAGCAGCATCTTTGTTTTTTTTTTTCCAAAAAACAGCAGCAAATATTTTTTGGCAGAGTCAGAAAATGTATGATAAAAACAATTTCTGCTTGCATAATTGTTCTTAGGCCACCTCTGACAGATTTTTTTTCTCTCCAATTATACCGTAGATTTTTTTTTTTTTAGAAAAATTTCTCCAACCATAATTTATATTCCAATTTTCATCCTACATGTGGTTGTGTTTGGTGTATGATTGAGAAGTTCTACATGTAAAAACTCTTATAGAAATTTTGTATTTCACATAGCAATTAATATTGGACCAGACACCATTAAATTTATTATTTTATGTTTCTGGATAGAAATTGAGAAGCATTTGATAGTATTTTTTTTACGCTAAATTACAACTTGATACCTTCAACTATCTAAAATGTTCAACTTAACACCCTCAACTTTGATAGGTGCTAACTTAATACCCTCAACTATATAAAAAAAAAAATTCATGTTAATACCCAAAGAAAAAAAAAACTACTCCTATCCCCCCCTCCTTCTCCGACCGGCCGGCCCCCGGCGAATCCCCCCCCCTCCCTCCGCCCCACCCTCCTTCTCCGGCCTCGGGCGAACCCACCCCCACCCCCTGCTCGCGCCACCACCCCCGCCACCTGCCACCCGCATCCTCGCCCGCCCGCAAGCGACCTCGCCCGCCTGTCCGTGCCCGCGCCCTCGCCCTCGCCCGTCACTGCTGCTTTGCTCCCCTCCCCTTCGGTCGTCGGCGCAGGGGAAGGAGGGGGGTGTCGAAGAGAGAGAGAGATAGGCCACCCGCCGCCCTCGCTCGCCCTGTCATGCCCCGATCTCCCACAGGTAATCGGCCGTCCCCGCTAGGCGCGAATCACCGCGCTAGCGCTCCCACGGGACGATCGTTTCCATCTGGACGTGATGTCGCACAAGCGTAAGCCGCGTCCGTGCAAGGCCATGATCCGAACAGGCGGTAAGATGACTAAGTCGCAGAGTCGCACAGATAGTCCGAGTGCAGCGGAATAAGAAACGCACAGATGATTGGTAACAAGTTCACAGAGTCGTCAATAGTGGAAGCATTTAGTAACACAAGTATAGAAGTAAAACAAGCTCTTTATTGATATTGAACAAGTGTTACAAGCGGTGCTAGATCGAGATTATAAGTCGCTCAAGCCTCTCTCTCTCTGAAACAGTAAAAGCGTGCTAAGTGGCTACAATTGTGGAATGATACATAGACGATGTTCCAACATTATGTCTTGTACATGTGCTTCAGTTTCGGACGCAACGCTCCAAGACTCCAAAGTGAACTCCATGCCTTAGCACGCACGAAGGAGGGCATCCGCACCGAACGAGGTTCTCCCGCACCCTACAAGCAATCTGGTGGGTTATCAGTACATGAATGCACTGGTGGGAAGGCTTCTCGCCCGCTTGACAAATTCAAACACGTTATATAGGTTCCGTGCACCATCTATTAAGTTATCATTCTAGTCTTTCCTTAAGATCAATTTCATAGCATAATGTACAAGCCTAACTCGTGTGGCAGTGCGCCGTGCGATATAAAGAAATACGGCAAGACTTACCAACTTACCATTCTTTCTTTCCTGTCCAAGGCAAACCAAGTTAAATCAAGCACGAGCATATATAATAAAATTCAGGGGCAATAGCATATGCAAACACAAGTGTCGTAAGCGAGATTATGTTTCAGAAGCACGAGTTATAAGGATTACTCAGGTGTGTTGCATTGGATGTCCAAGTGTTCAATTATACACAAGAGTGTTATACTCATATCCGATTCAGGTATTTATGATTACTGGATGCGATGTAATAACTCACACACAGATTGCCGCTAAGCGATGATGACTTATCTATATGAATAGGAGTCGCTGGCATAGCCATAAAGGACGAGTTTTAATCACGGGACGAAAATAGTATGCAACGCAGGTGGCGAGTCCCGTTACATGTCATTTCTTCCTCCAACAGGCGGTTATTTAGTCTAAGAGCGAGAATGGCGTAAAGAAAGGTTCACAAGGCGCCATACGTCATTCTTGCCCGACAGACAGACTAATAGACGTTCCGTCCGGATCGGATCGACCCCGGTGCCCCGGTGACCGTCCGAAGGAACCTATTCAATACCATGTGCACAAGTTGTCCGTGATATGCAAGTCTTGGGTCTCAGATTTACAGGATTCACGACATGACATGTTAATTCTTGTTCAGAACGGGTATGCTCCACGAGCTGTGATTCTTGAATTACTTGACATGATTCTTGTTCAGAGATAAACTTGACATGGTGCAATCCCCTGGTTCGGAGATGCCTTGGCGACCTAACGGTCCCGGATACTTGCAGGTTCATATTGCACAAAAGAACTATTCGATAGTCTTCTGGCTAACTAGATGCATGCACGATACGGATAATGTTACTTGATTGTGGCATAATTATATTATGGCAAGCATTGGAACGAGGCAATGAGTAAAAACTACAATGTAAGCAGGCAAACATGCATTCATATAAAACATAAGCATTTATGTTGGCACGGTCTAAGGATAAATCGAGGAGTGAAACCGTAAAGGGACATATCGAGCGACATAGTCTATGGGCGTACAGTATAGCAAGTGAAGCAGTGCACTTCAGAGAGTATACAACGATCTACTCGAGGCATAGCGGGGTCTACTTGCACAAGGCAAGGGTAGCATGCAAGGGTCCATTTGAAAGCAAAGTTTTATTTTCTTGGTTTAACACAAGCAATACAATTTGGGATTATTTCCTTAGCTAGGTGCGTTGTATTCTCTATTAGCATGCTGGGGGTGATTCACCTAGCGACTAACATGTATCGTCCATATTTTAAGTGTGCTGGCTAAGCAAAGACAAGTTCATCGTAGCCACCCAACTTAGTGATGATTTGCCTCGGCCGAGCGATACTCCGAACGAGCATTTAAAAGTCTAAGTCTGAACTCCTGAAGGGTCAAATCTGAAATTATTTGCCTCAAATGAGTCTTTTCGCTGAGCAAAGCGGCCGGGTCGTTGCACTTGCACCGTTTGAATCGGTTGTCTGCTTGAACGAAATGGGTCGTTATATTATACACCATTCAGAAAAAGTCTCATCCTCGAGACTTCCTGAGCGCAAGCCGATCTAACGCACTATCGAATCTATCTCAAGTATAGAAATCGGTACCACTAGATCCGTTCGAACACAATTTCCTACTCGTTCCTTATGCCATGTCGCTTGTATGCTGGGTCGGTCTCATTGAATGACTCTATTATTCAATCCAAGTTCTGGCTCGGTCTCTACTGCGCCTTAGCGCAAAATATATATCGTTTAATGCGGGGTACGTTATAATCTATTTTGAATAAGAATATAAGGATGAGGTAAACTTATCCAAATCGATATACTCGTCCATGCGAGTCTAACATATTCACTTGTACTAGCATTCGAGATCAGCATATCGCGAGTCTGGATCGTGCACATATTCAAAGCGTCCTTCAAACATATGCATGTCAACCAACTTAGCGATAGCGAAGTCTTTGCACTCGAGTTCCACATATCATTGAGTCTTGGATCGTGCACACGTTCTAGGCGTCCCTCAAACATATGAATTCAACCAAACTTAGAGATAGTGAAATCGGACAAGCTACTTGCAAAAATCTCAACGGTTCTTAGTCTTATGAATCACAATGATATTCCAACATGGTTAATCAAATTCTAAGTCATTCTCATTCCACTCAAACCAAGTATTTGCACTACCGTTAAGCACGATCTATCCGATTAACTGACTAGCATCCATGTCTTATCGTACATTTTGTTTGGGTCAAACATAGCACACACTTATCGTTCCAAGTCTAATACTAAGTCTTACTGTCCCAGTTCTATGGCTTGTTCAAGCAATACTCTAAAGTCGGTCATACAAGTTCTTTCACTCGGCACAGGGTCGTTTGTTTAATTACTAGGTCAGCTCTCAAGGTCATAGGTACAAGTTCAAGCACACGATTTATCGTGCAAATTCGTCGCACAATGCTTGCCCCAATTCCTAAGGTCAAACTATTGTTCGTTTGTACGGGATATTCTACCCAAGCTCGTTTCACTCAGATTTTTAAACATCGAGCACAAATTATCCTACGCATATTAACACGTTCGTTCGCACATGGTTGTTCAGTAAAATCCATGATATATCCAAGTTGCAGGACAAGCATAGCAATTCGCATAGTCCATCTCCTTAAGCATGTTTGATAGTTACCATATATCCATTCTAAGTCTAGACCACCAAGCCAAGATTCAATTCTAAATCTTTGATTATAACTCTAAAACGTCTAACAAGATTCACGTATCCGTTCACGAAACCATCAAGCATGTCTTATTCCATGTTCTAGGCTAACTTATCCCTGAAATACTTCTGATTCACTTGCATTCCCAAATTCATCTTATCGTGTCAAACCACAAATCAAGATGATCCATCAATTGTCACGCTCCGGTCTTCCGCAAGTTCGATCACCCTCGTTGGACGTGAGATTATCACGCCAACGCTCCCGCTAGATAATCGTCCTAATTCGAGCGTGACACATGTACGAGCATAGAGTTACGCTTGCACAAGACAAGAACGTCGAACGTTATGGTTATCATCAAAACAATCGAGATACCTTATCATTTCACTTTGCCCCATCCAAGTTATATATAAAATCCATCAAGTCATGTCCGTTCATGCAGTGATTATAATTCGTCTAGCAAAATTATTCGACTTCAATGCTACCGTTTGATAAATCCATAATCTACTTCTAGCATTCCTCAAGCAACTAAGTTCAAATTTTCAAGCCCAAGTCTATCCACTTTTGATATGTTCCATTCATCGAGTTCGTTTGGAATAATCATCAAACATGTCCCCGTGAGTTCGATCATCCCCGTCGTACGTAAAATTACCACGTCGGCGCTCCCGCAGGATAATCGTTCTCGGTCGGACTAATTTCGAAGGTTATCTTTCCGAACTAGATTCAAGATCGTTCTTCCAAACTCCAAGTCAAATCCGTTATCGCTTACCTCTTTCATCGAACCACAATATTCTTTCTCGGGCTAACTTCTATTCGAACGATATTGTATTCAAGTTCAATCCCGTTTGTTTCAATTTGAAATCACTTGCACGATCCTCCAAGTTTCCAACAAGTTTTCTTGACCGAGATATTGATTTCTATTTTCTTGAATCCCTATTCGATATAAGCCTTATCACTTGTTCAGGACTTCTCAAATCGTTCTAACCAACTATAGCATAAGACCTATGAACTCGTTTAAATATTTTCAAAATGATCCATGCACCACTCAGGAATCGAGTCACCCAATTAAATCCTCAATTGTGTTCGCATGAATCAATATCATATTTACCAAATCGTTCCTTAGAATTTATGTACGATACCTAAGCATCGCCTGATGAATCTTAGTCTCTTATATATTCCTGTTGATAGTCATCCAAGTAAACCATATCTGATTTGTATCTTCCGACACAAAATATCGTTCGAGCTATTTTTCAAAATTCAAGCACGATTCTCTATGTTCACCTTAGCGATAAACTGATAATGTTTCTATTGGTTGTCTTTTTAAGTCTGACTTATCTTTATTCTGAACGATATCCTAATCTCGCTTGCAACTAGCTTGCACCAAAAGGGTCTTGGCGCACGATACTCAACACAACTTAGTCGAAAGGTTGTGTGCATAGCTAACCGTTTGAACGATATTCTATTTCGTACATTAACCAGCTGAAAAATTATGTATAGGTATTCAGGTTTGCACATAACTTGCAAATTCTAGCACGAGTCTATTCCCATAAGCCTAACACAAGTTGGCACAAAGGCCTTCGCATCAAAATTTTGTACAAGCAATAATATCATTCACATGCACTTTTAAAAGTATTTAGACTCATTGTATGGAACATCACATCGGGTCAACGAGAGAGAGTGTATGCACATAACCCACGAACGAGCTTTCGAAACTGAGAAAATCGATAAGAAGTCCAAAGGCGTAAAGCCATGCTCTGATACCAATATGTCACACCTCGATCTTCCACAGGTAATCGTCCGTCTCCTCTAGGCGAGAATCACCGTGCCAGCGCTCCCGCGGGACGATCGTTCCCATCTGGACGTGATGTCGCATGAGCATAAGCCGCGCCCATGCAAGGCCATTGTAAACCCCCTGATTTTCAAGAATTTTTAAATTTGGATTTTTCACAATTTTCTGGAATTTACTGGGATTTTTCTCTAATTAAATTCAGGTGTTTTAATTATTAAATAATTTTTAAATAATAATAAATAATAATAAAATATTATGAAAATAATATTTTATGGTGTAAAATTTAAAACCAGACATAGGGTAATTTTCCGGGAATTTATTGGACCCCGGATGGATTTTAAAAGCCTTAAAAACTAATTAAAATATTAAACCAATTTAAACCCGAATTAAACCGGGTTTAACCGAACCAAACCCACTGTGAACCGAACCCAACTTAAACCTATCGGGTCGGATCCGGGTCAAACCCGCGACCCGAAACCCGACCCGACCCGTATTTAATTGGTTTTGGATCGGGTCGGATCCGGGTTAGACCCGACCCGCGAACCCTCACCCGACCCGCGACTTCATCTCTCCCAAACGCCTCCGCCCGACTTCTCGCCTCCCGCCGCCGAAAACGTCCGCCGCCGCCGCTTGGCCTCCACCGCTGCGCAACGATCGCCGCCTCCTCTCCCCCTCACCGGCCGCCTCTCCCTCTCCCCCGGTCACCCTATAAAACCCCTCTTCTCCGACCATTTCCCCCCCGCATCGACTCCACCGTCTCCCCCTCGCTCCGGCCGCCCTGCACCTTCCCGGACCTCGACGTCAGCCTCCAGCCTTCCGCCGCACGGCTCCGCCCCTCCCCGCCTCCGTCGACCGAGCTCGATGCCCTAGCAGCAGGCCCCGCAGTCCCTCCAGTCCGCTGCCCAGCACGCCGTCGGCCGCCTGCGCTGCCCAGCACGCCGCCTCCGGCCGCCCGAGAGCCGCCCGCCTCGCCGCCAGACTCCGCCGAGCCGCTCGCCTCCGCCGTGCTCAGCCAGCTCCGGCCAGATCCTAGAAACCCTAGCCCTAGCTTTTGTGGACACAGGACACGTGTCGGACACGAAGGAAACGCGGTCTTCCGAGCCTTGTTCAGGTACCTGTATCTTTCTCCTCGTAGCTCTGATTTCGATTCCGTCAGTTGCATCGCGTAGCCTGCATGACCCCCTCGGTGCCCGTGTAACCCGCTCGGGGCATCGCGTCCTGTGGTGATCGCAAACCGTGATCCAAAAACAGGAAAACCAACGCCATGTTTCACCCCGGAACCGAGTACGCCCTGCCAAATGGGACGACTTGGTCGCGTGCGGTCTTGGCAGATATGTGCGCGTCGTTGATACGGATGTGCGGGATTTCGCAGAAGCTGATTCGAATGTGCGTGCACACCGAAATCAGTGCGTATCCGCGGACAACGCCCCGTATCCGACTTTTCTGTATCTCGCTGTAACTTAGTGTACACACGTCGGATCGAGACAAAACTTGCACCATCGGACTCGTAGCAATACGCTGGTCCTGTGAGCCAAGTTTGGTACGATTCTGAGAACTTTGACAAAATCGTGTGTCGTGGGCCCCACAGGCTCCACTCGACGGGCGATTTTAAGAACGACTCATCGGAATCCAATTTTGGAAGTTCCGTTGGGTTCGTATCATCGTTCCTGACCTGTTGACACTAAGTTGGACTGTTTTGGAGACCTTTGACCCTGACGCATTTTTCGGTGCAAAGCGGCCCACATTTGGACCCCGCCTTGACCCAAAAATGTCATTTTTGTCCTTGTCTCCAAATTGGACTCAAGGACAGGCATTTTTAGCTGATTGATATTTTTTGGATCTGATGGTGATGTTTGTTTCAGCAACCGGAGTACTGCCTGCAATTCCTGCTGAAGCCAGAGCTACACTTGGAGCCGAAAACCCAGGCAAGTGTACCTTGCCATAAATTGCAGCTTATTGATTCATTTTGTTCTCTTGTTTTATTTTCTATGACTGTTGTAAATGCTCAACCCTAGGGCCGTGTGACTTGCTTAGCGTCCGATTATAGTCGAGTGCCAACACCGTACGCGGGGTTGTGCAATGTCAATTAGAGATGGATATCGTGACATTTACATCCTAGTACTTGCTATATCAAGTACGTTATACCCAGGATACTTGACACAGATCATGAGACAGAATCCTCCTGAATATTCAAGGTGATTCTGTATAGGATACAGGTTTATGACTTATACAATTTACAAGCTTAGATTTTATCCTGACTGATTGCATTAGTTTAATCTTGCGTAACATGAACATTGAGAATTATGACGTGAGATTATATTGGGTGGGGAGAGTATTACTATATCAAGGCTGAATATATTATATATATTATAATCTGGATGTGTCCTAGTCTCTGACACAGAGCTTTGGCACCAGTTCTGGCCCTTCGAGAAAATACTGCTATGGTTTCTTGACACTGATTCTGTAGTAGTCTCAGCCTGAGTATGACTAATAACTCTCACTTGCATTGTCACTTAGCTGGTTTAATTACTTACCCTATTGTTCCTTTATTTTCGCACTGCATTATTTTGGCTTGTGTTTTCTGTACCTTGCTATGTCCCCTGAGGACCTGGAATGGATTATGTCCCCAGATTTAGCAGACAAGATCTACCCTGAGGTGTACGGAACAGGAGCACTACTTGGAGCAGTACCTGAACCTGAGGACAAGGTGATCGCTGAGGACTTCTCCTGAACAATTGCTTTGCCATGCTCAGTCTTAATGGCAAATAGACTTTCTTTCCTGTTTAATTAAACTCTTTATTTCCTGTTTATGAGAATATTGTAACAGACTTAATATCGGGTTGTTCTCCGATTTTATTTACTTTGACTGGTTGTTGTTTAATATTTCTTTTGCTGATATTGCTATCTTTATTCTGTGGATGAGATTAGTAAACCCTGACTATTGTAAAACAGCTTAAGTATGCCCTGATGGATCCATTAAATTGGGTTTGTCCATCGGTGCGTGCTGCTGACCATTGCCACGTGTCCAGTCCCTTGGTATTTTGGGACTGGGGCGTGACAGCCATGATCCAAATAAACGATAAGATGACTAAGCCGTAGAGTCGCACAGATAGTCTGAGTGCAGCGGAATAAGAAACACACAGGCTATTGGTAACAAGTTCACAGAGTCGTCAATAGCGGAAGCATTTAATAACATAAGTATAGAAGTAAAACAAGCTCTTTATTGATATTGAACAAGGGTTACAAGCGGTGTTAGGCCAAGATTATAAGTCGCTCAAGCCTCTCTCTCTAAAACAGTAAAAGCGTGCCAAGTGGCTACAATTGTGGAATGATACATAGACGATGTTCCAACATTATGTCTTATATATGTGCTTCAGTTCCGGACGCAACGCTACAAGGCTCCAGAGTGAACTCCACGCCTTAGTACGCACAAAGGAGGGCATCCGCACCGAACGAGGTTCTCCCACACCCTACAAGCAATCTGGTGGGTTATAGTACATGAATGCACTGGTGGAAAGGCTTCTCGCCCGCTTGACAAATCCGAACACGTTATATAGGTTCCGTGCACCATCTATTAAGTTATCTTTCTAGTCTTGCCTTAGGATCAGTTTTATGGGATAATGTACAAGCCTAATTCGTGTGGCAGTGCGCCGCACGATATAAAGGAATACGGCGAGACTTACCAACTTACCATTCTTCCTTTCCTGTCCAAGGCAAACCAAGTTAAATCAAGCACGAGCATATATAATAAAATTTAGGGGCAATAGCATATGCAAACACAAGTGTCGTGAGCGAGGTTATATTTCAGAAGCACGAGTTATAAGGATTACTCAGGTGTGTTGTATTGGATGTCCAAGCGTTCAATTATACACAAGAGTGTTATACTCATATCCGATTTAGGTATTTTTGATTACTGGATGCGATGCAATGACTCGCACGCGGATTGCCGCTAAGCGAGAATGACTTATCTATATGAACATGAGTCGCTGGCATAGCCATAAAGGACAAGTTTTAATCACGGGACAAAAATGGTATGCAATGTAGGTGGCGAGCCCCGCTACATGCCATTTTTTTCTTCAACAGACGATTATTTAGTCTAAGAGCGAGAATGGCGTGAAGAAAGGTTCACAAGGCGCCACACGCCATCATTGTTCGACAGACAGACTAATAGACGTTCCGTCCGGATCAGATCGGCCCCGGTCTCCCAACGACCGTCCACAGGAACCTATTCAATACCTTGTGCACAAGTTGTCCGCGACATGCAAGTCTTGGGTCTCAGATTCACGGGATTCACGACATTACATATTAATTCTTGATTCTTGTTCAGAACGGGTATGCTTCACGAGCTGTGATTCTTGATTTACTTGACATGATTATTGTTCAGAGTTAAACTTGACATGGTGCAATCCCCTGGTTCGAAGATGCCTTGGCGACTTAACGGTCCCGGATACTTGCAGGTTCATATTGCACAGAAGAACTATTCGATTGTCTTCTGGCTATCTAGATACAAGCACGATACGGATAGTGTTACTTGATTGTGGCATAATTACATTGTGGCAAGCATTGGAACGAGACAACGAGTATAAACTATAATGTAAGCAGGAAAACATGCATTCATATAAAATATAAGCATTTACGTTGGCACGGTCTAAGGATAAAGCGAGGAGTGGAACCATAAAGGGATATATCGAGCGACATAGTCTATGGGCGTGCAGTATAGCAAGTGAAGCAGTGCACTTCGGAGAGTATACAACAATCTACTCGAGGCATAGCGGGGTCTACTTGCACAAGGCAAGGGTAGCATGCAAGGGTCCATTTAAAAGCAAAGTTTTATTTCCTTGTTCTAACACAAGCAATACAATTTGGGATTATTTCCTTAGCTAGGTGCGTTGTATTCTTTATTAGCATGCTGGGGGTGATTTAGCGACTAGCATGTATCGTCCATATTTTAAGTGTGTTGGCTAAGCAAAGCCAAGTTCATCGTAGCCACCCACCTTAGCGATGATTCACCTCGGTCGAGCGATACTCCGAGCGAGCCTTTGAAAGTCTAAGTCTGAACTCCTGAAGGGCCAAGTCTGGAATCCTTTGCCTCAAACGAGTCTTCTCGTTGAGCAAAGCGGGTCAGGTCGTTGCACTTGCACCGTTTGAATCTGCTGTCTGCTTGAACGGAACGGGTCGTTACACGCCCGCCAGCGACCTCGTCCGCCCGTCCGTGCCCGCGCCCATCGCTGCTGCTTTGGCCCCCTCCTCCTCCGGTCGTCGGCGCAGGAGAAGGAGGTGGGTGTCGAAGAGAGAGAGAGAGAGAGAGAGAGAGAGAGGGAGAGAGAGAGAGAGAGAGGTAATTTGGTCCCTTTGTTTTTTAGGGTATCAAGTTAGCACCTAACAAAGTTGAGAGTGCCAAATTGAACATTTTGGATAGTTGAGGGTATCGAGTTATAATTTAGCCCTTTTTTTATTGTGTGCAATCTCTATGTAAAATTTCTATCAACTATGGTAGAAAAATTCTTAGTTGACAATACAATACAAAGTAGGATAGAAACTCAATTTTAGAAATTTCTATTGGATATGGCCTTAGGAATTTGTAGAAAACCAATAAATTATTCAATGGTCCGGTCTCACGTGATTGTGATGAGACATTATTTTCGTCCAATAACAACATGACACACTACTTTCTAATTTTTTAATTATTTTAATGATATGTTATATTATTATTTAGGCTAAATTGTAACTTGATACCCTCAACTATTCAAAATGTTCAGCTTGATACCCTCAACTTTCATAGCTACCAACTTGATATCATAAAAAAAAAGATGACCAAATTGTCCCTCCTCTCTCTCTCTCTCTCTCTCTCTCTCTCTCTCTCCTCTCCTCTCCTCCTCTCTCCGACAACCTCTCCTCCCTCTTCGGCGCCGGCTACTGGAAAGGGGGGGGCACAACAGTAACAACGAGCAGCAGCAGCAACGGTGGGCGTGGCCGGCCGGAGAGGGAGGGGGTGCTGCCGGAGAAGGGGGACGTGTGGTGGAAAGGGAGGGGGTAGTTTTGTCTTTTTAAAAAATTTGAGTATCAACATAAAAATTGTTATATACCTGAGTGTATTAAATTAGCATCTATCAAAGTTGAGAGTATCAAATGAATATTTTGAATAGTTG
Organism: Iris macrosiphon; assembly: GCA_036927795.1. NCBI lineage: Eukaryota > Viridiplantae > Streptophyta > Magnoliopsida > Asparagales > Iridaceae > Iris > Iris macrosiphon. Next base: position 167,254,039 of record JAYESA010000003.1, read on the forward strand.
AGGATTTCAAAGTTATAATTTAATCTATTATTTATTACTTGAGGGAGCAAAACCACACCGCTATCACGTGACTGCCACTTGGTAAAATGGGGCCACCTAATAGTTTCTCCATCCGAACCCAGTGCAACCCTGACCCGTTGGATTGTAAACACCTGAAACATAGATTTTGTTGTGATTCTCCTACGTACATATTTGTACGTTTCTATCTCATTCTAAACCCCTTCTTCTCCCCCCGGCCGCTTCTGTCTATCTATATTTATACAGGACAGGGGACGCATAAAATATCAGTTTCTAGTATCAGAGAATTCGGAGGAGGAGGAGGAGGAGAGATGTGTAACAAGAAGAAGAGTCGGTTTGGAGTTATATGTGGGAACGAAGAAGTGGAGAGGGAGATGATCTCGATGGACGAAGGAAGCCAACACAGCCTTTCCAGCACCATGCTGCCGTCTCTCGGAGCGCTCAGCCACCGACGCTTCAAGCTCCGTCGTTGCATCATTTCCCCTTACGATAAGAGATACAGGTATTCTTGCTGTCATCATCATCATCTTTTAATTGTCACCAGCGATTTTAAAGATTGGGATCATTAATTAGAGAATGGTGATAGATCAATCCAATTAGACAAGGGAGGCGACCATCGACATGGTGGAATCGGGAATGTAGATCAAAATAAAGAAAAAATAATTCTTTGAAAAAAAGAAAAGAAAAAAAAAAATTAATTCAAGATTAGGCAAGGAGGTGTCAAAAGTCTGAAGATATTTTCTTACAAAAAGAATATTTCACTTAAGGGGATGTTTGGTTCGGCAAAGTGCAGCGAAGTGAAAAATTCGAAAATCGACATATTGCGTAGGCACGTCATGCGTACGCATGTTTTTTTTGGTTTTTGTTTTGTTTGAGTGCTTTGAAGAAGTGGATATTAGAAATAAAATATTCTAAAATTTGGTGTTAGAATGATTTTTGAAGTGAATTGAAAAGTGTAACTTTTTGTAGTTCTTATGATTCGAAAAATATTAAAGTAGAGAGGATTAATTCTCCAACCAAACGTCTGAAGTGGAAATTAGGATTTCACACTTTATAGAAACCACTTTGGGGAAAGAAAGAAAAATTCCGAGCAACAAGTGTAGAAAATTTGTTTCTCAGAAGTGGAGATAGAGGATGTTCTCCTCGAGTCTCAGTAGTCATGAAATAAGAGCCATTGTCACTCGATAAAAAGGAGGATCAGTCAAGACTGAGGCTCAGGCTCTCCTTGATGAGGAAGGGATAAAAGTGTCTACCTTTTAGCAACAAACAAAAAAGCAGTCAACAATTAGCTTCTCTTGCATTGTCAAGCAGTAGGGGAGGTAAGAGGGACGGGCAACAAGAGAATTGTCTCCCACTGTTTCTTCAAAAGAAATGTACATATAATTTTGTTGGTGTTTTCCACTTAGCTTTGGGAGTTTTAGTTCCACATTGGAAAACCACCAATGTGTATATCTCAATATATAGCTATGCTTAGTATTGGTATATGTACATGGGGTGGTGGCTCATGTGAAGTGTGAACTCCTTTATGACAATCTTTGTTTTGTCACCACCTTTGGAAAGTTTCCCTTAGGAGCTTAAGCCGACTCGGACTCGGACTCAGGCTCAAGGGCGCAAAGTGGGCTTTGATGGCGCACTTAGCACGTCAGCATCGCGCTCATGTGCTCTTTTTCTGCGCGAGTTGCATGCACGGTTGCTTGCTTGGGCGTATGTTTCGTGACGCTATGCGGCCAGGAGCTATGAGTCCAAGCGCTATGCGACCAGTGAGTTTGTAAGAGCGAGTCACATATGGAGGGGACAAAGTCTGATGTTAGCAGCGCATGCGGTGCATGGTTATCCGTGCCATCCGGATTATACGGCGCATGCGACGCGGAGGTATCTTTGCTCAGTGGTTGCTGCTTTCGGAGCTTGATGGCGTTTGGCGGCGCTGTCCTGTGCAGCGTGACCGGCGGCGACGCATGCGACTTCGGCTGCGCTTACGGCTTGGTGTCTGGTCGGATGGCGCATATGCGACATGGGCTTACTCAGGCCGCACAGGTGCCGATTTCCTCTATATATAGAGGAGTTTTTCTTTCATTTGAGAGTTTGAGAAAAAATCGAGAGCACCAGGGCGTATATGGCCACCCGAACACCCCTCCCTCATATTGAATTTTCGAGTGATCCGAAGGATTTATGAGCTTGCTGGTTCCTGGGGACAGATCGTTTGTACGACGAATCTTGCTTTGAGCAACGGTGTTTTTGACCACCCCAGCAAGGAGCTTTTCTTTAGTTTTTTCTTTGCTTTATTCTTTCTTATTATAACGTATGAGAACGTAAAAAGGAGAACGGTTTTTCTTGTTGCTAGTTGTAATCTTCTTTTTTCTTCGAAGTCTGTTCGTAACATGTATTGGTTCGTGCTTCGTTGGAATCGATAATATCAGATGAAGAATTCTTGTGTGAATTTCTGATCTCGAAGACAACTTGGGTTTTAATAGAGAGCGAACTTTCGGGTCTCGTTTGGAGCTCTGCTGATGGCCCGTGTTCTACCATCTTTGATCTGTCCTGAGACTAACAATCTCAAAGCAAGATCCGAAGAAATATGAAGAACATGCGTTCAAATCTTCTCGGCAACAAGTTTTCACAAACTTGAGAAGATTGACGGTATTTACTTCGAACATTTGGATGAGAGAAAAAGTCCTCTGTCAAATGTTAAAAGCGAGTTGTCGGAACCTACCATTTTCCAGGATGGAGGAGATAGCGTTTGCAGGACGCGCATTCCAGATGGAAGAAAGATTTCAAAGATTGCAGATTATGCGCATAACAAGACTTGGCGCATGGCAGAGATTGACGCATGGCAGAGATTGGTGCATGACCGGACTCTGCGTTTGGCAAGACTTGGTAGATGGCGGTTCTTGGCGCATCGAAGGTCTTGGCGCATGACAGGGCTGGCCGCATAATGTCTTATGCGCATGATGGTCTCTGCGCATGAAGGGCGCGCATGAAGGCTTATGCGCATGTACGTCTCTGCCCTTGGCAAGACTGGCGCATGGTGGCCTTTCCGCATGAATGTCTCTGTACTTGACAGGACTTGATGCATGGCTGGAATTGGAGCTTGACTGCATAACCAATCTGAACCAATATAGCAAGGTATAGCTAAACTTGGTTCCTTTAATTACTTAACTTGGTTGCTATGATTGCGCATGTTGAGTCATCAAGCGTGGCTGCGGACTAGTGGTAGACACTAGTGCATCTGACCACGCATGCTCTGAGAAAGAGCAGTTCACCAAGGAAGAGCACTTTCTTAGAAGAAGGTCTCTATGGCGAATAAGTGTCAAGCAGAAGATCTAGGGATCGAGATTATGATTATGGACTTCCAGCTTGTGGAAGGGATTGCTCTTATTGAGTTGTGACGGATCTGACTGAGATATATCTTTTTCAAACAAAGATGTCTAATCCAGGGATATCTCCAAGATGTGGGGGTAAGGAGGTGAAGAGTTGTGATAACTGTGCTCAGACACAAGTAGTCAGGTAGCCGTTTAGACGGGTGACTATAAGACAGATCTTCTGGAGGTGGTGTGCTCAGATATCCGTAACTTCTATTCTCCACAAAAGGCCGGGATGAAGTTTATCACTTCTTTCTTCGACAATTTCTCGGAAAACGTATTTGCGTATCTTCTCCTAATCGAAGGATGAAGCATTCGAGAATATCAGGAACTTCAAGCTTGAAGCTGAGCATCAAATCGGTATGCAACTCAATAGACTCAGAAATAATCAAGACGAAGAATATCGTTTAGCTTAGAACATGGAATTGACTATAGAACAAGCTTCGTTTTTGGATTCGCATCGTTCAGCTTAGAACATGGAATTGACTATGGAACAAGCTTCGTTCTTTGGATTCGCATTGTTAAGCTAAGAACATGGAATTGACTATGGAACAAGCTTCATTCTTTGGATTCGCATCGTTTAGAACATGGAATTGACTATGGAACAAGCTTTATTCTTTGGATTCACATCGTTCAGCTTATAACATGAAATTGACTATGGAACAAGCTTCGTTCTTTGGATTCGCATTGTTTAGAACATGGAATTGACTATGGAACAAGCTTCGTTCTTTGGATTCACATCGTTCAGAACAAGAGATTGACTATGAAATGACATCTTCGTACTCTCCTAATCCTTAAAGGTGCAGATAGAAATGAGAAGCAATTGACAGTAATAATGATATCTATACGGTTGAACAAAAGGTCTTCCAGATTGTCTGTGGGAGGAGGATGAACTTACGATCACGTTCCAAGTATCGTTCGTTACTTCTGATGTAACTCTGGTTCAAGGTTAGATCCACATGAATATCATTCGATTGTGGGAGGTTTTAGCGTATGAGTAGCTTCCGGAGGACCTTATTGGCTAGAGGTATTTGGCACTTCTGTAATAGAATATGTAGTCCAGGAAGGAGTTGTCTTTAAGAAGACAACATTTGAACCAGAACACGTAGAGCAGTCGGCAAGAAGAGACATGAGGTCGAAGGACCGAAGATGATCTTATCACCTATCATGTAAATGCCGAGCCACTTACATATGATGAGGTGATCGAGTCCAGGGACTCGGTCTGCTGGGAGGAAGCAGTTCATGAAGAGATTGACCCCATAACAACATATGGATGTTGATCAATCTGCCTGAAGGAGCTAAACCTATCGGATGCTTATAGATCTTCAGTAGAAGAATATAAAAGTAGACATAACAGTTGAGTTCAAAGCTAGGCTAGCTGCCTAGGAGTTTTCTCAGATACAGGAGATTGAGTACTTTGGCACCTCGTTGAGGGTGTCATATATCATGATGATGATTGCCGTAGTTGCTATTCATAAGTGTAAAACCCCTAATTTTGAAAACCGTATTAAATTATTTATTTATAATAATTATGAGCTAAATAGAGAGAATAGATTTTATTAGATTTTATTTTAAGGTGTTTGAGCATTTAGAGGATTTATGGAGCCTTTATAAATTTTTCCTAATTTATTCTATGTAGGGGACCCTTTGAACAGTTGCTAGCTCAACCATAAGCACCAATATAATTTTTTTAGAATTTTCTATGAATAAGATATGTGTATATATATATGTATATCCTATTGGATCTTAACCCAAAATCCAAACCGCAACTCCTAAAACACTACCCGCTTGCACCCGAACCCGCGTAGAAATATCAGCAGCAAGCAGTAGCAAAACCTACCTTGCTTGTCCCTTCTCCGCGCGTAAAGAAGAGAAATATCAGCAACAACCCCACCGCCTCTCATCTCTATTATTCCTAAACTAACCTCAACCGAAACCAAAACCAATGGAAAGAGCAACCGAAACTAAAACCAATGAAAGAAAGAAACAGTAGCAGCGATAATTCTTAATCCCTAAGTTTTCCCACCGCCTCCTTATCCCTATATATATTACAACTCTCCCCAAACTCTAATCCCACTTCTTTCACCAAAACTTAAATACAATATCAGGACGTGCACTATACCGAAGTCTTGCTCAGGCAAGTATACCTTGCCTTGTTGTACCGTTTAAATTCTGAATTATTAATTGCATATTTATATTATATAACTGTGCGCGTCTGAGAGAGACTCGGGTGCAGTCAACGAATGCGTTGACGTTAGGATTTGTATCTGACCTAATATTTAGTGGACCCACCTAAAGTTGTGGAGTTATTGGTATGACTCCCCAGGCCTTGACACATATCATTACACGTCACAGAGTGAGTTCATATAGGGACGCGTGCCTCATACTCGACTGGCCATCGGTGTGAGCAATACGTGTAACGATATTCAGCTTAGTTGGTTATTTCTATAGAGACTTGCATTACAGTACGAGATGTCCACGTCGTGTTCACGACTTGTATGTCTGCATTGTACGGGGAGGACGACTAGTAGGCGTATGGGACACCCACCTCCTATATTGCAGATACCTCATTCTTCGGAATGATGGACGTTACAGATACCACGTTCCCTAGAGTGTTGGACGTTACTTGTTGATTTTGCAGATACCACACTCTAGAGAACGTTGGACGTTATATATTGCAGATACCACGTTCTTTAGAGTGTTGGATGTTACTTGGATTATTTTGTTGATACCACACTCTAAAGAACGTTGGACGTTATACTATTTCAGATACCATGCTCCTCGGAGATGGACGTTATCATGCGCCCAAGTATTAGGGGGCATATGTGTCATATACTAGCCAGTCATGCCGATTGGTGAATTACGTCAACATATGTCTAGCCTACACTTTCCCATACGTACTAAGTTGTTCTCAGATTGCATTCACTTAGATGGTTAGCACACCCCCTTTATTTATTCAGTATTTACTTTATGGCATGCTTCTATGTATCTTGTTATGTCCTTCTGAGGACCTGGTCCCTTTCCAGATATGGCTGAGCAGGAAGGGGAGCTTTAGTTGACACAACTTTGACTGTTGCCGATGGTGATATTTTGTGAAGATTATATTTTGGTTTAATTTTTCTTTTGCATCACTCTTGCTTTGGGAACATGGGTCCTTGTTTTGTTTGTAACTGTAAGTGGCATTTTTAGGCTATGGGCAGGAGGAGATCCATCTCCTATCGATTCTCTAAAAAAAAGTCCATTGAAACTCAATTTTGGTTTACTTTGTTATCACTAATTGAGCTTGGATAGTTGCTAGGTTTTATCTTGTCAAACAACTTTCAAGGTTTTACTTACTGGCATCCTTAGTCTACACAGGCACGAAGATGACACAATATGGACACAACAACATGGATACGACATACGACACGATATGGACACAACGACGATAGGACATTAAGGTTGGTGTTTCCACTGTTTTTCTTTTGACAGAAAGCATGTGATCAAGCAGATCCCAGCCAAATTTTCCTGGTGTTGTCTCATTGTCTTTTGGAGTATCTATATCGTGCATGATAGGTGTTCAACGCAAACACGTGTGTCCGACACGAACATAATACAACATGCTGCTCATTTTTTTGAGTGTACGTGCTTCCTTGCCCTTGTCGCTTTCTTGATATACATTCCATATACTATGTATCATTACAGTCTACTTTGGTACTTAAGGGGGACATACTTACAGATGTCAATGCTTGGGTAAATTGTGTTCTATTCGAAATTTCTTACTCCCTTGCTGATGTCAGTTTTCATTCATTTGACAGAGCCTGGGAAACCTTTTTGATAGTTTTGGTGGTGTATACTGCTTGGGTTTCCCCTTTTGAGTTTGGATTCATCGTGAGACCAAGGGGGCCTCTGGCCATTGTAGATAACATTGTCAATGGATTGTTTTTCATAGATATCTGCTTGACCTTCCAAGTGGCTTATCTCGATAGGGCAACCTATCTTCTAGTGGACAAACGGGATAAGATCGCCAAGAAGTATGTGAAGAGCTGGTTCCCTCTTGATCTTCTTTCATGTATCCCGAACGAACTTTCTCGCAAGATACTGCCTCGACAGGTCCATGATTATGGGTTTTTCAACATGCTTCGACTCTGGCGCCTCCGAAGAGTTAGTGCGCTGTTCGCTCGGTATGGTTTCCATTCATTAACATTGTAAATATGCAGTAGAAGAGTATGGTTATTTCTATTCTGAAAAATGCTTTTCATACAATATTATCATGTGAGGATGGAGCTGTGGTTGTTTTTCTTGCATAACTTAATCTTGTGGTATATTTTGTCAATGTAGGTTTCTTCTACTCGTTCAATCTTAACTATATCCTGAAGTCATTGTAGGTTCTTTTTTCTCCATAAAGAAAGACCAATCTCCTACCAATAAGGACACCGATACATATAAGGACACGATACCAAAACACACAATTTCCCCATATATACCAATCTTTAGATCAGCATCGTCCTTTCTTTTTTTAATTGGTGAAAGACCTTGTCCTCATATTGGTATAATTCTTCTATGCAATGAGTCCATACAATCCTGATGGGCAAGTTCACCTTCGGAGATGCCTTTATTTTCATCTGGTGTCAAAATCTAATTCATCTTTTCCAGATGTTCTCCCCTATGTTGGCGAACATGTCCTTGATCATTGATAAACTAAACTGTCATTAAACACTATATAGGTAATAAATTCTAAAGATCTCATTCTAATACAACTTTATTTCTACTACGAGGCACAACTCCTTTTCATACTACATTAGTGACATATGGCTCGAACGTTCCCTGTTCATTCAATGACAAAACAAGGGAATCTTGCCCTGTTCTATTTCTTTCTCACTTTTATGGCATAGAACACACCGAAGCTTATGTTAGCCTGTAATAAAATTTATGGAAGAGTGATGGTACATAGAAAAGAATATTGCATGTTATAGAATGAGGTGCTCTTTTGGCTCTATGTGCTAAAAGTTTAATGGATCAAAAAACAGTAGGGAAACACATTTCTGTCGCACACTTACATAAAATTTTAACTTCTTAGTACACATTTTTCATGTTTTTTGCCAAATCAAACGGATGGTTTTTTATTGATGTTACATTTTCTATTTACAACTGAAACTTCAATAATGTATTTCTTCTGCTCACTCAATTTTAACCATACCCATCAGTGTAGGGTTTTTTTTCTCTCCAGAAAGTAAGTATACTCTTTTGTTAGATACAAAAGTAACATAGATTCTAGTAGACATCTAATTTCCATACAATTTACAGTTCATATCTTTTATATCAGTTCACTGCTTCGACTTTATATTTGACTTGCCACAATCAGAAGGTAAGATGAATTGTTTCCTTATATTGCAATGTTAGATCACCTTCGCATAAACCATAGGCATTTGATCTACTTATGATAGTGAACTGCACCACTTTCATAATTTCAGACATGCTTCTTTGATCCCTACCAACTAATCCACAAAATCACTTCAATAATGGATCTTCATATGGTAGAACATTCCAAATTTTCATTGGTTTCATAATTATATGTCTTGTTTCTCTGCTCACCATTCTTTGGCTTCACATTCATGAATCTTTCTCCAGTAACTCACCAGTCTTTAGATCATAATGTGCACTATTTCTCTCTCTAATCGGTGAAAGACTATGTAACACAGGTACTACTCCACAGGACAATATCGGCACCTGACACCTATCCAACATGATACTTCCTCGACACTCGTGTTAGATATGGCTTGTCCATGTCTAGGCTCCAAATGGACCCAAAATATGGCTGGAAGTTATTTGACAAGGCAGTGATTGTCCCAAACATAATTAAGATGGGAGAAAATTACATTTCTTTGCTGCAAATATTTCTAGAACTTTGTGGAATCTGCTTAATGTGCAAAATATGCTTAGTTTTAGATATTGTTACGATCAAATATGCAAAATATGTATATGGATATGTTTTCATGCGTGTTATAATTGTATCCATGTTGTACCTGTATCCTAAGTTTTCTAAAAATTATCATGATACATATTTGTATCGTGTCTGTATCGGGATGTTGTGTCATGCATCTATGCAACATGTACAGCCCAGGTGAAAGACCTTTATCATTACTCTTGTCAGAGAGTCCATAATCCTAGCAAGTTCAGCTTCAGAGAGGGCTATATTTTCACTAAAACAAGTGTCAAACAATAATTCATCTTTCCTAGAAGTTTCCCTATGTTTGATGAATATTTGGAAGGACAATGGTTTGATCATGGTCATGTAGATGTCCTTCTTCATCGGTAAACTAAATCACTTAAAGCAAATTGAAGCAGAAAATTCTAGTACAACACTATTTCTAATTTGAGTCCCTAGAGCGCCTTTTCACTAATATAGTTTGAATATTCCCTACACATTATTTCGATGGCTAGACAAGGGAAGCTCACCTTGTGTTCTTTCTTTCTTTTCTGCCACAAAATGTACCAACATTTTTGTTCTTTTTTGATAGAATTTGTGGAAGAGGGACACTGGAAAAGAACATTTTTTGTTCTAGAACTAGGTGGTCTTTATTTGTTCTTTGTCAAAATTTCAATGACTCAAAAAGCTTTAGGTCATAATGTTTTTGTTCTCTGTTCTTGGATGGATGCAGTATATGTAACTTTTGTCTTTTTATGCCAAATCAAACAGATGATTTTTTGTTGATGTTGCAATTTCTATTTGCACCATTGGAATTTTAATATATATTGTACTAACTACTCCAATTTTCTTCTTGTGTAACTAACCAGACCTTGAGAGTTCCTTACAAGTACTCATTATGGTACCATGAGAGAATATGATTGGTTTGGAAAATGTAGCAAAACTTTCTCAAAGTTTATTCTTTTTTGATAAAACCATGAATGATCACGTGTAGCAGCTGATTTATAACTTACTTTCTGCCTTTGATTTGCCAGATTGGAGAAAGACAGGAATTACAACTACTTCTTGGTTCGTTGTGTTAAGCTCATTTGTGTAAGTTACTTACAGTATTAACATGTTTCTTCCTTTGGCTGTCTACACTTATAATTATCTTAAATGGTCCAAATGATTCCCTAGGTGACTCTGTTTGCTGTCCATTGTGCCGGGTGCTTCTTTTACCTTATTGCAGCGAGGTACAATTATCCAGAAAAGACATGGATCGGCAAAGATATGCCTGATTTTCATGAGAAAAGCGTGTGGATTCGCTACGTTATTGCAATGTATTGGTCAATTACCACTCTTACTACTGTTGGCTACGGAGACTTGCATCCTATGAACACCGGAGAAATGATTTTTGACATCTTTTACATGCTCTTCAATCTTGGATTAACGTCATACTTGATCGGAAATATGACCAATTTGGTTGTCCATGGGACTAGACGAACTAGAACATTTGTGAGTTTATGTCAACAATAATAGTACCTTTTGTAAGTTTGTCAAAATCTAATTTGCTAATACATGTTATTTTGAATTACAGAGAGATACAATCCGAGCAGCCTCAGGTTTTGCTCAAAGAAATCAACTTCCGGTTCGACTCCAAGATCAGATGCTTGCACACTTGTGTTTAAAATTTAGGACCGACTCTGAGGGGCTTCAACAGCAAGAGACCCTTGATGCACTTCCTAAAGCAATCAGAACCAGCATCTCTGAGTTCCTGTTCTTGAAACTTGTTAAAGAAGTGTACTTGTTCCGTGGGGTTTCTGAGGACCTAGTTTTCCAGTTGGTAAGATGCTTCAAGTGTTCTTTTGTTTGGAGTACTGATGGAGTGTTCCTCTGGCCGATAAAAACATTGAGATATGTGTAGGTTTCAGAGATGAAAGCTGAATATTTTCCTCCTAGGGAGGACGTGATCTTGAAAAATGAAGCACCCACAGATTTCTATATACTAGTTACCGGCTCTGTGGTAAGCTCTTTTTTTATTTTCTGTTCTTTATCTAAGTTCGTATGCCGTAGAGTTAATTTAGTTTGTATTGAGTTTTGAGAAAACACTCAGAAATTGTCTGGGATTAAATCACTAAATTTTATTGCAGGAACTGATAGATGACAATAATGGGAGCGAACAGGCAAGTTTTGAATTAATGATGATGAATTTTCTGGACTTCTTTAATTTGTTGAGTATAGTATTATGGAAAATAATGTGGAAACAAATATGAAAATTGATTAATGCAGGTGGTTGGGGAGGCAAAGATGGGTGATGTTATAGGAGAAATTGGGGTACTTTGTTATAGACCGCAGCTATTTACAGCCCGTACGAAGAATTTGTGTCAGCTGTTGCGTCTAAACCGCAATTCTTTCCTTAGTATCATTCAATCTAATGTTGGAGATGGAACTATCGTCCTGAGCAATCTACTTCAGGTTTGCAACAAAACAGCTTTTCTGTATGTCTTTCTGAAAAATCAGTTTTTTCCCCCTTTTCCTCCAATAACGTAATGGAATTTGTGATATATGGAATCAGAAGTAAAAAAAAAAAGATTAACTTCAATGTGCTAGCTCTAAGCATGTTGAAAGATTTAAACGTTTATGATACCAAGTTGTATTTTATATTGTGGTAGGCATGGGAGATGGGGAAGAAGAGATGAAGGCGCTCCTAATATATAGAGGAAATAATGTTTTGGAGAAAACCAACTTATAAGAGATTTTGGTCCTGTCCAAATAACATTTTCTCTACAACTTTGGAGTATCCATCATCTCCTCTTTTATCCTCCATGCGTACCAACATATAGAAATCAACATGGTATCACAGATTGGTATATAAAAACAGAAACACGATATCATAGCCATGATATAAAAAACATGGTATGGGATCTTGGTATTATAAATAACATGGTATCGGAACTCCAAAGCAAAATGGTATCAAAACTTGGCATCATAAAAAATATTGTATCAAATACATGAAAAACAACAGAAATGTTTGAGATTTACAGATCATGTTACCTTTGTTATATTTCAATTCTTCGATATATACTCACTTATTCAGTCAATCAAAGTAGAGTGTTGTTGGTAGACTGATATCCGGTCATTAAAACTTTGCCGACATAACTTTGTCAACCTCGACCAGGAATATGGTATCAATATAGAGGGTTGTTGGCAGACTGATATGCGGTCATTAATTTTTGTCAACTTTTGTGGGGCTTTCTCATGCTTCATAGCTGAAGTCATCTAGGAAGCAGGGACATTACAGAAATCTAGTGTTGCTTTGTGTCAAACACATCTTGGACACAACCCAGACACTCCTAAATCGACCAGTACAAACCAAAATAGGTGCCGTGTCCGTGTCGTGGTGTCCTAACTATGTGTTGTATACGTGTCCGTGTGACACATAGGAAGCCATCTTTATAGGAGAAGGCTTGACTGATTATGATTTATGATGATAATTTTGTGTTACAGTACTTGAAGGTGCAAGAGCAGACAGATACTGCCATCAAAGGAGTTTACAGTGAGGTAGATAAGATGCTAGCTCGGGGCCGGCTTGACTTGCCTCTTACTTTGTCAGCTGCTGTAAGTAGGGGAGACGATCTCTTATTGCATCAGCTTCTGAAAGGAGGTCTAGATCCAAATGAAGCCGACAACAACCGGCACACAGCTCTGGTTTGTCCTTCTACGATTTTTATGTTAGAAATTTCCTTTCTAAAATACCAAAAATAATAATTTTCTATATAAAGAAGACTTTGAGAACTTTCCAAAATTTGAAAAAATAATATAGATATTCAACTCTTTTAAATTGGAAAATGTCGAATTTTTTCTTTTTTCTTAAGCAACTTTGGTATATGCAAAATATAGCAATTTGATTTCCAAGAAATTCAAATAGTTGCAAAATAATGTTTTTTAGAAGTTCTCTAAAGGCTAACACAATTTTGCAAAAGATTAAAAGGTTTTATAGAAATTGTTGTTTATTCAAATAAAAATGAATTAGGAACTAGTAAATAATAAACCAGTTTCTATAAATAAAACCAGCTTATACAAAATTTTAAACATTACTGAACGAATTCTTCCTACTGTTGTCTTAATTGAGACAAAACAAAATTAAGACAAGAATTCTTAATTAAGACAAACAAAATTAAACACAAGATCAAAAAACAAGTTAAAAAGGAAAACATGCATGAAAATTATCAAATTACTGTTGAGATTGTTAGGGTTCGCTTGTGCTAGCTGCATGATGTAATAAAGTGGAATGAATGTAATAAAATAGACAAAAAATGTAAGGAACCTGTTAAAAGATAAAGCTAGTTACAAATTCAAGTTCAGGCTAATTATTTCAAACCTCCAACTCATCCACTTCAATAATCATGGATAAATATAATATCTCTTGATTATATTCTTGTTATTTTGGTTATTCTGTTTCTATTTTAGTGTTACTATCTTCTTCTATAAATAAGAAGGCCACCCATGTAATCGATGTGGTGAGGTTTCTACCCACCTCCATATTATGAGATTTCTATCTACCTATATGTTGTGAGATTTCTACCAACATGTATATATTTATTTTTTCTTCTTGGTATCAGGGTAGGAAAAATGTCTTCCGCATATCTTACTGTGTCAATTTTGTCACACTTCTTCTCAGCCGTGCAATAACAGAAAAGATGGAGCATTCACCAGTTAGACGTGAAAACGGTAGACAATTTTGTCACCCTTCATCTCAGCCGTGCAATGACAGAAAAGATGGAGCATTCACCAGTTGTTAGACGTGAAGAACGCATTTCTTCATGGCTTTCTCACCGATAGTATATTTATGGTCTCAAACAAGTCCAAAAATGAGGCGCTTTGGAATTATTACGTGACAAACTGTGCATGATCACCACGCACAGTTTGAGGGAGAATGTTAAAAGATAAAGCTAGTTACAAATTCAAGTTCAGGCTTGTCAGTTCAAACCCCCAACTCATCCACTTCAATAATCATAGATAAAGATAATATCCCTTTATTATATTTTTGTTATTTTGGTTATTCTGTTTTTATTTTATTATTACTATCTTCTTCTATAAATAAGAAGGCTATCCATGTAATCGATGTGGTGAGGTTTCTATCTACCTCCATATTATAAGATTTCTATCTACCTACATGTTGTGAGATTTCTACCAACATGTACATATTTATTTTTTCTTCTGAACCTAGTCTGCAGTGAAGTGCGTAAAACATTGTCCTAAAGGAATTGCACTGCCCTCCGTTAGGACGTCAACATGTGCCTATTCCTCTAAGGTCCGACATCATGCTTATTCCTAAACTCCAAAATGTTCCAGCCACCAGAGTTTGCATAGGCATCCAGACGATTGACTTTGGACTAAATTTTGCAATAAAACTTAGCAACAATAAATCCAAACAGAATGAATGCACGAAAACTGTAGTGTAAGAGAGGGATGAATTGTAGGATTTTTGTTGTTAGAATCTCAACTATACATAGTTGAGTTCACATAAGAAATCTCGTTTATGTAGGGCCACTGTTCTAAAAATTGGCCTAGGTGCTAGGCGCACGGTGCCCTTCCAATGCCCATCTAGCCCTCCAAACCTCCGACTATGTGTTTGGGTTTGATTGACTTTTTCTGCATTTTTCAGTAGTTTTTTTTTTTTTTTTTTTTGGGGGGGGGGGGGTGTTGGGTTATATTTTTTTTGAACCGTAGCCGCCTAGGCAGGCTAGGCTCTAGGCACCAGGTGCCCGACCGATTAGCACCTAGCGTCTTATACAACCTTGTGCAGGGCAGTCTGACGGAGGGGAGAGACCAATTATTACGGGATATAGTGGACCCTGTATTGCGGATGGTTGAGAAATACCAAGTAATGAGGAGACCAAGTCAGTAAACTAATTCAAAATAGCCAATTTGGCATGAGTCCAAAAAGACAACACAACCCGAGGCGTGAGCCCGAGGCTTAGTTGGCTTGAGGTGAACAAATGACATGAATTAAAACCTAATATATGCAAATGGAAGGTTTGTTGTTTTTCGATGTAGGACTAAAAAAGGGAACGATTTTTTTTTCATAAATTGATTTGTCATGTTGTTCGTTTCAAAGCTCCTGGAAGACAAAAGATTTAATCTACTTTTCAAATCAATTTTTCCAACAATCCCCCACAAAAGGAAAAAAAACACAAATACAAAAAACCATTTCGTCTAAATATTATCTTATATTGTGGATATAGGTGGCATGTATATTAGTATACATTCAATTCACTGAAGGATGCTAATGTGCCAGGGGCCTTGATTTAGGCCCTTATAACCAGTAAATCAAACATGCACATGTAAGATCGATCGTCTATTAGGTTATGGCAGTGTGTGTGTTACGACCATGCGCTTAACCTTCATTTTCTTAGGAGTTGTAGGGTTCAGCCTATCTCCCGTAGTCGTGGTCTCATGACTATCCTCACATAGGTGGCGCCTCTAGAGATATTTCATGACATTGTATATCGCAAAGAAATATACCTTTGGCGGCCATTAAGGACATAAAGCCTCAGCATGTACGTCACATGGAGCACATCATCAGATGCTCCTCACTATGTCACATCAGCAACGTTGTTTCTACCAGTTGAACCTAATTCACGGGATCTCCAATCACATAAGTTGGGTATCCTCTACTAGTAACAAATCATATGGGCTTAAGCCACATGCACCTCAATGGTATCAAAATTTCACTTCGTGGCAATCCCATAGTAAGTGAGTCAGCTATATTAAACTCAGACTTTACATAGTGCAAGGATACAATATGTTTTCCTCTTTTTCTCTACAAATTTGTACCTGATTCTCAAAAATTTATTCATCTTGAACTGCAATAACAAGAATAGGCTTTGCTAAAATAGGAGTATCAGATATCTAAGTTTCTAAGCCATTCTGCTTCAATACATGTTTCTAGAGCAATTAATTCATATTCCATAGTGTTTCTCGATTTGTTTGTTTATAGGATCCCCAAGAGATTGTTGCTCCTCCAAGGAGGAAGATAATAGTCAGTTGTTGATTTGATAGCAAGAGAAAGTCACCCAATTTGTGTCAGAATGGCCTTCCAGCACTTCGGGAAATCCCTTGTAACACGAACTATAATTAAGAGTGCCAAGGAGATATCTGGAAATCCTTTCTAGTGCAGACCAATATACACTACTTTGATTGCTAGTATACCTGTTGAGTCTACCTACTCCATATGAAATATCCAGTATAGTCGGATTTGCAACATATAAGAATGAACCAATCATCTGAGCATATCCATGTTGTTTTAATGGCCCACCTAAGTTCTTACACAATTTAATACTAGCATCATATGGTGTAGTTGTAGGTTTAGCAGAGAACAAGTCAAATTTGTATAGCATTTTCTCAATAGAATGTAAAAAAATCAAACTAAACTAATTTCGTGCCCAAAATCACAGCAGCTTCTATTAAATCTTTCATATCAAACTTGAAGGATAATCTTTTACACTATCAATTTTAAGTGACTTCCCAAAAATGAGAATGTCGTCTATATACAAGCACACTAATTCAGTGTCATTTCCTAGTTGTTTTGCATACAAATATTTATCATATTTATTCACAGAAGCCATATGAAAGAATGACATAATCAAACTTCTAATCCTATTGTTTTGGAGCTTGTTCAACTCCATATAGGGATTTGACAAGCTTGCACACTTTGTGCTCTTGATTTTTGACGATGAAAACTTCAAGTTGGTCCATATAGATTTCTAATCTTAAGTCACCTTGCGGAAATGTTGTTTTGACATTCATCTGGTGGATAAACAACTTTGGATGGAAGCTAATGCAATCAACATGCCAAGTAAAGTAATCATGACTACTAGTGCATAGGTATTAGGTAATATATTTCTTGTTTTGGGGTAAAGTCCTTAGCTACTAGTCTAGCTTTGTATTTCTTAATACATTCATCAAGTCTAAGCTGCTTCTTGAATATCTATCTATACGTCCATACCCTATGGCCTTGCATCCAGGAGGTAGGTCATCCAGGTTTGATTTTTGAGGATATATTTCATCTTAATGTCTATAGCTTCCTTCCAGTAGTGAGCATCGGATGATGACATAACCTCTGCAAAGGTACTTGGATCCAATGTTACCAGGATCTTGGGTCGCTTTGGTACGTGATACGGGTACGGATACGCGGTATGGTACCTTAGCCGGTACGCGGTGCGGTGGAGGTAGGCTTATTCGGTATACTATTTGGGGTCGCTATTCGTTTTTATCTGGGTCGTCTTTTGTACCATATACAATTATATAGAAGTATACACTATATAAAAATGATTAATTAACCAACAAATATTGAAAATATATGGCAACAACTCCACAAAAGTCAACATTTTGTATTAATACCACCCACACAAAATGAAATTTAAAAACATATTTCTTGTAACTAAACCAAATATCATAAGTTCATAACCAAAGCCATCAAAATCCAAGTGAAGGAAAGCATAGACAATATTCTCAAAAAATATTTGGGGTCGCTAAATTTGACGACCTGGGTCGCGAACGCACCCCGTTCGGGGTCGTTCGTCCCAATTCGTGGGACGTAGGGGGGGTTGGCGAATTAAGCAACACTGCTTGGATCTCCTTCTACTAGATCAGTGAAGTAGTCATCCCCATAGGTCCTCTCAATCCTAGCCCTTCTACCCTTTTCTAGGTTCTGGAATGGTTTTAGGTTCAGCACTAGTAGTAGGTTCTGGAATGGTTTTAGGTTCAGCACTAGTAGCAGGAGGAGCAGAGTTGCTAGAAGGATGACAAGAGGTTTGGACTTGAAGAGAATTTTGTCCTTAAAAGTAAACTGCATCTTGGATTCAAAAGTAGTATTCTTTGAGATGTCGTTAACTTGAGAATTAACAAGAAGAAAACTATTTACATTGTTTTCAGCAACATATCCAATAAAGATGGTATCTATGGTCTTATGACCTATCTTCCTCATTTTGGGTTCAAGGATACCTACCTTAGCTAAGCACCTCTACATAAGGAGGAACAACAAGTTGGATTTCCTAAGTTTGAACAGTTCAAAGGGTATCTTCTCACTATGTTTGGAGGAACCTTTATTCTAGATTTTACAGGAGGTTAATAGCGTTTCTCCCAACTAATTTTCAGGGGCACCGGATTCTGCAAGCATAACATTGACCATATTCATCAAGGTCCCTTGTTTGCGCTCAGCAACACCATTGAATTGAGGTGAATAAGGAGCAATAATTTGATGAACTATTTCATATTCTTGATAGAATTTGGGAAGTTCATTCAAAGTATACTTCCCACCTCGGTCAGATGTAAGGGTCTTGATGGTAGTTCCTAATTGGTTTTCTACATCATCCTTATAGACCTTAAACTTATCAATCACTTCATCCTATGTTTTTAAGGAAATATACATAACAGAATTTGTAGAAGTCATCTATAAACTATAAAGGTTACAAAATATTTATTCCTTTTTCTAGGGGGTTGATGGTTGGAATCACATACATCAGAGAACCAACTGCAAGAGTGAGGTGGTCATGTTTACAGACTTGAACAGTTTCCTAGTGAACTTGAATTTGACACATCTCACACCTAGAACTAGGAGTGACATTAGTCTTAAGAATAATGTTCAAACTCATCATTCTCTTCATGCAGTCAGAATTCACATGACCTAGACGAGAATGCCGTGTTACTAGATACATTAGAGGAGACTCCGGGTCCATTACATTCCGTAGAATGGGTCACTCCCCTCCGTCGGAATGATCTACAAAAATGAGATTTGTTACGTGAACTCAACTATATATAGTTGAGTTCTAACAACAAAATCCTATAGTTTATTCCTCTTACACTATAGTTTTATTATGTTCATTCTATTGGGATTCATTCTCACCGAGTGTTATTGCAAAGCTTCGTCCAAAGTCGATCGTATGGGTGTCTATGCAAACTCGGGTTGCCGGAACACATTGGAGTTTAGGAACAAGCCCGGTGGCGAAACTTGGATGAACGAGCACCCGTTGACACCCTACCGAAGGACGGTGCAGTTCCTTTATAATAACGTTTTACGCACTTCACTGCAGGCCATGTTCCTTACATTTTTTTGTTTATTTTATTGCATTAATTCCTTTTTATTACATCGTATAGCCAGCACAACAAAACCCTAATAATCTCAACAGTAATTTGATAACCTTCATGCATGTTACAATAACAATTAGACAAGATTAATTGACCTTTTTTTATCTCGTCTTTAATTTTTTTTCGTCTTAGTTTAGAATACCCGTCATCTTGTTTCTCTCAGTTAAGACAACAGTGTTAGAATTTATTCAATTCTGCTGTTTTAAATTTTGTGTACACTGGTTCTATTTACATAAACTGGTTTGTTATATATTAGTCCCTAATTCATTTTTATTTGCATAAACAACAATTTCTGTAAAACCTTTTACCATTTAAACCCTGTCTTTTGAAAATTGTGGTAGTCGTGAAAGACCTTTTCAAAAACATTATTTTTGTGATTATTTGAATATCTTGGAAATCAAACTTTGCATCTTATTGAGGGTTTCGGTATTTTCATTTTTAAAGAATTCAACATCTATATTGTTTTTAAAATTTTGAAAGCTCTCTGAATCTTCTTTATATTAGAAAAGTTATTATTTTTGCTATAAAGGAAATTTCTAACATTTTATTCCTTCCTGTCACAATTGCATTTCCTTTTGCTGAAAATTAGTAATACTTCCTACCTTCTTGTTTTCATGTACAAATCAGCACATAGCAGCATCTGCAGAAAGTGAGAATTGTGTTCTTCTCCTGCTTGATTACGGCGCAGATCTCAATAGCAAAGGTACAATTTATGCTCTATAAAATTCGATATATCTCTGTTTTTTACGCGACTCAAATTCTTTAGAGTTGAATATCAAGAAGTCGTCTTTTTTAGTATCCTTGAAACATTGTGCATCTTGTATAGTTCTGAAATCATATTCATTCATAATTTTTGGCTCATAACAAGTTGGATCACTTTATCCGTGTGTTTCTTCCTCATCTTACTATTTCTTCTTTCGAACATTTACAACATGTATCTTGTTTAGTTCTACAATCATATTCACTTATTCAAAGACACATTTTACTTCTTTTGTTTTCCCCCATATGGCCATATCACTGCAAGTTACTATTAAGATCTACTAATATTGCACCAATCCTTCTACTTGTCTACTATGCAATTTTGGCAGATAACAATGGAAGCATCCCGCTCTGGGAAGCCATGCTTGGGAAGCACGAAAATGTGATTAAGCTCTTGATCGACCACGGTGCTAGCCTCTCATCGGGAGACACGGGCCAGTTCGCATGCTTTGCGGCGGGACAAAACGACATCGAGCTGCTCAAGAACGTGATCCGCTACGGTGGAGACGTGACCGTCCCCCAGAACGGCCAGGATCGCAACACTCCCCTCCACGTAGCCGTCACAGAAGGGAACGTCGAAGTGGTCAAGTTCCTGCTCGACCAAGGGGCTGAAGTTGACAAGCCAAATATCCACGGGTGGACTCCCCGGGCCCTAGCCGACCAACAAGGCCACGAGGAGATCGTAGCTCTCTTCCGGGACAAGAAAGCCTGCAGCGACGATACGAACGTTCAGAGGACTCCCGTACCCTCACCTGGTGTTAAAAGGTTTCGTAGCGAGCCAGTTATTCCTCTGTGTAATGCTGAAAGCAGGAAGAAGGCTAGTAGTTACCGCAACTCTTTATTCGGGGTCATGTCTGCAGCTCATGTCTATAGTAGTGATCCGCTCTCGACCGTTAGGCCAACATTGGGGAGAAACGACTGTCACAACCCTCTCAGAGTAACTATTAGTTGCCCAGAGAAAGGGGATACTAGAGGTAAGCTTGTGCTTCTCCCGGGATCTATCGAGGAGCTACTCGAGGTCGGGGCTACGAAATTCCGGGGGCTAGTGCCTACTCGAGTCCTGACTGTGGATAGGGCGGAGATTGATGAGGTGGAGCTCATCAGAGACGGCGATCATCTGCTCCTAGTAAGCAATGATTGGGAAGGTGAAGAAGTTCATCTAGCACCAAAGGTGTAGATTCATGAATATAAACGTACCACTAGTTCTGATTAAACATAGAGAGGAAATATTACAAATAACAGGGTGTGAGCTGAAAACTTGTTAGCCGCGATCTTCCCTTCTATTTATTATTTTTGTTGTTGTTGCAAAATGTACATGAATGTGAGATTTAGGGTGTTCACATGGTTAAGGTACAGGTTTGGAAATGAAGGATGTTCAAGGTTTTCGTTTCTTATTTGTTGTTAAACTATTTCATGGCTCTGTTCATGTATGATGAGTGACATGGCTTCTTGCATCTCTTCTTTTGTTCAGTTCTGGATTGGAAAATATCAGCAAACTAGAAGACAATGTTACTCTGGAATGAGTGACATGGCTTCTTGCATCTCTTCGTTTGTTCAGTTCTGGAATGGAAAATATCAGCAAACTATAAGTCAAGAAAGAAGTGGCTGCGTTATGGGTTAATTATACATTTTAGGTCCAGCTTTGACTTGGAGTTTCAACTGCAAAATAATATCATGCCAGAATTCTGTTGATCGAATATGTTCAAGAATATCAAATATTAGATCTGTCAGCGTTTGTTGCCTTCGACCTGGAACATGATAGGCTAATTATTGGACCCTTTCGAAAGTAGAGTGTGTATACACAAGTTTTTGTTCCGAAAAAAAAAGCCTCTGAATGATCGACAACACATATCAACCCGTTGCTGCCACCACCCCCACCCACCCCACCGTAGCTGCCGCTGCCACTGCCCCCACCACCCCACACTACAGCCGCTGCTACCCCTCTGCTGTCGTTAGCGACATAGGGAAAAGAATGGAGGTTAGAGTATCAAGATGCAATTTAGCCCAAAAAATAGAAAAAGAAAAAAGCGACCATGGCCCACCTGTCAACAAAAGGGCTCTGCACGGTGAAGAGGAAGAGAAATATAGTGCTAGTATTGTTTGTTCCAGCACAACACCATCAAATGGCCAAACCTCATGCATGACCAATCAAAATGAAATAGTGCACAGGTCCACAATGACAGGATCTTTATATGGTCAACCCCAAAATGGAACAAGAGACAGTTGTCTACACTTTGGATTAGCTGGTGGCAGTTGTGAGATGCACTAGCACATCCACTTCACACAACTCAACATCATTGCCATGCAAATGGCATGAACTTCTTCTGCAGAGTATGAGAGAATTCTTACCAAAATCAAACAAAAA
This sequence comes from Iris macrosiphon, assembly GCA_036927795.1. Lineage (NCBI taxonomy): Eukaryota > Viridiplantae > Streptophyta > Magnoliopsida > Asparagales > Iridaceae > Iris > Iris macrosiphon. The sequence continues at coordinate 167,276,579 of JAYESA010000003.1, forward strand.
CTGAGCCATCAACATCATCCTTTCCCTTCAAGAAGATGCCTTCATCAAATTCCCATACAACAATTCAAACCTCAAAGCAATTTGACAACCACCCATACTAGAAAAAAGTTATCAATGGCATGAGGGAGAGAGTATATCCAAAGATCAATAAAAATCTCTCTGTGTCTTCTGGGTTTTGTATTAAATATCTTGATGATGAAAGTTTGATGCCAACTTGCCATATGGTTGATAACTACCTTAAAATACAATTAGACACACATATCGATACAGACGCGGAAGTGTTTGGGTTGTGTCTAAGTAACATAAAGATGTCGACACAAATCGATGTATTTAGATCAAATATTAACAATCTTAAAATGACAAAGTTAACAGGAATTCCAAACATTTATCATGCCCATCAACCTCCTACTCCTAGGCAAGTACACTGATCTTAACTACCCAATATAACGAAAGAAACCAATCTCCAAATCCCCCTGAAGCTCTACCAAATCAGCCTGACCACTTGTAAGAAACTAAAATCTAATACAATTTCAAAGTGCTGACACGCGAGGAACCTCTACCGGGAACCTATCGATCTCGTCCATCCAAGGGTTCCTCTCCTTTGCAGGGTTGATCGTCCGCAGGGCCTTCCACACTGCACTGTTGCACTTGAAACCCGATCCGAACGCGATCTGCCATGCTCTATCACCCTTTTTAATCCTACCTTTCGCTTCACTGTAGGCCAATTCGTACCAGAGCGAGCTGCTCGAAGTGTTGCCAAATCGGTACAATGTCATCCTCGACGGCTCCATATGCCACTCGGACAGCTGCAAGTTTTTCTCCAGCTCATCAAGGACAGCTCTCCCTCCGGCATGGATGCAGAAATGCTCGAAGGCCAGCTTGAAGTCAGGAATGTAAGGCTTGATCTTCATCTTCAAGATCTTCCTCCCTACCAACGTGCCGAAGAAGAGAAGCTGTTCGGACATTGGCAGGACGAGAGGGCCGAGAGTGGTGATATTCGTCTTCAGAGCATCCCCAGCAACCCCCATCAGATCTTTCGACAACGAGACCCCAATCTTCCCGTCAGAATCCTCTTCCTGGGTGATACAGCTGAAGCACTTGTCATCGGAACCCTTGTGTGTCCGAACCGTGTGGACTAACTGGTACTTAGAACGACGACAGTCGGATCGCTTGTTTGATAGAAGGACAGCAGCACCTCCCATCCGGAACAAGCAGTTGGACACGAGCATGGATCGGTTATTGCCGAAATACCAGTTGAGCGTGATGTTCTCCGTGCTGATAACCAACGCATAGGAATTAGAGTGGACTTGGAGGAGTTGCTTTGCGAGATCAATCGAAATTAGGCCTGCGCTACAGCCCATTCCGCCGAGGTTGTAGCTGAGAATGTTGCCCCTGAGCTTGTAGTGGTTGACGATCATCGCGGTGAGAGAAGGGGTCGGGTTGAACAAGCTGCAGTTCACAACCAAGATCCCGATGTCTTTGGGCTTGACATTAGTCTTGGCGAAGATCTCGTCGATGGCACCAAACATGACGAGCTCCGCCTCCTTCCTAGCTTCGGCCATGCAAGGATTAGGGGGGACTCTGGTGACGGCCTCGGGGAAGTAAGTGGAGTCCCCGAGGCCGGACCTCTCCATGATCTTCCGCTGGAACGCGATGTTCTCGTCCGTGAAGGCACCTAGCCCCCGAGACAGGTCTATGAAGAGCTCGCGGGAACATTTCCGGGCTTCTTCCGGTTTGTAGCAGGAGAAGTCGACGAGGTAGACCGACCTCGGCCGGGTGAGGAAGTAGACGGTTGAGAGGAAGACCAGTAGAGCGGAGCAGACGATTACGGAGATGAGATTGTACCGGAGGTGCTCCCAGAGGTCAGTGAGGTCTTGGAGGGAGAAGGTGGAGATTTGGGCAACAAGGACGGCGACGACGGGAGTAAGGAAGAGGAGAATGCCATGGGTGATCAAGTAATGGTACCCAAGCTTGACATACTTGAGTTTGATGGATTGCTTGAAATCAGGAAGGCTTCTTTTGGATGGTTGGAGTAATGGGGTGCTTGATCTTGGTTCAGCCATTGATTCTTGAGACACGAGAAGAAGAATAGTATGTGATTATAACTATATCTCCAATGGAATCAAAACCTGTTAGGAACAAATAGTTATGAATTGGTGATAGGATTCAGAAGTACCATCTCAATGGAATATTGGAATTTTTATATATCTAAAATCCATTGATTAGCAGCAAAAAATAAAGATTTTGAGCAATATAGAGATGGAATCAAAACAAATAATTATCAGCACTTAGAATACATTAAAAATAATGTATAAAATCACTTGCTTTGTTTTTTTTCTCATTTTTTCCCTCTCTTTTGATTAGTAAATCCTACAAAGTGTGAAATAGAAGGAACTGTTCATATTGATGCATAAGATCCCAAAACCTAAGAACTCACAGTGTCATTCAAGAATTGAATTTTGAGAACACATTCCACACAAAAAAAAACACCAAAAAATACATGGCCATAAAATTTAAACCCAAAAAATATCATTAAAAAATTTCAAAGTATAACTCTCAGGTAAAGAAATACCCCTGTACAAAGTACATAAACTTCCAAGAATTTCACATTGGAAAATACACCAAAAAAGATTGAATTTGAGAACACATTTAAGAAGAAAAACACCCATAACAATCCCAAGAAATGCATGAACCTGTGAAATTTAAACCCCAAAAATCCATCATAAATTTTAAAAAAAAAATCCTATTTTATAAACCATCTGATATCGGGGCACAAAATTTTCTGACAGAAAAGGTTTACCCAGAAATTTTGGCATTTATATCAAAACCGCCACAAAATCCGAAAAAAATAAATATATCCCATTGGAAAATAGAAAGGAACTATACATTAAGAAAAATTGAATTTAAGCATAATTTCATAGAAAACACAAAAAATCCAAAAAACTACACGAAGCCAAGAAATGTAAACCCTCAAAAAGTAAACTAAAAACCTCAAAAAATCAAAATTTTCAGATAAATAACATATATTTACCTCAATAAAAACACAAATCTTCAACAAATCGAATCAAGGGCACACAAATTCTGACAAAAAGGCCACAAAAGATTGGCATATACATTGTATCAAAACTTCCATTAAATCCAAGAAAAAAAAGTAAAATTCCGTGGCATGAGGGAGAACAATAAAAAAGATTTTTTTTTATACAATGTCTAGAAGAAAATATGCAGAAAAATCGGATTTTTATTCATTAATCCTCACCTTTCCTTGATCACAGAGGAGAGACAGAGGAGAAGCGCCTGAGAGCAGAAGAGAATAGTAATGATCCTCTTTTCAAATTATAGATGGAATTGGTCTCTATTTCTTTCTCCCCCCTTTTTTTTTTGATAATTTATAAGGGCACTACAAAGTATACTCAGGACTAGCCCAGGATTTAACAAAGTTTACTCACACTAGTCCATTAGTTTACTTATACTAGCCCAACTTTGAAACCCTCCTCCCAAACCCTCCTCACCCCACCGGAGCCCTCCTCCCTCCCGCTGGCCGTTCTCCTCGACTTCGTCCTCCTCCTCCTTGTCGATGGCTCCCAAAGTCTCGAAAGAATCAATGTACAAATCTTCTTTTTCCTTGTTCTATTGCATTTACAAAATTTTCCAAAATTTTAAAAAAATCCTATTGCATTTCAAAATTTTTGAGTGATTTTCTTTTCATTCTTCAAATGAGGACATACAAGTCCTGAACGTAGTTTAGGATGTAGTTTAGATGTTTACTTGGTTGATCGAACCCGATTTTAGGGCATACAATGTCGACAATCGTCGACAGTGTCGAGCAGTATCGGGCGGGACTGTAGATTTTTCTACAGTCCTATATAGATTTAGGACTGTAGAAAATTCGACAGTCCTATATATATTAAGGACTGTTAGTCCTAAATTTATATAGGACTGTAGAAATTTCAACAGTCCTAAAAAATTAGGACTGTAGAAATTTCTGCAGTCCTGTATACTTATAGGACTGTAGAAATTTTTACATTCCTGAATGTTAAATTAAATTTGGATGTTAAAATGGAATTTTTTTTGTCTTATAGTCATGCCCCTCGGAAGGACACTGTGGATGAAGATATCATGAGAAGACGTCCTACTGCGTCGATGCGTAAGGAACGCACTGTTTCGCGTATTATTGAACCAGGCGTCACTATCCGCGAGCCAGAGGCACGCCCTGAAGTGAGGAAACGTCGATTGACGAAGAAGACTGTCACTCGTTCGAAGATACGTGCTCCTCTTAGTTCTTCCGGTTCTTCTTCCTCCTCCAATGAGGACATGCCAAATGTCCCAAATCGGCCTACTGATGGTTCAGGACCTTCTCAGCCTGCAGATAGTCCTGTCGAGAGTCTCCCACAAACTCTCGAAAATCGGGCTACTGATGGTTCAGGACCTTCTGAGCAGCCAGATAGTCCAGTCGACACTCGTCCAAACGGTTGCTCTATGTTACCGTCGATCGAAAACCATATTGCATAGCAAATATGGAACAATCCGGTAAGTACATTACATTATGATAATTTTATATATAGTTGTAAGTTCAAAGTTCATCCAATTATTTATAGATAAGTACATTTTACATAGAGGTATAACTTCATCCAATTGTTTACTTTTCAGGAGAGTTCTCGTATGTTGACGGTGATCAACCACAGAAAAAAATGCAATACATGGAGGTATGAATTATTGGGAGACGATGTGAAGGCAAAAATCAGTCCCACCGGTCTACAATATTTGGGTAGCTACTCATATACGACGGTGGATAATGCACTGATTTCAGCATTTGTAGAACGATGGCATCCAGAAACCAACAATTTCCATCTACCCAATGGGGAATTGACGATTACCCTTGATGACGTCCATCATATATTGGGACTTAGGGTTGATGGTCGAGTCATGATGAATCAAACTTTTGATGAGTCGAGCATCAACTTTTACAACCATATTATGGATTATGTATCAGGGTGTCTGGGAGTTGATGCCACTAGTTTTACAAGTCTTCGAGAATTCAAGAAGTCCTACGGACTTCCTCTAAAATATTTGGAGGAGATATTCGCTGATCCGGACCCCGAAATGGATAATAGTGATAATGTGGCCCGCGGATATATGCAGTTCATCTTAGGGGCTGTCGGCATTACGGATAAGTCTGGAACGTCCATACATGCCAAATATCTCCTCAATTTGGACAACATTGACACGGTAGAAGAAATATCTTGGGGAAGCGGTATACTAGCATACCTTTACCGCGAGCTTAGTGCGGCATCCCGCGTGGGTTCGAAGACAATATCCGGATGCTAGACTCTACTCCATATATAGATATATCTTTGTCAACTTGTATACATAATTTTAAATTTTGTTGTTTATTTTTGGACTAATGTTTTTTAACCTGGTTACGTGAAGGCATGGATATACGAGCACTTTCCAACCCTGCAGCGGGCGAAACTGAACGAGGGTATAACGAGAACCTTCCTAGAATGTGCCGATAGAAACCAACTAAGGAAGATGCCAAACGTTCTCACACATTGGCCGCCCTACGGAATGCACTCGAAGATATGACAACAGAAGAGGTGAATTTAGACCTAATTTTGTACTTAATTGGTATTAATTGACTACGTTATGCTAAATGACGTTATGCTAAATTTTATGCGGTGCAGATTGTTTGGGATCCATACCGTAATTTGCGACAGACTAGTCGTCCATTGCAACCAGTCGCTTTATATCACGGTCTTATCAGTTGTCATGAAATCGAGGAGGCTTATATGCCGGATAGAGTGCTCTGTCAGTTTGGCTACGTACAAACTGTCCCAAAGCGCACTTTGAAAATGATAACTCCTCCGTGCGGTACAAAATCGCTAAACTATATTCCTGCGGTGTTCAACTGGGTATTGGACTTCTTCACCAAGTGACAATGCCACGTTATTAGAGATACCGAACGACAAGCAGCAGTCAATATGACGGAGTGTAGCGACGACTACCTCGCCTACTACGCCGATGTCGGACTACCTACCTTGTTCTAACGCGGAGGCGATATTGTGCGTGTACTTTCAGATCTTCCTGCCAAATCGGTCTTGTATACTGCATTGGTCAAGATGGTGAGCCAACTTCTACACTTTAAGTTTGATATTTGTAACTGTTTATAACAAAAAATTTTAATTCTCATGAATAGGCAAGGAAAGTAAAAAAGTTGGGAAGAAGCCTCGTAAGTTGCCAGGGTTCGAATTATATGGAAATCAATGACGAACTCCAACAAATCGACAACGCTGAAGATTTTCCTTTCTTGGAAAATAGAGAGCAACGTACAAAGAGGCGGCATGAAGTTTAGGCCTTGTTTGAAGACTTGTAAAACTTTCAATAAATATGACTTTTGAGAATTGTAAAAGTTTAAACTATGAATTTGAGTTGTATAACTTTGAATGAATTTGCTACTATTGACACTTTGAATGAATTTGCTTCAATTGCTATAATTTGATAATTTGCTACAATTGCTACATACATACAATTTGTGTTCAAATTTTGCTACATACATACAGTTGTCAAATGTGCAGATAGTGGAGTTAATTTTACTTATAACTGTGCATACAGACAGTGGATAAAGTTTAGGACTGTCAACAACTTCACAGTCCTAGTTTCCTCCAGGACTGTCATAATATTGACAGTCCTAAACTTACATATAACTGTGCATACAGACAGTGGGTAAAGTTTAGGACTGTCACAATTGTGACAGTCCTAGTATATACTAGGACTCTCAAAATTGTGACAGTCCTAAACTTTACCCACTGTCTAGGACTATCACAATTTTGACAGTCCTAGTATATACTAGGATTGTCACAATAGTGACAGTCCAAAACTTACATATAACTGTGGTTACAGACAGTGGGTAAAGTTTAGGACTGTCACAATTTTGACAGTCCTAGTATATACTAGTGTACCACGTTCCAAAAACAGGAGTATTTTTGACCTTTTATATATATTTAATATTGCGTGTATTTAATTTAAATAATTGCATGAGATGTGTATTTATAATATTATATATATATAGTGTTCATTAATGTTGAGCTGGTAGACTTGACCTAGAAGCCCACTAGATAAACACCTGACCGAATTATAGGGTTGCGTATTAAATTATATTAACTAGAATTTAATTATTTGGGATTGTGATTAATTACCATAATTTTATTTAAATTGTTGCGCCTTGTCGTTGCTACGATATTTGGAGCGCTATCCTAGCTTTTGTCTTCCAACAAATTTCACAACCTTGCCCTAGACGTGCCCGCCTTCCATTCTGACCTTTTTGTAGCTCATAATTATGTTCTCTTGTGCTTCATTTTAGCCGCACAATATTCGTCGCGGACGTTTATTTAATTTCTGAATAAAATCTGACTTTGTATCGTTGTGCGTTCTAATCGAAATTGGACACAACCGCAACCCATTTTCGTGCAACCCAAATTAGGGTAATATTCTGTTCTCAGTCTTCTTCACTAATGATATTTGTATCCCAGCCTAATTTTGGTCCCATGTACTCCTAATTAATTTTAGAACACCGCTTGCATTTATTCTAATTAAATTGGGGATACCAACTTTGACTAATTCTATTTTAACCCAATTTAATCCAAGTGCCCCATTAATTGAGCCCATACCAAACACACAACGCCCCCTCACCCTACAAAACACCAAACATCAAATCGTCCACCAATTTTTCATTATTTCATACGTCTGTGCAAATACCCAAATTTAAGGGGGCTAATTTGCAAATATTTCATTAGGTGTCAACACCTCATTGGTTTAAACCAATGGAGAAGCCCTAATATTGACTAGTCAACCCAACCCCTCACTTGTATGAATAATTTTCTCATGATCAATCCTGACCATTCATTCAAAATGGGACTCATCATCACCACACACCTCCCATCACCCTTCCTATAAAATGTCACATCACCTCACCCTTCCCAACATGCCCTAATCCCCAAACCTAGGGAAGCCCATCTTCTCTCTCCTCCCTCCTCACAAGCTCCCAACCGTAGCAAACTTTTCCCATTTCCTTTCTTCTTCTTCTTCTCTTCTTCTTCTACATCTTAAATCATTTCCTTCCTCCCAAGGAAAGGAACCACCTCCACCACTCATCCTCACCCGAGCCACCCGGCCGGCCCCCGACCCCGGCCACTGCTCCAGTCCGGCCATCCTCCTGCACTCTGCCTCCTCCTTGTTTGTGGTATTAAACGAAAGAATGAAAGTGTATTTCAATGACGGGGTTTGTGCGAAACCCGCGCCCTTTGGTTTACAAACAAACTTGTACAATGTAATCCTATACGAGGATGTGGGAGTACAATTTATTTAATCTGGGTATAAATTGCTATAGGTGTCTGATCTGCGGTCGATCACTTTAGCCCTTGGACCACGCGATGTTGAAGAAGTGCCGTGGAAGACAGGTAGCAGCTTCGAAGGTTGTAGGAGAGGGTGGATGCACGATGCCGAAGTCGTCGATCCCCGCTCTTTGCCTGAGCTCCGGGCTCTCTCTCTCTCTCTCTCTCTCTCTCTCTCTCCCTCCTCCTTGTTCGATCTTCTCCGATTGTCGACCTTGGATCTGATATTGGTACTCTTGATCGAATTTTTCGACCTGGGATCTGATATCGGTTTCTTGACCAATTTTTCGACCTCGTTCCCCATTGACAGGGGCCTCTATTTATAGAGTCTTTGGTGACAGTGACCACTCCGTTGGTGTAGCAATCGAGGAGTGGAAAGTACAGCACCCTTTTACACAATGGTTAAAGTAACCAATGCCTATGTATAGATGATCTTTTGACTGAGCGGGTGACGTGGGTCCAACTAAGGGGATACAACACGTACGGTTGCTACTAAGATCACGGCGTAAAAGCCACGCGAGTAGGTATCCATTGTGTAGAAGAGGTTGGCGTAGAAGCCAAATGTCCGTCACCATGGCATAGAAGCCAAGTAGGCATAGAAGCCGAACAGGCATAGAAGCCGAGTAGGCGTGGAAGCCGAGCAGGCATAGAAGCCGAACAGGCATAGGAGCCGAGTAGGCGTGGAAGCCGAACAGGCACAGAAGCCGAACAGGCATAGAAGCCGAGTAGGCGTGGAAGCCGAGTAGTCGTAGAGACTGAGTGGGCGTGGAAGCCGCATGAGCACAGATCCTGAATGGGCGTAGAAGCCGCTGCATATCGTGCCAGAATGGGCGTAGAAGCCGCTTGAGCACAGATCCTGAATGGGCGTAGAGGCCGCTGCATATCGTGCCGATGTGGACGTCTTAGCCGGAATTACGGCTTTTGAAGATATAACCAAATCTCTTGCAGAGATTTGCTATCACCTTATGCATTAAATGCGGAGGCGTGTTTCGAAGGTCTGCAGGACTTCTGTGCACCCGTCGCAGAGACTTGTCTTGAGAGAAACTGTCACCGCTCTGTGCAATTAGACGTGGAGACGTGCCTCGAATCCCGTACGAAGTGCAGCTTTTGACGTGGCAGGCGGTTTGTCTGCTGCGGAGCGTAAAACAGCTCATGTTTGCCTGTGTAAAACAGGGCGGCGTATTCCCTTGTACGCAAAAGAGCGGTTTATGCTGAGGGGACTCCAGTAAACGACGGTTTGGTGATGTTTTACCAAATCCTCTGCATTAAATGGTGAGATCCGCCATCATACTGTGGGACGCGTTCTGAGAGGTCTGCCATCGTTTCCAGCCGTCGTCTGGGTAGCCGTGCATCACCTTTTGTCAGGAGTCAGAGGTCAGATTCACTGCGTGACTTGACAGGTTCATTTCGGGGAAGATGAAGCGTTCCTCGTACGCTATCACGCTGCTTTGAGAGCGGTTGAGTTTTACGCCATGGAGGCGATGAAGAACTCTGTTTCACGCTGGAGCGGCCTGGACGTATTGCACTTATGCGGATGGTCCTTTGAGCTTTATTCTTCACGCTGTATTTTAGCGGAGAAAACTCTGTTGTACGCCTGATGGCTCTGAAGGCCTCTGTTTACGCTGCTCTGTATCAAGAGGCTGTGTAGCTCTTCCCAGCATATTTTTCATGCTTTTACACTCCTCGACCAGCCTCCTTTACCGTACCACCACCCATAGCTCTACCTCCGACCATCTCTTCCCCGTTCGAGCCCGTTCCTCCACCCATCCCGCCGTTCCCAGCCCCGGCCACTCCTTCTTCCCGACCTCCAAGCCTCCAGTCTCCACCACCATTAGAACCACCACCACCACCATTAGAGCCGCCACCAAGTTCCAGAGAAACCCTCAACTATCTGCCAGTCGACTGCGCGTCGACGACTCCGACGAACGAGACGTCTACGCTGTGAGACCATACCTCCCAGTCAAAATTGTGGGTGGCATTTCCGACCATGCGTTGGGTTACTCGCGGTGGACTCGAGGCCGCTTGGTCGGGCCAGTGTAAACCCCCTGATTTTTCAGGAAATTTTAATTTGGATTTTTTTACAATTTTCTATAATTTTCTGGAAATTTTTCTGTAATTAAAATCAAGGTATTTTGTAATTAAATAATTTTTAAATAGTATTAACTAATATTAAAATATTATAAAAATAACTGGTGTAAAATGAAAAACTAGACATAGGATATTTTTTTGGGAATTTATTGGACCCCAGAAGCATTTTTAAAGCCCTAAAAACTAATGTATATTTAAACCGAATTAAACCCTAAACTGAACCCGGTTTATTTTAAATAAACCAAACCAAACCGACCCAAACCGCTGTTAAACCGAACCAAACCAAATCCATCTCTTAACGGGTCGGGTCGGATCCAAAGTGAACCCGGACCCGAAACCCGGCCAAAAACCCTAATCCTAATCCTAACGGAATCACTGTTCCGGCGACCCCTATAAATATCCCCTCTCCGCCTCGACGTCGGAACCTTAAACCTAGCCTCCCTCCTCTGCTCCGCTCCGCCACAGCAGCGCCTAGCCGTCCTCCTCCCTCGTCTTCCTTCCTCGACGATCCCCCCCACAACGCTCGATCATCCCCGACGCCGGAACCCTAAATCCCATCTCCGCCACCACCCATCTCCTCCGTCTTCCTCTCCGCCTCGAGATCCTCCGCCGCCCTCTCCCAGCCCCGCAGCCCCTTCGTCCTCGACGAACTCCCCCGACCACCGTTTGTAATCCCCCTGATTTTCAAAGAATTTTAATTTGGATTTTCTGGAATTTTTCTGGAATTTTCTTGGATTTTCTCTAATTAAATTGAGGTGTTTTGATTATTAAAGGATTTTTATATGATATAAATAATATTAAAATATTATAAAAATAATATTTTATGGTGTAAAATAAAAATCTAGACATAGGATAATTTTTCTAGAATTTATTGGGCCTGAACCTATTTTTAAAACCCATATAAATAAATAATTATTTAATTATTTAATGTTATTGAATTATTTACTTATTTTTTTATAAATAAACCCATTGAACCAAGCCCGGCCCAACCAACTTTGGCCCAGCCCAATACCCAGCCCGCTCTCTACCGGGTCGGGTCGGGTCCGCCGCCGCCCGACCCGTCCACCCGCTCCACCCGAACCCGCTAGCACCTCTCCCATTCCCCGACCGTTCTGCCGACTTCTCATCTCCCCCGCCGCCGGAAACGGCCGACGCTACCGCTCCGGCTACCCGAACGCCGCCGCCGTCGCTCCCTCTTCCTCTCCCTCCACCGGCCGCCCCACCAGCTCCCCGTTCCTCCCCTATATATATCCCCAAACCCCCGCCTCTCTGGCCAATCCTCCCCTATCCGCCGCCTCACTGAAACCCTAGCCGCCCTCGACTACGTCGGCCTCCCTCCGCCCAGACCCTGCCGCACCAGCGCCGCCCCAGCACGCCGCCTCAGCCGCAGCCACGACCCCGAGTCGCCTCCGGTTGTCCGACGTCGCTTCCGGCCGTCCCGCCTCCGCGAGCAGCCGACCGCCCCGCAGTCCCTGGCCGCCTCCGCTGCCCTGCCAACTCCGGTGAGTTTCAGACACGGACACAACCGGACACAGACTCGACCGGACACAGGCACAGTAAACCCTAAAACCTAGGGTGGACGCAGGACACAGTGTCGTGTCGGACACGATTTTGCCTCGGTTTCTCGGACCACTTCAGCTACCCATAACTTTTTGCTCGTAGCTCGGAATTCAATTCCATAAATTGTATCGCGTAGCCTGTATGACCCTCTCGGTGTCCGGATAAACCGCTCGGGGCATCGCTTCCTGTGGTGATCGCACACCGCGATCCAAAAACAGGAAAAACCAGACCCTGATTCACCCCGGAATCGAGTACGCCCCGCCAAACGGGACGACTTGGTCGCGTGCGGTCTTTACCGATACGTGCGCGTCGTTGATACGGGCGTACGGGATTTCGCAGAAGCTGATTCGGATGTGCGTGCACACCGGAATCAGTGCGTATCCGCGGACAACGCCCCGTATCCGTACTTTCTGATTCTCGCTGTAACTTAGTGTGTACACGTCGGATCGAGACGAAACTTGCGCCATCGGACTCGTAGCAATACGCTGGTCCTGTGAGCCAAGTTTGGTTCGATTCTGAGAACGTTGACAAAATCGTGTGTCGTGGGCCCCACAGGCTCCACCCGACGGGCGATTTTGAGAACGGCTCATCGGAATCCAATTCTGGAAGTTCCGTTGGGTTCTTGTCATCGTTCCTGACCTGTTGACACTAAGTTGGACTGTTTTTGGAGACCTTTGACCCTGACGCATTTTTCGGTGCAAGACGGCCCACATCTGGACCCCGCCTTGACCCGAAAATGACGTTTTTGCCCTTGACTCCAAATTGGACTCAAGGACAGGCATTTTTAGCTGATTGATATTTTCTGGACCTGATGATGATGTTTGTTTCAGCAACCGGAGTACTGCCTGCAAATTCCTGCTGAAGTCAGAGCTATAATTGGAGACAGAACCCAGGCAAGTTTACCTTGCCAAATCCTGCAGTTTTGATACTTGTCTCCTGGATTTATTCTTCAATGTCTTGCAAGTTACTTGTACCATGGTTGCATGATTTTCAGTTGTTACTTCATTGTCATATATAGATCTTGATGCTTGTTGATTTATCCCTGCTGCTCTAGTTTTATTTCCTCATTTTGCGTGCATGTACTTTATTTGCTCTTCCCTTGGATCACTACTTGTTTCCTAGGCATATTGTGATGGTTTATATTTACTCTATATTCCTGGAGTTGACTTGACTGATTTCTTAGTTCCTAGATGACTGTTATTGGACATTGACTACACTTGAGCAAATCTCGATCGTGAGTACCCATTGTACTGCGATAGAGACTTGTTCATTTGACTACCTCCTTCGTGAGCTCCCATTGGGCTGCGAAAGAGCTACACTATAGATTGTGAGTCCCCGTTGGACTGCTTTCTATAGGATCGTGATCTCCCATTGAGATGCGGTTACTCCGATTGCTTGTAGTCATGTTTGATAGCATCACTGGCATGCCACGGTCTTAGATATAGTGTTATCTCTTGTCTTAATTGCTTGTGTTTACTTTCTTCTCTATCTTGCATGTTCATTTACTGTATTTGGCTCGTATTCTTTTGTATCTTGCTATGTCCCCTGAGGACCTGGTTTTGTTCTCCAGATTTAGCAGACGAGGAGTACCGCAGCTTACGGACCATCATCAGACGAGAGATTGATAGCAGTTGAGAGCCCTGCCTCTTAGTTACTTTCTAGCATATTTTCTTGTCTGTATTCTCTTGTTTATCGGTAGTGGATTTGTCTCCACCCGATTTAGTACTATTTCTGGCTGAATCTTCGACAGTAACTTTACTTTCAGCATTTATTTCATGGTTGATATTTTCATGTTGTTTTGTGGATGAAATTAGTAAACCCTGGACAATGTAATACAGCTTAAGTATGCCCGATGGATCCATTAAATTGGGTTTGTCCATCGGTGCATGCTGCTGGCCATTATCACGCATCCAGTCCCTCGGTATTTTGGGACTGGGGCGTGACATGGTTTTTGTGGTGGCCCATGCAGGTCTACGACTAAATTGTTCGGTTTCAACTTAGGGACCGAACAGGCCTGCAATAAGAATAGGATAAATTTTAGTATCTCATCCACTTGCTTGAAACGTTCTTGATATCTATATCGGATTCGAATCAATTTCTTGAATTACATCCTGCCTTGATTCCTGTACGCCTCTTATTGTTTATTTTGGTTACAGAGTTATGGATTCACAAGCAAACGACGAGACTCCTGCAATATCACCACGGGATGCTTTGGTAACCAATGAAGAGGAAGTAACACCAGTAGAAGAAGGTCCATCCGCTCAACAGCACAGTCAAGCGAATCAACAATACGACATTCCACCATCGACGCAATTGCCCGTAATTCCACCAGGGCAGGCCATGGACGGGCAGCAGATGTTTCAACTGATCCATGCAATAGTGCAAGCTCAACAAGAGGCTTGGAGTCGTAGCTTAGTAACAGTACTAGAGCAGGCACGACGGCCAACGACGGGTTCTATCGCCGATTTTTGCCAGCTGAAGCCCCGTACCTTCTCAGGAAAAGAAGAGCCCACAGAAGTTCATGAGTGGCTCACCAACACACAACATCAATTAGAAGCAGCTGAACTACCAAGAGAACATTGGATGACTGCAGTCAGAATGCAGTTGACGGACAATGCTCATCACTGGTGGCTATCTGAAGAGACCCGGCTTGGACCAGACCGAGTCACTTGGGAAGAGTTTTCTAGACTCTTTCTGGAGATGTACATTCCAGCCATTGCTCGATCAGAACTTCGGGACAAGTTCAATCGCCTCACTCAGGACAATCTGACAGTGGAAGAGTACAACGCGGAGTTCGTTCGTCTGAGTCGTTTTGCCCCTACTTTGATTCAGACAGAAGAAGAAAAGGCTGAGAAGTTCTTCGACGGACTAAACATTGAGCTGCAGAAACTGATTGGATCCGTTGCGCCTACATCTTATCCGGACGTCCTTGCTGCAGCACGACGCATGGAGCGCGTCATCAGGAGAGAGACCAATCTGAAGAGGTCATCCCCATCAGCAACAGTCGGAGCACCACAGAAAGAAGATGCAAAGAGACTTCACATTCACCAGCCACCAGAAGCATCTCCACAGGCAATACCTGTCTGTCCATATTGTCACAAACGAGGCCATATTGAGGACCAGTGCAGACGCAAAAAGAGACTATGTTTAGCTTGCGGATCCAGTCAGCATATATTAAAGGAATGCCCAGAGCATCGAGAAAGAGCACCAAAAGTTAACCAGCAAGCGTTACCAGTACCGAGGCCAATCTATCCAGCATTGGCAGCACAACAAACGGAAGTTCAGGAAGTTCTACCACCAGCTTCAGGAGGGTATCCGCCGAGGCCACCTTTGATACCCCAGGCACTGCTCTTCCAGCAGGCTCAGCATCAGCAATAGAGGAATCGACGGCGAGGACGCAGATAAGCCCTGACAATGATCTTTGAGAACGCGCAGAACCAAGGAGTAGCTAATGCGCGTAAGTTCTTGTAGTTTCTGTTTTCTAGATCGTGCCTATTGGTTCGTGACCCTAGCCTTACCCTGATAATCTTAACTTGTTAATAATGGATAACCTAGTGATCACCTAGTAATTTTGTTATTAATTAATATGTTTTAAATATAACCTGGTTTTCTAAAAACTGTAAATTCCTAAATTTCCCACATTGGGAAATTGTATAACTATTAAGACTTAGGGAAATGATTTTTCCTATGTGTTCAAGCCCTGAACCTTGATTTTCTTTATTGTGATTTAAATAAAATTGGTAACCATGTCATCTCTGTTGACCGGTTATTCTTTGATTGCGAGGACGCAATCCTCTTAAGGGGGTATATTGTAATCCCCCTGATTTTCAAAGAATTTTAATTTGGATTTTCTGGAATTTTTCTGGAATTTTCTTGGATTTTCTCTAATTAAATTGAGGTGTTTTGATTATTAAAGGATTTTTATATAATATAAATAATATTAAAATATTATAAAAATAATATTTTATGGTGTAAAATGAAAATCTAGACATAGGATAATTTTTCTAGAATTTATTGGGCCTGAACCTATTTTTAAAACCCATATAAATAAATAATTATTTAATTATTTAATGTTATTGAATTATTTACTTATTTTTTTATAAATAAACCCATTGAACCAAGCCCGGCCCAACCAACTTTGGCCCAGCCCAATACCCAGCCCGCTCTCTACCGGGTCGGGTCGGGTCCGCCGCCGCCCAACCCGTCCACCCGCTCCACCCGAACCCGCTAGCACCTCTCCCCTTCCCCGACCGTTCTGCCGACTTCTCATCTCCCCCGCCGCCGGAAACGGCCGACGCTACCGCTCCGGCTACCCGAACGCCGCCGCCGCCGCTCCCTCTTCCTCTCCCTCCACCGGCCGCCCCACCAGCTCCCCGTTCCTCCCCTATATATATCCCCAAACCCCCGCCTCTCCGGCCAATCCTCCCCTCTCCGCCGCCTCACTGAAACCCTAGCCGCCCTCGACTACGTCGGCCTCCCTCCGCCCAGACCCTGCCGCACCAGCGCCGCCCCAGCACGCCGCCTCAGCCGCAGCCACGACCCCGAGTCGCCTCCGGTTGTCCGACGTCGCTTCCGGCCGTCCCGCCTCCGCGAGCAGCCGACCGCCCCGCAGTCCCTGGCCGCCTCCGCTGCCCTGCCAACTCCGGTTAGTTTCAGACACGGACACAGCCAGACACAGACTCGACCGGACACAGGCACAGTAAACCCTAAAACCTAGGGTGGACGCAGGACACAGTGTCGTGTCGGACACGATTTTGCCTCGGTTTCTCGGACCACTTCAGGTACCCATAACTTTTTGCTCGTAGCTCGGAATTCAATTCCGTAAATTGTATCGCGTAGCCTGTATGACCCTCTCGGTGCTCGGATAAACCGCTCGGGGCATCGCGTCCTGTGGTGATCGCACACCGCGATCCAAAAACAGAAAAAACCAGACCCTGATTCACCCCGGAATCGAGTATGCCCCGCCAAACGGGATGACTTGGTCGCGTGCGATCTTTACCGATACGTGCGCGTCGTTGATACGGGCGTGCGGGATTTCGCAGAAGCTGATTCGGATGTGCGTGCACACCGAAATCAGTGCGTATCCGCGGACAACGCCCCGTATCCGTACTTTCTGATTCTCGCTGTAACTTAGTGTGTACACGTCGGATCGAGACGAAACTTACGCCATCGGACTCGTAGCAATACGCTGGTCCTGTGAGCCAAGTTTGGTTCGATTCTGAGAACGTTGACAAAATCGTGTGTCGTGGGCCCCACAGGCTCCACCCGACGGGCGATTTTGAGAACGGCTCATCGAAATCCAATTCTGGAAGTTCCGTTGGGTTTGTGTCATCGTTCCTGACCTGTTGACACTAAGTTAGACTGTTTTTGGAGACCTTTGACCCTGACGCATTTTTCGGTGCAAGACGGCCCATATTTGGACCCCGCCTTGACCCGAAAATGACGTTTTTGCCCTTGACTCCAAATTGGACTCAAGGACAGGCATTTTTAGCTGATTGATATTTTCTGGACCTGATGATGATGTTTGTTTCAGCAACCGGAGTACTGTCTGCAAATTTCTGCTGAAGTCAGAGCTATAATTGGAGACAGAACCCAGTCAAAGTTTACCTTGCCAAATCGTGCAGTTTTGATACTTGTCTCCTGGATTTATTCTTCAATGTCTTGCAAGTTACTTGTACCATGGTTGCATGATTTTCAGTTGTTACTTCATTGTCATATATAGATCTTGATGCTTGTTGATTTATCCCTGCTGCTCTAGTTTTATTTCCTCATTTTGCGTGCATGTACTTTATTTGCTCTTCCCTTGGATCACTACTTGTTTCTTAGGCATATTGTGATGGTTTATGTTTACTCTATATTCCTGGAGTTGACTTGACTGATTTCTTAGTTCCTAGATGACTGTTATTGGACATTGACTACACTTGAGCAAATCTCGATCGTGAGTACCCATTGTACTGCGATAGAGACTTGTTCATTTGACTACCTCCTTCGTGAGCTCCCATTGGGCTGCGAAAGAGCTACACTATAGATTGTGAGTCCCCGTTGGACTGCTTTCTATAGGATCGTGATCTCCCATTGAGATGCGGTTACCCCGATTGCTTGTAGTCATGTTTGATAGCATCACTGGCATGCCACGGTCTTAGATATAGTGTTATCTCTTGTCTTAATTGCTTGTGTTTACTTTCTTCTCTATCTTGCATGTTCATTTACTGTATTTGGCTCGTATTCTTTTGTATCTTGCTATGTCCCATGAGGACCTGGTTTTGTTCTCCAGATTTAGCAGACGAGGAGTACCGCAGCTTACGGACCATCATCAGACGAGAGATTGATAGCAGTTGAGAGCCCTGCCTCTTAGTTACTTTCTAGCATATTTTTTTGTCTGTATTCTCTTGTTTATCGGTAGTGGATTTGTCTCCACCCGATTTAGTACTATTTCTGGCTGAATCTTCGACAGTAACTTTACTTTCAGCATTTATTTCATGGTTGATATTTTCATGTTGTTTTATGGATGAAATTAGTAAACCCTGGACAATGTAATACAGCTTAAGTATGCCCGATGGATCCATTAAATTGGGTTTGTCCATCGGTGCATGCTGCTGGCCATTATCACGCATCCAGTCCCTCGGTATTTTGGGACTGGGGCGTGACACCGTTTCCCTCTCCACCGTCTCTCCCGACGAACCCCCTCTCCCCTCGACAACCCGCAGCCCTCGACGACGAACCCCGCAGCCTCGCCATCTCCCCTGCCCTAGCCCTGGCCGCCCGCAGCCGCCTCTCTCCTCCAGCAGCAGCCCGAGCCCAGCGCCGCCTCTCCGGCCGTCCCGCTGACCGACGAGCTCCGCCTGAGCGCCTCCGGTGAAGCCTCCAATAGCAGAAACCCTAAACCCTAGACCGGACACAGCCCGGACACAGCAGAATAGTACCCGGACATAATGTCCCTTTGTGTCGTGTCGACCCGGATACGAGAAAACCTTGTTCCACGGAGCCCTGTTCAGGTAACCCATTCTCTCTCCTCGTTGCTCCATTTTTTGTTCCTTTAGTTGTGACGTGTAGGCTGTGTAACCCTCTCGATGCCTTTGTAACCCGCTCGGTGCGTCGCGTCCTGTGGTGATCGCAAACCGCGATCCAAAAACAGGAAAAATAACGCCATGTTTCATCCCGGAACTGAGTGCGCCCCGCCAAACGGAACGACTTGGTCGCGTGCGGTCTTCACCAAAATGTGTGCGCCGTTGATACGGACGTACGAGATTTTGCAGAAGTTGATTTGGATGTGCGTGCACACCGGAATCAACGCGTATCCGCCGACAACGCCCCGTATTCGCCTGTTCTAGAACTCATCGTAACTTCGTGTACACATGTCGGATCGAAACGAAACTTGTGCCATCAGACTCATAGCAATACGCTGGTCCTGTGACCCAAGTTTGGTTCGATTCTGAGAACGATGACAAAATCGCGTATCGTGGGCCCCACGGCTCCACTTGACGGGCGATTTTGTGATCGGCTCATCGGAATCCAATTCTGGAAGTTCCGTTGGGTTCGTATCATCATTTTGGACTTGTTGACCCTAAGTTTGACGAATTTGGAGACCTTTGACTCTGACACATTTTTCGGTGCAAAGCAGCCCACATGTGGACCCCGCTTTGACCAGAAACTGTCGTTTTTGCCCCTGTGTCCAAATTGGACTCAAGGACAGACGTTTCTAGCTATTTGATATTTTTTGAATCTGATGGTGATGTTTATTTCAGCAACCGGAGGACTACCTGCAATTCCCACTAAGACCAGAGCTACAGTTGGAGCCAGAACCCCAGGCAAGTGTACCTTGCCAACATTGCAGTTCTTGTTACATATTTTCTTGATTTATTTATATATTGTTGTACATGCTTGACCTAGGACCGTATGACTTATTTAGCGTCCGATTAATAGTCGGGTGCCAACACAGTACGCGGAGTTGTGTAAGTCACCTAGAGATGGATATCGTGACCCATTTACATTCTCGTACTTGTCTTATCAAGTACATTATACCCAGGAAGGTGTACCACTCTCCCCCCTCTCTATATTGATATATATCGTAATGTGTTTAGTTAAGGTTATTAATATATATATGGTTTACGGTTTGTATCTCATCTCCAGGTACTACGGGACCTGAGGATTTGGACGTGGTACCAGATCCCCGTCATCAGCAGCCGCATGCAGGCAAGTGTACCTTGCCACCCTGTATTTCAGTTTATAGATATTGATTGTTTCGTTATGTACATTGTGCACGAATTTATGTTGACGTTCGATACTTCGCGTCCGGATCGCAACCGGGTGTTGACGTTCATCGAAACGTCTTAGAATAAATGGTTAGATGCGTCGTAGTACCTCGATGCACGTACTTGAGTACATCGACACCCCAGGACACACTCATACACTGTGATTGTGCCAGATTCCTGTATCCTGTATCCTGATACTGACATCATGACCAGACTGGGACGACCATAGGGTCGCGTCTGTTGAGTTATCTTTCGTGTGTCGAGACTGTAGTTAGAGGTTCAGGTTCAACGCACAATCATTGACCGCTTGGGAAGAGGAAGACAGTTACTAGACGCTTGGGCTCCTCTGCACGCGCTTATATATATATGTAGTATCTATGTAGTGATCATGTATCTAGTGTAGTGGTTTCACCCGTGTGACTCTTTGCCCGGAGCTGCGGTACGTGCCGTGTGTTTCCGTGTCCGGAGCTACGGTTTTATTTTGGATAGCCTACGCGTCGAACATTGTCTTTAAACTGTGTCACACTAGTTGGTTATGATAGAGTACCCTGTCGTGCACTTGTACTTTCTGTTTACTAGGCATGTTATATTTTTGTACCTTGTTACGTCCCTCTGAGGACCTGGTTCCCTGCCAGTTTTGCAGCATAGATGATTACGGAGCATTTGGAGTTGCTGTTGGAGTTGCATGTCTTGCGGGCATGGTACCAGGTACTCATATTATATCTACCGACATTATGGTTATTTTACATTGATTATTCATCTGCTGTTGTAGCCTAGTTTTGTAGGCTCATACTTCTTCTCGAGTCTATTTGAGTTAGTGTGTTATTGGGCGGCCGACCTTGGCACATTTAGCTCTTTCTTGTATACTGATGTACATTGTGGATTGAGACACAGAGGTTTACATTTATGAAAAATTCTAGATAGTGCCCTTTATTATACAGCTTATACGTATTCGAGTCAGACCAGTGTCTGGTCGAATGCGTAGCTGGCGTGTCACGTATTCCTGGTCCTACGTATTTTGGGACTGTGGCGTGAACTCTATATATTTTCGGCCCGGCCGAGATCTGATGGATCTTGCAATGACTATTACTACGTTATGTCGTCTTCCAACTTCTCTGCACCACTCTAATGCTTCTTCCTGGGTTGCAAATTGAATATCCGTTGAGAATATATCATCCACATCAACACCAATAGCAGGATGTACCACAATATCTGTACAAGGTTGGTACTATAACCAATATAAAATAATATAAAAATTAATAACTTCATATATTTGGCACTTCAAATAATTTAGTCTTTCAGATCCAGGACTGTCACTATTTTGACAGTCCTATTTGTATATAGGACTGTCAAAATTATGACAGTCCTACTATTATATAGGACTGTCGAATTTCTGACAGTCCTATATTTATATAGGACTGTAGAATTATTGACAGTCCTATATTTATATAGGGCTGTCTAATTTTTACAGTCCTTACACGATGACTGTCGAATTAGGATTGTCGTTTGACGTACCGTACGTGCTTCGGAACAACCGACATGTTCTTCGGAACGTCCGGAGTGCATATTTAATGGATTGGATGATCCGACTTCGTCATCGAAGATATTTTCATGCATTGTTCCTACAATAGTAAAAAAAATTAAATTTTTTTCTGACAATCGCAAAACTTATTCATCGTATGTTGTCGAAGACATACCGGAAGAATATTCGTTGGACAATCACCAAAGCAAAATTCTTCTCCACTTGGGACCACAACTATCAATTTCCAAATTTAGGTTTAGACTTGGAGAATGAGGGTTTCTTCAAGTCAAGGTGGAATGCCTAAAATATAAATTTTGTTCACTTATATACCTTGGTGTGGGCTAGCCCCAAGTAACTTTAAGAGTGACAAACTTGTAATTTTGAAAAAAATTACATTAGGCTAGCCCCAAGTAATAAGTGTAGTGCCCTTATAATTTGCATACCAAAAACAGTAAAAATAAAATAACATAAAATAAAAATGTCATCTTTTTCTCAAAAATATAAAGTGCTGCAATTCTCAATTCGATCAATCGGCTCCAAATCCGCCATGTCCTCGTATCCTCGCTTCAACTTCAATGTACTCTTCTTCTTCTTCTTCTTCCTCCTCCTTCTCCTCAAAACCCTAACACAAACCCCTATGTTCCTCGGACACGGGGACACGGACACCAATTCTCGGACTCCCAACCCTAACTTCTTGATTCTTCTCCTCAGGTCCGCGGCCGGAACCAGTGGCGGCGCGGACTCTCCGGCCGCCCGCCGCATCCGCCCGACGGATATGGCGGCGGATTCGTCGCCGGCGATTCTCGGCCGAGAGCCGTCAGAGACGGGAGCTACGGCCACCAGCAGGGGTACATGGGCAACTATCTGGGCCCGAGGAGCAATCCGCAGCACCAGCACCGCCAGAGGTTCCCACCTCGGTCGGCGGATCACCGGAACTGGGCCTTCGCGCGGCCACCGCCGCGGCCACATTGCGGTACTGCTCGAAAACTCGAATTTTTATGTGGTTTGGTTGCCGGTTTGAGATCTAATCGGGTTGTGGGTTTTTTGGCAGAGAGGTTCACGGTGGTTTCGTACAATATTCTCGCGGACTACTTAGCCAGGGAACATCGGAATCTCTACTTCCACGTACCGGATCACATTATGGACTGGGAGTGGCGGAAGAAGAGGCTGCTCTGGGAGTTTGGCCTCTGGTCTCCTGATATCATGTGCCTTCAGGTACTCTTCAGCGCAAGAACGTGACATCTCGTCTATGAGCTAAAAATTTGGTATTTAAGCTGGAAAAAACGTACATTTAGCTATTGCAAATATAGCCTCGCTCATGTTGATGAACATGTAGAGGTGGATACGACCATGGGCTGCCACAACATCGATAATATTTTGTTTCTCTTCTTACATGGTTATTTTGTTTCATCTATGTTACGTGCCACTAAAAACTCTGGCATAGAAGATTGCCCAAAGAGATCGAACATTGTTGGAGTTTTTCCTTGACTTGTAGAGGCTTTTCTCTTGCAAGACTAGAAAGATAGTCCCACATTAAAAAATACTCCAAGTGGGTATCTCAATATAATACCATATGGGTGTTGAAAGATGCACATGCGATGGTGGTCCAAGGGAGGGTGCCATGTAGGATGTTTTCCTAGTAGGATTAAGGCTAAACTCCTAAAAAAAAGCATTTATGCTTTTTGTCATTTTTTTGAATTTTTTTTCTTAGGAGCTAAGTCCTAAAAGGGCTTAGCGACTCGGACTCGGACTCGGGCGTAAAGTGGCATTTTGTTGGTGCACTTTGCACTTAGCACGTCAACATCGTCGCATGACGCTCGTGCACTCGTTTTATGCGCGAGTTGTATGCGCGGGCACGTTAGCATCGTCGCATGGTGCTCGTGCGCTCGTTTTATGCGCAGGAACGACTATGCGTGAATGCGTGTATGTGCCATTGTAGTGCTGCTCGTATGCTCGCATAAGTCGTTACGCTGCTGGGTATATGCGCGCGGGAGTAGTTGCCACTGTGCTGCTACGTGCATATGCACAAATAGCATGGTCGGCACATGATTCCGCTGATTGCATGATTTGAATGGTTATGGAAAGATTGGGTCATTAATTTAGATATGATTTTTATGAGATTTGAATTTAAATCATTCCTATTTTTCCGTAATTGGTTATTTTTCCGTAATTGGTTGGCGGTCAAGGTTAGGGTTAGGGTTTTCATCGTACTCTATAAATACTCTCTTCGTGCCCTTTTGAGATCTTACTTCGAAATTGAGAGATGGAGAAAGTATCGTCCTGCTGCCGTCGTTGGAGTCCAATAGTTCGAGCGAGTTCTAAAAGAGGCGACGACGAACGTTCCAGTACTATTCAGAACTTGTTGGTTTCTGGGAGCAGATCGTGTGAGACGAATCTTGCTTTGAGCAACGGTGATCGTCATCACCAGCAAGCAGAGAGTCGTCTGTCTTCTTCTCCTTCCTTTTATTGTAATATATTATGTCTCAATCGCAACTGTGTTTATAAGGAAGAATGAAGTTTGATTTATGTTTATTATAATCAAGTCTGTAAGTTGTAATCGAGATACTTATAGTTGTTCATCGTTGGAATCGAGGATAGTTAGAAAGAGAACTTTTGTGTAAACCTTTGATCTCGGCTACAACATCAGGATCCAACAGAGGGTACTCCGAAAGGATTACGTGAACTTCTGTTCTTGGCCTAGTTCATCCATGTTTTGATCAGCCTCGGGACTAACAATCTCAAAGCAAGATGCGAGTAAGATGGAGAACAACCGTGCAAATCTTCTCGACACAAGTTTTAACAAACTTGAGAAGTGAGCACTTCATCATCTGGAAGAGGATGGTCAGTCTCAATCCTCAACTAGTGAACGTTGATTACGTGTTGATAGAACATGAGCCTACCATTCCGGATGATGCTTGGAGGGTTGCTGCGGCCACATCTTTGCAGACGAAGTGGAGGAGAGAGAACAACCTCTGCATATTGCTGATTTTGAACTCCATGGAAGATTCTTTTGCGGAGTCATACAATAAGACGGTTCAGGCAAAGGACGTCTGGGAGTCTCTGGAGAAGCACTACAAGTCTGATGAGAACATGAACAAGGTCCATGTGACAGAAAATGTCTGGAAGATGCGATTTGAGAATGACAAGACGATGTTGTCTCAAGTCAAGGAATTTTTCAAGTTACATCAAAAACTTGAGGATCGATGCTTTCATCGTTGGGGGTATTGTCGCCAAGCTTCCGACTGGGTGGAGCAACTTCATTGCGGACATGCACCGTAAGAAGATGGAGGTCGATCTTGAGCGTCTATATCACTGGATCCATGTTGAAGACGACTTGATGGCTCAACTCAAAGTGGACTCTCTGTCCAAACAGTTAACCAAAGCCAACATTGTGCACGTTGGAGACTTCAAGGGGAATCATAAGGCTTCTCATAATAAGAAGGACTTCAACCATCTGAAGGTGAAGTTGGCTTCGTTTAAGCCAAAGCCTAAGAATGATGAGACTTGTTTTAACTATGACAAGAAGGGCCACTACCGGAAGGACTGCAGATCCAAGCCCAAATATATTGAGTAAGGTGAGCCTAACAAGGTTGCTATGATTGCGTAGGTGGTTTCAACTGGTGTCGAGACTGACTGGTGGGTGGACACTGGTGCATCCTGTCATGTTTGCTCTAAGCGAAAATTGTTCATCACATACAAGCCTACGTCTGAGAAGGTGATGGTGGCAAACCAGACAAACTGAAGTACTTCGGATCGGAACGGTGGTACTGAATCTGACTTCTGGGAAGTCGCTAACTTTTCAGGAAGTGAAGCACGTACCGGTGATAGCCAAGAACCTGGTCTCAGGAAGTCTGCTGTGTAACGCAGACTTGAGGATGGACATCAATGCTGGACAGATATTGATGTCATATAAAGGAACATACTTCGGAAAAGTTTTTTGTACCGAAGGGATGTTTAAACTTCCACTTGTAACTCAGATTAATAATATTAATGCAGTCTCTTCTTCTGGTTATCCGCTTGAGTTGTGGAATAATAGACTAGGACATGTTCATTGTAAAAGAATAAACAAAATGTCTAGTCTAGGGCTTATCTCCAAATGTGAGGGTAAGGAGGTGGAGAAGTGTGAAGTCTGTGCGCAGACTAAGGTAACCAGAAAACCGTTCAAGCGGGTTAATCAAAGCACATATCTTCTGGAATTGGTGCACTCAGATATCTGCGAGTTCAAACAGTTCTCCACATAGGTCGGGATGAAGTATTTCATTACATTCATCGATGATTTCTCAGAGTACGCTTCGTCTATCTTCTCAAGTCGAAGGATGAAGCGTTCGAGGAGTTCAAGGACTTCAATGCTGAAGTCGAGCATCAAACTGGACAACTCAAGAGACTCAGAAGTGATCGAAGCGGATAGTATAAGTCTCTTGAATTCGCATCATTCTGCAGAGAACATGGGATTGTCAAAGAGACAACTACTCTGTATTCTCCTCAATCTAATGGAGTAGCAGAAAGAAGAATAAGGCGTTGACAGAAATGATAAACTCAATGCTGTTGACTGCGGGTCTTCCAAACTGCTTCTGGGGAGAAGCTGTACTCACGACTACTTTCATTCTGAACAGAGTGCCGTACGCAACTTCCGATGTCACTCATCATGAACTCTGGTTTAAAGTCAGACCCAACTTGAATGGCATTCGAGTGTGGGGGTGTCTGGCGTATGTGAAGTTTTCGAACTTGAAGATTCAGAAGCTGGGTACGAGGACTACGAAGACTATCTTTCTGGGTTATGCTGAGAGGAGTGATGTTCGAAAATTTCTTGATATTGAATCAAATCATATTATCGAATCTCGCGACACATAATTCTTTGAAGATAAATTTGTAAGGCACAAGAACATCGTTCTCGCGGACATTCCGTAGAATAAAGTGGGTGCACAGGAGGCTGATGCTCCCAATGAAGATGTAGTCCAAGAAAAAGTTGTTGTTGCAGAGACAACGTTCGGACCAGAACTCGCAGAACCGGTGACTAAGTGAGTGAGTAGACATAAGAACTTCAGAGATGATTTCGTCACCTATCATGTGGAAGCAGATCCGCTTACCTATGATGAGGCGATCAAGACCAGAGATGCTGTGTTCTGGAAGGAGCTATTAATGATGAGTATGACTCAATAACCTCCAATAACACTTGGGTGTTGGTCGATCTACCTGAAGGAGCTAAACCAATCAGATGCAAGTGAATCTTCAATAAGAAGATGAAGGCCGATAGAACTGTTGACAAGTTCAAGGCAAAGTTGATAGCCAAGGACTTTTATTAGAAGAAGGGAATCGACTACTTTGACACATATATGCTCCAATAGCGCGGATGACAACTATCATGATGTTTATTGCTCTGAGCCCAATTCACAAGCTAGTAATAAATTAGATGGTTATTAAAACATCATTTCTAAATGGAGAGTTGACCGAAGAGATTTACATTCAACAGACAAAAGAATTTGTCGTCAAAGGGCTCGAAGACAAAGTTTACAAGTTGATAAAATTATTATACGGTCTGAAGCAAGCTACCAAGATGTGGCACGGGAAGTTTGATAAAGTCATAAGATCAAACAGTTACATGGTCAGCGAGACAGACAAGTGTGTTTACACAAAGTTCGTTGATGGGAGAAGAGTTATCGGTTGTCTGTCGTGGACGACATGCTAATCCTGGGTACGAATTTAGAATGTGGCATGGGGAAAAATTTTCTCTCATCCAAGTTCAGTATGAAGGACTTGGGGGAAGCTGATGTTATTCTGGGGATATGGCTGAAAATTGAACGAACGAGCTCGAACAAAGAGTGTTTGAGTTTGGTTTGGCTAAACAATCGTACGAGTTTTATTCGAGCCGAGCTTAAGGTTTAGCCCAAGAATGGTGTTTGAACTCAACTCGATCTAAGTCGCGAACTCGGACGAACACGAACCGAGCCCGAGACAAAACTGAGCCAAAGGCCCCATTAAACATGCGATATAAATCATTACATTGTTGTTATCATATTTTAAAGACTTTTTTGAATTACTTATGCCATTTACATCATAAATTTTTTATCAAATAAAGAACAAAAAAAGAAAAAAGAAAAATTCCAAAGACAATTTATTTCCATCTATAGAAACAAACATAATATGTTTTAAAATAATTGTAAGTAAAGCAATTCATAAAGTAATCAAAACACCCTTCTTGGTACCTTAGGTTTGGAATTGGAAGAAGTTTTATTTTAACATGTGCACATGAGACTACGAGTCATTTTCCTTAGTATTTTTCTCTGCTTCCAGGACCAAGTCATGCTAACTTGCCCAGATATATAATATACTAACCGTTTGTGACAAAAGTAATAAACAAAAACAAAAAACAAAAAATAAATAAGGAGGAGTGTGATAGTTGAAATTTGAGTGAGAATAAATAAAAAAAGATTAAGACTATTGCATCAAAGCGCCGTCTGGATGCAATTATTAAAATTTGAGAGAATAGAGAGAATTGATACAGTACAATGCAACATACATATAATAGGGGAAGCCCTAATACGAGAAACTGAGCCGAGCTTGAGCCCGTTCGCGAACAAGACCGAGTCGAACAACCTATGGTCGAACTCGATACCGACCAACCAACGAACGATCTTTGAACCGAACTTGGACCGAGCTGAACACGAGTCAAATGTAAACCGTTTGAATTGTTTTACAACCCTACCTGGGGATACAGATAATCCGGGTGGACACTGGAGTGGCGCTGTTCAATCTCATTATATTGAGAAGATGCTCACACGCTATGGATATCAGGATCTTTCAGGGATCGATACTCCGTATAAGTGTGACAAGAACCTGAAGCCAAATCCAAGGAAAATTGTCAGGCAACTGGAGTACTCAAGCGTCATCGGGAGTTTGATTTATGCAACGACTTCCATAAGGCCTGACATAGCCTTCGCCGTGGGGATGCTGAGTCGGTTCACGAGCAATCCAGGTGTTGAGCACTGGAAAGCTGTGAAGAGAGTGATGAGATATCTCAAGAGTACTTAGAAGTATGCACTGTACTACAACGGTTTATCCGACATTAGTAGAAGGCTTCAATGATGCAAGCTGGTGTTCAGAAGCAAAGAGCGAAAAAGGTCTACAGGAGGATACGTCTTCTCCATGGGTGGAGCTGCTACATCGTGGAAGTCGAAGAAGCAGACAATGCTCTCTCATTCCTCTATACAGTGTTCTAAATGGCGGCCGCCTCGACCGCCTAGGCGGTAGACGGTCTCTCTCCGTATCGCTTTTCGGTAGGCGGTGGGGAGTAGGTGGCCAACGGAGCTTTGGCGGCGTAGGTGGGGGCCTAGATGGAGCAATAGCTAACACGATATTTTGGCCAAACGATTTTGCAAGCATTATGGACCTAAGGTTCAATTTTACAAGACTAAAATTTAATAAATCTTTGTTCTACAACATAGTTATGCTTGAAACATCCTTAAAATATGTATATAATACAAAAAAATTGTGGTAAAATATTAAAAAATGTCGAAAATGTATCAACCGTCCAGGCGGTGCCTAGGCTGTAGGCGGACTCTTTTCGCAGCGCACCCGCCTACCACCGTTTAGAACCTTGCCTTCATGGAATCTGAGTTCTACGCACTGGCAGCTACAGCGGATGAAGTAGAATGGCTTCGGGAGCTCATGTATGATCTTCCATTGGTTGATGCGCAGATTCCAGCGGTACCATTTTACTGCAACATTCAGACGACTGCAACGGTGTCATCAAATGATCTCTTCAATGGTAAGAAGAGGACTGCGCGATTTAGGCATAATTGTCGTGATTGATGTTCGGAGCCATGAGAACCTGGCGGATCTGTTCACCAAAGGTCTCAAGCGCCAGCCGGTCGAGGGCACAACAATCAAAATGGGCTTGAAGATATTCTGATATTGTGTCCTTGTAATTCTACCATAAAGTTTTATACTATTAGTTCAAAGAGAAATCTAATAGACATCTAGCTTTTGGTTCAAAGAAGGATCATTGACTGAAAGAATATCAGGAACAATGGGTAGTCCTTGAGACATTGAGGGATTACGGACACAGAACCACTGTTGTCTACTATTGTTCTTTGTGTAGAACAAGTCCTGTGGGAAGATGGCTTAGACGTCTTAATGAGTTCTCGGACATTTTGAATGTCCGATGTGTTTTACAAAAATCACGGGTAGCGCAGCATTATAAAGGAGCGTAATGACTCCATGCTACAGTAGGGTGACAACACGATGAGATAACTTGATAGGATAAAGCCTCGGCTTCGCGAGCCATGTCACAGCAGCGTAGCACCGCACATAGGCAGATAGCCTAATGCTGTAGAATAAAGAGTGGTAGGCAGCACTACAAAGAGGTCGACAACCTCATGTTACAGTGACGTGACACCACCAAGAGGTAAAAGATGTAAAGCCTCGACTACGCGAGCCATGTCACAGCGGAGTAACACCGCAAGGAAGCGCAAGGCTTCATGTTGGGTAGTATGACACTACAAAGAGGCTGATGTCCTCATGCTACAGTGGTGTGACACCACTATGAGGTATAGCCTCGGCTTTGGGCCATGTCATAGCAGCGTAGCACCGCAAGAAAGCGCAATGCTTCATGCTAGGACTCTTTAAAAGAACTCACCTAGAGTGTATAGAAAGAGATATAGGCAGTCACTTGAGGGTAAACTTGTAGACGTCCAAAATACATACACCGAAACCAGACGTGCACATGTCCTTTAATGTGCAACCGGAAGCACAGCTGATGTTATTGTGTGAGTGGGAAGAATTGCAGCCATGATGCAAAATTCAAGACTAGTCCATTCTTGTATCATACTGTTATTTGACACATGTAAGAAGATTCAAGTCGTAAGCGACATCTATCATAATACATGATGGACATTCACTGTGGGAAACGCTCAACCCATATATTGAGATATGTGGAGGATTGTTGGAGTTTTTTTTTGGCTTGTAGAGGCTTTCCTCTTGCAAGATTAGAAAGATAGTTCCACATTGGAAAATACTCTAAATGGGTATCTCAATATAATTTCATGTGGGTGTTGAGAGATGTACATGTGGTGGTGGCCCAAGGGAGGGCGCTATATGGGATATTTTTCTAGTAGGATTAAGGCTAAACTCCTTAAAGAAAGCATTTATGCTTTTTGTTATTATCTTGGAAAAATTTTCTTAGGAGCTAAGCCCCAAAGGAGCTTAGCGACTTGGACTCGGGCTCACGGGTGCAAAGTGACGCTTTGTTGGCACACTTTGCACTTAGCACACCAGCATCGTCGCATGACGTTTGTGCGCATTTGTTGTGTTCGTGCGCTCGTTTTATGTGCTAGTTGCTTGCGCGGTTGCATGCGTAGGTGCATACACGGGCTATGCGCGTGCTATGCACATGATATGCGTGGCTATGCACGTATGCGCGTCTACGCTTTTGCGCGCATGCACCGCTGTACTGCTGCGCGTATGCGCGCATAAGTCATTGTGCTGCTGGGTATATGCGCGCAGGAGCAGCCGCGATTGTGCTGCTACGCGCATATGCGCAGATAGCGTTGTTGACGCATGATCCCGCTGATTGCAGGATTTGGAAAGATTGGATCATTGATTCATATCCGATTTTTGTGGGATTTAAATTTAAATCGTTTTTATCTTTCCGTAATTGGTTGGCGGTCAGGATTAGGGTTAGGGTTTCCATCCTACTCTATAAATACTCTCTTCGTGCCCCTTTGAGAACTTACTTCGAAATTGATAGACAGAGAGGGTATGGTCCTGCTGCCGCCGTTGGAGTCCAAGAGTTCGAGCGAGTTCTAGAAGAGGTGACGATGAACGTTCCAGTAGTTCTGTTCAGAACTTGCTGATTCCTGGAAGCAGATCGTGTGGGACGAATCTTGCTTTTAGCAACGGTGATCGTCACCACTCCAACAAGCAGAGAGTCATTTGTCTTCTTCTTCTTCTTCTTCTCCTTCCTTCTATTGTAATACATTCTGTCTCAATTACAACTGCATTTGCAAGAAAGAACGAAGTTTGATTTCTGTTTATTGTAATCAAGTCTACAGGTTGTAATCGAGATGCTTATAGTTGTTATTCATTGGAATCGAGAATAGTCAGAGATGGAACTTTTGTGTGAACCTCTGATTTCGACTACAACATCAGGATCCAATATAGGGTATTCCGAAAGGATTACATGAACTTCTGTTCCTGGCTTAGTTCATCCATCTTTTGATCAGCCTCGGGACTAACAAATATATCCGAGATAGACCGAAAAAGATTTGTTGAGACTACATTTCAACTATCTATATTAGAAAAGAATCCAATATTCTACTGAAGATGGAAACATGTCGATGTCCTATCACTTTATTCTAGATTTGATCAATGACAAGGATAACAAGCAATTTTATTCCAGGATTTTTATAATTCGTGGATCTCAAAAGATTGCACAAGATCTGTTTGAAGGAGGAATTGTTTCAACACATGATGTTGAAGGAAATAAACCAATCTTGTAGAAATCGTAATAGAATCTTAATTGTTGACTTTCATATATAGTTAATTATGCAAAGGTTTCTACAAGCTTGGTACTAGGAGCCGGTGGGTATAGTTTAAGTTGGTTGTGACTCTGTTGTATGGTCGGTTGTGACTATTACATGGTCACTCTTATATACAGGGGGAGGTAGGTGCTGTCATATCCAGAGAAAAATAATTAGAACCAAGAATGAGACTTGGAGAGGTGTCCTGTACTATTAATATTATAGTATTGAGTTTTTATATAAAGTTTATTGGTGGAACCGTGGAAGTGACACAATAGTTTGTTGCTAAGAATTTCCCACTGTTCTTTCTATTATTTCTTTGGTAGAGGGTACCATTACGTTCCAACAGATAAAATGCAGCATGTCATTTCGGTATATGTTGGCATATAATAGCTTGAAATTGACATTTTGTACCAACATATTTAAGTTACTGCTAGCCTACATGTACCTATCACATTGATTGTTGGATTAAGTAAACGTTGGTAGTTAGATGATCGATTGGATTTCCTGGGTGGTCCCTAGGATATTTTAGGAGCCCATGTGTACTTTTGAGGATGAACAAAAGAATACCATCATCGACCCTCCACCCCCCATGACACACACACACACACACACACATCCACAACACAACGCACCATTTAGGGTTCAAGTAACTCTGAAGCTTCCGTTTCCTGTTATGCTGAGAACAAGTGCGACATGGAACATAGCAATCATAACAGTTTCGAGGTTGAGCACATTTTTCTTATTATTATGCACTTTCGCTTAGGCGCGCGTCTCACTTTTGGGCAGTGCACCTAGGCTCCTAAGTACCTAGGTGCTACATGCCCTTTTCGCCTCTGACAACTATGGACAAAGGAGCCGAGTTGGTGAACCGACACAAACATAAAAGGTTAGTGTCCACATGCATCGATTTACAGAATGTGGGGAAGAGTTCGACAAACTCCTCCTTGGAAGTGAAGAGACACATCCTTGATATAGTTTCTTCTAAGGTTGGGGTTGTGGTCTCTATGATGCTGAGGCATGTTGAGTTCAGGAAATTTCTCTACCATGAGATAGATAGTTTGATGGTTGGCGAATTCGGTAATTGTGGGGATGTAGAGACATCGAGATTGATTTTTTTTTTTCTTCTTCTGCTTCAGAATTGCATGAACAATTCCAAAAGTAGCCTGAAAGAGGGTTTGTAGTGTACTTGTTTGGTGTAGACATATTGGATCATTGGCCCAATGCTCATGCTACAACTACAAGAAGTCGAGATGATCAAAACTTTCAGTTCCCTAATTTTGTTGAAGAATTCACAAAGGAAGTTATAACAAAACACTTCCTAAGAAAACACCTCGAAAGAAAATGAAAAAACTCTAAATCTTCCCAGCTCGAGAAACAAAAGGTCTGCATATAAAGCCGAACTAATTTCCGAGTTTCTGACCTAATATATTGGGAAGATAAATATTATACCTTGAAACCCAATAAAGCTGGCTCAGACTGCTTGTCCTGATCCGATCCTATTGACTGGCAGTGGCACAATGGTTGATCTACTTGATCAGATGTGCTTCCAATGCAACAAGTAGCAATAGCCAATTTGCAATTCTGCTGCAGGAATTGGATCAATCAATCGTCGTAGTCTTACACTGGATCTGCTGCTTCTAGGTTTGGACCAATATGCTGGTCTTTTTCCTCAAAATTTAAATAGTTCTGTGACTTCAATGGCGGCAAGAGATGTGCAATACTGAAATTAGAGCCATTGCTGAAAATTTTAAACTTAATCCCTGATCTCTTTATTAGAAGATGTCGGATTGCATCAAAGTATTCGTAGCAGAAGAAAGCTGATGAAAGAAAGAAGAAATTTCTCATACAAAGCGAGAAGGCGAGTAAAGGCAATGCAAGAGGTAAAATAAAAGGAGGTTCTGACTAGTTGATCCTTGAGAAAGTCTAGTCCAAAAGTTGACGACAAGGTTAGTGCCAGCTAGTTTTCTTCTAATTGGGGCGAGGAAGACGGAGCATGCGAGTAATAGCAGACACATACCTGCATAGCGTTATCCTTTTTTCTTCAAATAAAAAAATCTCAGGAAATAGAAGAAGCTGAAATAGGTGACAATTTTCAGTTAATGAGAAATGCTTCACATTTCTAATCCGGGTACATCTGCTGATTAATATGATTGTTTCAGTTGCTAGAATGATCTATTGGCCATGTTCTCATCAATGTCCAAAGACAAGTTGACTATATCCTACCAATATCCATCTTCCTTCAAGTTCTTGCATTGGAATTATTAGGTCATGTATACTAACAAGCTTTTTTGTTGTCTACCATCCTTGACAGTAAATTGTCCTCGATCTCTCTATTTTATGTTTCTTGTGAGTTGTGAATGCATAATTGAAGCTTTAATGGCTCTTTATTGCCTTTTTAACACTTTCAGGAGGTTGATCGATTCCAAGACTTAGAAGAGGAACTAGTGCTTCAAGGTTATGCCGGCATATGGAAGGTCATTGTTGAAGACTTTCAAGTTTTCTGATTATCTATTTTACTTTATTGTTTTGTTCAGTTGCTTACTTTCATATGCTCTACCCTGTGCTCGAGTGCATAATGCTAGATGATCATGTTTTTATACATATTTCCTGTTGAAGCATTATATACAGTTTTATATAGCTTCAGATATTCTTATTTGACAAGCTAGTTGGAGTAAATGGACACAGTTGTGTAATTAAGTTTATGCAATTCGTTATAATATGCTTATTGTAATTTTGTGACTCGTTTTAGTATATAGAACTTACCTTTGGCGACTGCCTTGAATATATGCTTTATTGTTTGTTTGGTCATTCTTACCTTCCATGAGAACAATTTTATGGTTTAATTAATTGAGGGGTAGTTGAAATTCCACAAACGTTTCTGTTGAGTCTGGACTTGAATACGAATAAATAAGAGAAGAAGCCTTCATACGTTGTATTCGTTCCTGATTCCTATATTATTTTCTTACAAGTTACGTTCTCTAGTCTTGCCACTCGCTCTTCTTTTTAGTACTGATTCTTTATCAGCATTATAAGTTATTTTAGCATTATCTCAGTCACTCATCTTGATTGCGCTGCTGCTTAATCCTCCTCCTCATGTAATTGGTTGTCCTTGTTCCTGTTCTCGTTGGTAATAAAGTAACTTGTTCACAGGTTACTTTCATTTGGGTAATGTCAAATATTACAAAATTCTAGATGCAAATACTAATAATGCATTTATGAGAGGTTTGTTTTATATGTTTTTTGTCCTATGCCGATTCCAAAGTTTAAATTGTGGGTGTCTTATATTTTTTGTTTTTATCCTTTTTAATTGGGGTTGGAGAGTGGGGTGCTCTAAGGCTCTCTCCTGTGTGCGACAATTGCGTCCACTTGGGAAAATAGTCACTTTCTGTTAGGAAGTCTCAGTGCTCTTAAAGTTGGTAAAAGAAAATGAAGCGGCCATCTGTTCCTTTCACCTAGGCACCTAAGCTGCTTAGAGTCCTTAAGCAGCAGGAGACGGTACGTAAAGATCCTAGTATACTAGTGCTTATGTTGAGGTTTTGTAGAGGTGATTGTGAGAAATCCGATGTGCCAACTAAGGAGTATAACTAATTTTGCTATATCTGGTTTTGTTAAACATACTGGTTTTGTTAAACATACTCCAATTAACATAATGTATTTCCACCTTTTGTTTGTGTCAGAACGGAGTATACAACAAGAGAAATAGTGCTAACTTTATACTCTCTACTTAATATGGAAAACTGGTCCGGCAATCGGCCCCTAGGGCCAGAGGTGCCCACTTTTTAAGAATAGCTGTGAGCTACAATTAAACTCAACTCATAGCCTTGTTTTGATTTCTTCATAAGCCGATGCCTTTAGATGACATTGAGTGGTTGAAGTATTTTATATTTTTAAAGTTTGATTGTATAATGTGTCATAGAAATGAATGCAATTCCATATAGCAAATTGTATCATCTTATATCTTCGTCTATACTCTTTATAGTCTAGGAGAACTTAAAGAGTGCTCTTTGGTTGGATGAGCTTAAAATGCAACAAAAAAGGTAGGTTTATTTACATGTCATCTGGTCACATAGGTTTTATAGCATGGTCCCTCATGCTTTATAGCTACATTAACTAAGTATTTGACACCAACTTAGAGGGTTGATGTTAGGTCGACAACCGATCATAAAACATTTTCAAATATATTATATGGAGTTTTTTTATGCTTCATAGTTGGCCCTATTCTGATGGGAGAAGGCTTGAATGACGACGAAAAAGTTTGATTGCACAAGTTATTTTACTTATTGTCTCACCCATTAATTAGATGCAAGGCTGTAATGTTGCTAGCCGCTAGTCGGACTGGCACCGGACGCCTGTCGCCTAGCCCGCCTAGTTCTAGGCGATCCAAAAAACAACAACCAAAAAACATGCTGAAAATTGCAGAAACTGTCCATAAAACCCAAAATCTGCATAGTTGGGCGTCGGGGGGCACTAGATAGACGTCTAGGCGGGCATCAAGCGGGCACTGGGCGCCTAGCTCCTAGGCGCGGAGTAGAACCACTTTCAGAACGCTGATTAGATGAAGCCTAGGAAGCACGAACACTCAAAAAATCCATGCCATGTCCGTGTCGTGTCCTGTCAGACACATAGCTGACACGCTCCAAACACTTCAAAATACACTAGGACATACCAAATTATGTGTCCAGTCCATGTCGTTGTGCCCTATCCGTGCCCATGCAAGATATGATGAAGCTAAATAATTACTTATGATTCATTGAGTAGGTAGGATTGTAGGACAAACATGATAATATGATATGTATTGATTAGGTTTCCATGGAAATAAGTTTTATATGAGAATGCACATGTATCTTTGATTAAAAATGGGTAAACTCCTTACCACACTTGATCCATTATAAGGTTTGACCTCTTGATTCTGGGATAAGGTATGATATATTGGACAATTCTTTCTGCTAGAATTCATAGTTCCCATCCATGGCCAACATGACACATGGCAAAGCTTGTTTAAAATTGCGCAATTATGAAGTATTGACAAGATGAGTAATATGTCACTCTTTACCAAATGCAATACGGTTACAATATACTTTGCTTCCCTTTGTGCTTTTTAAGTTCCATAATGTACAAAGAAATACTCGATACCAAAGAAATATTAATATTAATATACACATTTCTCTTGAAGATACCCATAAAGAGCTGTCCTCATGTCCATAATTCGGAAAGTTGCCATGTTGGACACCCCGTGTTTGTGGAGAGTGTGACACCGGCTGTGTCCACCACTCAGGGGTTAAGTTGTCGCTGTCTTCATTGGTAATTCCTTACCAAACTGCTATGGGCATTGAAGGGCCTTCCAATATTTCTTGAAAGATCATTCAATGGGCAGACCATTTCATGGGTATGCAAATCATGCAGTTCAAGGTTGTGCAACCAAGGGGGCATGGTTCTTGGATAGATCGACAATGACCAACTGTCAACTTGACGTCAATCCTGTATTGTTTGGTGCCAATTTCCTAGGTAACATAGTTATGAGCAAAAGAGTTCTTTGCTATAGAACCTTAAAGGCTAGGTTGCTAGGAGGTAGCTTTTTTACTCCTGCATTTTAGGGTTGAGGTCTTCTTTTCTGCAGATGCCATGAAACCTTGAAAGTTGTAGCTCAGATATATAATTTTTCTGATCATGTAATTACTTTATTCTTCCATACTTAGGCAACTTATTCCAGCGAGCAGGCTAGAATTCCACACTGGATTTACCAGCTTTGTTTCTAATAAAAGAAGAAAGAATACCTCTTCATTGGAAACTTAATTTGTGAGTGAATCTTCTAGTACTTAAGAACTTAGGATAAACTCTTCACAGTATTGACTCGTGGCCACTGAAACTTAATTTCTCAATGTATTCATGTAGCAACATGCTTATTCTGGTAGTGAGACATCTCTTTTAGTCGGCACTGTTGGCTTCTTTAAGTGTACATGATGACTTTTCTTTTTTTAGAGAATTATATAGACCTCTGAGTTCATTGCCTGTTGTTGTTAATATCATTAGTTGATTATGCAGATGCGCACAGGGAATGCTGTTGATGGATGCGCAATTTTTTGGCGAACAAATAGGTAAATCTCAAGTTGTGTTTGGTTAATTGGAAAAATCATCAGTTCAAGAAACACCACAGAATATTTCTTAGTGAGGAACCCTCATCCAGAATTGGACCAGACTGGCATCGGATGGTCCCACATCACATTCCCATTCTTTACTTGTAGGATGTATCGAAACTAGAGCTCTTGAAACTGTAAATTGTCTAAAAATCTGTCTTTATAGTTTACATGATTTCTTTATGTAAAATATTTTCATGTTTGCTGGTGATCGTAAAATACAGTGTTCTGGCCGCCGGTCGAACCGAAAATCTCCTGTTATGTGCGGCTGTTGGGGTCTTATTTTATTTTTTGATTTTTTTTGATGCCTAGTTGTATCGTGGGTATGTTTGTTGGTTTTAAGATTGGAATTTGATTTAGAACATTGAAATTTTAAATTTATAATATGGATTTCAAATTTCAAATTTCAAATTTCAAAAAAAATTACGAATTGTATTATGGATTTGGAACATATTTGGATTTCAAATTTGTATTATGGATTTCAAATTAAAAAAAGAAAAATCAGTCAGATATCGCCATCCGCCGCACCGAATCCGCCTAACAAATTTTAGAGCACCGGTAATATATATATATATATATATATATATATATATATATATATATATATATATATATATATCCATGTTTTAGCACCACAATGAGAGAACTGCATGTTTTTTCTACCCCAAAGTAGGATAAAGAAACCCATGCTCCCTTGCTAGACATTCTTATTATTTACTTCTTTTGTCATTTGCATATGGAAAATTTTGGTTCCTCCCAGTTAATGTTCTATTTCTTCAGAAGGTTATGGTGTTTCTACATTGTTATGACACGACTTACTCAGGGTTATTATCTTTGGTATTTTGTAATCATACGGTTGATGGTGCATTTTATCTACCCAGATTATTCCATGCAAATGGAAATATGATGCATGTATTGTTAACACTAACAAATTATTGGATATGTTCAATAAGATGGTTGAGTTTACAAGGTTAAAAGGCTAGGTTGTCAACTCATGACACGTATCTGTTGAGGATTAGCCTGCGATGTATCATTTATCATATAATATGACATGACATGACATCTCTAGGTTTATGCTTCATAAACCCATATTGGAATATGATTGCATATAATTTCTTGATAAGTTTCTGATTTATTCCATCTTTATATAGTTATCTACTTCCAATATGTAGATTTTAGTATACATTGCACACACACAACAAAGTGAATATTAATACCATTATTAGCAACAAAATCCTTGAAGAAACATCAATATTGACATCACAAATAACACAAATATTCATTTTATATTTGTTCCTGACCTAAACAACAACAATGGTATAGATTCACGGAAAATTACTTTAAGAACACGCAAAGAAGTCGCCAAAAATTGCTATAAAACACAAAATTCCATTTGTTGCTCAACCAAATATAGAAGGCTGTCAGAACCACAATAAAACATACCACTTTGTTGTTGGACGAAGATGCTGCCGGAGGCTCGCCAAAGGTATGGTGTCTGGAGGTCATCAGAAAACATTTGAAGGTTGACAGAGGAGAGCCAATGGACTAGAGGTTGATCACATTTGGTAGTTGCAGTACTGCATAAGAAGTAGATGGAGTAGATGGAGGAGGTTGGTAGAGGAGATCACTAGGAATAGGCATAATTTTAAGTATTTCTAGTGTTTTTTCTTTGTAGTTTTGAAATTGAATGAAATAGTAGTTACCCTTGCCAATCGGTTTACGTCGATAGATCAGTTTTCTTCTTTTACATGCTTTTACACCCTTGTTGATGGGTCTTTTCGTTCAATATTTTTTTTGCCAAATTGACTGGAAAAGATACCTCAAATATCGGTATCGGTTAGTATCAGGTAATGGTCGGTATCGGATCGGGACATGCTAAATGGTATCGGTTTTGGCCGTATCGGATCGGTATCGGCCGATACTGCAAACTTTGGTCAAATGAGACATCTCGTGTATCGTCCTGCTGTTTGCCCCTTCCGACGCGATCAACTAGTGTGTATTGAAATGGTAGTGTATAATACTGTACATTTACATATCGAACAATACTAACAAAGAGTTTAATTTTTTTTGAAGTTTAAATTTGGTCTATGAAATTTATGTGGAAGGAACTAGCGTTTAGAATAGAGCATAGTTACCGTGGGCAACTAAAACCCCCATCGAATCACAGTCATGTAAGAGCATTCCGGTTCATGGTACATTATTGATCCAAATAGTTATGGTACTTCATAAGGATCTCCAAATTTGGCACTCGAATCAATAGTTGAACTCAATATAAACTTGTTTTTGAAAGAGATTCTTTAGATTCAAAGTCCGTTAGAAAAAAAAACTTGAAATTTCTTGTCAATTGGGGTTCGATAGCTATACACTTTTTTATGAACTTTGAATTTGTACTTTCGTTATTCCTTCGTTGCTCACGAGCCACCTCTCTTTATTGCAAGTTGCTTATGCAAAGAAGAGTCTGAATTTCTGAGATTCATGACGCTTTTGTTATTTTCTATGAAGGTTATGAGTTGTTTGCCATTTTATATAGTTTATTTACAATTTTGATCTGGCACCGTTGTACCATTTTATTTTGGGAGGATGTGTTTTAGTTGACTATGACTAAGAAAAGTAAAGTTTTACATCTTATTGAATGAAGTAAAATAATGAGTTCTGAGTTGTCTAATGTTCTATAAGGTTTCTTTCCGTATATGACACAATTATTGAGTCAAATTTGAACAAGTAACTAATATCGACCGAATTATTATTTCAAACAGTACCATGAACCCAATTGGCAAACCAACTCATCCTAGCCCTTGTACCAAAAATAAAGACAAGTAGCATATACTGACCCATGACGTACAACATTATAGGTAATTATTGGATAGAGTATAGGGACCTAAAGCTTTTTGATATTGAGGTGGAGTGGATAGTAATAGCTGCTGGAGATGCAAAACCTTATTAAGGAACTCTCTGTAATTTTTTTAGTTACTATGGAAGCCTGTAATTTAATATAGGTGATGCTTAATGGCTTTATATCTTTATAACTTGTTTGAGGATTTCTTGGTGCCTTAAAATTATTTATTAATATTCTGGCTGAAATATACTCCTAAAGATTTTTTTGGTTGGCTAATATCCTTAACATGATTGCTTGGAGATGTTGTCCTAGATGTTCAGGATTTTTGAGAGTAAAATGCAATTTCTAGATCTACAATTTGTGATTTGGAGAATTTTAGGCGAGTTTCTTGGAGTTTCCCTTGTGGAGCTCCTACTCTCTCTCTCACACACATACAATCCCATGTCTATACACTAACCATGTTGCACTTCCTTGAAAAGTTCCATTTTCCAACATCTTCTGCTGAACTGAGCATATCTTCATCGATTTGATACTGGCTGGTAAGGCTGTCAATGTTAAACGATAACCCGATCAATTTAGAATTATAGGGTTTGGATCTCAAAACTAAATCCAAAATCCTTAAAGGTTAGGGTTTGGATATAATTTTAACCGAAGATAAGAAATCCAAAACTGCTTTACATATAGAAATATCAAGGTGGTTACATATATTTGATTAAAAATGTTTGAATGCTTTATCAATTTTTGATAAAACAAGACAACAATATATCGTAAGTATGTATTACATTTAAAAATCATCTAATTGTTGGCGAAAAAGTAATAAGTCAACAAATATTTTGAATAAACCAATAGTTTACCATCATATGCAAAATCCAAAATCCGACCAGAAACCAGGTAGGAGGATTTTTTTTTTTTGACCTGAAGCCAAATCCTAATCCAAAGCTGATATGTTTCAGGTTTGCATCTTACATAAACTGACCAAGGCCAATTGACAACCCTGCCAATTGGTTTTGTTATTTGTTTGGTCTATGGTAACATGATTATGTGGAGGACTAATTGCAATTATGCAATGGCCTAAAAGTTTTATTGAATGAGCTGTTTGGTTAATTGCTATGTCGTACGGACAGGAAAATGGTGTTTGTACCTGTATCGTGCCGTACCCTTATCCATGTCCATATCGTGCAACATTGGTGATTACTATTGTACCTATTTGAAAATGTCCGAATCCTGGACCTATATCGTGTCCTTGCCCATATGCATGTCCTTATTTGTGCAATATAGGTTAATTGTATTAAACGGAGCATTAAGTGCCTATAATATGCTCACTATTCTTATGTGGTGTCTTCTCTGCTTCTTTGGTGATATGAGCACAAATAGAAGAGAAAACCCCTCTCCTCATCACATTTGTGTACACACACACATGTAGACAACAACACAAACACAGTGTTTGACTAACACAGAAGTTTTTGCAACTCTTCCAACCACGGGGAACACTTTCTCAATAATCCGATTCATGTAAACACACACACACACACACACACACACACACACACACACACACACACGTAGACAACAACACAAACACAGTGCTCGACTAACACAGAAGTTTTTGCAACTCTTCCAACCACGGGGAACACCTTCTCAATAATCCGATTCTCTCTACATGTAAATTTAATTAGAAGTATTGACTTGGTGCTATTTTCTTACAAAGCATGGAATAAGGACCTGACATTGTGTCTGGGAAGCTCCCTTGTACTCCATTTGTACTCTGGTTGGGCTGGATTAATAAGAACAGGTTCATTGTGAGCCATGGGATAGACCAAGTCAGTAAAAGGGTCATTTCTTGGGTTGAATCTAGTTAGACACCCTAAGCCAATAA
The DNA here is from genome assembly GCA_036927795.1 of Iris macrosiphon. Taxonomy (NCBI): domain Eukaryota; kingdom Viridiplantae; phylum Streptophyta; class Magnoliopsida; order Asparagales; family Iridaceae; genus Iris; species Iris macrosiphon. The sequence goes on from JAYESA010000003.1 coordinate 167,319,754, forward strand.
GCAAACTGTTTATGTTCTTCCTTAAAGTTTTGCATCATGCCAACCCATTTACGCCGAGTAAGACCAGGTTGGAATTCTCGGGGTTGCAAAACCAAGTTGTGCCCTTAATCGTAGTTTATGTTGCACGAATACACACACAGATGTGTAAGGGGGGGGGGGGGGTGCTTATGGACTTTTTTTTCCTGCAATCTTCAGTATGTTTTTTGGAATTTATTTTGAACCGACTATCGCCTAGCGCTTTCAGAACCTTGATGCCAACCCATTTATGCTGCAAACACTCACGAGTAAGACTAGGTTGGGATTCTCGGGGTTGCAAAACCAAGTTGTTCCCTTAATCATAGTTTATGTTGCACGAATACGCCACAAATATGTGTACGGACACGGTACATACATGGACACCATTTTTCTGTGCCCATGCAACCACTGTTCTAATAGGCGGCGCTTGGTGCCTGCTTGGTCCCTCCCTCCCCCCCGACGTCCGACTATGCATGTTTTTGGGGTTTTATGGACTTTTTCTACAATTTTCAGTAGTTTTTTGGATTTTATTTTTTTGAACCGCCTAGATCTAAGCGTCCGCCTAGCGCTTTTCACAACCTTACGTGCGATATAGCTCAGTGTCAATTGAGAATACTATGTGGGTTGCTTCATAACCTTGGGATACTTAAGTACAAACATGTGACATGAAGAGCACATTGAGTTCAATAAACCCACATAGTATTCTCAAGGTTATGAAGCAACCCACATAGTTTTCTCAATCCCAGGCACTCTGGTACCAATGCGATCTCTCTAGAGAGAAGTAGAATTTTCATTACTTATACAAGAAATAAAAATCATTCTTCAAGCCTCCAAATAATATAACAACTAATGTGAGTTGTACTTTGTGAGGGCTAGAGAGTATATAACATCACTAGGTTTAGTTTGTATAAGGTTGCCAGTTAATAATCAATTTCAAAGTAGCAAGGTACAGTAGTGCTTTAAATGTCTTCATGAGATTTTGTCTTCCACCTTATTTATTTGAAACATGCATACTCGTTTATTATAGAACTTCTTTTACAATCTTATTTTACCTTCAAACTCTGCAAAATCAGATTCCAATTGCGGCATGAAGAGCACATTGAGTTCAATAAACTTGGGCTTCGAGATAATGTTGCCCAAATTTGTCTTTTGGAGGTATTTGTGGTTATTTTGTGAAATAAATTTATATTCATTAGTACTCATTTGTCAACTTTTCAGTTTTAGCTATTTTTGTTGGATGACATGCCTTTTATTCCCATTTAAATATAGTGGCATTCTTTTTCTTGGCCAGTCAAGGATTCAACTTCCAGCTGAATATCAATCTCTGTCTCTACCTGAAAGGTAATTCATCAAGCTTAAAACTATTTTTACTTTTTGTTACGAATTTATATTTATTATGGTTAAATAAACATATGGTACTCATAGTCATGCTTGCATGTTGTGTATCCTTCAGAATTCAGATATTATTACATAGTACTAGTATATTTACTGAATGTTTGTTTCTTATGGTAAAGCTCAATTTTGATATGACCGCTCAATACAGAAGTTTCTATGCAGTTCCGGTTGGTCTAATGGAGTCAATCAGGTTTTGATATGCAATATTCATGTGCTGTATAATCCAAAAAGAGGAGAAATCAAGCTCGGTCAGGTATGTCTGTACAATGTACTAGGTTGTTAGCTGGCTGGTTATCGGCGCCTCATTTTTTTTTGTATTTCCAGTAAGAACTAATATTATATGCTCATCTGTAACTTGATTTCAATTTAAATGAGTGTCCCTTGCTAAATTCATATTCAAAGTGTTCAAAATTTTATGCAATTTGATCGCAAATGATCTCTTGAACTGAATTTATATTATACTTCTCTCTTTATTCAAAGTGTATTATTTGGAAGTTAGAGGTGGTCCCTATTGAGGACACGTTGAGAGAAAATCGTCTAGGTAGTTTGGACATGTGCAACACAAACCAATATATGTCTAGTAAGGAGTGATAACATGTAATTAAAGGAGCTGCGAGGACTAGAAGTAGGTCTAAGTGGACATGGATTGAAGTTTAAAGAAGAATATGGTTTTTGAATGAACAACCGACGCCAATAATTTTGGATAAAGACTTTGTTGTTGTTGTTCTCTTTATTTGTTCTTGCAAGAGTGGATATCCAATTGAAGGATAGGAGCTAATCTATTGTATAGAGAAAGTAAAGGGAGAAGATTCAGCAAATTTGTAACATTTGATTCCTGAGTTTAATACAATTACCATTATATACACGTATGTCTTCGATTCTACAAAAAATAATACTTCACATAACTATCAACTAATTAAAAGTTTTTGCTACTCTGAAAGCCTACTTCTCTATTATACATCAAACTTATTATATAAGTCAGCCTAAACAATGTACTTGTTAGACGATACAATGTTCTAAAAATTGGCCGAAAAATTGGCATGTTCGGCCGCCTAGGCAGTAGGTGGCCTTAGGCATAACCAAAAATCCCTTGTTCAGCGGGCTTGTATGATCGTGCGGCCTTGTTCGGATTTTAAGATTTTTTTTTTATGCTTAGTTGATTGTGGATATGTTGTTTGGATTTTAAGATTGTATTTGGATTTAGAATATTGAAATTTCAAATTTGTATTATGGATATGGTAATTTCTTTGTTAATTGTGTTTCATTATGAAATAATGTTGATGATGTTTCCATAAATCATAATAATGATATAATATCTATTGATGATTTCTTTATTAAGTGTGTTTCATTATGATATAACACTATATAAGATGTTATAAGGGAATACGGAAAAAAAACTGATACCTGTTCGGCCTAGGCTCTAGGCGCCCCTTCTCCGCACCGAATCCACATAGAGAATTTTAGAACAATGACACGATACCAACTTCAAAACAAAATCAGAAATTTTCATTGAAAGGGAAGAACTTTCATGAATTAGCGGCTCAGGGAAGAAGTTTGGAAAAATTTCAAATAAAGGGATAGCACGGATTGTCGGGTTATAAGTTTCTTGGATAACCCGACAATAATATTGACGGGTTGTGGGGGGATTGAATAGTCTGACAATAAAAATGTCGGGTTGATGGGGGATTGAGTAGTCCGACAATAAAACTGTCGGGTTGATGGCGGCTGAGGACTATAGCTAACGTTCTAATGAACGTTGGTATTCATTAAACGACTAGTAACTCGTCAATAAATTTGACGAGTTACATCAAACGTTCACCTATTTAAATCGCAGAGGCTCCGACCTCATTCTCACACTCATTCTCACTCAACAGCAAACCCACTCTCACTCAACAGCAAACCCACTCTCATTCTCTCACACAATTTATCACTCTCTACCTCTCATTACTCCCACAAAATTCAGAACCTCCAGCATAAGTAATTTCAGCCACTAGCAAAAATTGTTCTAAGTCAGTAGCAGTTCAATTCTTCATGGATCGTAGCGTAAGAATAGTATGCTTGTATGGAGGTACACTATACAGGTTAGATTACGAAGGAGGAGAAACTCAAATTTTTTCTACTTATCAGAATATTAGTTTTGAAAATTTGCGTAATCTTATTATTGAACGTTGTTCTGTTTGTTACGAATTTATTTTAAAGTCTATTTCTGGTTCTAGATGCTTTTTGATAGATGGTGAAGATGCATGTAATTTTATTCTTGAGAGTAATTCACAATTACGGTATATAAATATATATGTTATTCAGGTAGCACCAACATTAGATAATAGAAATAACGAATATTTTTTTGAATACCAGCATATTAGTTCGGGTGCTAGTTCTTCTCGACAAATTAGTTTATTTGTCCAAGAAGGCCATTCATCAGATGAAAATGACTATGATGATGATGACGACGACGACAATAGTGATGATTTAATTAAAAATGTAGATTATGAGGTATATGATGTTGACTTTTTTAAATTATTCATCGGAAAAGAATTTTCTAGCCGTTCTAAATTTAGAAGTTTTATAAGTAATTTAGCAATTATAGACAATTTTAGTTGTTCAACTAGTACTATGAACAATGCTCGTGGAATTATATATACTTGTGATCAACCAAATTGTAATTAGAGAGTATATGCCAAACCTATTGGAACCGGCGAAATAGTTACGGTTGCTAAATTAGAAAGTCATCATTCTTGTTTAGTTGGACTTACAATAGGATGTCATCGACTAGCTACCGCTGCATGGATTAAGACATGTATAGTTGATATGATTAGAGATAATCAATCATATAGTGCATCATAAATCGTTAAAGATATATTTAGGGAACATCGTATACATATTACTTATTCCAAAGCCTGGAGGGCCCGAGAGGACGTTAGCTGAAATAAATGGTAGTTATGATGAGGCATATGCTAGTCTTGAAAGTATGATTTTAGAATTATGGAGACGAATCCATGTAGTAGATGTTTCCTTATGATTGCCGAAAACAATAGGTTTCAAAGAATTTTTATTTGTTTTAAGGCATGCATTGACGGATTTTTACTACCAGCTATTAGTACTGATGCTACATTTCTTTCATCTAAATATCAATGTATCTTATTTATTGCTTATGCTCACGATCTTAACTATAAATTATATCATTTTGCTTATGCTGTTGCTGAAGGCAAAAATAGTGATTCTTGGTCTTGGTTTTTAAACTCTTAGAATATCTTTTGAAAGTTTCATTAATGATTGTACTAGAATTTCATTTATATCTGATAAGCAAATATGATTAATACATGCTATGTGTGCTATTTTACCAGAATCTTCTCATTTTTTTGTATTCAGCATTTTAAACAAAATATGAAACAAGTTGCGAAAGACCAACATTTCAAAGATTGTTAGACTCGTTTGCTAGATCATAGAATCAAACAGATGCAGAGAATTTGTTTGAAATAATTAAAGCCGGGAACAGAACAATGTATGATTGGCTTATTGGTGTAAACGATAAAAATCGTCGTTTTGAATATTGGATAACTGAGTATGTTCCTTGTCCTATATTAGATATTAACACTTCTAATCTTGCTTAATGTTTTAACAACTGGATTAAGAATTTCCGAGATAAATCAATAACTACACTTCTCGATGGTATTAGAGCCAAGATTATAACACTTCATGACAAGAACAGAAACATTGCTGAAAATATAGATACAAATTATTGTCCGAAGATGTTACAGACTATGGCATGTATTATCATAGAAAGACATTATCTAGAAATATTAGGTATTGATAGTTATAAGTTTGAAATAATAGATCGTGCAAGCAGTAGAACATATATTGTACGATTAGACGATAGATCTTGTACATGTTTTATGTGGTACCATACTTATATACCATGTTTACATGTATGTTTTGTGTGTAGATATTGCAATATAAGTATTGACAGTTTTTATCATGTAATATTTTCTACGGAGAAGTTGAGAAGTGTATATGAACCAAAGATGGAACCAATTTCAGTTCCCTACAACATTCAAGCTCCTTTGCTTAGAGGAAAAATTGGAGTACCGGATATACGACGCAAAGCCGGAAGACCAAAGAAGAACCGCATCAAATCCCGAGAATCGTCGACAAGGGAACTTCGTTGCAGTAATTGTGGTGCGATGGGACACAACAGAAGAAGATGTACTAGTCAGCCAAGGGAGGGGTCGTAGAATTATTGAAGACTGTTGTAACTTCAAATATTGTACTTCCAAATAAGAAAAGTTGACAATCATTTTTCATTTAAAAATTTAAATTGTCCTTCATTTCAAATATTGTTACAAATCATACTTGCAAATAAGAAATACTTTCATCTACCAAGAAAATCTTTCCTCCTCTTGAGTCTGGATATGCACTGGTGCTGATGGAGTTGAAAACAACTGCGTATAGTATTCCACCAGGCTTGTTGCTAATGTGGTTCCCTCTTCAGCGTATTGCTGGCTAGTGCCTTCTCCAGCGTACTGTTGGCTAGTGCCCTCCCCAGCGTAGTGTATAGAAATGCCCTCCCCAGCGTACTGTTGGCTAGTGCCCTCCCCAACGTACTGCTGGCTAGTGCCCTCCCCAGCATCCCTCCTACGACGACGGGACTGTCTCCGACTAATAGTGTCAGTCGGATAATCTGGTGGGATACGTGTATGTAATGGAGGCATTTTCGATTCCCGTCCAAGACCCAAACGATCGATACATGTCACAAGATCCCCGTATAAGCACTCGACAAAGTTGCCGGGGATATCTCTCTGGTTCTTACAAATATTGTGTACATTTTGTACCCTGAAATATGAAAGTTATAAATTAAAAATTATATAATATATAGGTATATGTAATTTTTAACTTGTAATGAAGTCATACTGTAAACCCCTTCAATTATTATTTTAGGTAGACTAGATAGGGTTAGAAATATTATTGTAGTGTCAGGGTATTTGAGGTTTAGAAGTTATGTTGCAGTTGTCTGATTCTTTATTTTAACCATTGGTGCATCCTACCGTTGTTTCAATAATTGGAGCCCAAGAATAGCCCATAATTTTCAACTAATTGTTGCACTCTTGACTTGACAAGCCAACCTAGGCGCTGGACTTTTCCGTCACTCACAAACACAATCCCTTGTGCTCTAATTTAATTGCACAACTTCCCAGTCCCGAAATTAATTATTTAATCTTATGTCGCGTACCTTTGGCGTTGCCATCAATTTTGGGACACAAACTCAACCCGTCCCGCCGAACCAATTAAAGGGCCAAAGACTGACACCAAGTCTACACCTTTCATGACCTTTGTGTCACTCATAATTAAGACCCCATGTGTCCCCAGTTAATTTAAGAGCACATGACATTTTATTTTAATTAAATTGGGGATACCAACTTTGACTAATCCCAACTTAACCCCAATTTAATCCAATACCCCATTCATTAAGTCCATGCAAAACACAACACCCCCTCACCCTACATAACACCAAACACCACTTCCCACACCAAATCTCCATCATTTTACATGCATGTGCAAATATCCAAAAGTTAAGGGGCTTATTTGCAAATATGGTGATAGGTGTCACTACCCCATTGGTCAAGGCCAATAAAGAAACCCTCTTCCCTCTCTTGACCGATGAAATCAACCCTCTTCCCTTTTGATGTACATTTTCCTTCATGATAAATCTGGACCCTCCATTCAAATGTAGCATCATCCTCACCACACACTACCCTATATAATCACTCCTTCACACCTTTCCCAAGGAGCAGGCCCTAATCCCTAGAAGCATAGGAAAACCCCCCTTCTCTCTCTTCCTTTCACTTCTCAGCCGAATTTTTCCATTTCTCTTCTTCTTCTTCTTCTTCCTTTTCACCTCCACTTTTCCTTCCACCACCCGACCGGCCTCCAACCTCCTCTCCTCACAACAGTCATCATCGACACCGTCACTTCCCCACGCCATCCCGCCGAGCAGCGACACCTCCCCGGCCATCCACCTAGCAGCCGACTCCCCACGCCTGAGCAACCGGCCGAGCAGCTGCCACCTACCGCGTCTTCTCCGACCTCTCCCTCGGCCAACTGCTACGCCTACACCTCCATCCCGCCATTGACCGCTGCTACACCACCTTCACTTGCACCGGCAGAACCACCACCGTCACCTCCACGAACCCCCTCCATCACCCTACTGCACTGGAGTCCCCCCTCGGCCAACTGCTACCTCGGCCACCACCTCCAGCACCACCACGATCGAACACCACCTTCACTTGCACCGGCAGAACCACCACCGTCACCTCCACGAACCCCCTCCATCACCCCACTGCACCGGAGCCCCCCTCCTGCCTTCTCCACGAGCTCTGGCCGACCACCGCGGCTACACCACCTTCTCCGGCCAACCGCAGCGTCGACGTTGCCACCACACGCCACCACCAGGGTAACCCCTCACCCATCTCCTTGTTTAGTGTAATGTTGCTTATTGTTAAATAGAACTTAGTTAGGGTTTATAAATGCTACGTTGAGTTTTAGGGTTTATGTTATATGCATTGTTGATAGGTATTGTTTGAGTATGTGATATCAAAACATTAGTCATTTATTGAGAGCTGATAATTAATAATGAATTTATTTGAAGAGTATGTTTATAATTAGGAAATGTGTTTTGATATCGTAAGTTGGACTTTTGTTGAGGATTGATAACTAATGCCGACTTGATTGAGGAGCAGGTTTATTTGTTGTGAAATTGTGTTGTGATATCAAAACTTCGGTCATTTATTGAGATCTGAGAATTAATAATTATTTTATTTGAGGAGTAGCTATTTATTGTGAAATGGTGAGAGAATAACGAAATGATGGTTATATAATGGAAAGTTGGATAATTAATAATTAATTTATTTGAGGATGAGCATAGCTGAACTACTGAGAACACCGGGATAAATAGTAGAATTGAGGATTTGGTTTGATGATGCTAAAATGATGATTTATCGTATTAGATGTAACGTACCTCTAGTCAACCTTGGTCAACCCTCTAGCTTAGTGTCTATGTGAGCTGTGTAATTAAAACTGAAGTCTATGCTAGACGTGTGTCACCTCTTATTTTAGAATAACATCGTGATAGTTTATTGATTGAGCTTGTATCTCGTCTCTAGGTACTACGGAATTCGCAGACTTGGACGTTGTACCGGAGATCCATCTTCAGCATCCGGATCCAGGCAAGTGTACCTTGTCACCCTGTATTTCAGTTACCAGATTTTTATTTATTTATTATATGCATTGTGCGTGCTTTGGATCAGAATCGTTACTTCGCGTCCGGGTCATAACCGGGTGCAGACGTTCGTCGGTAACGTCTGGTAACGATTGATAGATGTTCGCAACACCTTGATGTATACACTTGGTTACGTCATAACCCTAGGACACATTCAAACACCGTCATCGTGCCAGATTTTCTGTATCCTGATACTGTCAGCATGACCGGAAACTGGGACCTTTAGGGTCGTGATTGTTGATAGTTACTTCAGTATGACGAGACTGCTAGGTAGAGGTTCAGGTTCAGCGAACACTCGTTGACCGCTTTGGGAGGGAAAGACAGTTACTAGATGTTTGGGCTCTTCTGCACCGCTATATATATGTATATGTCCTATTTATGTAGTGTCCCTGTATCCGGAGTAGTAGTATCACCCGTGTGACTCTGTGCTCGGAGCTACGGTACGTCCCGTGTGTCTCTGTGTTCGGAGCTACGGTTTTATTTTGGACAGCCCACGCGTCGAACATTGTCTTCAAAGTTGTCTCACTTAGGTGGTTATGCTAGATTATACCGGCGTTGCACTTGTTCTTTCTGTTATACTATGTCATGCTGTATTTTTGTACCTTGTTACGTCCCTCTGAGGACCTGGTTTCCTTCCAGGCTTAGGCGAGGAGGACTACCCGGAGGAGTACGGACCGGGTGCATATCCAGGAGCAGGACCGGTTGCAGAGGACGAGATCCTTTCCGAGGACTTCGTTTTATCTCTGGTAGTGACTTCACCCTGGAACGGTATTACTATCTAGCTTTCAGATACCGTTCCTAGTTATCTTACTGTTTTCCTTCATTTCGGTATTTGTATTAGCGGGTTTGTTCCCGTGTGACTATTCTCGTTTTTGTACTATGATACATTTTCTGTGTTATTTTTCTTCTGCACATTAGTAGTTATGTTCTTCTCTATGTGCTTTATATATCTGTTGTCTGTGGATGAGATTTAGTTTTCACTGTCTATATGTTATGTGTTGGGTTTTATCATTGTACTTTACAGCTTATGTGCACTCCGTCGGGTCCATTAGATTGGGATGCCCGTCGAAGTGTACCCGCTGGCCATTGCCACGTGGCTCAGTTCCTTATATTTGGAACTGGGGCGTGACACATACCAATTCAGATATGTCTTCAGCAAAAGCACGTAAACTAGAATCATCTACAGCTCTACAATTGAACCTTGGTTCTTCAAATGTTAGCATTTTATTGCCCATACGAGGGCATCCCCACCATAGCCTATAGGCAAGGTCACCCATGTCTACAAAATGTGAACAAAATATTAGCGCACTATTTGTAATTAATCAATCAAATTAAGTAGTAAGTTAGAACTTACATTCGTTCACATATGCTATTAGGGGAGATATATTCCTCACACTATAACACTCGTATCGACTATTCCATTCACCAATGACACCATGAATTCTACTTCTTGCATTGGCTATACCATAACTCATAGTAAGGTGGATTGACGGGAATTACTTGGTTTATCCCGAATTGTTGAAGGACACGGTCTGCCGGATGATACAGGGTTAACCGGTCATATATAATAAAAGATCTATGCAAACTGAAATTATACGATGTTCGCATTATTTGTGGAGCATCATCTTCAAATGTATAGGGTATCCACTGAACCTATTTGTTGACAATGTATCTAATTGTTACGTTGTTTGACAAAGATGACAACTTAAAGCAATTGACAAGATAATTAAATTATTACCTCAGTATACTGCAATATGTCAAATTGGTCACGATAAAGTGCTACTGCCCTGTATAAATCAAGGTTCAAAGTATCGGTATCGGAATCGGTATCGGACCATTCCAATGAGTATCGGGATCGACGGTATCGGTAGTATCGGCGGTTTCGGATCGGAGTATCGGATTTTTTGGTATCGGAAAGCAAACAACTATTAGTAAATTATTAACATTTAAGAAAATATATTTTATACATTTATGCATAATTTAAAGTATTTTTAGTGTTGTTTCTTAGTATTTTTGAAATTGAATGAAATAATAGTCACAATTGTCGATTGATTTATATGCGATAGATAAGTTTTCCTCATTTATATGCTTTTACAACCTTACTATGCTTTTACGCCCTTGCTAATTGTTCTTTTTTGATTCAATTTTCTTTGCCGAATTTACCGGAAAAGAGACCTCTAATGTCGGTATCGGTCAGTATCGGGTATCGGTCGGTATCGGATCGGGACATGCCAAACTGTATCGGTATCGGCCGTATCGGATCGGTATCGGCCGATACTTCAAACTATGGTATAAATAGTGTTGTTGATCCACTACTTTTGTGGGCCATCGTAAAGTAAGTGGAAAGACTCCAATATCACTAGTAATACTGGTAACAGGTCTACCAATAGAGAAATGCTCGTAGGCCCAGACCTATAATAAAAATAACATGGTACAAGTAGAAAATAAATAAATGAGAAATATAATAATCTTAATAGTCTATTCTAACCTGAAGTAGTGTCATGCATCCAGAAATACTCTTGTAAGAGTCCCACAAATTCTGTCAAACTTGCATATAAATGTGCTAAAGTAGAAGCTCCCCATACATGACGAGTGGGTTCTTTCAAATTTTCCAGGAATGGCAAAAGTCACACATTTACCATATTTCTAGATTAGTGAAAATAGAAGTGAACTGCATAAACCGAGCAAATATGCTCTAGTGCACTGAAGTATCTACAAATATTAGTTTTCTTCATAAGCAGTAGCACTAAATGTATTAAATGATAGATAAATCTTTATATTAAAATGCATACCCTTAATTCATCTACGACAACGTCGCGGTCAATAGTGCGATATAAATCCATAAAGTTTCCACGAAGCCATGTCGTCTTCACAAAATTGTTATTTCCTATATCTGGTGGAGCCGTAACACCAAGATATCTTGGGATTAGAGTAGATGCTGTTTCCTGCGAATCAAAATATATAGGGTCACCTGTAATAAGTAACCCTAGTATATTGGCTACATCCCAGAGTGTTACAGTCTTCTCGCCAACGGACAATTGAAAAGTGTTACGTTCAGGCCACCAACGCTCAGCGAGACTTAAAATTAGATGAACATCGTGGCTTAAATATCTAACACTATCTATATAGCAAGGTTCAAAAACTCGGTATCGGTATCGGTATCGGACAGTTTGTATGAGTATCCGTATCGGTAGTATCGACGGTATCGGATCGGAGTATCGGATTTTTTGGTATCGGCTGTATCGGCAATATTTAAATAATTATTAATAAATTAGTAAAAATATAGAAAAATAATTTACATATTTATGCATTATTTAAGTATTTTTTATTTTATTTTTATTATAATTGAATAAAACAATAGTCATCATGTGTATGTCTGTAGAAGAATTTGCCTCTATTTATAGTTTTTTTTGTCTACTATTTTGGTTCTTCATTATTGTTCTCTGTTGGATTTGATATGTCTGGAATCAATTTCTATTTTTTTTAGCTTTTTGTAGAACATCTACTTTGTTAAAGTTCCTGTGATGATCTGATTTGATATAATTTTTTCCCGTATCGGCCCGTATCGGCCAGTATCGGTCCGTATCGGCTAGTATCGGCCAGTATCGGTCCCGTATCGGTCTCGTATCGGCCGATACAGACCGATACAAAATTTTATGTACCAGTTTCGGCCGATCCCGATTTTTTTGGCCGGTATCGGATCGGCCAAGGCCAGATCCGATCCGATACGGCCGATACGTATCGGTATCGGCCGATACTTTAAACCTTGCTATATAGTCGAACCTAAAGGAACGAAGTAAAGCCTTTTGAGCCGTATTTAGCTCCCATATATGGTAGTTTCGCTTCTTCCGCCACTCCCCACGCTCCCGGATTCGAAAGTAGGAAAGATGATCATATAACTACAAACTAAATATATACATTATAATAATGTGGGAAAAAAAATTAACTAGCATACTTAAGATTTTAAAATTTACCTGTCCAGTGAATATTTCGTTACACACGTGGTTTTCACGTTCCTGAATAATAATGCCAGTAGTCGGTCCACCGGGAATACGTCCGTCATTTTGGTTTGCCATCTAAAAAAATTACACAACTATTATAACCTACTAATATATATTTCTTACTAAATTATAACAAATATATTTCTAATCAAAAACTACAAATTTAAAATTAGTAATATACCTTCTGTGTTCTTCTACAAGGGAGGAGAAGGGGAAGAGAAAAATTTGAGCTGCTGGAGGGAAGAAGAAGGGTGTGTGTGTGTGTGTGTTGGAAGGAGAGGAAAGGAGAGGGTTTATAGACGAGGGAGTGGGGTCTTCGAGGATTCAAATGGGGTGTGAGTCTTCGAGGAGCTGGGAGGTCGTCGACTATCGCGGTCTTCGAGGACTGAAAAACTGACAATTTTATTGTCATGCTACTGCTGAGCCCAAAACCCGACAGTTTTATTGTCGTGTTGATTCTGAACCCCCCCCCAACCCGTCAATATAACTGTCGGGTTATCCAAGAAACTTATAACCCGATGTCGTGCTATCCCTTTATTTGAAATTCCCCCAAACTTCTTCCCTGAGCCGCTAATTCATGAAAGTTCTTCCCTTTCAATGAAAATTAATTAAACAAAATCAACAAAAAGTAGGAGACACAAAACACATAATTTACCTTTTTTGGGCTGGGCGGATTGAGTTGACTTAGGTTGGGTTTGAGGGCAACATAACTCAGACCGAACTTCAAGTTGGTAATTTTCAGCCTAAACCAAACTTTATTTGGAAAGATAGTCCAACCCACCCCACCCATTTACGGATTGTGGGGTTGGGAAAAACATAATTTGTGGATATCTTAGCTTTTTCAAATTCTGAAGCTCAAGGATTGTTTGTTCAACTTGAAATAAATTTATATACTTATATGTTTAACTGCAATTGCTAAGTTATCTACTTGCAAGCAGGTTAGGGTGCTCCTGGAACGAGCATATGCTGTTTCTAAAAATTGGAATAACGCTCCAGTTATTATCTGTGGAGATTTCAATTGTACACCGAAGGTTGACTGATCTGTTTCTAAAATCTTTTTAGTATCTTGGTACTTACTAAATCTGATACTGATTAGTTTATTTGTTTACCAGAGCCCAATGTACAACTTTATCTCTGAGCAGAAGGTAATTTGTTTTTTTTTTCTTTTGTTTCATTGGCACAAGTGGCTTATTTGTTATGCTTGAAGTCTTATCTACTTTTAAATCCACAGTTATGTTTGTCTGGGGTTGCCCGAAATCAGGTATCGGGGCAATATTCAGCTAATATGTATGCACCACAATCATATGTTGGTTCTGGTTTGTATAGGTAAAGTTGTTTGTACTGGGCTATGTGACCCTCATTTGATATTGAAATATGAACATTGTAAATACTATAATTATTTCGCAGGGGCCCGCAATCTGTATACAGGCCACCTGGAACACAAAGTTTTGAGGATGGCAGCTGTTGCAAGGAAACTGACAATCATTTTAAACCTCTGAATGATACAGGGGACACATCTCTGAGCAAACAAATTTCTCTCCCTCTAAAAGTGACTTGCACTCAAGGCATGTCTGCAAAACCTCTCTCTCACAGCAATATAATTGACAAGGACATGTTATCTTCTGCTGTTGCAAAAGAAGTAGACGAAGACAACTGTTCTGACACCACTATTTCAACCAAGTATAGTCATGTTGAGCCATCAGCTAAGGGAAGTGGTAATAATATAAATGAACGGAGTGAATCCTTTGTTACTACAGGGAATATTCACCCGACTGACGAAGTGTCTCCTTACCCTGATGGACTTCAACAAAATCATGGGAGAAATATCTGTCCATTAGATCATTCTCTTTCGGGTACGCCAGTTGAGTCTCACTCGAATACAGAGGTACATAATGAATCTATTCATAGCATTGACCTAGATGTATCTTTTAAAGACCTTGGGCTGTCACAGGGATTTCAAGATTCATCTGCTGAAAATATGAATAGATCAAACCCTGATGAAGCTTCAATTGCACCTGCCATGGACAAAGAGTTACATTGTTATGATCACATCTCAAAAGAAGATATGAGTTCCAGTCAGCCATCATATATTGGAAGTATTTTGGAGAGTCAGTCCGATATGTTATTGGAGAAGGCTTCATCTATCGAGGGCTACTTTGAGAACAAAAATCTTGATGATTGCAGCGCCAATATTACTTCATTTATGACGGATTCAGGGGCCTCATCTGCTGATGTTGAAATGTCTACACTAAAAAGCATGGAAATAATGGGCGATTTTTCCCAGGAAGAGATGACTGGCACTGGTGTATCATGTCAAAATACTTGCACAATCCTGCCAGATTCATCAGCTTCTGATAATTCTCTACATGGAGTTGGCAGAACAAGGATGGAAGATGCTTGTACTGACGGAGATCATGGGTACACTTACTCAGGCACAGACAACGCTCAGGAAAATAGTACTAGGCTGGAAGATGACAGAGCTGGTATGGGTTATACGATTAATGATTTATGCGATTCAGAGAACTCGGACCCCAATTTTCTTAAGGAACTCCTTGGAACAGAGGATGCAAGTGCGTATTCAGAAGAAACTGCATCCACTTCTTACCAGATCCAGACAGATTCACCTAGGGAGAGGCCTTCTTATGATCCTTATGTATGGACTCCTATGGAGATTGAGATTGCATCAGGTGATGCGGGACAGACGTTTATTGAACATAGCATAAAGCTAAGGAGTGCATATGCTGATGTAGAGGTATGCGTTAGCATTACATGCCTCTTATCTCATACTTATTGTAGGGTATTTGGATAGCAAGTGTTTAGTGTTTATTGAAGAATATATAGTCTTGAAGTGCAGGTTCTTAGGAGTGTTTTATAAGTGAATGGGAAGTATACTTGATATGATTCTTTCATCTTCATGTCTGCTTTCTAGTTGGTATAACTAATCATTTTATGAATCACAACTTTGTTAGAGATACGTTTTCGAACTTTTGACATAGTAGTGTTATACTATTATCAATTATTATCCACACAAGAGTAGATTGCCAAACCTCACTAGTCTCTGCCCCTTCAGCTTCTCTGTTTTCTTTTCATTGTATCATTGTATCTTAAGACACGATGGAATATTTTTGTTCAAACTGGGACATACTGTCTGGAGATGAGGCAAATGCTATCATCTGATCAAGATGTACGATTTCTTGTCCCTAAGGCCTAGTTTGGATTGTAGTTTGGTGGATGGGCATTTGTTCAAACGCCCAATGGACTAGCGTTTCAGTAATTCCCATTTGAGGGCTTAAATGAATGGCACGTTTGGCCAAACATCCATCTCAAATGCAAGTTGTTTGGCTCCCCATTGTATATGACACCAATATATGGCACCAAATGTTGTCCCGGATGAAACATAACTGCAATCCAAACCAGCGCCAAGTGATTTAAATTGGTATGAAGGATAAAATCTCTTGTTTTTAAGTGTCATATCAGGAAAATTGATAAAAGTAATGCAATTATAAGAGCATGGGTTGAACTTTTTAGTCTTGATTGCAACTTTAGTAGTATGTCTTTAATACTAATTAAGATAACTTTTCCCACCAAATCCTTGTGTTTTACTATGCTGTTTTTGTCCTCTAGGTTATTCTTCTCATGACATGTCAAACAATGAACTTTAGACAAGGAATGATGTAGATTTTCTTTCTTAAAATTGAACTTCATCATCAGATTATTCAGATTATATAGGAAGCACATTTTACAGACCATATTCAGATTATATTAATCAAGGTTTTCTTATTGATCAATGATTCCACTTATAACATAGATAGCAAAAACTAATGTTTGTTTGAGCACAAGCATGTGACCATGTAAGCACTTGAAGGTTGCCATATGATAGATGCTAAAGGTAAATGTTGGACTGCAAGTGATCTGCTCCTTCTGCGAAACTTAGGGATCGTTGTATGTTTTTAGATGTATGAAATATGTAGATCCTAATATTTTCCGTTACATTAATTTCTTGGGAATCTATCTAAAGTGATTACATAATGTTTTAGAGAGATTATAATTTGAGAGTAATTTAAGACGGACTTGGTTGGATCTGTTTTAACAAATCTCTCCTAATATCATGAAGGGTTGCGAAAAATCTCAAAATTCTGTAGATATAATAGATATATCTGCATACACACTCATCCCCAAGACCAACATATATACCCATGCATGCACAAGTCTATTTTTGAGGCTGGATAACAACATATCCTGCGTCTCACACCCCCTTATATAAACAGCAAAAAACAGCTTGAAATTGAATCATATATGGCAGTCCAAATATATCAATTTCTTTCAGTCTTGGCATGATTAAACTTGACATTGGATCAGATATATTAGGACTGCCAAAATTTTGGTAGTCTTAAGACAAACCCATATTTTTAGTTGCAAAACACGAATAAGCAACAAGAACATGAAATAAATGCAAAAATAAATGTCAAGGCAGCAGCAGTACAAGATACAATATTAAACTAATCATCAAAGAAACAAACGGTTGCAAATCACTCCAAGAATTACTATATATGTGGAGATGACTCAAATCCACGGTTTAATATGTAGTACTACTATGCACGGTGGTTCATGGGAGCTCGTGTTGGGCCTTACCCACCTCTGTGCTAGGGTTGGCAGCCGCCACAAGAATTTCTAATTGTGATTTCTTCTTGTGAATTATCAATGAATTTTCCAATTTTGGATTTTCTATCCTGATTTTCTTTTAATTTGCCGTATCAGTAACTGTATTGGTAATGTCTGTATTCGTATCGGTAGTATAAGATACTTATTTTCATGGATAATTGGCCAATGCTCATAGCAAATCATTATATGGAAATGACCACAGGCAAACCAGAAATATGAAAATTATAACTCCAAAATACAATTCATTTCTTCAAAATATATTATATATTCTTTTTCATTAGCTACGCCAACAAAACCATATGTTTCATTCTATATGTTATTTTCTTCCAAAATGAAACAAAACTCAAAACGTCTAACTTTCACAATTTGGATTACATCAATCAATAACATCATAGTATTCCTTAGTCATGACTCAGGGGTCCTCCATCTTCATCATCTTCTTGTAGGTCGATATTGCATCTGTGTAAGATGTCGTCCACGCAATCGACTCGGTAGAATTATGTTTATACTAAGTTGTAGAAGGTGGAGGAATAGGAGAATGAGCAATCAACCTCGGAATGACAAAGTGATTACCAGCATGTCCTATAGCACATAGAGTGGCCTATCTGTGATCGGCTGACGGCACACATTGGAAAGAACGTATGATTCATTATCTTTGAAAGTAATACAATTAGTATTATGTACCTATTGGCAAATAAAAATACAACGGACGACACGGACATGTAGTGGTTTTCATCGGTAACATACTTCGTGTATGGAATTCTAGTCAACAAGTCTCTTAACAATTTTGTTACCGAGTATATTGGTATAAAAGGAAAGACGAGTCTCTAACTCCTGGTACATCTTTTCTCCAACTTGTCTCCATTCGTTATTCTCGAAATATCCAACATGTCTTACAAGTGCATGGAATCCACAATGATCATCCATTGGAGTATCAAGGATATACCATATGTATCCATGCATCTCATTTAGAAAATGATTAATGTATATAACTCGGCAACATGATAATTGGCCTATCCCCTCGACGGTGTCCCGAGAAATCGTTTTCTGTTTTCTTCGTTGAGTAGTCAGTTTTCTCTTCCTTTTAAGACCGACCGTCCCCTTGGTCATGATACCAGAGACATCTTGATCTAAACTCCGTTCAATTTGCTCAAAAAATTATGGTTCTCTCTTAGTTGACGACATATTCCTCTTCAGTTTTTTATTTACTCTTAATTGTCGTCGTCCCTTAGGATGTGAAACAATGAAAGGCTTCTGCAATCGAGTAGTTACTTGAGTAGCAAGTTCTTATAATTTAAGCTCAATGGGGTTCCTTACTGGTTCCCTGGCGACAATCCATCTTGCATGAAGGAGTTACATTTGTGGCATAGAAAAAATCTATTGTCATGGTCTTTCATTGGTAATATCGACAACCGTCTCCACTGATGATCAAACCACATCTAATGGAATATGTGTTGATGTCGATATTCGTTAATCTCATGTGCGCAAGGAAGACCAAGCGAATGTCGATACACACAACAACAAACCGCTGGATCAAAACCCACAAAATTTTCTCTATTTTTTTCCACAAACATTAAGCCCAATTCCTTGATATGACATGGATTAACGCATCTAAGAGTGGTTTTCTTATGTTCATGGTTGGCAATATTGATACTCATCTCAAATGATGCCTTGATCTCATTCACGGTCACCTCCATTATTGCTTTCCAATTAAATCCAAAATTACCGATTGATGATCGTAGATATCCTTTTTAGCTTAGAGTGTTCTCCTCGAGCCTGGTTGAAAATTGTTTTGTCATAACGCTTCACCATCATCATTCATGTCACGACAGACGAAATGTTCTTTATGGTGGTCTATCCGAGTATCTTTGATTTAAGAAATGCATGTCAGGTTGTTTGGCTTCCAATTTTCTTTGATCATGTACCATGTTGTATTATAAGTGCCTTTAAAAATGCTTGTCATACAAGTTCCCAATCATGGAAAAGTTTATCAAAGCGGTCATTGTCAATTTTGCTAACCACCTCCTCAAACTTATTCTTGCACTGTGTTTGGATATTCCTATTTATGTGCAAAGTGCATAAAAGTCTATTTGTGTAAGGAAACATGACATATAAAGCATTCATTAGGCATATTTTTGATTAGTCACAAAAATAAATGGCTCTTTGTGTCTAGTATAAAGTGGCTTATGTTGTCAAAATTTCGTGTAATCATCAACCGTATCAATATTCATGAAACAAAAGGTCACTGAAAATGATTTTCTTTTAGACATAATCGAAAACGTGGAAAAGTGACATCTTGAATTTGCTCATCTTATAAGTACAATAAATGACCAATACGTCGGAGAAGGACCGCGCCAAGTGGGTGCAATCGGGTTGAAACCAAAACATTGAAAGAACGCTATTGTTCTGTGGATTTCTTCTATAATACTCTACATAGTAATGCTCGACAAGCAATTTCATAACTTGCTGCATTACCATTCTCTCTCGTACTACTGGCTTTCAATAGCATTCGAACGTTGTGAATTATTCTCATTGTTAACTTGTTATTCCTATTTTTTCTGTTGCACGATATCATAGTGCGACAATGGAGTTGGGCAATTGCTCAACTAGTTCCCTCTCATCTGGTGTCAATCGTCCAACATACGCATGACCCACAAGTGTGTCGGCGATAGGATGATTGTGCATTCCATTCTTGACTTTGACTGTTCACTTGTCATTGTCACGTTCCGGTTCCGCAGAACAGAAAGTCGCCACTGGACGTGATGTCGTATAAGCGTAAATTGTACTTGTACAAGACAAACACAAACACGGTCGGTAAAACATCTTAGAAACAAAGTCATTGTAGCAGAAATAAGCAGAAAAGTTGAATAAACATAAGTTGTACAAAAATAATTCTCTTTATTGATAATATTGCAGCAGAATAATAACAGCTCGAAGCCAAAGAAACAACTCGATTACAATCACTCACTTTGAATACAATGAAACATGCCACAATGCTTACAATTCAAGAACTATACAAAAATAATATTCCATACATTATGTCATTTATAATAGAAAAACCACATCTCTGAATGACATGCTCCATCTCGTCCAACAGACTCTCTGACGTTTCAGAACTATCCAAGCTACTTCCCGCACCTGTAGAACGGGGGGAGGTCAGTACATTGCCGTGAAATGTAGTGGCCTCCAGCCAACTCAGCTAAAACCAACACGTTGATTAAGTGAGTACATACAAATATATGTGGTCTTTCTATTCTTGTCTTAGAACCCGTTAACAATTCATGAGCTATAAGTGTCCATAAGCATAAAAGTCTCACGTAACAAAGTTAATCTTACACAATACTTACCATCCTTCCCTGTCAATACAACGATATCATTCATAATATAAAAGTGTGTTATAAGCACGTTCCTGCATAAATCATTCATTAGTCTTCTTGAAATACATAAACGTGTCGAGTGCCTATACCAGCATCAAGTCACACGGCCTGCAAGTAGATGACACTAACATGCATCTTATCTATACGAAGGTTACTGGCGACATGTCATCTTGGACTATTTCGGGATAGACACCTCCTTTTCAGCCCACATGTAGCGAGCCCTCCTGAATGTTTTCGAATTTTTCCGTATTACGCTGCACCCTTCCAGTCCGGATATTTAGCTCTATTGAAGGTCCCGTAATACTCCGTGATAGTACGTCAGCCACGACTATACCTATTCTTTCTAGGCCGACACGATCTCAGTGTCCCGACGATCGTTCGAGGAACCAAAACCTTTTTCACAAGTTGTCCATGACCATGCAAATGCGTGAACAGTTAACTAGAAAACATATGCATGGTACAAAATTTGAAACAAAATATTTCACATCTCTACTCAATACCACATTCCTCGAGTCATCGCTCGCACTTTCCATTCTTCCAACAATCCTGGGATTCTACCTTGACGACTCGACGGTCCCAAACATTTCCATGTTTTCATTCCTTTGAAACCATATCACTCTACTCCACAAAATAACATAACCATAGTGCTATATTCCATATGATAACGAAATAACATAACTATACTCTACATGATAGCATAATTACAACACTATATTCATGTCTATGACAACAGTATAAAATCTATGTCTATAGCAGTACTACAAAAATCCATGTCTTTGAATGCGAGTTAATATTTCATGTTCTATACAACCAGTTGATAACAAACTAATTACTATCTTCTATCTTGGTTATTTTATTTTTATTAGCATGTAACAAACTCATACATAAAGAACTAAACATACATCATCAATTTCATTAAGTGAAGATAAAAAACCATCCACCATGAAATACATTCTATCTGTCTCGACTGAACAATATCTAAATAAATCCTCTGCATGGACCCACGTCCAAACGACACTTCGAGCCAATAAAATCTCAATGCACCATGTGGAGCAGGGTCATTACAGTCATCGACGTTGTTAACAACCTGCAACTTGAATGAACATCCACATTTTTTTGTTCCAACGCTTTTCTTTCGTTGTTTTCTTTCTTTGGAGACCACATCTTTTCTATGATGAGATGTGAACACACCACCTCTCTCATATCCTAGTTCTGAACATTTTCGTCCGACCAAATTGTTAATCAATCATGAAATGATGATGACTGTGTTATATTATTTTTTAACGTGTTGGCACCAATTTTGTACTTCTTTACGAGAGACAAGCACACTCTCTCTCGCGGATACATGGCTAAAATCGACGCCAATAGGAGTATGGACGACAATATCTCCTGATGAAATGCTTTGCATCTTCAAATGGAAAGAAATAATTACAAAATAGTTCAAAACAAATCTTAATGCGAACTTAAATTTCTTTCTGTCTTAGGATTGCCAAAATTTTGACTGTGTTGTATACAGTCAGAATTGTCAAAATTTTGGCGGTCCTAAGACTATCGATTATGATTTTTGCCAAAACGACTTAATGGAGAATTTTTTTTTCCAAAGGTTCTTTGGAAGGTTTGCAAATGCGAGGTAGTGTATTTGACAAGTCGATTACTTCATCGAATTGGTTCTTTTTTAATTACTTCTATATTGCTGGGAGCCATTTCCATCGGAGAAGAGCCAAAAACTTGAGAAGCTTGATAGAGAATTTTGGAGTGCATGACCGGAGATTCACCGGGTGTAATCGAAATGATAGGAATTTGTTAGGGTTTAGAAATTTGGTGCCACAAAATTTAATTGTTTTAGGGTTTAGGGAAATGAAGGTGGCAAGTGAAAAGAAGATTTTTTTTAATACTTTAGTTGGTGATGCCCCCTAACAATTTTAAAGGACATTTTGGGTATTGAAATACAACCATCATTTTGATAAATTTGTGCTGCCCCTATCAAATTTCCTAGTTCCTTTATCAAAGGCCTGAAATAATATCTTTAAGTTACGTCTTCCATCATGAGCTTATATTAAAAATCGAATTGGGCCAAGGGGTTCTTTGTTGGTGTATAAATTATCTAGTTCTTGAGGCCAAGGCTATTAAATTCTGTTATTGTCATATCACAGGATTATGCAGGGACAAAGGACTCAAGCAGAGAACCACTAGTTACAAGTTATCACAGGAAATTTATGGGCACGGTGGATTACATATGGTTAGTACAATTCAAACATTTCTTGCAGCCTGCTTCAAAGATGTGCTTTGTTTCCTGAATGAGCTGTGAGCCCATAGTTGGACATACGGAGGTGAAAAGAATAATTTTAAGACAATTTGGAACATTGTATGCAAACTTAAAGTAGGTAATATATTTATATTAGAAGTTCATATCGAGGTGTCCTTGACTATGGGCTTAGATTGCTTGATATTCACCATTCTATATGTTTTAGTCCTTATAGAATTTAAAAATACATTGATATATTTTTTTCTTTCTTTTCTGCAAGTATACACAAAGTAAGAACCCTGACAATAGTTCAAAGTTTGAAATAATGACTTCATTCTTCAGGTGTTCTGAAAGCCTGCAGACTGTCAAAGTACTGGATACAATCCCGAAGCATGTCTTGCAGAGGATCCCAGGGTTCCCAACACATGTAAGATTATGGTTTTCAAAAAGTCATGCATGATTACTTAATTCTCCACGAATACAAAATGATATGCTTTATGTTCCATTAGTTCATTAGTGCGGTGCATCAACTTGTTTTAAATAATTTTGCTACCAAGTCCAATCCATATTTCTAACCATCGAAATTATATTTCTGATATTGAAGCAATGAACTTTAACTTGCTTTGCAGAAATGGGGAAGCGACCATCTCGCCTTGGCTTGCCAGTTCGCATTTGCAAATAGGTCCAAGACCATTGGATAGTATGTATGGGATTATTTTTTAGCAAGTATGAGTGATGTAGCTGTTTTTGTTGTAACAATCAAATAATGCATGTATATTCAGCAATTCCAGCTGTGCTCTATAATCTATTGGTTGCAGTAGGGACTGCCCAACATAAATCAATTGTTTAACCAATGTTGAGGCTTGTTCTGGATTTCTTATCCGATCAATTTTCTGATGGAGACTCAAAGCTATACCCTCTCCTTTTCATGGATGACTTAGTTTGGAAAGACAGGTTTTGTACTGATGGAATTGCATGCTATGCTGTTTCCAATCCCGCATAAAGAAAACAGTAGAAGATACTAAGTTGAATTTGGGAAGTAGAAGATACTAAGTTGACGCTGTCAAGCCGACAAATTACTTCACCTTTCTGTCACCTCTTGGTACTTATTCAATGGACCATTTCTGCGGAATCAAGCCATATTCTGGTTTTTATAGAAGGAATCCTCTTTGCAAAAGCCCCATTAGAGCATCTTTTTAGTAGATGGTGCTGAAAATTGCATCTTGCGGCCCCCAATATTTTTTTTTTAAAGATAAATGTAGAATGGATTGGATTTGTATAATACTAGTAGAAAATAATAAAATAATAAAATAATATTCGATCCAAAAGATTGTGGTAAAAAAATAATGAATAAAAATAATATAAATCTAGAATCTAGAATTTACTATCCTACAAAATAATTTCCTACATTCTGAATTTAAAAACTCAGGCCTATGGGTGGGTTGGACCTGAAAATATACAAATTGGAACTTGGGATAGATTTTACTATTCAACCAAAAGAGTTTCTAAATTATGAATCTAGATTCTTAGATGGGCCTTATTAATGATGATCTTATGAATGGGTTCAGCGCAGGAAAGCTAGACAGTGACTGCACAATAATGATTCTCAGAGCATCCTTAGTAGATGGTGCTCAAAATTTAAAAAAAGAAGGTAAATGTAGAATGGGTTAGATTTGCATGAGAATAGAAAATAATAAACTAACCTTTGGTCCCAAAGATTGTGGTAAAAAATTAATCTGGAAAAGAAAAAATATAAAATCTAGAATCTACACCGTAGCTACCCACCTTAGCGATGATTCGTCTTGGTTGAGCGATACATGCTAGTCGCTAGGTAAATCATCCCCTGCATGCTAATAAGAATACAACGCACCTAGCTAAGGGAATAATCCCAACTTGTATTACTTGTGCTAGAACATGAAAATAAAATATTACTTATATTCAGACCCTCGCATGTTACCCTAGATCATGTCGCTCGGAAAGTTCCTTACGGTTTCACCTCTTGGTTTACCTTCGGACCGGGACGTGACTGAATGGTATCGACAAAATGATTGCATACATCCTGAATCTAAAAATTCTCTGACCCAACTTATAGCTCCTGTGGGTGGATTGTACCTGAGAATCTAGAAATTAGAACTTGAAATGGGTCTTACTATTCTACCAAATTAGCTCCTACATTCTGAATCTAGAATCTAGAAATTGTGATGGACCTTACTAGTGATGCTCTCACAATTCGGAACTGCTGTTCACCAAACACCATGCTGAAACCAGAATAAGCTAATTAACAAAGATTTTTTGATGATACATCGATCTTATAATGGGCGGAACTATAATCTAAATAGCAAAAAATGTTTACAAACTTTACATCCTCACAATACATGGTGTCAATGCATGACATTGCTTTCTCCAATGAAACCCTCACTTCTCATGCTCCTGTGACTAGGAGCAATTTTTCTCCCCGAGTTACGCCATACTTTTAAGATTCAAACTTGTCGTCTCTCTGTTGCTGCTGTTGCTGCATTGGGCTGACTTGTCAATGAGTGTATCCTTTGGACCCCATTCTATTGCAGGTGTCAGCAGAAAACATGGTTGCTTGCAGCAAATGACATCTGTGAATCAGGCAGTAAAGAGTTGGATATCATGTAAGGGTTGCACCATGATGAATGGAAGAACTTGTATCTGAAGTTTGCATTGCTGCTGCTGCGTTAAACGATCTGGGACCTTGCTGTGGTTCATTGACCACTCCCAGAACTTTCAGTGTGTGTCTGAATTAACAAAAGGCAGAAAGTATCAAACCACCCATGCTAATACTAAAACCAAAAGAACATAATAATGGTTGTAAGAATAATTTAATGACAATGATCAAGCAAATCAACTCAAGTCAGAACTAAAAGTAAATGGCAATGACAATCAGCCCATTCTGAGTGGATAGCTATAATATTTTGCTTCTTTCATGTTGTGGCATACACTACATTTAAAATATGTTTCAAATGTTACAAATACAAGAAATAGCAAGATACATATTGTATATTATTTGCTTGATTATGTGTATCCTAAGATACATTGTTTCCACATACGTAAAGGCAAGTAGATAGGAAAAATTAGAATCCTCACACATAAATTGAACACCTTGAACAACAAGGACCATTATTGAGTATTAACAAAAAGTGAAAGTTCATGATAGAGTTGATAAATATAAGTGAAACTGAAACAACTCACATATCATCACAACCAAAAGTTACCTATGCTTTGCAGTAGAAGAAAAATAACGAACTAATAAAGAACAATGATAGCTTTTATTGTCTAAAAGACTGGTCACAGTCTAAAACCATAAGTTAATAAAAGCTAACAAGTCCCCAAAGGCATCTATCATTAATCACAGCCTCATCTCATCCAAATGAAACATTGCCACCATGCATCTTCATCCTCTTCATCAATAACTAAATCATTACTTTCCTCATCTAAATCTTTATTTTCCCTGGGGTTCACAGTGTTTAATTTATTAAAATCCGCTTTAAAATGGTACGCCAAACGAGATCTGAATCTGGGTAATCCATAGCATGCTAATGTACCTGCAATTGCACCATAACTCTAGAGTTTTTGGCAAGGAATGAGGATTATTTATCGAGGACCATCGGTTCCAAAGCAATCTTGGAGTTCGATTGAGTTTGACTTTAGGAGTTTCTTTATTTGTTTATTACATTGCTTATTGCTTGTATTATTGGGTATTGGCTTTCAAAAGCCCAACCAATTTAGGAATAGGGTTCCTTTTTCCTGGAACTAGACATGGTTCTACTACACTCTTCGCTTCTCCTTATAGTCCTCATAAACTGCAATTATTGTGTACTGTAGAGTTCTTCCTCACAGGAACTCGTCTTCTTCATCAGCGTCCAAGCTGACCCTAAGTCAACAGATCCCAACGGGTTCTCACTGCATGCAATCATCGTCACGATGACCATATTCTGTACAATGATCTCTGTTAAGTATTAGTAATAATGGGCTTTAGTCCCACATCGGGTAGAGTAATAGAGAGAGTAGTTAGCCTCTCCTATATATATATATGTAGTTCTCTCTTCAATAATAACTATTCTCTATGATTCTATTCTAAATGGTATCAGAGCCAACACTCTGAAATTCTCTTCCCTTCTCTTTCTCTCGAAACCCTAGATCTCTCCCCTTAATCCCGCTGCCGCCACTCCCCCCCGCTGTTGCTCCCCCCCCCACCCAAACTCCCCTGCCTCCACCCCCCCCTCTAGCGCATCCCCCCCTCAACGCCCCCCCGGCCTGCCCCCCTTCCAGCGCCCCCCCCCCCCCCCCCCCCCGTCCTGCCCTCCTAGCCCATGTTCCATGTCCATAAACCCTAACCCAGCCGCCATCTATCCAAAACCCTAGCAGTCTTTCCTCGGTGATTTTTTTTTTAAAGATCCTTAGAGGGTAAATAATGATTTGTTTGCCGGAAGCTCTGACTCTCATCGACATCAGGAATCTAACAAAAGCAGACAACTGGATTATTTTGCGTGAATTTTTGTTTCTTTCCTTACTTGATCTTCACATCAGAATCTGACAGAGAGTAAACTGGGTTGCCTCTCTGTCCTGCTTGTGTGATCCACATTCCATCTCTTGCTTCCTATGTGTGTGCCGATTCTGACCACGTTTCTAGCGCATTAGCATGGTTGATGTGATTATCAAGTTGGAAAGATTAAACCGACAGTCGAATCAGGCATTCTAGAAGATGACTGGCACTGAGACGAATAGCAGTGCTACAGATACTAGTGTCGAAACTGCAATGGCAGGACCAACGGGCACTAGCATGACGATTTCATCGATTTGACTTGTCGATCGACGATTGGACGGACCAGAAGGCTACTCGACATGGCGAAAGAAGGCCGAGAAGACGCTTCGGGAGATGCGGTTGTCTAAACATCTGACTGACAACCCTCCAACAGAGACTGATCCCATATTTGAGCAATGGAAGACGGATGGCAGTCGACTGTTTACACAGTTGATGAATTCAATGGAACCATCGGTGGAAGACGGTTGAGAATACGAATTCGGTGAAGGAGTTATGGGAAGGTCCTAGCGGCGGCGTTTGATGGGAAACGCGATTTGTCCCGTATCTACTACTCGGTCGTTGGCGTCTACCGAGCTAATAGAAGGGACAAATCTCATAAGGACCACTTCCGGCCTTTAAGGTTATGACTGATGAAATTGACCGCGTCCTACCTCTAACGACGGATATCAATGAAGCTATGGCTCAACGTGAGCAGCTTTATGTCATGACATATCTTGCCTCTCCGTCCTAATGCGAATTCTGCTCGCTTTCAGATCATTGCTGGATCTGATGTTCCATCTCTGATGGAAGCACTCTTTCGTGTTCTTCGGACAACAAAGGTCGTTAAGACCACTCCGAGTGATGCTTCTGCTAATCGATCTGCACTTGCTGCTGCTCGTGCTGGATTTCGTGGTGATCGTTGTGGACGACGTGGTGGCCGAAATGCTGGTCGTGATGCGGGACAAGGCAATGGTGGTCGTGATGGAGGAAGACTGCGCGCATGCTTCCACTATGGTCAGCAGGGCCATTTCCAGTGGCAGTGTCCTCAAGCTCATGCTTCCAATATTACTTCAGACGTCCCTGATGATGGCGTTCGATCTGTCCAGATGACTGCAGAATCATATAGATTTTTTTGAGTTCCAAGCTCAACGACGTTGTGAGGCATCCACATCTGGATCCACAGCCGGGTACTCCGCAACATGTGTGGTGAGGTCGAAACAGCGGGTGATTGACTATGGTGCGTCTGCTCACATGACTGGCGACGCAGGTATGATACAATTATATATCGGTCGGTCGTGTTTCCGATATTACTGTTGCCAATGGTGGTTCACTAACAGTCCATGGACGAGGAAGTGCCTGTCTTTCTTCCGAATTGTCACTCCATTCCGTATTGCATACATTTGGAAACCCATTCAGTCTGCTTTCAATTAGTCAAATTACTCGCGACTTACATTGCTCGGTAACATTTTTCCATAATGTTTGTGTTTTTCAGGACCCGAAGACTGGGAAGACTATCGGTAAGGGGCATATGGTTGGAGGCTTGTATCTGTTTGACGTATCCTCTTCGGTTACTTATGCCGGCGTGAAACTCAATTCTTTTGAGTTACATTGCCAGTTAGGCCATCCATTAATCCAAACTCTTCAGCAAATGTACCCTTCTTTAGATGTTTCATTTAATTTTTATTGCGAGTCGTGTCGTTTAGCTAAACATCACCGGGTTCCCCATCCGGTGAGTCATAATAAAATTGCATCCCGCTCCTTTCGAGTTGGTGCATTCAGATGTATGGGAACCTTGTCCAGTTGATTCAGTGATGGGTTTCAAATATTTTGTTACATTTGTTGATGATTACTCACGTCACTTTTGTCTATCTGATGAAAAATTGCTCCGAATTATTTAAAATTTGGTACAATTTTTATGCAGAAATTAGAACACAATTTGGTATTCCGATTGAATATCTTCGAAGTGACAATGGTCGTGAGTACATGTCTCGTGATTTCAACTCGCATCTGTCTCGACATGGCATCATCCACCAAAAATTGTCCTCACACAACATAATGGTGTGGCCGAATGAAAGAATCAACATCTCTTGTAAACAACGCGTGCTCTTATATTTCAATAACGTACTCCCAAAATTTTTTGGTCGGATGCGGTACTTACAGCTTGTTATCTTATTAATCGTATGCCATCATCCGTATTCAATGGTGCTACTCCCTTTTCTCGGTTATATCTCGATCGAGAGCCATTTTCTCTACCTCTTAAATTTTTGGTTGCTTGTGTTATGTTCGGGATACCCGACCGACTTCTTTCTAAATTAGATCCTAAGACAATCCAATGTGTTTTCCTTGGGTATCCTAAGGATCAGAAAAGGTATCAATATTTTTTCCGTCTTGAAGATGTATTTTTTCTCTCGGGATGTTGCCTTTGTTAAAACCGAGTTTCCTCCACTTCCACAAACTGCGAATCCATTTTCTCAGGTTTATCCAGAAAAAGGATTTTTTGTTTTCTTCTGATCAAACACAAGTCTCCCGTACGGGTGCCCTCCCCTACCAAGCCAGTATCCCGGTCATACGGCCCGTAGACACCAGTTCAGTCAGCTCCGACATTGCCCGATCACGCATCACCGATAGTGCCTACGATCACAGAATCATCATCCCCCTCTAGCTCCTCTGATTCACCTCCGCTTGTTCCACCAGCTCGACATCGTCGTGCCTGTAGTGATCATCCCTTGTATGTTCACAACTACAAAGGGCTAGCAAGCACTCAGTCCTTGAGAGCTACTATTGATGGAATTCAGATTTCCAATATTGCTGAAGATGGTCTCAAACATTCCGGTTGGCGTGCTGCTATGGAAGAAAAAATAAAAACGCTTCGAAAAAACTATACTTGGGATTTGGTCGATTTGCTGACTGATAAATAGGCAGTCGGTTGTAAATGGGTGTTTACGATCAAAGTGAAACCGGATGACACTCTTGATCGACTTAAAGCTCGTCTTGTGGCTAAAGGATATTCTCAGACCTATGGTGAGGATTATTTTGAAACATTCTTCCCAGTTGCCAGAATGACCTCTGTATACGTACTCTTGGCCTTAGCTGTTCGCTATGACTGGACATTACTTCAGCTGGATGTCAAGAATGTATTTTTACACAGATCTTGACGAAGAAGTATATGTGGTGCAACCTCCCGGGTTCGTTGCAAGGGAGGGTAAAGTATGCCACATGAGGAAGGCCCTCTACGGTCTCAAATAATCACCTCGTGCGTGGTTTGGTCGATTTACACATGTTACTCAGTTTGACATGTGTCAATCAAAGAATGATCATTCGGTATTTTACCGACAGACATCAGCTGGAAAGATACTACTTGGTGTCTATGTTGACGACATTGTAATCACATGAGACGACAGTCAGTGCATTGCAGAACTGAAGAAGTTTCTAGGAGAGCAGTTTCAGACCAAAGATATGGGAGTGCTGAGCTACGTCTTGGGTGTTTGAAGTCATAAGAAAAAAGAAGCACATTGTCATGTCCCAGAAAAAGTATGTACTAAACATACTGAATAATGCAGGAATGATGCAAGCCAAGGGAGCAACGTCGCCAATGGACCCAGGAGAAAAGTTATTCCATGATGAGGGGGAGCTGATAACTAATCCAGATCAATATCGTCGAGTAGTTGGAAAGCTCAACTACTTGGCAGTTATGACTCGTCCAGATATTTTCTTTGCCGTCAGTGTCGCGAGTAGATTTGTCTTCTCCACGAGTTCCACATTGGCAGGCAGTTCTCAGAATTCTACGCTATCTAGTTCAGAATCCTGGAAAAGGAATTCGCATGGAGAATCAAGGACATACGAATGTTGAGTATTTTACGGATACTGACTGGGGTGCAAGTCTGACGGAAATACGATCTACATCTGGTTACTAGGTATTTATTGGTGGAAACTTGGTATCGTTGAAAAGCAAGAAGCAGAGTGTGATCGCACGATCAAGTTCCGAAGTAGAATATCAAGCTATTACTCATGGCACAGTAGAGGTGCTATATCTGAAGCATCTGCTACAAGAATTGGGAGAAGAAGCATGATCTAAAGCAACAGATATGTGGTGTGATAACCAGTCTGCTATTCATATTGCTACCAATCCTGTGTTCCATGAAAGGACGAAGCATATAGATCGACATCCACTCCGTCCGCGATGAGTATAAAAAGGGGATAATAAAGTTTCATCATGTGAGGACCGGTGATCAGATAGCTGATATATTCACAAAGTCTCTTTTGGGTCCTCGGGTTCAATTTATGTGTAACAAGCTGGACATGATTGACATATATGCTCCAGCTTGAGGGAGGGTGTTAAGTATTAGTAATAATGAGCTTTAGTCCCACATCGGGTAGAGTAAGAGAGATGTGTTAGCCTCTCCTATATATATATGTAGTTCTCTCTTCAATAATAACTATTCCCTATGATTCTATTCTACAATCTCCATCATCTTTATCATCACATATTATCCTCCCTTTGCACCACGCTATGTCTGCGATTATGTTACATCCTGCACTGTCCCCCAGAGCCACCTGCAACATCGACAACACTGATGATGGATGTCTGTTCTGAACAGAACCCGACTAAAGCGAACCTCGATCAGATAACCGACCTGTCATCCGCAAGGCTTACCACCCCCTCTCAGATCAGGATTTCGTACCAGTCAGCCTTGTCTTTCGCATTCTGGCTTCACATACTGTCGCTGCATCGTCCCTGATTCATTGTTGGATTCTTTTTGAGTTGGATTGAAGGTTCTTCGCTTGAGGATCGATTTTGAATCCGTTTCAACCGTTAGGAAACGCATGGATAACTAGTGTTTTGGGTAAACTCGATCATTGATCACATTTTCATTATAATAGTTCTATTAGATATTGATTAATCATTGCTAGTATATTGCTTGGTATTTCTATGAACATCATATGTCAACCTTTGCATATTTGTCCCAAAATGACCTGACCGGCATCATATTTGGTATCAGAAGCCTTGGCTTTAGGCTAGTTTACACGAGTCAACAGCTTTATCTATACGAAGAACAGCTTGAAAAAGTTCTATTGTGCAATGGGTGCTCACCAAGAAAACAATTGGTATAGGAGGGTAGATGCTCCCTAGAACGTTTGATTATGCATTTTCGAAGTTCAGAGCCTTGCAACCTTAAGAGTTTAGGTGCATGACTGTGCTAGAAACTTCATTTTATACTATCTTTTAAATCACTTCAACCAACATCCTTCCAAGCACTATTAGATTTGATGAGTACCTAATATAGGCACACAAGCTTGACCTAGAATATTAAAAGAACCTGGGATTCCGGCATTGATTTACAATTTGAAATTATATGTCAAGTTGTTATGTACAGACAGTTCCTTTAATGCGGACATTAACAAAAATGAGATTTAATTTTTTAATTTTTTTACTTTAAGCGACGATTATCATTTTAGTGTCCTTTTTATGTTTCCTTGAGACTATTATCACACTGGCAGTTTGCTGGCATGTGCTTTTGACAATCTATCAGGATTTCGCACAAGCAGAAAATGGTTTATGAGATTCATATTCATTGTGGAAAAATACCTTGACAATGAAGTCTTAATGTCTGGCTGATTTGCATAAGATGCAAGAGGAGCTCGTAAGTTAGCATATCTGTTCAAAGCAATCTCAAGCTGTGTAGGAGGTAACTGCAAAACCGAAGCTGCTATAAACACACAGATGAAGAAGAAAACTATGAATAACCAAGTAAATAATCTATAAACCAGTTAACACCTGTAACAGAATATGGAATGAATGTGGCTGTGTCTGAGATGCTAATTTCAGAAACCCCACCCACAACTTTGGCATCTTCCATATCTGTATGACAGAAACAGATAAACAAGAAATATTTTTCATATGAAACTTGGAAATGTGGTGATGTTCAAATAAAAGTATTATTTGTTTGGCTCATTTTTTGGTACAAAACCAACCAAAGATCTACCGAAGCAACAACTTTATAAATGTCCATTTGTACTTAGCCCTCTCAAAGCTATATGCCGACTAGCTTCGTTCCAGTCAAGAAGATAGTTGAACATTCGCAGACAATTCTCACATGCATTAGCCATTTAATAAGTGTACGACACTGGACATATTTGACACACATACACCACCTATTAATAAGAAGAAAGCTGTTGCTCTACAATATGGGCCAATGGCTTTCCACTTGGAAGTCCCTGACATTTCAAACATTGATGTCTTCCGTAAATATTTAAGTAAACTGGCTGGATAATAGATCATATGATTAACTCAATATGATATTAAGCGTGCTATAATTATGACAGTCGGTCCAGGGCTGTTTACAAATTACTCAGATTATGCAGCTGATTTGTTACAAGTACACGAGTTGGAAACTTGGCTTAACCTGCCACCAGATAAATCAAATTACCATTAAATTACTTGGAAAATTAGCTGCCGATTAACTGAATTTTTCGAAGACTGTACTAGGTTCTACATAAAATAAAACCTGGCATGCCAAATGATGATCTTAATATCCCATTCCGTGTAAAATTCATTTATCCTGACAATCTTAATATTCCGTGCAGTGTAAAACTCACTTCTCGCTGGCCAAAAGTACCTCATATGCTGCTGCCATGGCAGTGATGAATCCATTCTAGTCCTAGATTCCTAGTGGTATAATTAAGCACTAGTATACCTATAGAAAGTCAACAGTGGAAGAAGGTCCTATGGATTAGCGCAGTCAGAGAGCAAAAAATTCATTATAGGTGTATTTAAAGAGGTCTGCCTTCTATTGTGTCCAAATGAAGTAGAAATTTCGTATACGTGAACAGAAGATCTAAGTGATCATATACAAGGGAAAAGGCTAAAGAGCTGGCCAAGCTGTCACTTCCAAACTTTTCTTTAGTAGTGGAACTTTGGCAGTCATGGAGAAAGTCAAGCCATAGAAGTAGGGTGCAAGTAACTATCATCCAGCCCCATGCACTTCTGTGTTGCTACTAGTAACCTCTCTCCTAAAGAGAATGACCCCCTCCACACCAGGACTATCTAAATATTAAACTGGATGACTATTACTAAACCTACATCACACTAGAAAAAGAATCATGGATGTGGTATTCTGAAGAGAGGAATTTCTCTCTTATACAGAAATTTGGATGGGTCAGTCTAGAGTGCAATCTGGAGTACTTTGTGAGGAGTACATATAGATGGAGAATAGATACCTAAGAATAATTGTGACACAAAACAGGAATTTAAGTTCAACTAATCCAATTTTACAATGAGGATTTGTAGGAGATTTAACTAGTGAGCAAGTTCTTTGTATTGGTTTTGAAATTAACTTGCACAACTTATCCGGAGGAGCGCGATTCAGCCCCAAGCCTTCAAGAAAGGCGCAAACTTCGACTACGAGGAAGCGTTTAACACGTAATTGGACTCCTCGATTTATGATACAAAACTTGTTGTCGATGAAGAAGATCGGACACGTGCGCTCAAGAAATACATACTCGATCAAGATTAGACTTTGACTTTCGAAGGAGTTCGATGCCGGTTCGGTGTCTTCGTCGATGGATTGATTCTAGAATGTCGTCAATTGAAGGAAATTGCTCGAACGGTCCTCAAAGCAATGGCATCGAATCCTCCGATGAAGACGTCGGCAAAAGTTTAGTAGAATAGGAGAGGAAAAAACTCAACTCATTGGTTTCCTACATGTGTTTAAAGTGGATTTTATTCTCATTCATTCTCTATCTCTACTGCAATTCCTTGGCTCTTTTATAGCCATACAACTCAACCATAAGATAACACAAAATAATTCAAAGGATAAACAAAATAATCCTAAGGAAGATAAGTTCACTAATCTCAAGACAAACAAATAACAATAAAGATAAATACTTAATCTAATAGGAGATAAAATCCCTATCCAAAGCTTGTAAAGGAGTTAGAAGAAAATTTTCTTCATAACAAATACATCTCAACTCCTTTACCAAAATACCTCGCATAGTTTTTGCAAGATGACTAGTCCAAAACTTAGGCCCGTCTTTGTCTCATGCGTCGTGGTCAAGTTTGATCCTCATCATCTCCCTAGCTTACAAGATTCACCACCTGATGAATTACGGTGAAGATAATATATCAATACATCCATGTCTAGTTTTTGGAGATCATCTATAGTCATCCACGAATAGTCAGACTCTGGTCGTCCAAGCCAGCACACTAAGTGTTGCTAGCCTCAGTCTACGGTAGAGACTATCACGACATTGGTAACATCCTCAATTTCAAGTCATGTACGCCTCCAATGTGGTAATGGTGACGAAGACGGTGTTACTGGTCCATAAACGGTACCAAAGTGTCCACCTATGAAGGGTAAAAATAGAGAACATGTAGGGTCATAATCATAAAAATATACTATAATCTCATCAAACAATGTTAGATTCTCCACACGCATGGCTGATTCATGTGTAATATCTAGCACATATGCATTTGAACCAATCATTCGCAAAACTTGGTGAGGACATGCCCGTCTGGTATGCAGCTTCTTCAAAGTTCCAAGAGAAAACCTCTCCGAGCTCACTCGCACAAGTACCTCATCACCAATAGTAAGTTCATGTAATCTTCTGTGACCATCGGTTGCTAATTTATTCAAATTATTGCTCAGCTAATCTTCTACGAATCTCAATATATAGGTCATGGATATATTGTACAAAAGCCTCGACAAACGTGCTAGACTGGGGTCCTAGTGGTTCGGGTAGAAGATCCATAGGCTTCCTAAGGTAGATTCTATAGACAACCTCAAAAGGACTCAACTTTATGCACCTATTAACCGAACTATTGTACGCAACTCTGCAGTAGGTAAGACAAGATCCCAAGTAGCTAGGTGGTCACCAACAAAACACCTCCACAAATCACCTAGACACATATTGACAACTTTAGTATGACCATCCATCTATGGGTGGTAAGCAATCGAAAACTGAAGCATCGTGTTGAACTTTTTCTCTAGCGTCTTATGTAAAATAGCTCATGAATCTAACTTTCCTACCAGAAACAACGGTCTTAGACAACCCGTTTAACCTCCAACATCCCTAAAGAATAGTCTTGATATATGTGAAGTATAACTCGTTTTGCTACAAGCAATAAAATGTGCCATCTTGGAAAAACGGTCCACTATTACAAAAATGCAGTCATCTTCCGCAAGGTACGTGGCAAACCTAACACAAAATTCATGCTAATGTGTTATCGTGGTGTGAAGGAAATAGGTAAATGAGTGTAAATGCATATGTTATTCTTCCTACCCTTCACCATCTGACAAGTACGACAATGTGCTACTGCTCTAGCGACATCGTGCTTGAAACTCTGCTAGTAAAACATGTCATCAACTATATGGATGGTCTTCTTGCGTCTGAAATGTCCCGCAACGACGCCAACATGCATTTCTGAAGCAAAGAAGTCTTAAGGGAACTAGAGGGAACACATAGCTCATTACCCCCTAAACAAGAAACCATCAAACATAGTGAAATTACCAATAAAAGTAGAGGGATGTTTACACAATTTATCATATTTCCTTAAAATCTCGATAAGTAAGATACTCATCAACAATACGGTCGATCCAAGGACTTGAGTACTAATTGACCACAATGTATACAATTTCCTACTTACTGCGTCAACGGGTTTGTTCTTAGCACCTGTATAGTACTTGAGAGCAAATGTGTACTCCTAAATGGATTCCACCAACTAAACGTATCTTGGTCCTAAGTTGTTTTGAGAACTCAAACAATGTAGGGCCTAATGGTTCGAAAATAA
This sequence comes from Iris macrosiphon, assembly GCA_036927795.1. Classification (NCBI taxonomy): domain Eukaryota; kingdom Viridiplantae; phylum Streptophyta; class Magnoliopsida; order Asparagales; family Iridaceae; genus Iris; species Iris macrosiphon. The sequence goes on from JAYESA010000003.1 coordinate 167,357,058, forward strand.
AACAGTCTTTCGGTAAGAGATAGTGACGCCAGTATCGTAAACTATGTACGACAACACAAAACTCTCGGTAATAGTTGAGTAACGTTGTCGAATCACATTCAACTTTTCGCTAACGTAAGCGATTGGATGGCCTCTTGGCTTGACACACCACATATTCCTGCGTCGGAAGCGTTACAAAATACTTTTTTTTTTGAGAAATCAGGGAGACGAAGAACCAAGGTAGAAGTGAGCAATTAATCTGATGCATGACAAAGACATATAGGGTTCGGTTGGACCTATTTGGGTTATTGGTCGAATGCAATTAATTTGAATATTGGAATGAGAGCTTTATTGTGAACAAAATATTATTATTATAAGTCACAAAAATTTCTAACAAGATGCAAAAAATTGTCAACGAACTTAGAGATGAGCTTTGGAATTTATCGAGAACCGAAGAAGAACCACGCGATTCTGGAACAATAATGAACTCGCAACCATTCAACAATATCAAATAAACTAAAAAAAGGTAGAAATGTGGTGATGAGGAATAGATGAGAACTTTTGGAATTGTAATTTTAAGATAAAATTGACTTCACACCATTATACATAAATTTGAATTCCTTTTATTCATTCATTCATCTCCATTTCATTCTCAAGTACATAGCATGTTATTTATAGCATTTGGAAGATATAAAATGTAAGAGACTAATTCTTAAGACTTATCCTCGGAACAACCTACTCAAACAAATCATAAAAATAGATAGAAAATCAAATCCTGGCTTAATCTAAAACTAAAAAGATACTAAAAATCCAAAAGTCCTAGAAAAATTTATCCAAATCTCATAAGATCATATTGGTCCTCCATCCTTCTCCCTCACGTCAAAAGGTTACCACCTGGTAAATCGTATACTACTAGAAGTCTACGAACAAAATATTTTGTATCCAAGGGGGAAGAGGTGGTAGTGGAGGATATGGTGACCATGGAAATCCTAGAATCTAGGAAGGACATCACAGTAGTATCGATAGTCGTATGAAGGAGAAACAACACCGATAGTCGTGTGAAGGAGAAACAACACGACTCATGGATAAATGGTAATTGCTTCTCCCAAAAGAACCGTTTCTCCCAAAAGAAAGGATGTATGATCGTTCATAAGATGTCGATACAACTAAGAGGCAGCTCCTAGTGTAGTATTTTGTTTGTCATGCTAAGCATCATTTGTCCAATTGTCCAAGCCTGCAACTTGTAAAAAAAATTGTGACAAATATATAACAATAATTGTTCAAAAATACTTGTTGAGGATTCAACTCATGCTTCTTGTGACACCAACTCAACACAACTTGCGGGATTGGAGTTCTGAGAGACTCAATAATTATAAAAGACTCACTAGGTGAACGATTTAGTGGAATTGATGTTAGCTCAACGGGTATCACAAGCTCAGATAAACAATTAATAGGTTTTTTTACGTCATTATAATGTGTCATGAAGTGTGTTTGGACTAGTGACGATAATTCCCGAATAGATGGATTTTGTATGACTATTTGGTGGAGAAAGGGCATATATTTCTTCTATTGGGTTGATCCTAAATTCAAAGTTTCTATCATAGCATCAAGTACAATGAACCTATGTCAGCTATTATTTGCTTTAGAGTCATGGTGGTCATTCTTTTTTGTCATATTAGAGTCTGCTATCAACGAAGATATTTCATTAAACAAATCACTCTTCTATGCTTGAACCTAAAATTCTCCCGCTATGTAAATGTATAAACAAGCATATGCCTAGGCTCTGATATCAAATCTGACACGGAAAAAAGACCGGTAGGGTTTGGTTGGATCTATTTGGGTTATGGGTCGAAATCAATTAATCTGAATATTGGAATGAGAACTTAAATGTGAAGAAAATATTATCACTGTCACAAAATTTGTAACAAGATGCAATAATTTGTCAACAAACTTAGAGATGAGCTTTGAAATTTACCAAGAACCGACGAAGAACCAGGCGCTTTTCGAACAATAAGGAACTCACAGCCGTTCAACAATATCAAATAAACAAAAAAAAAGGTAAAAATGTGGTGACGAGTATTATATTAAAACTTGTGAAACTTTAAGTTTAAGATAATATTAGCTTCACACCATTATACAAACAAATTCCTTTTATTCATTTATCTCAATTTCTTTTTCTAAGTACATAGGATGCTATTTATAGCATTTGGAAGATACAAGATATACAAGACTATTACTACTTATCCTCCTAACAACCTACTCATAGAAACCATAACAAATAGATAGGAATTAAATCCTGACTTAATCGACTAAAACTGAATAATTCCACAAATTTCTAAAAAATCTACCCAAATATCATAAGATCAGATTGATCTTCTGGATAGTTTTCGGTATTTAGATCATTCATCCATCATGACAGAGAGATTGAGAAAGATGTCATGCATAGAATTAAATATGATAGTTGAAACTGACTACTTTTGAAGTACTTTGTGATCAAAAGATACTTTTGAAATCGAAAGAGAAATTCTATAAGATGGCTACAAGACAAATCATGTTTTACAGACCTGAGTGTTGGACGATTAAAAAACATGTCCAAAAGTTCAGTATAGCCAAAATGAGAATGCTAAGATGAATGACTAGCAAACATTAAAAGATGCAATAAGAACTTAAGTGTATTTTTGGGAAGTTAGATGTGGTACCAATAAATAGGGCTGCAAATGAGCCAAGCAGTTCGCGAGCTGCTCGAAGCTCGGCTCGATAAAAGCTTGTTTGAGCTCGGTTCGTATAGTAAACAAGCTGAGCTCAACCTTCATTTTCGAACTTGTTTAATAAAGGAGCCAAGCTCAAGCTTAGAAGTACTCTGCACGTTTGAGCTCGCGAGCTGGCTCGTTTATAAGCCCATTGCTGCAGTCTACCAATTTGTTTTGTTACTTAAATTTAAATTTGTTCTTTGTTGAATTCTAATTTTATGTTTGTATAAGAATATAGTTGTGTGCATTATATATTTATATGTCCTTAATAATTGATATTAAGGAACTTTTTTAATTGAATTTTTATAAATAAATTATTAATATTACCTGTACTTGAATTCAAGCCTAACTAGCTTGAAATCGAGCTCGTTAAGCTAGAAAACAAGCTGAACGGGCTTGAAATCAAGCTTAACGAGCTTGATTTTGAGCTTACCGAGCTTGTTTATCAAGCTTGCTTATCAAGCCGAGATCGAGCTCAAACCAAGCCAAGCTCGGGCTTAATATAAACGAGCTCGAGCCAAGCTCAAGCTCTAAAATAAAAAACTTATCAAGCACGAGTTCGATTAATTCTAGTCAAGCCAAATTCAAGCTTATAAAAGCTTGGCTCGGCTTAGCTCATTTGCAGCCCTATCAATAAAGGACAAGATAAGAAATTGTCTTTGGTGGTTTGAATATGTGCAATGTAGACCAATAGATGCTTCAGTAAGGAACAATAAGATAATAGTTAAGGAGCCTCTAGAACTATAAGTGAGCCTAAACGAACATGAATTGAAGTTTTAAAGAAGAATGTCTTATTTGTTAGTGTTATAGAGGACATGACCCTTAACAGAGGCGAATGAAAGAAAATATTCAACAGTCAACCCCAAAACTTTGGGATAAAGGTTTTGTTGTTGTTGTTGTAGCATAGACTGCAATCTAAAGACTCAGCCTGACTGCAGCCATCGACCCCAATCCAACCTGTCATTTCTTTGACTGAACCAATCTGGACTGAATTCATTGTCCTCATATGACCTGAATCCCAAAGCTCCATCCAAATTCGTTGGTTCAAATAAAATGCATATCCAAGTTACCCTCTAGCAATTCAGAAACCAATACAACCAAGTCAAGGGCTTTCTTGAATCCACCCAAAGTAATTAGATTAAACCTAATACTTAAACAAGGTTTCCTAGTTGGTCTCATGTATATTTAATTAAAGGAACACACATTTAATTAAATGCAATAATTGGAATAATCATTATTCCGATAAACAACCTTCGACAAGTAGGCTACTAGAACACAAACTCAGTCTAATAAACTAATAAAATTTTAATAAATTAAAAGCAGCTACCTTCGTGGAGATGAGGCACATAAGTATCTTTGAGTAAATAAGGCAACATGATGAGCTCGGACAATCTATTACAGAAGGCCATCAAATGGGGGTATTAATCCTTTGACCTAATGCAAGTTCTTTCCAAGAAAGACGCCAACGCCTTTGTGGGTGTATCAGTAATGTACATAGGATGTTATGCACTGTTATGTGATTGGTAGTCCAGATCAGAAAGCATTTATGAGTAAGTGAGGATGGTGTTTGCAATTGGGTTTGATATGCAGTTAGAAGCACAATACATGACAATTAACAGAAGCTACATAGTTTTACTCTACATAATTTTCTCTGGTCATGAGAAACAAGTGAACAAAACCATAAATTCAGGCCTTCATGGATAACTCATCATGATGCGTGCTGACTATTCTTATGTGAACTTCTGTTTAATCAGAGATCCTATTTTTGTAAGTTTTCACCGCCCAACAAAAGCATTTCTTCCGAAGCGATTGTAATCGTGTGAAGGGACTGCATAAGCCAAGAAGGCAAATGGCAGGTAGGAAACCAACCTCACTGGAAAAAAATTCATCACAAGCACCCCACCTTTATTATCGACCAAGATTAGGAAATAGTATATTGCGTTAAGAAAGAGAATTTCTATGCAGAATCTCATCCTGAAGACACAATATAGGTAAAAGGGCCAAGTTCAATCACATTCCTAAGAGATGCCCTTATCAAATACAAGTGCACACTTAATTTTGGAGTAAACAAAATGCCTAACTTATACTTAAACCGGGGATGCATCATCTTTCCATTTTGACTTCCAGCAAGTAAGATCTTCAAGACTCAAATAAGATGTTTCAAAGCGAAAGGTGGACGGAGATTCTCCAATCATGAAAAGTTATAGTTACAAGTACTTATAAACGTGTCCATCCGAAGAATTATTATCGCCCAGTGACGTGGTGTTGTCTTTCACTACTAGCACTATGTTACCAGCTCCCCATGTCAACACGAAAAGCCTAGGAACTTTGAAGTTTGAACCTCAGACAATCTTTGTGTAAATTTTGTAAAATTGATCAGTATCTCTCACTCGGTTAGTTATTTACTCTCCCACATAAATGTGAAAATGGGAAAAGAACAGTATGCATCTTGTTCTAATACTCTTTTCACCATCCTAATGTGGTATTTATTGCAAGGGCCCAGGGAGATTCAAACATAAATACTGGACCTTGGTTGGGCAGGAACCAATAAGAAAACGAGATGGGGTCCTGGAGTCCAGGATTATGTTATCCTTTCCCCTAACCTTCAGTCGAATCAAACAGGCAAAAGGCATATATTGAAAGTTGAAACGATGAGAAGAAAATAAAAGACAAGTCACTGAGTCAACTAAATTTGAAGTGTTTCATGCAAAACATTTCCTGATATCAGAAAGAATTATATGCTCCTGGACATCCATGTGTTCTACTGAAAGTGAAACAGATACAAAAGAAAAAGGGATTGTACCTGTTTAGTCACAAGCTTGTCAAGTATTCCCATGACAAAATCAACCTACAAGAAGAAAATGAGAAATAAAATAAATCGTCTCCTAAATAAAATATATCTGAAATAAATATCAAACAGGTGCTAGCTCTATATGATTAGTAAAGCAGGTGCTAGCTCTATATGCTTAGTAAAGACCTAGGTAATGTTAAACGTATCGACAGAATAGAGAAAAACGTGTTTATGAAAGAAAATTATATTTAAAGGAGATGAAGATTATTTCGAAAGTTGTTTAAGAGAACAATGTAGGGATTTAATATAGAACATGAAGTTAGCTCAAGATGTGAACCATTGTTATTATCGTAAAACTTTAGAATTTCTGATGGAAGCCTTGGTTGTATCCTATTGAGTTTCGTTTAGATGATTGATGTTGCTAACTAATTTACTCAACCAAATTTTATGGACTAGAAAAATGCCTAACTAATGAAGTATTTTGGAATCTGTCTATGTAAAAATAACTGAGATATAGAAAGATGTATTCTACTATTGAGAAACAAGCTTACAGCCATATTATAAGACTCGCGGAACGTACTAGAGTAAAAACTAAGAAGCAAAAATTTCATAGTATCAATTTGGCTTTATGCTGGGAAGTATATAACACAGGAGCTAATACTCACTAAAAAATAGTAGAATAACTTTAAGAGAAGTCTACATATGGTTTTCAAACAGGGTCCCGAGGTGGGTTTGGAAAAAAGCAAATCTCTAGTAGTTATATTAGGTTAACTAGAAATATTTATGAATTATGATTGTCGTGTGAACAAGTGAAGGAGGCACATCCACATTTCCCATCATCATACACTTACATCAAGGATCCAACATTAAGTCCTTACCTCTTTGGGCTGCATATGGATGAACACATGCATACTAGTTACACTCGCAATGACCTTTAATTCTATGCTGTTTTCTAATGATATTTCATAAGTTGATGAGAGTAAAGAAGGTTCACTTCTAGTATAGAATGGTGGAAATAAGTTTTGGAGTCTCAAAGATTTACCAATTAGTAGGCATAAATTAAGTATATGAAATTTAGTTAGTAAAAAAATTCAAAAAATGAAGAAGTGATCAATATGCATGGCCAAGAGAAACCTAATTGGGATACTTATCACTATTCTGGACCAATCATCTATCATGACAGGATGATACTAAAAGAGATTCACTGCAAGATGTTTGAAGTAGAGTTCTCCTACGTGTTTTATCATAATAGGATACCCTTGAAATTGGAAGGAGAATTTTGTAAGGCTGCAATAGCCAGTTGAGCTTTATAGATCACACTGTTGGGTCATTAAGAAACTTGTCCAAAAAGAGTGTAGCTAAAAATGAGAATATGCTAAGATGGGCTAGTGGCAAAACATTAAGAGATAAAATAAGAAATAAGTGTATTAATGGAAAGAGGTGGTACCACTTGAGGATAAGACGAGAGAAAACAAGGCATCTGCAATAATTTGGACATGTTCAACGGAGACCACTAGATGCATTTGCTAAGAAGAATAAGAGGATATAAGTTAACAGAACCTACTAGTTAGGCCTATGAATTTGGGTTGAGCTACTAGTTACCTAGGAATTTGGGTTCAGGTTGTGAGTAAAACTTTGATACAGATGGTTGTATCAAAAAAATGATACAGCCACTGTATGACAGGTGGGGCCCCCTCTAATATATATATATATATATATATATATATGTTTGCACACTATATATATATATATATATATATATATATATATATGTTTGCACACTTTACGAAGAGAGAGGAGGGCCCATCTGTCATACAGTGGCTGTATCAAATTTTTGATACAGCCATCTGTATCAAAGTTTTATTGTCAGGTTGTAACGCACAACAATACCTAAATGAAGACCTGACAGGTGGAGTCACACTAAAACAAATTTACATCAAGGGAAGCCTAGTTATGAAGCAAAGATCACTAATAATCAACCAATAAGTAACACTAGAATTCAAGTAGGTTGGTTTACCAAAGATTAGTGAATTCAATCATGTATTTAGAACGATCCGAATCTCACTCCAAGGACAATGATTTCACCCGTCCACAAGTTTGCTTCGCTTCAGGATCTAAAATATCAACTGCAAGGTTCATAGCTATGTTGTATTAAGCATGAGGCGAGGCGAGGGCGCTTAAGCGGCGCTTAATTAGCGCCTCAAATTTTTTTATTTTTTATTTTTAAATTTTTTTTCTCCCTACATGTAAAATAGTCTATATACACATAAGCTTTATATTTATATACACACCTTTATAGATATATTTATATACCTAGATATTTATACATAGATATTTATGCATAAGTTTAAGCTTTCGGTTCGGTTTATACATAGATAAATAGATATTTATACATAGATACATATATATACATGTACATAGATATTTATACATAAGCTTCAGCTTTCGGTTCGGTAAAATAAATAAAAAATTCAATCCGTGAGACGAGGCACCTAAGGCGAGGCGAGGCGCTACAAGCGCCGCCTAAGCGCCCAATGCTTTTCTGGAGCGAGATTCTCCTAAGCGAGGCGCCCAGGTATCAAAAATCGCTTAAGCGGCGCTTTTTAAAACATAGGTTCATAGTAGACTGTTCTTATGAGTATCGGGATTGGCAGTGTAGGCAATATCAGCAGTTTCAGATCGGAGTATCAATTTTTTTGTATCGAAAAGCAAATAATTCTTAATAAACTATTAAAATTTTAGAAAAAATTAATTTACACATTAAGGCATAATTTTAAGCATTTTTTGTGTTATTTCTTACTAGTTTTAAAATTGATGATTGGTTTACATGCAGATTTTGAAACATTTAAGACATAATTTTATATATTATATATTGCTTCTCGTTAGTTTCAAAATGGAATGATATTAATAAGGATGAATGTCATGAATTTATAGATATACAACTTCTACAAATGGATAAAATTTATCAATAAGAAATTATATCGATTCTTTGTACCATGATTGGGAATTGTTTGATCGTCTTTCTCCGAGAAAGAAGCAAAACATAATCAACTTGCATCGTCAGTTAATCATGTGTTCAATCTTTTTCGTTCAAAATTTTCTGCCGAATTGATAGAAAAAAGGACCCCCAACGTCGGTATCGATCAGTATCAGTAGTAATCAGTATTGGATTGGGATATGCCAAACCATATTGGTTCGGTATCGGTCACTATCAGTAGCAATCAGTATTCTATAAGTATCACTGATACTACAAACTATGATCAACATTGTTCGATAAGTTAGATCTTGATAAAGGTGCTTAGTGGGCCGGGTCGAGTCCGATCAACGCCGGATTTAGCCAACCTACGCAAGGGTCAGTCTGGCCCGAGGTACGGGCTGGGTCAGACTAAACCAAAGGGAAACCCAATACAACACGTGACTCGGGTTTGGAACGTGTCAGGTCGGCTCAGAACAACCATGGTTTTTGGGGTTTTAGGTTTTTGCAGGTTTGCCCAAAACATAGAACTTGAATAACACATTATGATTTATGAACTTGAATTGAATTACTTAAACGTAATATTAGAATAGATCCGCATAACTTGAATAGATAAATTAAAATAAATATAGGTTTCAATTACAGAGTAGCTAAATAAATTAAAATACATGACTTAAGGTTCAAAGAGTTTCCTACCCCTTGCCATAGTGGGTAGATGAATTTGGATCCAACACGTCTCAAGCATATTTGTGGAGTTCTTGGATGATGTATTTGACCAAGGTACCTATGCAATATGGTTGTTCATGCCTTTGACTGTTGAGAGGGGTATTTTCATAATTTTGTTTCGAATATACAAAAATTACAACTACGACAGGCTTTTACATAACAGAATTCAAGTTTGTCTCTTATCTTTACATAAACCTTAATAGAGGATAAGATATACATATGCATTCCAAAACCTGCACTCCTAAGTTGCTCGAGCCTGCCTAGGATCAGTGTTATGTGCCCACAGTTCCACGATGCAAAACAAGAGAGTTTTAAAGTGCGAAACTATTTATTGTATAAGGAATATATGGGAGAATACACCATGGGAGCAAAACCAAGAGAAGAAAATGGATATTGCCAAAGTACCTGCTAGTGAACCAAACACTAGGACTTGTGGTGAGGGTTTTGTTTTATATATTTATATCATTCCAATATGCACCCTCAGGTCGAATGGCCATTTAATGGTGGGAAAGCTGGATTTCTGCAGCTGTATATTTCTTTTATAAAATTTGCTTGAAATGCACACCAGACAAGAAATGAACCTAGGTTGCTCTGGTACCATGTTAAAGTCCTACCACTGCACCAAAATCTAGGGTTGTGGTGAGGGTTGTATATTTACATTATTCCAATAGATAAAACAAACTAAATGTAGAGTTAAATAATGTGATGATTATTATTGAAGAGAGAGTTACATATATATAGGAAAGGCTAACCTCTCTCACTATTGGTCTATCCGATGTGGGACTAAAGCCCAATATTACTAATGCTACTACTAATACTTAACACCCTCCCTCAAGCTGGAGCATAGATGTCAATCATGCCCAGCTTGTTACCCAGAAATTGAACCCGACGACCTAAAAGAGACTTTGTGAAGATATCGGTTATCTGATCACCGGTCCTCACGTGGTGAAATTTATCATCCCATTTTTATACTCATCACGGACAAATTGGATGTCGATTTCAACGTGCTTCGTCCTTTCATGAAATACAAGATTGGTAGTAATATTGATATCACACAACATATCTGTTGCTTTAGATCATGTTTCATCTCAAAGCTCTTGTAGAAGATGCTGCAGATATAACACATCTGTTGTGCCATAATCAATGGCTCGATATTTTGCTTTCGAACTTGACCGTGTTATCACACTGCTTCTTGCTCTTCCACGATACCAAATTTTTACCAATAAATACCGAGTAGCCAGATGTAGACCGTCTATCCGTCAGGCTTGCACCCCAGTCAGCATCGGTAAAGCACTCAATACTAGTATGTCCATGATTCTCCATCCGATTTTTCTTTTCCGGATTCTGGACTAGATAGCACAGAATCCTGAAAACTGCCTGCCAGTGTGGAACTCGTGAAGAAGCCATATATCTACTTGCGACACTTACGGCGAAGAAAATGTCTGGGCGAGTCATGACCGCCAAGTAGTTGAGTTTTTCAACCACTCGACGATACTGATCTGGATTGGTCATTAGGACCCTATCGTCTGGGAGTAACTTAGCCTCTGGATCCATGGGCGAGGTTACTCCCTTGGCTTGCATCAGTCCTGCATCATTTACTATGTCCAACACATACTTCCTCTGAGATATTACAATGTCCCGCTTACCCTATGTGACTTCAATGCCCAAGAAGTAGTTCAACGATCCCATATCCTTGGTCTGAAATTGTTCTCCCAGAAACTTATTCAGTCCTGCAATACCCTGATTGTCGTCTCCTGTAATTACAATATCGTCAACATAGATACCAAGTAGTATCCTTACAGCTGATGTCTGTCGGTAGAATACCGAATGATCCTTCTTTCATTTACACATGCCAAACTGAGTAACATGTGTAAATCGACCAAACTACGCACGAGATGATTGTTTGAGACCGTAGAGGACCTTCTGTAGATGACACACTTTACCCTACCTTGCAACGAACCCGGGAGGTTGCACCACATACACCTCTTCTTCAATATCCACGTGGAGAAATACATTTTTGATATCCAACTGAAGCAATAGCCAGTCATAGCGAACAACTAAGGCCAAGAGGACGCGCACTGATGTCATCCCGACAACTGGAGAGAATGTCTCAAAATAATCATCACCATAGGTCTGAGAATATTCTTTAGCCACCAGACGAGCCTTTATGCGATCAATAGTGCCAACCTACTGCCTGCTTACTGGTAGGTAAATCTACCAAGTCACAAGTATGATTCTCCCGAAGTGCTTTCACCTCATCTTCCATAGCAGCACGTCAACCGGAATATTTGAGACCCTCCTCGGCAGTATCGGAAATATGAATCCCATTAATAGTAGCTCTCAAGGAATGAGTGTGGCTCACGAACCTTTTGCAGTTTTTAACATACAAGGGATGATCACAACAGGCACGACGAGGTCGAGCTAGAGGAACGGGCAGATCAGTGGAGCTAGAGAAGGATGATGGCTCTGTGATCGTGGACACTATCTATGATGTTCGTTCAGGCGACGTCGGTACTGATTGAATCGGTGTTTGCAGACCATCGGATCAGAAGACTGGCTCGATAGGGAAGGACACCCTTACGGGGGCTATTATGTTTGAACATAAAACAAGAAATCATCTTCTAGGTAAACTTGAGGAACTGAATCGGTAGTTTGTGGAAGTTGAGGAAACTCGGTTTCAATGAGGGTAACATCCCGAAAGAAAATATCTCTTCAAGGTAGGATAAAAACAACGATATACTTTATGATCTTTAGGATACCCAAGAAAATACATTGGATTGCCTTAGGATCTAATTTAGAAAGGGTCAGTCGGGTATCCTGAACATAGCACAAGCAACCAAAAGTTTTACGAGGTAGAAGAAACAGCTCTCGTTCGGGATATAATCGAGAAAATGAATAGTACCATTGAAAACCGACGATGGCATGCGATTAATCAGATAGCAAGTTGTAAGTACCGTATCCGACCAATTTTTTTTGAAGTACGTGCTTGAAACATAAGAGCACACATTGTTTTCAAGAGATGGCGATTCTTGCGTTCGGCCACACCATTCCGTTGTGGTGTGTAAGAACAAGAAGTTTGGTAGATAATGCCATTGCGGGATAGATGGGTATTAAACTCACAAGATAGATACTCACGACCATTGTCACTTTGAAAGAATTTAATCAGAACACCAAATTGTGTTTTAATTTTTGCGTAAAAATTGCACCAAATTTCAAATAATTCGGAGCAATTTTTTATCATGTAGACAAAAGTGACACGTGAGTAGTCATCAACAAATGTAACAAAGTACTTGAAACCCATTATTGATTCAACCGGACAAGGTCCTAATACATCAAAATGCACCAACTCGAAAAGAGAGGATGCAATTTTATTATGACTCACTCTGTGATCCTTAGCCAAACGACACGACTCACAATGAAAACTGGAATATCTAAAGATTGGTACATTTTCTGGAGAGCTTTGACTGATGGATGGCTTAATTGACAATGTCAAATAGGTACGAGCCTCCAGCCACATGTCCCTTACCAACAGTCTTTCCAGTCTTCAAGTCCTGAAAAACACAACCATCAGGAAAAAATGTTACCGAGCATGCAAGTTGCGAGTAATCTGACTAATTGAAAGCAAACTGAACGAATTTGCAGGTGTACGTAATACTGAATTAATTGACAGTCCGGAAGAGAGACGGGCACTTCCTCGTCCACAAACTGTTAGGAAACTACCATTGACAACAGTAATATCTGAAACACGACCCACCAATACATAATTGTGTATCATACATGCGTCGTCATTCATGTGAGCAGATGCACCAGAATCAATCACCCACTTCTTCGACCTTACCACACATGCCGTTGAGTACCCAGTTGTAGTTCCAGATGTGGATGCTTAACCACGACGTTGAGCTTGGAAGTCAAAAAATTCTATATATGACTCTGCAGTCATCCAGACAGATCGAACGACATCAGGAGCATCTGATGTAACATTGGCGGCAGAAGCCTTAGGACTGCCACTGGAAATGACCTTGCAGACCACAGTTGAAGCATGTGCGCGGTCTTCCTCCATCATGACCGCCATTGCCTCGTCCCCCATCACGACCAACATTTCGGCCACCACGTCGTCCACCACGACCACCACGAAATCCAGCACGAGCAACACCAAGAGCAGATCGATCAGCAGGAGCATCACCCTGAGTGGTCTCAATGATTTTCACTGCCCGAAGGACACGATAGTGAGCTTCTATCAGAGACGGAACATCAGATCCAGCAATGATCTAAGAGCGAGCAGAGTCTGCATCAGGACGGAGAGAGGCAAGATATGCCATTACATGAAACTGTTCATGTTGAGCCCTTGCTTCATTGATATCTGTCGTTAGAGGTAATACATAGTCGATCTCATCAGTCATAGCCTTAAAGTCCTGAAAGTGGTCCTTATGAAATTTGTCTCCTTTATTTGCTCGGTATACACTAACGACCGAGTCGTAGATACGAGACAAATCGTATTTTCCATCAAACGTCGCCGCCAGGACTTTCCATCATTCCTTCACTGAATCAGTATTCTAAACCATGTCTTCCACCGATGGTTCTATTGAATTCATCAACTGTGTAAACAGTCGAGTGTCATCTCTCTCACTGCTCAAATGTGGGATCAGTCTCTGTTGGAGGATTGTCAGTCAGATGCTTGGACAACCGCATTCTTCGAAGTATCTTCTCGACCTTCTTTCACCATGTCGAGTAGCCCTCTGATCCGTCCAACCGTTGATCGACAAGTTGAATCAATGAAATCGTCATGCCAGTGCCCGTTGGTCCAGCCATTGCGTTTCTGACACTAGTGTCTGTAGCACTGTTATTCTCTTCAGTGCCTGCCATCCGTCAGGATGACTGATTCGACCGTCACTTGAATCTTTCCAACTTGATAATCACATCAACTTTGCCAATGCGCTAGAAACATAGCCAGAACCGGCACACGCATACGAAGCAGAAATTGAATGTGGACCATCCAAGTCAGGACAGAGAGGCAACCCAGGTTACTCTCTATTAGATCCCAACGTGAAGATCAAGTAAGAAAAGAAACAAAGATTTACGCAAAACAAACCACTTGTCTGCTCTTTGTTAAATTTCTGAAGCCGTTGTTGAGAGTCAGAGGTTCCAACAAACAAACCATTGTTTACCCTCTGAGGATCCCAACATTTTTTCCAGATGTTGAGAGTCAGAGGTTCTAGCAAACAAAATATTGTTTACCACCTGAGGATCCCAACAATTTTTTTTATATGGAAAGATGGCTAGGGTTTGGGGTAGGTGGCGGTTGGGTTAGGGTTTACGAACATAAGGAAAGACGGGTAAGGTTTGGATAGAGGGGGGCTGATGGGGGGGGCAGAACAACGGTGGTAGCTGAGGCAGGGAGGGGGGGGGCAGGGGGGGCAGCTGAACAACGGGTTCGTAGAGGCAAGGGCGGGGGAGGGGGGGCGATGTAGCAGAGGGGGGGCAGCAGCGGAGGCAGAATCTAGGGTTAGGGTTTTGTTTTGTGGAGAGAGAGAAGTTATGGACTATGACTCTGATACCATGTAGAGTTAAATAATGGGATGATTATTATTGAAGAGAGAGTTACATATATATATGAGAGGCTAACACTTCTCACTATTGGTCCATCCGATGTGGGACTAAAGCCCAATATTACTAATGCTACTACTAATACTTGACACTAAAAAGATAAGCAAGGCCGAGAAACTTCATGCATGTCACCCTCGCCCTTCTATTTTATTTTGAGAACCAAGTCATATCGTCTAGGAGAATTTACCTAAAACAAAGCACCTAATTCTAAATGTAATGCTTTAAAATAACTGACACCATTACAAATGTTATGCTTTAGATGATAACCATTAAAGGCAGGTGAAAATTCATTTAAAGAGAGAACACATGGGAATTTTAATCTTGATTAAATGTCAAAGCAAGTCTTAACATGTGTACACTAAACACTACAGATCAGTCATGATCAATGTCTAATTCATAAAATTGCACCAAATGTAAACAAAAAGGTAAGAATGTTACCAGTGAAGGGAAAGCATCAATTGCTTGAATCACTGTCCTCATAAATAGTAGAGGGAGGGGGTCTTGTTCAACCTAAAATGGAGCAACAAATGTTAAGAAGTCCTCTTGCACTGAATTCTGAATTAGAATAATTGACACTTTATGCATACCAGATGGTTTAGGGATTTAGCTAAAACATGCTGAGTAAACACTGTTCGTTGCTCGAAACAAGCAGTGCAAGCGTCCATTATCTGCATAAATCGATTTTACTCATTGTTAAACTTTCTGTACACAATTTTTGATCCACAGAGCTGTATCGTTCCCCGTGCACTAACCAACTTGGGTTTTCCACTCCAGCAAAATGCATGGAAGGTCATATCAATGGTAAAATACACACCATTCACAATGGCCTACACACCTTAAAACATTTGTGAACAACATAGGGTGTGCCTTGAGAATATTTTTTTACTCGACATGCACTTGATGCATAGGTGGAAGATCCTCAAACCACATAATCTTTCATATCTGTTATAAGATGTAATAGGATTATGGAGGGAATCATCCATAGATGATGAATGGTGCAGATCATCCATCAACAATAATTGCAATTTGACATGAGGAACAATCATCTAGTTAGCCAAGAAGGCCAGGATAGACTGAACCCACCGTACAAACAGCCCACCGTGAAAAACCCACATAGACACAACAAAAATGAAGTTAGCATGCCTTCTTAAGGGCAACTCCATCTTTCTCTGGCTCCACGCCATGAATTGCTATCAACACTTCCACGGGCGTTAATGCTGGCCCCGTATGAGCTGACCCCTGCAACCACCAAAAAAATCAGCATATCAGTATGTTGACCTCTCTGATGTTTTAGCTCATCTAATGCCCATGCATGTTTGTAGAATTCCCTAAAATCAGATGGAGCATTCATTATGATCAATAAGCTAAGAAGAGGTGATGTTAACCACGTCTGGAATAAAAACTCATAAATCCTTAATTTCTTGGTAGCAGAGTACAACAACAATAACAACAAAGGCTTGTCCCAAATCTCCTCGTAACGGAGCAAACCTGAAATAATTTGCAACAAAGAAATTCACAAATAAATTTTTATACCTGCAAAATGCGAGCAAGTGCTACTTGGAACTTCTCTAGTGGAAGATCAATGAGCCGTGGAAAAATAGGTAGAACCTAATGACAGTATCAATATGGGTTAAGTAAATTACTTAGGCTTTAGAGAGAAAAAAATTCAAATAAACAAACAAATATCCAGTTATGCTACTACTACAACTTCCATGATGAAGAGGGCTACAAGACTGTTATATGATCTGATTCAAAAAAAAATTCGATAATAAATGCTAGATCACAATGAAGGACTGAGTCCAGAAATAGATAAAAAAGAAAAGAAAAGTAAACAATCTCATTTGGCTTTACTTATACGACAGAGTTCAGATTTATCCCATATACAAACAGTTTTAATTTACTAAACACACTATACAATATATGTACGACATGTGATATTGTGAGGAATGTTTAGAAATTTTCTCTATTTTATTACAATTCACACATGCTGAGAAACAATATAGTATTTTTAACAGCACGATCTGACATAAATATATACCATGTAAGTAATCAGATTAGGAATTTAAGTAAATGTCTTATCTACAATAATCTGATGTTCTCTGTAATACAACAACATGCAAAAAGGCAAGCAAGGATATCTTACCAGCATATTGATGAGATTATACATCATACTAAGACGCCATGTTTACCAAGATGAAATTAGCCGAGTAGATGTATACGGGACTCAGCCAACCCCAAAAATTTGGGACAAAGGCTTTGTTGTTGTTGTATATATGTATCAAGGGCTACACAGATGCACATACAACTTATTTTAAGACATCAAAGTAGCAGTCTCCTGATACTATGACTTAACTGAGATTTTAAGCAGCCTTTAATTTTGACATTGAGTTTATTACCTCCATAAGTTCCATATGGATATACCCTCCTGGCCAACATGATATATACAAACCAGCTTTTCCTATCTAACTTGTATATTTAAATTAATCAAGGTTCTTTTAAGCCAAGCTGCAGCAATGGATTTTGTTTAGAGTTTAGAGATACTAAGAATATAAACTACTATTAAGTTTCAACTTCCTAGCAATTCGGTTGCCACTTTTATCTTAGGAATCCTGGGCATGAAAATGGCTCACATCTTGCAAGTCAAAAAAGAGAACATAAGCAGAAAATTTCCAGCACTAGTGTCAGAAGTTACAACATAATTATTAGAACACATATTTATTTTCATCATTTTACTTTAAATATTGGAAGAGAGTTAAATCTAATATCAGAGTAATGTCATATTCCATAACTCCGTAGCCTACTTCTACTTGCCTCCCATATGATTAAATTCTAAATATAATTCCTAAGCATAAATATAAGATGGAGAAAACACCTCATCCTTTGAAAGTGAAGAAAGCATCGGGATAAGAATTGTGACATCCTGGCAAAAGACATGTTTCAAAATTTATTAAGCATAAAGCATATGAAACCTAAACTTAACATCAAATATAAGTAAACTCAGTTTGCTAAATAAGAAAAGGTTTTATAAAGAAGACTGGTAAGTGAAAATAATGTCTGGGAATACAACCTTCAGTTTAGTATTGTACAGTTGTTTAACAGCAGAAATTAGATCAGCAGAAGGCGTTGATTCTTCTGTCATGACTTGCAATACCTTACGGAGAGGAAGGTCAAACACAAGTAAACTTTAGCAGAGAATATAATTTTACAACTCAAAAGAACGAAGCATCAGTTAGTACTGATATATACCTGCATTATAAGAGATTCACTTCCTTCAGGGGGATCAGATATAATATCCAATAATTCAGAAGATGATCCTAACGTTCTCACAAGAGTTGGGACATGCTGTTGGACAGCCTGCAAAGTCCAATAATCATTATTAATAACGCCTTAAAAGGTAATATAAAAAAGAGGGCATCCCAATGACACGAGGCTGCTCCCGGTTATGCACAGTTTGGGGAGGGTTCAAGATGTACGCAGTCTTACCCCCATATATATGAAGATGTTGCTTTTGCATCCTTCAGGATGCAAGCAAGAAGCCTTACCATGGCGCCAGGCGACACCCTCTTAAAAGAATATCGGAAAAATAAAAAATATTGGGGATAACTTTTTTCAGAGATATTTCTCCATATATATGCATAAAATTTAAATGATCAGTTTGGAGAATAAAAATGCCTGCGATAAGAGGTTTGAAAAGGATAATGTTCCAATATGGCAAATATTGATATATGCAAGGAAGGAAATCAATGCATGACGCTCAATGCAAATAAACCAATAGCATTACAAGTCCTAGGGAAATCATATATATATATATATATATATATATATATATATATATATATATAAGACAACCATCTAGAGAAAACATGAACGGTAATGAAGTACCTGTTTACCAGCCTTAGAAGACCGTCCGTAAATATCAAATACATGACAAAGAAGACTTGGTTTCTGCAGAATATCAAGATAACTAAAGCATTAGCAAACACAGGGAAAGAAAAGACGGCATTATGTATGGAGCTTCTATTATCATAGACCAAGAGAAAAATAAGAATAGGGGAAACATACCTTTGTGCAAAGTGCAAAAAACAAAGACATATATTGCTGGGCATGAAGCAAAGATACAGCTGGTACATTCGGGAGAGAAGTTTGGACGCCCTTGATAGGCTCGCTTTCAGAATCCCCAGGTCCAGAACCATGGGACCCACTAATGGAAGCTTCCTGACTACCTATCTGAGAGATTGCAGCAAAATTGAACTATGGTTACGAAAATTGAAGGATAGACATAGAAAGACCCACTAAAAAATATAAAGATTTTATCGTATCTGATGAGTGTCGTAGAGAAACAGTATC
This sequence comes from Iris macrosiphon, assembly GCA_036927795.1. NCBI lineage: Eukaryota > Viridiplantae > Streptophyta > Magnoliopsida > Asparagales > Iridaceae > Iris > Iris macrosiphon. Next base: position 167,376,229 of record JAYESA010000003.1, read on the forward strand.
ACAAAGGAAATTGATTAGTGAAACCTGTTTGCATAATTCATTATTTGTTAAGCAGCTGTAAGAGCAAAATCCCAAAAGAAAATACTTCCCTATTGATATAGAACAGTTGAGTTCTAAAAGTATAGAATAAATAAACGATGAATCATACATCCCAAAGAAGAAGCAGCTTACTAAGCTATTATTAAGAATGAGGGGAAAACTAATTATCAAAGCAATAATGATGTTTAACTAAAGAAAAATATATTAATCCGGATGACCACATTTTACATTTCAGAATGCAGACCAAAAGAATCATGCCCTTTTAATTTGACAAATTAATCAATTATGTATTGAATTGTGGTTGTACATGCAATAAAGATAGTAGTGGTGACACATGCATTTGGCCAGCCTAGTTCTGATGGGAGAGAGCATGGTACTATAATGAGGCAACTTTATTCCATAATACATTGTGGCAACTTTATTCCAGGTTATATTTCAATCTCTTTGACTAGCATCACTATCACTGCAAACTTGCTCTTTTAAGTTGCATGTAACAAGATTCTCCACAATTAACATTTTCCTGTTATGAAAAAAAAAAGAAAGATCATGGATCTGTCACGAGGATGGCAAAACGATGAAAGTACATGAACTCTTTAATAGGAAAATACCCGACATGTTCAAAGTTCAAAACCACCCTACTAAAATTAGAAATTTACTCCATAACAAAGCATATTCTGAGGGGAAAAGACATAGATGGTGATGATGATAATGTAGCATATTACTAAAGAGGGCGTAATTTGCTGCAACCGTTAGGCTTGGCACATTGTGGAGGATGTGAGTTCCAATCATGGAAAGAGCCTCACATAAAATAGGAGTCGGTCAAAGGTTGCTATATCTTTGCTCTCCACAAACCTTGCTGCATTAGTAGGAGAGTTGCGGCACTCACATGACGTCTTTAATCTATTACAGATAAATAGGGATCCTAGAAGAAAACCTTCGGCATCTCAATCTCACTCTAGAAGACATGAAGGAAAGAGACTTGTAGGTGGAGATGAATTGAGATCTATATTATACGCAACCCCAAGCTCACAAACTTGCACAAAAGAAACAAGAAATGTGTGTGCATAAGTTATATGGAGAGGCCATACAAGAGCTTTCCTCTTCCATCGCCCAAATAGATAGTATTCGTAAACACTAACAAGTACATGTTGAATTATGAAGAGAAGAAGCATATAACCAATATGAGAATCTAACCATCTTCATTAACTGTTATGTTATTGGTGAGGGACAACTTGATGAATACGACAAAAGTTGCGCAACTTGCAACTACTGTTGCAGTCGCATACTATCAAATAGCTACCAGAAAAATAATTTACAAATTTATTTATACATAAACAACTTCCGAAACTATATGAAATAAAACCTTCAGAGAAAGAATAATTCAACAGCTAATTTGCATTTAAATACCATCAACTTTCAAATTTTTACAACTTGCTACCATTAACTATTTTTACAACTTGCTACCATAACACCGTCAATGGGAATGTATAACACCAAATTTCCATTCAATTATAGAATGAAAATAATGTCTGAATCAGTTGATCTTATAAAATTTGTTGTTTTCTCATTCCACATAAAATCTCTAATAATAACTAAGTGGCATGAGTTAGGGGACACCTCCATATTCAATATTCATAACCCCTTCCCTATCGGTCACCACCTCCCTCTCCACCACCACCGCTTCCTTGTATGAAGCTTACATATTCTTGTATGAAAATTGTAAAATCACAATTATCATCATTTTCAACCATTGATTGCATGCCGAAATTCATGGGTACAAGGATTATAACATTCACAAATGCAAACCATCACATTCTAACAAATATCCAATTGAAACAATGTAATTTTAGCTGGATTTCATATATATAAAAAATTAAAGAGAATCTCAGAAATGGTAGACAAATCCAGCAGAGAACCCATCCCAGGAATCATCCCATGTAAAAGATTCCAATTAGTGTTTTCCATCAAGGTCGGTTCTTTCTTCATGATGAGCTCTGGTAGTAGTTTTATATAGTGGAAGATGATTTTTATGATGGGAGAGGAAGGAGGGGAGGGGAAATAGGGTTCATGCCGTTTCTTTTCGCTCTGCCACTGTCACTATGTTCTGCTCTGCTCCATTGGTGACCCCTTTGAAGGAGAAGGGTTTGGAGAGGACAAAGATGGCTTTGTTCCTAATCTTAGGGGCTAACTGGTAAAGAAATAGTCATGAATGGGACAGTTTGTTGACGGATGGTAGTTAACTGCAAATTTATGAAAGTTCATGGTAACACACTGCTAACAAAAACAGTTCATGGTAGCAAGTTGTAAAAACATGAAAGTAGATAGTATTTAAGTTCAAATTAGCCTAATTCAACAGAGGCGAAATGCACTTACAGAGCTTTCTAGTACTTTGTGGCTAATATGTCAAATCGAGATACATAATGTATATCACTTAGCTTGATTTTGGTAAATGTGTCGTGTCATGTATTATAACATACATTGGTCCACAGGAAACTTAATAGAAAATTAATATAGTCACACTTATATTGGTAAATTAACAACAATGAGCATCATCAAACATTAAGTCACAAGATCATTATAAACTTAATAATCAAGAAAAATAATAATATAACTATTACATAATGATGTAATTCATAAATGTAGTGCCTTTGTGTCGGTAAGAATTTGACAGTTACTAATTAATGACTTGGCATTCAAATACCCAGTTATACATTCTAATACCCAGTTATAAATTCCAATTTCCAAACAATTACTTAGTTAAAACCATAGAAAACAGAGGGGAACGTACCTTCAAGAAAAGAATGCTCAAGAAATCAAAAAAAGATAAAAAGATAAATACTAAAAAGTGCTTTTAAAGAAGTTGGATATCATCCTTACGCTGAAGTTGTATTTCATCTTTAGATGTTGCATAATGCAGGTCAATGAAGGACGTTAAAAAAAGAAACGCTTTGTTCAAAGACTTCGTTGGACGATGAGACTCTTTGGAATAAGAAAGTTGAAAAGGGTTTTAAAGGTTTATATGGGTAGAGTTTTGATGTTATAGGTTCTAAACGGTGGTAGGGGGATGCACGGCAGAGTCCACTTGACGCTTAGGCCACCTGATACATTTTGCACATTTTTTACTATTTTAATCTTTTTTGCATAATATGTATATTTTAAGGGTGTTTTATGCAAACTAGGTTTAGAACAAAATTTTATGAAGTTTCAGTATTGTATAAGTGAACAAAAGTCCATAATCACATAATGCTTGCCAAATTGTTTTGCCAAAACAACTAGTCAGGTATTGCTCCACCAAGGAACCCGCCTACGCCGTCTAACTTCGGCCTCCGCTGCCAAACCTTCACCGGCCGCCTACTCCATCACGAACGGCAAAAGCGACCTGAAGAGCGGTAGCCTAGCACACCTAGGCGGCCGCCTCGACCGCCATTTAGAACACTGATTTAGAGTCAGGTTAAACTAATAAATTTTCGTAATGGTTGATTCTTCATAACGGTGATAGGTACCGTACAATGAGAAAATTGTATAATAAAATAAGTTATCCCCTGTGCATCCTTCAAGAGGCCATATCATTTGTAGGTTGTCGCATACCAAGTACAAGTGTTATTTATTGTAAGATACTAACAACAAAGCTTTGTAGAAAATGTATAATAAAATAAGTTATCCCCCGTGCATCCTTCAAGAGGCCATATCATTTGTAGGTTGTCGCATACCAAGTACAAGTGTTATTTATTGTAAGATACTAACAACAAAGCTTTGTAGATAAGTTTTGCATACACCTTTTTGCATATTCCAACTATAAAAGCATTACTATCATAATATTCAATTATCCAAGATATATTTGATACTTATTTGTTATTAAACTACCATCATTTAAAGGAATATGAGGATGAAATGATGCTTGACCAATAAAAGTGCACATTTCATTCTCACCATTATTGAAGTCCCAACCATTGCACAAAAACTCTAGAATTTTGAGGTTTGAGGGTTAAATATTAATATTATTCTAGCACACACACGGTCGAAGACCCATTTAATAGGCAAAGAGCTAGATTCTCACAATGGTATATATATATTTTTAATGCGCTTAAATTGTCTGCCCAACATGATTTGAATCCGGCTTTCTCTTATACCGCTTTCTCTTATACCACGTCAAAATCAGAGAGGAATTGATTTTTATTCATTATTTATAAAGAAGCCAAGGGTATTTATAATTACAATAAGGGTTCAAATACAATGAATAGTGACACCCAACATATAGTAATATCTCATATACTAATAGTGTGCTGCTTAATATGAACCAAACAAATAAGGTAGCCAAGCAACACCACATGATTTCAAAATCCTTTCAATCTTCCAATACTTTTGACGTACGCCAATATTAAAGCCTTGGTTTGCAATTGATGTTGCTTTTAAGTTATTCTTGAAAGCAACCTCTTACTTGATTTCGAAATCTACCGCAAAACTTGAAGTATTCCAATATTTTTGGCACAAGTTACCAAACAACTTTTTGGTATACTTTTCAAAAAAATATGTGGAAGCAGATGAAAAGCAATCCTAAAAACAACATAAGTTCTCTGCTTTTACAGTTTATGCTATTTCTCTGATCCAGGAGGGTATCACATACTAGGATACTATATCTTCTGATGACCAGACGAGACATTGCACATGTAGTCAACCAGTTCATGTATGCTCCTACATCACCCTTTGGGAAGTGTAATCAGCATTCTTCGATACCTAAAGAAAGCTCCACACAAGGCCTACTCTTTAACTTGATAATTCTCTTACCTTACAAACTTACGAGGGTATTCAGATGTTGGATGACCAGGATCTTTTGATGATAAAAGGGTCACCAGTAGATACTTTGTATTTTTGGAGGGTACATGATTCTTAGAGAAGCAAGAAGTAGCCAGTTATTGCTCGTTCCAAAGCAAAGGTCACATACAGAACCATTGAACATCTCATTTTTGAGACCTATCTCAGCCATCACTTTTAAGACTTAGACGTTCTTATATCATCTCTTATTCCTCTGTATTGTGACAATCAAACAACAATCTAGAGAATATAATAATCCATCTCTCTTATTCCTCTCTATTGTGACAATCAAGTGACTATCTAGAGAACCTAATACTCCATAAGCGTACCAAAGATATCAACCAGATGTTATTTTGTTCGTGATTAGTGCATAAAAAGATGCTCCTCCCCTCAAGCAGTGTTATAGATATCAGTTATATCGGCCGATATATCGGCTGATATGTCAATTTGAGGCCTAAATCGATATATATCTGCCATATTTATCGTATATATCGTTTTTTTTAAAAATCAGCTGATATATCAGTCGAAATCTGATAAATTGGCCGATATTAGAGGTGAATTAAGTGTTTTCAGGTCAGATTTGGATCGGGTAGTAGGTTTTTACTGATACGATATTATTTATATTAGTAGTTTTTTTTTTGTATTTGTAATTTTATAATTGTTACTTTGTTACCATGTTATGATGTTACGTTAGATGTTTTTCGTTATTTACTTACTTTTAGCCTTTTAGGATACTTAGAACATTTAGTACATATAGATATTTGAATTTGATAGGACATTTAGTATATATAATATATAGTATATTTATCGATTTTTGATATCTCAATATATCTCCGATATCCGATATCCGACATCCAATATCTCAAACATTGGTCAGAGCAAACTCTAGCAAAGATCAAAGAAATGTTTGTTATCCCGAGGATCGAAGGGCTTCACATTTCCCATATGTGCCATGTGCCTACTGTGCGCACGATATTCCTCTCGAAGGTTAAGACCGACCACCACTAAACCCATAAAATCAACATCAACCCCAACCATCTTATCTTCCATTTCATCATCCACCATCATCACCACTTCATTATCATTGCCGATACGAGCAAACACCAACTGGATACACATCACAATATCAATATTATCTAGTGAATAAAAATTATTATCTTGAAAAAACGAAGTTAAAGATTATTATACATTTCAAGAAAATATGGTGGTCAAAGAAGGTGATTTAAGACTTTTTAGCTACAAACAAGAAGTTCAAGACTTCAAGAGACCACCAACTAATAATAAGAGAGAGCAGAGGATATGGAGATAACTGAAAGCACCCGACTACATCAAGTTCAAATTGAAGAACCAAAAGTCGAAGAGACTGAAGCCCGACTACCTTCGTGTGGAAGAGGTTGCAGATCAGGGAATCTTAGTGACTGATACTTCAGGACATCAAAAAGTCTAAAGATGATATTGAGGAAACACAAGATTTGTCCGTGAAGGAAAGGAAACATCGTCAGCGGAAGTCACAACAAAGTAGTGACTACTCAAAAGAATCCTAGGAGATCTTTACAAATGACACAACAAATCAATTGCCGTTAATAGATAATGCTCAACACCACAATGAACCGATTATTATATTACAAGAATGCAAGAACGTTCAAAGATCAAGGACATGGAGAATATGAGTCAGTTAAAGATCCCATTCAAAGAGTCCGTGAGATCAATATTTGAATGAATACATCAAACTAAAGCTCTAATCTAAGTACTTGTTCCAAATGTTTCTTTGGAAGGGAAGGTTTTAAACTTCACTTCTGACTCAAGGTCGAGGTCTTTTGAAGAATAGGAGAACGGTATAGAGATTTTTAGAAGAAAAACAATATGAAATTTTTAGGAGATATTTTAGGATTAGTTTTAATTGAATTCTATTAGGATTTGCTTTATTTAAATTTTAGGATTTGATTTATGATAGGATTTTTATTATTTTATTTTTATTCCAAGTATGATAGGATTGATTAGGATCTGATATTCTATAAGGATTACGATTTTCTAAAGGATATAAATATGCCTACATTCTTTGTACAATATGGTTATTTTATTGTAAATTTTCTATTGAGTTTATACTTTATCCTCCTCACACTAATATCTATCTCCCGCCTTCCGCTATGCCAATTATCAACCCTATTTGTCTAGCTCATGTTTAAGGAAAATTATTATTGTTAGCTTAATTAGTTACTAGTATGATTAGAGAGTGTCCAAATTCACACTATTCGACCCCTATTGTAATTATAAAGAAGTCTTTTGGCTTCTTTGATCTTTCTAAATAATAAATTCTTTGGGAAATTTAACAAGTTAGGTGTTAGGTGTAGTGGCACGAACTTTAACATGGTAACATATTGACCAAATTCTCCACAAAAAAACACTTATTTGAGAAGTAACTTGTGAACGATATTCCCTCCTCTTTGGCACATCCCAATATCCTGTCACTGACATCCAACCTTGTGTTCGACTACGTTGCCATCGCGAATGCCAATACCATGCAAATCTCACTCTTGGACTCTTTCTCATGCTCTCATTAATGAATACCGCTAGAGATATGGTGATTATAACTCAGTTTCAAGGACCTAATGTAGGTTAGCTCTATTGCAACTAATTCTACCTCCTCGTATATTCTTATAGAATTGAAGGCGGAAACTCAACTAATCTCTCACTGGTGCTCATAATCCTATAACATGGTCTCATTTCGTTACTCAATGCCTTTAGGGAAGGAGATGATACATCATATTACAGATGGTCCCCAGATCCGAAGGATTCCAAGACTGCAAAGGGGGATCGCAGTCTCGTATACCAATTTGTTGTCTTTATTGGTAGCACCAAGACTACTTAGGACTCTCCAAGACCATGTTCTCT